>OY829541.1:65319188-66613563 GCA_963691705.1 Viola odorata
AAACAGTTCCTATTCTTTTACATACTATTTCTGTAGCACGGAATTGCTTTAGTGCACAGTTTTTGTTTATATTTTTATCCTGAGTTAGTAGAGAGCCACGAGAGAACTAAATGATGATTCTAAATTGGATTAAAAGATTGGCATCCTTCTTATTTTAGCATTGCGTAGTTTGTGTATTTCGCTTTGTTGCATAGTTGAATTATTTTGCAATTAAGGTGCTGTGAGCATGTTTTTCATAGCAAGATTTTTTCTTATAAAATCCATAGAGTGATATTCCTGAAATGTAGTTGGTGCCTTCTAAACACCGACATTATTCAATAATGAGCACTTGAAGACTGAAGAAAAAAGATGGAAGAAATAGAAAATTAGTCTCATTGCGATAGATGACCTTTATTGGTGTGTTTTGAGGGATGGATTGGATCTTTATTTTTGTTTCTAAAACATTACTTGAATTATCTGGTTATGTCCCAAATACCAATGTGGCTGATAGGGTTTAACTTGGTATTCTGAATCAGTTTCTGGATTACTGATGCAGGTTTCTTTCCCAGACTGGTCTGGTTTCAGTTGAAAATCAAATGCGAGAATTGAACTTAGTGGCAGATGATCGCAGTAGCTGAGCGAAGATGCAAAACGATGTTGGTTAACAGTTATATGAAATTAGAAGTGAAGGTGTCGTTACAGAGACAATACACGAATGACCTATTCATTTCAATTTAGATGAAAATGAGAACATGCATTCTACAAATTTCCAGAAAGAAATGAGAAGAAAATGAAAGGATAGCCAGCGAGCACAGTGGTTTTGACGCTTTCTGTCGTGGGGATTGGTTTTCGCGGGGCTGGTTGCTTGCTGTTAGTCACTCTTGCCTTCCTTCTTTTCTTTGGTATTTTTGGGCGTGATGAAGCAGAAACATGAGCAGCATGGTAACTGAAGCAAGAACTTCATCTCCTTCACTTCCCATCATTTCAAATATTTGGCGACTTGCTGATTATATAGCTCCTGTATTGATTATTTTTTTCCCTCCTTTTTTTCCGTAAAAAATCATTTTATTTTGGATACTCCACAAAAAATCCTATCTTCTTCATTTTGAAATCCAGGCCTACTCTTCTTTATTTCTCTCTTGTAACGTTATGTTTCTTTCCATCGGGGAAGTAAATAAAGAATAGGAAATAAATAATCAAAGATGGTGGCTTTTACAATGCTTGAGATCTTTTTAAACTGCATTATGATAGGATGGAAGTAAAGAACAGTGGCGATATTTTATTCTAAAGTGGTCATAATTCTAAAAACTAGCAAAATATTATTTAATTTAAAACAGAAAGCATTTAAATTATTTATGGCCGTGTAATAAAAATAATTGATGGGCCCCTATCCCATCAAAGAGAATTAGGCCTAGAAGAGGCCCAGAAGCCCAACCCAACCGGTAAAAGTTAAAATCCTTCAGATTTTTTCCCCTTTTCTTTTTGGTTTTTAACTTTTTACACACGGACAGAAATGGAGGGAGTGAGAGACTGAGAGTGACACCCAAGTCATCATTAATAAATAAATATGTATATTAAAATAAAGAGAAAAAGAAAAAGAAAATGGTGTGTCTGTCTGCAAATCTGTTATTAGTTTTTGTCCTCATTCGCTACATCCCGTTTTGCATGGCACTGTCTCATTCTTCCAGACCCAGACCTACTCTATTCTCTACTCCCCTCCATCTCTCCTCTCGATTCGCCTCCTTTCCTTTCCTTTCCTGTGTAATTCTTTCCTTTCCTTTCTCTTCCCCTTCTTCTTGTAATTAAGGTAGAAACCCCAACTCCTATTCAGCTGCGCACCATTCATGTTCATCTGCACACGTACACACATTCCGTGCTTGTAGCAATACTCTTTACGGTTTTCTACTTTTCTTCTTCGTTTAGGTCGTAATGTTTGCGTGTGTGTATATATATATATATATATCCGATACATTACTTGCAGTGAAAAGTGCAGAGGTTCGATTGCTAGTTAGCTGCTCCTTTTCATCGATAGTCGACGTCAATATGACCGCCGCCGCCGCCGGTGATTATTGGGATGCTCAAAAGATGTATGAACTATTGTCTAATTAGTTGCACTTACAACTTGTATAATGGAATTGGAGTTCAATTAATTTAGTGTTCATTTTGGTTTTTTGGTAATTAATTTTATATATGTATGTTGAATTAGGTTGGATATATACTTGCATGATTATCTGGTGAAGAAAAACTTGAATGCTACAGCTTCCATCTTCTCAATTGAAGCCAATCTCTCCCCTCATCATTCTGTTGGTATATGCTTAATTATCACGCTTCCTTATCCAATATTATTGCTTGGGACGTTGTTCTTACAATTCTGTTTCTTAGCTTTATATGCGAATAATTCAGGGTTTAACTTCCTTTCTTATTAGTATTATTTATCTTTTGTCCTTGTTATACTTGCTCTAGCTTTTGAGTTGTTGTTGATTCTTAATTGTTTTTCAAGAATTCTTCAGTTGTTGCTTTCTTATGGGCTCTGCTCTAGTCAAGTTAATGGATTCATATGTATCCAATTAAGTCCTATCTTTGATAGTTGATCAAACAGCTCTGCGTTTCAGTCATTGATTCACCTCAAGGGTTTCTACATGAGTGGTTTACAACTTTTCACGATGTTTATGCCTCAATGCAGCTGAAACAACATGAACATAACACGAAACAACTCTGTGTTCAGGTCATTGTTAATTTCTACAATGTTTAAGTACTCTTTTTTTTCATGTCTCTTTTCTGGTGAACTGGAGATAGGATTTGGAGATATTATATTGCAGCTTAATTACTTAGCAATTCTTTCTTCATTTAATTTGGAATTTTCAGGCCAACCAGAATATCCATCCAGTCGTGCCAAGGTCTTCGAGGAGTAGGAATCTGCAAGTACCCAGACAGTTTCCTGTTTGTCCTGCCCCTAAAGCAGCAAAAATGTCTGAGGAAGAGCAGAATCGTAGGCATCCTATCATTAACTATTATTCAAATGTTCAACCTGTGGATGATAGCAGACTCAATCTATCAAGGCCAACTGCAGCTGTTCCAAGGTATTAGAGGCTTGTGACTGCTTTTGCCTCCCTTGTCGTTTTCATTTCTTTGCAGTTTCTTCTGCTATGCTCATGCAGTGTTCCATGTCAGCTACAAAAGAAAACCATTTATAAACTCTCTGTTAGAGTCTCCTTTACACTTAATTTGCTTTGTCATCTGATCATCTATTTCAGATATCGGTGGCAGAAAACTCATAATCCATCTCAGCGGCAAGTTTCGAGGGTATAAAACCTGTGAACATAATCTAAAACTCAATATAACTGTTCATTGCAAGGATGTAGAACTTATAAGGTCTGCTCTTCTGTAGAACAATGTAAATGGAATCACTAAGGGCAAATATGCGCCTCGTGGGACTATTCTTAAAGGAACAACTAAAGGCCTCTCTCCAACAAGTAGATCTCATGCTACAGGTATGTTGGATCTTAATTTTTATCTCCTGTGCTTTTAATCTAGAAAATTATGGAGTTTCCCTCCTGATTTATTTTGACACTACTACTAGCTATATAGGTTATTCCAGTTTCATTTTTTGTGTGCTTATGTCATTTACCTGCTTAACAGTTCTCTCTTTGTGTCTGTTGATCTCATGCTTCAGTAAGTGGTGTAATGTCAAGGATAAGGTAGTAGTTGACCGGACTGTCATGTTTGGTTCTGAATATGGACATGAATATAGTACCATTCTGCAACAAAGTTCTCTTTGTTAGTATTTATTTCCTATTGGCAGGGGTGAGCCAAATCAATCCAGAAGCACTAAGTAGATGGGTTTCAAACTCTCTTAATCATGTGAGTAAAAGCCCACCACAATTTCCTATTCTGACAGAGAAATTCCAACCAGATCAATTGGCCCATGCCCAGTCATTCAAACCTGGAAGCATGACATCCGCTTTCGCTGGAATTTCCATTAGTCAGATGCTTCCCAAGGATAATTTACATGAGAGAGATGCTGAGGTTAGTGATACTTTTCTCAACTTTATGGCAGAGAATTTCTATATCTATGCTTTCTTACATTTATACTTCCTTCTAAATCTCTAATGAGGTTTTCGTCGCATCAGAATAGCAGAAAGAGAAAGAGGTTGCCATCTTCAAGAACTGAAGACCTAACATATTTAACTAGTGGTATTGGTTCTACATCAAAACTTCAGGTTGGTTAAACTTGGAACCAAATATCCTTTCCATGCTTTACCATGGCAGACAAATGAATGTATTGGTTAACTGAAAATCATCAGGTTTCCTATATTTTTTCCCCTTTTTAATAAGAAAGTTAAGCAGACAATATTCCTTCTGATGTATTTTTTTACGGAATATGCACTCATAGGCTTGTATGGATGCTGAGGATGATATGGATGACAATGTTGAATCCTTTCTGTCCAATGATGATGGTGTCTATGATAACGAAGTGACTTCTTTAAGCAGTCTAGAGCGCCGCTCAACTGCTTGCAGTAAAAGTAATCGCAAAGGTGAATCTCAAGTGTTGTGAATCACCAGGGATGAAGCACAAGCTCACTCTTGGATTAGCAACCTAATTTCTTAGCCAAATTTCTCACTGCATATTGATTTTCCATCATCTTCTAGGGTTCACTTTTGAGGAGATTTCTTGTCTCCACCCAAGCAAAAGCAAGTTATTGTGCTGTAGTTTTTCATCTGATGGGAAAATATTGGCAAGTGCTGGACATGAAAAGAAGGTAGTTTGTAACTACTTGTCTCTTAGGCTTGAGGTCAGCTAGTATTTGTTGTTTTGAGGTTGCCCTTCTTTGCTGGCAGGTCTTGCTTTGGAATATAGAGAAATTTGATTACACCAAGTCTTTTGAAGGACATGCCCTTCTGGTTACAGATGTTAGGTTCAGACCAAATTCAACCATACTTGCCACATCTTCATTCGATAAAACTGTGAAAATATGGGATGCAGATAGAGTAAGATACTGCCTTCCCTCAGGAATAAAGAGAGAGGGAGATCACAGCCTTCCTTCTGTAATCGATGGTTTATTTATCATTTCTTGTTTCTATACTGTGATAGGACTGCAGTATGCATCCCTTGATTTGTTCCTTATGCACTGCAGCCTACCAAATCTCTCTTCAGGCTTGTTGGTCATAATGAACAAGTGACGTCTGTTGATTTCCACCCAAGAAATGGGGATCTACTTTGCTCATGTGACAATAGTGATGAGATCCGACTATGGAATGTCAACCAAGGTTCTTGCGAACGTATTTCCAAGGTCTGATGAATCTGATTTTTTGGAAAAATGATAAAACTTCTTAGTTAAGGTACTTGTGAAATTTCTGTCAATCCCTAACCTTACAACAACTCATATTGAGTAAAATGCAGGGAGCTACCAAGCAAGTCAGGTTTCTGCCTCAGAGTGGTCAACTACTGGCTGCAGCCATGGGAAACAGTATAAATGTATTTGATGTGGAGATTGGCAGCATTCTATCCAACTTGAAGGTGACCTCTTCAAGGTTCAAAAATTTTACTGACCATTTCTATGCACTTCCTTTTCTGCCTTTAAGCCTTTTGAATTGTCATTGCAGGGACATGCCAAAGATGTCCTGTCCGTTTGCTGGGATACCAGTGGCAAGTATATTGCTTCTGTAAGTGAAGACAGCGCCAGGATATGGTCTCTGTCAGGAGGAAGCTGCATATACGAGCTGCTGTCCAACGGCAACAAGTTCCAGTCGTGCACCTTTCATCCCTCGTATTCACAACTTTTGGTCATTGGTGGATACCAGGTAAAGGGGAAAATTCTACGATATCCCTGGTGTGTAACGTCATACTTCACTTCGTACTCTCTAATGGTGGCTCTTACCACTAATGACCGACTTAATAATGATGGTGATGTGAGAGTAAGGGGTTAAGTATGTCATGACAATCCGAGAGTACTAAATAATATAGTCGTGGAATTGAGCAAGTTTTTATTGCAGGTGCTTGAGTTTTGGAATCCAAGTGGTGGCAATAAAACATGGCCAGTCCCTGCTCACAATGGTTTGATCTCAGCATTGGCAGATTCATCAGAGACTGAAATGATTGCAACGACAAGCCATGATCAGTGTGTTAAGCTATGGGAATGAGAGACCCTTTTCGATCAACTCAACATTACCGTCTTAGGGTTAGCTGAAGATACAATTTGCTCAAGTTCCATGGCTGATATATGTTTTTTGGTGGTCTAGTAGAAAGTTTGTTCTTTCAAGTTCCGGGTATGAAAGTATTACAATTAGCTCAGTCAAGATCCCATGGGATGTGATTTGAAGCATTTTTTTATAGGCCAAAATGAAATATCAACTGTTACTGAAAAACAAGAATCAACTAAGAAAAGAAAGCAGTCATTAGCCAATTAAGTACCTAATTGCTTACAACAGCAAGATACATTTCATGATCAGGTGTCTTCAGCTGCAACTGCTTGGAAGGAGAAATGTACAAATTAGAAACTTTTCAGTGGCATTAATTTGGACAGAAAACCAAAAATAATGAACTTAGGAGATGCACAAGGAGGAAAAAAGATTGCATCTTGTTTCCGTTCAGGCTGTTTGGATTACAAACACCTCTTGTACAGAATTTACATGCAAGGCGGGCGAATAAAAAATATCAAAACCTAGAATAACTTCTAAACCTCTCATTTCCACAATTCTTCCATTGGGATACCACGTTCCCGAGCAACATCGCGGAATTGTCTCATCTTTTGTACTGCAACAACTGTGGCTCTGGCATTGTTGAGGGCATTCTTACTTCCAATTTGCTTTCCCAGCGCATTGTCAACACCTGCCATTTCCAGAACAATCCTCACAGCACCACCGGCAATAACTCCGGTACCAGGTGAGGCAGGCCTGAGCATCACTTTTGCTGCCCCAAAATCACCTTCAGATCTGCCATTCATTTGCTCACAAGAATTAACCTCAGCAGATTGGTGGGAAAAATACCTTGTTATTGTTACTAAACAAACTGAATGTTGAGGATGAAATACAATTTATCAGCCAACGGTTATGTTCATATACTTGGCCTGCAACTACATTTCCCAAATCTAAAGTAAGGACATCAAAGTCCTCAAGTGTTAAGAGAAAATTCAACTCCGACATGTATTATCACAGAAAGAAAAAGGGTTAGGAAATGAAGAAGTTTCTTTTCTTACTCCACTTTTGTCCTAAACATCACCCCAGGTCTCAGCTTTTGTGCAAATCTTCTATCCAACCTTATACCTCCACAATAAAATTATCTCCATTCATAAAAATGGAAATCAACATGATATATATTGGAGCATATAACTAGACAATATGATATATGAGCCAATAAACTCCCCTAAGAGAAAAGACCTGATTTCCTTAGAAACTAAATGCCACGAGTCTATGATAAACAAAGTTCTATATGAAGTTGGAAGCCAAAAAGGATTGTAGTTAGTTATGCTGGAAATAAGAAGTAGTAACTGAGCTGAAATGCAAAATTTCCAGACTCCGTAAGCGTCAAATAGGTCCTTATAAAGCACAGATTCACACATTTCTAAATCCACTGAACCGACCTACAGTCCGCCAAAATCGAGGAAACAGAGCTTTCAGAAACTCTTGAAGGTCACACTAATATGTTAAGTAAATCGAAAAACTTACCCTAATTCTTTGAAGAAAATACCCTAATTTTCTGAACAACTACCCTTAACAACTAACATGTCCAAACAAGCAAAGTTTTCATAAACCATACTTATACACTAAACTTCAACAAGACTTTTCACATCCAAGCACACTAAAACAATTCTACCAATCAAGTATACATAGCATTTTTTTCCTAATAATGTAGAGTGTAAGTTAAATCACCACAGCAAGACCCATTATTACCAAATCTATTAAGAGCCAAAAGCATGGAATTCTGAAGAAAGAAAGACAGACAGACAGAGAGACAAGAAAACCATACCTGTGAGGGAAAGTAGAGTACTTGGTCATGGGGACAGCGACGATGTTCCTCCTAGCATCAATGGCAGATTTTTGCACAGCAGCAATAACCTCCTTCGCTTTCCCAACCCCAACACCAACATTCCCCTGCTTGTCCCCGACCACCACCACCGCCCTAAAATGCAGCTGCTTCCCTCCTTTCACCACTTTCGTAACCCTCCTCACCTGCACGACTCTCTCATCAAACCCATCCCTCAACTTCTCCTTCTTCGGCTTCCCCCACCCGGTCAACTTCTTCTTTTTCGCATCCATCACATGGACATCGTTACCCAGGACGCTCACCCCGCTGTACGCAGGGCCGTAGAGCTCCTCGTAGGCGGCGGTGATGTCCTCATCGGCTTCAATTGGGCCCTCGTCGAAGTAAGGCGCCGGGTTGAAATCGTCCGGCGGAGTGGGTGGTTCGAAGACGGAGTCTTCCTCCGGTGGGGGATTGTCGAAGAAGGAAGCAATGTCGTCGTTGCTGGATTGGGCGCGAAGGGTTAGGGAAGGAAATGAAGGAGATGAGTTGGTGGGTAGAGGGAAAGAGAAGGGTTGTTTGGTGAAGGGTTTAGATAGACGATGAGGTGTGGTGTGTAGAGAGAGAGAGGAGAGAGAAGAAGAGAGGGTCGCCATTACTGCTACTGGTTTGGCTAAGCTTATCTCAAATCCCAAAAGAAGTAGAAGCGTAACTGTGGAAGTAGAAGAAGAAGGGAAAATTTAGAAGTTGCAGCTGGTTTTGGGCTTTACCTTGAGGCCCATTTTAAACTTTTGCTGAAAATTAATGGGCTGAAGGCCCAAAACAACACCCAACCTAAAACGCAAATATCTGCTAGAATCTCTTTATTAATTGACAATTTTCAAATTCGAGTTTCTTTTCTAACAATTTTAGCTGAAAAATATTTCTAATTAAGCGGTGTAATGAAAAAAATTTAATTGAAGCATAAATATGAAAATTTATTTATTTTTCACCTTATTAGATTATCGAGACAAATTTATGAAATTAAAGAACTAAAAAAATTATAATAGTGTCATGTTTTGTGTTTTTTATTTTTATTATTTTAATATCATACTTGGGTAGTGAACATTTATTATATAATAACTGAATTACGGAACTAATATTTTCAAATTAATTTGAGTTGCAAATTGAGTTTTTAGGAGCTTAATTGAAATAGTTTTGAGTTCTTAATTACCGGCTGTAATTAAATGAATTAATCACCTAATTTTATTGGTGAATAAATTGTTTTATTTTTCTATTGTTGATCCTAATTCAAAAGGAAAAAGAAAGAAACAGAGAAAAAGGAACGTTAATCTTTTTTTTTTCTTCCATCAAAAATAATATTTCTTGTAATATTTTGTGTTACAATGATTCCAACCATACATCTATCATTAACAACAGCTGTGTCAATACAATCCTACAAGTCAATAGTAACAATTTTCACTGATTTTTCCTATGCTTGGATATATCTGGCAGTGTTCCCGGACAAATGAGTTAACATAAGTTAACAGGCAATTATTCATTGTGAGAAATTATAGCGATAAACGTCTTGAAGCATGCCATGGTCAGTGTAGCTCAAATCATCAAATCCTCCACGATCATCGACCATTATCGATGAGGCCAGTTGTTGCTGTCCGTGAAAGTTCGCCTGGTGATGAGGATCATGACTTGGTACCATGTGCTGTGTAGTACTAGTGACATTGTTGAATGGATTAAAATTGTTGGCTGCTGCTTCTGCACTAATCATCGTATAAGGATTAAGAGAAGAAGAAGAAGAACCAACATTATTCGTAGACAATGTCATCAGCTGGCCGTAAGCTTCTTGTTGCTGCTGATCGCTATGTGTCATATTATTGTAAGTTTGTTGTGCGTTATATATTGTTGTAGGTAGATATGCTAGTTGTGCTTCCCTTGCCTGCTGCTGCTGCATGTAAGGTGCGTATAGCACATTGTTATTGTAGTTAGTAATGTTGTTGTTTTGGTTAGTATCGCTGTGGCTTCCCGTGGTTTGAGTAGTACTGGTCGAAGCCTCAGCTGTTGGCCTTTTCGCGCTGTTGATGGCGAAAAACTGCACATTTCAACCACAGAATGATCAGTTTTAGTTAGCTGTAAAAGACTGAATTGCTAACTGATACAATCTGCAAAATTCAAAAGCATAATTGGAAACTGGGTCATTAAGGCTGTTAATTTTGTCACTTTTAGAACCGTCTAATTTGTCTTTATCCATTCGCATGCATGCCTTTCGAATTGCAAATGAGTCAGCATTACAGAAAAGAACAGGCTAAACCTTGTCATTTAGCAAAACAAGCTTTCCTTTCAAATTCATATTCAAATCCTTACTGTGGACCTAATAAGTAAATAAAAAGTAAATTATGAAGATGAACTCACGAGATTCTTGCCCTCATCCTCGTAAAGAATAAGGACATCTCCTTTGGCCAACTTATTTTGTTTCACAAAAGCACCTGATAAACACATTGCAGAGAGGAATTGTTATTACAGACTGAAAAAATATCGAGAAGAGAACAATAGACACAGATCATGATGTTGATGCGTTTCTTACATGTATTTTCTAGTACATACATTCTGCTCTGGTTGTTAGCCCAGTACCTGCATCATCAATAACATGTGTTTAATCAGTAGCCCCTCGAGAAAAAGTAAATTATGATTAGATTGTGATTAAGTTAACACGAGATGATCAAAAAAGAAATCCGTGAAATGCTCACTTGTACTTTAAGCACCAGTCTTGGTTAGGATTATAGGCATCTCTGAGCACGAGCTCGATGCCTTCTCTATCGTTTACGGCAGGAAGGTTTTGCTCTGCCTCTCTCTTCATTGACATGCAACCAAACAGTGACTTGAATCAGAACACTACAAATTCTTATATTTACTGTAACCAAATTTACTCAGAAAAGAGAAAATTAACTTTAAAAACTGATAACTTGTGTATATATAAATATATATCTTTTGTCTCTTTGGAAAAAAAAAACTGAAGAAAAGAGAGGGAACAGAACCCGAAACCGAAACAAGCAGGAACACAGTCCTCCCTGCTGCAAACTATATAGCCACATTGATCAAGAAAACTCATACCTTTGGAAGGACAATCCTCCCAAGAGACCCAACATCACTATTCTTTAACTCCTTCTTCAGCACATACCTCAGTCTCTGCACAGAATAAAAAAAGATACTGAACATGTATAAAGATCCAATCTTTAAAAACAATAACATAATGAAAAGAAGAAAAAACAAACAATTTTGACACAAAACTCACCCTGTTGTCAGGCGTGAAGTACTGGTAGAGATCTCTGTTGCTGATGGCATTGATATCCCGTAAATCAGCACTTGAGGCATGTGTGGTGAGTGTCCGTGGATTACCCTCCAGCGCCCCAGAAGCAGAGTTTTTATTGAGGCTTCTTTGTCGCGCCAACTTACGGTTATACCTTGCCATCTTGCTCATGTATCTTTCTTGCTCCTTTATTGACCAACTGCATTGAGGAAGACCAACATTCTCATTTTGGCCCAGGTGGCAGAAAGGATACACAGGATCTGCTGCAGTAAATTGCGCCAGGCTCTCACCACCAACAGGTACTACTGCTGGGATGTAGTACTGTGTTGGATTGAACCAGTACTGTGGCTGAGTTGAGTTGGAATGTGTTTCATCAGCGCTGGTAAGTACTGGTTCTTGGACAGTGTATGGGTGAGGAACAACCGTGGGAGGTGTGTTGTTGACAGAGCTGGTGGAAAACTGTGAGAAAAAGTTCTCCATTTTCGAAAAGGATGATGAAGAACACAGAGAGAAGTGAAGATGGGTGATTAGCTGAGGCAGAGACAATGAGTAGTGAGAGTGTGAGTGTGTGCGCTCTGGTGAGATTGAGCATAAATGGAGGGGAGGAAGGGCAGGGCTAGCGGTACGATGCCAGTGGAAGGTGTCCAGGTGTTGAAAAAGGAAGAGAAACGCGTCAGGTGAAGAGAAGGCCATTGGGTAGAGAGTGAGGAAAAGAGGACTGAATGGAGAGTTACAATGGTGTGAAGATGGTTTTTTTTTAGTTTGGAACTGACCAGTAGGGAGGGTTTGCCAGAAAAGCATTAGGTTGGAAATTTGGCGCCACCTTTGGTTTAAATATGGCAACACCAACCCCATATTTTCGTGCCACTTGTCACTTAAAACCCCATCCCACATCATCATCATCTCAACCTTCAGTATAAAAGTGTTAGTACTGTACACAATTTTTCCTCTAGCACTACTCAAAAAATAATGAAGAAAAGCGTTTTTTTTTTTTTTGGGAAGCAAAAATGATAGTAATATGATAGTAAGGTGGGTTGATTTTGTGAAATGAAAGAGCTATGATGATCTGGAACAGGAACTCAAACAGCGGCCGTTTCGACCTGCACAAAAAGTCCTCTATGTTAATCATACAAGAAGGAACAGGAAAGAAAATAATCAATTAATACAGGAGCAAATAACCAAATGACTAAATAGTAAATATACATAATGATGTTGAGATATGTTATTAGAGTTAAAAATGCACAAATCAGCAAGAGTATTGCATCATATGACCACAGGAACATAAATAGATTTCTATATGAAGAGATTAAACAATGTTTAGGCACCGATTATTCACTAGTTGAGTTAGTTCAACACAATAAATGCAAAATAAATACTGCATAGATAGGAGAAGCAGAATAAGATTGCAATCAGGTTTCTATGATCATAAAACGAGTTTCTGTGATTTCTGCATCATTAGGCAACGCTGTTAAATCTACAATTAAAACTACCTATCATAAAACATAAGAAAAGACAATGCACGGAGATTCCTAGTCTTTATGGATATAGTTTCAACAGTGTTAGATCGCACATGCTTAGCTAAAGCCAAGACATGAAAAGGGAGAATGTAGAACAGCAGAGACTTCCTTTGGCAGCATAGGACTAGATGTATGCATGCGTTTAACATTAGGGCCTTAAATATGGATTTTTGAGCTTTCACATTTAACAGCGATATCTCCTGTTAAGATCTTACAACTAGTACAACACTATATATTATAGATATATAGTACTGTACTAAATTTAGCGAGGAATGTTTTGTCGTCTTAGAATCCAAGACAGACCCAACCATAAAAAAACAATGATCAATCAAATGCAAGATAACAGAGGATGAAACACAAGAGACAGCTTGAAGTGCCGCATTTTACAAATAAGGAAAAATTGAAATAGAAGAGGGGGGGAAATCCTGCACATAAGTAATGATTTGGCTAACTTCTAAGTAAGTTGTGAGCCTTTGAGCTAAAGGATCTAAGAAGAAAGACCCACCTTCTTAATGAATGAAGTTATTACTACTTCTCAAACTGAAAACATAAAGAGACTCAAGGATGTTATACGAAAGCCAAAGGAACTTTGGAAATCAAAACAATCTAGGAGAGAAGAGAAGGATGGAATGATTTGTGAAGAGATGCAGGAGAACACCGTGCTTATATAGGCAGAAAAGAGAACCTGCATGCAACTACAGACTAACAACTGCCCACTGCATGTCAGTAACCGAAGCAATCGAGAGCGTAACGCTAAACACGTCAAGTAATGCTCGACACGTCAAGTAATGGTGAAATATTTATGTGCCAAATAGCAAGTTTTGGTGAGGTAGCACGTGATACTCTCATTTTTATCTGTAGCTTCCATTCAGAACTGTTTTATTACCTTCCTAAAAATGTACGCCGGAAAGCATATACATTGTTTGGAATATGCTAAGAGTGAAAGGGGGAATGCATAAACATAACTGTATAGGAAACATATCTAAATAGAGTAGGAGTACAAAGAAATGTTAATAAACTCAAAACATGTAACACTAAGTTAAAGCATAAGCAGAAGTGATCAA
Source organism: Viola odorata (assembly GCA_963691705.1). NCBI lineage: Eukaryota > Viridiplantae > Streptophyta > Magnoliopsida > Malpighiales > Violaceae > Viola > Viola odorata. The sequence continues at coordinate 65,333,010 of OY829541.1, forward strand.
ACCCTGGAAGGGTGATTCTTCCAAATTAAAGAGCATCCAAAAGTTATATTCTTGGAGGTTCATAAAATGATTCAATTCCAATTAACAAATGAAAACTAGCACATTGTAGGACTTGGTAAACCTTATGTACTTAATTTCATAGCATTTGCCATTGAAACAGTCATCTCGTTGAAGCTTTTATTTGTTTCTGGAGACTTTTTGGAAATATAAAGAATATACTAAATTGAATAACCGGATCAATTGCCATTTGATTGAATAAAATATTCTGATTGAAGTACCACAATTCTAGTATTAGTCTGCTTAAGATTTGAAGCAGCTTGAATAGAGAAACTGATGTAACTAAGGAAAATAAGGTTAATATGATTGAGAGAAACTTCATTATGCTCTAACATATATATACCTTATAAGCTGATTCCTAAACGTTTCCTAAATACTTTCCTATCAGGGGCTTTCTATTTTTCCTTCTGAGATTTGACAAGAATAGTAATGTCATTTACGGAAACTCTCTCAAAAAGGTATTTCATAGAGTTCCATCAGTGAATGTGAAGTCGAAAAACAGACAACCGAATAAATCTGTAAACTCAAATTTGAACTTACTACTATAACATAAACAATTGTCTTGTTTGTGTTTAGGCTACATGAAAAGTTCCATGAGTTCACAGAGTAATAGAAGTGCTTGTTAAGAAATGCAGTAAAATTGTTGGTCTATTTACATGGCACACCAGTAATTTACAATATTAAAGCAAGTAGGGAGCAACGCAAGATTCAAACCTGAAAGGAAGAGTGACATGGAAATGTAAGAAGCACAACCGAGTATAATACAATCATAGGAAGAGCCTCCTTTACTGTTGGGAGGAGGTCATCCCCTAGTTGTTTGAATATCTCCATAATAGTCATTAAAGTTCACATTTTTTAGTAATTACTATATTTCCTCTCCAAACTTTATGTTTTGCATAATGATCCCTAATTAGTTAATTACAAACACACAAATTCATTAGCAGCTTCGCCAATGTGTACAATTAAACTGCAAAGTAATCATTATTTTTAAAAAATGCTAAGTAAAATCGAGAATAAACATAAAATGCAATATATCTCAATATTACTTCAGCAGATAAAATTATTAGAGAAAGAAGAAAAGGAAGAATGGAGTTTGTTGCGAGATAGTTACCTGGAATTGAGCGTTGGAGAAGATGAACTGAGCATGCAGAGAAATGGCGGAATTTCTGTTTCGTCATCCCCTCCAATTTTTTTTGTCGAGCGTCATTGTTCCAAGTTACAGTGATCGATCGTGAAAATGTTTCCTGGAATTTGGGTTTCTCAGTTCTCGGTTGGAGCTTGAAATTCGAAGTTGAAACGTAAACACCTGCTCTGTACGAAGAGCCTCTGGGTCATTGAACTGGACGATCCATTCCTTGTTGTAGCCCGCTAATGTGGGCTCAAAGGCCAGACTTTGGGCCATCAAAATTCGATCTCATTATTAGTCTTCTCAATTTTGTCAAATTGAGTGGAACTTGGATCAACCCGCAATAGTTGTTTGAGGTTAGATTTCGACCAAATTTGCTTACATCATTTATGAATAATTTTAATCTTTACATAACAAATCTAAAAGTCTTTATTTGAAAATTTATCAGTTTGTAATTTTTTTTTTACAAATTATTGAAAAACATCAGGTGAAATTAAGAGTTTAATGAAAATAGAATTTCAAATTTTAAACACTTTTTAATAGCTTTTTGCAAAAACATTTTGACTTGTTAAATTAAACTTTTTAATATTAATATTTTTACTAACTCACGTGACAAAAGATAATTGAGGTTTATCTCCGAGGAAATTTAAGAAGTAAAAAATAAAATATTATTACATAGGGTGTGTTTGGTTGGTGGAATCAGGGGAAAGTAATTTGAGAATTTGAGATTCCGAGTTTTATTGCATTTAATTGCTTCAAGGAATCACTCTCTCCTGAAATCCAACTTTCCTTGACCCTCTTGATTTTCCCAAAAAATTGAAAAAGTGATTCCTTGGCTAGGGGGTGAGGCGAGTGATTCTTTGATGTAAGGAAAACTAATTTCTTACTTAAATTACATATTTGTTCCCTCATACTAGCATTATTCTAAGAAGAAAAAAACCTGTTCCTCTCTCTTAGTTTTAGTTTCCATTTTTTTTATTAATTTTTTTGATTTTTTTATATTTGATTTTTTTAGTTTCATATTTTTTCTAGAATTTTTCCTTTTTTATGTTTCAGATTCTTTTTTAAAATTTTGTTACATTTTTTAATTTTGTAAAAATTTTATGATACATCTTTTAAGTTGCAGATTATTTTTTAAATCTTTTTTAAGTTTGATAAAAATATATATTCTTAAGGTTGGATACAAAAGGTTCATAAAACTAAATTTTTTAATCCACCTATCAACCAACCCCTTGCAATAATGAAGAATTTGAGAACTCATTGGATATTTTAATTATTAAAAAATAGGCAACTAAATAGAAACAAAGTCCATGATAAAACATATATATAGAAAAGAATAATTATATGTCTAAAAATATAACAAAAACACAAATATAAAAAAGAATAAAATAGTCATTTTTCTTACTTTCCTTAAAGATTCTCAAGTGCAAAACAAACACAATAATGTTACTTTTTTGGAAATTTTAAATCTCAATCAAACACAAAAAATTAACATTCTCCTCAATCACTTTCTCGGAAGAATAATTTTTTATTATAAAAAATAGCATTATGTGAACCAAACGCTATCTTAAGCTTTAACAATTAAACACCACTCTTTAACAAATGAGCTACAGACCATCCTACTTAGCTTGGGCTACACATATTCCAACCCAAGCCCAACTCAAGATTCGGGCTGGGTCTGAGTCGGGCCTGATCATACTCAAACCTTCGAACCGTCCGGGTCGGACTCCATTTTATCATCCAGAAAAACTAGTTACACAGCGCTAGGAGAATGGAGGGGAAACAAGTGTTGAAGTCAAGCGAAATCCGTTACACGTGGCATCAACAAGGACGCGTGCCAAAGCAATTCACTGCCACCCTCTCCTCCTCTTCGTCCTCGCCTCGCGCTATATTTATCTGCAATCGAAACCGGCACGTATTACAAATTACACAATTCATATAAAAAAACAAAAGAAATCCCTCTCAAATATTGCAATAATTAATAGCAATGGCTACTTTTTCTGCGACAAGAAACGCCATCTTCCTCCTCTTTAAGCCGAAGGCCGCCGCATCTTCTCTATTCTCCGGCACACCGGCGGCCCAGTCCTACCAGAAACTCACACGCGTCACCTTCACCTCCGCCACCAAACACAACACGGTCTTAACTCTTTGAATAATCTAAATTTTGGTACTATAACACTTAAAATTAGTATATACGATCAACAAATTGATTAATTTGGGTGTTTAACTATGTATTATGCAGAGCGGACAAAATGCAGCAGCAGGTGGTTACAATCCAGATCAGGAGCGAGGATACGACGGGGATAAAGCAGCGGAGGCAGCGAAAGGAAGTGTTGACAAAGCGCAAGAGAAAGCAGAGCAGGCGAGAGACAAATCGCACGATTTGAAAGAGAAGGCGAAAGATCGCGCCGAGGAGATGAAGGAGAGCGCTAAAGACTACGCGCATGATACCAAGGAGAGCACCAAGGGGATGGCGCAGTCGGCGGCGGAGAAGGCCAAGGAAGGGGGTTACAAGGCCGCGGAGACTGCAGAGAGGACCAGAGACAAGACGAAAGAGGCGGCGAGGGATACGGCGAACAAGGCGGAGAATGTGATAGAGAGCGCGGCGGAGAAGGCGAAGGAGACGGTGAAGGGAGCGTGGGACGCGGCGGTGGAGACTACTCAGAAGATCAAGGAGACTGTGGTGGGAAAAGATGATGGTGGTGGTAATAGGAGAACGGAGGGGGAGAAGAGGATGGATGAGGATGTGACGGAGTCGAGGAGGAAGAGCGGAGTTCATGATCATAACAAGAAATAATTAAAGCATTAATTAATTAAAGTTTTTAATTATTAGTGCCGTTTTTTTCTAGTTTTTTTTTGTTGCTGCAGTCTTTTTGTGACGGGAAAGGGTTTAAGATAAATAAAAATATGCAGCTGCTATTTTGCATCTGGTTAAATTAATCAAGTTTCGGGGGAGAGGAGAGAATAATTTGAGAATGTGCAAAAGTCTGTGCGTGTTGTATAGTTTGCTTTGAACGGAAACGGACCGCACCGCACTCGACGGTGCTATTAACATCCCCGGGAACGGTTACTGACGTCATTTTCCGTCTGGCCATGTTCATTGCGAGTAATGTGAGTGGAAAAAGTGAGAGATGTGGTCTCTCACCTCTGTGTCCCCAACACCCTGCCGTCTCTCGACTCCTCACTCATCCACACTATCAACCGCCAATCCTCCTAAATCATCGTTCATCCTCCAGCGGATCTTCTTCGGGTCGGATCCTTGCGGAGCTCAAGCGGAAATAGATGGGGATCGTGGTTACTGGCGGGGCAAGTTTTTTTTAGGGCGCCCTTTGGCTTGTCCGGCTTCTCTTTGACTTTGAGTACAGGCGATGGTCAAAGAGAGGGAACGAATCTGATCTCTTTTTTATTTTTTTATTTTTTTATTCTTATTGATCATAATATTTGTCATTTTATCCTTTTCGAATCATATATTTTGTATTTTGTGCAAATATCAATTTTTTTTATGTATCAACCCAATTTGATAATAGTGTGGTAATTTGAGTAAAAATTAGGAGTAAAAATAAAACAATATGAAATAAAATAAGATCAAAGATCATTATTTTACGAATTTTTATTATCCGATAACGTCATTTATTTTGCCGGATGGAGAAATATTTTTTTTCTTTTATTTACTAAAGTATTTTTTGAAACATTAATATTATGTACAGGATAGTGATGCCATGTAGGTACGGACGATGTTGCTTCACTTCAAATTGTGCTTTGCGCTATATCAGCGTATTTAATGGGGGAAAGAAGAAAATTAGACCGTTTAAAAAGTAGAGGGACGTTTTATCTTACATTAATATAGTAGTGGAGATTAAAAGGAAAAATGTCTTCTTTTTTATTTTGTTTCTCTAGAGTGCTTTTAATTGAGATGGTTTTCATTTGAGTTTTTTTTTGGGTGTCTAAAGAAGTGTGGTTATTCTAGTATGATTTATTTTATTTTTAATAATTGAACTCGAAAATTTAATTAATTAATAAAGATAAATAAATTTATTATTATTTAACAATAATTAATATTGATTTATTTTATATTATTAATTATGATTATAATTTTAATATCAAGAATCGAACTTATGACTATACATTATAAAAATGACATGTATTAATTAATTAAATTATAACATCGTATATGAGGTTTATTTTTTATCATAGTTTAGGATGGATATACTAACATTAGGAATATATATATAGGTAATTTCAAAGAAAATAATCAGTATATATATGTACAAGATGGAGTTTTAATAAAAAAATTGGAGAATAAAAAAAAAATCTTTAATTAACTTCGGAATTTTCTCCAACACCTAGATTCAAGTATTTAATTAAGAAAATATTACCAATATCTAGAGTCAATTTTTTTGTTTTTGTGGAAAGTACTACTACTAATCCACTGTACCGCACGTGGCACCAAGGAGGATGCGTGTAAGAAGGATATGCCGCCACCCTTTCTTCCTCGTCGTCACAATATCGAAGTTTTCCCCAATACCAGCATATATATATATATATATCTGCAGTCCAAACCGACAAGTTTTGCAATGTGGGCTTTGGGAATCTCTGTTTGAGTCTGCTCGTGGAAAAGTTAAAAGTGCTTTCATGGGCTCCATTAAGGCCATGTTCTCTCAAAGGCCCATGTGTATTGGGATGACCGTGAGTATTTTGTTTTTCATGAATAATTTTTTTTTGATAGCTAGGCTTTTATGAATAATAATAATAATAATAATAATAATAATAATAATAATAATAATAATAGTAATAGTAATAATCATAATAAAAAGTGTTTTTGTGATGAGTAATAACTAAGACTTAACTAAGATTAGTCTTGCCTGTTATGTGTTTGCTGCATTACAAGTTTTTGTTTAAACCATCAAGTTTAGACCAATTTTATTTTGACTGGGTTGATTCATCAACGCTAAAGTATTCTTAGTTGGTATTTTATACATAGAAATCTCTCGTTCGAATTTTTAAAATGGTTTTTCTGTAACAATAACAGTATCCAGATATTACATCATGTCTACAAAATTGGTAACAAAAAGGGTTCTGGGCCTAACGGGCTAAAAAGCCCAGGTACGCATAGCACAAGGTTCAACCAAGCCTGCCTTTGGATCAGCAATATATCAACGGGTCTAAGCCCGGTCGGTCCTGGTCCCTGCCAGGCTGCCACCAAAGTATTTTCATCAGTTACTATTTCTTTAGATTCTTCCTAAGAAGAAACTAAGCCAAAGCAAACAGTTTTGGGACAATTTTAGGATGTGATCATGTGAACAAAAACGCTACATTTTGTAAGAAAAGGTCAGTTTCAATATTTCGATCAAATTGGCACATACCAAGTTGACCAATTATATATGTACGGAAGTGGTCCTGTTTATGAAGATAGTAATTGGAAAACGCCAGAGAGAATTCTTCCTCCACGTTGCGGCAAAACTGTTGGCTACGTACAGTATTAGACATGTGGCTACAATAAACGAATTCGAACGAGAACGAACGATCTATCAAAGCTGGGAATTAGATGCAAAAAGATGTATACGAGAATAACAGACGTTGGTCGCGTGCCATAAACGTCTAATCGCGTGATAGAAATAGGAGAGCGAGACGTTTTCACCCTCGTTGATCTTGTACTATACAAAAATGGAAAGCTAATACTAGACCAACGTTTCGCTAGTTCGTGTCCGATTTTACTCTTCAACCAGCTGCTTAACGCTATTAACGAGCTTCAGATTGTTAAGTACATGTCGAGCTGGAGCTGACATTATTCGAAGCCATCCCCCAACGGTAGATTGTTGAACTTTATAAATCCATGCATGCTAACATGTGAATTTGTTGGAGAATATTTTGGATTGGAGGTAGCTAGCAAATATTCACAAGTACTTCTCATACTTTGTGGTTGTGGTCCTCCACACAAATTATAATGTCACCTTTTCTTATTGATTGGTATTTATAATTTGGTTATTTCAATTATTTTAAGGGCTTATATATATAATGAGAAGGTAGTCTAGGAGCTGAGTCCCTCCATTTATCAGCTAACATGATGAACAAAGGTGAGGGAAAGAGGAGGTTGCCTATAGCTGGTGATCAAGAAGAGGAGGATGATCAAGAAAAGGATGGAGATTTTCAAGGACTAGGGTTCGGAGGAGATGATAATGACGGTGATTACGAAGAAGATGAAGAGGAGGAGGAGGAAGAGGAGAAAGCAAATTCTAGTTATAAGAAGGGCACAACCTCATCATCAAGGAGTACTAATCAGTACATCACTTTTTATTGCCAGGCAGAGAATTGCAGTGCTGAAATGAGTGATGCCAAGAGATATCACAAGAGGCATAAGGTTTGCTAGTTTCATGCCAAGTCTCCTCATGTTCTCGTCTCCGGAATCCACCAACGCTTTTGCCAGCAATGTAGCAGGTGATCTCTCTTACCTTCTCAATCTCTTATGTTCGTCGTTCTCGTGCGTCTATACTTCATCCCTAGTGGACCGACCCATTGGCAACGAAATTACTAATTAGTCTTTGATTAAGTAAGCATTTTGCAGGTTCCATGGATTAGCTGAGTTCGATGGCAATAAAAAAGTTGCCGCAGACGCTTGGCCGGCCACAACGAACGAAGACGGAAAAGTGCCACTGAATAGGCTCGAATTGGTTAACAAGTTATGTCATGGCTGCCCATGGCATGCTCTCTATCTTCTGTCAATCTTTTCGCTTTCAAATCGCACTACAGCTTAACCTTAGCTGGTGATAAAGTGCAATGCTTGTATGCATCTATCTTACAGTATTCTATAACTATGCCCTGGTGCATGATGATACACATGCTCACATAAATAAATATATGCATATGTATAATGGACTTGGAGATCTCTTTAGTTAGCTCAAACCGCAATATGCATGAATGATTTTCATGCTAACCTACGCGATGTGTCGATTAACTAACAAAGAACAAGAATTCCACATCCCCATCAACATTATGTATACGTACCAGGGAGTTCAGCTTCGGCAGGGGCGGGAGTACAGAATTTATTCCCAGACAAGGATGTGCTGACTAAAATGACAGGGAATATAAGCCAGTAAGGTTCGTGCTCATATCCAGATACAAGCCAACAAGCCAACATCTTCTGCAACACTACAGAATCATTCCTGCAACTTCCCTACATGAAGTTAAAGTGAAAGGAGAATATATATAACTCAAAACCAACTCATTCAGTCATTCTCTTGTCAACACATTGGTGTTTTAAAGGATCTTGTTCGATAATAATTTTCTGGAACTCTAATTTTACAGTAGAACCGCCACAGCCCATCATACAGAATTTCATGAATGAGAATCAAATGTTACAAAATGGAGGGAACAATTTCGATATCACTATCAGATTACTCACGTTTGATTCCCAACAACTTTACAGCCAGCTCCCAGGTGACTATTGCAGCTGCATTGGCAGGAAACGCTCTCACTATTGTAGGACCCAAACCTGCGTAGCATCCTTTAAGCCCTGTGCTCCTGTATATCTAACAGAAAAGGAAAAATAAGAGCCCCCTTATTTTCCCCAGTTGAAGTAGAGATTTGAGGTTTATCGCTTATTCAAAGTTTCTGAATTCACTAATTGGAGAGTATCAGGACAACTTACTGTGTTTAGCACTTGAAATGGATTCCTCGTGGAGCTTTTATCTGGAGCAGTCTGGATAATAGTTTTCGCCACATCCAGTGGCAAAACAGTAGACCAGAACTGAAAAAATGAAAACAAATGAGAGTAGAAAAGTTATTCAAACACATTAAACATTTCAAGTATGATATAGTCCAAAAAATTGCCAGGTTGACAGAATGCTTACAGCTACACCACCTAGGCCACCACTCATAATTCCAATTCCCATGTCAGTCAAGTGGCTGTGCTCAGACAAAGTGGGTTTCAATTGCGAATGCATGTAGTAACGTACATACTCATAAACACTAAAGAACACTGCATTCCCAAAAGACTCTCTTAATAATGTTGTAAGACCTCCACGAAAAATGCCTGTAACCTGAAAGGTCTTCCATCAGCGAAGATAACATTGCAAATTAAGTTGACAGTAGGCAGAGGATTTTCTCACCCCTTCGCTTTTCACTGTCTTGACAGCACAATCAAGAGGACTATTGTATCTACTAAAGTTTGGAACTAGGGAGTCAGTGCCTTGAACTTGCATCCTACACTGAAGAAACTCGGTATCACATGAAAGCCATACAAAACAAAAACAGTGAGAGAGAGAGAGAATACAGTAGCACATGTATGCAACAAATAACTTACTTTTACAAGCTCTGATGGGCATAATATAAAACTGATAACAGCTCCCCCATAAGCTGCAGAAGGAATTATTACTTGGGGCTGGGGCACATCATTTTGCACTCCGCCCTTCATTTGCTGGGAACAAAAAGTAATATTAAGTTATACAGACTCAACACGACTCTAAAAGACATAACTGCTATATGTTAAGGCAACTGATTTGCAGCTATCTTTAGTGAAAGTAGTTCTAATCAATGAGAAACAACTTACAGACCTGCAATGAATTCTTTGTCCGGGAGTAAATGCCAAAGAGAAGAGAACTCTCAAAAGCCATCCCGAAAAATGATGACGTTGCACCTCTATAAAGTCCTTTAACCTGTGGAAGGCAAGAATATCATACAGCTACCGTCGGAGCATAAAATGGACAAGAACGTTCTAAAGTCTAAAGATCCTGCCCCTCTTCCATAAAATGGAGACATGGATAGCCAACCACCCGCATGTAAATGCTGCTTATGGTCTAGAAGTGGCACACAAGATACTTGGCAGACACATACAACACCTAACTCAAGCCCAGGAATCAAAATGACTGAAGCTGAAAGTGCTAGAGTATGAAGATCAAACTTATTGCATTTCTGATAGGTCCCTGCAAGGATGGCCTTGAATTTCAAACAAGATATTCCATATTGAGACAAATAATAGATCTTGCCCAAAACCAATGGCTTGTGAGTGAGGTATTTATCTTAGTATTCCATCACTCAGTAGAGTAATTACATTATACACAGATCCCAAAATCATTGAATTCTACATAATAAATTTAAGCTACCAAACAGGAACTGGCGTATTGGAAAAAGATACAGCCCAAGCAAAAGGTGACAAACTCTTCAAATAAGTAAGAACAGGCTGAACAGCACAGTCTATGCATACTCAAACTGTTATTCATCCTTGAAACAGCATGACAGTTAAGTAAACTCCCATTTGATGAAGTTGGACACAAGAAAGAACACAATTGTGCTGATTGGGGGATGGCAAGGAAATGCTATAAGAAAGAAGAGCCCATACCCCTTCCGTCTGTAGTATCCTGGACGTGCAATGCAAACTATTCCTGTACTTAATCCCATGTGCTTCTGCGTTGTGTTTCTGCAGTTTCACCTAATGAAAAAATTGAGCAAAAAGAGGGGAAAATCAAAATACAGACGAATAAAAGGAAATCCAGCTGTATGTGCATACCCAAAATAGAGCAAAAACACATACTTCACCTATGATACTGAAGTATTTCTCAATTAAAAGCTGTGCGAATCTAAAGCTTGAAGTTCATAACTTTGACACAGCATAATAATCATTAGACAAACAGCAATTTTAGTGAGAAAAACTGAAAAATGAGAAATGGCTTTAGCACCTTTACAGTGTCGAAAGGATGACCGACGACAACGGTGGCTACTCCCGCGAGTAAACCGGCTACGTAGTCCTTGTAAGCCAAACCCTCTCCCATTATTTCTTTTTCTCCCCTCAAAACCCCTAAACCCCTGGATTGGTGTAAGATAACAGAAAGTGGCTAATTGGTTGTTGGGTTGATGTCATATAAACCCCAAAACGCGCAAGAGAGAGAAAAAGGTTAACGCTGTTGAGCTGGCCTACTCAGCAGCAACTGATGACTTCAGTACTTCACTAATAAAATTCAGAAACGGCTGCTCATCTCTAACAAAAGGTATTTTAATTGGTGGGTATCTCGAGGAATTTCTTAAGAGTTTTGAAATGGCAGGTGGGCTGGGGTAGATGAGTGCGGTGAATTGTTTTTCAAGTTGCAAAAACATGAACACGAATTGGATTTTGGATCGTGTTTGAATCGTGGCGGTGACGACGATCGACGAAGGAGCGGTTGAACGGCAATTGAGTCGCCTTTTACTTAAAATCACTGACCAGCTTGCATTTGCAAAAACTGTAATCGAGTAAGCTTAATCAATTAAAATAGTTCTTTAGAAAATTGAAATGTTTTTAAAATTAGCATGAAAAGATAAATTATATTTTTGAAGTATTAAATTTATTAGTGAACCGACTTGATGCAAACAATATAAATTTTATAGAATAACAGCAACATAACTTTGATACCTTTTTATATTAAGATTTAAAGTCTAAACAGGCAATAAGTTAAGATCACAGAGGACCAATTCTGAAATGTTAACATGAGATGGTTTCAGACAACAATAAGGAATTACAATGTCAGTTCCACCCTAACTGCAAACACTCTCATTGCACAAAAATTATACTGAACGCCACTGGATGCTTCCGTTGCCAATCCATTTTCCACCCTGTCCAGGACGGGCACACATGCTGATTCCAATCACGGCATCAAGTTTTGTAAGCCTCTGATTCTACTTGTCAGTTGTTGCGCTCATATCCTCTTTCATTTCGCACAAAATGTCTTGTGATCATAACTTACTAGGAAGATTCTCATTTGAATTGTTTCCTGCCTTGCTGAATTGAGCTGACCTCAAAATCTTCTCTCTTTCAGCTATGAATTTTGCAAATTTCGAACCTTTCCCTTGCTTGCTGTTATCTTCCAGTAGTGACTTAGGAAGATTAGAAAAGGGAGGGACTGGCTTGGGGGATAGTGGTGGAACCAACGCCCACACCGAAGATAGGTGTTCATTAGGCCGATCAAGATTTTGAATAAGTGAAATATCCTGCATGCCTGTTACAGGAAACAACAATTTGTAAATGATCAACAAAAGCCTACTGCTGTTACTTATAATGATGAATTTCAGCACCTAAGTTGTGTTAACAACAAGCTCATGATTTTACTGTCGATCTGTTTTGAACTACCTCTAGCAAACTCAAAGATCGGTGCCAAAACTGCACATGGAATGCTGAAGTTCAGATGTGGTATAACAGTTCCTCCCCCATGCCTTGCATTGCTGTATCAAGAATATACACATTAAACACAAAATTCAATCTGCAAGCACTGAGAAAATCAATAAAACAAGAAGGAAGCCTCAAGAATCTAGAGCTCACATGTACTGAAGGCAAATAGCATTTTCTTCATGAAACAATGGCAGAAGCAATATATACTCAGAGAAGTTTACGAAATGCAAGTATCTTAGTTACATATTTGCTATCATATTGTTTAATGTTAAACACCCCATCATAAGAAATCTGGAAGTGAGCAAACATCACATGAAGGATGGAATCCTACATAATACAACAAACCTTATCTACAGTTCAATTCCAGAAACCCAATAAAAACATCAAAAAGGCAATCATACCTGGTAACAAGTCCAATCATACGACCGTCTGAATTAACCACAGCACCACCACTACCACCTGGGTGCACAGCAGCTGTTGTCTCAAGCATTGCAGGAATATGTGAAAACACTTCTGATGAAGATTCATGATATGATGGTACTTTAGCCTTGACTACTTTTGCCAGCACTCCAGAGCAAACAGAGGGGGAGAATCCTGCAACAATTCCAGGCATTAAGAGGCTCAAGGATCTGAATGCGATGGCACTAGAAGGACAACCAGACAATCTAAGCAGATGAATAAACAAGACCCTTACCGCATCTAGGTCCAAATAGTGCATGTCCGATAACATATGTTTTTGACCCTATGGACGGGTAAGAGAAATCCACATTGATAGGACAAAGCTCATTTGGAACATTCTTAAGCTGAAGAAGGGCAACATCCAAAGGCCCCTTACAAACATGAACTACTTCAGCATCACACCAAATCCATGGGTTGACATGATCCAAGCGAACCAGTATTTTTTTATGGCCTTTGTGAGACAAATTCAACTCATATCCCTCTCTCTCATCAACCACAGATGAATCCACAATCTTCGGTGTTCCAGGGAGCATCCTCAGATTCTTATCGGTGCAATATCCACTGAATGCAGATTCTTCAGGCTCAACAAAAAGTACGTTTGATTTGGTTCCGTTTCTCTGACCATTTACAGCTGTTTTCCCAAATCTCCATGGTTCTAATAGGTGAGCGTTTGTGAGAATCAGACCTTGATCATTGAGCAGAACCCCAGATGCCCATACACTTTCATCAATGGTAATAAGACAAACAGAAGCCATTGCCTTCTCCACTTGTTCTGGTGAAGAGCAATTAGAATGAGGACACCCATACTGAGGTCCATCTGACTCATGGATGCGAGTATTCCCTACAGCATTTAATTTTTCCTTATTAATATGGGTCCTTTTATCTGCATTTTGGGGCTCCTTCAGCAGCAAGTCACTGCAAGCAGTTGCAATGGCTTCCCACGGAATCACCAGCTGTTATCCAAGACTAGAGTTTTGTGTGACCCATTATTAACAGATAGTTTTAACAATTCAAAATAGGGTGTCTCCAAATTACCTGAATTTCAGCACCACTACTCTTTTGCCTACATGGTCTAACCAAGATACCAATGAAGCACGCATGCTCGCTAAAAACTGGACTACCTTCCATGCCTGGCAATTTTGTGCAATAATGGAATCTGAATATCAATAACACCAATAAATCACATATAATACAGGAAATGCTCACACCTGGAAGACAGCGAATGTCAGCCATCAGCAGTGATATGTTTGGTGACTTAGGTGGATAGCAATTCGCGATGGATCCCACTGACATGCTGGATCAAGTTAAAAAAGGATTAACAAATAACTTTACGATTATGACAGGTAACAATATGTGAAGGGACATTTCTTTCGACTGACCAGCAGTTAGGTTCAGGAGTTAAAAGCCATAGAACATAGTCCACCTTTCAATGTTCTAATAATAACAACCAACAGTTAATACAATTATATCAAGCAAACCAGTTGTCGATGACTTAATGCCATAATTAAGTGATCTATCTAACCATCAACAGTAGCTCAGAGTCTTCACAAAGGTATTTCACTTACAGGGTGGAATCAACAAGAATTTGTTTGCATCAAGAATCCAGATGAAATACATACACTGGAACATAACAGGAAAGAAGAAATATACCTGTTAAAAAAGTGCAGAGGTGAGAGCACACCAAAAGGAGAACCTACTGCTAAAAGAAGTTCGCCCCTTCTACTTGACAGTGATATGGAAATATTTACTGCATCCTAAATGAAGCAATAGAAACACCTAAATTGTTAAACTTGAGCATGCAAAGGAACTATAACTACTTGAAATGTTTATTGATAACAAGGGCATGAAGAAAGAGACATGCAAGAGCTGAAAAAAATATACCTTACCTTCAAACGTACGAAAACTCCAAGTATAGCAATTCTAGTAGTCGACTTGCTTATAAGACTTGAATTGCCAGGCTTCCCCATCTCTACATGTCTCTGGCTCACCATGGAATTTGTGTTACCATGCTCAGTCTGAAAAGATCACCCCAGTATTCCTTACCCTACATTTCAATTTATGCTTGGAAGAACAATCAATGAAAGCAGCCTTCGGAAAGCTTGCCCTCACTAACCTGTGTCTTTATGACATCCATAAATTGCTGAGGACCATTTTCATTTGCAGCCAGAGACCAACCAACCTCCCATCCATGGTCAAGTGAGCCTGAAGAAGCTTCAAAAAGTGATTGAAGAGCCAGAGTAGACACAGGAACATCAACCTCCATGGGAATAGATGCATCAGAAACATAAATAATCACGGTTAATCCATGAAGGTAGTAAAGATCAAGACATCCAGATATACCATCATAAAGTACCAATAAGAGTTGTCATTAACTAACAAGAAGACCTAGATGATATTGGGTAACAGTTCATGGTATCTCTTTGATTGATCTCCAGCAGCAATCTCAAAGAGTCTCTTAAGAGTTGTCCTAGGCTAACTCTAGTGACCAAATCTTGTTTTGGCACATAACAGTACAAACCTCAGTTGGGAGCTTGAAATAGTTCTTACATTCTAAAGCTCAATATTATATATGTTCTCTATATTTTAAGGGATATAAGCATTTCTACATTATCCAGCATCTCTCAAAATTGTTGGTTCAGTAGTCTAAAAGTCTTACTTTGACTCTCTTATTAACAATGGGCTTTTAATCTAATTCCCAATCCCAACTCCTTTTCGTCATGTTTACAAGTTTCTCTCAAAGTCCAAGTAGTGTTTGCTAGAAGTCTAACCATGTATTGGCTTTCAATTATGCCTGCAATTGATGATGCTACGAGACCACTAATATGCATAGTTATGATACTATGGTTTTCTATTCCTCCTATTGTTCTTCATTGAATCTTCTCTGCCAAAGTAATCAAAATCACTGTTCATATTCCTCACACAGTATCATAAAACCATTTCAATTCTTTAATCTATGGGTCCACAACACTTTAGATTAGTTATATTTTCTTTGAAGAAACTGATTGCATGGCTGGTGATTCAAAAGCCTACCAATCTTAGAACTTGTGCAGCATACCAAGGAGAGGCTCCTTCATCTAACCTCCCTTCATTATCTTTCTCCAATCCCAACTTTCCCTGAAAAACACAACACGCACCTAATATAACCCAAATAGCCAATCCAAGAAAAACAATTTGCCTACTATCAATCATTAATCATTTCAACTATGTAAACAACTTCATCCTGCTATATCGTACCTCTAGCATAATATCAACCTGAGCACCAGGAATTAACTCAGGCCTGCCCTGTAACCAAACAACATCAAGCAACTCTATAAGTATACCATTCGAATAACAACTTGAGCAATCCCTATAAAGCAAGTTATATTGGTAAAATTACCTGAGAAATGGCCTCTCTATGTTGCGGAGACAAAAAGGGCTCAATGACAGAAGCAACAGTCACAACCAGCACCAAACCCAGATGGTTGACGCCGAGAATTCGATGAGCAGCGTCAATATGGTAAAGGGTGTCAGGTAGTAGCATCCCAGAACATGAAAGTGTTGTTTTGCCCGAACTATAAATACCCAAAGACGCAATTTTTTTCAAAACTCAATAAAAGTTAACCAAAGAAATCAAAATCACATAAAGGTTGAAACTTTGAACACAAGGAACACGCACTTGTATTGGTGAAAAGCATGCTGGCGCATCTTCAATCCTTTCGGGTCCTATCAAGAAAACCCAATGAAATGTTAGCGACTTAGCACACAAATATATACATGTAATCTTCGGTGTTATTGGGGAAGAGGGAGCTTACAGGGCCGCAAACTCGGACCATGACAGAAAAGTTGCGGGCAAAATCGACGAGTTCTGGCAAACCCATGGAGGGAAGCGAAAGGGAAAAAACAAGAAATTTGATAATTTTGAGACTACGCTTCTGGTTTTGGATTGAATTGAGATAATTTCTTCATGTTTAATTTGTGTGTGACTTTTTCGGGTTGCAAGTGATAAGAGAGAAAACTGACATCATTTTATTTTTCAATCTTCGAGGTGACGCAGATTGGAGAACGACATCGTATAAAGGATGAACATGCCCCTCCACAGCCTCCCGCAATTTACTGTTTCCCCGTTTTTTTAATTTTTACCATATAAACATTTGCAACTTAGGAAACTTAAACTTGAAAGAATGAAAATTATTATATTAGTTACAATGATGTTAGATATACTATTTTTTTGAAGGATGATAATTTCCTAATTCCCCCACCTCGTTTTTTTTTAATAAATATAATTTGATTTTCGGTCATTATATTTTGAGTACAAACTACTCCAAATTTGCATTGGGTAAGACCCTGATCTCCCTTTTAAGTTTTAACTAAAGCTGTTAATTTTGTGCCAATGAACATTTCAGTTTTGCTATTGTTACAGGATGCATCCATTCTAATCAAAATATGGGTTTTTGTTGGCATCTTGAATTTTTATTTTATATATTTACATATACAATTACATACAAATTTATAAGCATTCAACACACTAACAATATTTTTTTAGTATAAAGATGGGATGTACCATCCATACTGACTGATATTTGACCAATATGACCGCTATGGACTGAGATAGACACTGAGATTGTATAATATATTTTTATCTCAAATTTAAGATCTTGTTACAATATGTGGCGTGGGCCGGGCCGAAGGCTTAAAATCTGAGAACCCAAACTCGACCCTTTTATATTGATAGGCCAGTCCGGGTCAGGCCGGACATGTAATTTGACAACCCTAACTCATTCATTTAGAATAGGCCTAAAGGAATTTATTCCCCAGAATATAACGATCTCTTCTGACATGAAATCAGGATCAGAACAGTAAGAACCAATAACAGAATAATAATCAGGAAAGAAAAGCTCTCAATTTTGATTGTGGTTTTGGGATGTGTTTTGGTTTGAGTGAATTGGTTGTATTTATAGGAAGGGAGAGATTTATGGTCATTGAAAAACTAGCCGTTATTATAGACGTTGGAAAACTAGCCGCTATTACGGCCGTTGAAAACTAACCGTTAATATGACCGTTGGTAATGTGGCACGAATAATCTTTATAATACCTTAATTTTACAACATGGTTTGCATCCAACGAAGGTTCAAATCTTTGGTTGGCAAGCTTGTCATGATAAAGTGTGCTTGAAGGATTTTTTTTGTGTCCAGGTATGGTTGCTAAAAACGCGCCCTCATGCCCAGTTTGCGATAGAGAGTGGGAGACATGCATTAGTGCACATGCTGCTGCATTGCAGCGATGCTGCAGCAGTGTGGAGGATGGTTTCTAATTATTGAGGTACGATCCTTGTCATGCCTCCTGATATCCAAAGTCTTCTGCTATCATGTCAAGATGTGAGTTGCCATAGAGAAATTTTAAAGGAAGGTATGACCCTTCTTTTTCTATGATATTTTAGAAGTAATAGCATAAAAACCCCCTATACTATTTTTTAAAACAGAAACCTCCCCCATACTTCAAAAAGTCAAATTGACCTCCCTTGTACTATCGGTCAGAAGCATTTGCTTGGTCTCCGTCAGTCAAACTAACAGACCGTTAGTGTTGACAGTTGACTTTGAATAAAATATTCAAAAAAATTATAAAAAAATCCAAAAAAATTGTAAAAAATTTATAAAAAATTGTAAAAAATGTAAAAATTCTATAAAAAAAATTTAAAAATTCCCAAAGAAATGTAAAAATTCAAATTTTTTTAATAAATCCAAAAAAATTGTAAAAATTTCCAAAAAAATGTAAAAAATTCAATTTTACATTTTTTTCTGAATTTTTAGATTAATTAACTTTTTTTGATTTTTTTTCTGGATTTTTAGGTTACATAATTTTTTTATAGAATTTATACATTTTTTTGGGATTTTTCACAATTTTTTACATTTTTTTTGAATTTTTTATAATTTTTTTGAATTTTTTAATCAAAGTCAACGGTCAAAAAGTGAAGTCTGTTAGTTTGACTGGTACAGACCAACGGAATGCTTCTGACCGATAGTACAGGGGAGGTCAATTTGACTTTTTGAAGTACAGGGGAGGTTTCTGTTTTAAAAAATTGTAGAGGGGACCATTTTTCTCTAGTAAAATTTGAGTGGTTTTCAATAATGTAACTTTCAATATAGTTCGAATTCATTATCTAATTTTTGCTTGAGTGTGAGTTTTGATAAAAGCTTGAAAGTCGGACTTCCCTTACTCTATGCATGAACCGATGACTTTCACCTATTTGTATTTCCTCTTGCACTAATTAATACTCCCTCCGTCCTTTAATAACAGAAGTTTTAGGATAGTAAAAAAGCGTAAGACAATGATCTTTGATCTTATTTTATTTCACATTGTTTTATTTTTACCTCTAATTTCCACTCAAATTACCACACCATCATTAAATTGGGTTGATTCAAAAAAAAAAAAATTGTCATTTGCACAAAATATATGCTTCAGAAAAGATAAAATGACAAGTACTCCAAATAGTAGAAAAGCGTCAGTTATTAAAGGACAGAGGGAGTATTAGCTAGGAAATCGGCTTGTGGCTCTTTTTCCGTGGGCAAAACACTCCTTGTGTTCTATTTATCAATAATATCATCAATTTATCGGAGAAAAAAAGACCTACATGGTCACTATAGTCTAATTTACTTATATTTCATTATTTTTATCTAATTACCCCATCTTGCCCCAACTTTTATTTTTTACTTTATTTAAATTAAAAATTCTTTAGTTATTTATTAAAAATAAAAAATTTAACATTGTAATGAAAAAACTTAAGTTCTCCTAATCAAAATACCTCCCAAATTAACGGTGAATATTTCAGTAATTGAATTAGCAAACAATCATTGTTAAATAAACAGACATTGATGTAAAATAAGTTTTTTTTATTGATAATCACTGTAAAATAAGTTACATACTAAAAATAAGGATAATGAAACACATGCTAGCTTATGGGGGGAAAAAAGTTAAAGTCTATGAATATTATTAATTAACAGAGTGGTATCACAAATCTGTTTCGAGATTCAGTCAAATAAGAAGCGATAATTTCCATTTATTTTTAAAAAATACTCGTCAAACTAGGCGAATATTTGCTACAAATGGATTGGTATTGGACGGGTTAAGTAGGTCAAATCAAATCGTCATTCCTATTTGGCAAATAAAATTTGTTGGTTCAATTTTCTTAAGTAATTATCTGCTGATAACATTTTACCATTTCAGTAAACAAAAAATATTATGTCAAATTGTAGAATCTATAAATTTTAGTTGTTGTATTTGATAAATGTATCCAAACTTGTTCCTTTCGTATGTGTCTAATAATTACCTATTGATAGTAATTTATTATTTAGTGGGTTAACCCGAATATTAATTATACCATGCAATTAATATCAGTATAATTATATTTTTTAACTTTTCTACTTCCGCATATGAACCTAAGCCACCAATTTGAAAAAAAAGAAAGAAGAAGAGGCAATTTAACAAATACGTGATTCCAATTCCACCTGTATAAGGAAAATGCGTACACATGCAAAATACGTTTACACTCTTTTTGCCTCTTTTTTTATACTGGTATAAATAAATTAACAGCACAATATTATTATTATAATAACAGCAGACGAACGGTAGAGGCGGGTGGAGGAATTGGCAGGAATTGGAATTCCATCTCCGTTTCCCTTTGGCCTTTCCTTCGGCAATAGCAAGCCGAAGCTCTGCTTAGTTCACAGACTCTCAAGTCCCAGTTTATAAAAGTAATAAACATTAGTATACTGCCATATACTTGCATTATATATATATATATATACGCACATACACACACAGACGAGAGAGTTTGTTGAAATTAAGGAAGAAAGAAGAACACAAAAGAGAGAGAGAGAGAGAATGCCAGCCCAGAAGCGCCCATACGAAATCCATCAACAACCCGATACCGGTACGTGTCTTCTTTCCGGCATCTGTTAGCGGCGCCCGCGTAAACCCATATGCCCCTTCTCCTTCTCCTTCTTCTTCGGTTCCTCCCTTTTGGTTTTTGTTTCAAACCATGTAATTAAGTAAACCCAACTCAGCTCAGCTGGTGCATTTCGTTTCCTTTCTCAGAATCGGATCCAAGCCCATCTTCAAGTGATCATGATCATGACGACGCAGAGGAGAAGGAGAAGGAGAAGCCAGAGTACGTCCCCCACCTTCCTTTTTTTCTCGCTCCTTTGTTCTTTTGTGCTTCTGTGGTATGGAATGATTAATTATGTATGCGTGAATGATACTGATTTTGTATCTTCATGCTTCGTTCCTCTTATTAATCTTACATTCGGAGAGGGAAGCCATCAGCTTGAGGCGTTTAAATTATGATATGATCCTCTGTTCCTCTTCTTTTTTGTGTTCTGGGTTCATGGTTTGGGTGTTGATGGGTGGTACTGGTGATTAATCTCGCGTGGAATTGGTAATATATTTGTGCATGTCGCCCGCAAGCTACTTTTTTTTTGCTTAGCTCTTACTTTAAAGTAAGTGAGGTCGCAGTCGTTTCCCGTTGCATACACCGCCGTATCTGAATTCGTATTTACTGCATCTCTTTAACCTTCCTCATCAGCCTTGTCGTCGATCTGTGGTATCTCTGTGCTCATGAACTCCTTCACGTTAGTGATTATACCCAAATCATGGATGAGAAAGCACCAACTCCTTAATTGCAGATTCTAACCCAAATCCAACTCCATTTTTTTCTTCTGGGTTCCTTTTACTTATTTTAATTGTAAAGTCAAACAACCCCATTGCTCTTCGTTTTCTTTTTCTTCTATTTTTTTTTTTTTTTTATAAATGGAAAAATTAGTAGTAATAATTCATGCATTACAATCAGCATTTGCATTTTTCATTCATTTTCTGCATAATTGCATGATTCTATACCATTGAATCTTGTGATGGTTAATGTGTTTGCAACCTATTGTTTTGTATCTTCCCACAGTTATGGACTTGTTTGCTTTCTTTAATGTCATATACCATATTCTTCCATGTGTAAATATCTAGCATTTTTTATTTGTTTGTCTTAGGCCTTATTATTATTGATTCATTTTTATTATGATTACTTTGGGCAAGCCACTTCCTTTGCTATTCTAGCATTACTTGTTTGGATGCATGAAATTCAATGGAAGCTGCATGTGAATTTCATTACCTAGGCATCATAATATACAGAGAAAAACGATGTATTGGGCAAACATGGTTTAGGTTCCTAATGGATACAATGCGGAAGCTTATATTCAGTACCGGATCGACCTATAAGCTTGCAAATGTGCAAAGATTTGAAATGTTGCCCTTTTTACTTTGATATAAGGGTGTGGGGACTGGTGACTTGTGATAGTTCAGCTCCAGGTTTTACCTGTTTCTCCTGCTGAAATTGAACCATGAAGAAACTTATCATAGGCATCTGGAATCAAGTTTGAGAATAATTAGCATGAACAATGTAATTTTCTAGTGACTGACGTTGTTGTTAGTACTTGTTTACAGATATGTTGTAGTAAGACTGTCTGAAGTACGGAAGGAAGTGCAATGTCCAATCTGTCTAGGTAAGGTTTTTGTTTTTTTGTGTTAACTTTGAAATACCAACAAATCCTAAGTAGCACATGTTGAATGAGCAACCTTTTAGAGTTTGTTCATGGCCTCAACCTTAATTATTTTAGTAAATAGCCTTTACTTTAAAATTATTTATTGAGCTTTTAACTATGCATAGATTGGCAGAAAAAGAAGCTTCCAGTTTGTCTTCAGATTAATGTTTTTCGGTAAAATGAGTCAAGATAAAGAATGTGCATGATTGTTGATACTCTCTGTGAAGGAGCTTTCAGCAAATTTCATTAAGCTATCTCCTCATTGCAAAATTTTGTTTTTTACATTACAGATTAGGACTCCCTTAGGAGAACAATTTCTTTAGGAAATTAATCTCAATGTAGAGGCAGCAAAACACCTTTCACTCAAAACTCTGTATAAGTTATGTGTTCATTCAGCTTTGTGATTGAAGTGCAGACTAAGGGTTGTATGGTCTTCAGCACAGCTTTACAATTTAACGCCTATTTCTCTTCTTTACATTCATGCATGCAGGAGTATTGGTTTGTTGAATGAATATTTTCCTCTTTTGCATATCTAGGTGTTATCCGCAAAACAAGGACAGTAATGGAGTGCCTGCATCGCTTCTGTAGGGAATGCATAGATAAATCTATGCGGCTTGGGTAGTTTTCAAGCTCTTGCCCTCTCTCTTTACTGGATTACTTGATTTGCATTTTTTTTAATGTGCTTTTCTTTTACGTTCTGTCTAAAAGGTGAACTTCCTGCATAAATGTCTACTTGCTTAAAAATGTATGGTAAAATTCACTGCAGGAACAATGAGTGCCCTGCTTGTCGAACACATTGTGCCAGTCGTCGATCTTTGAGAGATGACCCAAATTTCGATGCATTAATTGCAGCTTTGTATCCCGACATTGACAAATATGAGGAAGAGGTATGCTCTGTGGAAAATTTTCACATCTTAAATTGAACTGGGTTGTTGTATTATAATAGAAACTCAAGGCTTAATCGCTGTATATTCAATTCAGGAATTGGCTTTATGTGAAGAGTAGAAGGCTCGCAATAAGCAGGTATGATATCAAAATTGTTGTTGCAAGGCTTTCTGGAATCTTAAACGAGGTATGATATCAAAATTGTTGTTGCAAGGCTTTCTGGAATCTTAAACAAGGATGTGAATGAAATTATTTTTTGAGTTTGTTCATAGTCGGTTTAGCTTTTTGTGAAGAGGAGAGGTACAATATTATATTTATACCAGCATTTTGGCCATAACTGTGAAATAAGAATGCGATGAATTGTATGCTGTTAGTTGAACAGTGAATTGTTTATCGTTAGTTTCTACCGGAATCCATATGTTTTAATTTCCATCTACCCATAGTCTTGCTTACTTACCTTTTTGCATAGCTTTTAATTGGAATATAATAGCACAGCACATGGTCAAACTTTTTGCCATTTGAATCTCAGGTCTTACTTCCTCTATGGTAAATCTGTGCTGATGTCCTTTTTATGCAATTTCATTTTCTAGGGGTTTTAGTCTTACGTTTTATTTGAACAGATCCAAGATACCATAGCCCAGACTTTTAGACGACAGGCTGAGGCTCTGAGTAGAAAAAGGACAACAGCTAAAATCACAGCAAGCGCATTTGCAAGGAGAATGGAAGATCGTTATCAAGATGTCAATTCAAGGGGGGGGAGAAATTATCGGATTGCTGAATTTAAAGGTTCTGAAGACAGCAATAATACAAATGGAGAGGGAAGCAATGATTCATCATCTGCTGATGAGCACAGTGAAGAAGTAAAACCAAAAAGATGCAAGAGACGGGTGGGAGCTAGGTTGACTTCAGATAGAGGGGGGGATAAAAATGATTCTGAAGTGAACAGAGAGTCCTTGGGTGCATCTACTGGACTTATTGGGCCTTCAGAAAGGCTTTGGGGCAAAGGTGGTTTGCGAAGCCACACCAGACATGGCAGTGGTAACGCAGGCAGTGGAAAGAATTCCCAGAATAGCCGCATCTCTAAGTTGGTAAAGCACCTCAATAACTTGGAGGAAAATGACGATGAGGTAATGTATATTCTTGGTTGATGATCTTTTGGACTCCATTATACATTTTAGCTTCAAGCCTGCTACTATTAAACATACTCAGTTAGGCACAATTCACTGTTAAATGCGACTGTGTTTTCTGGATTATTATGAGTTCTTGCTTGGCTTTTCTGTATTGATTGGCGTTTTTCATTCTGATGTTAGATGGATGTGCACCTCATGCTTGTTTCTTTGGATGAACAAAGAACTCCCAGTTTGCAGCGACCATACCTTTGCTGCAGTCCTACATTGCCTGTCAAGAGCTTGCGCCAGGTTATCTTCCTCTCTATGAATGAAACTTAATTTTGTTCCAAGAGCTCATGTCAGCACCTCTCAGTTTAGGTATCATTCTTATTCTGATGCAGTATGTTGCTCTCCAAACTGCTTTGCAAGCTGATGAAGTTGAGCTGTATTTGGCCGATGAGATGAATCCAAAACTCAACCCTTCAACCTCGATAAACCTGTGGAAAGACAAGTTGCGGGTCTTGGAAGAGGAAGAAAGTTTAGGAGGACTCAAAACAAACAATTTACTGCATGGGCATGTGGTAAGCTCCCTTTTCTGTGTGTCAATATTAAATTTATGCATGTCCAATCCATATATGCACTCATGTAAATGAGGATGATTGAACAAAAAATAAATGTAAATGAGGATGAGAATGAGAAATTGAGTGGCAAACTGTAACAAAATTGAAATTTTGTGCTCTGGGTAATTTCAGGTACTGGCATACCAGAAGAAGCAGTAGAAATCAAAATAGTGTCAGCTTTGTCAGGAAGAGAAGAAAGAAGAACAGAGAAACAGTAGTAAGTTTCTTGGCTTCCATACTCTAATTTAAAATTATACTCAAGAGTAACAAGATCCTTGCCTAGGTTTTTTCTCTTTTATAAGCTGATTTTAAATCATTGATGTCTTAGACCATTACAAACTACAGAATTCATTGCTGTACGCTCCGTGACTATCTATATAAGCTTCATTTTTACTACTATAGTTTTGCTACTATGTATAGTGTGTTGTTGTTGTGGTTGGTTGTTGTTTTACATCAGTAGGAATGTAAATATGAAAAATTGATCTCGAGACTGCTTCTTTATTTTGGAGGAAGTATCATTGAGTTCATGAGTACGTCAATATAGTTAAAGTTATGCCGGTTTTTAACCAATGTGATAACTTGAATCACTTAAAATAACCAAATATAATATACATCATTACAACCTAAGATAATCGGATGTAGAATATTTTGTCAAATTCCTCTCGGTTGATGGGTGGTTATTTCTCAAGTTGTTCATTTTCCTATGAAAAAAAATGAATTTGAGTCGCTCTTTCTTTATGTCACCACCAACTTACTCCATTTTGAAGTAGGATGTCTTACTTTTTAACCATGGAATCCAAAAACCAAATCCATTTTGGATGTAGAAACTCAACTTTGGAGGAAAAGGTAGGACTTCTCGTTCCTCGGTCTTCTCTATTTTTACAGCTACGGGCTTACAGCCCGGCCCGGCTCAACGAGTACTTATTTTGGGGGAAATACGGAGAGATTTTCTTAAACGAAAATATATATTACAATTAATAGAGATTTTAATTCTTTTTATAATGATTGACTTCCAGTACAGTCTTAACCATTTGATTATTTTAATGGATAAGATTGGTTGAAATGCACCTCTCAATTTTATGCAAATTTGAGAGTTGGATTCGCGATCAATCGATAAAAGGTCAATATTAATTAAAGTTTAGAGTTCAAGTCTTGATAACAGAGTAATCATATTAGAAAAATTGCCTCTTTGAACATGATTAGTCTCAATTGAGATATGACCGGTGAAAACTAAAGTATATATTGATTGTGCTCGTAGATACCTTCTCTCATTTTTGGTCACTATCCTCCTCCTCCTCCTTTCTTTTGTCCTTTCTTGGTCCCTTTTCTTTCCTCCATACATACATTTGATAATAATTCTGAGTACCAAAGTAAAGATCCATCACCAGAGGAAGAAAAAAAAACTCTATGGACCAAAAACGTCGCCGGAGCCGCAAGCAACCTAAGGCCACAACCACCTGTTATGCAGAAGGTCAGTTCTTCCTTCCTTTTTTAAGATTGGAGGTGAGATTTGATGGTCTACAATTAATTTCCATGTGCTATCTTTGAGGTAGAGGTGAGCAGCACTGAGTGGGAAATCATTAGCATGTCAGAGGATGAAGAAGATCTTATCTATAGAATGCATAAACTTGTTGGAGACAGGTATACAAAAATGGTTCATACAATTCAATCTTCATCACTGATTGAGACATCCCTTCTCGTTAAATTTATTACCACTCTTTTTAATCTATTTCTGTTTCTTTTTCTCTCTTTTTTTTTTTTACAAAAGATAACGCTGTTTCTTATTTTATCTTCAATCTATTTGGAAAAAATTTAAATAATAGTAATATTCTGAATCGATCACGCCTAATATATTGAATAATATTATTTAGTAGATGTGATATCTTTTCTCTGAAAAAAGAGTGTTATATATATATAATATATCAATTCTGTTAATACACATGTATAAGAGGTAATCAAAATCAGTGGAGATTTTACGATGGATATGACGAGGGAAGAGGAAGATAAGGGGATATGGTTAAAACGTGGAGGGTTTTAGAAATTCAATTTTGAAAGTCTTAAAATTATTTCTTTGAATTTTCTTAAATTTTAAATATTTCTAGCGTATTTTTCTAGATTTTTTTTCTACTTTTTCTATATGCCACTATATCAAAACAATATTAAAAAGTGTCCCTTTTTGTATATTTTTTTGATTTTTTATAATTTTGAAAACAAAATTTTGGAATTTTATTCTAAAAATGTTAAAGGGGTAAGTACGTAATTATTTTTTTTAAACAATATATTGAAGGACTAGAATAGATTTTTTAGAAAAAATAGGACTAAAAGTGATGTTGACTAATGGTGTTAGTCAAAATTAACTAAAGAGTTGGGGGTTTGGATACTAAAATGAAAAACAGAGAAAAAGTTGGGTGTCAACTTGAGTAACGGAGGGAAGTAGGATGCAAATTTAAAACAGCCTAAAAGTAATTAGATGCGAGATTAACTTTTTCTCTTATTTTTAAATTTTTATAATTAAGGTTTTATTTTTATCACATATAAAAGCATAAATTAGAGGACTTGAATACAAAAACTTTCTCAAGTTTTATTGATCTTGAAATGGACTTTAATTAAACGGTTTCACAGGTGGGCTTTGATTGCGGGTCGGATTCCAGGCCGGAAAGCGGAAGAAATAGAGAGGTTTTGGATAATGAAACATGGTGAAGGATCTTCCTTCCTGTCCACAAAAAATAAAATAATTAAGAACCTCAAGTTCCGGTCCGGAAATGGATAAGATTATTTCAAGCTTATTTTGTCCATTTGTTTCGTAATATACAACTATGAGTACTCTCTGTATTCTCGAATATACTCCCTCCGTCCATAAATAATGGACGTTTTGCTACTTTTTGTTACTGTACACATTACTTGACTTTTTAGTGTTTGAGCTACTTTTTATTACTGTTTCAAAGCGACAGTTATTAAAGGACAGAGGGAGTAGTTACCATAAAAGTAATAAATTCAAACTAATAATAATAATTATGATCCATCATTAGTCATTTATCAGCATTATTATATTAATGTCCCGCACATGAAACTTTTGTTTCCATTATCAACCCATTGTTATCATTACCACTAATAATAGAGAATAATTCAATAAATACAAAAAGGTAGATTTATTATTCATAACAACACCTGGTGAGAAGAGAGACGATGATGGAAGAAAAGAGAGATTATTTACATGGCGACGACGACTCTCCATCGTCTGATTAAACAACCCGAAGCCCACAAAATTAAACAAACAAAAATTACTTTAAACACCCAGATTATTGTTAATCAGTTACTACTACTACTAATTAATCTCCAATCCTCCAGATATCACAAGGAGAGTGCCCGCTCCACCTTAAACTTGGAAAACTAACTTTGAAACACACAATACTCAAAATGAAACCAAAACGACGCCGTCCAGTATTTACAAGAGGAGAGAATCCAAATTTTAATCATTAGATCTGATCAGATGCCACTGTTTTCCTTCGTCCACTTTCAATCAGCGATGCTCGATCCTACTCTCTCCCCTGTACATCCTGTTAGTTTGGGAATAAAAAATGAATATAGGTTTTTTAACAAAACGAAAATAAAATATCACGCCTATGTACCTAACGTGGTCGTGATCGGATAGAAGTAATAATTACCAGTCATAGACAGTGGGGGTGTTGGGGTTAGGCTTGTCAAAGAGCTGAGCGCCAATGGTCTTAGTGGCGAGATTGCTTCCTGGGTTGAACACGCTCCTCCAAACGTTGTCCGTGGCCTTCCGGCCACCGGATCCGGGCGTTACCGGCGTCCCTGGACTCACAGGGCCGGGCATCGAAATGGATCTCCCGTACTTGCTACTCCCGGCCTCTTCCACAGCTATAACCACCAAATTATACCACAAGATCAAACATGTATAAAAATAAATTAGTATCTCAAATTAGGTACCTTTGAGGTCGATCTTTCTGAGCTTGCCAAGCCCACGGTCAGGATGAGGCCCAGCAACCACATCGTCCCATATCTTGTCTAGCAACACCATCTTCTTGTTTTCTTTTTTTCAGTGATGGTGGATGGGATTATTATTGATGGGTTTCTTTGTAACGATTGGTTGTATATTTATAGACGTTTGACAAGGAGGAGTGCTTAAATTAGTGGCACTATTTCTTATTTTCAATTTCAAACAATAATGAAAATTTGATTATAAAGAAAAGAAAAAAACAGAAATATCATCAAGGGTTGTTAGTTTCCCATGTCCAGACCTCACTCCGCAAGAGTGTAACCAATAATTGTAACCACTAACGATGTACTAGTTAGTTGTAGCTTTTTCATTTCAAGATTATTTTTTTCATTTTAAAACTTATAATTAATAAAGGTAGATAGTTAAAAATTATATAATAATTATGTTGGTTATCGTGAAAACTGAAAAACGACAATTAAAAAAAATTAGGGAGTACTTATTGAATAAAGTGACCAATAAACACTCTCTTTCTCCTTAATATTGAATAAATTAATCATAAACTACCTAAAAATTTACAAAACATCATTTATTTAGCCTAAAACGTCATTTAAAAAAATTTAGACGAGAATTAAAAAATGACAATTTCGATACATCTATTAAATATGGGTAATTTTTAAAATGATCTTTTGTATAACGGATTACTAAAATTATCATTGTTCTTTGCTATAGTTGCAACAAGGACATTAAGATATTTAATACGACTAAGTCAGTGGGTCGGAGCGGGAGAGGGAGTAGGAACAGGGTGTCACTTGTAAGGCTGTGAGGGGAGTGGAAATAGCCAAAACAGGGGTGGAAATGGAAATGAAAGTAGGACTGGTTGACAAAAAAAAAAGTGGATAAGGATGAAAGAATCAGTAAATGTGGGCCCCGCAAATTCTGTGTAATCTTCTGTAAACAGACAAGACAAGAGAAACTGAAAACAATATAAAAGGCCAATTAAGGTGGTAAGTACCGTCAAAGCATTTAGATTATCATGGCTGATGAACACATCCCAAATTCTAAAATGTACTCCGTCGAAAAGGACCTGAAATGGCAAAAAAACAAACAGAAATGAACAGAACTCAATTATACATCCAAGAAATCGCCATGTATATATATAACATAACCTCACTGCTCTTACTCTACAACCAAATCTGTACCCAAACCACATGGCAACCCACTCCCAAAACAAGATTTCTATGGGTGTTTCAGGCTCAGCAGATCTCGTTTCATCCGAACTCTCCTTCGCAGGCCTCCTGTCTGTTCAAGATCTGCAGCCGCAGACCCCTCCTCCTACAAACAGCACTGCACAAATGAACAAGCAAAACCAAGAATTTGTTTATGGTCGCCAAACTCGTGGTTCGAAAAAGAATGGCTCAGCTGACAAGTCAATCACCACTGGGAATATCCAACTACAAACACTTCTCTATCAGTCTCAGCAGATCAAAGTGACACAAAAGCCTGGATCCAGGGATGCAGCTCACAGCAATGACAAGAGATCAAGTGGTAATGAAACTTATAACCCACATGAAACCCGAAACCAAGCGAAGCAGGAGCTTGCCACTCCGCGCTCATCATCTGGGCAGAAAGGACTTTGTTCATTTCTCTCCCCATGCAAGGAATGCCATGCTGACACGCCAGATGTTAAGAACTCGCACCGGAAAAGGAGATCCAAACAAGCTAACTGAGGCTCTACTCTCCAATTTTTTCCTCTAAGTTAGACAATCATTCATTTTTCCGCTTGAAATAAAAAGTTCAGGTCTCGTTATAGTAGGATTTAGTTCAGGTGATTTATTATTGTATGGTTTCTTCTCCAATTGGTTTTCCAAACTGAGCTCATCTGTTTCCTAGAGCAGCTCTAGTTGGACAAAACAGCAATACCCCAAACCCAAATCAACGCAATTGACTACCATAAAAATCCATATGTTGATTGCCCTAAATTTCATATTGGAGTAGCTTTCAATTATAAGGTGCATCTGAAATCCACAGTACATTCTAGCTCAGCATCAGGCTTCATAAGTGTTAAACATTCTTAGCATTCACGAGGGCTCTAGGATGATTAATTCAAAACTGGAATCATTGAGGAAAATACCTAAAACAACAGCCGAAGTGCAATAGCAACTTTTTTTGCCAGTAGCACGAGTAAATCCTATCCTTATGTTGCACTAGCTTAATATGCGTGCGCGCACACACATGTGCATACTACTTTCATCTTTCATCAGCATCACATATTCCTTCATTCTTTCTCTCCCTGTTTTGATAATAATGATAATTAATGAATAGCCTAAAAAAGTTAAAGCAGGGAAGCAACATTAGTGGACGACCACTCAAGCGGAGAACATCTTCGTGCGTTTGCAAGGCATGTTTATAAACCTTTTCAGTTGTGCAATAATTTCATCAAACAACCCTAATTGAGTTATATTTCTAAAACTATGAACCATACGGATATTCCCCTTTCCCCAGCCTGCTTCCTACTCGCTGTTCTGTAGGCAGCAGGGGTTTTCTTTCTGTGAACTCTTACAGAAAGAGAAAAGCCATTGGCATTTTTCCTCCGACGAATATTGATGGTACGTTTTTGCACCCTTTTTACCATAAATAAAGTGTCAATCAATTCAGAAGAAAGTTCAATCTATTCCTGCACTGTGCACTGTGGGAATTCATAGACTCAAATGATTCAGCACCAGGGAGCTGTGTTCCAATTTGTTATGGTTTGGACTTGAGCCTCTTCTATAGGTATGAGCTATGAACTACAGAGTAAGCCACAAAATAAAGAGTTCTAAACAGTCCCACAGCACACCGCTAGGCAGAACTCTTCAAAAAAAAACATGAAAAACTAGCGAAGTGCATAGTATGTCAACCAAAAATGCCATAAGCACAGTAAGACAAGTACCTCGCTACATACACATCTCCCATGTATGACTTTGACAGCATTGTAGAAAGGCAACCTGCACATGCCATGCATAGACACTGGAATCTGAAAAGCACAGGTACAATTATGACTAGCCAGCATTTTAGAAGTAAAAAACATAAGAAAGCAATAGACAATAATATAAGCAATACTGCAAAATAGTTGCTCTGAAGTCCAGAAGTTGAACTGACTATGAATACCACACACCTACTCCAAACCAGAAATCGTAATTATCAGGTTGAAACAGCCAAAAATCATCTCGCTTCAAACAACAAAGCCAGCCCAGAAAGGATCTTGTGTTGCAACAAAAACACATTCCTGCATCTTAAGTAGTTGCATACTCAATACACGCCCTTACCCCCGTATCAAACCCACCAAACAATAACCTTGCATTTCAAACCCATATTCTAATGGAAGTACAGCTATGCATCAAGGGGGCTAAATGCAACTATGGTTAAGATGAGCTTTTAGGAGCCACCTAATAGTACCAAGCCTTCTGTGCACTTTAATCGTTGATATGATATATCTTGTCAAGCCAAGCCACCCTATATATATTAACAATCTAAATGCATATCAAAGATTCTACATTTACTTCAAAATAGACCAGATATGAGGAAACAAAAATGTTTCACATGTAGAAAAAAATAAAAATATGGAAAGGTTCACAACATTCCACTTGAATCTTGGTATTCATTATGGATGCGTCAAACAAGTACAAAGAATTTTGAATAACTAGAATGTATAAGAAACTGTACAAAAGGAAAGCACCCCTTCGACCCTGCATCTCAAGACTTTCCATACTTTGTAATGTAACCCTGCAAGAAGGAGACAACAAATTACATACCAGTCAAGAACAACTTTCAACCATTATAAATTCCTTATGAGAGCATGAGGATATATGAGACCAGTACTTACCTCAACAAGCTTAGATAATTTTGGCTGGGAAGAAGAAAGATAGAGCTTAGTCAATTCTACAGTAGTTGGAATTTGATGGAGTTGCAAGGTCGTAAGAACCTTCTCAACAGACTTTTTAACTATTGCATTATGTGCATCCTTACTGAGTTTGCCCTCATGCCAAGCTGGTTTCAATAATTCTTTAACAAAATCAATAAGAGCACCACGAAAATATCTTAGTGCCCTTGATTCTTTTTGCGCATCTGCATCTGTCTTTTGGTCAACCTCTATTTCATTGCTTTGTCTAACCCGGTCTCCCCTCATGTCCTTTGTGTGTCTTGATCCATCAGATTTATGACTAGCATCATCATTAGCATGGCTTCTATTACTATTTGGAATCTCTTTTTCATGATCGGTACCCGAGACACTTTCCTCCTTGGGCACAACCTCATTATGAGAAGATACTGTACTTTTCTCACCATTACATTCTGTGCCAGTGGCGGAACTTAATAATAAATTGCTAAATGCTGGTTGATGCAATTTATTCAGGACAGATGTTCTTTGAGTAAAGGAAAATTTTGAAGCTTTGTCCCCTAAAATGGACAAATCGAAGCTATCCCGAATATGATCATACTGGCTACCTGGAAATGAGGTCATTGCAGGATTGATAAAAAACAACGGTCGAAAAGGTTCGGATGGTTCCCAATCATTCGAGGAAATTTTAACTTCATGCTTTGCAAAATGCAATCGATCCCCACGTAAACTAGTTGGAGGGGGACTTTCTGCTTCGGCACCCGAGAAATGGGACGAACTTTGCATTGAGGAAGACGATCTAGAAGCACGATAATCTCTACCACTGTCTACCAGCTTCTGAGAATGAAGAGGACTTCTATCAAAAGGTTTGAGAGAGAATAATGATCCTGTCCAAGCTGAAGGATTAAAATATGTCCTCATATTGCTTCTTGAAAGTGAAGCATCACCCCTTGAACAGTGTGCACTTCTCATGTAACCCATATCATCCAAACTGCTAGGATATGAAGAGGCCTTTGCACTGCTGCAGTAGTTGATTGACCTTATGGTTGAGCCACTCAAACAAGTTTGGAGTTCAGGAGGAAAACTGTTCTGGGAAAAAGGAGACTTTGTCCTATTAATTAAAGCAGCATAGTCGCCATAATCAGTTGCGATCCAGTTTTGTAAATGGTTTTCTCTTCCTACATCCATAAAAGAGGAAGAAACCCCTGGGAGATCTTTTGGGGAAGGTTTTTGCTTAGGATCAGAAGGGAGGCCCCGAGATAATTCATGTTTCTGAAGAGATGAGATCTTATGCTGGTCATCCAATGGACACAACCTTTTCCCATGTCCCTGTGGCGGGCTTCTGTCATAAGAGGAATGGAGAGCAAATGCAGAGTCATCTCCAATTGAAGAAGCCATTGAATTAGGGAAACTAGTTAACTTGGGTTCTTGCATGATGTCTTTAATACCTGATCAAGGAAAATGCAAATTAGAATCCACAAGGGAAGGTTTTAGAATACGCGCTCCACAAGGAAAATTGCATACCTTCATCAGTGCGCTCATCCCTTCCCGAAATTGCAGCAGCTTGATCTCCTCCCTCTGCCAGTCGATTAGTATCATCTGCTTTATCATTTATATGAAGAAACCTACACGCACTCCCTTTAATGCACCACCCTTTTGCAAAAAAGTCGCAGATAACTGCCGGGCGTTTGTTCCCATCCCTAAATTCAGCAGAAGGGGATATACTTCGTGTCCTTACCTCAGAGGCAGCCAATCTGGAAAACCTAAATGTTAGTAAGAAGTAGGAGTTGGTATTATTACTTAGGAAACCAAGAAATAATGATGATTAAGGAACTTTAGGCAGTATCATCAAAAGATGCCACTGGTAGAACAAATAAACTTAATGAAAACACCAATCCAGTGTCACAACACCTTGATGTAGTTTGCTTGTTGGCACCGTTTGAGTGCATGACCATTGGTTTGACTTCTTGCATTGAATGCATAAAAGTGTTAGCCTCATCCCCTAAGCTGTTCCTCATAGACAATGGAATAGCTGCCTTTTCCCCCATCATGCTAGATATATCAGTTGTCTCAGGAACCAAAGTTTTGCTGCTGCTGCTTAATTGAGCCTCACCGCCACTAGGGGATTCACCACTTTCTCTGGAGTTTGTCTTTATTGTAAGGGTCTCAACATCCTTTTTATTTAGAGGGGAATCTAAATTTCGATTTTCCCTGGCAGTATCTAATTTCCCCCCTGATTCAGGACGCTTAGAATCCACATTGTTTACATATGAGCATTCCATTGGCATCACCAATAGTCTATCTGACGGACCCAAAGATTCAGAATTGTGGACACAATCTTCTACAAGTGAATTAGGTGGTAGGCTCAGTGCAGAGCTTTCAGGAGTGGGATGTGATCCAGGTTGCCTCCCTGATGCCACATCTTGACTAATATCTACATTGCAGAAGAACTAGATCAAAGGAAGAAGATGAAGAAAAAAGGGAATCAAAACTATCAACTTCAACAGAAGAAATGGTCGTCCTAAAAGATGATTTTCAGGACTAACCATTTGAAAGAGATTGAACAGTGGAAAAGAGGAGTAAACAAAGGCAACAAGTGGATAGCTTAAACTCCAAAAGGGGGGTGGGGGGGAAATGAGAGGAGCAGGATAACACTGTAATGGTGTAGTTTCTCCCATAGGGACTAAGCTATAGGTGGCATCTGGTGCCTCAAAATCAATGAGCAAGTAATACAGTCCTGTTCTTTCCATCTATACAACTAGATTGTAGCAAAAGAGTGTACCTTAGATTTCAAAAGACAAAGATTGCATTATCTATATGCTACTTGTACCTAACAGCAAAGATGCGCAAGTTAATGACACTACCAGACGAGCATTATTGCAATATAGACTACTGAATCTCAACCAAATAGTTCCAAGCAATCTAAACACACAAGAATCATGATTCGCATTTGAAAAACACAAAATCAATTGTTTTATAGTTAAACTTACTTTTGTCTGGAGTTTCCGCTTGTGAAATTTGCATGACCTCGTCTTCCTCTACGTCTTCTGCTTCCTCCTCTTCTTCTTCATCTTCCTCTTCTCCTTCTGCTTCTTCTTCTTCATCATCATCGTACTCTTCTTCCACTTCGACTTCTTCTTCTATTTCAATTTCCTCAAATTCTTCTTCGTCTTCGTCTTCATCATCATATTCTTCGTATGGCAGATATTCGGAATCGGAGAAATCAGCTAGGGGATCGGAAGAGGGAGGAGCATGGCCGTTGACGGCATCGTCTTCCCGTAAGCGCGTGGCGGGCGGTGACATTGGAGTTGGTCGATTTAATATAATTTACGGCGTCGTGCGGCTTCGGCCCAACTGGACCCGCGTATTGGCGGGTGGATGCGTGGCGTGAACGGAATGACGACTGCAGGCGGAACCATAGAGGTATGTTTGTCGTTTGCTTTTAAGTTAGGTTTTCAACGCAAGTTCTAGTCCGGCCCTTAAAAGTTAAAAACAGTTAAAATTTCCAAAGCCAGTTTTAGGCCTGGATTCAAAGTCAACTCTTCTGGGTTTGCTGTTTTTGGCCCATAATTCAAAGTCAATTCATGGACGTCATTTTTAGAGTTTGCCTATTAAGTGAATGTAATATTTCTGTATACGTACGAGTATTTTAACCATGCATATAATCATGTTTCTCCATTTGCTTTCGAGGTATAAATATCTATTCAATTAAGACTAATAATATTTATATCGAGTAATCCATTGAATTCGTAATTTACTTAAAAAATAAAAAAGTACTTCCTCCGGTTCGCAAAGAATGTCTTTTACTATTTGCGCACGCATTTTAAGGAGGCCGGATGACTCACTATTTGATCCCGAAAAATTTCATTTTTTTTTTCGAACGTACGTTAAGAATGCACGTACGTTCGAAAAAAAGCACGAAATTTTTCAGGGTCAAATAGTGAGTCATCCAGCCTCCTTGAGATGCGTGCGCAAATAGTAAAAGACGTTTAATAAGGATCGGAGGGAGTATCAAATTACTCATACCAACCGAACTCTTCGGCATCACATCACATGTGATAACCTTAGTTTTCTCAGAACAGGAAGGAAAATCTTTTGACTTATTTATGCTTACGTCAAAAAGTTTCCGGTTGTGCTGGGCGTAAGCAAAGGCAGGCTAGGTGCGGGGGTGGTGGTGGTGGTCGGAGAGCAGTGGTGTCTTTTCTTTTCTAACACTCCGATGATTGCGCACCATTAGATGGAAAAAAGAGAGATAAAAGTCAAAGCTTCTTACCACAAATTTAGTCTTCAGCTGTAAAATTAAATTAAATCTCATCAAAATATGTCCTAAACATCATTTATTTTTTAGGTAAGAAATAAAAAAGTGATATCTTCTACTCCAATAAGCATTCTTATTTTATTTATTTGTGAATTAATCTAATTAGTCCTAATTTTTTCATGATTCATAGACAAATAAATGATGATAAAAGTATTGGATGAAACTCGAATTTAGGAGGGTTTTACTTATAATTATCAATTACTCAAATTTCACTTTTAACTTAGGTTTTAGGTTCGAATTTGATATACTCGATGGAGATTAATCTTTTAGGAGAAGGGTTAGGTTTTGTTCACTTTTAAGTCAGATTTCATATTTGAGTTTGATATGATGGATGAAGATTAATCTTCTTACAGTGTCAAACTACAAATCAAAAGTTCTCACTTTCACTAATGCTTGCCTATTTATTATCTTTGCACGTATGGAAAGTTACTGGTAGTAAAACTACCGCGTTCTGAGGTTCTCCTCCCTATAAAAGAAAGAGCCCTTTCCTCAACCAAATTAACAGTTTCTTACAACTCTTAACTCAAATCACATGATCTTAAATAATGCAATGGGGCCCGCCATTTACTTACCTTTAACGACGCAGAAGTAGACTGCCCCTTCATTCTGCACCGTCTGATACGATGAAATCGACGACATACACGAACCACACAAATAGAATTAAAAGAAAATTAATATTATGATTAATTTTGTTTTCCATAATAATTTTAGTCAACTTGTAGAGTTATTAAGACTAAAGAGTAGTACTAGTTAAGTAGCAGCTCTGCATTCCAAGAAATTAAATTAAATAAATGATTTAAAGAAGAAAAAAACATAATTAAATAAATAGTTTAGTATAAGAAGCAAAATGCTTGGCACAGATGTGTTTGATGATCTTCTTTGCAGAAAAGAAAAGGGTTAAACACAAAATTGGCACCTGTACTTGTATTGATTGAGACATTTGGCACCTCCATTTGTAAAACGATTTAAAAGGCACCTGAAGTTGAAACATATGACACATTTGGCACCTCCCACTAACACCGTTTGCCGTCCACCGTTAAGTGCTGACGTGGCATGCCACGTGGAATGACACGTCACCCACATGATGACGTGGCATGCCACGTCAGCTGACCCGACCCGAATGTCACTGTTCGCGGGTCTTGAATGAGGTTGGCGAACGACGCGTCTTTCGCGCAGGCGACACGTCGTTCGTTTATCTTGTCATACACAATAGACGACACGTCGTCTATTGTGTATGACATGCGTAGGAGTCAAGCGCCTGCGTGACGCGTCGCCCGTTGGTTTAGTGAGCGACGCGTCACGCACAATGTATGTTTTCTCCATCCCTGCATCACGATACCTCTGATTCTCAAAACAACCAAAATCAATTATTCTTCCTCTCACTCCCGCTCGACCAAACCCTAAAATCAATTCCACATGCAGTTTAATTAGTTTAATCAAATAAAACTAATAGAAACGAAACAATAAGCACAAACCTGATTAATGTCGAGGAAATTGGTCGATTTTGCTAGACAAGACAGATTTCGACCAAGAGGGAAAGGGGAAAATTCGTGGGTTGAATTCGCACAACGTAGGGAGAAGAATCACGAGAGGGAAAGGGTGGATATCGAGCGACTAGAGGGAAGAGAAGAGAGGGAGGATGATTTTGGCGGAATCGATTTTAGGGTTTGGTCAGCGTGGGAGAGAGAGGGAAGATGATTTTGGTGGAATTGATTTTAGGGTTTGGTCGAGCGGGAGTGAGAGGAAGAATAATTGATTTTGGTTGTTTTGAGAATCAGAGGTATCGTGATGCAGGGATGGAGAAAACATACATTGTGCGTGACGCGTCGCTCACTAAACCAACGGGCGACGCGTCACGCAGGCGCTTGACTCCTACGCATGTCATACACAATAGACGACGTGTCGTCTATTGTGTATGACTAGATAAACGAACGACGTGTCGCCTGCGCGAAAGGCGCGTCGTTCGCCAACCTCATTCGCGAACAGTGACATTCGGGTCGGGTCAGCTGACGTGGCATGCCACGTCATCATGTGGGTGACGTGTCATTCCACGTGGCATGCCACGTCAGCACTTAACGGTGGACGGCAAACGGTGTTAGTGGGAGGTGCCAAATGTGTCATATGTTTCAACTTCAGGTGCCTTTTAAATCGTTTTACAAATGGAGGTGCCAAATGTCTCAATCAATACAAGTACAGGTGCCAATTTTGTGTTTAACCCAAAAGAAAACTTTATTTTCGTTCACATTCCCTCCCTATCAACTCTCACACATTCTCTATCTAAAAAAGCAGCTCCCAGGAAGAATATTTTAGGAAAAAGGGGATGACGTCTAGAGAGAGAGAGGGGGGTAAGGCAGAGGAATTACAAAAGGGTAATGGAATGAAGCAGCAAAGGCAGTCAAATTGGATTGGATTTGGACCTAAAATGCTCAGATTTCTTGTACTCTGGCTTCTCATCTTTTGCTTCTCTCTGTCTACTTGTTCTGCTAGACAAGGTGAGGACCCTTTTCATCCCTTTCTTCTCTATTTTCCTCTTCATTCTTGCTCTTTAAATAATTTGGCGGCTCTTGTCCAATGCACGTGTGGATTCATAGATGGTTATGAGCTTAATTTGAAGTTTCTTGTACCTCATTTTAGTTTGGATTATTAACAAAGTTACTGTCTTTTTTGGATTCTCGTTCTTTTCTGTTGAAAATAGTAAAGCTTTCATCTTTCTTCAGTATTGGGTTGTTCTTGTTTCATTCCAGTTTTGAAGATTTTGTTTATGTGCATTATTACCGTCGAAGTCAATTCTTCTACTATTATATCTAGGAAAGTCATTTCCTTTGTATAATTTGAACTGGAAGAGCATTTTCTTTCCTCTGCTAGTGTTAAATTGGGTGCAATTGAACTCAATGTTTGGTTCATATCACCAGTATTGCTGTGATGGATTTGGATATTATTGCTTCCTTCTTACTGTGGATGTAATTCAAGAGATTTTTTCTCCTTCTACAGATCCATGGGCTATGCGTATTAGCTGTGGATCTCGTGTCAATGTCCACACTCCACCAACCAATACACTCTGGTATAAGGATTTTGCATATACAGGAGGGATTCCGGCCAACGCGACACGAAATCCCAGTTTCATCAGTCCGCCACTGCCAACCCTCCGTTATTTCCCCCTCTCTGAAGGTCCCAACAACTGCTACAATATTAATAGGGTGCCACATGGACATTATTCTGTAAGGGTCTTCTTTGGGTTGGATGCAAATCCTAATTTTGATGATGAACCTTTATTTGACATTTCTGTTGAAGGCACCCAAATCTATTCTCTTAAATCTGGCTGGACTACTCAGGATGACCAAGTGTTTACTGAAGCCCAAGTGTTTCTTTTTTATGGCACAGCCTCTATCTGTTTCCATAGCACGGGTCACGGTGATCCTGCAATCCTTGCGATTGAAATTCTTCAGGTTGATGATAGAGCATACTACTATGGCCCAGGTTGGGGCCAGGGCTTCATTCTTCGAACAGCAACCAGATTGAGCTGTGGTAATGGAAAACCGAAATTTGGTGTAGACTATAGTGGGAGCCAATGGGGTGGAGATAGATTTTGGGGTCCCATTAAAACTTTTGGCCAGGGTGGTGATCTGGCCATATCTTCTGAAAGCAGCATTAAGCAGGCTTCAAATCCAAACTCTTACCCAGAAGCTCTTTATCAGACAGCCGTTGTTAGCACTGATTCTCAGCCAGACTTAGCATACACAATGGATGTGGATCCGAACAGGAACTATTCTATTTGGTTACACTTTGCTGAGATTGATTCTACAATCAGAGGTGCAGGGGAGAGGGTATTTGACATCCTGATAAATGGTAATGTTGCATTTGAAGAAGTAGATGTGGTCAAAATGAGTGGAGGTTCTCATTCTGCTCTCGTGCTTAATACTACCGTTCCTGTTAACGGGAGAACTTTAACTGTAACGCTGCGTCCAAAAGAAGGCAATCATGCCATAATAAATGCCATTGAGGTATTTGAGATCGTTACAGCTGAGTCCAAAACTTTAGTGGGAGAAGGTACATGTACTGCATCTGTTTTCTTAGTTAAGTTTGCATTAAAGACGTTCTATCGTATGTCAAACATGCATATGTGGATTTACTTAGCATCCAGTATCTATTTATACTCTGAAGCTCGAATGCTACGTATTTGGCCTGTTAGTGCTCTAAATAGGATGCGGAATTATCTGCTTTATTGGAATCTGTGGAACTACAATTTGCTGGTGCATATAGAAAAGCTCATGTTTATTGATTGCTTACAGCTGTTAAATTAGCTAGCCAATTTGCTCTGATTGCATCTGCACTGCATAACAAAGATGTGTCCTAAAACTGAAAGTTGGTGTTGGGTCTATAAATTCCTCATCAGCTATAGTCCTTGAATAGTTTATAATGTCTTAGATGCAGTGGTGCTGGTCTTTGTAACACACATTGGATATTTTGACTAATATCTTTGTATGATCTTCTTGCTTGGAGATTACCTTCCAGCCCTCCTCAGTTTATATCACTAATTTGATGACACATTTTTCTGTATTCTAGTTCGAGCATTGCAAACATTAAAGAGTGCATTGGGGCTTCCTTTTCGATTTGGGTGGAATGGGGACCCATGCGTTCCCCAACAGCATCCATGGAGTGGAGCGGATTGCCACTTTGACAGAACTACAAGCAAGTGGTTCATCGATGGACTGTACTTCCTTTATCATTGCTCTTATATGAATTTTTATTTGTCAATATTCAATTTTCTGTCAGTGGGAGAATATGGTAGAAAACTTTGAGAATTTTAGTTTTTATACTTGAAACAATGAGAAATTAAACTCTTTTCTTGATGTCTTCATCTTGTTCTCAGACATTATAATTCCGCAGTTCATTTCATGGTCTTCTACTTTCTTGATTAAATCCAACTGGTTGAGTTTTTTTGGTTTCCTTTTCCTGTACTTACGGGTGGCTAGGGTGAAAGGGGAGATTTTTCAACTTGACGGCTGAATTTTTCGAAAGATTCCTGTTTCTCATTTCAATTTACTTATCATTACCAATACCTTTGACTTCACCTATAGTTCTTTACTCAAGGAAAAATCTCTTCCAATTAACATGACACTAGAGACTATTAACTTGATTCCTAACAAGCAATGTAACACTACCATTTTTCACTCCTTGCTTTTTTTATACATGTCCTGGTCAGGGCTCTTGACAATCAAGGTCTGAGGGGTTTCTTGCCGAAGGACATATCCAGATTAGTTCATTTACAGAACATGTAAGTTTCTAGTATGTGTTCTTGGGTGCCTTTGCTTTGGATTTGAACTTCGATCTAGAAATAATATCCACCTCTAAACATTTTCTATTTCTTAATTTTGTGTAACTGGCGTAATTGCAGAAATTTGAGTGGTAATAGCATCCATGGGGCCATTCCATCATCAATTGGAACCGTGGCTGGTTTAGAAGTATTGTAAGTTAAGCTTATTCAGTTTTCTTGTTCTTGTCTGTAGTTTCTATATCGAATGAACTATCCACCACCTATTCAAAGGACTCGTGTATTTATGAACTATATTGTGATTCTGTTTCCATATATGATAATATTTAGTTGCATGGCAGGGACCTATCCTACAATTTCTTCAATGGATCAATTCCCGAAAGCCTTGGGCAGTTGACATCATTGCGGAGACTGTGAGATGTTTTTACAGCTAGTTAATTGATGATGGTAAAAGTTGAAAAGAGAAGTCTGATTAAAGTTTAATGGTTCAGGAATCTAAATGGAAATTCTCTATCCGGAAGTGTCCCAGCTGCACTAGGAGGAAGACTTTTGCACGGAGCTAGCTTCAAGTACGTTCTTGCAAACCTCACTCTTAAACAATGTGCTCTATTATTTGACTAAAATAATACATGCATGCGGGAAAAGCTGTAGTTACACTTATTTCTTTCTTACCGAGCCCGCGCTCTATCATCATATTGAAGTACTTTTCTTCAGTTTCACTGATAATGCAGGCCTTTGTGGCATACCTGGACTTCCTACGTGTGGGGCCCATCTCTCCGCCGGTGCCAAAATAGGGATTGCATTTGTTACACCTGTGGTTTTCCTCCTTATGGTAATCTGTTCAGTGTGTTGGTGGAAAAGAAGGCAGAACATTCTCCGAGCACAGCAGATTGCAGGTAAGCATGTTTTTGATAATAGCTCAAAGGACAAAGATCTATACATTAAGCATAGTTTGGTTTTTAAACTTCAACACGCGTATTGTGGAGTGAAGTGGTATAGAACACGTAGCTGTAGCCGGTAACTGATACCGGACACCTTCCACTTCCCTTTTCCTTGTGTGCAAGTATGACCAGCAGTGTCTCGAATATTGTAGTTGAGTAGACTCTTTCAAGTTTACATTATGTCTTCTTTTGTTACCGCGCAGCTAGAGGAGCTCCGTATGCGAAAGCGAGGACCAATGCGTCACATGATATTCAAATGACGAGACATTACAATCATGGCCATGCTCGGACAGCTGAAGAGAACGGACCCAGCTTACTCTCGTGATTGTTCGAATCATTACAAGAATCCAATCCGTTTGAAATATGCTTTAATTCTTTTTTTGTGGATTGGGATTGTTTCATAGGCGATCCCTTGATCGAGGGGCTACCGATTTGGTATTGAACCCTTGTGGAAGTCAGGGTTTAGAAATTTTGTGTTGTGAAGTTAGTTAAGTCTGATAGAAAACACCCCCAAAAGATGGGGTTTTGAGCGTTGTACATTGCTTCAATGTAGGAATGACATGTCAACAAGAATATATTAATAGATGGTTCCACAGAGATTTAGTTACATTTTCTTAAACTGTGTGCAAAATTAAATAGGAATTATTCGAGACAAACGCTCCCTATCCGCGTATTGTAGTCCTAAACCAAGATGTGTCATTACAGCACAGACATGAGCGAGCAACTTCCCCCCTCTGCCTAGTCGTTCAGCATGCTCTCTCCATTCGCAGCGGATCGCAGCATAACCGAGCATTTCTATCAAAATATTGCTTATCATCTCCCACTTGAGCTAGGCGTCCAACTCTTGCAATTTGCTTGCTAGTTTGCAACCATCTTCCACGCTACATTCCCCTCGCCCTGCGAGCAGTGTGGCACAAACATTCATCTCATTTACTGATTTCTTTTCCATCTTCTTATAAGTAAATGCTCTCATCTCGATATTTGGTTTCCATGTAGAGATCTATTCCCTTTGGTAACATAGATGATCTCATCACCATAAGATACATCATGTAATCTGATAGCCATTTGCTAACTTTGCATTCGAAGGAGAGGTTTTTCGCATCTCTATCTTCCGCGTCTTGAAGATCACCATAGTAACATAAATCTTTAATCTAACCCATAAATGCGGAGGTAAAAGCTTAATTAACCCATAAATAAATCGCCAAATAGAATTGGAAGTTTGGATTTGGATATAATTTAGGTGGCTGCGGAGTTAGGGGCTCGAAGCAGTAAAAAAAAGGGGAAAAAAGGAAAAAGAACAAAACGTAGATCAACATTGGCATTCCATTGGATCATCTCTCTAGTCTCTAGTTTTGGTTTGCAACAATAAGGTGGTCCTCTCTTCCTAGTCCTAGTCCCAAGCCGCTGCAAAAACCAAGCTGTGGTCACATTAAGTGGGCGTTTGGGGTTGAGG
Source organism: Viola odorata (assembly GCA_963691705.1). Lineage (NCBI taxonomy): Eukaryota > Viridiplantae > Streptophyta > Magnoliopsida > Malpighiales > Violaceae > Viola > Viola odorata. The sequence goes on from OY829541.1 coordinate 65,377,782, forward strand.
GTTGGGTACCCAACCCAACTTTCCTCAACCCAAAACGGAGAAATGGTGTTTGGTAATGCACCATTTCCATACCAGCTTTCTAAAAGCTGGGTTGTCTACTTTGGAAAACCAAGGAAAATGGGCTGGAGCAATTTGCTCCAGCCACCAAACGCCGTTGCCCACTGGCGTGGGCCATGTTCTCTCTCTCCCTTTTTTTTCTTTTCTTTTTTTTTAATTCAATTTTTTTACTTTATATAATTAACAAAATAAATTAAAAACTATCACAATAAAATCTCAATCTAAAGATAAGTAATTCTAGATCCACTTTTTCTATTTTTATTATTTTTTTTAAAATAGATTTTATACTAAATAAACATATAAATACATAAATAATAATTAAAATTAATATTTAACTTTTTTCCCTTATACTAATAATTTTTTTATTATTCTTATAAATAAAATGTTAATTATTTTACATTCCAACCATAGTTTTAAAACCAGTTTACCAAACACCAAAAACAGCTTTTCGTTTCCCCACAAAACTTTTAATAAAAAATTACCAAACAGCACACTTTGTTTCCCAGAAGTCGTTTTCCCACAGACCGTTTTCCCACAGACCATTTTCTCACAGAACCGGAACGCCAAACAGACCCTAAATTTGCAGAGCCGACGCCCGTTTCACTGCAAAAATATATTAGAAAGTCATTTTTTATGTAACAAAAAGAGTACTAAAATTTTCATACTCCCTCTGTGTCGCCCACTGTTCATGCACGCGTCTCAAAGAGGCCGGATGACTCACTATTTGGCCCCAAAAAATTTCGTGTTTTTTTTTCTAACGTACGTTAATCCTTAACATACGTCAAAGAAAAAATTCGGGACAAAATTGTCTCAAATAGTGAGTCATTCGGCCTCTTTGAGATACGTACAAATAGTAAAAGCGACAACTATATATAGACGGAGAGAGTAGTTTATACGACATTATTATTTTAATTAATTTCATATTTTTATATATTGTTCTTAAACTCGAAATATCATTTTCTTACAGTGATTTTGTTTATTTAAAGTGAAAGTAACATGAGCAGGGTACTGTTAGAACAGAGGAAAAAAACGAGAGAGGGAAGGGAAGCTCTCTTACTAGTCTTAACTGCCACACGTGCCCATGACGTCATAATTAACGGAAATAGTAGTAATTAGTAAAAGAGAAGGAAGAGAGGTTCACGTGAACATGTGTCAGTTAGGTACTGTTGCTTGCTGCCGCTGCTGCTGCGTCCACCTCTGCTCTGCACACTCACACCATCACCCACCACCGTACCAACATTTCTTTTTTCTTTTTGAAAAATTCACTTTTTGTATTTTTCCATTTATTCTTTTACAATATTTTTAATAAATAATAGGATTAGAAGTTTTCATCTTCTAAGTGGAGAAAATAGAGGGAATAAAACAGTTTCCTCTTATCCTGAGTGTGATACTCGTATATATCTCTATTATTTTTTAATTTAATTTTTCTTCACTGTTTTAGATTCTCGTACTAAATATGGAGCAAATTCGATCATTTTATCCGAAAAAAGTCACATATCATAAGTAATTTAATCACATTCTAATGGGCTAAAATTGGAATGAACAAAATTAATCTTTTGCCCCAATTTAAAGACACCTACACCTACCCATTCTTCTCCTTTGTTTTTTGTGTGTCCCAAAACCGAGTCAAACACGCCACCATGAATGTAAAATTTGTAAGTAGGGGAGGAGTAACTCGGTCCTGTCTCCCGCCACTCAGACACCCCAAAAAGACCCATGTACTGTAATGAATGGTATTGGTACGTACCCTCCACGTGGGGGTCTCTGTCTCTGCAGCTAATTTTAACATATCCTCCATCCAATACCGTCCCTCCACGCTAACCCACTCACCTGCCAATATCTGCATCCCAATCCCATATTCGTAGCCTCGTAATCATTTCCCCCAACCCAACCTACCTGTTCCTTCTTTTTCTTTTTCTTTTTCTTTTTCTTTTTCTCTTTCCTTTTTTTTATATACAGCGTCGTGTCCTAAATATTTTTTCGAGTCAAATTAATCTATATTTTACTAGTTAAAATTCAAAAATCGACTTAAATAATATTTAAAGCATCTATTATTTTAAAATTCGACATTTTAAAAAATTTAGTGTGAGTTTTAAATCACCTCATTTAGCCCTTGTCCTTCTTTTATCACTTTTTTAAAAATAAATAAAAAATAAATTCACCGAGCAGGTCAGGCCCAGTCACACAACACAACAAAATAGCAGGCGCCGCTTAGCAGCGCCGTACAGTCTTTGAGTGGGTGGGGCTAGCTAGGGCTAACGTAATCACCGGCCAGCAGCAGCACGCCAGCATCGATTCTTTATTTCTTAGTTTCTTATCGTCTCTCTCTCCCTCTCTCGTCTAATCACTAATCAGGCGGCGGCTAGAGACATCTCCCTTCTTCCTCTTTCTTTTATTTATTTATTAATTACCACTAGTTGGTTAAATTTAATAAATTATTTTTTGAGTAATCTGAAAGAGAAAAAATACAGCAGGACCACTTTATAATAACATAATTTAATACAAGTACCACTCTGATACACAACATACCGCCACGCCACACGATTGGAATTCTTTTTCCCTCTCAGATATTCACGTGTATAAGTAATCCTTAAAATCGGGACCGTTGATACCGCCACGCCACGCCACACGATTGGAATTCCTGTCAAGAATCAAAGATAGATATATATATATATATATATATATATATATATATATATAAGCATGCGACATTGTGTGCAAAGAAATTGGCCGCATTGGTTTATACATAAAGGAAAGAAAAAGGAAAGGAGGTGGTCGTGGTCGTGCCGTCCATCCGACGATTACGGGTGACTGTGTGGGTCCCCCCTCCACTTTTCTCTTCTTTCTTCACCCTCTTCTCTCTCTCTCTCGGCAAAAGCCCTCTCATTTTCTTCTCCTTTCCTTCTCTCTCAGTAATAAGTAATAACAGCAACTAGCAGAGCCGCAACGTCCCCGCCCTGAGTACTATGGCTTCCGTCGCCAGAGAAGGGCACTACAGAGGAGTCAGGAAGAGGCCATGGGGTCGCTACGCCGCTGAGATACGCGACCCGTGGAAGAAGACCCGGGTTTGGTTGGGCACATTCGACACTCCTGAAGAAGCCGCCCTCGCTTACGACGGCGCCGCCCGCTCCCTCCGCGGCGCTAAAGCCAAGACTAACTTCCCTACAGCTACTGTTGCTGCTCCTCCACTTCCGCCACCACTCTCCCCCACCTCCCTCGACCTCAACATCTCTTCCGACCACCACCATCGTTGGACCTCCGCCGCTCACCACCACCACCGGTTTGCTCTCGGCGAGTTCCTACAGACTGGTGTGCTCAAAGAAGTAGTGAGCTTCAACGCTACAACTCCTCCTCCTGACCCTGCTGCGGGGACTCATGTTGTACTAAGACGTGACCAGATCAGGGATCCTGGGTTTCCGGCGCCGGAGGATAACAATGTTGCACATACGGCGTCGTTTCTTGGGATTGTGCGACGCGGGCTGCCGATTGATTTGAACGAACCTCCACCTTTGTGGCTGTGAGTGTGACTATGTGAGGATTATTGTTACCGTAACTTTGACTTTGCGGCGTGTTTGGTAATCCGATATTTAGGGAGGTTATTTTTTTCTAGCGACTGCTCTTTAATTACTACTCCTAATCCTATGTTATTATCCTTAATCCTCATCTATCTGTTTCCTAATTAGTGGAGTAGTGTTTTTGTAGTGGTGGGTGCTTAATTTCTATTCTCTAGTGTCGTCTCCTTAATTTCTAGTGGAGTAATTTATTATTGTATGATACGGAGAGGGAGAAACTTAGAAAGCAGCACCATGGGAGCTAGGGAGTCGACGACAAGAACCCATGATGTAATCGTAATGTACCACCCATTTGTAGTATGTTTGTATATTCTAAGCCCTAATTAAATATTACTAATAGTAGTACTTGCTTTTTAAATTACAGATTAGTGTGCTCTTAATAATTCTAGTGAAATTTTACACCCTAATTTTCATATTAAAAATTAAAAGATGGGTACGTACTGAAAAAAAATTTAGTAGAATGGATGCACTATACATTTTTCATTGATGGGATGCTACATGTACAGAATAGTTTATTACATCCGTTCTATTAAAATTTTACTGGTAGTATAGCATAAGTATTTGAATGTGTTTATTGCAGGCCTGCGAAGGAATGAGAGTGGAATGAGGGTGGTTTCGTAGTTGTGTGTTTTTGTTCTCTTCGATTTCCTTTCAATTAAAATTAATTATGTTTTAAGCTCTAACGGGTTTTAACGGATAGTGATGACTCTTTTTGTGTGGTTTTTTATTTATTTTCAAGACTCAACCTGAAATTTGAAGTATTTAATTGATATGTTCCACTATGTAAAATGTGAGAGAAGAAAAAGGGGGAATGGTTTTTGGTGTGGGGTGGGGTGGAGCTTGGAAGGACGAGGAGGCAAGCGTGTGGGTTTGGCATCCTTTTTTTGGTTATGGGGTTAGACTTTGGAGACAGAGCTGCAGAATGTGGCATATATTTAAGCAGTACTGTGCGCTTAATTGGGTGAAAAATGGAAACCTCGCAGTCCCTACCCTACTCCCCTTTCCTTCACTGGTCCAAACTTCAAATTTTGAACTCCAGGAGCTTGTCACTAATTCGCCCTTTCGCTCTCACTTAATAAATAAAGAGAAAAAAGTTCCTTTTTTACACCAGTAGCTTTAGATAGCACTTGTTCTTAATTATCCGTGGTTAAAAGTTAAAAGTGAGATTCTTAAATATCACCTGATTTTTATCTTTTTCAATAAAATATGATTCTATTTTTTAAAACAATTATTAAAGTTTAACCAATTCATGAAATTTTACGTTTTTTATTGGTCAAGTTAAATTAAATATAGGAAAGAGGATTAATGATTTTTTTGATGTGTACGTATTAGTGCTAAAAAATAATTTAAAAAAATATTGGGTACAAAAGAGACACACATAGTGGTTATGAATTTATTTTTCTTTTAAAAATTCACAATCTCTCATTATATCCGTTTTCTTTTAGTCAGTCTTTTTAATTAATTTTAATTTTAATATTAAATTTTTGATTGAAATTAGAATTTTTTTTTACAGCAGTAACCCCTAAATAATCTATTAATTATGATCTTTATACAATCACACATTATAATTAAATATAATTAGGATTACGAGAGTAAAAATTACTAATTAACCACCTACAAAAAGGTAAATAACAAAAAACATTGGAGAAAAGAAATTGGCTTAAATTCAATTAATAAAAAATAATACAGGGAGTAAAGTTTAAACCAATGATTGAACTTTTTTTTCCACGGTTGGTTGAGTTAAATTAAATTTAGGAAAGAGAATTTATGAGTAAACCGATTAATTTTTTTCACGAATGTATATCAACTTTAAACGGTTAGTACTTAGTACTCCCTCGTCACATATAATATGATGTCTTGACTAAAATTACAGAGATTAAGAAAGCATTCATTGCTATTTTTTCGAACTGATTTTGATGAAAACACTCATTTTCATTAATTAAATTTTCTTTGATTCCACCAATTCACTTAATTAGCTTACATCTTTCATAGTTAGCCTCTCAATTGAGCTAGTAATATGTAACCATAGATTACTATATTGACCGTCACAATTAATTCAGATGACAATATGTTCTTAAAAATTGTATTACCAATTAATTATTAGATTGAGAACACCAAGAAAATGAAGAAATGATACTCAAACAAATAAAAAGAGAAAGAAAAGAAGAAGAGCGAGTATAAAAATGGAGTTACCCTAAAACTGCTTTTAGGCGTCTGTGCGTGCGCCCCATGACCCAACAACCAGTCAAATACTCAACGAGTCAGAAGCAGTAGCCACAAAAGAACTGCGATTTCTCCTTGAAAAACGTAGGCGCACAAGCAACTGTTCATTCATTGCAATCTCTTGCTCTCCAGCTTAATTAGTACTCCCTCCATATTGAAAAGAATGTCGTTTTAGCTTTTGCTTTTACTGTTTCGGCACGTATCTTAAAACGGCCGGCAGACAAACTATTTGAGACAATTTTGTCCCTAATTTTTTCTGGGAAGTACGTTAAGGATTAACGTACGTTCACAAAAAATTTCGGATTTTTTTAGGATCAAATAGTACCTCATCCGACCTCCTCAATATGCGTTCCCTACTGAATATTGGGATGCGAGGAAGACATTCTTTTCAATATGGAGGGAGTACTAATTACATAAACTGTTTTTTACTCCTGCCACTTATTCTCTTTCAAATTATAAGTCCTTAAAGATTTCCATACACAAGCCAATTATAATTTTTTAAATATTAAATATACTGAGTATATGTATCACATATGGTTCGCCAATTATTTGTATTACGAAACGAAGGTAGTAGTAATTAAGGAGATTTCTGTCTTTCTGTCAAAATATTCATTTCGAAATTGTTATATATATAGGTAGTGTTTGGTTTACGAAATGTTATTTTCGTTTTTAGAATCGGGAAAGTGATTAAGAGAAATGTTAGTTTTTTGAGTTTGGTTGGGATTTAAATTTTTTTGGAAATTAATATTATTGTGTTTGTTTTGTACTTGAGAATCTTAAAAGAAAGTAACGAAAATTACTATTTTATATTTGTGTCTTTGTTATCTTATTCATGATAGGCGTCTAATTATATTTTTCTATATATACTTTATTATGGACTTTCTCTCTATTTAACTGTCTATCTTTTAACAATCAAAATATTAAATGAGTTTTTAAATTTTTCATTACTCCAATGGGTTGGTTGACGAATCACATCGAGGTCAAAGTATAATGTAATTTTCTTTTAGAAAAAAAATTGAAAATAGTTCTAAACTTTATTAAAACAAATGAAGTATAACACTTTATTTAATGTAGTTCCTAAATTATAAAATTATTTAATAAGGTCCTTATATTATACTCCCTTCGTCCCATATTAACTGTTACTTTACTGTTCGTGCACGTATTTCGAGAAAACCGAATGACTCACTATTTGACTCCAAAAAAATCCGTACTTTTTTTCGAACGTACGTTAATCGTTAACGTACGTTCGAGAAAAAATTCGGAAATTTTTGAGGTCAAATAGTGCGTCATCCGATCTCCTCGAACGCGTGCATGAACAGTGAGAAGTGTCAATTATTATGGGACGGAGGGAGTTACACTTAGTTCAATTTAATACCTGTACTGGCTGAGGGTAATGACATAGTGGTTTTGTGCCCATGCTACATGCCATGTAACGAATAAAGTTGTAACATGCCCACGAGTTTTTTTTTGAATTTTTGAATTTTTTTCTTAAATTTAAAAAAGATTTAAAAAATAATTTGCAATTTAAAAAAAGTATCATAAATTTTAAAAAAAATTAAAAATGTACCAAAATTTTAAAAAGAATTTGAAACATAAAAAATAGGAAAATTCTATAAAAAAAATTAAATTAAAATATTAAAAAAATCTGAAACTAAAAAAATAACAAATATACAAGAAAACAAAGTGTAAAAAAATTAATAAAAAATAGAAACTAAAACTAAGAGAGAAGGGAATAAGTTTTCTTTTTCTCTTTATTAGAATAATTCTATTATGAGAGGACAAATATGTAATTTAAAAAAAAATTAACTTGCTCCGTATAAGGGAATCACTCTCTCCACCCCCTTAGTCAATGAATCATTTTCTCTCATTATTTGTTACACAATAAAGTTCAAAATTTCATATTTTCGAGTCACTTTTTTTTTATTATTCCGTCAACCAAACACCACCCTTAGCATATTGGTTACGAATGATTAAACCTTGATTTTTATTAATTACCCCTACTCATAACCTATCAGCACGTAACTGGTATGGACTAAAGAGGGAGTACTTATAGCCTAATTAGAGATCTTAAGTTCGAATCTTGGTTAAACATATGTGTTAAAATTTGTGAAATGAGTTTTGCTTCATTCGATGTCCTACCTAATTTGAGTTTGAAATAGTTGGTATCCAAAAATAGTGACCGAATTGACAAAAAAAAAATACCCCTAGTCATTTTATATATTGGGGTTATTTTCTTCAAAAAGAAAGTTGGGGGAAATTCCTTTTAAAAAATCCTTTAAAAATTTAAAGGAAAAAAAACAATTAAAAGTATAGAATATTGTTATTAGAGTATTGATAAGACAACACATAATTGCTATGTTAGATTTCCGTATTTGCGAACCCTATATAAGACTTAAGGATACAATGAACTTTAATGTGCTAATATGATTTTAAATAATAGTAACGAATCACAAATCATAACATATAGAAAATTGTAAGAAATATCAGCATAATGTAACGGTCGCGGTATTTATATAATAATTGTTAGAATTATCTCATCTAAAAATTATTAATATTTTTCATGAAATAAATATAAAAATTATTAATAATTAACAAATCACTCGTACTAATCAATTATGATACTTTATTTACCAATTAAAAAATATTATTTGAATTAAAACTCAAAGATAAAATAATATAAACTTAAATCACTTGACATTAATTTTTTTATTACAAACCCACTAGTTTAGTTATACACCTATTGTTATAATGACTATTAATGGCACACGAAAAAAGGATAAAAAATTAAAAGTGACACCTTATAACCTATCATAAAAAACTCATTTATATTTGGTGTGTTATTTCATGAAAATATTAGTAAAATCACCCATACTAATTTTGAAATATCATTTACGTCGATCTTCAACTTTTAACAAAATCTAGACAATAAATTATAATATAAAGAAAACAATACTATGTTTAAAAGGAGGATTCAGAAAATCTCGTGGGCTACTTAGATTTGATTTTTGTTCTTTTCCTCATGTTTTATTTATTGTTCATCGTGGATGAGAGGAGAGGGTGAAGGTGAAGAAAAAATTATTACCAAAAAAACAAGAAAAAAGCTATAAAACCAATCCTATTTGTAGTGAATGTTTAAATCACACCTTCAATCTATATTTTATTCAATTTGATTCTTATATTCACTAATTTTTAATAAATGGCACTCTAATTTCAAATTTTCTATTCAACTTTTTTTGTTCCTCACTCTTTCTACACAAACCTTTCTCCACAGACCTCACCAATCAGTGATTGGAAGCAGCACCTCTTGCAACAACAAGAAATTCAAAGTGGCATGTGGCCCCATAACCAAATACCCTTCACTGGGCTGCAACAAATGGGTATGTCAAAATTGTGCAGATGCAATGAAACTTGGATTTGGCAGTAATAGTGAAAGGTCGATTGGGAGAGTTAATGCGACTACGTTAATGACGACAGCGGCGGGGAGGTGAGGGAGAAGGTGGAAGCGTTTCGGACCATATTAATTTATTTTGACGTCAATAAAATTTAAGGTTTCTCTTTTCAAATAGGCAAGGATGCAAATTAAACAAAATTTAAACCAAGGGTATGATCCGAATATTAGTAACAAACTCGGGGTGCTTTTATTATAATATAAAAAAAAACAAAACAAAACAAAAAAAGGTGAAAAGAAGTTGTCAGACAAGGTAAAAGAGGAGAACAGGGGTAAATCGGAGAATGTGAAAATAAGAAAAAGAGAGAGAAATGAAATCATTAAAGAAAGAGAAGGGCGGGAAAAAAACAATACGAAAATGGCGAACACGCAAGCTCCCGAACAGAGGACGGATTCAGCTAAAAGGACGTCAGCAACTGAGTCTGAGTGTCTGAGTGTGGGCAGCAGCATCATCAGTGCTGCAGCTGCACCGAAGCGTCATCATTCATCAGCATCAGCATCAGCATCATCATCAAGCCATGCCGGCCGTCATTTCACCTCCCACAACCACCGATTTGACCCACCAATCCACACCCCAAGACAGCAAGATTTCCCTTCAGCTTCGCGGTCCCCACCCACAACCCTCCTCCCTCGTTAATTTCTCCACGCTTCTCCGTTGATGGGTGTCGAATCCGTCAAAATTAAATTCAACTTATCACTAATTATAAAAATTTACAGATAATATTAAGAGGTTCGATCCATAAAAAATGATAAACTTAAAACAAGAAAAAACCCAGATAAAACGGTAAAAATCAATTAGGGTGGGGGGTTTGTTACAATTAACTACTAGAACAAAAAGAAAAAAAACAGTAAATAAGAGATTGATGAACGAAATCAATTGATGAGGAATTTCCAGTAAAGACTCAATCTAGATCATGATGTTGATCATTGATACAAAGATATTCAAAACCAAATTTCATAGTAAGGCTATAGAAGTCTCGTACACTTAGACTTCCTACTCTCCTCCTACTCAAAACTTATAAAGAGACACTCTATTAAAAACCCCTAACTTCCTTAATAACCTTAAGGTTCACTTATAAGATTTAATTAAGGTCTGGGAGAGAGACCTCTACTCCTATAAATCAGATTTTACTCTATTTCTAATCAACACGCAAGCCAATTAGTTGCCTACGGATCCCTATTAACAATGTAACATCCAAATTTTCTAGGAAAAGCTGTAATTATTCAGATTAAAATCTAAGTTAGCTACTCTTAAATCAAAAAAAGAATAATTTGACAATAAACCAAAAAGAGTAAAAATATAAAATCCGGAGTTTATAAAGATTAATTCGATCTCACAATAGAAGAATCATGATTCTAGAGTTTTTACCAAGAATGAATGGTTTAGCTAGAGAAAGATATAATGAAAAAGATTGAAAGAAGCATAAATTGATTAAATCACGAAAAAAGAGTAAAAATAAAATATGCAGCAAGATAATGGCAGAACGTGACGAGGAAGAAGAGACTAGAGATTCTCGATCTCGGTTGTCTTCACCTATTTATAGTCTCCCTATGATTAATTTCCTAGAGTCTTAGATAAAATAGAAAACTAATTGTTCTTATCCCTTAAAAATCTAGATAAAATATAAATAAAATTGTATTTATCTCCTAAAAATATAATAGGAATCTAATTCTTCTGGAAACAATTGCACAAACGCGGGAGACAGCTGTAAAAATACGTCTTCAATAAAACGGCCCAAGCCTATCTCTTTATCTTCGGTCTCACTGAACTGTCCTGGACCTGGTGAAGCAGCTCCTGATTGACTCTTTCCCAGGTCTGGGGAAGAGGTTGGTTCGCAGCTACTAGGCTCTTTTTCATCTTTCACCATCTTTTTGCTCTATTTAGTAGTTTTTCTATTCCTTTTCTTCTTTCTGGTTTTTTATTGATTTCTACAAAAAAAGAAAGAGAAACGCCTACTACCATCAGTAGTATTATTCAAAACAGTGAAAATGAATGACAAATAAGCACTCAATCAACTATATAGTCACATTATTAATTATTAATATTAATATAGCACGATACCTCTCATTTTTTTCTTTTATAGCTTTACACTATATTATTTGAATTTCTGCATAAAGTCATGTTGACGTGGAACTAAATTCAAAAAATTAGCTTCATATAATTTTTTTTTTCATTTTTATTATTATAATATTATATTTAATATATATTGTTTTAAATTTATTCACCCACCATAAATATAAATGTAGCTCACTTACCTTATAAAAATGGATATACTAAAACAGAGTATGTTTAAACAATTTGCGTTAAGGAAACACGCAAGACACGGAATATATAAATCGACATTGACATGACAAACGATAAAGCTGCGCGGTTGTGTGTCGTTTCTTCAATTCTAGTAATTATATAATGTACTTCCATTTTGTTTTTCTTTATTTTTGAATTTTTTTTTAATATTTTCAATTTGAAAAATTAAAATTAGTGCTGATTTTACGGATTTAATGGGAAATACATTAATCAATCATTTTTTTTAATTTTTGTACATAGTGTTTGAGAGTTATTTTTTTAAAGATAGAAATCGCTCCTTTTCATAAAAATATTATTTTAAAAAAGAATACGTAGATTAAAAAATTAATTATTGTTTCACACTAGTTCTCTCTCCTATTAAATTGATCAATTTAATAAAAAAATGATAGTATTGATCAGGTACATGGCATGGTTTTAAATCGAGGAAATGAGTAACGTAATGAAATCATAACGTAATGGAAATCACAGAAAAATAATAGCATAACATAACAGTCGTGGTTATCGCATTTACAATTGATTTATAAATACTAAAAAAATTCACTAGTTAAAAAAAATATTTATATTTTTTCATCAAATAAAATCTATTAAATTTATCAATGAATAATAAAAACATACAAACTTCAACTAAAAAATATTGTTTAGATATATAGGTTTTTTCATCTTGAAGAATCAAAATATTAGAAATCGAACTTATATATTAAATTAAAAATACACTAATATATAATTCACTTTCAAAATAAATTAATATTTATAATATCTTTGCTTGTTTATAATAGATTTAATTCACGTTACAGTGGCTTTAAAAAGCTAAAAAAGTACATTTTATTTTAGCAAAAACATTGTCCAATTGTTTGACGGATTGAGTTAAAACATTTTATTCTACCGTTGTACTTCTATCAGTCTGTGGATGCTTTACAGGGGCCCATTTGCTTGGTTGGGTACACGTGGCAGTATCATACCTCTGTTGGATAAGGACGGGTCCTCTTTTACACGCACGATTCTGTCGGCGGCAGATGAGTCACGGCGGCGGTCTAAGAAAAACACCTACCTACCATCCAAATTCCAAGCAACGCAACGCAACACAGAAACAAGCAAAACGCGAAAGAAGAGGTGTCTAAGTCAATGCTTTTGTCGTCTGCTGTGCACTGAACTCCACTCCGTGACGGCGTGACCCCGTTGGTGACGGCTCCGCGGGACTACTAGTTTCTTTCTACTACTACTGCGTCGTTTTGAACATCTCTTGTCCTGTCTTGTCTGTGTGGTTTCTCAATTCTGAGACTTTTTTTTTTTAAATTTGTTTTAGACTTTTGATGATGATATATAGAAATAGAATCCAACGGTTGGAAAAAAAAAATTACAATATTTGATACGGTAACTATTTTACTAAAAAAGTTGTAAAAACAAACGTGTCAATATATAACTGAGATTTATCTCTTACTAATTAAATTACATTATAATTTTTAGTTAAATAAATAACTATGAAATTAATATAAAGATTACGTATATATTTTTAGTATGAAAGTTAGTAAAAACACAACTCATAATAGATATATTTTGCATTTTTACTTATAGAAGTAACTTACTAACAAGTGTCAAGTGGTTGTTGTATATAAACTATTAATTAGACCACCGTCGTAATGTTAGTCCCGAATTTATTTAGAGAATAGTAAAACACCATTTATTTAAGATAAGATAAAACTCAAAAAAACATTAGTTATATATATATATATATATACTTTCATTTGTTTCAAATTAAATTACATTTTAAATCTATCTCAAAGTAAATATGTTTTACTATTATATATCTAAGTAAATTTTATACGAACTCTACTATAGTTTCCTTAATTTAATACTCCCTCCGTTTACTTTTAATTGTCACTTTCCTACATTTTTCTACTGTTTAGAGTACTTGTCATTTTATCTTTTTCGAAGCATATATTTTGTGCAAATGATAATTTTTTTTTGTTGAATCAACCCAATTTGATGATGGTGTAGTAATTTGAGTGGAAATTAGAAGAAAAAAATGAAACAATGAGGAATAAAATAAGTCCGTAAATCAACGGTTTACGTTTTTTTACTATTTCAGAAAGTCATTTAAAAGTAAACGGAGGGAGTACTTTACATATGGAAAAAAAAAATAGTGTCCATGTATGAGGATTGAAGTAAATATCAATCTAAAAGTAGCAATAATACTTCTCTTAATCTAAGTAAAACTCAAAAAAACGTATTCCTCTGTTTTAATTTAAAAATCGTTTGAAGGTTCACTTGAATTAAAATAATGATTAGTAATTTTTTAGAATAGTTTTAATATGATTTTTTATATATATTAAATAAATAAAATCAAAATTTTATTTATTTCTAATTAAATAATATTTTATTTCTTTTTAGATGAATTTTGTCTAATGTTATTAACTCACCCCTTATTTTTTTAGAAGAGATACTCCCTCTAGGGATGGCAATGGGTATCCGTACCCGGATACCCGCCCGTAACCATACCCGTTTGACCGGGTAATGCCCGCTTTGACTGGGTATGGTTCGGGTACGGGTAATACCCGGATTGATAAATTCGGGTATGGCCGGGTATGATACCCGGCTTATACCCGTTCGGGTATAACCTGATTTTTTCTCCATCATCATTTACCCGCGATCTCTTTTCTCCATCTTCCCTACTCTCTTTCTCTCCCTCGCCCCAATCATCTCTCCATCTCTGCATTTATCAATTCGGGTTTCCTTCCTCCTCGCGATCTCCACTCCCACTTGGCCGACGCCGTTTCAGATCCTCTATCGTCGTCCCTTTCCTCCGGTAAGATTCCGACTTGCTTCATTTATTAGTTGCTGGGATGTTTGCTACAAGTAAGTTAGGCTTACGATGAGATTGCTGTGTGTATTTTTCATTTCCGTGTCAACCCATTTTTGTAGTGATCCTAAATTTGGGGATTTTTTTTTGACTGGCTTCAATTTTCCACTTCAATTGGGTCTGAGTCCAAAATGATTATTTCGTATGCTACTGGGTATTCTCAAGTTTGTGGAACCATATTGTCTTTCAATAATTAGCTTTTCAAAATTGTGTTGTTACTGTGCTATTGTAGTCATTGTTATTTCTAGAAAAAATGTCCACAGGGTGATGCAGGTGATAAATATTTCTTAAAATTAGGACAATGTTAAATTGAATGATTCCTTCTCAGGTCGGGTGTTTTGTAGGGTTGCCACCAACTCTCAGTTTTACAATATCGGTGATAGTCGAGCAGTGTTAGCGCAGAAGGCTGAACCTGATTATTGTTTGGGGAAGAGTAGGCAGGACTTGGAGAGGATTAATGAGGAAACGTTGCATGATCTTGAGGGATTTGATAATTCAAATCCGATTTTGACTGCTTCTCAGCTTACCATTGATCATAGCACCAGTGTGGAGGAGGTATATAGCTCAGCTCTTGCTTTACTATGAAGACTGAAATCATTAATTTTATTGGTTTTAGGATAGCAATTGCTTGAGCTATATTTAATTACATGTTGCATTTCAGGAAGTTCAAAGAATAATAAATGAACACCCAGATGACGCTTGTGCACTTGTTATTGACCGTGTCAAAGGCTCATTGAAGGTCACCCGAGCTTTTGGTGCTGGTTTCCTCAAGCAGGTATTTTCCAGCTCTGAGTATTTTCTTATTGAAGTGTCAAGTTTGCATAATTGTTCTGGCATTCATTCTTACATAAGATATCTAGATGCCATTGCTTATATCTTGAGGAATGTATGTTTTTTTAGAAAAATTACTATTAGATTTTTGTTTTTGTAGAGCTTGAAATCTTTTGTTGCTTTTGCTTTTTGAGTTGCTACTGCAAATCTGTTGTGCCATTTCTTACAAAAAAATAAACTGAGCCTAATTACCCTGCAACATCAGCAAGTATCATTTTATCTTCACTTCTAGGGCCTCATTCTCATCCTAGTGCTATTCTTTCAAGCACGGACATTGATAGTTAACCCCTGGCCTACTGCATAATAAGAATGCACAGAAACCTTACACTAGGACGCAAGTGTAGCTACAGACCTTTATTCTTCAGGCATGTCATTATCTCAATTGAAAATGTACTATGCCTAGAAAATGTACTATTGACAATGGGGATAGTAATTTTGGGTCTGTGGAATTTCAAATTACCTTGTTGCAAGATGCATCTACATGCTTTCTTCTGTCCTTAGCTATTCTGTGTAAATGAGAATTGCATATTCTTTTTACACAAGTATTAATTCTGTCTGTTTGAATAATTTCTCTTGGCTCCAGTTTATTTTGGTACTGTGGATGTATTATTTCTACATCTTGGGTGATATGTTAGTGATGATTTTTTTAGTAGATGCTTATTAATACCAATGCAATAGCTTTGGTTTCAAAACCTGAGAGGTGGGGTTTTGGTCTTGTTCATTTTAGCTGATGCTATCTTTTGTTTCTCATGATTTTGACTTCATCCTTTACTCCTGAAAGAGTGCAGTTCATCATTTGGAGGAAGTGCGAATGAAGGCTATTCGTCTTGTACCTAATTCCTAGACTTGCTATTTAACACAAATAAGCTGCTTTCTACATCCTATTTACCATTGTGATTGTTGTTACCCTCACAGGTGGCAAACATCCCAATATTCAGTAGGGAACGTATATCGAGGAGGTCGGATGAGGCACTATTTGACCCCAAAAAATTCCGTACTTTTTTTCGAACGTACTTCCGAGAAAAAATTCGGGGCAAAATTGTCTCAAATAGTGACTGTTCCGGCCGTCTTAAGGTACGTTCCGAAATAGTAAAAGTAAAAGCTAAAACGACGTTTAATTGGGGAAGGAGGGAGTAATTAATATGAATAGTAAAGTAGGTAAATTAAAATAAGAATAATACCAAACATGCTCTAAATCTCTCTCTCGTAACAATTAAACGGAGAGAGAAAAAGGAGCACATTTAAATTCAACTAAAATAATATCCAGTAAGGATAGGAACGCAATAAATAAGTAGCACATCACAAAAAAAACAGACTTCTTGAGTTCATTGAACAGTCCATGGGCCGTTAGTGTCACGGACTAATCCTTTGGGAGCCCAAGGGATTGAGTTCGTGCGGCGTTCACGCACTCTCTCTACGGAACCAGCCTTTCTCACACACCTTAGACCTGCATCACCAGGGAACATAGGGTTAGGGCCGTAATAGGGCCATTATAGGTTATCATAGGAATAACATAAGGCAAGCACATAGACCATAGGGCATACAATCATGAAAGACATCACTTCATAGAATAAGCATACGATTACAGACAAGGGCCAAAAGGTCGCAGACAAGGGGGCCGCCCGCACAAAGGCCGACTCAAACGCCTTCCAATGAATAACCGAGCCCAAAGCATAAAGGGACTGATTACTCACTCCCCCAACCCGATTACAAAGATTATCTGTAAGCTCTCGTTAAGGTTAAGCGGCCATGGGCGTGAACATGCCCTGAACGAGCTTAGACCTTAACACTCTCCCCCACTCAGTTCGTCGACGCCCTCGTCGACCTGTCTTCGAGAAATTCCATAATCAATTCTTGTGCATCTACCAAGTCCTCTGCGCTTTCCCAACTGATTTCTTCATTGCCCAAGTCTTTCCACTTGACGAGGAATTGTCGTTGGTGGATCTGTTTCTTCACATTTTGAATTTGCCGCCTGATTGCCACCTTGCGTTCAGCCAGGATAGCTTCAACTACCTTTACTGGTTGAGGCTGCACCTTGAACCGGACTTCAGCTCTGACTGGCTGATTTCTACTAGCATCTTCCTCATCCGCGTGAAACGGTTTTAAATGGCTCACATGAAACACTGGGTGGCACTTCTTCATCCAATCTGGTGGGTCAACCCGATATGAGACTCTGCCTATTTTCTCAATAACCGTCACGGGGCCCTCATATCGTCGTAGGAGGCGGCGATCCTGTCGTTGGAGCGCTCGAATCTGTCCTGGCATCAGTCTCACCATTACTTTATCGCCCGCTTGAAATTCGAGGGCCCTCCTCCCTTTATCCGCCCATTGTTTCATTCGGCAGGAAGCTCTCTCCAACAAGGCTTTGGCTATTTCAGCGTTCTGCTTCCATTCCTTAGCAAAGTTAAAGGCACTGGGACTCTTCCCCCGATACTCATTCACCGTGTGTGGAAACAACGGTTGTTGGCCTGTAACTAGTTCAAAAGGGCTCTTGTTAGTCGCAGAACTTTTCAAGGAATTAAAGCAGAATTGTGCCACGTCGAGGAGTTCGATCCAGTTCTTCTGATTAGCATGAACAAAATGCCTTAGATACTCTTCTAGAATCGCATTCATTCTCTCAGTTTGCCCATCAGTCTGAGGATGGAATCCTGAAGACATATTCAGCCTAGAGCCCAGCAAGTTGAATAATTCCTTCCAAAAGGTGCCAGTGAATCGAGGGTCTCTATCGCTAATAATGCTTTCCGGGATACCCCAATACTTCACAATGTTTTTAAAGAACAATCGCGCCGTTTCCTCTGCAGTGCAAGTCTTAGATACCGGAGCAAAAGTCGCATACTTCGAGAATCGATCTCCTACCACAAAGATTCCACAAAGATTCCCCACTTTTGGGAGGCAAGTAATGAAGTCCATAGATACACTCTCCCACGGCCGGTTGGGAACTGGCAATGGATCAAGTAGACCTGCAGACTTCTGTCTATCTACCTTATCCTGTTGACAAATCAAGCAAGTCTTCGTAAACATGCGAACATCATCTCTCATTGCCGGCCAAAAGTAGGCCTGCCTAATAAGCACCAAGGTTCTACGCCACCCGCAGTGTCCTGCCCATAAGGTATCATGACATTCGCGAAGCAATTTCTTCCTTAAATCCCCTCCTTTTGGCACATAGACTAACTGTCCCTTCGTCATTAACAGGTCGTCCTCCACCCAAAACCTTCGAGTTTTACCTTCTTTCACGAGTGGCAATAGCGCCTGTGCAATTGAATCTGACTTCATCTGTTCTCTAATTTCTCCTCTCAGTGGGGTACTGATTTTGCTTACACTAGCCTGAGTCATTATACGCATTGAAGCCAAGTCACTTCTCCGGCTTAAGGCATCCGCAACTTGGTTAGACTTCCCAGCCTTATGTTCGAAGTTCACATCGAACTCTGCTAAAATCTCCTGCCATCTAGCCTGCTTGGCAGTAAGCTTCGGTTGGGTGAGAAAATGACTAGTTGCCATATTATCTGTCTTCGCTATGAAGTCAGAACCCAATAGGTAGTGACGCCATTTGGTGACACAATAAATAATAGCTAGAAGCTCTTTTTCCTGCACCGTGTATCTCCTTTCCGCATCATTCAGCTTCCTACTCTCAAAAGCTACCGGGTGTTGGTTTTGGAGGAGCACCCCACCTAGCGCAAAGTCAGACGCGTCAGTTTGAACTTCATAAGGTTGTGTCGGGTCTGGGAGTGCCAAAACGGGATCTTCCATCATAGCTCGCTTGATATCTCTGAATGCCTCTTCGCACTCCATAGACCACACCCATCTCACTCCCTTTTTCAGTAAGTTCGTAAGAGGGCTAACCCTCCTAGCATATCCCTCAATGAACCGACGATAGTAGTTGGCTAAACCCAAGAATGAACGCAGTTCTGTCAGCCCGCTCGGGGGTTGCCATTCTTGAATCGCTTGTACTTTACTCATATCCATGCGAATCCTACCCCGTTCAATGACATGACCCAAGAAGTTAATCTTGGTTTGGGCAAAGGCGCATTTCTCCCTTTTCACGTAAAGTTGGTTCGCTTTGAGTTTGTCGAACACAAGTCTCAGGTGTTCTAAGTGGTCCTCCAAAGTGGTTGAATAAATCACAATGTCATCAATATACACGACCACAAACTTGTCCAGGTACTCTCGAAAAACCTGATTCATTAGTGTGCAGAAGGTGGCAGGGGCGTTGGTCAACCCGAAGGGCATTACTAAAAATTCAAAGGAACCATATCTCGTAACGCACGTTGTCTTAGCTTCATCACCTTCAGCTATTCTAACTTGATAATACCCTGATATCAAGTCTAACTTCGTGAAGAACTTCGCCCCGCTTAATTGATCAAATAGATCGGCTATCAAAGGAAGCGGATACCGATTCTTCACCGTCACCTTATTCAACGCTCGATAATCCACACACATGCGAAGGCTACCATCGTGTTTCTTCTGGAAAAGCACCGGAGCTCCATACGGGGCCTTTGCTGGTCTAATGAACCTACCATCCAACAATTCAGCCAATTGTTTTCGTAACTCGGCCAACTCAGGAGGGGCCATCCGGTAGGCTGCCTTCGCTGGGGCTTTGGCACCGGGGATTAATTCAATCTCATGATCAATATTCCTACGCGGAGGCAAGTGTTTGGGCAACTGGTCAGGCATCACCTCTGCGTATTCCTCCAACAGCTGACTAACTATGGGTGGGCATTCTGCCAATACACTATCATCACTCCAAGAGGCTATAGCCAAGAAGGTTGCCTCTTTTTTCTTCAAGCCGCGTTTAAGCTGCATAGCAGAGAGTAGTCTTTTCTCTCTCGTAGGACTTATCGTCACTGGGATTACCACCGGTTCTTCGCCCATCAGTAAGAGGCAACGAGCTGATGGGACAGGAACGACTTTAGCCAAAAGAAGGAAGTCCAAGCCAAGGACTACATCAAAATCGTCGATAACGGCCACTACAAAATCTGATTTGCCCTTCCAAGAGCTCATCTGTATGTCAACGTTTTTCGCACTTCCCTCCGTCTCCCTTGCTTCCGAATTCACCGCCTTCAGTTTTCCCCCATCTGGGACAACCGTCACTCCAAGTTTTCTTGCAAAGGAGTCCGACAGGAAGCTATCGGTGGCACCTGTGTCGATAAGTGCCTCCATAGAATAACGTCCCATTTGGACAGTCGCATACATTAAGCCCTTCGCCATCTCCTGTGTGGCCAACTGCTTCTTCAAGGCCGATAAGAAACTCCTCTCTGAAGGGTGGTCCCCCTGGGTTAACGCCAACACCTTCTCAGGTTCAGGGCTCATAGATCCTCGAACTGTCTGCAGCGCGCTTAAGGCAACCTTTGTAGGGCATTCAGCCGCTTTGTGAGGACCTTCACAGATGAAACACGCAATAGGTCGCGGGACTCTATTGCCGAACTTGTTAGGGCCTTGGAAGTTTGTTGAGTTCCTAGCTGGGAACCGATTCTCACTAGTTCCAGTACTAGGCCTAGTAAACTTGTTCGACTTAGCATCAGGACCATTAGATCCTCCAAACTTCCGTTTTGTCCCCACATCCGATCTATCCTCTACTCTCTCCGCTATTGTGATTGCATCATTCAGGGTCTTAGGATTCTGCCGGCGGACTTCGTTCCTGGGGTAAGGCTTTAACCCCTGAGTAAAATTGAACATTCTATCGGCCTCCGACATTTCCTTAATATCGAGCATAAGCGTGGAGTATCTATTCACATATTCTCTCATAGAGGTCGTTTGCACTAGTTCGCGCAAGCTTATACGAGCGGCATATTCCACATCCTCTAGGCAGAACGACTTCCTTAACTCCACTTTAAACTCCTCCCACGTGACGATGCTATTAGCGCGAGTCCTCCACCATACTTTAGCATCGTCGGATAGTAACATTACTACCACCGTCAGTTTCAACTCGTCTGACAGAACCTGGCACATATTGAAGTAGTTTTCTATGTCAAACAAGAAATTATCTATCTCTTTCGCACTCCTCATTCCATTATAAGGCTTTGGTTGAAAACTTTTGCACTTGTTTAGTTCGGTCATCCCCATCGCCAAAGGGCCAGGAGAATTCCTTTGCCCAATTTCCGTAAGCTTGCCCTGTATCTCAATCAGGGAGGCGTCCAGCAGTCCCACCTTCTTGTCAGTCTCACGAAACATATCCCACGCTTCTTTAAGATTATCTTGCAATTCATCCACCCTAGTACCAGTGGTGGTGAGTGCCACATTCAGTTCTCTAATGTCTGCCCTCTCTAGCAGCTCATCAAGAGTTTCATGAGGGCCACCCTCTTTCTCTGGGGTTCGACCTTCGAAGCTTAAGAGTCTCCTTGTTAATTGTGCTTCTAGCGCCTCTACGCGTCGCACCCGTTCCGCAAAAAGGCGAAACGTTTCCACATTCTCTTCCACCGAGAAATCATTATCGGCGCTCTCGCCTTTAAACAACTCATCGTATTGGGTCAGACGGGATTCTAGCATCTCAATGCGTTTATCCCTCTCAAGTATCTGTTCCAGTGTTACTTGTGGCTGTGAGGAGCCAATACCTAGAGTCCTCTGACTCTGTATCCACGCGTCGATCGCATCCACGCGATTCTCTAGTTCTGTGCACCTAACTTTCGAAGTCTTTGCCATTACAAAGAAATCAAAATCGCTCCGCTACCAACTGTCACGGACTAATCCTTTGGGAGCCCAAGGGATTGAGTTCGTGCGGCGTTCACGCACTCTCTCTACGGAACCAGCCTTTCTCACACACCTTAGACCTGCATCACCAGGGAACATAGGGTTAGGGCCGTAATAGGGCCATTATAGGTTATCATAGGAATAACATAAGGCAAGCACATAGACCATAGGGCATACAATCATGAAAGACATCACTTCATAGAATAAGCATACGATTACAGACAAGGGCCAAAAGGTCGCAGACAAGGGGGCCGCCCGCACAAAGGCCGACTCAAACGCCTTCCAATGAATAACCGAGCCCAAAGCATAAAGGGACTGATTACTCACTCCCCCAACCCGATTACAAAGATTATCTGTAAGCTCTCGTTAAGGTTAAGCGGCCATGGGCGTGAACATGCCCTGGACGAGCTTAGACCTTAACAGTTAGCACCCAAGTCCAGTGGGTCACTAAAATTTCAAGCCCATCTTCATAAAATTTGCAAGCCCACCCATCAAGAACGCAATAGTTATTGCAAGCCCATCTTCATTTTGTAAAAAAAAAAAAAAAAAAACCCAGCTTAAGTAAGCTTTTGACCCGCGTTTGTTGCAGATTCCCGAATAACACCATACGTTGACAAAATTCCAAATAGCCATATGAGTTTTCCTAATATGACTTAATTTACTCCCCAAATTCGAACTAAAATTATTTAAGATATGACATGGTATGTAATAATGATACGGCAAATACAAATAAAATAATTTATTAATTAAATACCATATGGAAGATATGTCGGCTAATGATGTTTGAAACTGATGAGAATAGGACCCACTTTTCATCACGTAAGCATTGACTGATACATCATTGACTACCACGTCAGATGTTTAAGTGAAGGAGAGCAAGCAACGTGTCATCAATGTGACATTAATTGATAAAATATTTTATTTGCATTTTTCATATCATTACTACATGACATATCATATCTTAAATATTTTATCAAAATTTTATAAATAATTTTAATTCAAATTTGGGGTAAATATTAGGAAAACTCAAATCAGCTATTTGAGATTTTATCAAAATAGGGTGCTACTCCCTCTGGTACGTTTTAAATGACGTTTTAGCATTTGCTTTTACTGTTTCGGAACGTTTTAGCGTTAGCACCCAAGTCCAGTGGGTCGTCTTAAGATACGTTCCGGAACAGTCACTATTTGAGATAATTTTGCCCCGAATTTTTTCTCGGAAGTACGTTAAGGATTAACGTACGTTCGAAAAAAATTACGGAATTTTTTGGGGTCAAATAGTGCGTCATCTGACTTTCTCGATATGCGTTTCCTACTGAATATTGGGATGC
Source organism: Viola odorata (assembly GCA_963691705.1). NCBI lineage: Eukaryota > Viridiplantae > Streptophyta > Magnoliopsida > Malpighiales > Violaceae > Viola > Viola odorata. Next base: position 65,401,087 of record OY829541.1, read on the forward strand.
GAGGAAGTCATTTAATTCGTGCCAGAGGGAGTATTTAGGAATCTGGACAAACACAGAGCGGAAAAGTTTACTTAAATATTTTTTTGAAAAATAATATATCGTTATGCTTTTCTTAAACATACTTCATTTACATCAATTGAAGAAAATCTTCTAATCCACAAAGGTAAGTTCTAGCGGAGTCCTAAAGTCGAAAGGTCGTTTATAAAACCCGATAATGTTTAATTAATCTTTTACCGGAAAAGGGTAGGAAAAAAAAGTATGTAAGATTCAATTTCTAATGACAAGCAAGAAATCCCAGGCCTTGCTCCTGACGATGGGTTTGTGCTGGGTGTTTTTGGTGTGAACCAACATCACATTAGTAGCAACGTTAATGTTATTACTTAATTATTTATTTCTACTCAGTTCCATGGAGTCTCTGCTGCCACCAGACCTAACTTTTACGGAGGAGCTTTCTTCACAAAGATGTCCCAAAGTTGTCCTTATATACCTTTCAACTTCCAAGAACAATGACCACTATATATATATATATATATATATATATATATATATATATATATATATATATAGGAGGCTTCTAATGTATAGCCACTACAAATGTATACGTAAACCCAACCTCTTCTACGCTCTTGCTCCTATAAAATTCCTTCTCATTAATTTGCTTCATATTCACTTAAGAATTCTCGTCGCTTGACCCTGGACCATCCAAATTGAATTCCACAGTCGGTTCCTCAGCTATCCTCCATCTGTCCGGTTACATGTTCATGTAAAATGGAGTCAATCTTTGCTCACATACGAGAGTAAACACTATACAGAAATGTCAAGTACCTTTCAAGAACAAATTTCCCCTCCTTGTATTTCTGGCTTTTGTCGTGTGCGGCCACCTACAGAAGATGAAAGGGAAATCCCAATATGATATTTTGTTGCTAGATGAGCATCACTTGCTAAGAAGTGTAGAAGACCAACGAGTACATATGATGCATACGCATGATAGTTTTTTCAAGTTTTCAGATGTGTTATTAAGCAGCCACAGTATGCAGAAACTCTAAGCACCACCTAGAGACAGCTTTGATGTACTCTTTGATTTCTAAACCAAAAAAATCATATCAAGGAGTCCTATTATTCTTCAAAGTCTGGAGTCAAAACTCTAATCTTCTCAGAAAAATCCAAATTTAAATCATATTACTGAGAAAAACTGGATTACTGACATTTTATCAAGAAAAGAACTATTCCATTGCACCTTCTGAGGCATTCATAAGTTTCTCAAAGCAGACAAGTAACTTGTGTCTGCTCTTCCTTAGGTCTTGCAAATAATCAGAGTATCATCCAGACTACTGAAACCTAGAATGAAAGAGGGAAAGCTTACATATTTCCATCCAAGAAGTTGGCCGCAGCAGCAGCAAAATATATCTTCCACAGTATGTAAACCAGAAAGCATCACCCTCTCCTCGCGCTCTCCAACTGTTACGTTCACACTACAGGAGCACAGAAAACAAAACATACTCAGGATTTCTCATTAGGCATGAAAAGCAAGAGGTTAAGATATCTATTTGATTGAGTACATGAGAGTTAACAACAGGTTTTCCAAATAAATAAATAAATAAGTAGTCAAAATTGAAGTTTACATGGTGCAGAATTTGAGTAAATTATTATGGCATCACCATCTTTCCCAAGGTCCTTGTCACAAGCGTTAGTGTCGTTTAGAGACTAATATCCCTGAATATTTCAATAACAAATATTATAACTTTCTTATTGCATTACTGATATTTTATTTATCTACATGTAGTTGCAAGACAATTCGAATTTTTTCAGGCTCTACAGTTGAAACCTTTATGTTTTTATACTGTATTACTAGCTTAAGCCTAGCTGGGAAATGGTTTCTAATCAGAAACATTTAAATCACCAACAACTAGAAGGGGAGAGCCCGAATTAAAGATTTTAAGAACTTACACATCGCTGAAGAGATATGCCTTCCCCTGATGACAATTGAAACACTGATCCATCACAAAGCATAAAGTCAAAAAAAGTTGAATAGCCTGGTTTACTAAATACATTCACACCATGTGAAAAGGAATAACAGAAGATGAAATTGGTCTATATCAAAAGAGCAGAGAACACAGAAAAAGATCAACCCAAGCCAGAAAAGAAGAAACAATCTGTACCCCACAACACCATATGAGTTTTGGGCCTTTGGCTTTCTACTATGGCCACTTTATGCACAAGTCATTAACTGGGTCAAACGGACAGAGTTTTGTGCCATACTAATGGGAGTACTGCTGGACATGATGCTACACAAGTGCATGTACCAACTAGCTTAAGACAAAAGGTGGTAAACAAACACTATTAGATAATACACAATTATCAATTTCCTTAAACTATTCCAAAATCAAGAGATCATGAAATATACCAAACTACCTCTAGTGTACAATAAACAAGAAAAGTTCGCCGTAAACACGCAGTACATGCACAATACTAGCAAACCAAAGCCAGCCATTTAGCCGGTAACTTCTGCTGTCTGCATTCAACTTGCTTCATGACCTTAGGAGTTTTGATTACTTTCCAGAAAGCACCAACCCACATATTTTTTAAAATTCCTCCTTTTACTTCCCAACATGTACAAGGGTAAGTTCCATCTATGGAGGTTTGAATGTGGTTGACGATACAGTGAGTGACTTCATAGTGAATATTGTAGTTTTCGTTCAGATGTGCATAGTGAATATTATACTCTAATACTTTGAGAACTAAACAGTTAAGGAAACCTCATGATCTCCCCTGCTTTCTTGTCTTTCCTCTCTCAATTACTGGATTCATAATCTAGTCACTCATCTCTTTTCTAAGGTCATCTACCCTCAAAATCGGTATGAACCATGAATCAGCATAACAAATCCCATGTCCAAGTTCCATAATTTGAAGAAATTCAACAAACCTATCCCCAACGAATTCAGGCAAAAAAAAAGAAACAAACTTTAGAAAGAGGTATTTGAAAAGCTAATCAGACAAAGTCATAAACTTGAATACTCAACCGCAGAAACTGAATACATGCATAACCCGGATTTCAATCCCCTATAGCTATTAACCAAATCATGTACGTTTTTACCACCTATCAACTGCCTCTTTTTCATTTAATCCACGAATGAAAAGACCCATATAAGCATTCAACAAAAGAAACCCAAATACCTAGAAACATAAGCTCATTGGCTCATCTCCTCTATTGAATCAAATTCAGAAAGCCAAGTAAACTAATAAAAAAAGTTATGATCTTTAACCAACTACTAATCTGAGAGAGGGAAGGAAATAACGGAGAAGGAGTACCCGAGAGAGGATATGATCAGCAAGAGCCAGAGGGCTATCGCAGAATCTGCACCGGTAGCAGCCGCCTTCAAGATCCACCAGAAACACCCTCCCCATTCGTCCAGTCCTGCTTGTCGTAAACTTGAGTTATCACAAACGTTATTATTACGTTATTGTTGTAAAATCATAACTTTTAAAAGAAAGAGCATTTTCTTTCCTCTTTCCTCTTTCCTCTTTCCTAGAAAATATTAGATGATGATTGATTATTCTTGTTCTGCTCTTGATTTTATGTCATCATTTTATCTCGAGAGAATAAATTCCTTTAAAACAATATTTTTAGCCGCAATTTTTGTTTATTCTCAAAAATTTTCAAACTCACCATAAATAAATAAATAAATATCTACAAGTCCAAAACCTGCTCTTTTCTTCCCTAGTGGAGTATCTTTTTTTTAGAATAAAAAAGTATTATAAGTTTATACACTTTGATTCATGAAGTTTTTTAACTTCAATTTTGGTCCTCAACACTAAAGTTTTTAACAAGAGGAGGATAATTTAGTCATTAAAACAAAAAGTTGGTCCGCAAAATCTGGCTTTCATTGCTTGACTTACGAAAGGTCAAAGTTAAGTTCTGGCTTCAAACTCAGTGGGTAAACTAAATACTAGTTTATTTTCTGTAGGTAGTAGTAGTAGCTATTACTATTAGTATAGGACGGTGCCACGTGGCAGATGGAGGTGACAGCCGCCATCCGTGTCTTGTGTTTCCACCTGTATAGTTGTATAAGAACTGAAAAAAGAGGAAATAAAAGATTAAACACATGTTTACGTCTTGACCAGGTGCTTAATCAACGCACATTTACTCCAACTGGGTCCAGGCAGAGAAGTGATGAAAGGTCGAGAATAGCCGATCCTATAATTGATTTTAATAAGAAAGTCAAAGAATTGAAAACTAGTGATTCATGAACATAGTTGAGAAAAGTTGCAGAAAAGTCAGAGGATTGGAAAGTGATAAAAAGATTAGAAAAAGAAAGAAAAGAAGAGTTTACTGAACTTTGAAAGAAAGGAAGTTGCCGGTAAAGTAATCAGAAAATGGAAAAAAAAAAAAAAGTTAAACAAAAAACAACAAAAAATGAAAAAGAAAAGAAAAAAAACCATGAGTAAACAAGCAACGACCAGAACAATTCAATGGGTCTCCGTCTTACTCTTCTCTTCTTCTTCTTCTTCTTCTTCTTCTTCCTCCCAAACCTAACATCACCATTTTCAACTCTATCGCCACCATCTAAAGCCCTAACCCTAACCCCAACCTCAAGGTGGAGTCACTATGCCTGCCTCCACCGCCTCCACCACCCGTTTCGATGCCAATTCCGCCGCCCACAGGGCTGTTTCCGTCATCGGCTTCGGCTACGATCTCACCTGCGACCTCCGCTTGTCCTCCTGCAAGCCTGCCCCTTCCGGTTCTAAACTCATCCATCTTCCCCAAACCCCTACCAGAGACCTCCTCCTTCCCGGCGGACTCCTTGTTCCCGACGTCTCCACAGCTATCAAATGCGATAAAGGGGACCGCACCAGGTTCACCTCCGATGTTCTCTCTTTTAATCAGGTTAGTCAATAATTTTCCATAACTCGAATTTATCTTCCTCCTTTTGTTTCTATATTTGGACTGAGCTTGCTTTTCCCAAGTCAACGATGCAAAAAATGGAGTTAGAAATGTAAAACTTGCTTTTCTTCTTTTCCAATGTTCAGGCTACTAGTCCTCAGTAATTCCTCCATTTCTCTGTTAATTTGTGATTATTCATGTTTGAACTATCTACTCTAATGCATGCAGATGTCGGAGAAATTCAATCAGGAACTCTCTTTAAGTGGTAAAATCCCTTCAGGGCTATTTAATGCCATGTTCGACTTTCGGGCATACTGGCAGAAGGATGCAGCTTCTGTAAAGAGTCTTGCTTTCGATGGTTGGTTCATAACCCTATATAATATTGAGCTGGAAAGATCACATCTATCTTTGTCTGAACAAGTGAAGCAAGAAGTGCCTAATTCATGGGACCCAGTTGCTCTTGCCGAGTAAGTTCTTTTACCTTAATCGACATGTCCACAATGCCTAATCGACATCAATTTACCTTACTTCAACTGTAGCATACCATCACAATTTAAGAAAGAGTTGTACTTTTAACACAGATTTATGTTTTAGGAGGAAGTGAATTCTCTATTTGCTCGAAACTTATCTTTGATAAAGTTGGAATCAGAATTAGTTGCTTCTTTTCTCTATCTCATTCTCACAAGTGCACATTCCTGTACAATTAAAGAGCCATTAAGCTTTTAAATTTTATTTGCCAGTTGAAGGGAAGTGATGATCTTCTTTGTCTCTGAGGTTTCAATCATTGCTAACGTTCAGTAGCAATATTTTCCAGGTTCATTGAGAAATATGGGACCCATGTTGTTGTTGGGGTAAAGATGGGAGGTAAAGACGTAATACACCTAAAGCAGTTACAAAAATCAAATCTTCAGGTCCATGAAGTTCAGAACTTGTTAAAGAAACTAGCAGATGAGAAGTTTTCCGAGAATGTTAACCCTGTTGAAACACCAGGAAAAGGAAGAGTAAAGGTACATGGAATCTCCAAAAATTAGAACTTAAGCATGTTCATTCCTTCTTTTCCATTCAATATAACAATTATAGGTTGTATGGAGTACCACAAGGTGATGGGAATCAAGAAATCAACGGAATAATTAAATGGTTGAAATAAGTTTGGAAAATAATAAATTTTCTACAATCTATCCGATGCCTTTTTTTCTTCGTTTCAGTTGGTTCAAGTCCTATGAGACTGACATTTTATTGGTCAAGTCAAGTTTTTTTTTTTTTTTTGTCAAGAATAAGACATCTCTTTCTGCATAGACTATAATGGCTTTGTTCAACTACGCTTCTCAAGGAAATTTTGAAATGATAATGTAATCGCAATTTACAATCAGTATGGCCTCTTTATTTTTTCAGTTTATGCCATGGGATTTCCATGAAGCACTTGCTCACTCCATGAGGCCTCCTGCCATTAATTTCATGAAGAATGAGGTGAGGTTCTTGGCACAAGTTATCAGTTTGTCATCTGTACCCAAAGGTGCACAACCTTCTCCAAGTGGATGAAGAATTTTAGTCGATCGTTTATATCTGTGCAGGACTCGGTGAGCATACCTGTCCGGAGAGGAGGTGTTGATATTGGTCAAAGCCATGATCAATGGCTTTCAACTATATCACAGTCGCCCAATGTCATTTCAATGTCATTTGTGCCTATAACTTCGCTCTTGAATGGCGTCCGTGGCAATGGATTTTTAAGTCATGCAGTGAATCTATATCTTCGATGTGTGTACACCTCCTTACTTTTAGTTTCTTTAAAGTGGTTCTGGAAATATTGATCATTTATCCAAGAAAATATTACTAGATTGTTTTTACCTAACTGCAGTTCTGTAATCGGCTATACCATAATTGGTTGCCATTTCTTAATCAATCCATGCATAGATTTGGCTTCAATAACGTGCAATCTATTTATGAACTGTTGGTCTCTATTTGGCAACATTGTTGACGTCTAAAAAATTTCATGCAGACAAACCACCGATAGAGGAGCTCCATCAGTTTTTAGAGTTTCAGTTACCTCGGCAATGGGCTCCGGTTTATGGTGACCTGCCTCTTACGCTGAAGCGCAGGAAAAAAGCATCCCCCTCTCTTCAGTTTACCTTTATGGGGTCTAAGCTTTATGTGAACACCATGCAGGTGAGTCTGTTACCTTCAGCACATTCAGTTGTAGTGAAATTGATTCTTAGGCTCTCAAAACTGTTTGTGATTGACTGATGAATAGTGGCACACTCTCTCACGATTAAATGCATGCATTTCAGGTTGATTCTGGAAAGCGGCCAGTGACAGGAATCCGGTTATATTTAGAAGGCAGGAAAAGTGACCATTTGGCTATTCATCTCCAGCATCTCTCCTCCCTTCCCAATGCTGTCCAACTCTCAGATGATTGCAGCTATGATCTTAATGATGAGCCTGTAGACCGGGGCTACTTTGAACCTGTGAACTGGAGTATATTCTCGCACGTTTGTACAGCCCCAGTGGAGTTTAAAGAAGCCCGCATCGATGACCCTGCTTCTATTGTCACCAGGGCCTGGTTTGAGGTTAAGGTTATTGGGATGAAGAAGGTTCTTTTCCTGAGACTTGGGTTCTCAACTGTAGCATCTGCAAGGATCCGGAGGTCAGAGTGGGAGGGACCTTCAACTCTATCTCGGAAATCAGGGGTCTTCTCGATGTTAATCAGCACAAGGTTCTCTACCGGATTGATTCCACCTGATCAAATGCCTGTGAAAGTGGATTTGAATTCGGCAGTTTTTCCCGGAGGCCCGCCCTTACCAAGTAGGGCACCGAAAATGTCAAACTTCGTGGACACCAAGGAAATGGTGCGGGGTCCAGAGGACCCACCTGGGTACTGGGTCGTCACTGGAGCGAAGCTCTGTATGGAGAGTGGCAAAATCTCGATCAAGGTCAAGTACTCGTTGTTAGCCACAATGTCAGAGGAGTCGATGATGTTGATGTGAGAACCCAACATCGAAATAAATATACTCATTTCTGTAAATGATAAAAGTCACAAAATGTATTCAAATTCTTCATTAAATACAGGGTAATAGGTACTAGTAAACCTTTGAATTATTGGTTAAATGAAAAAACAACTTTTAACCTATCAGTCACCGAGGGTTTTATCCAATCTTCTAATAAAAATTGGCAAAAAGGCATTTGGGGACCCTGAACTCTCGCGTTTTATTTTGTGGGAACCCTCAACTATTTTTTTATTTAATCACCCCCCGAATTCTTTACATTTTGTTTAATCACAACCCTACCGTTACGTTTTGCTGATGTGTCACCGTTATGTGCCTCGTCACCTGCTTACTCGATGCCACGCCATGTATACACGTCAGCAACTTGCCACGTCAACAAGACATGTCGGAAGTGTGCCGGGGGTAATTAAATATAAAAAAAAAGTTAAGGGTTGCAATTAATCAAAACATTAAAGTTTAAGGTTGTTTTATATCATTTTCCCTAATTTCATTCAATAACCCAAATTCCTCTTTTCCTTTCTTTTTATATAAAACAGTATAATGATAATAATAATAATAATAAAAATAAAATTGAAATTAATGCTTCATTGCTAAAATTAGAGGTAATTATGATTAATCTAAAATAAGGTTGCCTATAAAATAACTTAACAATTAGAGGTAATTATGATTAATTTGATTAATTATGATTATTAATGGATTTTTTGCATGAAGCCCCCCGTACTAAAAAAAACAGACTCCTTCCTGAACTATTGGTCAATTGCAAACGCACGTCTCTCTATTAGTCAAACTAACAGACTGTTAGTTTTGATCTTAAATAACAGGTTACCACAAAAAAAAACCTGTTGTTCCCTCTTTTTTTTTTCTTTAAAAATTCAGAAAAATAATGTAATTAATTTTAAAAATTCAGAAATATAATGTAATTAATTTAAAAAATCCAAAAAAATACTGTAATTGATTTTAAAAATTAAGAAAAATAATTATTACCCCTTAATTGTATTTATTTTTCGTAACCTTATAACTTCTGTCTTCTTCCTCCATTTCCATGTGCCGCCGCCCACTCTTCTTCTTTCTATTACATAGTTATAACCTTATAACTTCTGTCTTCTTCCTCCATTTCCATCCAAAGAAAAAATAAAAAAGAACAAAAACAGAAAATATAATAAAATAAATATGACAAAAAGACATAAAACAACCCTAAGCTTTATATTTTTATTTAATTACCCCCTGGTTTGATGACGTGGCTTGCTTCTTGATGTGGTTGGGATGATGTGGCAAGTTGCTGACGTGGCATCGAGAAAGTGTATGATGTGGCACATAACGGTGACACATCAGCAAAACGTGACGGTAGGGTTGTGATTAAACAAAATGTAAAGAATTCGGGGGGTGATTAAATAAAAAAATAGTTGAGGGTTCCCACAAAATAAAACGCGAGAGTTTAGGGTCCCCAAATGCCTTTTTACCAATAAAAATTAATAAAAAGAATCATTTTTATTTTAAACTATTAATAATATCAATTATATATAAAAAAAACTGAGTCCTGAGTATAGAAATTAAATTGATTAAACTAGTTGTTATTAATTTTATTTTAATTTTTGTTTTTTCAATAATTGAATATTTTAGTATTATGTTTTTTATATTTCATTTGGTATTTATGTATTGATTAAAATTATTAAAAAACGATTTTTTTATTAATTTCAGTTAGAAGAATGGATGAAACCTAACAAAAAGGATTAATTGTTTGTTTCAAACAATTTGTTCAGACGTTTTTTAAGTGCCTATTACCCTTAAATATATCAGATACCCATTAGGTACCACCGAGAAAACACAAGTCAGCTTCAGATAATAGAATTACAATGGTTATCAATCTCAGAACTGAGAAAATGAATAGACAATTGAGTTGAAGTTGAGTAAAAGTTGTTCAAAATTGCACTCTCTTTGTAAAGAGGAGAATGGTGTTAACGACGACACTCGGAATTCCTGTAAATTGTTGCTTTCTAAAGAATAAGTTAGCTCTGAAGTATTATTACCAATAATCCCCGCAAGAACACGATCCGTCTCTAAAGTGGTGGAATCTGTTGACGTCTCTAACAATTATCTCCCTGGAGACAATTTTACTAATGAACTTAAGGGCAGAGTGGCAGTCCAAACAAACTCGAAGATTCTTTTTCACTCTGATGGGAGCTCCAGGTGGTGTAGCTATTAGACCAAACGCCACTGCAAGTTTCTCACTATGGTGATACAGAAGCCGCTCTTTCTCACCTCGTTCGACATCATGTAGGTCGATCTCTACCATGGGAACGTAGCCAGCCTTATTCAGAAGGTCGCGTAACTCATCAAGCTTTGCATATATTTCCTTACTTCTAGGATGGCTTCTGTCTCCCACTATAAATGTATATACCTTGTCTTTGACCTCAAGCCAGCTCATTCCAGGCTCCTTCTTCACTTTGCTATCTTTCATAAGTCTTCTCACCTTGGCTACATCATCCCATAATCCGGCTGACGCATAAATGTTTGCAAGGAGAATATGGGTGCCTGATTTCTCCGGTTCTAAGGTAAGAAGCATCTCAGCAGCCTGCTGTCCAAGCCCTACATTCTTATGGATTCTTGCAGCACCAAGAAGTGCTCCCCAGACTGCAGCATTGGCTTCAAATGGCATTGCATTTACAAGCTCCATTGCCTCGTCTAATTTCCCTGCTCTGCCAAGGATGTCAATCATGCAAGCATAATGCTCCTGGGTTGGTTCAATACCGAACAGCTTTTGCATTGATTTGAAATATTGTTCGGCTTCAACAACCAAACCTGCATGATTGCATGCACAAAGAACACTGACCAGAGTAATGTGATTAGGGTGGACACCATCTTTTAGCATCTGATCGAACAATTGAAGGGCCACTTTCCCATGCCCATGTTGAGCTAGCCCTCCAATCATTGCAGACCATGAGACAATTCCTCTCTGGGGTATTTCAGAGAAAGCACGATCAGCATCATCAATACTTCCACATTTGGCGTACATAGTAACGAGAGAATTCCCAGCAAATATATCTGACATGAAACCAAACTTCAAGACATGCACATGAATTTGTTTCCCTTGTTCATATGCAGATAAATTTGCACATGCATTTAGTATAGAACTGCAAACAAACGGATCTGGTTTGATCCCCAGGTCATGCATATCCAAATAGAGTTTTATAGCTTCCTCACCCTGCCCATCTTGAGCATAAGCTGTTATTATAGACGTGAAAGCTACCAAATCTACAGTTGAGCTTTCTTGGAATACTTTTGTTGCATCTTCTGTGTGGCCACACTTTCCATATGCATCAATAAGGCTGTTTACAACATAATTGTCAGATTCAAACCCTGATTTCACGGAGAGTGCATGAATTTGCCTGCAAATATAGCTTTCCTGCAGGCTAGCTATTGACTTAAGAACAGTTGACAAAGTAGTTTGGTTGAATCCTACACTGGCCTTGTGCATCAAAGGGAAAAGGGATGCAGCTTCTACATCTTCCTCATTTTGTGAATGACCAGAGATGACAGCATTCCATGCAATAATGTCCTTCTCTGTCATTAACTTAAAGACCAATACTGCATCGCCCATGGAGTTACATTTGGAATACAAATCTATAAGTCCAATACTCAGAAAAGAATCGGATCCCATATCCATTTTTATCAAGCTAGCATGCAACTCTCTTCCCAAATCCCTGAGACCCAATCCAGCACAAGCTTTGAGAGCACTGGATAACGTAAACATGTTTGGATGCATCCCTGACATGTTCATTTGCCTAAACAGTTCCAGAGCCCAATGATAATATTCATGGAGAACACAACCAGCAATGACAGCATTCCAAGAAACAATATCAGGTTTTGCAATTTCCTGAAAAACAGCAACAGCACCAGGAAGCCTACCCAGTTTTGCATACATGTCAACAAGAGCATTGGTAGAGAATGGATCCGAATCATAGCCAAACTTTATCAAACATCCATGAATCTTCCTTCCCCGACGATCATCTTCAAGACCGGTGCAAGCATTTATCATACTCGATAAACTGAATTCATTAGGCCTCACTCCGCTAGTGACCATTTCCTGAAACAAGCCAACTGCTTCTTCACAGGAATCACTTTGCACATAACAAGAGAACAGGGCATTCCAAGAAACAACACTAGGTTGAAGGATAGAGTCAAAAAGCCTCCTGCAATCCCCAAATTCCCCACATTTTGCATACAAAACAACCAAACTATTCGAAACAAACTCATCGCTTTCAAACCCAGTAACCACCACAGTCCCATGAACCTGCCTCCCGAACCGCAAATCCAGAGTGAGCGTACAGGCTTTCAGCACACTGGGGAAGGTAAAGTTGTTACATTTAAGACCAAGAGAATGCAACTCGGAAAAGGCAGCAATGGCGCCTCTAGGGAAGCCGGATTTAGAATAGGAGGAAATTAGAGCAGACCAAGAAACAAGATTTGGGTAAGTAGTTTGGTCGAGCAGCTTGCGTGCAAGACGGAATAGGTTACGGGAGCAGTAAAGAACGATGAGAAAGTTGGTTACTTTAGGGTGGAGGGGTGAAGAGGAGTGTTTGATGAGGAGGGCATGGATTTGCAGGGCAGGAGACAGAGATTGAGAAGCGGCGCATTGGGATAGGAGATTGGAGAAAAGAAGGATGGGATTTTGCGGTTGCGATTGATTTGAGGTTAAGGTTGAGAAGAATTTAGGAGAGAGGGAAAGGAATTTAGGGTTTTTAAGTGGGAAGAAGAGGTTTCGGAGGGAATGGAGATGACGGAGGTTCATCGTCCGTCCATCTCAGACCATTAACGACCGTCTTTGGATCATTTTCATTTCATTTCATGTCGAACTAAGAGCGATGATTATCATAGGATCTTTTCGGAAAGAAAATGATTATATCCTAGGCTACGCAGACGACATTAGACGTTAGAACGACGTCGTCACACTTGAAAGTAAAGCTTTTTCCCGCCATAAATTAGTTGAACCTTCTTGAACAAGAAAAAAGAGTTCAATTTGGTTTCATTATCTTATTCTTCACAGTCGTTTCTCTCAACTTTCGATAAGATACTAAGTTTTTTAAGTATCTAACGGATACCATATCGAGTAAGAATCGGTATCCGATACTCACCTGATACCACCCTAAAACTATACGCGATTACCTTCATCACAGTCCGTGCCAGAGCGACCGACTCCTGTACCGACGATTGCTATTGCTAGCCCCATGTGTGCTTTCCCCATTAATAAACAGAGGAAAGCAGCAACAGAACGAAAAAGAACAGGACATGATGCAGTGAAATAACAAGAAACACACCTCTGAATTACTTCTCTCTCCTCATTCGCGCTACTTACTTGCTCGATATATATATTTGTAAACATACAAAAGAATTTCATACATTATATCAATAGCATCCATAAACTTAGACGATCATAGTTTCTGCATAATGTGTTATACTCTGTTGAAGACATGAAGCCAAGAAGGATGAGATATGGTTAGGCCGGTTGTTCTGATGCTTTGATATTCATATGGCGGGAATAAACCTTGTCAAACGGTACAAATATCCCACCCATAAGCCAAGCATGATTTCTAAATTAACTCACCACTTCTATCAGTTAGTCACTTAAACAGTGTCGAGACGAGTAAGTCCTGCACAAACCCAACTCTCCCAGCAGCTTGCCTCAACCTCTTTTCCCGCTCTTCGAAGCTCAAAGATGGATCAAAACTGCAAGAGAGACTGATATCAGGGAACATTATATATTACCATTATAGAACGGAGTAAGATTAGTGTATCCCTAGTAAATGAGGTGTAATTCACCGCTTACAAGGATTGGGTGAGTTACACCTCTCAGTTTCAACCTAGGCAATTATTACCTTACAAGCCTCACAAGCAGTAGTCCAATAAATGCCTGGCTGCCCATACCAGTTAAACCAAGATATCAAAACAACTAAATAGGAGGAGGCCGGGGGTAAGAGAGAAAGAACCACCACCAGATGACACACTGTACAAAGCTTCCTTGATGAATGTCACCATGCGATCTTAAGATGTCGCATTCAAACTACTAATGTCCAAATGAACCGAATTCAGTTCACGAGGAGTCTTATAGTAAATGAGATCCCATTTTGTGACATAGCCCTCCGAAATCAGGACTGAATGCATCAATGATGGCCAAAATAAAAAGGATGAACCACTTCCATTTATTGTAGGCAGACTCAACCAAGATAATGACAGCACGAACCTAAAATACACTAAACAAAGGTCCAGCTTATTTTGATCTATCACAGGTTCAGGGTTGAACTAAGGTTACTAGCCAAAATAATTTCATAGAGCAGTTTAAAGGATGAGTTATTAACATCAGCAACTCTTTTAAGCATACTTGGTCTAAAGATGGAAGGCTAACCAAGGGAATAACATAGTTTATGATGAATACCATCAACAACTGATAAGAAGTAAAAGACTCTAAGAATGACCTTGATTTCCACATAGGTGAAGGTGCTGCACTCTTTGCGGAAGTATCATCGGAACTTGTTACCACAGATTTTGAGATCTCTTCTGCTTCAGATGCCGAGAAATTCAAAATAAGAGAGGATAGAAACGGATCAGTGGCTGCATTAGAAACATTGGTGTTGTTTGACCTATATCCACTACTCCCTAACAGAACTTGCAGATGGGCTTCACGGAGATCTCGTCCAAGGAGGGATAATGCCTGACTGTTGGGAATTGCAACTCTACGTAACCTGCGGCGTCTCTGCACGTAATCTTCAGTTAAGGAAACTGCTCGATGATTTCCTTACTAAATTCTTTTAGAGCAAATGTAGCACTGTCCATATTTTAACAATCACAAACAGATCAATTTGAGTAATGCAAGTTTCTATTTTAAGGATATCTTGAACAAGTGTCCATGCTGAAGTGTGATATGACTTAGCATGTCCCGGGCTACTTTAACAGAGCAAACAGGACAGGCCTGCAAGAGAAAATTAAACACAATAAATTATCACGAGAGCATGAAAACCATTTGCAGATGAGATGTGCTATTTATAGTTGCACACATCATTGAGAATTTATCAAGCAATTGTTAATTTCTTCTCGAGCTGAGAGGGGCAGCTCATTAGAACTGCCTCCTAAAGAAGGATTTACTGACTAATCTAGCATTCAATTACCACTTCATTTAACGAAGAATCTGGTGATTTACAGCCGCAATCACTCATCCCTAAGCGGCATGATCAAGATAAAGATCAGGATACTATTCTAATCTAATAACAAAAGCTCATCAAAGGAAACGGAGCAACTCCAGCATAATCAGCATATCCCAACACCAACAAATGGAAGTTGAAAAAATTACATGGAACAATTCCATCAAAAGGCTGCTCCTACTTTAATAATAGAAAGCTGAATTAGACATTTTCGCTTTGCATCACTGCTGACAAAATCATGTGAAAGATCCATTCACATATATGGCAAGTGATACAAAACAGTTCTTTTGGTTGTACACGAATGTGACAAAGTAATATTTGATTCCAACAACCCTCAAAATTGCCATCATTTATTCATTTTCAAGCTACAAAATCAATGGTCATCACCTATCGCCTAAAAGGCAAACATAAAGGTTACCAAAATGTGAATAGGCAAGCTTTTTCACAATGAACAAACCAAACATAGAAATGGTCATAAATGTTTATGGAACAAGAATAAGGAATAAACCAGGAAACCAAATTGAACGCGGAAAGATTATTTTTTTCAAAGAAAAAACTAAGGACATGGAAGACATACGGTGACTTTAGATTCGCAGGAATGGTCGTCTTCGAGATGAGAACATAGAGAGGCGATGTCGAAATCTTCGTAACAGTAAGGACATGGGAAGTCTGGTCGGACATCATCCTCTACCTCGAAATCATCAATGCTAAACCGATCTGCCGACAACAACAAGATTAAGAAATAACAATGAAAAACAACAAAACATTTCCGTTTCTTGTCGGAAAACAAATTAAGAAAAACAATCATTCAACAGAACCGAGCAATCAAAGGAAACATTTCAAGAAAAAAGAAGGGAAAGGACACCTAGGTGGGAGGTCTGATGATGATGTTGCAAGGTGTATTGACGTTTAGCAGTAGCAAGGCGGGAGGTCCAGAAATCAGAATCCATCTTCCTTACTATGGTTTTGCTTCTTATTTTTAAGAAAACAGAAGAAGTAACAAATTTTGAGAACTGGGTTTTATTGGTATGTGGGGCTGAGATTATTGTTAAGAGCTTCAACACATGAAAGAAGAAGAAGAAAGAAGAACAGAGGAGAAGGAAAGAGGGAAAGAAATGAGAGAAGGAGAGTTATTACAGTGATAATAATAGATGATAAATCATTTGTCAATTGTAGAAATGTTTTCTTGTTTGACCTTTTTGGGCAGTAGTTAATGTTTCAACTCTGATGATGAATGATGTAGGTTCACCGTATACAGATAGAGGGATAGAGGGGGAGTTACGAAAATGGTTTATTTATGGATGCTTATTTTGACTTTTTCTATTGGGAGAGAATAGAGGAGGCTTACGTTTGTAGTGCCTTTTGTCATCCTGGGGGAATCTGGTTTTAACAACCATAAAGCTAAAGTTAGCGTTTGGTGTAACGGAACGGTGAAAAATAACGGTATTAATTTTTTTTACTAATTTAAAAAATTATTTATATTTTTCCATCAGAGAAACATCTATTAAATTTATCGATGAATAACAAAATATACAAATTTCAACTTGAATTTAAAAAATATTGTTGATTTTTACATATTGATCTTTAATTTTGTAAAATCAAAATATTAAAAATTACATATATATCAAATTATCAATACACTAATATATAATTCAATTTCAAAATAAATTAATATTTATAATGATCATAATAATAATTATTAGTATATTATTTATTATTTTCGCTTGTTTTTAATAGTTATGGTTGTTGTGTTAGTATCGTATAAAGATAATTAAAAAAAGGTAAGTGGATTCATAATAAGAGTATGTATGTTAAAATTTTGAACACATTGAGTTAAAAATATAAAAATGAAGGAAACTCAAATAATTATAAAAAAAAATTTAATTGTGTTGTTTAGTTCATGACTAATTCATACCCATAACAAAAATATCGAAGTTTATAAGTTGAACTAAGTGATAAAAATATAAAACACTAGGCAAAAAAACATTGAATTTTTTATTAGGTCAGTTATAACAGGTAAATAACGACAAAA
The DNA here is from genome assembly GCA_963691705.1 of Viola odorata. Classification (NCBI taxonomy): domain Eukaryota; kingdom Viridiplantae; phylum Streptophyta; class Magnoliopsida; order Malpighiales; family Violaceae; genus Viola; species Viola odorata. The sequence continues at coordinate 65,418,193 of OY829541.1, forward strand.
TAATAAAAAATGATAATATAATGGTGATATTGTACAAAACGGAGTCTGGATATTGTATAACGGAAACAACGATAACAAAAGATCAAAATTACGTTAGATAAAGAATGTCATGTAACGTAATGAGCGATATTTAAAACTACAGTTCGATGATCACTTTTCAAATCAAGCTTTTCATAAACCAAGGTCCAAAACCAAAGCTTTAAAGTTAAAATTTGTAAAAGCACTTTTTGATGTTAATAATAATAATAAATTTTAATTATTTTTTTCCAAATAATTAAGGAATTACAATCATTTAAAAGAATAGAGGATTTGAAAGGTAAATAGGAGAAAAAATATGAGATGATAATTAATGAAGCACATCCAGCAACCAATCAACTATGTTGGTTTTACGTCACACATGAACAAGCATTGAGGTTCAAATTGAAAGCTTGAGTCGAGAAGGTGAAATCCACATTGGTCTCAGTCGGCAAGTCCTGAGTCCTTCTTTTACTGTAAACTTGGGAATGGTGATAGGAGAGCTTTTCACCAAACTTACCCACACAAACTTCTTCATGTCCAAAATCTCTTTCTTCTCCCATTACGGCTTGTGCTCTGAAGAACAAAGAACAATTCATCGCCAACTCATTGTCCTCCAGCATCTTATTGGAAATTTAGAGCTGAAAATCTGGTTTAGCTATAAATTATGTCATGCACCAGGAGAAATTGCGTCCAAAGGTTGGTTTGTGTTAGTGTTATTTTATTTCATTTCAATGTATTCCATTAATAGTGCAGTCCAATTCCCTCTCCACCTACATTGGCCTTCTTCAATCTTATGCTACGGAGGCTTAATTCTGCACAATAACGCCAGACCAGTTCTAATATCTGCTATATAAAGCAAAGAAATGATGGATGTTCACGAATATGACAATTAACAACCATTATTCGAAACCCTACAGAAAAGCGTGGCGCTATCGCAACAAGTTCCAAAGAAGGGTATGCAGGAACTATCCGTAGATGTATGTCAAAAATGTTCAATCCAGCAAATTCAAGAGTTGAAAATACAAAACTACATGGAGATAGATACTTGCAGAAGTTTTGTAGTTAATCACCAAGGAGAATACTGCCACTAGAAGTTCTAACGATGTGATTTGAAATCCACGAAAAAACAACGATCAATGCACCGCCATCCAGACAAAGGACAATCATCCATCTACAGCACAAAGGCATGATAGCAATGTCACTACTACACCACCAAGTAAATTAATGAGTGATTGAGTAAATCGAAATGGGAAAGCATAAAATTTGACAGCAAAGCAGAGTGACAAATTGAATTCCCCAAGCCAAACAAAGCAAACTATAATCAAAGCCAGAGGACCCAAAGAAGCACATCGCAAATCATAAAATAAAGCAAGGATCTTTAACACAAAAGCACCTTAAGTTAATATAAGCTTTATATTTATCACCTTTCCACAGGGCACGTGCAAAAAACTTGGCTCGAACACTCTGACATTCATTATACATCATCATTGCAATCTGATTGCATACAGTGGATTAGTATCGGCCTCATATGATTTTATTCTCCACGGATATGACTGAAAGAACACTCTTAGTTAACCTAAAATTGGTAAACTATAATATTGTTTTAAAATGCAACATAGCATTTCCATGGCAAATCAGGCATGACATGTTATCATCAGAATGGACCACAAGAGATTTCAGTCATATGTTGCAGCATGTCAATGACATAAAGAGTAGCATGCCAACATTGATAGATAATAAAACCTATGTTTAAGAGATAATATAAACAATATACACATGTTTGGTCATTTGATAAAAAACAATTTTTTACCTCCATAGAATAAAATACAAAAAACAAACGCACAAGTAAAAGTTTGCTAAATATTTCAATGAAGATGGTAGAGGCCAAAGATTTAACTCGGGTTGGGACAGGACAGGGAAGGAACTAAGGTGAGAAAATCACAAAATCAGAGGCTTTTCTAGGGCTGCAAGCAGAACCATGAACACTAGAGTAGGGGAGTTTTATGCAAGAAAAGTTGATGGAAAAGAAGGATAGATGATGAGACATCAAACTTAGGGTCATTGGAGATGACACTGAACAGCCACAAGGATCACAACCATGGAAGACTTGCATTACACAACTCCAAGCAAGCTAAACTCAGCCCTTAAGCCATAAATAACTAGAACTTCTATTACAATAAGCACTTAAACTAAAACACAATGAATCCTGAAATAATTGAGAACCAAATTAATTCTGTAAAATTTATGAATCTGGAGACAATGCTCGATCCATCAACTTACACCATTATTTCTACTTAATCCACGTCCTTGCAAAATCCACGCTAAGATAAAAAAATTCTACAGTACTATCAAAAGTTAACGACAAAAGAAATCCAAATGTCCCCATCACTGGTAGCTTGATCTTCATCTAGACTCGCATTGCCCTAGAAAAAGAAAGAAGGAGGAAAGTGAGGGAGAGAAGCAGATGGAGATTGAGATTGCTTTAAAACCCAAAATCTTCACACAGGCAAAAGCTAGGTTCACATTAGAATGTTTTCGGCATGAATGGCCTTCCCACCAACAACCCAAAACTACCAATATTTCCAAGCCTGCAATGTTTCCCCACCTCCCTAGCTAGACACCTAAGCAAAAAGGGTACTCAGAATCAGCAAAGGATCTTATAAAATGGGATTGGATTGGCAACTTCCATATGGAGATTTTATCAGTAAACAATCACCAGCAGCAATTACTATTATAAGTTAATTCTTCTAATCATGTGTAAAGTCTCTATTGTCCCACTAATTCTTTGATTCAATGATTTACCCACTTTAAATAATTATCCATCAAATACAATTCCATCACACTTCAAATCTTTGAAAACCATATTTTTTATTTCCACATTATTGACAAGAATTCAAAAAATACCTTCAGGGGTCCAACCATAGTTGCGAGAGACGGAAAGCATGGAATTGAGCAATGCTGATGCAGTGGCAGTGTGGTATGGAAGCATCGTCTCAACGCAGCAGCTCAGCTCCACCGGCGACCTTAGGAAAAAAGATTCACTATTTCAGTAAACCAACAAAGATGGTAACAGATATTTCTACACGAATTATACCTGAGGAAACGTTGAGAGGCGGAGATAGGAGTTTGTTTCGGAAGGCGAAAGGAGGAGGGGGCGGCGCTGGATTTAGGTATGGAGGTGAGTCTCGCAGTTCGGAGAGCAGCGGAAGAGCGGAAGACGGACCTGGCGGCGGCTGCGGCGGCGGACATCTTAGGTATGCGGATTGGGATGCTGGTACTGTATTCTTTTGAGCGTTCGAGGATTTTGGGGGGTTTTAGAGGTGTTATACTCGACTACTGTGCTGTTAGTGATGGAAGAAAAGAAAAGAAAAAAGAAGAAAAACTCTATAATAAAAAAAGAGCCAAACAAACAAAAAGGTTAAATTACAATTAAAAAAAAGTCATTATGACCTCTATAATTTTAAACTCTATAGTTTCTTAAATGTTCATTTAAAAAAAAAAAATTGGTAAAAGTTACTCCCTCCGGATTTTAATGATTGACTTTCTGAAATAGTAAAAATTCGTAGGATAATGATTTTTTATTTGATTTTATTTTATTCCACATTATTTCACTTTTACTCCTAATTTCCACTCAAATTACCACACCATTATCAAATTGAGTTGTTGCATAATTTTTTTTTATCATTTGTACAAAATATATATTTCAAAATGCATAAAATGATAAGTATTATAAATAGAAAAAATCCGTAGGAAAGTGACAATTATTGGAATCCGAGGGAGTAAAAAATATCATAAAAATTGGAGAGAAAATATAAAAATATGATATAAAAATTGGTAAAATTAATTAAAAGATTTGAAAATATTAGCAAAAAGGGAAGAGTTAAATTGAACATAATCACAATTTAGGAAGAGTAATTAAAAATGTTGATATATATGATTGTAAAACTTTAATTACCTAATTATTTTATTTAGGAATTTATCCATTATTAATTTAAAAAATGGATAAAAAAATCATGCTTGAAACTTCATGTCGAGCCTACCAACCAACAGACGTTGCATTCTCTCTTTAGGGGCCGCCTATATGTTACTTTTAAATAAATATTTTAGACTTTTTTCATATATATATATAAAGTAAAAATTCTAATATATTATAGAGCTTTTTCGTAAACTTCATTTTTTCATTTTAATGTATTCCAGCAGTCCAATTCCCGCTCCAATTTATATTGCCCCCTTTTAACACTATGTTTCTCATTTTATATATAAACCCTTCTCTCTTATTAAAACGAAAAGAAAAAAAATTTGTTATGATTGAGTGATTCGAGACTTGTTTACCATTTACACGGGTCTCATATTAGAGTCTGCAAAATGAAGATCCCTTGTGTGGCCAACGATGCACGAAGAAGATAAGTCTCGTCTAAAAAGGGATGAAAGATACACCAAGAGACAAAAACAAAATATGATTGAAAAAAAATCCTCCAATTCTACACAAATATATAACGCCAGACCAGTTCTAATATCTGCTATACTAAGCAAAGAGCCAATGGATGTTGTTCACGAATCTGAGTTAATAACCAATATTTGGCACCCTACAGAAAATTGTGGTGCAATCGCAGCGAGTTCCCAAGAACGGTACATACAAGGATTATCCAGCAATGGTAGTATTCAGTAGTTGAAAATACAAAACCACATGAGATACATGCAGAAGTTCTGTACTTGATCATTCAACCAAGGAGAATACTGCCACTAGAAGTTCTAAAATTGCGATTTGAAATCCCCGAAAAAAATGACCAATGCACCGCCATCTACACAGGACAATCACCCATCTACAGCACAAAGGCATAGTACATGTCACTACTTTACCACCAAGTAAATTAACGAGTGATTGAGTATATCAAAATTGGAAACATGAAATTTGACAGCAAAGCAATGTGAAAAATCGAATTCCCAAAGCCAAACACAGCAAACTACTCCCTCCGTTATATAATAGTTGTCGTTCCGACAAGAATCACGAGTTTTAAGAGAAGGAGCCACGTGTCGTGCTTTGCTTCGTCCTCAACAGTCTCTCTCTCTCTTCTCTGCAACTCTCTCTCTCTTCTTTGCTTCTCTTCTTTAAATCCAAACTTTTCCAAAAAAATCACAAAATATATCAATATTCATATCATTTGAATCCTCAATTCCACCATAACAATCCTATATTTTTTGTTTGATTTTTGGTCTTGTGGTTAAGGAAATAAGAAAGGAAATGGAGGAGATGGAGTGAGGAGTGAGAGTGAGGAGTGAGAAGGTTTGTTGTCAGAGACAACGTTGGAGTGAGAAGATGGAGCAGAAGCAAAGTATGGTCCACTAAGTTTTTTCATTTCCATAAAAGCCCGTGTGACACGTCGTTTTTGACCGAATGACGAGTAGTTTCAGGGACAAAATTGTAAAACCAGAAAGTAAGTGGGCACGTTTATCTAAAGCGACAAGTAATATCAACTAGTGAAAAAAGGCCCAAAACGACAGGTATTTTATAACGGAGGGAGTATATATCCAAGCCAAACGACCCAAACAATCACATCACAGATCATAAAAGTAGAACAAGGATTTAAAACACAAAGCACCTTAAGACCCTCATTTAAGCTTTTCTTTTATCACCTTTCCAAAGGGCACGTGCACAAAAACTTGCCTCGAACACTCTGACATTCATTATGCATCATCATTGCAATCTGATTGAATACAATGGATTAGTATGGGGCTCAGATGATTTTATTCACCACGGATATGACTAAAAAGAACTCTTCGTCAACCTAAAATTGTTAAACTAGAATATTCATTTAAAATGCAACCTAGCATTTTCAAGGCCAATCTGGCATATGGTATATCATCAAGAATGGACAACAAGAGATGTGGGTCACATGTAGCAACATGCCAATGATATAAAAAATAGTAACAAACCAATGTTGATGGATAATACTACGTTTAAGAGATAATATGAACAATATATGCGTATCTGGCCATTTGCTAAAAGCAACTTTCTACATGCATAGAACAAAAAACAAAAAAACAAACGTACAAGTAAAAGTTTGCTAATTGTTTTGATGAAAGATAGCCTCATTTACTCTGAAATTGAGGTAGCACAGAAAATGAGGCAACCAATTTTTTTCCACATGATGCGCATAAACAAGGGGATGAGGAACAAACTAAAGCAAAAGGCTACTGAGTTAGGATTTCAGGTTAGGATAAAAGATGATAAAGGCCTAAGGTTTAATTCAGGTTAATGATCGGGACAAGGTTGGCAAGGAATTAATGTTAGAAAATCACAAAACCATAGGCTTTTCTAGGGCTGTAAGCATAGGCCATGAACACTAGAGTTTTATGCAAAAGAAAATAAAGGAAGGATAGACGATGCCAGAAATTACTTAGGATCCTTGGACATGCCACCCAAGCATCACAACCATGGTAGAACTGCATTACACAACTCCAAGAAAGCTAAATTACTAGAACTCCTATTGCAGTAAGCACTTACTAGTTAATACTAAAGCATAATGGATCCTATTATAATAAATAAACTCTAATATAACAAATTGTGTAACTATTATTGAGACATTATTAATAATAAAAAATAAGAAAACATTTAAACCTATGAATTTTCAGCAAACATTGACACTAAAGAAATAGCTGTAACTGGTAAGAGAATTCTAACACATAAACTGACATCTTTTGAGAAATTATCTGCATCAGTATGTTCCCTGAAATAATTGGAGATCAAATGAAATAAGTAAAATTTATGAAACTGGAGACAATGCTCAATCCATCAGCTTGCACAATTATTCCAAAAAAAAAAATCCATATCCTCACAAAATCCATTCTAAGATAAAAATTCTACAGTGAGTTAATGACAGAAAATCCAAGAGTGACTCTCCATCACTGGTTGCTTGATCTTCATCTAGGCTCGTATTGCCCTAGATTCCTAAAAAAAGCAAGAAGGGGAAAGTGAGGGGGAGAAGCAGATGAGATTGCTTTAAAACCCAATATCTTCACACATGCAAAAGCTAGTTCACATTAAAATGTTTTCGGTTCCCAACAACCCAAAACTGCAAACATTTCCTGGCCTGCAATGTTTCCCCACCTTCCTAGTTACACACCTAAGCAAAAAGGGTACACTCAGAATCAGCAGAGCATCTTATAAAAAGTGATTGAATTGGCAGCTTCCATAATGAAATTTTATCAGTAAACAATCACCAGCAGCAATTACTATATAGATTATTTATTTTCTCCTAAAGTTTTTAGTCTCTATTGTGCCACTATTTCCATGATCTAGTGATTTACCCATCTCAGCACCGTGTCCAATCAATCAAAAAGTGAACATTTTGTTTCCGCATTACTGACAAGAAAGTCCTTTCAGAAAATGGAAAAAAGAAGAAGAGCACAAGGTACCTTCAGCGGTCCAACCATAGCTGCGGCGAGAGACGGATAGCATGGAATTGAGCAATGATGATGCAGTGGCAGTGTGGTATGGAAGCATCGTCTCAACACAGCAGCTCAGCTCCACCGGCGACCTTAGAGGAAAGAGATTGACTGTTTCAGTAAACCAGCAAAGATAATAAGTATTTCTACACGAGTTGTAACTTATACCTGAATAAACGGTTAGAGGGGGATAGTGGAGATTGTTTCGGAGCGCGGAAGGGAGAGGAGGCGGGTCTGGATTTCGGTATGGAGGCGAGTCTCGCAGTTCCGGCGGCAGCGGAAGAGCGGAAGACGGACCTGGCAGCTGCTGCGGCGGACATCCTAGGTATTGCGAATTGGGATGCTGTTTCAGTGTATTGATCTGAAGTGTGGTGTGTTGAGGGCAGAGGGAATGAGAGGCTTTTGGGGGGTTTTAGAGATGTTACATGTTTGTTAGTGGTAGTTGTTAATTTTTTATGTTCTTAAAAAAAAAGAGAAAAAAAAACCTGAATTTTTTTAAAAACTATTATTTGAATAGTAAATTAAACGTAGTTTTTTTCCTAAAAAAATAAAATTATATTAAAACTAGATGAGATGTTTGTTTTTATAAATCTAATTTCTTAATTCTCATATATTCTTCTTCACTTAAAAAGAAGAAGAAAAATGTGGCATTTTAATTATAGATTTAACTCTTTAACCATACATTTACAAAGAAGGAATCACTGTCAATTTAAGAATCACGATTAAATATATTTATCATAAAGATAAGTGGAAAATTTTCTCATGACAGACAGACGTTCACATCTACTACTACTACTCTCTTTCATGCTATGCATTTGGCCTCTGTCCCCCACCCCACCAAATCTTGGAATAGGAAGGGCAGGGGCAAACCCAGTTCTCACTGTTCCCATGTATACAAATTCAGAAGCTATAGGTAAAAGCATCAAAGACCAAAACTTCTATGCAGGCTACCTAAACTAAAGCTGCAAATCAAATCAAACATCCTGTATCAGCAATTCAGCTCTGCTTTAGTCACTGTAATCATCCGACACCGCTGAGTCTGAACCTTCATCATTCCCCGTCCTACGGGGTAGTTGGCCAGGTGACCCATCGCTCATCTCTGTGTCCCCATCTGAATCTTCGTTTTCGTTTCCGTTTTCGTTTCCCATAACTTCAATGCCATTATCATCTTCAGAAGCATCCCCGTCAGCATCGCTCACTTCCATTGGATTTCCATTCCATCCATTGGATACGCCAGTAAAACCTTGCTCCCAATTTCCTTGTTCATAACCCTCCTCTTCAACGTTGTCATCAGATTCTGCTGCTCCAGCACTGTTACTATTATTTGCACCCTCCACGTCCATCTCGGCTTCTTTTTCAACACCCCAGTCTTCCTCTTCCTCTTCATCTTCATCTTCCAAGTTTGAAAATGATCCCCCATAGCTCTTCGGGTCAACTGTCTTCTTTGATAAGTAGCTCATGGAGCCAACTCTAGTGGTTAAGCGCCCAAGCAATGGCTCCTCAGGAACTGTGTCTGCTCTCCTCTTTCTAACAGTTCGGCGACCTCGAGCTGTGCCTTGCACGTCTGTTTTACGCCCATGCTGTCTTAGTCCTTGATTCAAATTCTCAACTCCCCGAGTACCCCTCCTACCTGTATCAGATTTAATACCAGGTACTCTTCTCTGCAACTTTGTAGAAGGTCCTTTGTCACGACCTCCCCGTCTACGTTTGTTATTCTTGCGTTTACTACGCATCTCACCATAATTATCTTCCTTAATATGCCTACCTTGTTTTAGTTCCTTCTGCTCGACATCTTCATTCTTATATGGAGAGTATCTTGGAGGAAGCTTCTGTAGATATGAAGAAGAGTGAGACACCCATTTTAGCATCTTTAGCAATAATCACATTTTCAAAAGAAAACAGCAGCAATTAGACCTAAAGGCTGCTGGCACCAGCAGTTACATCGATATAGACGCTATGCTAAAGCCCAACATTTACAATGGGATCATTAGATTTTCTTAAAACACTACGGTCCCATTGGCACGAGTGTATATATATATATATACAGGCAGATCATAAAGAACATATATGAATAAAAGTGTGTAAACAGATCGGTGGAGAAGTGGGAGCAGAAAACTGACCATATATACTTTGGCTGACTTGTCCGCAGAAGTCTCAGCTTTTTCATGCTCCATGTAGATAACAGATGAGTCTAGCTCAAAAATCCTAAGAGCCAAAGCTGCAGTGGTTTTCGGTAGCCATGGAAGTACAGGAATGGGTCCCACTGCAGGCACTGGTGATGGAAAAGAACCCAATAATTCCTTGGTCATCTCGAAGTTTGAAGATACATAATCTCGCTTCATAACACTTTCAAACATGGTTAATACCTGCAAATCAATTGTTTGATAAGAAAATTAGGCCCCATACATCTCAAACATACAAGCCATTTGCAAAAATATGGTTTCAGGCACCCAAGGAGCCAAATCATTATATGGTTACTTCTCCAAATCGGAAGGATTTGAGAAAAATAGATGTAAACAAACAGCAGATTTGATCATTGTAGTCTATCACCCCCTACAAATTTGCTCAAATAAAATACACAGGCCACAACTAGGTAAAGACCTCCTGGAGTTACCATGCCATGACTTCATCTTACATTATTGTGACTGTACCACATATTGCTTAAAGTTAAAAGTGGCAGCATCAAACAAAAACGAGGAATGATAAGACTATGTTATCAAGTGCCAATACAAACCTGCAAGATCTCCTCAATTGACGCTGACCTATGCAAATTCATAGCCCAAGTCTTTCTGTGGCTTTCTGTCCAAAATGATTCAATAGCTTTCGGCAAAACAGACGCCTGCCAATGTAACAAACAAATGTCCACCTTGAGACCCAGACACCGACAAAATCCATTTATTTGTTTTTTTTCCCAAGCAAAAACAAAAATCAATTTTAAACTGAATATTATCAAAATGCCACTCGTACCTCAAGGAAAGCTAGCAGGGCCTTCAGCAATCTGATCCCCAGGGGAAGAGAAGAAGCAGAGTAGGATGTATCCCCGTGAACTGACTTCCTTTCCTCTTTGCATTGTATCACATGTCCCAGATAGTCAAAACTCTTATTAGCAGCATTAAATGTTTGGTGGCAAGAAAGACAGTGAGTGTCTTCAGAGAGATGAGAATCAAAACAGTAATCACATGTTGCCAATAGTGGTGCACATCGATTCTTCCCATATTTCATGGCACAAAACGTGAAGGAGTTGAAGCATTCTTTCCACATCCACTTTTGAAAATCCTGGTACCTTCTCAAAGCACTCTTCTTCTCTGTTGCATTCCTCCCTAGCTCAATTCTGAACAAAGAAGAATCCATTGCATCAGAGTTTGAACAATAAACCACACTGCTAGGGCTCTCAGGATCAAGTGAACAATGAGGACTGGAATCTGTTTCGGCAGTTTCACTTTCATTCGTGGTTTCACTTTGGCACCACATGTTTTCAGCTGACTTGCGTGCATTTTCTTTGAAAGACGTCTCAATCTTTTGCATCATTATACGCAAATGGGATTCCCTGACTCCACGATTATCCAAAGATGACACAAGGCCATCAAAGGCCTGCGAGGAGATTGAATTAAATATGGTTAAGAACAGTATAATAACACTCATTCCATACTACTGACAACAAAAATATGAATCGTTACAGTGTAAAAGCAGAAGTTTCAACAGTGCTTTCTTAATGGGACAAAACATAAAGTAGGAAAGGAGGAGAGAATCCTATGCTCCACTGGAGTTATGAAATTCAATAAAGCATTTGTTTCTCAAAAATAGAAATTCAATTCCCGTCATTCCTATCCATCTATGAAAAATCATAAACCAAGGAAAAGAGGAAAATAAATCATAGAAGCAATCCATATAAACAGATTGATTCAGTACAACCTGGGACAAGATTGTCATCACACAGCTTTTAAAAGTTAAACTCACCAAGTGCCACATGCTTTCATACACAGATTCTACGTTAGGCGTTTCTCAAAAAAGATTATTAATGTAAAAAACGCATCGCCTAAATATAATAGATAAGAGTCTGCATAATATCTCAATGGTTCTGATACATAGTTGGAGATATTTCCCCTCAAGAACTGTCATTTGATAAGCCCAACATTATGTGACAAAAATACTGAACTCGTATGCACAAGCACATAAAACTGTAAGAATTAGAAGATTACCTCCTCCGTGTCAATAACCCTCCAATTGCCATTATTTAATTCAACAAAAACCCTACCAGAACAAGGATCATTTTTAGAAGCCGATGTAACAAACTGCCAGTACCGATTACGTCTACGATCCTGGCCAAGAGGCAAGGACCTGTAAACATACATCTCCTCTGCCATGTGACCGATATAAGCTTTCAATTGTGAGCGTGACCTCTTCGAAGCATACCCATGCTGCTGATTTGAAAAACCATCAGTATTCATAATACTATCGTGGTGATTCTGCACAATGTCTGCTGCAGCCAATGGCTTTAGATCTTCTGCAGTGCTAGGAGACTTCTCCTTGTTTTTACCATCAACAATAGCCAATGGGCTTTGACTGCCTTCAACCAGAGAATTAGCAAGTTGTGTTTCAGCTCTGCTTCCAGTAAACGACGAAAAATCTAATTTACCTATAATATCTTCTTTCAAGCGATTTCTATCTAACTGTGCCTCAGCCCACATGTGCTTTTTAAGAGCATTTGCAGCTTCCAAACGATCCTGTGAACCGTGAGATCAGTTAGCAATGTGAAAAGGAAAAGGCACTAACACCTAGTTTTTCACAAAGAAGAGAGACGTGTCACATAAGGGAACAAAATATTTACCTCCAGAATAGCACGTACAGAATTGCCTTCGTTTACAATAGCAACCAGGGCAACAAGAGCATTAAGGCGCTCCTCAACACTGAGATGAGAATATTCCCCTTCAGTAAGACCTTGAATCCAAGATTCACCTGACTTGCTCTCATCGATCTCGACTTTTTCCTCTACATTACTAGCTCCAATGACCACCTGAGGAGCACATTGCGTAGTGGGAATCATTGCATTACCACTAAGAACGATAGAGGGAAGTTCTTTCTCAGACTCATTGTGTACAGTCAATGAAACGCTACTGCATGCAGTGTCTTTTCCACTTGCAGAACGTAAGTGTCCCTCCTTTGAATGATCAACACTTCTGTTGGCACTCAAAGGAGTAGCTAAATCCTCCACTTCAGGATCCTCATCAACATCAACTTCAGATTCTTCATCTCTTTCAACATCATCAGCTTCTTCTCCACCCAGAAACCCATTTTCAAAAATTCGAATTTTCTTTCTGGCAGCTGAAAGTATTGCCTCAGCATCAGCAGGATCTTTTCTGAAAGCCGCCCGCACACAATATGTTGAAGGAGCAATTCTCTCAAAAAGCTTTTGATCCCTTGTCAAAGCCACAGAAATCGAAGCCTCTGGTGTCTTGCTTGTTGTCAGGTCCCGAAGACCAGATTTCTATAAGCAAAGAGAGAAATCAGAACAAGGGTGGGCAAGGCAGGAAAGAAGAACGAAAAGAAAAGAAAAAACTCACCTGAATCTTGTCGGCAAGTTCTAGGACTGTTAATCCCTTGTCTCCCTCAAGTGAAAGAACATGAAAAGCAGCAAACTTAACAGTTCCAGGTGTTAACCGATGCCTAGACTTTCGAGGAAGTAGTAAACCCTTCTCTCTCATTAGTGCAAATGCACTTTCTGCTGCTGAACCACTCCGCAAGGTAGAAATTATATCCTCACAGCCTTTAACCTGCAATTACAAATACAGTCGATGTGATTTCATTGAATGACTAAACGTAAAGTAACAATGAGACCCTCAACATCTAAGACAAATCAATTAAGCAAGTAGCAAAAGCATGGAATTTCTCATGTTTATCATACACAATCTACTCGGAGATCTTATTCTTCATGATGGAGCACAATTCACTTCTACCTTTGCTACTATCGTAAACATATTAAATTCCTTTTTGAATCACAAGCCTCACTGCAGTTGGTATTGTAAACATTTTCAGTTCGTTAATCCATTCCGTGACAACAAATCCATCATTAGCAAAACAATATGCAATCTTGAGATTTGCTCTCATCAAAGCTGATAAAAATTACTATCAGCTCCTAAGCCACATGTCAAACCAATATCCTTATCACAAGCAAGACCAATTATAAAAGCCACTTGAGCAATCGCTTCGGACAACATGAAGCAGTTTTGGCTGTTTCTCTTTAATCATTCCTCAGGCACTAGTACCTGCTAACTACTTTAATTGCTGATACTCAACCCCAACTCCTCCAGTTCTATGTGGCAAATACGGCACAGATGTACAGCTTAGAAGACAGAGCAGAAGGAAAGTTAAAGAAAAAACCTCATCATTATCTCCTAGGAGACCCCATGTTGCTCTCTTCTTCTTCAACTGTGGCCCAAACCCTGCAGATAGTGCCAATTGCCGGAATATTTCAGGCCATGTCAATGGATTTAAGTGTTGCTGCCAGTTGCGTATATCAAAGCCCCAGGTATATGCCTAATACACAAAGCACAATTTAGATACACTCAGCATCAAAAGAAAGAATACCATGCCAACAATGACATACTAAACTAATCAGTGGAGAACATATTACCCCCTGAACAATATGGGGATGGCCACCTTCAGGATTAGCTGTACAATATTGATTAGTCCCTAATCCAGTAGAAGAAGGTGTCCTTGCAACATCTTCAATATCTTTAATTATCAATTTCAAAAGAGCAACATGTATCTCACCCAGCAATCTTGAATCCTATAAATGAAAACGATATAAAATCAATGCAAGGGATGAAATAGATGCCAAACAAAAAGTTATGGAAGTTGGGAAGGAAAACCGACAAGAAACTCACGTAGTCATGAAAAGCCTGAACAAACTCGTTGAGGGTAAAAGGCCACAACCGTAAGACATCAGCGAATGTGATAAAAAATCTCCAAACCTGAAAAAAGAAAACAAAAACTGAGACAATAAAATAATGCGACTAAACTCTTTATAATATTATCTCTGGTCAATATCACAAATACATACAATAAGGAACAGTGGTGCACTACATCCATGACTTCAAAATATGAGCAAACGAAAACCAAAGAGCTATTGAGGCACCATGTTTAGTTAGCAGAAGTGGAGTGATGAGCGTGCATATACCTTATCACCAACTTATTTCTCACGCCAAATGTTTTTGAGAAAGAGAAAAAATACAGGCTACAGATTGGTCAGGAACTTAAAATGGCACTGTTCTTGCTAATGTTATTAATACACAACCAGAATTAAATGAAATAGTTCAAAGAAAGAAAAAAACAAAAAATGACCAGGATAAATTCGTCTATAATAATAGGGTAAAACCCTGTACATGGGAATGTTTCTTCAGAAATAGTTCTCCCGTAGTTTGCTGTATACCATAATTCAAAACAAATAAACAGACATACAGCTAAATAGATGGGAGATAAGTGTTGATATTAGAGCATACCATCAGGAGGTTACCAATATTTTCCTCCGAGTCCATCCACGGCTGGACTGCAAATGGTTTCTTTAAATGCACGGAGTCTGGTGGGAATGTGCACAAATCATCTGAATAAAAAAAATGAGTTACTACGTGACAAAAATGTAGAGAAGCTCTGCCACTGGTATAGAAGCAGAGGAAATTAAAATGATTATTGCTCGAACCTCTGAAGGATTCAAGGTTTTGCAAAGTATCATAGTTGAGGTGAACTATTGATGATAACCCCTTGCTTGTAGCGGCCAATTCCATGAGCTCCAGTTGTTCATCCTCGATGAGATCTAAAGATTCTTTAGCAATTTTGCGTGCAGCTGCTTTCTCCACTGCAGCTTTGCGCTTCACTGCTTCCCTCTCTATACGAAGTTCTTCTTTTTGCCGCATCTTTTCTGCCTTTTAAGTGAAAAAAACTGCTGATAAACCCCAACTCAAAATTGAAATTATCTGCACAGGACAAAGAACTTCCAAACTTACTTTTAAATTCTCTCTCTGCAAAAACTTTTCCCTGCGTTCAAGTTCACGTTTTTGCTCACGAAGTGATCTTTCCTCTTCTCGTTGCCTCTCCCGCATTAACTTCTCTTCTTCTTTTCGTCTCTCGCGGTCATATCTTTCCATTTCCTTTTTCATCCGTTCTTCATTCTATGAGCACGGGTTTTATATAATAGTATCAGATGAGAATCTTTTACAATTATCAGGAATGGACAAAGTAGCTTTTATACTTTACCTTCCTTCTCAGCATATCTTGTTTCTCGAGTTCTTTACGAATGTGGATCTCATGACCTTCAACTTCTCGCACAACTCTAGCTTCACCCTACAAGGGACAACTGCATCTGTGATTACCAAACATTGGTAAAGAATAAGTAATCTGAATGGGTCATACTGGCTACTTGCAGGTACCTTTCTTTTCCTTTCCATCTGCAGCTCAGTGTCATGATGGGAAATTTGTGCATCAGAAAATACATCAGCATCTTCTGTCCCCAAAACTGGATAACCAATAGGCTGAGCACTTAATCTATTAGTAAGGGAGTTTTGTTGCAGGAGAATCTCCTCATCCCTGTGGTGAGATGAAAGGACATGTCCCTTCTTGCCTTTCTTAGACGGAAGTCGAACATGTGAAACCTGACCTTGCCCACCATGGACCCTGGGCAATTGTTCCCCCCCATGCACAAAGGCTGAAGCTCGTCCCCTCATAATATCAACAGGTGAATCGTGGTAAGGAGATTGAGCAATTTGACCATATGCATCAGCTCTGCCATTGGAACGGTCCTGAAAAAACTGTGCTCATGCAGTTAACCAATATGAACAAAGCAATATAGACGGTTTAATGTACATCATATCAAACTGTTGCTACCAATAACATAAAAAGTAGAGTTACATCATATATTATAGTACAAAACTGAACACATTGTCTATGAATCTACAACAACAAAGGATCAATTTTATTTGGTGATGATTGTAATCCAGAAGTAAGTTTCTTCCCACTGATGTCAGGTCCCCATTCATTTTCCCACAGCATGTAAAATTTTATATTAGGATTTTTTTGTTGTTGTTAATGGCTGATTGCAGGCAGGAACTATCTTAAGACAGACTAGTATATTGCAGTTTCTTTGGTAATATAGAGAAAATGGCATCATATGACCCAAGAGATAGTAACAGAGCATGTAATAGGATATTTCTGTACAATTACAGTGCACGTCACATATGATCTGGGAAACTAACCTTGTCAGATTTGGCATCACGACGTTCATATACTTTTCCATCATAAGCATACCCAGACTGCCTCTGTTGCTCTGTCAATGCAGTTGCACATGTCAATAACAATGATGTCAATAGGCACATACTAGCATCTAAAGGCAAAAGAGAAATAGACCAAAAGATCAAACAATGTTGCAACATCAATCCCACTGTAAAACTGTCCCAAATTATTCGCAATAAAGTAGTTCCTGTAGGTATATGAAGAGTTAAAATCTTCCGTGGAAGTTAGATAATATAACATTCAGATTTACTGCTTAAACTCCTGACAAGTCAGTTCCAGCGACTAGAAGTAAGGCATTGCTGATATGAGATAAATAGCTCATACCTATAGGTGCTTCAAATGCATCAATTGGCAATGGATCAAACTCCATACCAAGAATAGGCCCATCCTCCCTCAGTGACTCCCCTAGCTGTGCCTCTACACAGGCAATAGCTCTAAGCTCCATAACTGACCGTGGGGAAGCTTCACTGTACCTTCTCGTCAAAGACATATCTTCCAAATCCATCTCCCTCGGCTCATCATCAATAGGGCTAGAGCCAGAGCCAGAACCAGAGCCATACTCACTCCCAGGTTCAGGTCCCACTGCTCTCACCTCCTCCATGGGAGAGCCTGGTGAAGGTGGTGCCATTCGGAGCTTCTTTGGGGCACTACTCTCCTTCTTATCCTTCAATCTCCTATGGCAAAACCACATCTGCAATTGCCTATCAGAAAGGCCTAATTTTTCAGACAATTCCATCCGCACCGACTCGGATGGGTATGTGTCCACTGATCAATCAAACAAACCACAGAACATCAAAACCAAAACCATGAAACATACACACAAAAGTTAAAAGAGAGAAAAAAAACGCAAAAAAAATACAGACTTGCATAAGCTCTTTCTAGGGTTTCAAGTTGGTATGGCGTCTTCATCTGGCGTTTGGGTTTGCTTGAGCCATCATTAGAATTGCTCATCATCACATTCTTGCTGCCACCCTTGGGTTGATTACTATTCTCTCCTTCGGAATTAGCCTCCTCCATTGAAGACGGCGATTTCATGAACACAAACTAGGGTTTCAAAACAAAGTAGCGAGACAGGAGAGAAATCGTGATCTATATTTGCTTATTTTTGTCGAAATTTCTTTCTACGAAACTGAATAAATATCGTAAAAGTCAAGAAAGGGAAAGGCAGAAGAAATTAAAGATTAAACAATGAACAACACTCGACATTACTGGCGCGTAGGATCTGTGGATCCAAGAAACACAAAAATAACAGATAATTATAATTCGTAATAATAATTATAATGAAATAAATGTTGAACGTGATGAAAATAAGATAAACAAGAAACAAACAGTCCTTCTTGGGTCTAATTCCGGACTCCATTATAATTCTAATTCGTAATTTGTCAATTTGTAATTGTAATTAGAATTTCGATTTTAGCCCTGGCGTTCTTTGCTAGTAATCAATCCTTCTTTGTTAATTGTTATTATAATTGCTCTTTTTTCTTTGCTTTTGTTTTGTCTAGTTGTTGATTTTTTTTTTTTTCCAATCATCCAATTTTCTCGTCAAGTTGTCAATGCCAAAAAAACCTTAAAGGCATCAACTTTTTCAAAAAGAATTTAAAGAAAATTCATTTTCTTTTTCTGCAAGTGGCTCGTGGTTCTTTCATGTTCAACAAAGCTCTGTTCTTGATTTTGTGGATTGGATCCCTTGATGAATAACCGGTGTATGAATTTTCAGTTCGTGCGAAAAATGGGCCTGCCCTTTGGGCCGTATATTTACACAGTTCCCAAGCCCAATATTGGCTAACCTACTTGTTCGGACCAAAAACCTCCTTTCTATTCTCGCACTGCTTGCTTAAGTCACGACACGGAGGAGTGATTTCCTAGCTGGGCATCATAACCTCCTTCAAAAATTAAGAAGGTGAATCTAAAGAAGTACATTTAATGATGCAATGGACCTACACAACCAATCATGCCCTCTCACCAGAAAGCTGAGATGCAGCTTTTGCATTCTACAATCGGAAATTATGAACATTTTTGTTCGTATGAGTTGAAGGAATGTTCTACTACTTGTTAAGCCATACATGAAACAACATGAACCATGACACGGATTTCACAACATTATCCGGAAAAAAAGAGAAATATTCACAAGATGTCGCCTGTGCTGCTGGCAACCAACGAATTTTAGGGGGCCAACAGTTTCTTGATTCCTGACTTCTGCTCAGCAGTTAACCTCGATGGGAATTTGATGTTGAACTTGATCCTCAAATTGCCCTTTTTCGTTGGGTCTTTCGGTATAGGCATACCTTCCTTCAGGACAACCTCTTCGTAGTCTGGATGGATCACATTGCTGATTGTGATGTTCAGGTTCCTACCATCTAAAGTTGTGATTTGCACAGCACAACCTGTTAGAGCTTCTGCAAGAGATACTCTCTTTGTGACCACCAAATCATTGCCTTCTCGCATGAATGTGTTGTGTGGTTTCTCATCGATTATGAAGACCAGATCGGCAGGTATGACATTCGGATGCTCATTCCCTTTCTCTGGGAATGTGATTTTAGTCCCCTTCTTCCAGCCAGGCTTGATAACAATGGTTAATATTTCCTCAATTGGCAAGGTTTTCCTGCGTCACAACAAACATGAAAGTGTTAAATATTCCAGTAAACGAAGCATAGGGCAGCTAAAAGATGTGGGAAGCACATTGGATACAACATGTTCACAGGGACTAAAACAGTAGTGCCCTCTATGGTTGACATCGATTAAGCATAGATTAACAAACGACACCATCAATTGAGGGACACCAAATCGACAAGCTAAACATCCACAGCCTACAGTCTTTTGACCTTAAAAACATTTCTCTTGTTAAGGGATAATTGACTAAGACCACATATACAATTAGAACTGATTTGATACATGTGAAATATGCCAAGACTATAGCCACTGATATCAGTTCTTCCAACAGCAATGCAGATTCGCATACTACCAAATGTCGTAGAGCATTGCATTACGTACTCATTATCCTAACACCTTTACAGACCTTGATTTACTATGGGAATCCAGAAAGTAGCCATCAACTTCCAGAGAGCAGAATGAATAAAACCAGCTGTTGTTTTGGTCATACAAGCTAACAACTGTTTTAAGTCTTCAACATCTATCACGCTCACATCTCACATTAGTCACGTATGACAAGAAAGGCACCACAAACACAAAAAAGCAAGCAAAGAGATGAATGATGGTAAAAAACAAAATGGTAAAAGTCATAACTTACCCGCTGGCATCAGCTATTTCTCTTGAAATCTTCATCTTTTTGGTGGTTCCCTTGTAAAGTTCCTCTAAGCTACATGGTAATTGTCTTTCTATTGGAGGGGCTTTGCGAGGAGCTGCGTTCATTGAGCGCCCCTCACCAAATGAAGAGAAGATATCATCACCAAACATTCCACCGAATGATCTCGAACCACCCCTCATGCCACTACCAGGTCCCATCCCTCCAAATGGGCTAGAAGAGCCAAAGAACTCTGCAAAAATGTCATCCGCATTCCGCGGATTGAATCTAAACGTTGTTGGACCATCTCCAGTTGAGAAGAAGGTTGCACCACCAGCGGCATCCGGTGGCACCTGGCCTTTAAGCCCTTCTTCTCCATACTGATCATAAATGGTTCTCTTTTCAGAATCACTTAGAACCTACAATAAATAGACACATACATCATCATCAGTTCTAATCCTAACATCAAATTATTCCACATAACTATACATATATATCTGGAAAAAAACCCAAGAAAATCAATAAAGCACCAGATGATTAAAGGAAATATTGACCCCTATGCCAAAAAAATGCAATTCAATAAACAAAAATCAGAAAGATCTAAGCTTTAGGCATCCAATGAGCAGATCACAAAGCAGCAAAACTTAAAACAGGGATATAATGCGATTCCGGTCGGCAGAAATCAGAAAGGACTAAACTTTAGGCGACCCGAATGTGCAGAGCAGAAAGCAGTAAAACTTAAAAATAGGTATAAAGAGACAGAGATGAGCAGAAGCAAAATAGATATATGAAGTAGAGGAATGGGAATGACATTAATTACCTCGTAGGCTTCGGAGATTTGTTTGAATTTGGCCTCAGCATCTTTCTTGTTATCTGGGTTCTTGTCAGGGTGCCACTTCATTGCAAGCTTCCTGTATGCTTTCTTCAAATCATCATCTTTAGCATTCTTGTCGACACCCAATATCTTGTAATAATCCACACCCATTACTGATTCTTCTATTCAATTACTTAAATTCCTCTCCTTTCTCTGTGTTATCTTTTGCTGGTGGTGAAGAAACTGCAATTATTTTGTGATGTGTATGTTATATAAGAGATGGAAAGACGACGAATCTGTAATATCGCTGGCGATGCTTGGTCCACTGTCGAGGCTTTGTTTGGTTGTGGAACAGTTGGAGAGAATAAGAGAAGTCGAGGGATCAGTCTGGAAGATTTTAGTAATTCCCAGAAAAATGTGGAAGGTTCTAGACAATTATAGCTTTATTCTATCTCTTTGTAGAAAAAAACATTTCCCGCCCATCAAACCATCCTATTTAACACTTTTTTTTTTTTTAGAAAAATATTTGAGTATATAGACATTTCTAAAATTTAGTCCCTAATGTTTGTTCTCCTAAATTTAAATCCCCAATTTATTGAGAGGGATCAAACTTTAATCCCTATCGTTATAATTTATGTTAGAAACTCCAATGAAGCATTAAAAAATATTCTTCTTATATTTAAATATTACTAAATCAAAAAAAACTTTAAAAAAATCAAAAAAATGGGAGATTTTTTTTTTACAATAATAATTGAAAAACTAAGAAAAATAGGAGAAAGTAAAAATTATAAAACTTCAAACGATTATAAAAAAATTTAAATTTAAAGCATTTGTAAAAAATATATAAAGAATTCAAAAAAATATGGAAAATTCAAAAAGGGAACTTCTATTTCCACAGCATAATAGTTTATTTTCACACCATAAATTTAATTTATTAATTTTTTTATCATTTTTCCCCATAAATTTTGAATGGGATAAAAAAGAGTCTATTTATTGATTTATATTCTTCTATCCAAAAGACAAAAATACTATAATAAAAATATTAATTTAAGGAAAAATAGAGACAAATTAAGAGTTGTGGTGTGAAAATAAATACTTATAATGTGAAAATAGTGGCTCCCATTCAAAAAAGTAGAGATTAATTTTTAATAATTAAGTAAAATTATCAAAACTCCATTTTTATGAATAAAATTCATATAAATATAAAAAGATCCCTTTTTACCCTTTACGAATTTTTTTTACCCTTTTATTGCCAATTTAGATTTCTTTTTTTACGCATATATAGTATTTTTTCTTAGCTTATGAATAATAAAAAATCACCAAAATCCGATCTCACTCTTTCTGAATTTGCTATTAGAATATTAACATTATGGCTGCCTTTGGGGTTCAGATTTGGGTTGGGAAAAATGCTTTTCCCAACCCAAAAGCTAGAAACACCTTTCCAAAAGTGCTTCCCAAAAGCTGGCTTCCTTTCCTTCACAAATATAATGCAGCAGCCTCCTTATCCCACTGCAGGAAAATGGTGCAGTGGGATAAGGAGGCTGCGTTTGCACCCTCTCTCTCCTCTTTTTTTATTTATTTATTATTTTATTTTTTTACTTTATATAATGCACAAAATAAATTAAAAATTATCACAATAAAATCTCTATCTCGAGATAAGTAATTCTAGACCCACTTTTTCTATTTTTATTAATTTTTTAAAATGGGTTTTATACTCCAACTCTTTCACTTTTATAGTTTTACCAAACACCAAAAACAACTTCTCGTTTCCCACAACACTTTTAAAAAATGTTTACCAAACAACACACTGCTTTGCGCAAAAGTGATTTTCCCACAGCACTTTTCGGACCAGAATCGGAACGCCAAACAGACCCTATGACTGCCTTTGAGGTTCAGGTTTGGGTTGGGAAAAGTGTTTTTCCCAACCCAAAAGCTAAACACCTTTCCAAAAGTGCTTCCCAAAAGCTGGCTTCCTTTCCTTCACAAATATAATGCACCAGCCTCCTTATCCCACCGCAGGAAAATGGTGCAGTGGGATAAGGAGGCTGCGTTTGCACCCTCTCTCTCCTGTTTTTTTTTTTTTTTAATTTCATTTTTTTAATTTATATATAATGCACAAAATAAATTAAAAACTATCACAATAAAATCTCCATCTCGAGATAAGTAATTCTAGACTCACTTTTCCTATTTTTATTAATTTTTTTAAAATGGGTTTTATACTCCAACTCTTTCACTTTTATAGTTTTACCAAACACCAAAAACAACTTCTCGTTTCCCACAACACTTTTAAAAAATGTTTACCAAACAACACACTGTTTTGCGCAAAAGTAATTTTCCCACAGCACTTTTCAGACCATAATCGGAACGCCAAACAGACCCTATGTAAAGGGAAAGAAAATTACGTTACTAGGTGCAACAGTTGATCAGGATTTCTGACACTTTCCTTTAGGGCCTTAGGCCCATGAATATCTTTGGTTTTTAAGTCTCTACACTTAGGCCCAATTAATTTAATCACGATGATGATTGTCGCTCAAAAAAATGCTGCACTCTGAATGAACTGTTTGCGGAAATGTCACGAGTGCTGCTGAATGCTGATTGAGGTTTGTGCATCGACCAAAATCAGTGGAATGAAATGAAATTACCAAAGCCGGTTAAAAAAAAGAAATTTGGATTCTTACTAATTACTCTCAGTAGAATTCACCGGATTCAACCATCGCCACGTGTCACATAGAAGCCTAAGCACGCTGCAGACTCTGTAACACATGGATCTAGCGAGCGGAAGATTGAAGAGTAGTGTAATAAAATAGTGCCGGAAACGGAAGTAAGGAAAGCAGCAGCGACGCCGACAGCAATGGCGGCGGTTTACCTGGTCCTCCTGTTCGCCACCGCTTTCTCATTTGTATTGGGTCATACAAATGAAGAGCAGCAGCAGCAATTGCAGGCGGCACAGCTGAAACTGGCTCAGTTAGGTAACAATTTATTTTGTTTGTTGAATAAATTAAATTCACGCACAGGATTTAATCAGATTCCAAGGTCCAATCGATCTTGTGTTTCTTTACTCAGAATCAAGACATAGTGAAATCCTCCAAAATGTAAAAGCTAAAGAGCTTCGTCTGGAAGAAAAGAAGAAGCAAATTGAGGAATTGGAGATGCAAATAAATGGGTTAGTTACTGTAAAAGTATGTTTCTAGTTACCTGGATAGTATGTTAACAGCTGGTTTCTGTTTGATTAGGTTATCAGTTCTCAGTTTAATTTAATCATCTGATGATTTTAGGATGTTGGCTTGCTGGAGGAAGAGGTACCTTTACTTTATGCCTTATGCTTTGCAATTACTTCTTGTCTCGTGTTGATGGTGACCAATAGCTTGATGATGGGTAGGCACGACTCCTCTGGGCCACGTCCAGGAAGAACCATTTTGCTCTCCATGTTCTAAAATCCAATGCAAGGGAAGCCAAGGAGAGATTAGAAGTTCTAACTTCGCGAATTGAGAATGTCAGTACTCCTTCTGTCTTAACTTTACTAGTAATTTTTTGTCAATGTTGTTTGCTTGAGGGGGAAAAACAAATGAAACGGGGCTATTTCCCAAGTAATTTTGCTAATATACTAGAAAATCTTTGAATAGTTTCCTCCCTGCTCTTTAAGTTTTCTTTGTTTGTTCATCAAGCCACAACTGTATCTATCAGATATAATATTGCCTTTGTTCTCCCATGAAGGTTGACTCTTGAATTCCTCTGTTGAGATTTATTATAAAATTTTAATCCAATCATCTAATTTTTTTTTTAAAGCGGATATGCTTCATTAAGGATAATTTTATTTTTCTTCCAGATGGCAGACATAGTGGCAGAAAGGTGGATCCGAATCCAACAGTTTGAGCAAGCTCTTCAAGATGCACAGGTATTGTCTCGCAAACAGTAACTTTAGCGATGTAGTCATTCTGATTTATAAAAGTGTTCTATACTGTATTTATGCTCTTAGTAGATCGGTGGTAAGTGCCCCCCCACCTTATTCTTTCTCAGATGAGAGTGTCAAGGGCTAAAAGGGATATGAGGCCTCCACAGTCCGGATTATTGAAGGTGGCATCTTGATATTTTTCCCTTCATTAATCAATTTGATCATCATGTATATTTTAGTATTCCCTTTCACTGTTAAAGTAAATAGGCTACTTCAAAACTAATTGTTCTCCAAGATCCTATCTTAAGTTTAGATTAGTTTTTTGACATTTTCTTTTGGTGGATTTATAGCTCATGGATGGCATATCAGGAAATTATCTTCCAAAAGCCCTTAGGCTTTGGCCCTTCCATTTATCTGGCAAACTGTCTGTCTTGAGATTGGAGATGCCCAAAAATCTAGCTCAATTAAATGGATTCTGTACAGCTGCAAAAGAGTTCCACCATGAGGTATGTTCACATACTTTCCTACTAATTTTGTATATAGTCCTGCCATAATTTCATTTTCCTGCTTACCTGGAAAAAAAACATTTTCCTCATCTTAAGATAACTGATGAAAGTAATTTACGGAAAGAAACTTTAGTTTTGATGAATTACTTTTAAGTTCTCAGTTTCACCCGTGATGGGATCATACACATTCTTTTGAAAGATGCCATGCTGTATAATGTTTTCGCAACTGTCAACGTATTTCTATATGATAATTTGGGGCACGATGGATTTGACATGTTGGTGTAGCTAGTCTCAGTCCTACCTGCAGAATAATTGAGAAATAAGGTTGTGAGAGTGCTTACTAGTTTTCTTTCTAGTTACTTGTTTACTGAATCATAGGTGTGAGTGATTTAAGGACTTCGATAATATGCATCTTAACCACCATTTGCCTCTTTCTTTTACGTTCCTTATGGTATAGCATTGATACGTACGTCATATAAGTAATGTAGGAACTAAGCAGAATTCGGTTCACAATGACGGCATTTTTTATATAACATTGTATTCTGCTGATGAATTTTTTCTCGTTCTCTTTGTAGTTGCAAGTTTTTGTCAGACAGGAAATGGAAAGACATGAGCTCACTGCACATTTTGCAAACGAGGAACTTGTATTTTTTCTGGTACATCACTGTGTAGCTGTTGGCTCCTCCACCTTCACCTTTCCCATTTAGCAAACATCACATTTACATATTGATGCTTCCACTATTATATTTAGTTGAATCCGTCGTTAATTGCTTTGAAATCTGTCAAATGCCAGGTTTCTGCTCTATTCGTCTTCCCTGTACTAAGTGCTTGGCTAGTGGTCTCATCCTATTGCACTAGATAGTACTTTTCCTCCTGGAGAAGGTGGCAGTGTACTCTATCGACAGTTTGCTCTGTACTAAACTTGTAGCTTCATCTTCATTTTGGATTGAGTGGTAAGTGACTTGTCCAACTTTAACTTAAATCTTAGGTTTGAGTTTTGATAATTAAGAAATCATGTTGGGAGAGTGATCCCCTTTGATGCCTAGCATTGCTTGAACCAGGTAAGTCGATATTCAGAAAGTGTAGATCTGAGAAACCGAAAAAAGAAAACAAACAATAATTTCTTATGGTGTTTCCCTCCGTTCAGATTTCCTGAGACACACTGTAAAACCCTTTTCTTTTACAGTTGTTTCCATTTATTCTTTTTCTTTTTATAAAAGATCCACAGATTTGGAACAACTGTCCAATTTTCCCATTGTGGATTGGATGGCTCCTTGTTCTTTGGAAGAATTTGGATGCTCTTGTTTTCCTTTTTCCATGGCAATCTTTTTCTCTTTGTTTTATTCTTATTTTGCTATTTCCCGCTCACTGTTAGTCCCTTTTTCTTTTTCTTTTTCTTTTTCTTTTTCTTTTGGGTA
This sequence comes from Viola odorata, assembly GCA_963691705.1. Lineage (NCBI taxonomy): Eukaryota > Viridiplantae > Streptophyta > Magnoliopsida > Malpighiales > Violaceae > Viola > Viola odorata. The sequence continues at coordinate 65,444,810 of OY829541.1, forward strand.
GGAATGTTCCTCTTCGTCCACACCACTTTGAAAATTGAGAAAGGCAACCATGAATGATCCACCACCCTCCGCTAATTACGGAAGAAACTACACACCCTAGTCTTGGTTATCTGGTCAAAACAAAGGCGTTAACAATAAAAATATTAGTTTTTGAGTTTGGTACTAGTAGTTGGTACCAGTTTGGTTTTTATCTGTAGGTTTTGAAAATCCATAATTGCCCCTTATATTTGGTTTAATCAGTACCAATTAGGTTATTATTATCTGTGATCTGTTTTTCCCCCGGGTTTCTTCTCACTGACACTAGTTCCGTTCGACTTCTGCTGGTGACTTTCCTAGGCCTGGCATGCATGGTTTTCCATTCTGTTGGTGACACAATTTTCGTACATTTTTTTTCTCTTCAATTTGTTTGCTTGTGGAAGTTTTTCCAAATCTAATTCAGATACAAAAACTGAGGATTGAAAAATTACAGAATAGCAGTTGTTTGAGAAATGTATATCGATCAATATTGAACGTTTGTTACGTACCTAGATGTTGTGTGCAATAAAAACCTCACCAAATATTTGGTTACGCAATTATAGACCCGAGTAACAACCACCAATTGCCTACCTGAGTTTGGATACAGAAGTAAACCAACAACCTCGTAGTCTCACGTAAATGCCGAAATATGAACCACCACAAGCTCTTGTTGCTGCAAGAGCCTAACAGATCTGCTAATAAGAAGAGAAGTATATGGTGATTTTCAATTGGATAAAAAAGAGTATAGGGGCAACAAAAAGTATGGGGCGGTGTTAATGATGGCAAAATGAAATGGATTGGTGTGCAGTGTGTAGTCACTAGTGACTGTGTACAAGAAATTAGACAAAGTGGTAGAAGCGAAGGAAACATGCCGTCTGCACCAAAATGTTATAATTTGCTTTACCCCACACCCCACCAGCACCACCACCACCACAATCGGCGCCATGATTACTTTCTTTTTCTTTGCTATTTTTTTATTTTAATTTTTTTCAAACTCAGGCCATGTTTATCACATACTAGTAAATATCTTTTAATTTTTTCAAGTTAAAACTTAAAACTCAATAAATGATTATAATTAAAAAACATGCATTTACCGGCTGTCGGATAATGATGGTGATTAATGTGAGGGGCCACGAGTACAATTATCAGCGGTCCATTCCCTTCAATTTCACACCTAATATTTAACCTAACCCAGATGCTATTACATTAAAATAAAAGGTCTCCTCTCCTCTGGCTCTCCCTATAAATATTGCAACCCACGCAGAAAAGAAAACTTGGAGCTTAGAAACACAGTATAACACACTAGACTGTAGTCTGTTCTTGAATCTCATGACGACTGCCAAATTAATTTCATCTCTTCCTCTTCTCCTTCTCATTTCTACCATTTTCTTTGTGGAAATAGTCCATGCTAGAGAGAGCCACTTCTTTAGCAAAGTCACCAGTGTCCACCCCACCACCACCACCACCACCACCGTTGATCCAACCCTAAACAACAACAACAACAATTTGGAAAAAGAAGAACTAGTAGTGGATCCTGGGTTCTACCCAGAAACAACCCAGAATGGTTATGGCCTTTACGGTCATGCTCATCAAGATCAAGAATATCAGCAGCAGCAGCAGCAGCAGCAGCGTAGTACTACTACTACCACCCAGTTCCCCACCACCACCAAACTCACCACGGCCAGCAATTATAATGAGAATGCTTCACCATATAATTACCCAACTACTACAACCACTACTACTGACAATAATTACATTCCATACAAAACCAGTACCAGCACCAACACCAACACCAACACCAATCCCAACAACAAGTACTACTACTACGATAACAACAACATGAATACCAACGGTAATGATCATGAGTTTGAGGATGAGGAATTGCAGGAGCAGCAGGTCAAATACAACAACAATGGAATTCCAAATGCTGCTGATGTTCAGAAGCAAGGGATGAGCGATACCAGGTTCTTGGAGAATGGAAAGTACTATTATGACCTCAATCATAATAATAACAATTACCACCAGGGGCAGGGGCAGGAGAGGAGCTACTATCCCAATCATTACTACAACACCAATAACCAATATCAGAAGAAGTACAATTATGATCATGATCTGTACCAACAAGAATATCAGGGCCAAGAAGAAGAGCAGACGTACGTGCCATGATCAGATGGCTTTTATTCGTCTCTTTTTTTCTAAAAAATACTATATTTATTGGTAAAATAACTAGACTTCAAATAATAATTTATTAATTAAGTCTATGTTTTGCTGGTGAAAAACATATTAATATCAAATTAAGGATACGATGTTAGTAGTTATTAATTTGTTGTGTGGTACAGTCCGTACAGTTGTCCTAAATTGCTTTTCCCCATCTTGTGATCTTATTATATGCTTTCAAAAGTTAAAGCACTATGTAGTTTATTCTTCTTCTTCTTTTAGGCATAAAGATCTTTTGTGTATTAAATAATTATTTATTGTGATCAAGTTCTTCGATAATTAACACGGTATGAATAGAATCGATCTATTGGGCAAAAAAGTATGAATAAATAAGAAAAAGTATGAAAAGTGGGAAATAGAATGAGCGAGAATGAGGATGAGTGGAATACGAGTTTAATACACTATTTTCTATTTTCTATTTTCTTTTTCTTTTTTAATTTTCAGATCTAATAGATCTATAAACCAAACGAGTTAGTGGTGGTCGACCGGCGGCGGACTTGGTGGAAGGTTGGGTTGGTGGCGGTGACAGAAGACGATTGAAACCCAAGCCAGTTTGTTGCTCGGAAAGGCTACATTCTGGTTGAGACATTAACAAAACGTCACATTTGGTACTCCGACCAAAGGCCGTCCAACTTTCACCGTTAAATACTCCGACCAAAGGCCGTCCAACTTTCACCGTTAAATGTCCACGTAGGACAGATCCGACCCGCGTTGTTCATCATAAAATTAATCATGCTCCCAACAAGGGAATTCCGAGAATCGAACTCGGGACCCCTCGCACCCTGTGCAAAAATCATACCACTGGACCAAATGCTCTTGATGTGTTATCATTGATTACTACCAATATATATTGTGTGATTTCTGATTTTTGCTGATGATTGCATTGCATTTCATCATGTTTTATTGTCCATTTTCTAGTTATTTTGGACAGTAAATCCACTGATGTTCCCTTTAATTTCCCACATTTGATCAGGTCTGGTTTGGAGGCAGTACAAGAGGAATTCGTGAAAAAGAGAGCTGGAGCTGACTACTCGAGTCTAGGCCTGGATCTTGGCCTAGACAGGTTCGTATCTGACGCAGTACGCTTACCAGAATCGTCTTGGCCTAGACTTCAGCCAAGACTCCTTTGCGATCAGACTGCAGCTTGGAGCGATTGAAGTACTTTCAGAGTTGAACTCTCACAGCTGGCACGTAGCAGCTGTTCCGCTATTTTAGAGGGATCTGAAGACAATCTTATGTAGAATCCCGAATGGGATCTCCCCCTTTTATTAATTGCGATTTAGTTTCCATTTATGAACAATTAAATTGTAATAATCTTTTAGGATATTTTTAGGAGTTTGAGTTGGATTGGGACAAAGGTTCTGATGGCTATTTTAGCTGAACATTATTCACCTCTGTCCGCATCCAATCTCAACCAGATAGCTACGCAATTCTTCTTTCTTAGTTCGCCATTGTCAAATACTTTGCTCCGAATTTTTACTTCGGATATATATTATTTATGCAAGTTAATTTCTTTATCTTTTATCCATGAGTATGAGTAACTAAAAACCCATTCTTGGTAAGGGTTGATGAGCTGAAATTCTTAGTGCAATCGTGAGACATCAACCGTTCTTCACAATCTCTTTCTTTGTATTTATTTATTCTTGAACTTAATCTATCGCTTACTCACTAGAGCCAAGGCTTGATCATCCTTGTTCTCTAGGAGAGAAGAGTTGTAACCAGTCTAGAAGGAGAGGGAGTACCCGCTGGCTAGACGAAGTAGGTGACTAGTCTCGAGCCAGACTAGAAGGATAGGTAAAATAGGTCGAGACCAGATTGACAACCTAGGACCTTGACCTAGGTACTGTCTTCCCCTGCGCCATTGAAGCGGTGAGCAACCATTCAAGACAGCAGTCAACCGGATAAACCCTTTAACCAGCAAGGTGTCCCTTGGCTAGGATTATCAGGAGAGGGAGTACCCGCCAGGTAGTTTAAAGAGGAGGGAAGACAGGAGTGAAAAGGAGTTCCTCCACTCTATAGCAGTACTATGAAGAAGAGATGAACATACTTCGGTCAATGATCGATGCATAAGAACGCAAGCTCACCCATCGCCCTTACCTGGAATTCCGTATTACTAGACTTATTCCCAATCTAGACCCCAGTCTTGGCCTAGACTTCGGCCAATACTATTTTATATTTTGAACTGTTTTCATTACTTTTTATTTTGTCTTTAGTTTCAGATAACAACCAACCAAAACTCAGTGACGAGGAAGTCGACTCAAGAATTACATGTCCTAGAGATCTCTGTGGACGATCCTCTTACCATCATCTACAAGCTATTGTAGACAGTGATAAGTTGTATTTCTACCCCCAATTCCATAACTATTTCACTACTATATTTGACGTGTTCGACGCGCGGTCAGCTGAACAAATATATTACTCCAAAACCCTACTCCAAAATAATATAATTAAATTAAAAAATCTAAAAAATCTAAAAATTCACAAAAATAATTGTAAAAATTCCAAAAATAATTTAATTAATCTTAAAATCTAGAAAAAATTGAAAAATTCCAAAAAAAATGTAAAATTTCCCAAAAAAATGTAAAATTCTAAAAAATAATTAATTAATCCAAAAATCCAAAAATGTTGTACAAATTGCAAAAAACAAAAAAAATCAAAAAAATGTAATAACTCCAAAAGAAATGTTAAAAATGTATAAAAAATTATAAAATTTAGAAATTAATCTAAAAAATCCAGAAAGATGTTAAAATTCCAAAATAAAATTAATTAATCTAAAAATCCAAAAAATTGCAAAAAAATAATTAACTGTAGATAATTAATTTTTTTTGGAAATTTTTATATTTTTTTTTGGAATTTGTACATTTTTTTGGATTTTTAGATTAATTAAATTATTTTTGGAATTGTTTACATATTTTTAGAATTTTTACATTTTTTCTGGATTTTTAGATTAATTAAATTATTTTTGGAATTTTTACAATTATTTTTGAAATTTTAACATTTTTTGAAATATTTAAGAGATGAACATGAAAAGCTACTCACCAAATCGAAGAGAAGTGAGAGAAAGGTGGAGCGGTCTAGGGTTGAGAACTGAGGAATGGGTGCGGTAATGGGAAGGGTTTTGGAGTAATATATTTTTTCAATTATTTTTGTGAATTTTTACATTTTTTTTGATTTTTTTGATTTTTTAATTTAATTATATTATTTTGGAGTAGGGTTTTGAAGTAATATATTTTTTCAGCAAAAATCAGAAATCACACAATATATATTGGTAGTAATCAATGATTACACATCAAGAGCATTTGGTCCAGTGGTGTGATTCTCGCATAGGGTGCGGTCTTGAGTTCGATTCTCGGAATTCCCTTGATGGGTGCATGATTTATCTTAAGATGAACGACGCGTCGTTCATACCTGGCCAAAAACGACGCCGTTTCATACCGGGTTGGAAAACTCTCTTATCCAACCCGCGGGAAAAGAAACGGGTCGAATCTATCCGACGTGGCATGCCACATAGGACACTTAATAGTGAAAGTTAGACTGCGTTAGATCGAGGTATCAAATGTGACGTTTTGTTAATATACAGGTATCTTTTAAAAGCAAAATAAACCTGAGGTATGAAATCAATCAAACAATCATTGTACAAGTATCAATTTTTGCATTATCCCGGTTGAGAAACATGGGTGCTTGAAATTAGGGTGGAAGGATTTGTCCTTGTTACCTGCATCGGCCTGGCAGCCGTCCGATTAACATACTTTTCGTGCTCCTGTTTGATTGATTTCATTGATGAAACCAACACTTCTGTATCATAAGTGATAAGTGAGGATAGAGTAAAACTTGGTACATAATGTACCCACTACTCAGTACATCATGATCTAGGATGATGACACCTACTTTAAATAGTATCCAAAAGTGTCAAGAATAGTAGTATTCTAATACTATTTGGGGTAGGTGTCATCATTTTAAATCATGATGTACTGAGTAGTGGGTACATTGTATGTAGGGTAATTGACGTGAGGATAAATCACTAATGGTAAATCGTAATTGAAATTAAAGTGGTATGTATCGTATTGACGTGTTGCTGTACGGCACCACTAATGATGGCCGACTGATAACTCGGACAATACTCAATAGTGCGTATTATTGACTCTGTTTACGGGTGGTGCTCGTTCGGTTGGTCCACGCTATAACAACTTATCCTGTCTTTTGACATTAGTATATATATATATATATAATTATATTATTAATTTTTATTACAATACTATAAATTATACTTTCGTTTTTTTAATCAAAATACATGCATTGTGTTATAATTTTATATATTATTATTACTAATTTAATTACTTGTTCCACGTAATGAATTCATAATCAATATGCAAGTACTCCATGGTCTTTCTTATTGATTTTAATGATTTTGAGTGTGGATGAAAATATTTGAAGTGGAAATAATAATCACGCCCACCCAATTCTATCCCCTCCGCGACACCAATTATTGCATTACCACTAATTTCAATTTTCAACCGTTTCTAGAGGTACATTATAAGTTATTATTATTATTAAAAAAAGAACCTGTTTTTATTCTATTAAATATAATAATAAATTTTGAATCTTATTTACCAATTGTGACTTTTGAGTACAAATTATAAGTTTGAAGTACAGAGATTGATAGTTTATTGGGGGAAAAAAATCAAACATTAATAGATTAATCAAGTTAAGTTGGCAATTTCTCTCGGTCCATCCAAACTATTGCCATGATTTCTCTCAAAATTGCACGTAGTAGAATGCACATGTTACTTAAAAGGCCCGCCCCGGCCTGTCTCATATTGCAATGATAAAGGAGAGCAACTGGACCTCAGCTGCATATTCCTCACCTCTTCATCCTTGTTAATAGATTAAGCAAAAAGAATTAAGAGTTTGTTTAGACTGCTTCTAAAATATCAAAGTTTTGTAGATTAGTTCATAATTTATATAAATATTTATTTTGTTTATTCTTATTAAGAATTTCAGTCATAGATTGAAACCTTTCGTTGCGTCCAAATCCAGATTCGGGTCTTACAATCGTATGAATGCATGCACAAATCCATCTATCACCTTAACTGAATCTGTTAAAAGAGTCGCGCAATATATATATAAGCTTATTCTGATGAGAGGCAGAGCAAGTGGTACAACATTATTATCTAATGAACAACAACAAATTAGCAAATTGTTTGCACCACGAATGAAAGGAAAATCATGAAAAAAATAAAATAAAAAAGCTTGATAAATACAGTAGAACAGCTCAATTTGCATCTTCTTCTTTTTTTAAATCAAATGTTTCTTAACAACATAGGATGACTTTTGTGCGCTCAAGGTTGCTTCCTTGCTTCCATGCCCATATGGGTTCTTTTCCTTCTCATGCCGATTTCAGTTGCTGCCAAAAAAGGAAGAGTCTTTCCAGTTAGGCTCTTGAAATTAAGTCAATATCAAACCTAGATGACCCCGTACTAATCTTCTGGCGTAATGGTAGAGAGGATACACAAAAACATCGTAATAAATGGTGTTTCAAAATGACACTCACTCGTTTCTCTTCTTCGATCTTGGCTTTGAAGAAAGAGTAGATTGCAACTCCAGCGATGGCAATGGATGTCCCAATTCCAGTTTGTGTTGAAATTTTGTTACCTTAAACAAGAAAGAATTGTTAATTCCTAGCATAATTAAGAAAATGTATAGTATAATGTAGTGGAATTAGAAAAGAGGTTATGTTATGTGTGTGTATGGTTTACCAAAGAACAGGATTGAGAAGCCAATGACAAACACACGTTTCAGCACATTGCCAACTGCATGTGTAAGAGGTGCAACCCTCTCCAAGGTATTGGTTGCCAACTGAAATTCAAAGATTTATATATTCATTAATTCTTCAAATTATGATCGAACGAGATTGATCTCAAAAGGGTAAGAGGACATCCAAGAAGACTGAAAAATAAACCAAATTACCTGGTTGTAAAGGTGATAGAACATCCCAACCCAGAAGAGGTCTGAGATGAATTTGGTCAAACCAACTTTAGCAATGGCATCACTAAACCCATGCTTCAACAGCTGAGGTCCCTCGATCTGCAAGTTACAGAGAGAAAAAATTAAAAAGGAAAAGCCTTAATTGTGATATTTAAGAAACAAAAATGTATGTTTTACTCACGATAATGGCAGGTGGAAGACAGACGAAGAGAGCAATTATGGAGATGTAAGCATAGATATTAGTGCTGTCCATGTCAGTCTGCCAACATACAGCAAATTAAGCAGAATTATTATTATTATTAGATACTCCTTTAAGTGAAAAATAAGCAATTTATTAAGTTTGAAATTAAGGAATTCACCATGGCCTTCTTTGAGTAGATACTCCTGTAAGTGAAAGAAATGTTGGAAATCATGGCACTAATGAAACCGAGCCAGTTGAATGAGAGCTCAGTCAAGGATGCCATGGACACACCTGCACAAATTGTTTCATAAATCTTTAATTCAATCCCTTTCTTTTACTATTATAAGCTGATTTGAACTTCCTGCCTCTTAACGGATCCCTAACACGTCACTAATGAATTTTTTCCCTAATTGGTTGGAACTGTTTGAATAATGAACTATTAGTTTAGCAGAACTGATCATGAGGGGAGAAGAAGAGGTGATTACCAATGACAACAGGAGCCAGAGATAGCCAGAGAGTTAAAGGGATGGATTGTCCTAGAATGAATTGAGATGCAGCAGCATTGAAGAAGGGCTCCAGAGCTGAAACCGAAAGGAAATTAATTAAATTAATTAGGTAAACAGATTAATTAAGGATAATTTACAGTACTAATCAGAGTAATGTAGTAAAGTCACCTTTGACTGTATGGGTGAATGAAACAGCAACAGCGGCAAAGGAGACATTACTAGTCACATGCCCTAATGCGTGACATACAGCAACAGGGATCAACAACTTCAACAGGTTTGAGTCAATTGGCTAAACACACACAGAATAAAAACAAGAATTAATAATGCATTAAAACAAAACAAATAATAATAATAATCTGATGTTTGAGCCTAACAAGTGCCAACTGAATTGAAATATCAAAAGTAGCAACGAGTTTATAGCTAAGTGATACTTTCTATAAAATAGAAAAAATTTACTTTAACCTGTATCAGAATCTTGAGTTCGTTAACTTATTATGTTAATGGGAAAAAATATATATATATCAAAGGAAATAAACTTTTAAAAGAATTTTAGTAAAAAGATTAAAGGTTAGGGACTAAAATTACAAGTAAATTAAAATGTCTGTTTTTGAAGAATGGAAAGTACTGATTAAAAATTGAAGGATTATAATGATAACTGGAGAATATGGCAACTTACGGCCCGCTTAGGAAGGCCCACGGCCCAACTGATTAAGCAGTACACCACTCCAACGAACAAGTGAATAACCGACACGAAACTGCACCCACAAACAAATCAACTTCATAAAAACCATGATCATTGAATGAAATAAAACTGTAAAAACTCAATAAGCTTTTGATTAATTATTGAATTAATTCCGTAAATATTTTGATTAAAGTCTTAATTAGAGATATTTTATGAACCATAATTAATTTAATCATTAATGGTATAGCTTACTATGGATAGGGGAAATAATTGTAGATCTTCTTGTTTAATATGTTGAATATCACGTTCAAGAAGTACCTGCAAAAAAAAAAATCGGCTATACTTAATTAATAATTAGACTTAATAACACTTAATTATTAATTATACCAAACACACACGTACCACATGAAGAAGAAAAAACCGGTAACCAGAACCGGATACTTGCCAAAGAAGCCGACCGGAGCTACCTTTTCCCTGTAAATTAAATCACAGACAAAAAAGAGTGAGTTAGAAATCCTAAACGGATAACTTTTGACCTAATGTTAGAATTAACGGAAACGGACCTCACCCGGAGGAATCGCTTCCTTCCGCCGGCGACGAAGAAGCGGCTGCGAGGCAAGGCTTAGGAATATTCCGTCTGTTTTCAGGCACAATTAGGACGCTTCTCCTCTGAAGAAGTGGCAGGGACGGCTGGATTAGCTGCCTGCCACAAAAGTGGTCAACTGATCTTGATCCGCCGGGTAATTTCATTGAGACGAGGCCGCTGGTGGTGGTGGTTTGTCGCAGCGCCGGCCTCCGCAGGTTAGGGAGGGACACACCGGCGGCGGAGCGGGAAAGCAGCACACGCGATTCCATGGCTGAAGAGGGAGAGAGACAACACAAAGAATGGTAATGGTCAGGTAGAGTAGTGAGTGAGCGTCTAGTCTACTGATGAGGAGAAAAAGAAAAACCGTCCTTGTATTTGTGGCTCCTAGATCAAGTCCAATATCCAATTCCAGCTGTTTTTTTCACTAACCGTTTTTTTTTAAATAAATAAATAAACTATTTCTTTCTTTCGGTAGAAAAAATGAAATTGTTACATGCAAATGCAATGCAATTTGATCATAATATCAATAACTTATGTCGTGCGCCACACGCCAACCGGTCTCTGATTTTTAGTTAGTTTGGTTATGTTCTTTATTTAAATTTTATTTGAGCATAAATTATAATTAAATTATGTTCCAATCTTATTACTTTTTTTAAAATTCGATATTATTCTGACAATAACGAGCTTAAAATAAAGGGAAAATAAGAAGAAGAATGTCACGAGGTGTGTGCGATATTTTTATTTCCTTGAGATGAGGACTGGGAGTGAGGAGGATAGTGTGGGGCCTCTCCTTATCTTGAGCGAGAGGCCTGTGACAGAGGGCGCTTCTTGTCCAATTCTCCAAATTTTCCAATCCTCTTATCTCCTTCCATTTCCCTTGCCAAATTTTCATTTGCCATTTTTCCTTTTGACTAGCTGCGGTTCATCACACTATATTTCGGTTGTTCGGTAATTCTCGTCCAAGCGTAATCACATGTTACATATGGATCACAGCCACAGGTGTCCCTATATTATTGGTAGATAATTATTTTGCAGTTTATTACTTTTATATAATAAAAAAAATCTATACTCAGCCACAGCGAAAAAGACTTTACAAATTAATAAAGGAGACTCCAATTTATGGATTGGCTCATGGGCAATTCTGTAAAAACTTCAGAAAATCACAATTCGGATAGTAGTAAGGATGTTGAAATGGCAGATCTCCTAAAGAAGATGAAACGTATACAAGTGACAGAATTTACTAATCTATGCACCAGGGACGAATTCGTCTTCCCAAGCTCAGCAAGAGGTATGAAAATTCAAGACAAGTTATCCAGTGTGAACGCAAGTTAGCCAGGATATAACTGAACTGATGTTAACGAGTGATTTTGAAGAACACGAAAGAGCGGAAAGGATTTCAATCAACCAGACAAAAACGTGAAACTAGCCACATGCAGAAAAAATAGCAACAGGAAGACAAAGTTAAGCACACGGAATTTCCGAGTGTTCAGAATTGGCTCACCTACAGAAGACTGGACCAATAGCCAGCGTTGTACTCATACGAGTAAACAGGTTTTGCCTATTCTGAACCCTGAGAAGAAACACTAGCATCAAATAAGAAGCAACGTAGAAAGTTTTTGTGACGAGAATACGCACAGGCACAAGTTCAAGAAGCAAGAAATTATAGTGGATATTCTCATCAAATGAGGGTAGATTAGTGTCGAAAAAAGTTTGTAGTGAACAACCTAAGAGATGATTGATATTAAAGCATTTATTCGATGAAGGACTCACCAGCCCATGTCCATCTGATTCTCAAGTGCTGATATATATGCAGGATGCTTTTTCTTTCTTTTTTCCCCTCTGTACTATACTCATAACAGTGGAATAACTTAGAGCTATCAGACATACAAAACCGTTATGCAGTCATGAGTCCACTCAGCATTACTTTATTGTTCTTGAAGATGAATGGTGTAAGTTGTTCAACTGAACTGCAACGACACAGCAATTAAAAAGACATAGCATTACCAATTATACTTCAGGAAGCGTGCTAGGGAGTAATACAGTCAACACGTGCTATTGAAAATATACCAATATGGAAATTTCGCTACGACAGACCTCATTGTTGATTGAGTAGCAACAAATATACTGATGCTGCAATGCTTTGACTTACAAAAAAGGCATCAAATAAGTCCACCGGTAGATGGTAAAGTGTGTTCAAGAAAATCCCAGATTCTCAACTTATCCAAGTTATACAGAGAGAAACACTTAAACAGCAGTCTGATTACTTGGCCTCAGAATATGCAAGGCGCTGCTAGTGTCTGTTTCCTCAGGTGATCGCCACCAAGCTATCCCTCAGAATATCCAAGAATCTCTTCTCCACGATCCTTTTCCAAATGTGCAACATGTCCTAATTGCCCAGATATCTGGCATAGAACTTCATGTATTATGTGAAAGTCAGAATGTGAAGTTTCCTCTGCAATGAACTCATGAACACTGTTATTTACTTCAATCAAACTTCCTCCTGGCATCTTTCTAACACCCATATCTCTCATCACCTTCCTCACCATTCGAGATTCATTCCACCTTCCAAGAGAGGCATATATGTTACATAAAAGCGCATAGTTTCCGCTGTTATTTGGTTCAAACTTTATAAGATGCCTTAACGCACGCTCTCCAAGCTTAGCATCACCATGAATATTAGAAGCAGCAAGAAGAGACCCCCATATAGCTACATTTGTCTCAAATGGCATTTGCATAAGCAATTCCTGTGCCTCTAGAAGGTGGCCAGCACGTCCAAGTAGATCAATCATGCATCCATAATGCTCAATTTTGGGTTCAATCCCATAGTTTGATCTCATAATCTTAAAGTACTGTCGTCCAACTTCAACTAATCCAACATGAGCACAGGCAGAAAGGACAGCAATAAAAGTGATGTCATTGGGTTTCACTCGGGCCATTTCCATGCGGGAGAATATTTCGAGGGCCACTGTGCCAAGTCCGTGAAGAGCTAATCCAGAAATCATTGTTGTCCATGTTACGATGCTCGTATTCTTAACATTCTAAAAAACGCACAAAGCCCTCCCAATATTTCCAGACTTAGCGTACATGTCTATAAGCGCATTCCTGAGAGGTATATGAGTATGCAATCCATGCTTGTCAATGTAGTTATGGATCCGCTCGCCTAGCTCCAAAGCATCCAAATGGGCACAAGCAGAAAGTGCAACCAACAACGCAACTGCATCAGGCTCCACACCCTCAAGCTGCATTCTTCGAAAGACCCCAATTGCCTCATGGGACCTACTGGCCTGAGCATACCCAGTAATCATGGTGGTCCAAGAAATGACATTCTTTTGAGGCATCCGTTGGAACAAAGATCGTGCCTTGTCTACCTGACCAGCCTTGGCATAAGCAGCAAGCATTGAATTCCATAAAGGCACGTCTTCCGTTAACGCACTCATTTCATCAAACACCTTGCGTGCGTCCGGAATACAGCAGGGGGGGCACGATGAATACATATGAACAAGCGCGGTCGCGACATGGGAATGGGAGTGGAGGCCAAAGCGAACAGATTGACAATGAATTTGACGGCCGGTGTGAATGACGGATAAGGGGACTACGGCTTTTAAAGCGAAAGGGAAGGAGTAAGAGTCCGGGCGCAAGCCGGAGAGCTGGATGGTGTTGAAGAGGAAGAGGGAAGAAGTGGGGGAGGAAGGAAGAGAGGCGTTGATGATGGTGTTGAAGAGGAGGAGGAGGATGGGCGGTGGTTGTGATTAAGTGGGTTATGACAGAGAAGGAGAAGCGAGAGAAGCCGAGGGAAGCGGAGGTGTGGAGGAAGCGGGAGAGAAGGTGGGTGCGATAGTGGTGGTGGAAGCCGGTGGAGAGGATGAAGGCATGGAATTGGTGGATGTGTTTGAGATTGGAGCCAAGAGAGCAGCCAAAGCAAATGCCTTTCGGTGATTGGACAAGACACCATTTCTTTTACCTTCTAGCGAGCAGCAGTAGCAGCACCATCATCATCACCACAACCCATTGTTATCTAATTGAGATTTAGTTAAGAAGAATGACGATCCTTTGGTATTGTGTTCGTAAACGATCGTCCTCCCCGACAATGCGTAGGTCAACTGCACATCTCATATTCCGTTCGTAGAGCAGGCCCTATTCACTTTAGCAGAAAGCTAATCGCCGTTTACAGGCGTCTGTGACTTCTGTCGAGAGAGTTCCAGATTAAACCGGCATGATCCTTGTTTACATCTTACATCTTATCTTATCTTATAGGAGTACTAGTAAGAACTACAATATGATTCTTTATTATCGATGTCAGTAAGTATCGAGTTTATATGAGATCTTATGGATAGACTTCGCTCTTTATACAAGTGTAATCTTGCAGGATGTAATTGTCTTTTTGGCTCAGTTTTATCTCTCTTGTTTCGTTTTTTGTTTTTTCGAAAGTGAAAATAGATTAATGAAGCGCGATCGCTACGGAGGTATTTTTTTATTTAAATATTTTTTAAACTGAAAATGAAAACAAGTTGGTTCAACTCATGAGCCGGGATTATAGGTTCAATCTCTGTTGTTTCGTTGAGATATGATGAACCGCGAAAAGTGTTTTTTATTTATAAATTATAAATATATTTAAACTCATTAGATTATAAATAAATTTTTCTTAGAGATGATTAATTATTAAAAAGTAAAGTGTTTTGAGTAAATAGTTTCTCTTTATGAAATGATTGAACCTATAATCTAGTGTTAAACACACATTATCCACCAATTAATAGATTATATTGTTTTATGTCATGGAAAAATACCATGGACCTTCCATACTATATGATTTGGGGTAATTTATTTTTGGTTTCTTAAAAAAAAAATTACCCAATAATTGATGGTCTATACGTAACGGGATATGTGTTTCAAACTGTATTTTGCAAAAATAATCATTCATATAATTTTTCAAAACAATACACAACTTTTAAATTAGATTATGGTTGAAAAAAATCTATCACAATTAATTTACCAAATACCTAACACCATAATTAAGAGGCCAACAAGACCTCAGTAAATTGAGTACTTAGCGATTACTATTAATGTGGCATGTTATCTTATCCCTTAAAATAAATATAATTGTTCAATGTTAATAATGAAAAAAATTAAATAATAAAAAAATTTAAATTCGAATTATGAGCAGGTAATTGTGTTAAAAATTTGGTGGAAAAATGTCTAATTAAAAGAAAATTTACATGCACACGTTATTTTGCGGATGACAGAAGTATCGATAGAAACTTAGACCCAAATTCGAATCTCACCTCAATTAAATAAAAAAAATTTGTCTTCTATCTTAATAGAAACATAATTATTAATTATTTCTAATTGGTCCTTTTGACATAAATTTAATTTATTTCCTATTTTTATTAGTGCTAGTTGGTCCATTCTTTAAAAAATAAGAGTGAAAACTAAAAAGAAAAAAGAAAAAAGAAAAAAGAAAGGCGATGCAATACAACTGACTAAGTCAGTACTATTATTTATAAATCTAATTAAGTTATGGAAAATATCTCTGCGGCGCTGATGCTGGTTCTGCTCCTGCTTCTTCCTCCTCCGTCAAACCCTATTGCCAATCCCATCCTCTTTCGTCTACTACAATGATAATGGTAATGACCATTTACGTTTCAGATCTACCACTTCTCCTTCCTCTCCCTTGATTCCTATCTCTAATTCTCGTTTCTCTTTTCAAAATCTCAACACCAAAACCCTCACTTGTAACCCAGTGCCAGTAATTGGACCACACCAAGACAAGCTTAGGTTTCTTTAACTGATGGAAGGAAATTCAGGCGGAGCAGCTGGAACTGGAGCAGGAGCGGGAGGAGCTGCGCCTTCCGGTGGCGTTCCCACTGCCGGAGGAGGTGGAGGTGGAGGAGGAGGAGGAGGAGGAGGAGGAGGAGGCGGAAATGACGTGGAGCTCATGTGCAAGACCCTTCAGGTTGAACACAAGCTCTTCTACTTCGATCTCAAGGAGAATCCTCGAGGTCGTTACTTGAAAATATCCGAGAAAACTTCAGCCACCAGGTCCACCATCATTGTCCCTTCCTCTGGAATTTCATGGTTCTTGGATCTTTTCAATTACTATGTCAATTCTGAGGATCAGGACGTCTTCAGCAAGGAATTGCAACTTGACACCAAGGTCCCTCTCATTTCCTCTCCTGTCATTTGTGATGTCTTTACTTACTCTCTTCTTCCAGTTTTAAAATGGTTTTCGTTTAATCATGGTTACTTAATGCAGGTGTTCTACTTCGACATTGGCGAGAACAGAAGAGGCCGCTTCTTGAAGGTAACCCCAAAACAAAACCAAAATCGCTGCTCCTCTCTTCCAATTTTTATTTCTATGTTGTTCCCCTTACATGCTGCATGTTCAAAATTACTTCATTTGTTCTTTTATTGGTCACGGCATGCTATGCTAGTGCTTATTGAGATAGTTTTGACTTTTTACAACTCCTCGTAATCAATTTGCAATTTCCATCCTTAGCAAATGGTATCTTGTGATATCCATACTTTTGATGGCTTTGTGTTGTGAAATTGTTATAATTGTTGTTTCGTTATGTGCCAAGCTTTTATTTTAGTCCACTCTTCCTTCATGTGAAATGTTTAGCTGAATGTTGAGTGATTGGGAGTTCCAAAAGAAAAATATTCATGCTTCTGTTCTGGTGGCTGTTTCATGAGTTTGGAAATTGTGAAACATGATTTGATTGGGTTCTATTGGAGATGATATTTGCTGGAAGATGCAGCCATGCTTCTTCAAATATAAAGTTTGATAGAATTTATTGAGCAAGTAACAAGCTAGAAATAAAGGATTGCATTGAGGAGTATGGCTCTAGTACTTAACTGTATCATAAGGTTGCTAGTTATGCAAGATGTAGGACAGCCTCATTATGTTACCAAATAGATGTAAGACAGACTAGCGACTATCTGCAACACCTGTTTTAGATGAAATTTGGTTTTGTTTCTGTTAGTTTTAGGATTAGGGGTCGACCTGGTCCTTGGGATTAATCAAATGGTTTAGAGATTGATCTGAAGGCTATGCAGTGTCTGCGACCTGGTCCTTGGGATTAATCAAATGGTTTAGAGATTGATCTGAAGGCTATGCAGTGTCTGCTTAATGCTTATTGCTTTCTTAGTGAATTAGACAAAAAAAGTTTGAGAGTAAAGATTCACATAAGCCAGACAAAAAGTAAGAGGGTGAGATCAAACCAATGTTAGAGTTAAGATGGCCTAAAATGTCATCGTCCTAGTGGCAGAGTGGGACTCGTTACAAGAGAACTCACTGCTTTACATTAAAATTGCATTATTTATTTATTGTGCTTAACATGTCCAGTTACATAGTGAAACAATTTATTTCACTATGAACTCAACACCATCAACTCTCCTATGCTGCTCCTAATATCAATGATTTTACAAACTGAAGGTGACTAAGAGATCCACTAGAATTTCTTTAAGGTTTATTTGAAGCTAAGACTTTTTTTTTGCCCATGTCCATGACAAGATCAAAGATTAGAAGTATTATCGACGAACTCATAAAGTGTGGATATATGTACTAGTGAGAACAAAAGGCTGAATCCAATTGAAAATGCATACACACATCATCTAGTAATGTTAATATATTACTCTGTATGAAATTATTATTATTATTCACTTGCAAATTTGGGCAGGTCTCTGAAGCTTCTGTGAGCAGAAATCGCAGTACCATTATTGTTCCTGCTGGAAGTTCACGGGATGAAGGATGGGCAGCATTCAGGAACATTTTGGCTGAGATTAATGAAGCATCTAGGCTCTTCATATTGCCAAATCAGGTCAGATTGTGTTACATACAGAATCTTCTTCCCCTCTCTTCCCTCAATTAAATACTTCTTTCTCAATTTTATTGAGAAATCTTACCTCCCATTCATTTTCTTCTGTTGTCGTGCATCTGAGACAGCAAGGTTCTGAAACATCGGAACGTCTTGTTGGTCTTTCTGATGATGTAGGAGCTGGCTTCATATCAGGCCACAGTAGCCAACCTGCTTCAGCTTCTGAACTGAATGTTGACAGGCCAGTTGAACTGCCGGCACAAGATGAAATCAGTAACATGGGATTATCAAAGGTTATTAGAGCTGACCAGAAGAGATTCTTCTTTGATCTTGGTAGCAACAACAGGGGTCATTTCCTGAGGATTTCTGAGGTGAGTTTAGAGACATCATATTAGTTTAACTTGTTGTGTGCCATTGGTGGCTTTTCCTCTCAGTTTCAAATTTCTCTATGATAGAATATATATTCATATTTGCAAAATTGCAGGTTGCAGGCTCTGATAGGTCCTCCATAATTCTCCCGTTGTCTGGGTTAAAGCAGTTTCATGAAATAGTGGGCCATTTCGTGGAGGTCACAAAAGACAGAATCGAAGGAATGACCAGTGCAAATGTTCGGACTGTGGATCCCCCTCAAAGATGAGTGCTGATCACCTGAAGGTTTGCAAAGGAACAAGATTGCTGATCGACTTTGTGGTTTGTGAAGAAAAATGGATGAATATGTTATGTGAACAGATAGCTTTGGTGGCGCATAAAGGTATTTGGTAAGGGGTGCGATTGTGCTTATTAGTTTGTTTCCTGTTAATTTCTTCCTTCTCCCATTCAAGCTGAAAATAATCCGATTTATCTGTTTGAACAGAAAATTTTCGGAGACAGTTCCTCGTAGCTTTTAATAGGTCAAATAACAGAGGAAACGAGTCCGATAATTGTAATTGTTAGTCTTATAGTGTGATAGTGTGAGCGATAATACCGTTTTGTTTCATTTGCAATAATGCTCCTTTCAGGCGCTGTCTAGTTTCAATGCCATAAGCTGTTAATTTCATTGTTACTGTTCTGTATGGTACGTCCTCCTACTATTTTGTTGCTTATGTGCAAGAAGCTGGGTTGGCAACAACTCACATGATGGGCAAAATGGCGATGACGTAAGCTGCAAGTAAGGGTACAAATCTTTTGCCACTGAAGTTTGTACTTTTGCACGTTGTTTTCATGTTAGGGAAGATGACACGTGAGGTTGCACGTGCAGTGTGGGCATGTGATTTCCTGATTCGACGATGTAGCTGTTGGATTTTCTGATATTGATAGGAGTACCAAAAGTTGGCAATCACATTTCTGATGCTTATACTGAAATAAGTGTTCCCTTGGGACCTCTCACTAGTTCTGATGCAATTGTTAACGTTGTGCCAATAGAGGCATTTGGTAGGGTTAAGGTTTGATATCGTTTAGGTAGTAGAGCTATATTGTATCCAAAGTTTATTCGACTACGATTAACTATGTTCGTATTAGGTTTGCTTATTACTAGATATTGTAACGAGCAATAAAACATGTTCTTTAGACCTGAGCTGGACCCTCATTTTTGGAGCGCGGACTTAGGCTTATGATTTAAAAACCTGGCTTGGCTTATTATATGCATGTAATTAGCCGTCTAACCATTAAATGTAAAATAAAATATTCTCTCATTTCCATCCCACTTTGCTATTCTTTCTTGTCCTGATAATATATATATTTTAATAAGGATATAAATAATAAATAAAGTGATCTGAATTCAAAACCTTATCCTTTCTACTTTATAAGAAATATCACTTAATAAAATAAATTTTATTTTCATTTTCAAGAATCAAACTTTTTTTCCTCATTATTTGATATATAATATTTATTTTTTTATTTTATATATAAAAATTAAAAAAATCAACTAATTTCCATTCATTAATTAGGTATATGAATTAAGAATATAGAGCCAAAAAAGAAAAGAAAAAAATATACTCAAATTGAGGTATTTGAATACAAAGATAAAAGATAAAATGGAGTACAAGAATGGGTAGAAGACAATTGATATAATAATTAAGTAAGAAAGAAACAAAAGAATGTAATGGTAAAAATTGAAAGAAAGGGCAGTACATATAATAATCCCAGCCCCTTCTTATTGTATGCCATCATATCCTTCATCGACCATCAGAATCAAATCTTCTCCTTCATCATTGGCGTACCGGGTATAACAAAAATCAGCGGTGGAGGTGGGTTTCGGTTGTGATGGATTGATCTATTATGATTATAATGATAGTAATTAATCAAGCTGCATTGATGCTGTATGGTGGTGGCAGAGGCAAGCCCTTGATGAGTCCGCATTTCAAAGCAGTATCAGGCATGTTGTATTCATCTCGGAGGGATCGAGCAGGGGAAAGTACGCTGACATAGAGTTGCTGTCCGAGGTAAGTCCTCTCCCAAATCTCGGATCTCACATTCCACATCCCAGCATTGTCGAATGTCAGCATAATCGCGGCCCAGGATTTCGGGAACACCTGAACTGTTGTCCTGCTCACCGCGTCGAGAAGGTTGTAGTTCTTCCTCTTCTCAGGACTCCAAGTCCCCGGCTCCACCCTGTCCGATCAATCAAAGTGATTAGAGATACATATGATAGAATGAAACTTAACAATTTAAATGAGCTGATGTGAACAAGATTAGTCCAGAAGTGTAATTGAACAAATTATTATAACTTACGCCACTGCAAAGAAGGAATAACCATCCAAGTGCCAGGATTGGATGCTTTTCTCAGGATTTTCGAAAATGATCTCGATAAAGGTACGGAAGGTGAAGTTCTTCACATTAGGCTCTTCCACAATCTCCGTAGCACCATCCTTAGGTGTGTCAGGCATTGTCTCGTACTTGAACAGCTTGTCAGGTATACCGTAGTACTCTGCAAGCTTTAATGGTGTTTCTGGTTCGACATGAGAGACCCCGTTGATCGCGTACCTTAGCTTCCCACCAGATTTGCTTGCTGTGTTCCTAAATACGAGTGTTCGGGTAATGTTAATGGAACCGTAGTGGTAAGACCCTTGAGGATTAGGCCGGGCAGCACTGGCTGTCAGGTTCCAGCGGAAGGATCGAAACTGGTTGAGAGACCAGGCCCATCCAACAGGAGCCTCAGGAATCTGAGGTGATGGTCCGCCCTTTCCATTCGTGTACCGAATGATCCCTTTTCCTGTGAGGACTTTTTTGGTGAAACGAGTGGATGCGATCATGTAATAATCCTTAGGTTCTTGGTCTGCTGTGACAAGAACAGCAAAGCATTGCCCCACATGGACATCAAGTGACTCATACACATTCTGCATCACGTGAGATCCTTCCATTTCGACAAGCTTCATCGGGTGATCCTGAATCCTGAAATTGAGCGAGTTCTTGATCCCTGCATTGCAGATCCTGTACTTGTAGGTCTTTCCAGGCTTCATGGTGAAAAGAGGCTCATCTTTTCCGTCCCCATTCGCGTTCTTCCCGTTAACAAGCACCCCTTCAGGCCTCCCAATGGTTCGTCCGCTGTCCAAGAGATTCTTCATAGTCTTGTGAGTTTTTGAGAACCAATCGTTGATGATCACGGTATAATCATCCTCAGGATCGGCATAGGGGACAGGGATTAACAGACGGCTGTTGATGTGGAGGCCACCGAAGCCACCAACCGCGCGATGCATACTGGTTACCGGGTAGTAAATGAAGCTCCCAATCTGATCCTTAACCTGGAATCGGTAGGTGAAGTTGGTGCCGGGAGGGATAGGACATTGTGTCCCGAGTGTGCCATCCTGCCACGAATTCTTCCTCTGCTGAATACCGCTCCATGTCAGGAGGAACGGCTCGTCGAGATTGTTGAACACATTGAGGACGATGTTGTTGTTGCTGGTGGAGTTGATGTCCGGACCGGGGAACTTGTTGTTGATCATAATCACTTGCTGAGGAGAACCCAATGGAGAGATTGTTCCATAAGTGATATTCCAGGTGAAGAACAGGTAAGGATCCTCGCCCTTAACTCCAACCATTAATGAGGTTGCACATAGGCAAAAAACCAACAACATTACTACGAACCCACCCCTCATTTTTTCCTAATTTTTGAATTGAATTGTCACTTAATAACTTAAATGGAAGAGACCAAGATGGATTTTTGATGAAATGCTGAAAGAAACTTGTGTAAATATATATAAACCAAAGCCACAGTTGTGTTACCGTAAATCGCTCCCGCCCATTCTTGTATTGCTCCTTTTGTCACAATTGTATGGCTTAGAAATGTTGAGTTTAGCTATTCTTACTACCATCAATTTTGACCGGCTCGTGTGAATTTTTCAACTTTTTTACTGTACCCGAAAACCACGCTCTCGCCTTTAATGCTGTAATTAAGACCACATCACCTAATGATAAATAGTATAATTGATGCGAGCCCCTTAGTACTCTAATTATTTAAACAAAAAGCCGCAAATTCGAATATTGTATTTGAGAATTACTTATTGTGAGTACTTTATTTAATGTTAGATACAAAACGTCTTTTGATACTTATTGCTTTCTCAACAAAAAGAAAAGAAAAAGAACATCACTAAATTATAAATTCATCGGTTTAATTATCTTTTGTTCATTCTTAATTTGTGTTAAAAACATATAAATTTTTGAAACATAAGAACAAAATTATGATGGGCTTTTTTTTTTTTTTTGGAAAGGATGATGGGCTTCCATTTTGTTCAATCATTATGCACTGTCAATCTTTAAAATGTGTTCTTTGTGGTGGAAATTTAAGACCTTTTAATATGGTTAATATTTTGCAACTTTTATTAAATGAGTATTTTTTTTTCGACCGAGCTAAAATTCATTTTAGAATTACGAGACAAAGTATTGGGCTTTGAATATAGTAGGCTGACAAAGCCCACCTTCAACAAGACGAAGAAAAAGAAATAAACCAGCCCAATAAAACTATGTGCCTAAACTTTGAGCACGCAGGCTGCAGGCCCATTACAGTGTTGGATCTAACACTAGCAGAAAACTAAAGAGAAGCATAGGCCCAAAAGGACTCCTGTGACTGGTTATGTTGGCAATTAGCTTATTTTCTTAAATAAATATTAGCCGGAGTGTGGACTGGTTAGTGGTTTGTGCATTTTATGGATGATCCATAAATTGTTTTTATTATATTTTAGTTTTTTAAGTATCACAAATGTACTGATGGGTAATAGAATTTTCGGATTCGAGTCCCACCTCCTCTGTCTATTAAAAAAAAAATTCGAATGGTAAAATTATTAAGAAGAAAATTGACATGTTTAATAGAATGTGACTTTTTCATTAATGATACACTAAAATTTGAATAAATTTGTGAGGTTAGTTTCATGTTGTTTCTTATCTAATTACGTTCATATTTAGGCGTATCACATGAATCTTTTTACATCAACCTAACACATTTTTATTTATTTATTATTTATTTCATGAAACTCACTGGGTTTAGAAATCGAAACAATTAACTTATAAATATAAATTATAATGAAACTATAAAAAGGAGAATAGCCTATTTTGCGTAACGAATGATTCCAAATTTAGATAGCATCCGTTACGGGCAGGCAGAGAAACGGACTTATTCAAAGAACAGCTACAAGCTCTGATCCAAATTGTTGGCAAAAGCTTGTGAGGAAGAGAGCAATGCTAGGAAAAAATATCCAGAAATAGGGTATTGGCCATCGAAAGTGGCGGAGAAAATGAATGTTCATGTGCAGACTTTTGGAAAGCTCCTCAGGTATAAAAGGGTGGCAATGGCAGCATTTCAAAATGTAGAAGAAGACAGTTCTTCATCTTCTTCCCTTAATAATTAGGGGACAGAACAAATAAAATAAAAATAATAAATACAAATTTAGAGAGTTTGTATTAAAGGGATAGGGAAAGGGTTAATACATTTTTCAGAAAAAAGAAGTGAAAATGGGTGGTGGGGTGATGTTTTTGGTCCTGTTTTGTTTATCTGCTGGGGCATTTGTAGGTGTTTTAGGTGAGGATCCATACCTGTTCTTCACCTGGAATGTCACCTATGGCACCATCTCTCCATTGGGTGTTCCTCAGCAAGTGATTCTGATCAACAACAAATTCCCCGGTCCGGACATCAACTCCACCAGCAACAACAACCTCGTCGTCAATGTGTTCAACAACCTCGACGAGCCGTTCCTCCTGACGTGGAGCGGTATTCAGCAGAGGAAGAATTCCTGGCAGGATGGTGTTCTCGGGACGAACTGCCCTGTCCTTCCCGGTACCAACTACACCTACCGATTCCAAGTCAAGGATCAGATTGGGAGCTTCATTTACTACCCGACAACCGGTATACACCGCGCTGTTGGTGGATTCGGTGGCCTCCATGTGAACAGCCGTCTGTTAATCCCTGTCCCCTATGCCGATCCTGAGGATGACTATACCGTGATCATCAATGATTGGTATACCAAGAGCCACAAGACTATGAAGAACTTTTTGGACAGCGGCCGAACCCTTGGCAGGCCTGATGGTGTTCTTGTGAATGGCCAGAACGCGAAAGGTGACGGGAAAGATGCTCCTCTTTTCACCATGAAGCCTGGAAAGACCTACAAGTACAGAGTCTGCAATGCAGGGCTCAAGAATTCACTCAATTTCAGAATCCAAGGTCATCCAATGAAGCTTGTGGAGATGGAGGGTTCACATGTTGTGCAGAATGTGTACACTTCCCTTGATATTCATTTGGGTCAATGTTTAGCTGTTCTTGTCACAGCTGACAAAGAGCCTAAGGATTACTACATGGTTGCATCTACCCGTTTCACCAAGCAGGTTCTTACTGGGAAAGGCATCATTCGTTACACCAATGGCAATGCCCCAGCATCACCTGAGCTCCCTGAGGCTCCCGTCGGATGGGCCTGGTCTCTCAACCAGTTCCGATCCTTCCGCTGGAACCTTACAGCCAGTGCTGCCAGGCCTAACCCCCAGGGTTCTTACCACTATGGCTCCATCAACATTACCAGAACCATCAAGCTTGTGAACACAGCAAGCAGGACGGGTGGAAAGCTTCGCTACGCAGTCAACGGTGTCTCTCATGTCGAGCCAGACACCCCATTGAAGCTTGCTGAGTACTACGGCATTGGAGACAAGGTGTTTAAGTACGACACCATGCCCGACATGCCACTAAGCCAAGCTGCTGAGGTCGTGTCAGAGCCAAATGTGAAGAACTTGACCTTCCGTAACTTTATTGAGATCATCCTTGAGAATCCTGAGAAAAGCATCCAATCCTGGCATTTGGATGGTTATTCCTTCTTCGCAGTCGCGTAAGACAATCATCACTTAATTACTTACATTTTTCCTTTAACTTTATCTGTAAGTATCTGATCATTCCATTGGTTACCTTTATGTGCATGAAACAGCGTGGAGCCTGGCACATGGAGCCCTGAGAAGAGGAAGAACTACAACCTTCTTGACGCGGTGAGCAGGACAACAGTTCAGGTATTCCCCAAGTCATGGGCCGCGATCATGCTGACATTCGACAATGCTGGGATGTGGAACATCAGATCAGAGATGTGGGAGAGAGCTTACCTCGGACAGCAGCTCTATGTCAGTGTGCTTTCCCCGGAACGATCCCTCAGAGACGAGTACAACATGCCTGATGATTCTTTGAAGTGTGGCCTTGTCAAGGACTTGCCTCTGCCACCACCTTACAGCATCAATGCAGCTTAAATGAAATGACATCAATGTATTACTACCCCACACAGCACACAAGATCATGTTAACCCTTCCTGTTTTCCAATAACTTGTAATTCTTTGATTTCTACTGTGTTCTGTCCCAAACCTATCCCTTTATACAAGCAATTGAAATGAAACACAATTCTTGAGCTGTTACTATTCATGTTGTTCTTGCTCACTTGTCGAATGATTGATATCAGATAATGACTAATGCCACCAAACAATAAATTGAGAGCTATTTAGAAAAACAATATTGCAAAGTAAACAAATCAGGAAACTGGAAAGAGACACTAGTAATTGTTCTGCAGATTATGCCATGTACCTATAAAATGGAAAGATCAGAATTCCTATCGCAAAAAAAATACCGAATGTATACTTGGATTATGCAGCAAAAGAGTTAAACTTCAACAGGGAAAGTAAGTTTTTTCTTACTGCTACTCCTCCTCCTTTCTGTCAAGAGGATTACATACTATTGAACAAAATCAAATGAGAAACCATGAACAAAATCATATACAACAATAAAAAAAAAAGTATCATTATCTGAATTGGTAAGTTCATGTGCAATCAGCAAGTTGGACATTTATGCATCTGTCTCTCTATTTCTTGTTGAATCCGAAAAGAGATTTAATGGCATTGATGGCATTCTCATTGATAAAAGACTCATCAAACCTCTTCAGTAGTGGCTCAAAATACTCTGATGTTCTTAGGTTAGCTATGTCAGGATCTGTCCTGATTCTCTGTCAACAACATTATGAAAGCAAGTGAACTTCAGAGCGCCTACTCTTTACGAACTTAATTACTATTAATTATTTGCCTCGTTTCGTTACCTTAAAGTCTTCAAATCCTTCTTTCATTGCATCTTCAAGTGCAGATAATCCAGCTTGTATCTGTTACAATCAAATTAAACAGCAGCAAGTGCTTATAATTACTTATACTTTTTTTTTGTTGGGTTTGCCACCCTCGTAAGAAAAATGGAATTCAAGAAAACCTAACCACTGATACCAAAGAGCAGTACCTGATTAAGCTTGGAATAACAACAAGCCACATTGTAGCTTGCCACAGAAGCTTCAATAGACTCCGGTTTTGATCCCAAGACTGACTCAAATTTTTCCAATGCTTCCTCATATTTTCCAGTTCTAGACGAAGGAGCAAGAATAAAACAAGTCCATTCAGTTTTTTCAAAGCTAGAGATTCCTATAAAGTTAATGAAGAAAGTTGTGGTTCGGTGTGTACTTGTATAATTGTAGCCCTTCGCGAAGATCCTTCTCTCTTTGTTGTTTTTGTTCCTTTTTCCTCAAGTAGTTTTGCATCTAGAAGCAATTATTACAAGTTGATGAGAATCCATTATGCAATGTATTGTTACATTTGCAGAAATATTCATTAGACTGTCTTAACTCACTTGGATTTCTCTCACTCGGCTACTAACGACACCAGAGTTCCTCTCGGCTCTAATGATCTCCTTCTCAGATAGTTCTCCTGTATACTCCAAGCTCCCTGGTGTACACACGCAAGAATTCAGAAAATCAAACAAATAATTAAAAGAAAAGAGTTGCTGTTTTTTGATTGAAAGTTCTGTAAAAAAAGCATTTGATCTCCTATGAGCCAATACCATTTCTCTTCTGCATTCTCATGAGTAAAGGACCGATTCTTTGTCGAATTGTATACATTGTCCTCCCATATTCAGCAGCAGGCCATATCTCTGTCCCGAACACTGCACTGCACATTGCAACAAACAAGTTATCCCACATATACAAGAACAAAGAATCAATTATATTATGTTTCTTCTTCCCAGCAGACAAAACAAACAATCACAACTTTCTATAAAGCTCAAATCTTTTGAAACTATAATGCGTCCCAACGGGGCAGTAATGATCCTAGAGCTGCCTCGTGCCAAACTAATGACATGAAAATTTTCCAGATTGTACCGTCACAACCTCAACCTATCCAAATTCAACTTAAACAGGAGAATAAGTGAATAACAAGTAACCTGGTCGCAATTACTTTATCCCCAACTGTAAACAAGCCAGTTTTATCAGCTGAACCACCAGGTGCAATAGCATCAATATAAGTCCCACCATCTCTGCCCTTTGCAAACTTGAGCCCATAAGGTTGATCCAGTTCAACCTCATACTCTTCATACGCCACTTCTTCTGTCTGGGTTTCTGTTTCTGATGCTTTAACCTTCAAATTCGAACCAGACCTAGAAGTTTTAGCCAAAAGGGTATTGCAGGAAAGTGTTGAAGATGTCAAAAATGAGGAGTTTTTGGTTTGGTAAGTGAAAAATACAAGTGGGTTTTGAAGTTGCTTGGCTTGGATGGTTCTTGGCAATGTTGAAGAATAGAGGGATGCATAGCTACTTGGAGCTAAAGACATGGTGGACTGGGGGGCTCAAATAAAATATTTGCCTGATATTGAGCTCAGTTTTGCTCAGAAATGGATGAATGAGGAATGAGCAGTGGCCTGTTTTGCACTTGGAGAGGAAGAGGCTTAGAATTGCAGTTGCAGAGCTCCATCCCAATCGTCACTAGTGGCTACAAATACAATTTGGGCTGTTTGTGTTCTCATTCATTTATCAACTGCCACGTGTTGTCCTTGCATATCTCAACTTGTGCCATCCCAGAGCGGTCCAAATTCAAAATTACTAGTTTTGATATTCATTATTATTATTATTCCGTTATATGCTTTTTATTATTATTATTATTCTGCAATTAAGTGGGACTCACTGTCAAAATTACCCGGATATGACCCCTGCTACCCACCCGACCCAAACCCATGCCCGTTAAGGTATTAACACATAATAATCCAGCAACACTTCCTACGCCATTAATGTTCTTGCATTCCTTTTTTTTTTAAGTGACATTCATCACTCATCTCATCTGAATCATTCTCAAAAAAGAAAATAAAATGTAAAGTAAAATATTTAGTTATCATTTTTCTTCAAGAAAAGATCTCTCCTGTTAATCCTCCTCCATAACCACCGCCACCCTCACCACTGCTCCGGCCACCGCCCTCACACCCTCCACCCCTAGGTCTCTCCCTTCTTCCACAACCCTCCCGACCCTCGTCCTCACTAACTCCAGCAACAACTCTCCGCCACTCTCCATATTCCGGCGGACGACTCTCTTCCTCTGACCAACGCCGGTGACCCATTCATTTCCTAACTACTAGCCATCAATTGGCTCTTGAAGTAAATTATTGCTATTAGTTTTAAGAAAACTACCATAAATTTAATTTATTATTTTTTTATTATTTTTTCTCATAACTTTTTAATTATAAATTTAAATAGATAAAAAAAATTATTTATTTTTATTTTTCTAATCGAAAGATAAAAATACCATAATAAAAATATTAATTTTAAAAAAATAGAAATAAATTAAGTTTTATAGTGTTGAAATAAGAACTAAAAATAGTGACTAGTTTTATAGTGAGTTAAAAAGTTAATTTGGTACCTTTTCGCTGTGTAACGGAGGTTCATTGTAAATAGCATCCACTTTTTTACAGTGGTGGAGCCTGGGCTCGATGTTTGGGGGGCGAGATTAGTGACGGATTGAGAATTTGTACTCAAGAAGTGTGGGGGTTCGGGGGCAGCGCCTCCGATTTTTTTTGGGAGTATTTTAAAGGAAATGCAAATGAACTAAATAAAAAATTGAAAAAATGATTAAAAGTATTTGTATCTGTTACTAAATAACAAATATTTAGATAAATTTAACAAAAAGATAAATAAGAAGACAATAAAGAAAAAAATTAATTATATATTAGAATTTATACAATATTATATCCAATCATACAATATACGTGATTGGATATAATTAGTAAAATTATTAGAAATATATCAAAGTAATTGATTATTATTTTAATTGTTGTGAAAGTAAATTAAGAATTGATTAAACGTATTAATTTTTTTTAATTTAGAAAAATAAAAAAGTAAATAAGCTATGATAAATTGAGAACAGAGTGGGTTTTTTTGAAAAGTTTAAAAGTTTGGGGGGGCTATTGGGCTGAGGCAAAAACTGAGGCATAGGCTGGGCAAGGGCTAAAGCAAGCAATTTGAAAAGTTTGGGGGGGCTGTAGCCCCCTTTGGTCCTAACGAGCATAGTTATCAGAACCGGACCGGACAGCAAACCGTTTTCGCCAATTTAGTGGTTCAACCGGGTTCGACCGGATTGTAGATGCTGGTCCGTCCGGAACCGTTTACACATTAAACCGATAAATCTTAGACGAAAAAGCTGGATTAAACCGGCTGGTTTTTACTGTAGCATTTTATAATATATCAAAAAATATTATTAAAATTGAAAAAGTTCAAAAACGACGTCGTTTTGGTTGCCTCTCTGATGGGCTGGGCCATGCCTGTAATGGGCTGACCCATCATTTTTTTTTTTAAAAAAAAACAAACCAAAACGGCGTCATTTTGATTTGCCTCATCAAACCGGCCGGTTTAACCCGATTCAATCCGGCCGATTCGTCCGGTCCGACTCGGGTCAGAAGGCAATCCGGTCCGAAAAGTGAATCGGACCGGAAACGTGAAAATGGCCGATGGAACCGGATGGACCGGCCAGTCCGGTCCAGTTCTGAAAACATGGCTAACGAGGCTCCGCCTCTGGCTAAATGTAGCAGTGCCTGAAAAAACAGAAATAATGACAAAAATTAAGGAAGTTTAATTGCTTACAATTCATTAGTATTGCTTTTATCTATATTAACTTGAGGGTTGAACCTAGTTTTTTTTCTTCGTTTTAACACACATTTTATGCCATTTTTTCTATTTTAATTTATCAACTTATAAAAAATAAATTAATATTGCTTTTCTTATTTCAATAAGTTGAAAAATATATTATTGAAAGGTATATAAAATGTGCCTTTCAAAATCATTCATTGGTTAAAGTAGATATATATTAATATTGCGTCCAACTATTGCTGGTTGACCCGGATGGACGAGCCGCCAATTCCCTAGATGACCAATAGCTTTTTTCATTACACTACCACTAATTCCGGCAACCGGGAGTGGTAAATCTCGTCTCTCGATCGATTTGGCAACCCAATTTCCGGCAGAAATTATAAATTCGGATAAAATCCAAATTTACGAAGGACTTGACATTGTCACCAACAAGATCACAATAGGGGAAAGCCATTTTCTTAATTTCAGAATGTATAATAATAGGAAAGTTTTTGTGAATTTGATTCCAATTGGATATTCTTGGTAGAGAAATTCACTGAAGTAGTAATTGAAAAACAATAGGACTGACTCAGACTCACTCACTCACTCACTCCGATTTAGGGCTTTAATGAAATAGTTGCGTTGTGAATTTAACCACAACGCAAGTAATTAATGACATAAAAACAAGGTCCTCCATGCACAACTGCAGCTTCTTCTTCCTGCTATCCTGAAAAACACAAGTATCATCATCTTAAAATCTCAAGATCTTCAGGACGAAAATAACAAGAAACACAGGGCGTACACTACACTTACTTGAAAAACATATCAAGAAAGCAGTAGGTTTCATGGATTATTAGCTGTAGGTGGAGTCGGCAGATCCTCCACATCAATCCAAATGGGCTTTCCAAAAAGTTTGAACATATTCCTTTGAGCTCTGATTACATACAAAGGAATCTCCATCCCCGCTCCTGCGTCGGCTCTGGAGAGGGTGAGCTCGTCCTTGGGAAGGAGACGTTTGGCTCGAGCATAGGGTACCCAAGAACTTTTCAGGATATTGGGTTTTTTGTAATGCCCTGATCCGCGTATTGACACACCCAACTTGTGCACAGTCCCTTTGACATCAACTGCATCAATTACAACGGGTGCATTATAAGCTTCAAATGGAGGCAACGAATTAAGGGCAGCACTAGGAAGGCTCAACGGGCCCAACAAACTGGCTTCTGTTAATCGCTTACTAACGACAACTGTGCCTCCTGCTACTGCTGCTGGTTCCGCCATGTCTTAAAAGATATTTTTGGACTAGAGAGCGAGATTGGAGAAGAGAAGAGAGAGAAGGATTTTTGACCGGTGAAACCAGACAATTGGGGTTTTAAAGGCAGATTGTTTATGCAAGTCTCTAAAGTCACAGGCACTTTAGTTTATTGGGACAAGTCACAGTCTCTAAAGTCACAAAGAAAAGAAAAACAACGAATAGCTTATAGTTGTTAAGGGAAAAATCTAACGAGAGAACTAAAATTTAACGCATTTTAATATGTCGGGATTAAAATTTGAGAACCTAAACTTATGGATATACTTCTTATTTATTACGGCACTTAATGTATCAAATTTTATGTTATTTTAGTTAATAGAACAATAAAACTATACTAAGAGATCCGCTCTTTTAAGATTCGTACATATTCGATCGAGATCATTTTTTTATCAAAAGGACAAAGGACACTTGAAGAGATCGAAAAAAGAGGTAATGTGTTTTTTCACTTTTGAAATTTACACCATCTAACTCGCTATTTTGACAAGTTCAAAGGCAAAATTGAAAAACTAATGAATAAATAAATAAATGTAGAAATTCATAGCCTTATTTTGAACTGGTGACAACAAAAATGTTGCCATAAAGCCTGGCATTCACAAAGGGAAATGATCCATAATTCATTTTAGTCTTGAGCAGCCGCCATGCAGTCTATCTGAGCCACCAACGGGCCTGAAGTAGAGTTAAATTTGAAGACGTGAATGCGTAATGACTCGAATAGTTAGTTCACGAGCTCCTGCATATCACTTCCATGCACATAGAACATTGAGCAACAAGATGAATGGGAATCATATCCTTCTCTATCAAGTTCTACAGAAAATAAATAGCATTGTACAGTGAAATGCATTGTCACAAGTAGAACAAAATCAATAAATACCAAAAATCAAGGCCCTAATCTTCAAATCTATGAACATGAAATGTACACCACAAAATGTGATTTCAGGCATGGAAACCGGGCAGCTTCGACAAAGCTCTTCCAACCTGCAATCACCCACCAAGCCTTGATAGCACAATTCTCCTTGTGAATCCTCACGTTTAAATTATTTCCAGAAGAGAAGGAAACAGAAAATAGAATGGTAAATCTACAAACAGGTGGGATCCCGTGTTACGCGAAAGTTTTTGTTGTGATCTCTAAGGTGGCGAGAACTGGAATGAGAACCTACGAATTCACCTTACATCGCTTAAGACGAGCACCCAATGCAGCCTTGACCATTAACTTTTCAGGTCTGATCTCTGATAATCTTGAACCAAACTCAAACCTTTACTATTTAGCTGCTTATTCCAGAATTTACAGGGACTTTCTCCAGTGGGAGAGCAAAAAAACTGCACTCACGTATGAAAAGAAAATGAAAGCTAGCATTTACGAAGAACTACGAAGAACTGGAAGGTGCTGTAATCATACCTAGCATTTACTTCTTCAAACTATAACTACAGAGGACTTTCTTTCCATATGGCCTCGTTCGAAGTACAGGAACATGCGGTCTTATGGCCTCCACCAATGCAGCATGAACAGCTCCCTGCTCAATAAGTGAATAGAGGATACAATAAGTGAGCATGCGGGATTCGTTTCAATATGCTAATATATCTATCAGTTTAAAAAAAATGCTCCAACAGAATTGTATTCATTCTCTAAACTATATATAGTGTACGAAGAAAGAAGAAACCATAGAAACAAAAGATGTATGATGAATGCATATAGTTCTTAATGTAACTCTCTCCAGTACAAGATTTTCTTTGGACTACCCAAAATTGAACAGAATTACCAACCTTCGATAACTGCAATGCTGCTTGAATAACATAATTTCCATAAGGATCTTGCATGATTTGATCAAAGTGAGAATTATTTATGAGATCCCAGATAATATAACCACGGCGCTCCTCACTTGCATGCTTGAGGCACTTCTCTACCACATTACTGCTATACTTATGAACAGATAACTCACCATAGTTACCGTCCAACTGTTCAAGGGTGTCAACTACAGCCCAAGAAAGCTGAAGCTCGAGCACAAATTGCACTACATAGTTCCTGCAAAATCATTTTTACAATTTCTGAGTTCCAATCTAGAAAGACAACATATCATACATGATGAAAGATGATTCAGCCGAACAACAGTTACTTGATACTGCCTTTCGCGCTATGATACATGATCATTTCAAATCTAGAAATACAATGGATGAGCTTATCAACCGACAATGATTCTTAGGCACAGCACACCAATGTGGGATATGAAACAGTAATGAGATGGTGCAAAACTCTGTTACCTTTCCCAGGTAAGGCAACAGACTGACAAAACCATGTGATGAGAGGGATAGCTACAATGAAATGATAATTAAACATGCAAACATCACATCTAAATTGCTTCCAAAGAAAATGAAAGGGATGAAAAGTCACCTTCTTTTGCTGAAACACAGAATCATAATACAAGACATGTTAAGAAAAAGGGGAAGAGAGATTCAGTACCCAAATGGATCTTGGGAAAGGATTAGAGCATTTGATGTGATCTCAGAGACCAAACGGCGCCTTTGGTCGCCTTCAGAATGGCTAAGGCATTTTTGAAGAACACAACAGCCATGGCGATCAGTTGCAAGTTCAATGCAATTGGCAATTGTAGCTTCAAAAAGGAACTGCAGAAGAAATAATTAACATTATCACTTTTATCAAAAGAAGAAAACTTAATTCTTTCGTATCATAAGATTTATAGCAAGGAGAAACACCATCAACTCCATCGCGAAGGAAAAGCTTACTAAATGGAAGACGAGAATTTAGACCCAAATTTTCTCTAAACCAAACATTGAACGTGTCCGGCTTTTGTTTTAAGTTAGGAAGAAGCATGCAAGATATGCTAAACAAAGTCATGATGCAAGTATCATTTTGGTGGTTTTCGGGTAGGGAGGTCAGTAACCGTTATCAAATGTGAATATTCATCACTTAACTTGGAAATTTAAGTGCATCCTGAGTTTGTGAAGAATAAATGTAAGTTCATTAAATTTGTATCAGAGTGACAACTTTCTCAGTACGAAATCTGTCTCATATTTTGGAAACAGAACTATATCCACTGAGGACATTTGCTTCTTCTTTGATAGTCTGAAGGCTTCAGATGCTCGAACATGAGAATGGTTATGGAAGAGTATCACAAAAAACTCCAAGTGCACAAGTGATTTGAATGTTCCTTACCTCACTATATTCAGGCAACAGATACTGCAAGCAGCGTTGAGCAACATGGTTACCATTCATATTTTTAATCAAAGTCACTATACCAGGCTTTAGTGAGGACACGACTGTAGAAAACTGCTCTGGTGTCTTAAGGGTTTCAATAACCTTTTGAACAGCTCGGGTTCTGCATCCAAAAAGTAGTTAAATAAATAAAGTATGAGATGCAAATAGCATAGTCTTTTTTATTCTTTCAAAGGTAGAAAGACTGAGTTTTGACTGGAAGAAAATAAACAGGTAGCATACCCATGCATGTCACATGAAATCCTAACAAGTTCCCCAGGTTTTCTAGTAATGGCACAAAGTATTTGCATTCGCTGATCCTCATCACACACTTCAAGCAACTTCTGGACTAAGTAATTTCCAAAAGGATCTGTCATCAGCTCAACAATGTGATCAATAATCTCCACAAAAATCTTTTCAACATCCCGAGGGGTGCCCTCAGAAAATTTTCTTTGCAAGAAACGGCAACCATGTTGGTCCTTTGCCATGAGATATATTTTACCAGCAACTTCATCCACTAAGCTGTACTTCAGATTCTGGGTCCTGAGATTAGCACCTTTAAGATATGTTACATCAGGAGACAAGTTCCATGAGCTGAAATCATCTAATTGATAGCACTCACTAATAGGGGCAGATAAGCTATGGTGCAGAAGGCCATTTGATAGAAATTTCCTATTCCAGTTCAGATGGGTCACTGGCTCATTACTTCCCATTGAACCGAATTTCAGAGCTTTAAGTGTGTTCAGTCCTTGGGATCTTGTCAAAATCTTTTCAGGAAAACTCTGCCTTTCAACTTTGTCCAAAACATGAATTGGATTTTGAGGTAGATTCAAACATCTTGTTGCTGCAAAATTATTCCAATATGGATCTTGATTGTATTCTTGAGGTTGATGAGCTATTGGGACCTCAAAATATCCTTGTCGCGCGTTTTGATTCAATGATCTACTCACAGTATTCCCATTTGCTTGAATAGGGACCTGAGCTTCCAACTGTTGGTTATGCAGTTGCTGCATGTAAAGGCATTGCTGATGCATCCTATAATACTGTTCATCTTCAATATTCCTCCAACTGATGTGAGGCTGGTTTAGCTGTTGTGAACGTAAATAAGGAAGGTGAGACTGAACATCTGCAAAGTATTGGTGCTGATCAGAAATGAAAGGAAACTCCAAGCCAGGAACATTCATGTTGGAAAGGAACTGAAAGCCTTGCACTCCATGAGACAACGGCAAAGCATTGGAGTAGTTTTCAATTGACCGGGGCTGACAATAACCAGCCGATATCTTCTGTCCTTGACTGTCAAGTTTTAACAAATCTGAATGCTCTTGCCTACCTTTTGCTACCTTAAACTCATCAAAAACACAAGGGACATTGTTTGGTGTCTGGAAAGGAGCAACCGTCGCAGGTGGATTTGTATTAGGAAGTGACTTCTTCATGTTGTTTACGTATTCACACTCCATTAGAGCACCGTTGTTTGTAGAGGATTTGCAATTTCCTGGAGGAGTCCCCCAAGTAAATCTCAATTCTGCAA
Organism: Viola odorata; assembly: GCA_963691705.1. NCBI lineage: Eukaryota > Viridiplantae > Streptophyta > Magnoliopsida > Malpighiales > Violaceae > Viola > Viola odorata. Next base: position 65,481,181 of record OY829541.1, read on the forward strand.
ATGCAGAACTCAATGATTGGTCATCTGGTAATTTTGCTTCCTCCAATTGGACCCTTTTGATGGGAGATGGCTGCAGTTTACTTACCAGCATTCTTCTCCCATCTGCACCCCCATTAGTTTGGAGTTTCTCAGTCACACAAGTGGGTGTCATGATACCATTTAAAGACAAACTTTTAGTTCCAACTTCTGCAGGGTGTGAATTTCCCAAAGTAGCATTCGGAATCTCTCCAAGAAGCTTCTCAAACTCATCAAATTCTAATTCAGTTCTTTGATCTGCCATTCTGTAATCTGTAGTAGACTTGCTGAAAAAAATCCTCAACAGCCAAACAAAGAAATCTACACAACACAATGTGGATCCACATACACAGCCTTCAATGTGGCATGAAAATCCTGGACCATGAGAAAATCATAATGTGCTACATTGTCTATCCATCCAACAAAAATACAATTTTTTGCTGCTTTTAGACCTCACTTGAAAGACGAAAACTAAAAACTTTCAAGTGATGAATATTTCAGTCAACAAGTTAATTTTGGGAAAGAATTAAGAAGCGCGTTGAGAAAACAACAAATACAAGACAAATATACATCGAGACAAAAGATTCTACATCAGTAACATAACAAATATGACCAGTCTCGGATCAGGACATCTTAAAGTTTCTTTCTTTTTTCTCGATTTCTACGTCAAGACCCGTAATTCAGTATAAGTTAGTCAAAAGAGCCCAAACCCAGGAAATGAAAATCTTGATCATCAGAAACCAACATCTAAATTCATCAAAAAATCAATCTTGAAAACCCACATCAATCAAGCATCCAAAATGAAAGAAACCCAATTCAGCAAAAAGGGATTCAAGACAATGTGGAAGGGAAAGAGGACAGAATAAGAGATTGGACAGAGACAAAACATATCAGTGACATAAAGGCATGGCAGCAAAAACACAGAAAGAACAGCAAACTTTAAAAGGGTGATCAATTCTTTTTTCCTATGGTTGATGATGATAAATTAATTTAGAGAGAACGCAAAGAGAGTGCAGAATTAAGGTTTTTCTTTTTGGTGGTACGGTAGGCGGCGTGAAGGAGGAGGAGAGGCTAAGATAGAGAGACTAGGTAGCTAGAGAGGGTGTGAGTGAGAGAGGGAGAGAGGGAGAGAGAGAGAGAGGGGCTCATCAAATCTCATGGAATTGGGGAATTAGCGTACAGAATTACAGACGCACCAAACAAACCGTATACCAACTTCAAAGACTAGTACCATAAAACCATAAATATGGAGTATGAGAAAGATCAATGCATGGACTGCAATGTTGTGGTGGTGTTTGCCTAATTCCTAATAATGTTTGTTTCTTTAATTTATTCCCATCTCATTTTATTTTTTTAAGTTCTAAACTCTTTTATTGTACAGTTCTTGCAGTTTTTGGTCCCGGGGAGGCTCCGTTAGACCCACCACTCCTTTACTAAATGAAACAATTGTGAATCGTGTTTGAGTTAAAGGCTCCAAGGCCAAATCCAAGCCCGAAACAAAAACGCTTGTGGACCAATTGGGCTTTGCCGTAATTTTTTAGGGTCCATTAAGACTCAAATTTCGCCTTATGTTGGACAATCAATCAACCCGAATAGCATCTCGAAGGTCTTTTGAACCGGGTTGGTGGTCATACTCAGACTCCGATTTATCCCTAACCGGGTTGGTCAAGTTTGACATACATACGTACATAATTATATTTCTTGTTCCAGGTAATTACGTTATGGTATTGATCAGCTAATTTGCCACTTATGAGTTATCATGCCAACTGTGGAAACAGGTTATGTTGACTCGGGGGACAATTCATTCCTCATTCTACTGCTAACATCATAAACACCATAAATACGATCAGCTGTACCGTACTCTTAACTTTTATAAAGTAAGGTATCGGTATTACGCATGTGGAAACCACTGCTTTTACTGATACTCTACTTTATGATGATCGACAAGTGCAGGGTACGGCAATTTCAATGCACGAAAGATGCTCCAAAAATACTATATAAGTAACCATATGAGGACTTCGTATTGATTTTTACAATGCCAAATCGCCAGTGTCAAAATAGAAAACCCAATATCAAAGGTAAAGAAAAGTACAAACAAAACAACCAAAGTATATCTGAATCCTGATGCAAAAATTCCTCTCTTTTAACCTGAAAAAGAAGCTAAAAACAGTTCCTACCCCCCTGTGATTTACACTGAATCTTGTTTTTTTTTTAACTTGCCTTCCGGTTCGCCGTTAATTATGGTAAAGACAGTTTTTCCCATTGTTCCGTCTTCAGGTTCCTGCAGAGGCTCCAACGAATCAACTATATCTCGCATTAAAGGCCGTGCCTTTGGATTTCGGTTCAAGCAATGATAGGCCAGCATTGCTGCCTTGTGAGCTCCTTTCAATGGATAATCTCCGTCTAGTCGCGGATCGACAATGTTCACCAGTTTCTTCTTTTCTTTGAGTAAAGGGAGAGCCCAATCTGTTAGGTTCTGCTCCCGCGCAGGTCGTGACTTGTCCAAAGACTTTCTTCCTGTCAGAAGTTCAAGAAGAACAACTCCAAAGCTGTATACATCACTCCTAGGAGTAAGATGACCTGCTCCAATATTAGCCCAGAAATCTTCAATTAATCATTGTAGATAGAAATTGCAAGTTGAGATTCGACTCGAATTCAAGACCAAACCTCTTCCTACTTTACAGGAAGTGCATAGGAATGTAAGGAAAACTTGAACAGCTTACCTGTCATTATATACTCAGGTGCTGCATATCCATAAGTTCCCATTATCCGGGTGGAAACATGAGTTTTGTCTCCCATAGGTCCATCTTTTGCAAGACCAAAATCAGAGAGCTTTGGATTGTACTCCTGTTATTGTACGCATAAAATCAAGTCAAGTTTCAGGCTGTAAACCTGCTTAATGAAATAACATCAACATGTTAAGGATTTCCAAATTATTGCAGATGATACGAAAAAGAAGAGATCTCAAATTTCATCGATCCAAGTTGATTCCAAACAACTCACAGCAGTTCTTTTTCAAACATAGCTATCTATAAGCTGCACTTTGTATAGTAAAATTCCTAAACTGTAAGAATGTAGTGCCGGGTTGTTTCATCTATATCTTTTGCAGGAGATGAAATAGCACATTCTTAGTAAACCCATTATGCACTAACTGTTCTGTCACCGATCTCCCTTACTAAGACTTCAAGTTTAGTAAGGCAAAGAACTAGAGGCCAGAAAGGCTTAATAGTGTACTCTACATATAAGGGAGTAACATAACAAAACTAACCTGGTCTAGCAGAATATTTGATGTCTTGAAATCTCGATAGATGACAGGTTTCTCAGCATCATGCAGAAAGGCAAGTCCTTTTGCTGCACCGAAGGCAATCTTCATTCTGACAGACCAGGGAAGAGGAAGCAGCACTCCTACATCAATGGAACAGAATAATGCTTTCCTGTCAGGCTTTTTACTTAGCTCACAAACACCTCTCAGCATTTTTAAGTAATTCAAGAAACAGGATTGCTTACTTGAGAAGAGATTGTTTTCGACACTTCCTCGAGCCATGTACTCGTATATTAGAACGCGATGTTCATCCTCACAGCAATATCCAATCAATTTCACCAAATTAGGATGGGAAAGTTGTCCCAGAAATATGACTTCTGCCTATATGTATAAAAGGCCTAAAAGCTGTTAAATCAATCAAACTTGTGTGTGCATAAACGAAAATAGACGGACAGATCAATTTACCAGCCATTCTCTGTGGCCTTGAAAACTGTTATCGCCATCATGAACCTTAACAGCAACTGGAAGTGGCTCAAGTCCTTCCCTCAAATCATCATTGATAAACCCTTTATAAACACGACCAAACCCTCCTCCACCCAACACTCGATCTTGCCTAAAGTTTGCGGTGATGATCTTAAGCTCATCAAATGTAAAGACAATCAATGGTTTTGAACCCGAATCGTGGCGCAAGTCTTCTACTTCTTCAGGATTTGAGGGTAGCTTCCTTTCATCCTTTACTGCTTTCTCGGTTGACTTGTCATTTGGAGACTCTAAAATATGAAATTACACAACATAAATCACACCTCACAAAAACAAAAATCTTCAATGAACATGGTAAAATAAATTGAATTCTACAAATTGATGTGTTCCATTTTTCTTTTTAACCATTATGAACTACTCCAGGTTGAAATCCAAGCAACTGTTACATTATTTTTTGAGTAAGAGTAAGGCTAGACAGCACCCTCAAACAAGCACCCAGGCTAATTATAATTGTACCACGTCAATCAAAAATTACAAAAATGTCATGATTGGCCTGGGGTGCTGTTTGAGTGGGCTGTCTAGCATTACTCTTTTTTTTTTTTACGTTCATGCTTTTGGAAGATTCAATCCAACAAAAGTCACATCTTCAAACACACAAAGAAGTATAGCTTCAAGAATAAAAGGTTGGTTACCAATTTCCAAAGCTATGTAGTAAAAAAGATAAGATTTTAAAACTGAAACATTGATAAGAAGATAAGCTTCAACCCACTATGACCTTTCTCCTCCCACTTGAGCAACAAAACCACAAAAAAGTCATCACCTTTATAACTTTCTATTGGAATAAAAGAAAAAGACTAGTCTTTTTATTTGCATTGCATACTAATCTAAGTTTCAGGAAGATGGTATCTCTAGATGTAAGATCCTAATAGATCCCGTATCAAAAGTTTATATGTTTTATCAAAAAAATTGTAAAAGGCTAAGACTTTTAAGCAGAAAAACCCATTGCTGTAGCAGAGAAGCAAAGCAGAGGGGAAAACAGAGTATGCATGGTTGATAATTTGTACCATTTATTCCATCCAATTACAACAAGAAGAAAGACAGAACGAAAAAGGGAAGAACTTGGAGTGGAGCGAAGCACCAACCTGATTTTGCATTTGATGAGACTCTGTAAACAGAAGGCTCCCATTTGCACCAACAATTTCCCATTTTCTACCAAAAGACAACAGAAATAGAAAAAGAAAAGGAACTTCCTTTCTTCACAAACAACAAGAGATCATCACCACTTTTTCCTTTTTTTCATAAAAAAAAGGAAAAGAAATGGAATTGAACCCAACCCCAAAATTGCAGGAGAACAAACAAAGAGAGAAGAAAACACTTCAAAAAAGCCCACTTTATGGTTTGTTTGTGTAGGTGTGAAATGGAAAAAAGAGAGGAAGATTGTGGGTTACAAATTACAATTGCTGGCAAGAATAAGAGAGTGTGCGTTCTACTTCTCAATGAAAATGATGAGGTGGGCATTGAAGTGGAGGATAGTAGCTCTTCTTCAGCTCTGGCGGCGATGGGCCCACGAGCTTTCTTGTTGTGCTGCTCTGTTTTCCTTTCCTTTTATCTATTGTTTATTAATTTTGTATTAAATTTGCATCTAATAAGTTTATCGCTTGTCTTGTTACTAATAAAAGTATATATAAAGTTTCGAATTTTACCTCTTTATAAATAAAAAATTGTGAACAAAAATCTCAACAAAACAAAAGAAAGTGACTTGCTTTCTTGTTGTGTTGTCCTTTTCGCACTAGTGCGCAATTGGAATGCGCATATCCTTTTCTTGCAATTCTCTTTCAGTTGTCGCCTATCATTCTTGGTTCTTTTCGCAATTTTTGTTCTTTCTTTCCCACCCAACAACGCACACAACACTTCTTATATTTAAGTTTAATGATATTTTTTCTCACTAAAGTTTAATGAGTATCTTATTTAATTTAGTCCTAAAAGTATAATTTTTTGTAATCTAATCTCTAAAGTGTGGTTATTTTGCTTAATTTAGTTCATATGTTAATTGCAAATAGTTGAGGTTAATGATGATTTGGGTCACGTGGCGTGCAACTGACATGCATTATTAAATATAAATTTGTTAAATTTAATCTCTAAAGTATAACACATTGTCTAATCTAATCCTTAAAAGTCAATTTATTTAATTTGATCTTTTAGCATTACAAACCTAAAAGAGATATAATTAAATAAAATGATTGTATTTTAGAGATGAGGTTAAATAAAATATGATAGTTTAAGGGGAAAAAATGTTATTTCATCTTAGATTTACACACTCATCCTCCTCTAGGCTCTAGCTCTTTGGTTCTGTATTGCCGGACGACATCTTTCCTCACAGTCACAAGACAACTCTCTCTCAACCGACAATCTATATTTTGATTTTTCTTCAAAACTCTCACTTTCCATATTTTTATGCATCTTTTAATGTAAATTTATTTGAAAGACCAAACAAGCATCTTATTATAAATTTAAGTTATCGATCATATACAAAATCGTGAATATAATGTAATTGAGACAACGTTGACAAATATAAAAATTAATTAAAGGTATCATAAACATTGTAGCTTATGATTAATGTAGGGATGAAAATGGTGGAAAAGTATATTCTTTTTCTTTTTCTTTTTAATGAAAGTAAATTATCATCCAATCAGACCAAACCGATTTAAAGCATTACAGCAAAAACTCAAGGGTTTTAAAGTAAAATAAATAGACAGAAACCAAGCCTAATAGTAGCCCAAAACAAATCGGCCCATAAATTACTGCTAGCCCATAGGCCTTCCAAATAGAAAAACCTTAATTGTAACAAACACACCAAAATAGATCCCTTCCAAACCAATCACCGATCGATCACCTAAGCACCCCTTGTGAGTTGGGTAATTAAGAGGGAAAGATTGCGGTCGGTGGTCAAAATTTAAATTTTAAAAGTACTATGTATCTAGAAAGTGGTGTGATAAAATTTTTAAAAAATTATAACACGTGTATTCATCATATTTGTTGGACAATTCAATTAAATGTGTGACTATTTCATTGATAAATCGACATTATTGATAAGATAATGGTGGGAATTCGTGTGAATCGTAAATTTTAAGGGTATTTTATGTTGTTATATATTTTCTTACTGATTTAAAACTTGCGATATTATTTATGCAACAATCATGGACTTCAGTTTAGGCTTTGGATAATTAGCGAATAGTTAAAAGGTAAGAAGCAAATGAATTAGGCTATAAAGGTTGGTCATATCGCATCTATGTTCTTTGTTATACTTGGCTTGTTGTATATGCATACTATTTCTTAGGTCCAATCATACATCTATATATGTAGATTTTAGACCTAGAATCCTTGTGGCACAAGCAGGACTTCCATTCCTATTAACTATAACTAATTATTGTCAAGAGAAACTTTAAAGGGAGCATGCATTTAGCAGCTGAACGGGAGCTACCATAGTTACATGTCATATTCGTATTGATTGAGGAGATGGGATATATTTGTGGTGAAGAATTAATGATGGAAGGTGCACATGCATTTTCTGTTTAGGGTATGATGGAGTTTTATGATGGTGGTCTCGGCTCTTGCCTCTTGAGAGGTGATTTCTACTCTATATTACCATACCATAGGGAGCAGTAGTAGCAATTGTAACATGAGATATTAGTATAGGTAGCTTTGATGATGCATATTGCAAGGACTGAATTACAAGTTTTGTCAGAAATTATAACTGTTTGAAAGTCTTTAAGCACAAGCATATACCAATATATATACGATCAGAGAAACATCATACTTAATTCAGTATATATGGCATCTTATAATGTTGTTCTTCATTGCTTTTGGGCCCTCGTTTTCTCCCTCTCTTCTTATTTTGCTCACTCAATTCCCACTTCTCATGTAATCTTTTTAAATTACCATTTAATTTGGCATACCATATTCTTTTCAATTAATCTTCTAATTAATTAAGTTAATTCTGTGTGCATGCAGGTTTATGTTGTTTATTTGGGTCAGAACCAGTTTCAAGATCCCATCCTCACTTCAAACTCTCATGTTCAACTCCTCACTCAAGTCTTTGCAAGGTAATTACTAGTTGTCGCAACTGAAGTAGTGATAGATAGGTATATATATACTCGTCTTTGGTTTCTAAGCAGAACCATATTTGAGCTACAAGGTTTTGATATATATAGCTTAATTAACTAAATCTTACTTTTGTGTCCTTGATTTCTTTTCTTTTTTCAATATAGTGAAGATGAAGCCAAGGAATCAATGGTTTACAGCTACAAGCACAGTTTTTCGGGATTCTCAGCCAAGCTTAATTCAAGTCAAGCAAACGCATTAGCCAGTAATTAATTATGATTACCAATTAATTAGTTGTAGCATTTTATTTGATTATTAATTTAATCCGTAGAATAATTAAAATGCATAATAATTTAACTAAAAATTAATATATATATATATATATATATATATATATATATATATGCAGACCAGAAGGAGGTGATATCGGTGTTTAGAGGCAGAATACTAAAGTTGCACACCACAAGAAGCTGGGATTTCTTAGGCCTCCGCTTGGACAAAAGTACTCATCACATACCTCCTCTTCACTTGATCAAGTATGGTGCTAATGTTGTTGTCGGGGTGCTTGACACAGGTGATTCTTGTATATATCTATAGTTAGGTCGTTGCGGTGTTCTCACGAGAAGCAATTTGGTAGTCCGATCGTTGATTAGTTCTGTAGATGAAAAAATTACATATTCGGAGCATTTTACCCCTCAACAGAAAATTTCAGCCTATACTCGTAAAATCGCATGTCAAATTTTGCACCCTCATTCACATAAAAGACGAGATCTATCATTATCACCCCCACATAATCATGCCAACCATGGACTGATCAATTACTAATAGTGAATCCCAACATTTATGTGATTGTGTAAATTGTGATATGACATGTGGGAGTATTCAGGAGATTTATTCCTTTAATACACCAATTAGAACAAATGAATCTTACTCTAGTGGGTTTTTGAAACCTGAGTTTGAGTTCTTATTAGTACCTTTACTATTGGTAAAACAACCAATAAACTCTCATAAGGAGGAGGTTGGAGTGGTCTAGGTTTTTCATACACGGGTGGTACATAGGTATTAGCTCGGTATAATGCGACGGCTAGGTGATTGGCAATTTAGTTTTGTGTGGGTATATGCGACTGTCTAGGGTCAAACGGTTGGGTAACGGGTGTGGGGTTGGGTATGTGAGAGTGTCTAGGCTCATATGGATGGGCGATGGGACATACAGTTAGAGATATTTATCGTTAAAGCTTATAATTTATATATGTTAATTAATTGATTGATTAATGGGAATAAGATGTGAATAATCAATGCATGGCTAGGTATATGGCCAGAATCAAAGAGCTTCAAAGAAGAGGGAGGGATGGGCCCAATCCCACATTGGTGGAGAGGAGAATGTGTAGAAGGAGAAGACTTTGACCCCAAGAAAGCATGCAACAAAAAACTGATCGGCGCACGCTACTACATGAAAGATCATCTTGCACAACAAAACGAAATCGAAAATGCCAATGCCGCCAAAGAATATAAATCCGCTAGGGACTCACTTGGCCATGGGTCCCACACCGCCTCGACGGCCGTTGGTTACACGGTAAGGAATGTGAGTTTCTTGGGAATGTTAGGAGAAGGAACAGCCCGCGGTGGGGCTCCAAGGGCTCGGTTGGCGGTGTATAAAGTTTGTTGGGGCCCCCGCGGGACTTGTGGGGAAGCAGACATACTTGCAGCATTTGACGATGCGATTAGAGATGGAGTGAATGTGATCTCAGCCTCATTTGGTTCAACTCCACCTCTGCTTCCATTTTTTGCATCCAGTGCGGATATAGGGTCTTTTCATGCCATGCAACGCGGCGTCTCCGCCGGAAATGATGGGCCAAACCCTTCTCTTGTTCAGAATGTTTCCCCTTGGAGCATCTCGGTTGCCGCTTCATCGATTGATCGAACGTTTCCTACGCAGATACTCTTGCGTCGCCTGAATTTTAGTGGTAATTTATTTATCGTGGTAAGATAAACTCTCCTAATTGTCACTAGATAATTTAATTATTCGTACTTTAACCAAATTAATTTAGCGCGAACAGAATTAGTTCTTATTGGGTAATTTATATAAAGTTTGGTTTATGACCCAAAAAAAAAAAAAAAAATACGATTGTGGGTACAGATGCCCAGGGAGAAAGCTTCATTACTAAGCCGATAAGTGGAAGATTGGCGAGCGCAATTGCTTACTTTGATGATGGGTAAGTAACTCTACAATTTTATGGTTAAATAATTTAAGTGAACTTTAGTTAAAATACTCAATTTAATTTTGAAGAAGAATTGATCAGGGTTAAGGTTAATTTATGTTTTTTTTTTGGGTTCGACCGGTAGAGCACGGTCTTATAACATTAGGTGAAAAAAAAGTAGTAAAAAATATCAATGGAATGTACTAAACTAATTATTTTGCATCGATCAACTCGTAATTAACATAGATGAATTGATTGATGTATTAGAGTTTGCGCGTCGGAGATGTGGAACAAAAGATTAGCTACAGGCGTGATCATTTTATGCTTCTCGACCATTGGCCCAATAATACAAGCTGGCATTGCACAGGAAGCAGTGATGACTGCCAATGGATCTGCTCTCATCTTTGTCGAGCCTCCTTCTAACCAATTCCCTGACGTTGACGACACCATCCCTACAATCCGACTCGACATTGCCACCGGAACCCAAATCCAATTCTTCCTCGCTCAATCTCGCAGGTACATACACTTATCCATCAAAAGACCGAATTGAATAGTTGGTTTATTATCCAATATTTATAACACTCATTCTTATATATAAATATTCTTTTCTAAAATAATTTAAAAATCACTGTTACCTAATCGTTAAATTATTAAATCATTTATTTAAATTTTTGCTTCTTCTCAAATAAGGAACCCAATGGTGCAAATATTCCCAAGTAGAACAACAATTGGGAGGACGACAGCACCGATTGTGGCACCCTTTTCATCCAGAGGTCCAAGCTCCATCTCCCCTGACATTCTGAAACCGGACATAACTGCGCCGGGAATCAACATCTTAGCAGCATGGACAGGCTCAGGTTCAGGTTCAGACAACAACAATTGGAGGATCCTGTCAGGCACGTCAATGTCCTGTCCTCATGTTTCAGGTGTGGTTGCCCTCCTCAAATCAGCTCACCCTGAGTGGTCCCCGGCCGCCATCAGGTCAGCCCTCATCACCACAGCTTCCACCAGGGACACGGCCTCCAACACCATTCTCTCTGCTGGCACGATGAAATCTTCTGACCCTTTCGACATCGGTGCTGGACACATCAACCCCTGTAGAGCAATGGATCCTGGTCTAGTCTATGACATGAAAACTAGTGACTATGTTTTGTTCCTCTGCGATCTTGGATACACCAAACAACAGATACTAACTTTGCTCCTTCCTAATTCTGTAGCCCCACAAGACCAATCCTTCATCTCTTGCTCTACCATCCGAAAAACCAACGCGAACATCAACTACCCATCCATCGCTGTTTCATCCCTCCACTCAACCATCACCATCAAGAGGACAGTCCGCCACGTCGGTCCCGGAAAGAGTGCATTCTACACTGTCGGTGTCGTGAAGCCTCATGGAGTGGAAGTCACAGTGTGGCCTCCAATTCTAATCTTCTCCTGCCTCCATCAGGAATTGTCCTATTTCGTCACTCTCACCCCACTCATCTCCTCCCAATGCTCAATCAATCAGATACGATTTTGGAGAGATCGTCTGGTCTGACGGTTTCCACAAAGTCAGGACCCCTTTGGCTGCATTGCTCACCATTAATTACAATTATTGAACCATTATACTATTGCATCTTTTGTTTTGTTTGTGGAAGAAATATAAATTTATAAAATCTGATGACAAGTTGAGTTTGGATACGAGGATTGATGCTATCGTTCTAACACTTTCTATCCTGTAAACTTGACTTGTTCAAATACAACAAAACTGATTTGCTTTCTCATACAGCTCTAATGTTATTTCTTTGCGGTTACGTTGCAAACTGAAAAAGAATACTAGTCCATGCACATCGGAGAACAGAAGAGGATGAACGCCATGACAATCAGCCATTATATAGATTTATATAACTGTCCTTCATGTGACAAGATATCGGCCAAAACCTTAAAAGCCAACTGAGCTTATAAATTTGCATATAAATAAACTATCAGTGTTCTAATCAACTCGGACTTCAGGGATTCGAGATACATTATAAACAGCTCATGTACAATTGTTTCTAAATGTAGAGATTACAACAGAATGCATAGATACGCAAGGGGCAACAATGAAAAAGCACGCCAAGGTCTTAGTGCGCATTAAGACTGTACATTTGTATTAACAAGTTTAATCCTCCCATTTGAACTGAGTAACTGATTGTAAGATCTCAAACTCAGGTGCGCGCGTATGAAGGTCAGGTTTCAGAAGTTACCGGGGAGAACGTCAAGGTCTCAGTGTGCATTATCAGAAACCCAACCAGAGACCATACTGTCATCTATAGGCTTTAGTCCCCCGCATGACCGAGCAACTGATTCAAAGAGCTTCTCAATCTCTGGTGCACACCTTATGAATGAGCGATTCCAGAAGTTATATCTAGGATTCTGCAGAACAAACAAACATCAAAATACCGAACAAGGAGCATGCACTGCATAATTAACTTTTGTAATGCATTATCACCTTTATTAGCTCAATGAAAGTAATCAGGAGGCCCCATGGATGTGGTCGATTAACAATTAGCCGTTCCAACAAGACTCTTGTGATCTGCTCTTGGATAATTTCCTAACCATTCCAAAAGTACACCATAAAATTAAGCACAACTTTTCTGTTACCAATACAATTCATTAATTAATCAACAAGACCTTATAACCAATACACATAAATAACCAACTCTTGAACCACAATCCATTTTGAGAAGTACATTTCTCTGCAAGTGCAGGAAAACTACTCTTAACCACGTCAGTCACGTCTGTGACCATGTGCACATGGGCACCATGACCACACCATAGACATTTGGAATTTAAATACAAGAGACCGATCTTCATATATTATATATTATGGTGCGACAGAATACGAGGATGCCTATCCATTAAAAGCAACTAACATGTTCTCAGCATACTAAAAAAAACGCTCACCTGGTTTGATTCAGCAAATAAGTAAAGCAGGACGAAAGAGAAGTAATGTGTATGGTTGTTTGGATAACGCAGTTGGTTAGCTACAGCATTAAGGAAAAGGTATCGCCCTTCAGTGTCTAGTTCCAGTATCAGAGTCTGATAGATATCGAGTGCAGCATCAACCAAAAAGGCAGCAACAGGAACATTGTTTCCAGCTGGTTGCGTATGAGATGTTCTTGCCTGCAGCTGTTGGATAGCCTGAAAGATAATTGCCAATTATGAGCATTCAACAACTCCAGAGGTCCCTTGAATGAGTTAACGCAAATAAAATACAAAAGAACATCTCCAACAGAACACGATGTACCTGCATTCCAGAGTACAGCACGAGGGAGTTGATCAAAGGCACATTGTAACGTGTTCCAGCGGAAGCAGCCTCATTTGTCGGAAGAAGCAGTCTCTGTTTTAGTTCGGTGGGGAAGGAAGAACCTGGTTGCCTTGTCTGCAGAGATTTCAATAAAAGAAAATCCAGCAGAATATCATTAAAGAGGATGACATCTAAAGAGAATAATGTAGCATAAGGCATGGATGTCTTTTGTGGTGAGCAGGAGTGAAGATTGAAGAAATAACCAAATCACAAGACCTAGTACAATAAAGTATCCCATCACCTACCTTAAGATACTCATCTACATCAGCTTTCATCTGCTTGGCTTTAAGAGCAGCATCAACTTCTGATAGGATATGAGGAGGTTCCCTGATTTCAGGAAGCAAATCAATCTGCAGGCGTGGGAAAACAGAGCCATGTCCTTCAGTATCAGTTATCACAACCAAGAAATTTAAAACCAAATTCTTACAGAATAACTGTTAACAATGGGTTAATTTAAGATGCTCAAACACCTTTAAATTAGGAGTAGATGGATCTGGAAGCCTCATGTTGCGGGGAAATGCACTGAGAATGATATTACGCATTTGTATGCAGCTCGGAGGAATTACATCACAGAATGTGAAATGGTAGTCGCACAGGAACTCGGGGAAATCATGCAGTAACACCAAAAGCACTCTAAGAGTACCTTTGTACAGAAACTGAACCTACATGGATAATAAATTAAGAATTGTCATGTTATGCAAACAATGAGCAAATTAAAGATAGGAAAGAATAATTGACATACTGGGGGTCCTAGTTCAGCATTCCTTAAAAATGGCTCCAAGAACTGGAACAAGTCTAATAGCAGGCGTTGGACAAAAGGCCATCCCTTCTGAGCATTTACTGTGAGCAGTTTCGGCATGAAACTTCTGTGACTCACCAACTCCAGCCATGCAAAACTGAAACCAAACACAAAGTTACAGATGCAAATATTAAAGAGAGACTTACTCTAGGATGCAAAATATTCCCATTGTTTATGCAGAAGAAAAAAAAGAGCACCTTCTATCATAACGGGACAATTTTTTTTAATAAAAACAGATAGCATGGTGGCAGGAAGATACGATCTCACTAAATATTCATTTGTTTTCCTATACCTTCACCATGCTATCCATATATACTATAGAAATTCCAATTCTATAGAATGATCACATCTCAACATCCATTTCTCAATAAATTCACAATGATTACCTGAATGCAGGAACTTTGAGGGGCTGCAGACTATGGAAAGTGTTGGCAAAGGCTGTCAAGATCTGTTGCGGAAAGACATGTTCATGTTAACGAGTGGAGACAACCAAGTCTACCAAACTGAAATGAAACCATAGGCAAATATTGTTGGCAAATGGGAGAAAAAAATCTATGTACCTGAAAGTTTGCACCATCAACAACAGGGTCCAACGAAACAAGGTCTACTAGCCAGCATATAAACAATCTAAAATATGGTCTTGGGTTGAAAGATGTCTTCTTTTCTTCCGAATCGTTTTGCATATATCTCACAATTACACCCAAAATCTGCCAAATACAAAAGATGTCATACATGCAGTGTTGGAAAGTAGAGAAGGAATGGGGGAAAAAAACACCCTTAAGATTCACCTTTCCCAAGAGGAAGAGTTTATTTGATCCCTGCTCCACCTGTGTGAGAGAATAGCAATGAAAACTCGATCCAAAGAAACAAAAAGTAAAACAGAACTTGTCATGCCTAAAGCCCTACCTTTAGGATTGAATATACAAGTTTTGCATAGATATCAATGGCAAGGAACGACAAATTCTGGACTTGTTGAGTTGATTGCAGTGCAGTAGTATTAATCATATCGGAGGATAGGCAATGTACAACAGAAAGTTCCTGATACGATACGAAGGAATTAAACTTGCATTGTGCAAAAAAGAGGAAGTTAGATGGCTCAGGACTATTATAGAAATATAAAATCAAACCAAGAAAATTCACCATGAGTATACGGAAAAAGCGATCTGTTGCATCATCTCCTTTCAATAGGCCACTTTGATGTAATTGTAAAATGAAATGGGTTAAAGCCGCATCATTTGCACCTGGGAGTTCACATATTCGATACCAATCCGCAAATAGCATAGATACCTACATAAAATGCAAACAAAATAAAATACAAGTTTTTTTTAAAATAAAAAAATTAAAGTTTCAAATTATTACTTATGCTGCAAATGTATATTATGAAGGGATGCGAGCACAATGAAACAATACATTACATGCATTGAGGGGGAATCAGGGAGGTTTATATGACCTCCAAAGGTGAGATACTCATTAACAAGAATAAAACACCAATGAAAAATAAAATATTACGGCATTTAAAATAATTGTTTACATGCTGCTAAAATATACCACAAAGGGGTGAGAATATAGCAGGATAATTATAAATGATTTACATCGTGTAAATGATAGAGAAGGAGGTGTGAATGGCCTACCATGCCAGGTAGTTTTCAGCAAGAATCTACCCAACCTCACACAATGAGCAAACAAAACAAACTAGAAAAAACCAATAACAAATAGTACAAGGAAAGTGAGCTATCTGTCAACTGAATCGGATATAATGTTTGAATTGTTATAATTTTGGTTTCTGACATCCTGAAGAAAGTGTTTCAGAAAAGAAATCTTAATACCTGCTCGCGGAAACCAGCAGGATCCGGCTCCATAGTCTCAACGCTATAGTCTTCCCTATTAGAAGTTAACTGATTTGTTGCCTGGTTGAACAGAACGACAAAAGTTTAAGAATAAAGATTGCAACAGTGACTAGTAAATAATGGGTAATAGCATCTGCAATAACCTTCTTGTCTCTAGGCTGTCTTGCCTTATCCTCCTTTCCAACAGAAAAACTAGATAGAGAACCCGTATTAGCAACAGGATTCCTAACCATCTCAATCAGCTGTTGTAGTGATTCAGGAGATCCAGGTTTTACAGAAAGCTGGCAGTCACAATCAGTTAGAAGTTGCACAATTAACACAATGGGATAAACCCCAACTCCCCTCAAGAAAGAAAAAGCATGAGCAGAACCTTAACCAATGCATCAACAAGATTGTGGAGTTCAGAAATGACTTTAGATTCTTCAATAGGCAAAGCTTGAATAAGTGAGATAGAAAATTCAGTTGCAGCCTCTGCAAAATTGAAGGAGTTATTGAACAAAGGAACTGCAGTAGCATTAACTATCAACTCGAAACAATAAAGTTCCATGTACATACTATTCCTTCCTCCGTCTATAAGTTTGGCCATGTGAGCACTGTACTCTGACATATTGAGCAATTCACTGCGTATGAGGCCCACAGTAATATCTATATTGAGCTTCCGCTCCTCATCTGAATAAATCACCTGTAGGATAGAGTTGCAAAATGACAATTAAATTACATAAATGTCAACAGAAGAAATATCACGTTTATCATTGAAACTGTAAGATAACATTAGGTATCACATGACTTCAGGAGATGTTGAACGGTCAACAAAGCATACCCAGCTAGTAAGTTCTTTGACAACAAGCTTGCAAACATCACGAATAGCAGCCAGAATTGCAAGACAATAATTGACAAAGACGCTGTTTGACGCATTCTCATATAAACCCTTGAAAACCTGAGGAAAATAAATAACTCCATAGATTAAAGCGGTAGCAACAATGGCAAAACAAAACCAATTGAAGCAACCAAGATTAAGCCTTCACAAATAGGGAAAATACCTTCTGGGCCACAGCTAAGGCAGCCTCATCTCGACTAACACATCTGAGTATGATTTCAGGAACTTCAGCAACAACTTCCTGAGCATGTATAAAATGCAAATTTTTACATTTTTCAGGGGTTGGAAATCAAAAATAAAAAGATAGTTCAGAAACAAGGAGAAAATATGTAAGAATAAACAAAAAGTATCCAACCGTGCTTTCCAAACTAAACAGTGAATAACAGAATTTAGTGCCGCATACCAAAATAATGGGAAGAAACAATGTACCTGAATCTCGGCTTCCCCAGCATCATTAATGACCAAAGCCTCCAACTGAAACCATTCAAATAAGCAAGTTAGCAGGAAACTGTGATCAAGTTTAGTAACTTAAAAATAATGATCTATAAAACAAAAAAAGATACAGTGGCTGACTTGTTACAGTAACAAGCCAGAGTATTCCGTAATCCCTATGGCCATGCCAATGAGGAACAAGTGCAGAACAAAGTCATATCCCTTAAGCACAATCATGGATCAAAACATGAATCAATTGAGTGGAGTTGGCAAAATAGGAAAGCACACTAGAATAGGGTGTCTCCCCTCATAAAACACAAATGCAAAAGCAGAGCAGGATTAAGGGAAGACCTTCTGTGCAAGGATCTGGTACTTATCCAATGCATCCCTTGTGTTAAGGGAAGGTTCAATTATGCTAACACCAATATGGTCAGAAGCCACTAATAGAGATGATGGTTGAGAACCTCCAGGTTCCTTGAGAACATCAGATCAGATGTTAGAAAGAATTATGTAATCTTGCAAGCATAAAACACTAACAATAAAAAAAAATGCCCAAACCTTCACAGCATCAAAGGAATCCGCCGATAGAATTTCTGAAGAGGCGGGGGCAGAATTATTTTCAGAACTTTGCTGGATAACACCATCAGTAGCCGCAATGTGAATTGGAGAAGTGCTGAAGCATCACAAAGAAACTCAAAACTTAGCACATCCAATTTTAGACACTTTAAAACTAAAAATAGTGGGAAGAACAAAGGCAAACCTAAGAAGTGATGCAGAATTAGGTTCAACTGTTTCAGAAGCCATATCCAATGAGCGAGAAACAACTTCAAATCCTACATTTCCTGGAGTAGATGGATACACTGAATTCAGTTGTCCAGAAACAGAACCATACGTGCTAGCCAGAGAAATGCCACCAGATGCAGCTGAAGAAATAGTTGGAACAGCATGTGAAGTCTGGCTGGATTGGCTTTGCCACGGAAGCCGGACAAAATCCTGAAGACATAAAGGTAAAAGAAAGAGTAATGATGAGACGTAAAAAAGTCAAATGTAAGTGATAACCCCTCCAGCACCTATGCAAAGCCACAGACTGATCAAGATATGCATACCTCATAAACTCTCTGTTGAGACATAGATAGGTGGCCAGGCTTAGGGCGAAGGGCCTCAGGTACAACACCCATAGAACTTTGTGAATACATGTTCCCATCAAAGAAGGTTGGTCCAACACCATCTCTATGCTTCCGTCTTAGAGCAAGTTGTTGAGCTATTTCTGTATCGATGGTTTGTATTGCCTACATACAATGAAAAACAGAGCAAGTTGTTGAGCTATTTATCCCATAATCTTGTGATGAGTCTTCAAAATCCACGTCAACCCAAAAGCTATGTTTTATTGGTATATTTTAAACATACCTGCACAGAATATTCACTAGTGCCATTTTTATACTACTACTACCCCAAACCAGGTTTCAATGAAATGTGCACACATCCTGTATTTTGTAACCCATGTTTCCCTAGAAATTTTTGTATATGCTGTCTATGATCCTACAATTGTTTCACAATTTAGAACCACACGCACGAACTCACACATGCACATTCTCGCTGTGGTGCCTTTCTTGAGTAGTGTCCTAAGTAAAACATCACCTATTTTAACTACTCAAGGGTGATGCAGGGAGGAGATGAAGCTTAGACTCAATCCTGGTAACTTTTTCTATCCCACAGAACTGAAGCTCTATTGAATCAATGGAATGAAATAGAAATAAAGCAACGTCATCAAAGCTAAAAAAGAACCTTATCTGTAGCAGCCTGTTCGATAATTGCACATCCAAGGTCAAGGTTATCATTGGTAACAAGTTGCACAGCAGGTTCCAGAATATCACTGGCGATGCTCAAACCCTGAATTGAACTCCTCAGATGGTTTAATATTGAACTGCGTAAGGGCTCCTAACAAACCACAGAAGCAAGATCAGCTAACATGACAGCGTCGTGTAAATTACTGGATAAAAGAGGAACATGAAAGAAACATAAAAAATAGTTAGATGGAAAAAACCTTGCATGTCACATGAGCTAAGCTACCAGCCAAACTTGCAACCATTAAATGTGCTGCATTATATATCCGTGTCTCATCAGACTCCATGGCATAATCCTATAAGCAAATACAATAAGCAAGTATCAGGACAAGTCCACATTGGGGAGCAACCAAACTCGAGTTAAGGATGGAGCAAAGGAGATAGATGAGAAGCCAAAAATGATCAAGATAAAAAGGCACAAGCTAAGTAAGGCATTGCCAAGAAAGCAAAACGCCAAAAGATGCAACCAGCTACTACAAGAGGTCCAAATGACTAGGGTTCACCAAAATGAATAAAAACTTTGGTTTTATTAGACAACAAACCTTCAAAACAAGCTCCTTTGTTGTCTGAGTAGCTATAGAAACACTACGCTGCACAATACCAGACACTATCTCTTTGATGGCTCTATCCATTGCAACAGGAACCACCCTGGAAAATTACCAATGAGATGGCAAGATTGTCAAACAATTCCAAACCAAGTGTACTTACAAACATAAAAGGTAAGCGTATAAATGATTCCAGACCTCTGGAAAGGTATGTGCAGTCCCAAATTCGTGAGCTTTTGGTTGATAATAACATGAGTGCCAATGTTAGGTATTGTTGTCGAAAGCTGCAAACAGCGAAAGAAATGGCAAATCAATGAACACGCTAGTCAGTTGATCTGTAGAATGCCAGTATGGAGGACAAGATGTACTGAACCTGACTGACAGAAAATGGTGATTGCGATAGAGTGGGTTGAAATAGTCCTTGTCCGGGTGGCAGCTGATCAGGCAAGCTGGGTGACGACATTTTTTCATCATCTATCAACAAACCCGGAGAAATATGTACAGGAGAAGGATACTGCACAGGACAAGTGTACTTCAATATCTATGTAATAACGGGACAAAAATCACACGCGAAAATGGACACAAACCTGTGATGCCAAATGCGTATGACTACTAGAGTTAGGTGGACTGGGGACTTCAGGTGATGGCTCAGAATGATTCATTGGAGGAATCACTCCAGGTTTGTTTTCAGGAATTATCTGGACTGGACCAACATCTTTAATAGAAAAGTCAGGATTCCCTTCAATTTCTCTTTTACGATCTTTAAGAAGTGAAGTTGGTGTTATGTCTTTTATATTCACGTCAAGGTTCTTGAATAGGACCTGAAATGCCAAGTCAATGAGACTGGTAAATAACCATATTGAAGCATACATCAGTAAGGGTAACAAACACAAAATTGGACTTTTGTACAATTGTGCGAGCAGGTAATATTAAAATATTCTATTCTGATAGTACATATTGTATTGCCTCTACCTCTATGTCAAACTTCAGATTCATTTTCAAGTTAGGCATTGAATATATCTCAGCAAGTAATCCAAGAATACCCATAGTCCAAGGATTAGGAGGTTGATATGCAAGACTGCTTTGGCACGGCTCCAGTATCTACAGTACATAACCAATAGAACAATGATGACCATTTTAAGTTAGAGCTAGTGTCACAATGATCTATATATAAACTGATCACATACCTTGGAAGTAAATGGAATTACTGCAATCATCAATCCCTTCTCATACGCCTGTCCAAAAGAAACAAAACACAAGAAGTCAGGAATTGTAATAGGCTCCTAAAATTGAGACACGAGATAAAAAAAGAAAGAAACATTAAAAAAATGACCTCTATGATCAAAGATTTGGGATCTATTTCGCGAGCCCTGAGAACTTGATTCCTGCCAATTGTTAATTTCCCCAGCCAGCTTCCCAAATTTTTAAGCAATGAACGCTCTTCTGACATTGACTTAATACGCTCTGATCCTAAAAGAACCTGAAATAATATACGTACACAAAAACTCTGTGGATTTTCTCAGGGATGATGTTTAATCATATCTTCATGAAGACCAGTTGTGAACCAAACCTTGCAATTTTCATATGTGGCTTGAATAATCTCCTTATTCAAAGCCTTCGAATTGAACTTATCAAGGAACTTCAAGTACAAGTCATGGAAATTGGGCTCAATGCTTGCTCTGTTAGGAAATTAACCCAGCCAATGAGAAAAAAGTACAATTGAAAGGACAAGCATATACGTATAAAATGTGCACATGGTAAGAAAATTAAGAGTGGAACACTGTAATACCCATTTAGCTTTTAATATTTGTAAATTTGTAAACACTGCAGCGTACAGTTACTTGACATTAGTACCCAAAGAAATTGCCTTTGAGTCTAACTTGAAATACCCAATAGTTATGACTTGTACACTGTAAGTTCTCTAAACCTGAATAAACATGGCTTTTTTTTTCTTTAATCTGAAATACCCAATAGTTATGGCAAACTTTTTTATACTTCAATAAAACCTCATGATAATTATTGAGTGCATCGTTTTGAGCGACACGTGGTTTTTAGCCAATGCAACACTAAATATTCACACAAATGAATGACCCTCCATTAAGCACATAGTGAACACATTCATGCTAGTAACAAAGCATCTAAACGTGCGAAAGAAAATGGAAAGGTAAATTCAACAGGTATCTGACCTTTTCATGACCATGTATTGAGCAAACCAGGGATAGTACTGCTCCTTCAATATGTCTGCTAATTCTTTTGCTTTGGCTTCAACATTTGCAGCAGAAAGATTATTGATTGTGAATGATATTTTGTCTTGAATCTCAGATGCTGGCGCCTAAAGCAGCAAGAGAAATAGAATTATCTTTAATTGTAGTGTATAATCTTAATGAAGTGGTATAACAGCCTAACTTGCTCATGATGTCTGTTCAAAGATTTGTGCCAGATAAGGATCGAGTATGATAAACTACCTCTAGTGGTGTTTCTCGTCTCTCAGCAGCAGCTACAAGTGTTTCAATACTCAATGCAGAGCCAAACCCTGTGCAAAAAGAATCACACAAAAAATGAAGCTTTGCCCATGATAAGTCAAATAAAAAAAGCAACAACGATAAATAAGCAACTGAAGCTTACTGGCAGATGTAGCTCCCCGGGAAGTTCGTAGTGAAGAAGAACTAAGAGCACTCTGCAACCACAAGTTGACCAAAGAAAGCAATGGGAACAAGACTACATATAAAGCAGATTATAAGGGACTTTTAAACAGTAGGGAAGGCTACCTTATGAAAGTTTGGAGCATCATTTGAAGAAGCAATTGAGGATTGCCCTCCGGAAGATAGAAGCTGCTTATTGTCAGTAGTAAATGGCGCTGAGGATGCTTTATGGCGATCATCGAGGATATTTTCATTTCTCTGTTGAAGGTGGAGTACTGAGGTAAGTTGCTGTGCGGGCTGTGCCACATTAACACCATTTGTCTACAATAACAGCCCAAAATTAGAGAACATTGAGAAGATCAAATCATTTAACTAACTAATTTAGCCTCTCGATATAATGAAAGGAACCTAGGACATGCAATGCCATGGTAATATAAGATACTTTCCAATCCACAAAGATATCCAGCTCACTTCCACCCCAAATATCTCAAATATATAATATAACTAAAATGACAATTACATGATACCCACAACTTTATTGCATTATAATAACATAGTATCCTGCGATGTTTAAGACATGGTGGTGTTGACATGTGAAGCCTGCAGTTAGATACTACCACAGCACTTCTTTGATGTCACATGAAATGTATGGCAAACAAAGAAAGGGTGGCCGCAGAAGGAAATAATCAAACAAGAGTTACTGTGCTGATTAGTAATTTAGTAGCACCTTAACTAGGCACTAAAAATCAACAGCTAAGGTACCCTCAATTAACAAATGTACATAGGTGGGAATGACAAGAGTACAAGTACTAAAAGAGAACAAAACAGTTTAGCAAACAATGATAAGGTGAGAATGATAGAGTACAAGTAATAAAAGAGAACAAAACAATTTAGCAAAAGATGATATGGGATCCGATGGAAGTATCATAGCATATCACTGTACAAGGGCACTCTTAAGCCAAAACCAATGGCTGAATATAAAAGGAATGAAAGCTGACAGCTAAACATCACTGTATATCTAGCTGGAAAGTTACTGCACACAACAGGATGAAATAAATTCAGCTCTTCACCTCTCCATTTCCTGAAGTGGCCTGCGGAAAGCCATGATTAAGAGCAGCTGATGAGTTGTTGCCTCCATCTGATTCCAAATGGCCAGATGAAATCCTAGCCAGTGCCCGCTCAATGAATGCAACAAGCTCTGAATGGGTACCACGAAGATTAGATATTTGCAAGATATGATTGCAATACTGAGGCCACTCAATCATACGATCCACAAACTGCTCCAAGGCCTTCGTCCCAAATACATACATCTACATGGAGAACTCTATCAGTGACGTTACAATGAAAACCGACAAGAGGATACTCATTCACAACGAGACTACGAACTTTAGAATCTGGAGGTTTGCGTAAGGCATCCAGAACACCACGCAATGCAATTCCAAGTGTCAGATGAGTTACGAGCTGATGCTTGATGACAGAACCTGAAATGTAATTTTCATGACAACTTCATAAATCCACTCAAGAAACAAAATATCAGGCTAGCGCATATATGACAAAATTGCTTGAATGATCACCATTCCAATAAAAGATGCCTGAATCTAATAAATAATCACCATATTACATTCTAGCAAATCTACTCTTTAAGCACCCATTGACGATAAGAAAATCGTTAGCAACCAACATCTTCATAATTCTTTACCAAAACAAGCTAAAAAAAGAAGGATGATATCAAGGGAACTACTGAACGTCTACTCCAGTTCATGGAAAGCTAAAGAGAAACGGATGCCACATAAAAGTTGAAAAGCGGAGGTTCGTACATTTGTTTAAGAGTCACAATGTGCACATCCATGACTATTTCCTAATCTAAACTTCTAAAGCATCCGATCAATTTTTAAAAGGTAACATTTACTATCATCGTTTTCCAAAAATTCTTTAATAAATCATTTCACTCCCACATTAGAGGTGGTTGCATGATTTAGATTCTTGAGATTTAGATTGAGTTTAAAAATTGAGAGTTATGTATTAAGAAGTAGTCTTCAAGGGTTAAGCAAGCACATATGGAACAAGAGTTCAAAAGGTTTATGAATCAGAAGATCCCAATAACTTAAGCCCTGCTTAGCCACGCTGTTATGTAGTATGTGAAATTGTTGTTTGCAAAAGTCATTGAAGTGTTTGATTATAATTATTCTTAAACTGAAAATTAGTTTACAAGTGTTTGGTTAGTTTAATTCTAGAAGTGTAGTCAACTTGCGACGTGACTAAAAGGGAATAATGTAATGTCATAATCCACCATAATAATATTCAATGAATAAGATAAATGTTCCTTATTACATGTGATGCAAAGTGTGTTTAAGCTGTGGTTTGCAAAAGCGGCCTCCCATATGATTTTGTAAAACACATGTTGTAAGCAGGATTGTGGTTGAGAAACCTAGCACAGGGATTTTACCAAACGCCTTCATATGCTGTTTATGGCCCAAAATTGTGTTTGCCATCACAAGTCCACAATCACAGCCCAAACAAGGCCTTAAATCAAATTTCAAAATGTACTCAGATAAAAAAACTATATGAATTTATAACTGTGCATTTATGGGCACAGAAACAATGTGCAATTAAAAGAAAAAATGATAAACCTTCATCAACAGATTTTAGCTTCCCTCACATCAGGTCAACACTTTTAACTTTCCAAAAAAAGGGCCAACCAACGTGGTTAGAGGGGGCTAAGGACTCCCCCAAAAAAACACCATAAAGCTAAATAAACTTCATCCCAATGCTTCTTAAACAATGACAACCATAAACATCAGAGAAGGTATGCAAATATGCAAAGCTATAAAGAACTACATAATGCTGAGCTATGGATAATAATATTAAACTCAATGTATATGCTGATAAAATACTTAAGAGATAAGCAAGGATAACTTTACACTCTGGAAAAGAAGCTCACCGAAAAGAACAGCAGCAATTTTCAGTTGCCTCTCAGGATATTTGGAAAAAAATTTGTACTCCTCAAACAAATTTGAAATCATGCAACCAAAAATCAATTGCTCCCTGCAAGTTATTGAAGTAGATTAGTAGACTTACTGATGGTAACGAAAACAGTCAGTGAATTCAAAACCTAAAAAAATATTGGTTACACTAACCAATAAAAGCAGCAAGGAGAATAAAAGCTCAATAAATCAACATTATATACCTTTTAACCAAAGATTCCTTGAAGCGAGCAAGCATTTGAACCATCACATCAACTGCTAACTGACCAGAAAACATTTGATGGAAATAAGAGTTTGCTTCTCTCTCAACATCCGGTGGATATCCATCATGGGTAGAAGAATCTACAGAGTCACCATTCTGTAACCTTGTATCAGAATCCATAACTGTGACATTCAATCGTTCCAATTCCTCAAACAGATGGGTAGAAGTAACTAAGCCAGTATGAGATTTAAGGACCTACAAAGCAAACATAGCATTAAAGATCACCCCTTGTTGACCCCTATGAGTATTAGAGATAGTGAGAGAGAGAGCGAGAGAGAAAGAGAGAGAGAGTGGTGATGACCAAAACAACATAAGCATAACAGTAGAACCTTTAAGAAGGTAGTAGTAGTCTCCACAACTTTACTTGTATGTTGGAATGGCTTAGCAGAAAATTCATGAGATCCACCAAGCTGAACCTCCTTCAGAAATTTGAGACATTCCTGCAAAGTTGAATAGTGTGGGGTGTTGACATTATTCCTTATAATTTCTAGAATGTTGCTTGCCTCACAATACTAATGTCTATAATCTCCAACATGCAATAAGATATGATGATGCATCTAATTATTAGCACCCAGATTAGTAATGGTTGGAAAACCAAATTACCTCAAAGAAGATATCCTTGTAAGCAACCAAATTATTTAGCAGCCACTTATCGAGGTCTATAAGTTCTTTCCGTGAAGCAAGTGCTGCCAATCTGACAGCATAAGGAGAAGGAATCATTTCCAACACTGATGGCAGAATCTGCAACAAGCAATATATAAGTAACATGTAAAAAAGGCTTTGCCGCAAACAACGAGCACAAAAATGGAATATCAGATACTTCCTATCAGCAACCAATAATAAAGACAACCAAAAGTTTTCACAATTGTACCCAATTTTTTTTAGAAGTGATGGTCAGAACAGATACATTGCTATATTTTTCACTGATAGGATAACATGAAGGACCAAAAGACATCAAAAATCAGAAATTAACTATAAACTATAAATTAAACTAACTTTCACCTTTAGCTCTTGGCAAATGTCCACTATCCTGGTCAAGTTGTTTGGCTCAGCATTATAGATGTCTACCAATCCCCGCACCACAAGATTAGGGTTCACATTCCAGATATGCAAAATAATACCACTACCAGTGGTACTTTTGAATACCATCGGGAAAACAGAAATTGATACTTCACGTTGCACAAGATTGTAGGCAGTCTGCAGAAAGAGACATAACTTAATAAGAAAATCATAGATGAAAACTGGAACACCAATTCATCAATCATAAGAACTTACATTGACATGTGACAACCCAAGAAGTAAAACTTCAGGATAATGTTTAAGAGGATGCTCAAGCAGTGATCGAACAGTTGCAGTATGGCCCCGCTCTGCTAGTTGACAAAGTATATCCAGAAGGTCAAGGCATAGCCATGCTTGATTCGCTTCTCCAACTTGAAGCTTATGGGCATACCCAGCATCAATATAAGTCTGGGGCACAAAAAATATAACTCATAATCCAGAAAAAAGAAAATAAAGAACACAAATAAGAGACTGGGTGTAAATAGCATCATGTACCAGCAGGCTTCCAGAATGAGCAAAGGTGAACACCTCCGGCAGAGCCAATACTGCATATCTAAGAAAAGATAATTGACCCTCAGTATTCTTCCAAACTGACCCACAGACAGCATGGAGAGGGAAAGGATCCTGCGCAGAGCAAACAACACAATTAAAACAGTCAAAAAGAGAGACTATTAAAATTGGAATTCTCTTCCACCTAAAATTGGAATTCTCTTCCACCGCGTATAACGATACATGTGACTTCAAACAATAGAATATACCTGGCATGCAAGCCTATATGCAGACGTCAAAAAAGCAAATGCTTCCTCATTAGGAACATAAAATCCCTGGTGATCTAGATTTTCAATAACCCGCGTCCAATTTGCATCAGGAGCCTATATCAAGAACACATATTTAGTAAAATGAGTGCAATCCTACTCAAAAACCAGTTATTGAAAGGTTCAGAAACAAGAATGTGAGAAGCACAGGAGCAACCGATTACCAGATGGTTAATTGTTTTCATCAGGATCTCAATGTCCCAAGAACTTAGTGGTGGAAGATCAGTTGAAATGCTGCAACCAAGAGCCACACCAAAGGTTGAAAATATGCTCTGATTATCCTCAAGACCACTGTGACTTTGGGTAATGGTTCCAAGTATCTTAGAGATGGTAATTTCAGTCAGTGGTAAGAACATGGACAATATTTCCATGCAATACGAGGCATCAGACGTGCAGCCATAGCCTAATTCCTTCACGATATCTCCCATGCTCATCTCCTTCTCCATTTCAGCTAAAATAGCATCAAATTCACTTTCATCGGATCCATGGAATAGATTCATTCTTCTACAGCAGAGAAACAAAAGCATCACAAAGCAAGTTATTAACTTCATAACTTGTAACACTTACCCAACTAGACAGCCATATCAACATGATGAAAATAAATAGGCATAAGGGTTGTTTTAAGTCCTATTTTTGGCAAAATGTTAAGGGCCATATCAACTAGATGAATTGTGTCTCACTTAAGGGGCCATCTCAAAATGTTAAATCTGGAATTAAAAAGAGTCTTGCCCTTAATTGGAACACACTTGCCAAACAAGGGATGCATTTCAAGAAACACTTTATGTAGACCCTTACTTGAGAATTCTCACCAACCATAGGGCCTAAAGAACCCTTATGACAAAAAAAAGAAAGAGATTCAAACCTTAAGAAGTTGTCCTCACGCAGTTCA
The DNA here is from genome assembly GCA_963691705.1 of Viola odorata. Classification (NCBI taxonomy): domain Eukaryota; kingdom Viridiplantae; phylum Streptophyta; class Magnoliopsida; order Malpighiales; family Violaceae; genus Viola; species Viola odorata. The sequence continues at coordinate 65,509,560 of OY829541.1, forward strand.
TCAGTAACCAATGGAGTTAAAACAAATGGGAGAACATCTTTTGACTGCATCAAGGATAACATCTGCAGAAAGTGATCTGCATGCTTTGAGAGCCCTTCAGACCGCTGGAGGAACAAGACAATATTCTGAATTTGGTCTGCAGAATTAATAGGGACTGGATTGGCACACAACTCCTCGACCATAACCATACAGAATTTTCTCCCTGTAACAAGACGAGCATCAGCCAAACGCAGAAAGAAAAAAGGCGCCAAAAAGCAAACTACTAAACCAAGAAAAAAATACAAAAACACACCACACGTTCTGGTATCAGGATTCTCAGAATCAAACAATGCAAGGCCAATGCTGATTTTTTCAGGTAGAGATAAGTGCATCACATAGCACAAATTCTCCAGGAATTCTTCACTGATATCGCTTCCCTTCAGCGACAAGCAAAACACAGTACAGAAATTTGGTTTTTCCAAAACAAACTTGAAAATCGACACAAGAACTGGTTCCAGCTGAGGATTATTCAAGTCCATCCTGTGGAAATGTAAGTAATCCAAGCAAGTCTGAAGCATCGCCACACTTCCGTCAATCCCATACTTCATAAACTGCCGCAAAAAAAGAAAGAAAAAAAATCAGTGATCACTTGACAAGAATAAACACCAGCACACGAGAACAACCGCTAAAGTAATCCTAAGGTGTCAAATATAAATAATTCATTTTCGCAGTTCTCCCACTTAAAAGACTAGCAACTTAACCAACAATAGTTAGGGTTTCGAATAAAAGTTGAAATGTCAGTGACAAATAGCAACCATACAACAAAACCAGTGATGTGAAAATGAGTGTAGTACCTCACAGAGTTCACGGAAGACGGAATCAGCGTTGGCTTCGTTCAAATTTTGCAGTAAGAACCGAATCTGATTCGGCAGGGTTGAGGATAAGTTGATCATCGCGAACAAATCAAAGGAGACAAGATTAGGGTTTGGTTGGAGATGGAGTTGCGTTAATAACAGCTAAGAAGGACGCCGGAAACGGATGCAAGGCAGGTATCGGGATTGGGTTTCTGAGCACAGTTACGTTTATCGAGCAAGAAAGACGGATGCATTAATACTTCTTCGTGCTCCAATAAGCAAATGTTTGCATTTTTATAATTTAATTAATAAATAAAATAATTTTTTTTTACATTTTTTTAATAGCATAATTTAACAACATTGTGCGCTTTATTTACATTTTTAAATAAAAATCATGTGCAAAATGCCCTCTAAAGATTACAAAACATAAATTTATTTTATAAATTGCTCATCAAATTTGTAATGGTCATATTTTTTGAGAAAATGGTACTCCTCCGCTGCAAAATAAATGAAGTTTACTATTTGGGCACGCATACTATTTGACCCCAAAAGATTTCGTACTTTTTTTCGAACGTACTATGAAATTTTGCCCAAATAATGAGTCATCCGTAATTTTTTGGGGTCAAATAGTGAGTCATCCGGCTTTTTTGAGATGCGTAACATTGTTTATTTTACACCGGAGGGAATAACACTTTGGAAACATTTAAAAAAAAAACTTTATGAATAATTTTTATTTATTTTAACACTTCGGGTATACTCTCTATTTTCCAAGAAGAGACTCGAGTAAGTTGGGCTCGTTAAACAATGAAAAACTCTAACTTAGAACAAACATGAGTATCATTGGTTATCAATAGAGTCTCGAACTCAAGTTTAAATCTCACAATCGCCTATAAAAAAAGAAAGACAAACCTGAGAAAGTCAACCTAAGCAAGCATCATTCTCTCTTATAAATTTTCAACCACAAAAGTCCAGATAGCAGGTACCATTCAAAATTTCCAATTACAAAAATGGTGGATTGAATGTGCTAAATTTAGATTAATCATCATATACAATATTCTGCTCTGACTAGCCCTCACCCTGATTCTTTCCACTTCTAATACAACAGAAAACACCACTCGGCAATCTACTTCTTCAGAACTGAAATACTACAAGAGCGATTCAAAGTAGTGCTATATATCTATCGCATAACCCGAGCTGAGCTCTTATGCCACCCTACTACTCTTGTTGGAATTCTCACAGGGAACAGCAAATGATTCCACGTCACACTTCTACTTCCTGATTAACGTCTGAAGGCTCAGCCACCGTACCTCCTGAGTGTCCTGACTCATCTTTCATATTCACAAATGTTCTAAGGCACCCGTTGATTGTGCGCGGCGCAGACCCATCACAGAACCGCTTGGCAAGATCAACAGCCTTCAAGCACAGTCAAACATAATTCAAGGATATCAGTGGTTATGTATGAAGGGGAATTTTCTATGCACATCACATAACTTAACGAGGAAAGGATACTGATCAAGCCCACCTCATTAATGACAATCTGTCGCGGAGTTTCAATAACTGTAATCTCAGACATTGCCAAGTGGAGGAGACAGAACTCCAAAATTCTGCCAGCTGGATCATCCTGAAAGCACAGCCACATTAAGATTCCACAACATTGGCGCCTTGGAGAAAAATAATGATACAAATATGAAAAATTGTTGCAGTTGTTACAACTGGTGGATTGAGAAAAAAACCAGGCTACTGCACTAATACAAAATCAATGTAATTCACCACCATACAATAAATGAACATGTCCCCTAACTTGGGATGTCATACCAAAAAGATGAAAGTTACTGCTCAATTCTTGAATTAGTATAGGCCACTAAAAGTATAACTGAGGGTACTGACCCATAAATTTAGAGTGTGTTTCCTTGAGTGTGCAACTAACTACAGGCTTATCAGAAAGAAAAATGAAATGCAGTTGAATCCCCAGGCTTGAATAAAATCATGCACACCCACTCCACTAAGACTTCTGAACAAAGATGCATCATCCATTAGGTGTATACACAGGTATCATCATCTGCACCTTTTCAGATAATTCTATAACATAATTCTTGCTAGACATCGTTTCTTTATTTGTTTCTCCCGCCCAAGAGGAAACTCCATGAACCAGTAGTTTGGAGATGCACAAAATTAAACATGGTATGTTCAAGAAAACAAAGTACAGAAACACATCAATCTACATGCATTTCAAAAACCACTTCCAATGGAAAAAAAAGTTTTTTCTTCTCTTAAAAGAAAAAGGGTAGGCTAGCATCATGCAATCAGTATAAGTCAATCTGTCAATGTGCTGTATTCAGACCTTCCAAACTGGTGGTGCGATTATGTCTATAACAAGGACATGGCTATCCCACTTATCAACAACTGCCACCAGAAGCTTCCTCGTGAAACTGCCACAAAGCATGTGAAGTCAAAAAAAAAGGAAAACTTTCCACGTTATGCATAACGAGGAGCAATCAACTTATTATTGAGGATTACCGCAAAAGTAGTTTGCTGTACACCAACTTTGGAGGAGCTGAAAGGACTTCAGCATCTGCAGTACAAAGACAAGATGGATTGAGACATTCAAAGCTGGAAGAACATTGGCCATTGAGAGACATGAAAGGCATTACAACTAAATCCTCAGCCTAGGATTCCAAACCGCAAAGAAGTGTAGATGCTAGTTAGTAATTTCAACTTGTTCATGCAATTACACTAAATATGTGATCCAACATACGGAATACTATATGATAATAAATGTGACAACATGACCTCCAAAAAGAAGTGCAACTAAAAGCACAATGGAAGCCAATAAATTTGATCTAGAAAGCAAATTAGAGACCCAATACTTGCATAGTGTTTGTAGCAAGTTGAATTCCCGTGTTCTTAAAAGGCAACATTACCAATTGCAGACTCTTGTTCATCGATGCGTATAAGATTGTCAGCTTCTTCAAGTGTCTCAGTTGTGACAGGTGATCCTCCAAAGTTCATGTGATTATACTCCAGCAACAACTCCTTACGAAATTCATATCCCGGTTCTAAAAGTGGAAATAGAAAGCACCCGTTTAGGTAGATGATTAGGTAACGAAGAGAATAATTAAGCACCCAAAAAAGTTATTATTATCTAATAAGAATATGCAAGGGATTCACCTCTTCTTGCATTCATTCGTTTCTCAAACAGTCGAACTGGGTCAGACCCTTCCAAACATGCAGCATAGATAATCATTCTAGAAACCAACTCGCCACGTTCACCACCATATGAGAATGGGAAAAAACCAACAAATAACGCAACAATATTAAAAAAGTGGAATCATTAGACAAACAAGGGATTACACAATTTGAACATGCAAACCCATTTTCACAATTACTCCACAATGAATTTGAAAATGTAAAGACATTATTTTCAAAAACGAAAATGTCTAAAACCCAAAACCCTGAACAGGAAAGAGAAAGAAGGAACGAGAGACATACAGAGCGAGTTCCCGGGCGGCTCTGGGGCTGCAAAAGCGTCCACTCTTGTCAATTTTAGGCATGGCATCTTTGTCTTTGGTAGGATTGAGGGAGGATTTGTGGAGCACGAAACTGGAAGTGCGAAGAGAGGCTCGAGGACAGGAGACGGACAGAACGGCTGCTTGGTTCTTCCTCTTTCTGGGTGAGAAAGTGATGCTAAACAATTGCCATTTCCCAAGAGAAGAAGGTGAAGTACATGAATGGCGAGAAGTTAATTTCAAATGATATTGATGATGTAAGGATGAAGCTGAATAGGAAGAGCTTAATACTGATGTTCCCTCCATGGTTGGCGTCGTCCTCCTCCTTCCCGTTGTCCAGATACCGAGACTGAGAGCTCAAATGGAGTGGATAATGATACGCAACTGCTCTCTTCTCTCTTTTTTTCTTTTCACTTTTCTTTTCTCAATTATTTTTGTTCACGGTACTTTGATGTATTTAATTCCTCTTTTTCTTTTCTAAATATGCAATCTCATTTGTGATTTCTTTATAAAAATCTAATATATGGTATAATATGAATTAATTTTTTTTTAAATATGTTATATTATTAATTATTATTATAATATCAGAAATCGAACTCATAATTTGCGTTATAAAAATTAATATACACTAATTAGTTAAATTACATTATCATGTGAAATTAAATTTCACTACCATTTTTTTATAATAGCATTGACAAAATAACCATGTACCTTTCTTGTTCAATAATTATGCAATTTGTCATTAGAAACCAGTGTTATCAGAACCGGAACGGACAGCGAATCGTTTTCGAAAATTTGGTGGTTCAATCGGGTTGAACCGGGTTCGACCAGATTGTAGATGCTGATCCGTCCGGAACCGTTCACACATTAAATCGGATTAAACCGGATTGAACCGGCTGATTTTTTGTACTGTAGCATATTTCGGCCCATTAATTAATGAAACTCAGCCCATTCTTATTTTTTTATTGGGCCACAACCCATCCCATTCTTTTTTTTTCTCTTGGGCCGCAGCCCAACCTTCTCTTCTTTCCTCTTGGGTCGGAGCCCACTCTCTCCTTTTCTTTTATTTCCTTCTTTTCTCCTCCATTTTCTTTCTTTTCCTTTTTTATTCCTTCCCTTTCTACTTTTCCAACGAGACAAACTTCTCTTTTCTCCTTTTTTCCTTTCCTTTTCCTTTCCTTTCTTTTTGTTTCCTTTCTCACCCAAACGATATCAAACTCTTCTCCTTTCTCATCTTATTTACTCAACAACAAATCAAATCCCTTTTTTTTTCTCTCTCTCCTATTTTCCTCTTCTGCTCTCGTTGTGCCTCGATGGAGACAGAGGGTGATGCAGCAGTAGTGGGTGGTTTGGGCAGCAGCTGTGGCGGAGATGCTGGTGGCTGCGGCGGCGGCGATTTGTAGCTGTGGTTTGGTTGATGATTGTGTTTGATTTGATGTGTGAGATGTGTGTGCTGCTGTGAAGAAAGAAAGAAACACAAGGAAAAGATTCACGCGAAAGGGGAGGGAAATCAAGCGAAGAAGCAAAACGATGTCGTTTTGGTCAAAACGACGTCATTTTTGGCAAGTCAATCAAACCGGACAGTTTGGCAGAAAACCGGCCGGTTTGTCGGTTCGCTAAAAACCAGACGAACCGTCCGGTCCGACCCGGGTCAGAGGTAAGTCCGGTCCAAAAGCTGAATTGGACCGGAAAGGTAAAAATGGCCGGTTGAACCGGACGGTCCGATCCGGTTCTGATAACCAGGTTAGAAACTGTCCCAAAGGGTATAAAAAATAAGAGTGAAATTTCAATTTTTTCTTAAATATTACAAAATGATATGCTACCCTTTTTGCTAAATAACTCTTCAAAATTATCATTAGAAGTTGTTCGAAGGGTATGAACTAATAATAATACTTGAAATAAATTGTATCCTTTGTGACCATTTTATATTTCAAGGTACTGATCAAGTCGGTCATCCAGTCTATACCAACGTATATGATGAGCTGCTTTGAAATCCCCATTTCCATCTGCAATGAGTTGGAGAAAGCGACTAGGAGATTCTAGTGGGGAGGGAATCCGGATGAACGAAAGGTGCATTGGGTGTCTTGAGATAAATTATGTTGGTCGAAAGAGGTGGATTGTCTGGAATTCTGGAAAGTTAGAGAATTTAATTTAGCCTTGCTCGCTAAACAAGGTTGGCGCATACACAAGTACCCGAACTCCTTGCTCTCCCAACTCTTGAAAGCTAGGTATTTTTTCCGCTCAGACTTTATAGAGGCAGAGGTGGGACATCACCCCAGCTATGTCTGGCGAAGCATCTTAGTAGGGAGGGAGGTTCTTCAGAGAGGATGCTTTTGGAGGGTGGGGGATGGGACGCAGATATGGATTTGGAAAGTTCCGTGGCTTCCCTTGGTTGAGGACGGAATAATCTCAGTGCCGATGTCGGGTTTGAATGAGGATGTAATAGTGGCTGAGCTCATCGACAGAGAATGGAGGTGCTGGAGGGCAAACCTAGTGGAACAAATCTTTCTACCCGATGAGGTATCAGAAATTCTAAGCCTAACGCTTAGTTGGACTGAGGCGAATGATACCCTTGTGTGGAAAGAGACTACAATTGGGAGGTATTCGGTCCAAAGCGGATATCACTGCCTAACCTCGGCTTCTGCGCTCGAGTGTGTAGAGCCTAAGCGGCGTTGGTGGAAATACCTTTAGGGCTTAAATATCCCATCAAAGTTTAAAAATTTCATGTGGAGGTTGGGGAATGGCTCTCTCCTGACCCGAGTGAACTTAGGGAAGAGAGGTATGGTGGTTGTCACCTGCTAAGTCTCAGCTTGTGACGTGACAGTGAAGAATTCGCAGGATGAAGGGAGACAATGTGTACTGGGAGTGTTGATAAGCGCAGGAATGGTTGTTTTTGTGTATTATAATAGAATGACTATATTTGTGTAAGATAAAGGTAGGAACTTTAAGATGTTTTAGGCTATTTGGTAGACAGAAGAATAAATATTAGGAATTCATTGAATTCCATGTACTGAATCATTGAAATGCAGTAATTCATATGTATTCTTCTCCAAAAAGTTGATTGTATTCATTCATTCATTCCCTTTTAATACCAAATACTTTTGGTGTTTTGCGGAATTGAAATACATCTATTGCAACGGAATTAAAATCATGCTACCATGCTAATTAACTACAGGACAAACGACAGCTGGAATTCTAGTTACAGAGGAGACAAATGGAACTTCCTTCCTTCCTTGCTGGCGTCTTCTCCTCCTTTCATTCTACCTTGCTGCTTACTCCGCTTGAGCACGTGACAATGCCCCCCCCCCCCTATGAAATCCCTTGCCCACAAGGGAGAATTAGGATATGTAGCTTGAAGGTGATCTGTCCATTCCCAAGTAGGAGAAACTTGAGCTGTTGGAGACCAAGCAACTTCCAGCTGAGTAGTTGCTACCCCTTGCCTTTTCTGAATTCTAGACCCAAGAATAGTCACAGGTTCAATGAGACTTGGTGATGCGTCCTTCAAGGCAGAAGGGTGAAAAGGTTTAAGTTGGCTTATATGTACCACATTGTGAATCAGGCTTGTGGCTGGAAGGTCCAACTTATAAGCAACCTGGCCAATCTTGTCAAGGATCTTAAAAGGCCCAAAGTACTTAGGAGAGAGCTTGTTGTTAGTACGTTTGGCCACGGATAGCTGTCTATAAGGTTGTAACTTAAGGAGAACTGAATCCCCAATGCCAAATTGTCTCTCAGACCTATACTTGTCAGCAAACTGTTTCATTCTTATCCTTGTAGTTTGCAAGTTGTGCTTCAGTTGCTGAATGGCATGTTCTCTATCCATGAGCTCTCTATTGACTGAGGGATCATTGGAATCATGGGGGACATATGGGATACTGATTGATTGTTTATTTACCTTGTTTTATTGTCTCTTTTATTATTAATCGAGATAATAATTATGCTACTTTGAGGTTGTTTCCTTCCTATTTTGCTTTGCAGGCTTAATAATCGTTAAATGAGGAAAAGGAACGAAAAGCTTGAAGATTAGAGCTAAAATAATCAATCGGTGTTGGAGTTTTGATTTCAGCCTACTGTCTGTCGAATTTGGTCTCTCCATCCCTAGGCCTAGGGATGAGTCCGACCGTGTCAGAGTTCCAGCCTGGACAGCACTGAGTGTACTTGTGTATTTTATTTAAGAGTGCTGGTTCGGACAGCCTGGAACCTGGAGGACATGGGCACGAGTATTAGTGCCTGGATTCCTTCTTCCACCTTGCAGAAACGCCAAGGGGACATCAATGGAAGAATGACAAAACATTCCCTTTGAATTATTCAAGAATATTCTCTTTAAAAGTGAAGAAGTGCCATTTTCCAGCCTGGTTTTGGCAGTACATGTTCTTGAAGTGCTGCAATTATTTTATGGTGAAGGTTGGACCTTTGAATCAGATGAGAGGAGAAGGAGAAAGGCTATTAAAAGGGAGGACGACGATGCAAAGAGGAGGAATCGGATCAGAGAAGAAGAGATCAGAAAAACTGCACCACTTTTCCACTTTATTTTCCAGCAATTTCCTACTTTGAACAATAAGTTTTATTTTGTGATTTTAATTATGTATTGTGGCTAAACTCCTCTGATTCTTGGTAGAGATTAGAGGTTGACTATCCATGTTATTGTGAGACTTGTGTTGAACTTAATATGAATGTTTTTATATTTCTTTCCTTCTCATTTTAATTTATTAAAACTTGTTCTTGTTAAAATTGGAAGTTTGGCCAACTTGTGATTTGATTTGAATGAGTAATGTCAGTTTCATTTATATTAGTGTTTTTCCTACATTAAATGAAGATTGAGTAGACAACTAGTTGATTATTGACATAAGACTTGTCATTTTAAACTAGAAAGAAGGAGAAGAATAGGTCCAGGGCTGATTGAATCCATCCCTAGGCTTAGGAATGGGTTTCCCGTGTGTTTACAGTTTTCCAGCAACTCTTAGGAAAACTTGAGAAATTGTTAGGAGAGTTTGGGTCATTATTAGAGTGTCTCTTTTAATTGACTTGTATAGGGGGAAACCTGGGAAATTAGAGTGTCTCTAGTTCCTTTAACATTTCTATAAATCCATTTCAGAATATGTTTTGTCAATGATCAATTACAAAGGATAGTCACCTTGTTTAAATCTCTACCAAGGATTGTTTCTCTACCTCTGATTTCATTCATATTTTCAGTTATAATTTGTGCATGCTATTTTCACTCACTGATTTTTATTCAAGTATTGTTTTTAATTTGGTTTTAATTACAAAAACTCCCCCCAACTTTGTTGCGATTTGGCTTTTACAAGAAAAATACGAATTATTCAAGATTTCCTCCCTGTGGATTCGATCCTCTCATCACTATCTACATTATATTTTGTGGTTTAGCACTGAGTTGAACTTACATTTATGCAGTGGTTGCGACGCCTCTGTCAGATACTAAGAGGTGGATCTACACCAAAGAGAGCCTTGAATGGAGTAGTCTTCAAGGATTCATGGTATGATGTATTATACCAAAATTGAGCTAGTGGAAGAAAGTTATACCAAGTCAAGGGTCTGTCAGAACAGAAGCACCTTAAATATTACTCTAAACATTGGTTTACCCTTTCTGTTTGACCATCAGTCTGTGGATGGTAAGAACTACTATGCTTCAGCTCAACTCCCTGCAATTTAAACAGATCACTCCAGAATTTGCTAAGAAAAATAGGATCCCTGTCAGAGACTAAGGAGTGTGGTATACCATTAGTACTCACAACTCTGTCTAGGAATAATTTAGCAACCGAATGAGCTGTGTAGGGATGCTTCAATCCTAGGAAGTAGCTGAACTTGGAAAATCTATCCACCACCACTAAGATCACAGAAAACCCTTGGGACTTAGGTAGTCCTTCAATAAAATCCAAGGTGAGGTTAGTGAAGATGCCATCAGGTATAGGAAGAGGTTGTAACAAACCAGGGCTGCTGATGTGTTCTGGTTTGTGCTTCTGGCATACTTCACAAGTTCTTACATGGTTTCTGACCATCCTTCTCAACCCGGGCCAATAAAAAACAGAAGAAATCCTTTTGGTGGTGGCGTGTATTCCTGAATGTCCTCCTGCCGGTGAATCATGGAATGAATGAAGGATCTTCTGTTGTAACTCTAGGTTCCTGCCAACCACTACTCTCCCTTTCCTTCTTAAAATTCCACCTCTGAAGGTGTAATGTGGATGTGTTGCCTCTGGGCTGCTCAGAGTATGCAGCAGTGATTGGAGGTGTGAATCTTGCTGCCAGGACTGCTTGATATCATCCATCATTATAGGATCAATGGAAGAATGTAGTAAAGCAAGAACTTGACCTTCATGTGATCTAGAAAGAGCATCTGCCACTTCATTGTTCTTTCCTAGTTTATACTATACCTCAGACCTTCATGTGATCTAGAAAGAGCATCTGCCACTTCATTGTTCTTTCCTGGTTTATACTGTACCTCATAGTCGTATTGTTGTAATTTCACCAGCCATGAGAATTTTACCTCCTTGGATAAGGTTTGACTCAATAAAAACTTCAGGCTATGATGATCTGTGTAGATTATAAAATGTCTATCTTCCAAATAGTAGCGCCAATGTTTAACGACAAAGAGCACAGCAAATAACTCTCTTTCGTACACAGATTTTACTTGGTGTCTTAAGGCCAAAGACTTACTTATGTAAGCTATAGGATGCCTTTCTTACATTAAAACAGTACCAATTCCACTTCTAGATGCATCTGTCTCCACCACAAAGGTTTTGGAAAAATCTGGTAATGCTAGCACCGGTGAAGTTGTGAGTGCTTGCTTAAGCTGCTGAAAAGCCAATTCTGCCAAATCATTCCAAATAAAATTGTCTTTTTTCAACAATTCAGTTAGAGGTTTTGACATTATAGCATACCCTTTTATAAATCTCCTGTAGTAACCTGTTAAACCCAGAAATCCCCTAACATGCTTAATAGTTTTGAGAGGAGGCCAGTTTTGTACTGCATGGATTTTCTCTGGGTCTGTACTAACTCCTTCAGCAGATATAATATGCCCCGGATAAGCAATGCTAAAAGCAGCAATTGAACATTTGGATTGCTTGAGGTATAACTCATTCTGCCTTAAGAGTTCAAAGGTGGTCCTCAAATGTGACCTGTGCTCTTCCAAGGACCTGTTGTAGACTAAAATATCATCAAAGAAAACCAAAATGAATTTCCTCAAGCTCCCTTGAAAAATGTGGTTCATTAAGGCCTGAAATGTAGATGGAGCATTGCAGAGGCCAAATGGCATGACCCTAAATTGGTAATGTCCATGGTGAGTTTTAAATGTTGTTTTGTAAGCATCTTCAGGCCGGAGCAATACTTGATGGTATCCAACTCTCAAATCTAACTTTGAAAACACCACAGCTCCACACAACTCATCTAGTAGCTCTTCAATAACAGGAATAGGAAACATGTTCTTAATGGTTTGGTGGTTAAGGGCTCTGAAATCTACACATAACCTCCAACCCCCATCTTTCTTTTTCACCAATAAAACTGGTGCTGCATAAGGGCTCTGACTTTCCTCTATGAATCCAAATTGTAGCAACTCAGAAATTTGCCTCTCAACCTCATCTTTTTGCTGTTTTGACATTTTGTAGGGCCTCAAGTTTACCGGTTGTGCACCAGCCTATGTTGGAATAGAGTGGTCATGCAACCTTGAAGGAGGTAGTTTCACAGGCTCCTCAAATAAACTCTTGTAATCCTTCATCAACTGTTCAAAATCATCAGGAAGGTTATTGGTACCAGTCACATCCATAAGAGTAGCAACAGAACACATCTGAGCAGTGGCTACTTTCCTAGGATCTGCCAGCAACCTACACATGGACTCCTCTGTGATCCATTTAACGGATAACTTGGATCCCTCTCTTAGCACAATGTCTTTACCTCCCTTGTGAAAAGTCATTACCATGCTACTGAAATCCCATAATACTTGCCCTAACTCCTTCAACCAATCCGTCCCTAGAATCAAATCATAATGGATTAAGGGTATAATGAGAGCTGAAATTTCAAAACATTCACCCTGCATATCCCATTTGATGTTCAAGCATGCCTCTGAAGTGGTCAGGACCTCTCCATTAGCCACTATAATTCTGACAGGAGGAATGGTAGTGATGGAAAATCCCAGGCTTGTGATGATTTCCTTAGAAACCAAGTTATGAGAGCTGCCAGTATCTACCAGGGTATGAATCTGCAGCTTCTGTATCTGCAAGGTGATCCTCATAGCCCTAGCACCTTCCTTCTTGACATCATGCAGGGCATAAAGAGAAGCAGTAGGTTCTTCCACAACCTGTCCTTCTTCTTCTATTGGTTCTTCTTCTGTGATGCTATAATCTGCAGCATTCTGTTCCTCTGTCACCATTAAGAAAAATTGTTTGGTCTGGCATTTGTGTCCCCTGAAAAACCTTTCTCCACAGTACTTGCACAGACCAGATTCCATCCTTTCCCTCATGGTTTTCTCATCCAAGGTCTGGAAGGGAGGACCTTGGTTCCTATTGCTGGTGTTTTTAGGTGGTGTCTGGTTGGTTAAGGTCAATGGTAATCTTGAGCCGGTTGCTTGGTTTCTATTGGGATTAAGCTGATTTGGTGGTGGTGTGAAGTTACTAGGATTCTGGGGTGGTTTGGGATAAGGGGTGTAGTTTCCTCGGGGTTGAGGGTAAGTAAATCTGTTAGTGTTGGTGGGGGTGTTATGGCTGGAGGGGTGTGTTTTTTGGGTCTGGTCTTGATTTGGGTAAGGGTGAGCCATGGATTTGTAAGTAGGCAAGGCTAGCTCTGTAGAAAGAGCTAATTCCACAACATCTTCAAAGGTTTCAGGTTTAAACATTCTAACCATGTGGCTCAACTCTAGTTTCAATCCAGCAAGAAATAAACTTTTTCCATATTCATCACTGAGCTCTACTCTATCATATAAAGCATTAAACTGGTTCACACACCTTTCCACCTCAGCTTCTTGCCTCAGAGAAGATAGCTCCCCCATTGGATCACTCATTCTCTTAGGTGAAAAATGAGATACCACACATCTGGTAAAATCAGTCCAATCCCATAAAGGATCCCTTCTGTTTTTTAGCTTAACTTTGTACCATTTCAGAGCATCTCCAAATAAATGGTGTGAGGCGACTTCTACCTTGAGGTGTGGTGGTGTCTGCATGCTGTGAAAGTAGTTGTCTGCTTGAAAGATCCAGTCATGGACCTCAGCCCCATGGAACCATGGAAACTCCAGCACAGAAGGCCTTGGGTGAGCCTGATATAGGTTTGGATCTGGCTCTCTTCTGTTGTTTCCGGGTTGTTCATCACGTCCCTGGAGCTCTTGCATTCCTCTCTGAAGACCTATGATTCCTTCATTGACTTGGATCAAGCTCTGTTCTAGCCTAGCCAGCCTGGCTTCAGTTGCTGCTGTTGGATCTGGATCTCCACCATTGTTTTCAGTGTGGCCCAAGTTTTCTCCAGAGTGCCCTGAGATAGGATGTACAGTGCGTGTCATGTTGCTAACAGGTACTAGAAGGGTGCTCCGCTACCAAATGTCACCTGCTAAGTCTCAGCTTGTGACGTGACAGTGAAGAATTCACAGGATGAAGGGAGACAATGTGTACTGGGAGTGTTGATAAGCGCAGGAATGGTTGTTTTTGTGTATTATAATAGAATGACTATATTTGTGTAAGATAAAGGTAGGAACTTTAAGATGTTTTAGGCTATTTGGTAGACAGAAGAATAAATATTAGGAATTCATTGAATTCCATGTACTGAAATCATTGAAATGCAGTAATTCATATGTATTCTTCTCCAAAAAGCTGATTGTATTCATTCATTCATTCCCTTTTAATACCAAATACTTTTGGTGTTTTGCGGAATTGAAATACATCTATTGCAACGGAATTAAAATCATGCTACCATGCTAATTAACTACAGGACAAACGACAACTGGAATTCTAGTTACAGAGGAGATAAATAGAACTTCCTTCCTTCCTTGCTGGCGCATTCTCCTCCTTTCATTCCACCTTGCTGCTTACTCCGCTTGAGCACGTGACAGCGGTTGACCTAGCGTGCCCCTGCTGTAACGTGGAGGTAGAGTCGACCTCACATTTGTTCTGTCTTGTCCATTTGCGAGTGGGGTGTGGGCTAAGTTTGACTTATGGGATAGAGTGTTGGGGCTTCAAAGATGCCACAACCACATTGGGTGGAGTGGCTGGATGAAATGAACTTTGAGTAGCTAATCTCTATCTTTGGTCTATCTGGACATTGCGAAATAGCAGGATCTTCCGCCAAGTCGATGACTCGATCCAGGAGGTGATTATTAGGGATGGGAAGCTTCCGTCAGAATTTAAGGAGGTCGGGATGTCGAAACAACCTCCTTCTACTCCTACGAGACACCCCATTGCTCCAAAATGGCAACATCCACCTACAGGCACGGTAAAGGTCAATACAGACGCAACAGTAGGGACTACGAGGACTGGGTTGGGTTGCGCGGGACGGTAATGGTGGGTTGGTTTTCTCGGGGGCCATGTGTCCTTCCTCATAGGACTGAGGCGCAAACAGCAGAGGCCCTAGCACTAAGAGATGCCCTTATACAGGCCAGACAATGGGGGTGTGACAAGATTATTGTTGAGTTGGACTGCCTAGTGAATATTTTAGCTCTGACTACTGGAGACCTCCCCCTTAGCTACACAGGGCTGGTGTTGGAGAAGGTGGCTAGGTTCGCGTTTTCTTTCACTAGTTGTTCGTTTCAGCACACAAAACGGACTATGAATATCCCGGCTCATGAGTTGGGACAAATTGTTTTGATTTTCAGTTTAAGAAATGCATGGGTAGGGGAATACTCTGTGGCGATCACGCTTTTTGTACTTGCTGATATGATATTAATTAATCTATTTTTACTTTTAAAAAAAACTATAATTTTAATAGTAGTTTTTGCTAAACACGGTGAACTAATTTTGCTACTTTCACATCACTTTTAATAAATAATTACCTAACGGTGTCCTGATTTTTTCTCAAGTTATTTTGACACAAACTCCTTTAAAACATCGTCGTTTTATCTCGAGAGTTACACGCCTGCCATCGTCTCCAGTTGTAAACTGAGGACTCGCCCGGACCCTCACCCGGGAAGTGAGAAAGCTCGCATATGAAATAGGAACTCTTTCTTTGATTGGTGGGCAACCTAGAAGCTTTTTGGTGGCGAATTGAAGATTGAAATAGTTAACAAAACTCATTCAAAAAATCATTTATATCGAACCATGAAAGTTGATAGCTTGATATGGGTACAGTTTCTTGCGTTGGTAGTGTTGTGTACGTCTTCCTCTGGTAGATCAGCTGTACCCAAAGACCCATTTCTTGGAATCTCTCCTCAAGGTCACTACTCCATCTTTTATTCACGATATTTGCAGCTTCAAGATTATGTGTTCGCTACTCTCCCCTTTTAATTGCGTTACAAACATGTTGGTGATTGATGGGCATGTCGCTTTTCTCTTTTGTTTGGGTACCCAGATGAGAATTATTACAAGGTATCATCTGACACTATAAAATGTAAAGATCGATCCGGTGAGTTCACCAAAGCTCAGCTCAACGATGACTTCTGCGATTGCCCTGATAGTACAGACGAGCCAGGTATGTTTATTGGTGTTTCTTCTTCTCGCTTGCTTAATTCTTCTCTGCTTCTTAGATGCTTGTCTTTCATTTACTCATTTTGAGCTACTGGGTATGTCCTCTTGTTCTGTACAAGATTGCTGTCTTCACTGTTTGGATTATAGCTCTTTCATGGTCGCAGTATCAAAACATATCTTCATTTGTGCTTATTACATTCTTGTCTATTACAGGAACATCGGCTTGCCCAGGTGGGCAATTCTATTGTCGAAATGCTGGGCATACTCCACTTAAGATTTTCTCTTCCAGGGTGAATGATGGAATCTGTGGTACGCGTGTGAATTTGAAACTTATTGCCAAGTTATTGAATTCTTAGAATAGTTGTGAATTAGGTGGTAGGTTGTCTCATAACTCCAGTGTCAGCACCTTGGAGTTCGTCTGGTTTTTCCCTCATTGTTCACTTTTAAAGGATATGTTAATGGGTTCTAATCTAAATGAAGAAAGAGCAGTGATGAAGATGTTCTTGAACATTGTGTATAGACTCTTAACTCCCTTGGATATCATTTTGTTAAATCTGAAGTTGGAATATGTATTGGTAGTTTTCTCTTTTAAATCTGTGTTGGCTTGTTCATAATGTAGATTGCTGTGATGGGAGTGATGAATATGACGGTCAAGTCAATTGCCCAAACACATGCTGGGAGGCTGGGAAAGTGGCAAGGGATAAGTTGAAGAAAAAAATTGCTACATATAAAGAAGGGGTTGCTGTAAGAAAGAAGGAAGTTGAAGAAGCAAAAAGAGCAATTGCTAAGGATGAGGCTGAACTAGCAAAGCTAAAAAGTGAGGAGAGTGTACTAAAAGGGCTTGTGCAACAGCTTAAAGGTATAGTGTCTGTGTTTACTATCCTTCTGAATGTGTTTTCTCTGTTAGACTCACTGCGCAGATTTATGCATGCAGTTGTTTTCAAATGTAGTGTTACTCTTATCTCATGTTTTGTCTCACTTTCTATGTAGAGCGCAAAGAACAAATAGAGAAGGCAGAAGAAAGAGAGCGTCTGCAGAAAGAGAAAGAAGAGAGAGAAAGGAAAGAGGCTGAAGAAAAAGCTGATAAAGTGGAAAGTGGAGGTGAAGATGAAGCTAAGCAAGGAACAGTACACACCGAAGACACAACTGACAGTGAAGACAAACCTTTGGAAACTATAAATGATGAAATTGGTCTCTTGGATGATACTCCTCCAAACAAGGTCAGATTGACTGCTGTTTACTTTGATGTGCAACTTTTGCAACCTTTGCGTGGACTTAATTCACATATAAACTCTTGCAATTTGTGGTTTTGACTTTTAATAGTGTTTTAAGGTCGTTCCTGATTCTTTTGCCCCTACTTTCTTACTTTGTTTTGAGAGCTCTCTGCTGGATGAGTTTTGAAAAAGTCAATTGCGTGCTGACTTAGCCTACATAAAGCTTTATTCTTGCACCTTACACATCTGTATGTGTTTGAATGGCCATTCTATATTTTGATTTGGAAATTGTAAAAGTTCCAATCTGGTGAAGGTCACTGGATAACTATTGAGTTATGATACTCACTCTTAGGTGTAATGGGTTTCCAGTCCTTGCATCCATCCCACTGAGAACATGACGCACAGTCATTGACACTTCATGCACTTTTGTTACACTAGCAGCTTAGGCAGAGATGTGATATTGTTATTGCTCCAAATTGTCATAACTGATGTTGTTTAGCATTCATAATTTTCTAATAGGATGTCTCAGATGTAGAGTTTGAAAGTAGTTCAACTTCCGAAACTGAAGGATCTCCTGTTAATGGAATGGAGCAGGTAAAGATGATGTCACAAGTACAAGCATCTTATGTTCTCCTGAATTTAATTTCCTCTGCTTACACACTTGCTCCTCATATATAGCTCGCAGCAGAGGAAGACGAAGAGTCTGCCTCACCAGGAAGCAAGGATGATGCTGTAGTTGTCTCTGAAAATGGAGGTGATGTTGGAACAGAGGATTCTCATGAACACATGAAAGGGGTAATATTTCTTTTTTCCCTAAAAGGAAAAATACGAAATGCATATGCTTTTTCCCCATTTCTTGATTAATCATATCTCCTGTCTGTCTGGTATCTGTAGGAAAATGATTTATCTACTAGCACTGAAGGATTGTCTAAGGAAGAGTTGGGTCGCCTTGTTGCTTCTCGCTGGACTGGAACTTCAGCTAAGCAAACTGAGGAAAGTGAAAGTACACAGCATAATGACCATGAAGACAGCGATGAGATTCCACAGGACACACATGATGGGGAAGATGATGGCTACAATTCAGAAACTGATGATGA
The DNA here is from genome assembly GCA_963691705.1 of Viola odorata. Classification (NCBI taxonomy): domain Eukaryota; kingdom Viridiplantae; phylum Streptophyta; class Magnoliopsida; order Malpighiales; family Violaceae; genus Viola; species Viola odorata. The sequence goes on from OY829541.1 coordinate 65,527,819, forward strand.
CACTGGAAAGTATGATGATGCTGATGTAGAAGACATAGAGGAGACTTACGAGGAAGATGTTCATGATGATGCTGGTTCTTCATACAAATTAGATGACGAAATAGACTTGCCAGGTAACTCTATGTTACTGCTAGTTTTAGTTGATGTCTGCTCCTTAAGATGGTATAATGAAAATTTAACCACCTTATCAGATACAAACTCCCCGAGTGGCTTATCTTGGTTGGAGAAGATACAACAAACTGTACGGAATCTGGTACAAGCTGTTAATTTCTTCCAAGCTCCGGTGGACAAATCAGGTGCATTTCCTACCTTTCATGCCTATATTTGGTGACTTAAACTTGAAAATAAGTGCAGGGCAACTATTTTATCTTGCCTTCTGAATTCTTCAGAGGCTGATCGTATACGGAAGGAATATGAGGAGTCCAACACCAAGTTGACTAAAATGCAGTCTAGAATATCCAGTTTGACCCAAAAGCTAAAACATGATTATGGTTGGTGTCTGTTATCCGTTATTTTGTTGTACCCTAAGGCACTTTCATGCTTACATAAAGTGACTATGAAGTTTAATATTACAGGAGAGGAGAAGGAGTTCTATTCATTCTATGATCGTTGTTTTGAGAGTAAGCAGAACAAGTGAGGGACTTAGTTTCTTCCAGTTTAATCATTTTCCATCGTAAATCAATTTCAGTGACTATAATCCATTTATCTTACATCTTAGCAAATGAAATTCTTACATTAGGTATGTTTACAAAGTCTGCCCATTCAAGCAAGCCTCCCAGGTAGAAGGCCACGCAACAACACGTTTGGGGTATGTGTTACAGACATTTGTTTTTCTGTACATAAGTGGTCTTTTTGGTTGTCGTATTGGCTTTCTCTTGGATCAACTAAAATCTAGAAACAGGTTAATGTAGTCTAGTCTTCATTCTTTTTACAGGTGTGTATACTCACGTAACTCACGTAACTCACCAATTTGTTATTTGTTATTTTTCTTGGAAAAGAAGTGTCAGTGGTAGATGTGCGAATCTTGACTTGCCTGTTACTGCAAGGGCAAGATCGAGGAAAAAACGTAAATTTGTGTGGATGCCAGATGGGTTTGTGTTTTAGAATATCAGATCTGCTAACTGGTATTTGTTGTGAACAGCCGCTGGGAGAAATTTGAGGATTCATACCGCTCCATGATTTTTTCAAACGGTGACAAATGCTGGAATGGACCAGACAGAAGTATGAAGGTATCTATAGTATTATGCTGTTTGAGTCATGATGTGTTTGAACTTATAATACGAAATCTTTGTTGTATCAACTTATGTGCCTATAACTCCTTATTCCAAGTGGTTGGCAATTGTGAGAAGAAAAGGCCTTTTAGGATTTCCTTTATTATTGTTATTAATTTTAAAAATGAACCTTCTTTTAGCCATCTGAGTTACAAGCCAAGTTAGTCTCCATTATTTTAAATGTTTGCTACGCCTCTTCTATCGGTATCATTTACTGTCCGAAGTAGTTGAAGGAACTACAGATTTGATTTCTTTCCATTTCGTATGATTACTTGATAAGGCCATACAAAATGATTATGGAAGTGTTATGATGATGTTTAGTTGAGTTGGTCAAATACTTTGAGGTTCAGATCCTGCTGTCAAGAATCCTCTTGGTAAGTGATCGTTCCTTGTTGAGGCCTGCAGCATGCCTTGACCCTGGAATGGGTAGCCTCGCATAAACCTTTTGTGATAAAAGAAAAAAATTTGTTAAAAGTTACAATTGTATAGTAGAAATTAGCATGCACTTTCAAGAATTATTTGAATGTTCATTTTTAGTGTACCGTGTCAGTAACAATCACCAGTTAATTGGTGCATGTAATGGGATGTTTATTCTAGCTGTGACCAGAGAATGAAAGTTTTAGACCTAGTGAAAACCGAATCTCATGGAATGTCTACAATGTTCTGTGCCATATTACAGGTCAAGCTACGATGTGGGTTGACGAATGAGATTGCAGATGTAGACGAGCCAAGCCGTTGCGAGTAATCATCTCTAATTCCTTTTTCTTTCATGTTCTAACATTGTATTGGAATGCTATCGCTTGATCCTTCTTAACTCTTTGAGTTTGTTATGACAGATACATAGCGTTATTGTCTACTCCCACTCTTTGTCTGGAGGAGAAGCTGAAGGTAATATTTATTTGTGTAAACTTGTAAGCTCTTCTTACTCCTGTGCAATGCAATGTGTGCTTATGATAATGTAATTTTACAGGAACTTGAAGATAAACTTGAGTTGATGGCGAAACAGCAACCTCAGATACACGATGAGCTTTAAGTCGTTTGAATTCGACGAACTCTTCTATCATTCAATGTCGGAATAGAAGGAGTTTGGAGAGGTAGTGTTGAAGAGATTTTGGTATTTCTAGAGCACAGCATAGTACAGCTGAGTTATTCCAACATTTTACGTTGAGAGCAATTCCGGCTTTTAGTGATCACGTGGATAGTGTAAAACATTATTGAATTATGTTAAAAATTATTAATGTGATCAATAACACAATCTTGCGAATTTGTTAATTTACATGAATGCGTTGTTTGTTTGTTTCTCCTTTTTTCTTTTTTTAACATAGAAAAATCTCATCCAATGAGGATCACGAACAATGAATACGCTTTACTCTCTCAAATATTTTCACATGAATCTTGGTAGTAGATACTAGATAGATAGACCCGTGACTAACTTCATAAGAATCCTATAATTTTTATTTTATGGTCTTTTCGGGTGTTTTTTTTGTATTTGGGTAATAGAATGATTCTCCTATCATTATTTGCGTTATTATTAATTAAGAATGAACTCGTATCATTTGACCACACCCAATAACGAACGTATTTGTTGGGACACTAATCAATTTATTTTGTTTTTTTTTTCTTCTCATAATTAATTTCTTCAAAACCTGCAAATTTCTCCTTTAAAATAAAAATAAAAAATACTCTACCATATGAACCCATCTTTTTGAAGAACAAGAAAAACAAAAAAAGAGTGTGTTTTGTATCGAGTCTACTGACTCCTATAGAAATGGAAAAAAAATAGAGCAGTTAGTTGTTTGAATTTTAGTGTGATTTGTAAAACTATAAATAAGGAGAGTACAGACAAAATGGTGAATACCATCAACAACAATAACAACAAAAACAACCACCACCAAAGTGAGAGAGAGATGGCAGAGAAGAGGCCAAAAACGAAGATCGTCTGCACACTGGGCCCCGCTTCCCGATCGGTGCCTATGGTAGAGAAGCTTTTGAGGGCTGGCATGAACGTCGCACGCTTCAACTTCTCCCATGGATCCCACGAATATCACCAGGAAACCCTTCACAATCTCAAGACCGGAATGGACAACACCGGCATCCTCTGCGCCGTCATGCTCGACACAAAGGTTTAACCTTTGATCTCTTCTTCTCCATCTAATTTGATCCCACAATTTTGTTTTGTTTTTAAAAACATGCCCATGTGTGTCAAATTCTCTGTTTCTCTTGTTTCCTGATCAATAAAAAGCAAAACCCCTCACCGGTTGTGGCAGATGGATGGGCTGATTATTTTTTGCAGATGCTGCTCTTGAGTCTTTGCATGTTCTGTTCAGCAACTGTTTGTTTGGTTCGAATGGATCTTAGTGTGTCTCTAGCACTGCTGAGTGCTGACCATTAATCGTTGATAGATTGGAGGCGATTAACGTTATTCGTTTCTTGCATTATGTTTAGAGATGCTGCTCTCGAGTGTAATAAAATCTATGCATGCTCAGTTTAGTAACATTTTTGTTTGGTAGATATGATCTTATTGTGTTTCTATTACTGCTAACCATCAATTGTTGATAGATTGGAGGCGATTTGTGTTAATTCATTTCATGCATTATTCTTTGCAGGGGCCTGAAATTCGAACTGGGTTCTTGAAAGATGGCAAACCCATCCAACTGAATCAGGGTCAAGAGATCACCATTTCCACTGACTATACCATAAAGGGTGATGAAAAGATGATCTGCATGAGCTATAAAAAGTTGCCAGAGGATGTCAAACCTGGGGGTGTAATACTCTGCTCGGATGGTACAATCACCTTTACAGTGTTATCATGTGACAAAAAAGCTGGCCTGGTTCATTGCAGGTGCGAGAACTCTGCAGTTCTCGGTGAGAGGAAGAATGTCAATCTCCCTGGAGTGATAGTAGATCTTCCAACCCTGACTGAGAAAGACAAGGAAGATATACTGGGATGGGGAGTACCCAATAAAATTGACATGATTGCTCTGTCTTTTGTCCGAAAAGGCTCAGACCTTGTGGAGGTGCGGAAGCTGCTTGGACCTCATGCTAAGAATATCATTCTCATGTCAAAGGTATGTGGATTGTTGTACGCGTTAAATTTAAATGCTTTTACCATGACTTGTTGATATTCAAAGTATTTTTGGGGATTTTGATTCCAATTTGTGCTTCAAATCATAAAGTTGGTAACTTTACCATTTGTGCAGATTGGTTTTACATTTTTCCTCTTCACATTAGTGTTTTGCTTTGATGTGTTTCCTAGATTGAAAATCAAGAAGGGGTTGCAAACTTTGATGATGTCCTAGCAAACACTGATGCATTTATGGTGGCACGTGGTGACCTTGGAATGGAAATCCCTATTGAGAAGATTTTCCTGGCACAGAAAGTGATGATCTACAAGTGCAACATCAAAGGGAAACCTGTTGTGACAGCAACCCAGATGTTGGAATCCATGATAAAGTCCCCCCGACCTACCAGAGCCGAAGCTACAGATGTTGCAAATGCTGTTCTTGATGGTACTGACTGTGTGATGTTGAGTGGTGAAACAGCAGCTGGAGCTTATCCAGAGCTTGCTGTGCGGACAATGGCCAAAATATGCATGGAAGCTGAAAGCACACTTGATTATGGGGATTTATTCAAAAGAATTATGCAACATTCACATGTTCCTATGAGTCCATTAGAGAGCCTGGCCTCCTCTGCTGTGAGGACAGCCAATTCAGCAAAAGCAGCTCTTATTTTGGTCTTGACTAGGGGAGGAAGCACCGCAAAACTGGTGGCAAAATACAGGCCTGGCAGCCCGATTTTGTCCGTGGTTGTCCCTGAGATTAAGACAGACTCTTTTGATTGGTCATGCAGTGATGAATCTCCTGCAAGGCACAGCCTGATTTTCCGTGGATTGGTGCCGGTTCTATATGCAGGTTCAGCTAAGGCTTCTCATGAGGAGACAACAGAAGAGGCCTTGGTGTTTGCCATTCAGCATGCCAAGGATAAGGGCCTGTGCAAAACTGGAGATTCTGTTGTGGCCCTACACCGAATCGGAACTGCATCTGTTATCAAGATCGTAACTGTTAAGTGATCCACGGACTCTTCGGTTTGAATTCATTTTAATGAGGAAGAAAGATGCTGATAATAATGCCATGCCAGTTCGTTTAGTTTTTTTTTTCCCCACTTAGTTTTCCTCTTTCTGAATGAAACAAACTCAGTTAGTACGAAGCATGGTTTTGATGGAAATTGTATTTTGGAGGCTATGATCATGCTCCAATTTTGACCTTTTTGAAACTCTGCTAAAGTTATTATTATTCAGTACAAGCCTATTGAAATTTGATTTGTTTTTTTATGTTTGTTACATCATGGGTCCCTTGTCTAGTGTTTCAAAGGGTGGGATCCTGTTGATAGAGAACTGTGGATCGATCAGTCCACAGCCTTCATGTTCTGCAGAAAATTGTGGGGCTTGTGGACCAAAAGCTATTGACTGCCCTGCTGGTCAAAATTTCGAACTTTCAGTTTACGGCTTAAGAGAAAGATAGGCCAAGAAAATGTCCTCAAGTCACCGCTACTGTAATTTTCTCTTTTCTTAAAGTTCAAGTTTTTTATCATTCCACGAAAGCAACGATGAAAACAAAATATCAGTTTATTCAATATAATTGCAAAATGGTGGACCAATTCCTGGTCTCAGCCTGCCATATCTATCATATCATGCCAGACTGACAACCCACCTCTTTATTTTAAAAAATTCTTGCTCACCCTAATCAGCAAGTATTCTATTCAATATTATTATTAGCTATTGATTACTACTATCTATTACTCCCTCTGTCCACAAATAACTATCTTTCTGGTACAGTAATTTTCAGTAAAATAAATACTAAAAAGTTAAGTAAAGTATACACTAACTTTCCGTAGATAATCGCCACTTAATTATTAACGAAGGGAGTATCATTTTAACATTGTAAAGTCCAACATGATAGCTTAGTTGATAAAATAAGACCAACACCAAGCTTGGCATTTCATGTTATGGTGCAAAAGAACAGACAACCACATGGGCCAATAATCTCACCCAAAAAAGAGTTTTTGGTAAATTGAACCATCCAAAGCAGCTTTGCAAACGGAAGTAATTATATAAATAGAGAGATAGCAGGTGAAAAAAGAAGTAGAGCTTCACAAGAGTTGGGGGGGAAAAAAACAATCTACAATGGTCAAAACACAGTAATTTTCTCCTGAGATTCAGTTGTAAGCAAGTAAGAAACTGTACATAATAAGCAAGCAACTAATTTGAACGACAAAGTTGTATAGCAAGCAACCTGGCAAACTACTCAATTATCATCTGCTGCTCCAGAAGCATTTCCACGCGATGGATTCGCCGTAGATGACGAGGATGAATCACCTCCACCGGATTGAGATGCCGAGTTAGAAGAGAACAAACTGTTGAAAGGCCATGGAAACGAAAACCTTCTTCCAGTTCCATTCCTCCCTTCCCCATCTCCCTCTTCAGCAAAGGAAAACCTTCTTCCAGTTCCGTTCCTCTCCCCTATCTCCCTCTTCAACATTACTCTCGACGCTGATATTACCATCATTTTCACCACGAGTGTGGGCACTCTCACCTTGGTTACTGACATTCCTAAGTCTCTCGGAGTCGAGTTTCAATTCATCAGCCGGCAACTGAAACCTGCAAACTGGACAAGAGCTATGAAGTTCCAGCCAAGGCAATAGACAACCAGTATGGAACTTGTGTTGGCATGGCCTCTCCTTTGCCTCAGTTCCAATCGCAAGATCATCCAATCATACTGAGCACTGCAGAGACTCCTTAACTGCAACAGTTGGCAATGCATCAATTGCTTCCTTCCGCGCTGGTGGAGTCCCGTACCTATTTGGATCATTCTCTGCCAGATGCTGCAATAACAAATCCAAACCAGGTCCAATGAAATAGTCCCCCAGTGACCCAATAGGAGTTAGGTTCCGGTTCTCACCATTGGAAGAATCATAAGAACCCTGACCAATGATAGTTTGACTGAAAGGATTAATCAAAATGACATGCTCTCCTTCCCCATCTCTGTTTCTATCCCTATCTCTCAGGTAATGTAATTAAGATATAAACTCATATAAACTCATTTCCCTATGCTTTCCATTTTTAAACCCAAAATCTTCCCAATTTGTTTCCAGAAAAAAAAACATTGCCTACTTGAATGAAAAGGCACAACAAATATCTCCAGCCGCCACATGCGACTAGCTTGATCGGCGCTCCACCACTATCAACGCCATCACCTATGGCCAAGAACCCAGCACCTCTCCCTTTCGTCCATCGCCATCCACATCGTCCTCCATCATTCTCTCCTCTGCCGCCCTTCTTTCTTATCCAGATTCCTCACCCATGTCTCATTCAAGGTTAGTTTGTGTGTTTTGAGAAAGGATCTTGGTAGATCTGTAAAGATTTGTGGTGATTTTGGTTGGAGATGCATTTTGGATATTTGCTCTCTTCGCTCCATCCTCATCCAACACCAAGGTCTGGTGGTTTCTTCTTTCATTTTTATTTTGATGACAAGATCCGTTGTTAATCTGACGGCGACCTAGATCTGGTGGATTTCTTCGTGATGCCATTGAGGGATCTTTTCATGAACAAAATTTTGAAAGGTGAAGAGGAAGACGGAGTGAAAGAAAATAAATATATGAGGAGACCTAACTGCCATGGACTGAAATTCGGATTTTGACCAAGATAATTATGTACATGCAGTTCTGCTTTTGTTTTTCTTTTGTTGTTATGGCAAATCTTGATGGTAATGAAGATGATGTGAAGGAAAAGAGAGAGAGGGGGGTGAAGGACGAGGAAGATGATGGAGAGGAAAAGGAGTCTTCTACAGGGATCCTGGACGCTAGTGCTAAATCAGCCTTTTCAGGCTTACATTTGTAGAGATTTCTTCCATCTCTTTTTTCTTCTCTCTAGTTCCTTACGGACATCATTGCAGCTATAGTTGTGGTAGAACTGAGTTAACTTTGTTACACTAGATTGGGTTTCTTCTGCAGACTCCACTATAGGTTCTTTACCGCAAAGCAAGATACTCTGCAAGTAAGGATGTAAATGTGGTTGATGCTCAATCCTCTTGAATTTTATTCAGTTTTATGTTTCTTCTTGATCCATTTTCAGGCCTTGGTTTCGTATATAAGGCTCAACTTATGGTAAGATTTATCCTTCTCTTTCAATACTGCACGAAAACACTATCAACACAACCTACAGAATCGCGCTGCAAATATCGAAGCTTTACTTCATCACAAAACTGCATCAGCTACTGTCAAGCAGCGGACTCGATCCTCATCCCGCCCCTTCAATCCCTCCACTCAAATGACAAAGCAACACGACAGCTTCCATATCTCAAATAGGAAGATCTTCAATAATATCATATACTTGAGCAACAAACTGAACAATGTGGTCTATAAGGTTTCAGGCACCTATCACCTTGTAAACAATTTGAAAAATTTCTGAAACTGTACAATATACCACCATGATGACTTGTAGCCGCGATAGCAAATTTAAGCTCAATAGGTCACTGTAGAGAGAAATTATGAAGCCAGAATTTTGATGTGCCATAGTTGTTTAAAGAGTCTGAGGCCTGGCAGCTGGATTCTCCTCCTGCATGGAGTTAAAACTGGTTTAGAAACAAGACTTATAAAGCCAGCTCAAACTACTGAGTAGTTTCATTTTATTCACTGGGAACTACCTAAGTGATTAAGTATGAAAATAATAGCAAAGATAAAGATAATATTACCAAACCATCATGGACTCACAATCAGAGGCAAAACAATTAACAGTCAGTAAAAGAAACCATTTATTCCAGCAGATTAGCTTATGGTAGTATTAGAATGTAATCCAACCATTTTAAAGAAAAAAAGTACGTGCTTTAAGGATAACATGAAGTTATGGGATGAGTGTAAACTTGATGAGAATTTCTTAATACCGTAGCTCTTTTTTTCATATTAAGAAAAATTGGGAGATGTTCTTTGTTAGCTTGTGGTTGTATTTGACTTTTAGTTTCTTTTGATTGGGCACTAGAGTTTCATGGTGAAACATGGGAAGTTCTTCCTGTTCATTTTAGCCATGAATAAGAAGATACAATAAAATAAGTTGGTGCCTGATGGCTCAGTTTTTTCCCCCCACCTTCAAAAGTATGGGCACCCCTTAAGCCGTACAATTGGTTGGATAAATGGAATTCATACAAGGCCTATTTGATTAGAGTTGACAAATGGACTAAGTCATGCCTCAAGCTAAGGATAGCTATTCCTTAACTTCGCCTGATGTTATCAATCTCCAGGAGTTATATTTTCACATTACACTATAGAACCCTAAGGATAATAGTTATCCAACTACTTATGTACCTGATTTTGTAAACAGGGAATCCATCTTAGATGTATAGGAAGCAAGGAAGCATAAACAAGGATAGGAGGAAAGAATAGATATGGGACAGCATCTGGAACTGGAAATAAATTCCCATGGAAACATACTACAATTATATTCTCATGTTCTGAATAAGCTGGCATCAAAGGTCCCAAATAGCACGCTCAGCTGACTACTTTATAGAAATTCATCACCCCACAAAGCATACATTTTTGGGTTTCTGTCGTTTATAACCTTTATCATTCTTTTAGGCTGACTGTAATGGCATGTGGATGTGGTCGTGGGTAATGCAAGAACCCAATTCTATGTGCCAATGAAACTGAAATAAATTTGCATTGTTGAATGACACAACAAAATCATAACTCCAAAATCCACCAACTTTGCACATTGCTTAAATAGAAAGGAAACAAGATCATTGCCAAAACAACCAGAAGTAACCTTATGCTCTCATCCAATCCAAAGTTTCAGTGAGTAATTAAGGTACACGCTCACAAGAAACGCCTTATCAGAAAAGAAAAAATATTGCACCAAAATTAAAATGCAAAAAAAGAAAAAAGACTGACTTGAAATCAAATGATAATGAAGAATGTGAATATACTTACATCAATTGGCGGAAAAGATTTATGCAGAGAAAGCTTTAGTTGAGAAGCTTCAGCACTAGATGTGGATACATTGTCACTGGGAGCAGAATTTTGAACCTTCAAAAGCAAATTGAAACAAAATAATTCATTTATGTGAATGTACGTACAGTAAACAAGAAAATGCATGAGTTGAAATCATGAAAACTGGTGGAAAGAACTAAGTTCAAACTGTATATGGCTGGATAAAACCCATAACTAGGAGCTAAACTTGGCTTCTGAACTAAAAATTACCCTGAAGAGGCAGAGACATAAAAATGTAATTTATAGCCAAAAAACACATGGAGCCAATGCAAAAAAAGAAGCAAAAAGGGAGTATGCCATACCCCATGCAAATCTCTGTTGTCTTGGTTGTCTTCAAAGAGAGATGAGTAATAAGGAGGATCAAATATGGAACCTCCTAAACCAGCATTGGTATCAGAGCAATTTCTATGCATGACAGTGGATGAAGGACTTAGGAAACTATTTCTTAGATCAAAATCGGTATCTCGAGGAGGTATAGCTTCAACATGAGAAACCCCCAGTCTATAAATCTGAATCCACAGAAATGAGGATGACAACCTAACAGAGAAACCTATGATTTGCATTGCCAGAGTGAGCTTAACTGAGAAGATAAAGAAGGGTCCAAATTTGCCTGTAGACATATTCCTGCATCCGGAAAGGGAAGCGATGATTCCAATGAACACTGACAAGACAAAGGAGCACAGCATAATAGAACCAAAATGTGAAATCATAAAAAGGGGGAGAAGAAAGATACCAAATATCATGAGTGAAGAGGAAGAACCACGCAATGTCGAGGAGGATAGCGCAGAAGAGGAGGAGGGCATAGGTGCGGCACAAGCTCTGACTGTTACTTTCGATGGCAACCAAAGCGAACAAGGAGATGGCGAAATTGATGATGGGGACGCCGTTGTAAGATGCGCCAAGAGAGCCAATCAATGCACAACCCATCTATTACAGAAACGGAAAAATCGAAACCCTAAAAAGTGATTCTTCTTGAATTAACCAATCAAAAGAAAAGAAAAATAAAAAGAAGGACAATGAAAAGGAATAGCAGAAGCGCATACCTGAACGTAGATGAGGATGACAGCCAAGTATTGAAGGATATCATAATTTCGAAGACAATTCTGCAACCGAATCTTCAAGACGGTAAAACCCCAATCACAATTGCAATTACAATGCATCGTATCATTATCTAATTGGGTTTCTTTTGTTTTTTGGTTTTCCAGTTTGAACCAGCCAATCAAATCTTGGGGCTGAATCTTTGGAAGCACTACTATTATCGCAAGGGACTAGAAAGTTGCTATAATCACAAACGAATCTCCTGCTTCATCGCCATCATCGTCTTCTTCGTCTTCCTCGCTAAACAGAGAAACTACACAGCAGAAGCTGATTGCTTGATTTGTTGCGGAATTCCGTCACTCCAGATCACCATATATTATAAAAAGTAGTCCTCTAACGACTTTTTTGTGCTATAATTACCCTCACCCTTCTCCCACCTCAGTCCTCTCTCCTCTCTCTCTCTCTCTATTACTAGTATTATTTTTCATTTATTTTTATTTTTAAAGTTCTAAACCACGTTTTCTCATAATATGGGAAAATGCAGGCCAAGGTACATGTACGTTGGGTTTGGACTTTATTTGGTACCTTATCTTTTTTTCGTCTTTAAATGGTACTCGTACGTAAGTGTTTGATCACATTTGGTACCTGCGGCCGTTTCCGTCGACAATTTGCCGTTATCTAGCCTACGTGGCATGACACGTCATCAAATATGATGACATGGCATGCCACGTCAGCATTAATTTAATATTTCTTTTCTTTCCTTTTTTATTTCTTTTTCTTTCCTTTTCTTTTCTTTCTTTTTTTTTTCCTTTTCTTTTCTTTTCTTTCTTTCTTTCTTCTTCTTTCTTCCTCCTCTGCACACGAAAACCCCAAAAATCCTAACCCATCCTCATCTTCTTCTTCTCCTTTGTTTCCTGCAAAAACACATTCAAACAACATCTCCCACTCAACGGATTTCTTCTTTTCCTCTTTTCATACTACTTTTCCTCATTTTCTTGCTTCATTCTTTTTTCATTTTAGGGCTGCAGCACGCAGCCCTCTTCTCTTCTTCCTTGTTTCTTTTCTTTTTCTATTTAGGGTTGCATCAATGTAGCCCTCTTCTCCCTTCTCCTTCTTTGTTTTCTTCTTTCTTTTTTTTCGGCCAAGGAGCGAGTAGTGGCGGCAGGGGCGGGCATCAGCGGCGAGCAGCGACGGCAGTGAGGAGTTGAGTGATCGGGCAGCGGCGTGGCTGGCGGTTGTGCAGCGGCGGTAGTGGCGTGGCTGGCGGTCGTGCAGGGCGATCGGGATAGTGGTCGGCTAGTGATGAGTTGATTGATTTTGGTGTGGATTGATGAGGAGATCAGTTGATTGATTTTTGTGCTGGTGGCGATTTGGCAGTGATGAGTTGAGAGGGTGGCGATTTGGGTGGAGCGATTTGGCGGTGGTGTAATGGTTTGGCAGTGGGTTAATTTCGGTTTGGTTGAGATATGGAGGGAGAGGCGCAGTGATTGGGTTGTTTAATGGGTTCGGCAGCGGTGGTGGCAGTGTGGTGGTGGTTGGATGGGAAGCTGGTGATTTGAGTGGTGTGGCTGGCCGGATTTTGGTGGTTTGGCCGACGGTGATGGGTAGATTCGGGTTGGCAGCGGCGATGAGTGATTTTAATTTGGCGAGCTGGTTTTGTCACGACCCTGTTAGTTGTTGTTATTAGCTGTCAATTAGCTGTCACAGTTTAGTTAATTGTTAGTAGTTAATTAGTATTTCAATTCCGTAGCAATAGTATAAAAGGGTAATGATAGCTAGAGTAAAAGGCACCTTTAGGTCATTTGTAATCAATCAATTGTATTTGTTCATTTCAATGAAATGCAATACACTCATAGGTTCAATGAACCTGGATTACAATCACAACTGCAATGCAGCCACACCACCAAACCCTAACTACCACCCATCCATTCTTTCCGCTGCGCTCTCCTTCTTCTACCTTCTTCTTCCCTCCATTGTTAACCAGTAACTTCTATTGATAATCACAAGCTCCCTTCACAATCATCTTCAATCCATCTCACAACTCCAGCTCCATTTGATCTATTCTTCTCCCTTTCTTCTTATTTCTGGTGTACGAGGTCTGGACTCCTTCCAGGCACGTGACAAGTGGTAGCGGAGCATGATCTTGCTCCCTATGATCTCTTCCAAGAAGGCCGCATCCATTCTCTGCCTCCGCCGCTCAATTCGTTCCTTGTAAGTCAAAAACGACAGCGCTTGTAAGTGAAGATTCTCCATCTATCGTTTCTTTGTTCTTCAATTTTTTCTAAGAGAGGGTCACATTAGACTGGGCCTATTCCTTTTCCCTCTCTTTCCCTCAAATCTGTCCATATTGTCTAATCTTGCTTTAAGAATGGGTCGAACTTATAAATCCGACGTTCATGAGGCGTATTTTCAATTCTTGGATCGAGTCTTTCCCAAACCAGAAATGACAAAAAATTTGCAGCAGCCTCCTAGTCTTCCTTCTCTTGGCCACGGTGGTAACATTCCATGGAAGGAACAAGCTAAATATGTAGAAGAAGTTGTACCCACAGACCAAACACCCAATCCCACAGACTTACCTTACAAAATCCTTGAGTTGAAGACCATAAAGGATAGGAAAACTGGAGGATTGTGTGAGTATTGTGAAAAGAAGTTCTTCAAGGGTCATAAGTGTAAGTCTAGATAGTTGTTTTTGATTGTCATGGGAGATGAAGAACAAGATGCCTCTGAATATGGATTACTTGAGGAGGAAGATGAAGATGTGCATGAACTTTCAGATCCGGATGCGGTAGCAGCGCCGCCGTTGGTACAACAGCAGCAACAAAGCTCTTGTCTTGATCTTATGGAGGTACCACCATTGATGCCACAGAAACAACAACCGATTGGTCTAGAGATGAAGATCGCGATGGAAAAGTGGTTGTCACCTAACGAAATTTCTATTGTTACGAAAGTGTTCATCAAGGATCTGACAGAGGAACTAACAGAGGGAAGGTTTTCTGCACATGGCAGTAGTTCTAATGAGGACGTGATGATGCATAGAAAATCAGAACGTCTTGCATTTGTCAAGTTAATATCTTCTGAAGATGCTAACAGAGTTGTGAATGCCTTGAATGGCTCTCAACTAGGGTTCAAGACACTATTTGAAGCAAAGGTTCAGAAGGAGTACAAGGAAAAGTACAAAGAAAAGTCTAACAACGATATTGAGAAGCTTTCAAATTTTCTGTTTTTGGATGACATGAAATCAGAGTTGGCGCATGCTAGTCGTGGTGATCAAGAAGGGTATCAACAATCTGGAAAAGTTGTTCAGCAGCACCCCTCTGTTGACAAGACTCGAAATCCATCGAGGAGAAAGGAAGAAACCAAATTGACTACTTATGTTCTCAAATTCCCAGTTGATATGGACATCAAAGTTGATGCCAGATACGGAGGACTTGGCCATAGGCAACAAAAGTCGGCTATCAGCAAGCTTGAACCCAAGGTTGCAAATTTTATGCAGGTTTTGTGCAGTCAAGGTGTCTACTGGTATGCAATCTATCGGTATTCTCTGAAGATATTGACATACACACCCTTAACATATCCATAAGGATGAACACCTCTACTCTCTTATATTCCTTGTGGGCAAGGAATTTCGAAGAAGGGGGTATTTTCACGACCCTGTTAGTTGTTGTTATTAGCTGTCAATTAGCTGTCACAGTTTAGTTAATTGTTAGTAGTTAATTAGTATTTCAATTCCGTAGCAATAGTATAAAAGGGTAATGATAGCTAGAGTAAAAGGCACCTTTAGGTCATTTGTAATCAATCAATTGTATTTGTTCATTTCAATGAAATGCAATACACTCATAAGTTCAATGAACCTGGATTACAATCACAGCTGCAATGCAGCCACACCACCAAACCCTAACTACCACCCATCCATTCTTTCCGCTGCGCTCTCCTTCTTCTACCTTCTTCTTCCCTCCATTGTTAACCAGTAACTTCTATTGATAATCACAAGCTCCCTTCACAATCATCTTCAATCCATCTCACAACTCCAGCTCCATTTGATCTATTCTTCTCCCTTTCTTCTTATTTCTGGTGTACGAGGTCTGGACTCCTTCCAGGCACGTGATAGATTTTTGGTGGTGATTTTTGGTTTTGATGATGATCGATTGAATTTGATTTGAGTTTTGTGGATTTTGTTGAATTTTTGGCAGTGATGGTTGGGGTATTTGGACAGATTTATGGTGTGGGTTTATGGTGTGACTGATTTTTGGCAGTGATGGCTGATGGTAGTTTGATGCTGTTTCAATGTGTTTTTGCAGGAAACAAAGGAGAAGAAGAAGATGAGGATGGGTTAGGAATTTTGGGGTTTTCGTGTGCAGAGGAGGAAGAAAGAAGAAGAAAGAAAGAAAAGAAAAGGAAAAGAAAAGGAAAAGAAAAAGAAAGAAAAGAAAAAGAAAGAAAAAGAAATATAAAAAAAAGAAAGAAAAGAAATATTAAACTAATGCTGACGTGACATGCCATGTCATCATATTTGATGACGTGTCATGCCACGTAGGCTAGATAACGGCAAATTGTCGACGGAAACGGCCGCAGGTACCAAATATGATCAAACACTTACGTACGAGTACCATTTAAAGACGAAAAAAAGATGAGGTGCCAAATAAAATCCAAACCCAACGTACAGGTACCTTGGCTTGCGTTTTCCCCTCATAATATTCTTAAAAAAACATCCATCATTATTTTTATTATATTCTTTCTTGAATAATTGAGAGAAAAAAAACTGTTTTTTCAACATTCTTGTAAGGGGGTATATACTGTTAAAACTTAAAAGCGGTTACCACCTCATGATGCCTCTGCTTCCTCTGCTCCTGGTCTGTCAAAGTGGTGGAAGCTCCAATGGCTTCCTAAGGCGTGCTAGTCATCAAGCCCTTGCATCAAAACAGAAGCTTGTTTCTGGATCTCAATGTTCTAATCGCTTCTTTCATGGGGAATTACATTTGGGAAAACGCCACCAAAGGTACCTGTACGTTGGGTTTGAACTTTATTTGGCACCTCAACCTTTTTTCGTCTTTAAATGGTACTCGTACGTTAGTGTTTGATCACATTTAGTACCTGCGGCCGTTTCCGTCAACAATTTGCCGTTATATAGCCGACGTGGCATGCCACGTCATCAAATATGATGACGTGGCATGCCACGTCAGCATTAGTTTAATTTTTCTTTTTTATTTTATTTTCTTTTCTTTTCTTTTCTTTTCTTTTCTTTCTTTTTCTTTTTTTTTTCTTTTCTTCTTTCTTTCTTCTTCTTTCTTCCTCCTCTAACGAAAACTCCCATTTCCTCTTAAAAATCAAATCTTAAACCTCTACCAATCCAAATCCAAATCCATCCTCCTGCCAACCCGCCGCAACAACCCGAAATCAACCAACAAATCCAACCACAAACCGATCACCAATCCAATCAACGAAACAACGAAATCAATTGAGACAAACAGAACAAATCCAATTAATTCCCAAAACGGAGCAGTCAATTAATCCCACCACAAGCACTCAATTAATTGAAAATAACAATCAAATTCAATCCAAAACAGAGCAAGCAATTAATTAAAGACAGTAATTGAATTAATTGAAAACAAGAGAGTGGTTGGGTGAGGCCGGTTGGGTTTTGGGAATGAGCAGCAAGTTGGGTTTTGGGTGAGGCCGGTTAGGTTTTGGCGGTGGTGAGGAGATGAGCAGCGGCGGCGACAGAGAGGAGATCGGGCTGGTGTGACTGTGGAGGGGTTGGTGTGGCCGTGGAGATCGGGAAGAAGAAGAGAGAAAGAAGAGAAAAAAGAAATGAAAGGAAAGAAAGAAAGAAGAAAAGGAATTGGTGTTGGCTTAATTCAATTTTGCAGGGGATTTGAAATTAAATGATTGGGAATTGATTTTGTTGGCTGAAATCAATTTTGTAGAGGAATTGATTTTTGGCAGTGGTGGTATTGGAGTTGGCAGGTAAGGGGTCGGGGAAGAAGAAGAGAGAAAGAAAGAAAGAAAGAAAAAGAAAAAGAAAAGGAGGAAGAAAGAAGAAAAGAAAAAGGAAGAAAAAGAAAAAAAAAGAAAAAAAAGAAAAAAAAGGAAAAAAAAAGGAAAGAAAAAAAAATAAAAAAGAAAAAAAGAAAAATTAAACTAATGCTGACGTGGCATGCCACGTCGGCTATATAACGGCAAATTGTTGACGGAAACGGCCGCAGGTACCAAATGTGATCAAACACTAACGTACGAGTACCATTTAAAGACGAAAAAAGGTTGAGGTGCCAAATAAAGTTCAAACCCAACGTACAGGTACCTTTGGTGGCGTTTTCCCAATTACATTTCTTAGGTTTTCTTCTTGTAGGGACTTAATTGGAAGTATTGGAGAAATATAAGTATGAAATTGTTAGTTCAATAACCAAATGAAAAAGAAAAAAAGTGAACCGTGAACCGGTTCAATCCCGGTTATATGTCAGAACCGGACAGGAAAACCAACCGGTTTCCGGTTTTCAAGGTCGGTCCGGGTTTTCTTTCCCTTTCCTTTTTTCCCATTTAGTTTGGCGAAACGTTGCCCGCTTGCCCGCTTGGTTCATCTCGTCTATTCTCTTCTCCGCAGAAATAAATCAAAAATCAGTCTGTTCTCCACTATTTTCCATCGACAGCATAATCTTGAAATCGGAAATGAAATTCGGAAGAATGGGAGATGAAGCAAAAGGGAAAGGGAAGGAGGTAGAGGGGCAGGAAAAAGGGAGCGAGAATTGGGTGGATGATCTGCAACGCACTGTAATTGACTCAAAGGACTCCGCCATTCGCTCTGCTCGTTCTTTCCATGAAAACTCTTCTACCCATCTTCAATCTCTCCAGGTTTCACCTTCTCCCTCTCCTTTTCTGTTTTGGGTACTTCTTTTTTCAGGAAAATATCACTTATTTCTTCACTTAACTGCAGGATCGTGTCCCACATGCCATTTCTTACTTCAAAACCCTAGAAGATACTTTCGTTAAGAAGGTTAAAGGTGATTCATGATTATTCTCTTCTTATTTTTATTTATTTGTTGCATTTCGTATAAAATAGGAATATTATCTCATTTCGAACTTTCTCCTTGTTTCGTTTCAAACTTTTCAGATGAGTTGTTGATTGCTAAGGAGCACCCAGCTGCTACTGTTGGCATTGCTGCTGCTTCTGCTCTCCTCCTTATGCGAGGTTTTTCTAAATATTAAGTTTCATGCATCAATACTGTTGTTTTCTTCTGTTCAAACCATTCCATCAACTTTGGATTATTGGGTTGTGAACTCACTTATTATGTTGCCTGCTTCTTCATATTTCAACTTACGATACCCAACAAATTTCTTAATAGGTCCGAGAAGGTTCCTTGTTCGCCAAACATTGGGCCGATTCCAGAGTGAAGAGGTATCTATAATTTTCTTCCTATACTTCCTCACTTTCCCCTTGTAGTGACATCATTATAATGTTTATTTGAGCGCATGTGTATATGATGTGACCTGCAAATTCATTTTGTTGCCTGAACCACTCTAATTGTGACACTTAAGTCTAGGGTTCGTTTTGTTGCAACTTCCATTGCTTTTTATGTACTGATTCATCCTTGTCTGTTAGGCACAATTTCTCAGAGCTGAGAAAAATGTAAAAGAGTTCAGCCTCTCTGTTGATATGATGAAAAACGAAAGTAAAAAGTTGCTTGAAAGGACTGCTCTTGCTGAGAAGGAGATGAAACGTGGCCTCTCTGATCTCCTGTAATGTGATTTGTTTCCCGTGTTCTGCTTTGTCCTTGAGAATTGTTTCTGCTTGTTTATTCCAAGTTTTATTTGCAGGGATGCTGGAAGTCAAATTCAACATTTATCAAAATCAGTTTATAAAGTTGAGCGACAAGCTTCAGGTGTGGATAAAAGCTGGATTTGTTCTTTTTCTTTTTACATATCGGAACTGATATTGGTTGTAGGATTGAGATTTTGAAAGCTTCTTACTGCTCTTGTTGTACCCTCTCTGCTTGGTTGATTTTTGTAGTGTAGTTTGGTCGGTTGAATTTATCGGCCATGCACTTCAATGAACTTCGTTGTTTCATTCTTTATACTATGTTTTTGCCTATAGCGAATAAAGTTTTATTCGTAGTGTACAATGGAATGTTAGAGAATGACATTCTCCATTGAAATATCATTGTGGGGGTAATCAATCCTGCATCTGTAGACTTCTTGGTTTTCGGCCATTAGTTACCTTATGGTGGACAAAAGGAAACAACCCTAACCCACATACTCTATTAGCCGCATGGACTTCCACAGTCTGGCTGACAATCCTTTTGTTGTTGTTAGATTTGATGGATGGGCTGCGAGAAATTCATGGTCGGGAGGCTTTGCAACTTCGTTCTGAGGCAAGTCCAACAGAAATCTCTCGTCATATTTCTCTTGCTCTTGTTGTTTTCTGATTAGTAGCATTTTTGAGGATGATCTGTCTTTCTTTAATTGTGTTGATTAGGTTGCTTCTACCATCTCACTTTTGAAAAAGCAAAGGAGTGCACTGGACAAACGGATTATGAAGATTACTGAACTAGGAGTTCCAGTATAATCATACGGCAATACTGCAGGCACTGCATTTTCTTTTTTCCAAATTTGGCAGCAAGGCATGTCTGTCAAACTTGAGAATGTGAGCTATTTTCCCAATTTTTTTGACTAGATTAGCAACACTCTGAGGTAAACATGGTCTAATTTGTCAATTTCGTCCGTTGTAAACTTGCACCTGGAGATATGTTCGTGGTATCTCATCTGGTTCAAGAGTTCATAATACTAATGATTAATCAGTGTGCTTGAGCTACCAAAGTAAAGTTAGTCGGTTAACGGCCGTTGCTTACTGAGAGGATGGTTCAGGCTCTATTATTGCTTAGGTGTTAGGTATGGTTGAACACTTTTTTTACCACAGTAGTTACTACCATTCAGTAGCATCTTGGAAAATTTCATAATCTCGGGAAAGCATTTTTCAGAGTAATTAACGATGAGCTCAAAGGCCCAAGAATTATTTCCTCCCGCTTCTGGTTTTGACGCTTGTCTTTCCAAGTTCCCTTATTCAGTTACTAAGGTTTTAGCGTCCGCAGATTGTATACGAGCTTGGACCAATTAACTTCGGTTCTTTTGCGGTTGTTGGTATTTTTCAAACGTGATTAGCTTGTAGTCTTCTCAGGCTTGCTTCTTGGTTTTTCACCAGTGTAGCTTTGAAATAATATTCAAATTATTGGGGAAAAAAGATACTCTTTATTACTCTTCTGCCATCATATTACCAAGGGCATGAAAAAACATTTGTTGAGATTATGGAAAGAAAAAGGCTACTATGAACCAAGAGAGAGAAGATCCAACACCTCTCTAATGTTTTTCTAAGAAGTACCTTAACAAAACTAGTTATAAAGCAACTAAGCCATTGGGGTGGGTATACTGGTGATGACCGGTCAGGTAGACCGAGTAATAGGTCACGGGTTCAATTCATGTAAAGGGAACAAAATAATGAAACAGTTCAAGTTGGCATTTGCTCATAAACTTTTAAGAAAATAGAAAATAGAAAATATGAAAACAGACAAATCTCTAATAAGATCGTACAGTAAACTTGTTTTCCGTAATATACTGTAGGATTTTATGAGTGTGATATTTTGTAATGGTGGAAAATCTCAGGTAAAACTTGGTAACAAAATCTCAGGTCTACTTTCTTATCTGCGTGAAGAGTCCTGCAGGAGTTCCTCCTCCAGTGTTACCACCACCAAACGCTGAGAAACCACCACCGCCTTGTTGCGTGCCTCCCTCTCCTATATTGCCACCAAAACCTGAAAAACCACCAGCTCCTTGTTGGCTACCGAAACCTCCAAATCCACCACCTACACAGCGTCGAACAAAGTAAATAAATAAATCACCAAAGCCTTGACAGATTTACTAAATCAATAAATAAAAGAAAAACTAAATAGAGGTCGCAAGCTGTACCAAATCCACCACTGAGAGTAGATCCTCCAAAACCACCACCCATGGCCGCAGCGGAAAATCCCCCACCACTGCCTGAAGCCAAACCACCAAACCCCCCACCGGCAAAACCACCACTGGTAGGGGCAGCACCGCCAAAGCCACCACTGGTTGGAGCACCACCGGCAAAGCCACCACTGGCAGGGGCAGCACTGCCAAAGCCACCACTGGTTGGAGCACCACTGCCAAAGCCAGCACCCCCAAAGCCACCACTGGTTGGAGCAGCACTGGCGAAGCCACCACCGGTAGAAGCAGTAGCTGCAAATCCACCACCAGTGGAAGCAGCAGCTGCAAATCCACCACTACCAGAGGCAGCAGCGGCAAAACCGCCACCAGGAGAGCCAGCAGCGGCAAAACCGCCACCAGGAGAGCCAGCACCACCGAATCCACCTCCAGGAGAAGCACTTGAAAAACCACTGAATGTACCTCCTGGTAAACCAGCACCAATTTGTCTTGACTGGCCAAAAGCACCGAGAACTGATCCCAGAGCCTGCTGTCCAGCTCCTATCTGTGCTGGTTGGCCAAACTGACCTTGGGTGGGAGCTTGGACACCTGTTCCACTACCGAAAGCACCAGACAGTGTACCCAGATTGGTAGGAGGAGATGACTGGGAGGGCTGTGGAGATTGAAAATTTAAAGAAGCAGGACGGAAAAGCTCTCCGCTAGGAATCGTCATTGTGAACGGAGAGGTCGATTGATTACCTCCTACAATACCAAATGGATTTGCTCTGGCAGTAGTTTGGTTAGGAGTAGAACCGATTCCAAAACCTCCAAGACTGCCCAAACTAAGGTCATTTGAATGACTAGCAGCTGGAGCCTCCTCCTCCATCTCATCCTCTTCAGCGACTGTAACATCCAAGGTATCATTCTTTCCACTAGAGGTACCCTTAGAAGTTGAGTGTGGCGTGCCAAAAAGAACTTGCGCAGAGGATTTTTGTTCAGGTTGAGCACTCAGTGGTATATTAGATGCAAGACTAGCCATGTCACTGAATCTAGACCGGCTCCCAGATGATAATCCAGTTGAAATTTCCGTCGTAGATACTGTTGGCACTGAAGGTTCAAGTTTTAAACTAAAAGCAGGAGGCTCAGGTTCTAACAGTGAAGCAGTAGTAACAACATTCACTTTCTCTGTTGGAAGAGGCCCCGATGATGAAGGAGAGGGTGTTTGTTCAACGGAAGGTAGAGGTTTATCTGCAGGAGATAGGAGCTCTGTTTTTAAAGACTCTGATGCCAATGGTGAAATTGTTCGATCCACAGAAGTAGTTTTCCCCAAAGTGTGGTCAACTTCTTTCTTAGGAGGTACGGTAAATGAGGGCAGATTCTTGGCATCATGAAGAGTAACCGAACCACTAGTAGATGCTTGCAATGGAGAAACCGACAAGGAATTCAAAGAATCAGTTTGTATATCATTAGTTGTGGCAATAGGAGTGGTGAAATTTTTTCCAAATGGCATTGCAGCTGAGAAGTTTTGGCCAGATGAAGGTGAACCAGATAATAAACTTGAGATGTTGATCACTTGAGAAGAAACTGGATGAGATGTTGATAATGCTAGAGAAGAGGAGGCCTTCTCACCAGGCTGGCTTTTGCTAGTTGCAAAATTGAACGGAGAAACTGTACCAGGCTGGGTGGGAACCACAGGAGAACCAGCTAAAGGAGGGAATGTAGAATTAAAAACTTTGCCGAGAGACTCTGACGATGAACTTTTGGTACCTGTTATTCCTGACTTCAGACTTTCGCTTGTGGAGGTTGTAGGCACGGTACCTTCATCGTGGGAATCTGGCTTCTCATTTGCCTTCAGCAAAAATGGTGACTGAGAACTCAATCCAAGAGAGAACAATGGTCTTTGATGGATGCTAGTTTCAGATTGCTGAATAGACTTAGGCTCAGTGGATGGTACTGGAGAGTAATTGACCTGTCTAAATTGTGTCAATTTTTTCTCATCCACCTTCTCGAATTTTTGCTCAATGCCTGCTAAAATTTGAAACAAAAGTAACAATCAGATGCGGTTCCTTCAAACGGTCTTCACTAATAATAGCACAAGTGAAACTTTTTCGTATATATCCAGTCAGGGCTCACCTTTGTTACTAGATGAGAACCAGGAGTTTGAAGGGGATGTCTGGTCTTGAGTCACTGCTGATCCTTCTGGTATAGAAGGACCAAAATGATTCCTTCCCATCAAAAAAGGGGATTTTTTTGAACTGGTCTTCGGATCTTGCAAAAGCATCCTTTTTACAGTCGTCTTTGTTGGCTCAAAACTAGCCCAGCTCTGTAGCAAGGTCAACAAGAAGTATATAAGTTGTTTATCCGATATCTAGCAGCACTACCAAAGCAGGAGTCAAACAAACACCTTTAAAAACCTACAAAGAATTTAAAGCGACATGTCATCAGTGATATGCAATGTTTTATTTCATCCAAACGAAAGAAAAAAAACTTCAGTTATATGTAGGATATAAAATAAAAGGTGCTTCAGAACATAAAACTCAGGAAAATACAAGTCATAGAACTTCTAGATGACAGTTTAGACAAATCTGAGTGTGTGATCTCTTTTTTATTTTTTCCCCCGCCTTTTTGAAAGGAAAAATCTGAAGGGGAAAAAAACACGTTCATTCACTACAACTGTGTGCTCAAGTGAACTAGTTTTCTGTAACAAGAAGCAACCAGAAAATGATAATAATAAACTTCTGCATAACTTGGACAAAAAAAAAGTTATGAACACATTAAAGGCAATTTTAGATAAATTAAAGTCTGTCTATATAAAATCTCTTTAAAAAGTTTATAAAATGAATGCTAAGGTAAGCATGTTCTTGAAAATTCTTTGGAAAGCAATGTCCATACTAATATCAAGAACCAGGCACATAAGGACAATTAGCAACAAGAATAAACATAATAGTTTCAGCAAAAATTTGGCAATTTTACAAAATTGCTCGGATAAAGAGACAAAATATCAGGGAAACAAAACTCAGAAGCAACTTAAAAAGGTAATACCTTATCGAGTGAGTCCCTCCTTCGTCTTGAAGTTTCTGAATCTGAATTCACCGTAGCACTTGATTGGCGTCTCCTAGATTGATGCTTAGTGGCAGCAGAACCAGAAGAAAGCAAAAGTTGCCTCACTGAGGAAGTATCGACATTTTTTTTGGAAACTGGGGAGCTAAAAGAGGCATCATATGAGATTCCTATTGTCTCGAACAGCTCTTTCTTCACATTGTTTTGTTTTACAGGTGAGTCTACATTCAAGACAGCCATTTGTTTTGAGAGGCATTCAGAAAGCTGTTCAGCAGCAGCCAACTGCAAACTCATTGTGTTATGCAAACTATGCAAGGACTGAATGTTCCTGCAAAAGTAATATTTTCCAAATCAGAAGAGTTAAGAATTTTGCTCACACATAGTGAATAAAATTAAAACTAAATTTGCAGTGCATCCACACCAAGAAGAAAATCTCCAACAACTCTGCAACTGCATCAACAGATTTGGGGAACTAGCAACCACCTTATGTTTTTGTTTCCACTGTACCATGGACCAGTCTATAGCTAAACATAACAAATGACAGAATAGAGCAAAACTCAAAATGATATGCCAGCTAGCATTGGAATGCTTGATTATACCTAGAAGGAGCATATCTATTTTGAATAGCCCTCTGACCACCATGAACAAAACCACTTTCACCAAACCTTTGAATTTCAAGGGTATTGAAGTGCCTCTCTAGTTCAATGAGCTGATTCGTTAACACCTGGAACAGGAATTGAACACACCCATTAGATAAATGTGAGTTTGGAAGTCTTGCACTTCAAAATCAACGGACGACCAACCTGATTTAGTTTCAAAATACACTGCCGCTTCAGCTCAAGTTCAGGACTCAACTTCTGACAGTTCCAAAACTCCCAGTATTGGCGATCTGAAGCTTGCTTAACAATACCTTCAATGTGCATTTTCCTTGCCAACACTAAATACCAGAGGTGCCATTTCGGTTAGTTAAAACAAGAGATAACCAACCACAAAATAGTAATGGGGACCCCTATAGATAAGAACAGCAAGGGAAAGTAACAATAAACAAATACCATTGATCTCAGCAACCCTGGGTATAAATAATATGCCTAGAAGATTGGGACAATTCTAATAGGCTTAATCATATCACATTGACTTCAATACTAAATTACAAGTACCAAATGATTAAATTAAATAACCTCTAGTTACGATGTCTGTCATCCACTAACAAGGATCAGAAGAAGAAAACCGGTGAATCTGTAATGTGTTTCTTTTAGCATGAATGCACTAAGACCTTGAATCAATTTGATTGTCATACATAAAATTGCAGCTAAGTAGAGGAAAGAAGCACAAGAAAGATATATTAGTCTGATGATTGAGGATCTAGCTTTAAAGGCCATTGAAAGCTCTTCCAAAAATAACCCTACTGTTTGTCTCCAGAGATCTTATGTTTCCACAAATCCCAAGAAAAAATAAACTCCCAAACAGTAAGGTTAAATTTTATATGTGCAAGTCCACCTAATCCATCTTGACATCAATCCCAAATAAGATGTCGAATCTTCTTTAGCCAATTACATGTGAATTTTCAATGTGTTTCAGCTACTCCTGAAGTACCAAGTGCAATAAAAGATACTTGGTTTATTATAGCCTCATGATAGTTATATGACCAGTTAGATCAGTCCTAAAGTAGAACTGTGCATGGGATTGTTAACTTTGATTTGAGTGACTTCTCATCGATAAGATGTGCATAAAAGACACCAAGGCACTCACAGCTACGTAAATTCACATAAATAATCTATTGTTCATGGCAATAGTATATGCAAAATGAAGGTACCTTGAACAGTTTTGTCTAGAAGATGCTGGATCCCTTCAAGTTGCTCATCCATCAAGCCCTACAAATGAAGATATGAGAGAGAGCATAAACAATCAAACAATGGTTGACGTTGTAGAGAATATAGAAAGCAACAGGCTTATAACACAGAGCTGTTTATCAAGAAGTGCTACATAGATAATAATAAAAGGTCCAGACATGACATAACTCAGCCTTTACTAGAGATATCACCTTCCACAACGAGCATCTTTCTGAAAGATCTCTCATGCCCTCCTCCAAAGCTTCAATTGAACTTCTCAGGGAAACAGTGCAAGCATCCCTGAAACCACCTGTTTTTGTAATGCTATCCAGAAGCTCATCCAATTCTTTGACCATCTCTTTGATCTAGAGGATACAGCTTTGTTTTAGAATACAGTTAAAGACATGAAAAGGGAAACATTGCACTAAGGAAACAAGAGAACCCCATTGTAATTCCAAAGACTGTCAGAATAAACTTTAGAAATAGGAAGAAACCAATCTTGTGAGCAAGAAGAATAACTAATAGCTGGAGATACAAAAAGAGCAATACATGAAACCTAAAGTCCAGCAGTAAAATTCTTAAATACATAACCAGCCATGACCATGCTTCCATTTCAAAAGTGGACATAGTATTTGTGATTGATAAGCATTTCAATAGCGTAATATTTTTGCTTTGTAAATCTGGTATGACCAATCTTCATAAATATAACTTCTATTGATCGCTCTCAATTTTGGCTCAGATCACAAAATCATAACATGAGAAGCGGCAACAAGTTAAAGATCAGGTTCACATGAATGGGTTGAATTGGCAGAAATAACTTTAGAATATCCATCATAAACTCCGACAGAATTTTATCTACATAGAAAAGAGATATACATACATTGCCAGGTTGCTTTGGCAGGCTACGTTCATCCTTCAGAAAATAAGGCCAATGATTTGCAGCCCTTCCTGAAACAAAATCTTCCTGAGGCAAAAACTGAGAAATATGCATAGAAGGCAATGACTCGATGTGTGCTGCTGCAGTTGAAGTTCTTCGTCCACCAATAGGAAGTGGTTTAACGGAACTACCAGCCAAATTCAATTCAGCAGAATTATCCTTCAAGAGAAAAGGGTTCTGCACTAGATCATTAGGAACATTTGAAACACTAATAGTACCACTAGCATTCTCAAACATTTTTCCAGCGATTAAACTTGATGGTATAGATGATCCCCCTCCAGGACCATCTGAGGATATAACTCTTCCACTTGACCTTGACTGAGATGGTGTATCCTGTAAAGCAGCAGATCTTATTTTTGCTGGCGACTCCTCATCCAGTTTAACACTTTTTTGCATATCCTTACTCTTCACTGGGTTGATGTCCTTGGCTAGCACTTCCCCAGGAATGAAACTAGAGCCATATCCAAATCCAGTAAATTTGTTACTTTCTGGTTTGCTAGAATCTGTGACCAAAAAACCAGGTCTTTCTGTGGTTGAATTCTTCAAAGAAAAAAGCCCAAACTGTGCACTTTCTTGTCCAAATGGCTTAATTTGTTGATCATCTATTTCTTGGTGCAGGTTTGTTGCAGAGTTTTTTTGCTGTCCATCAATCACAGCAGGCTTAAAGTTTTCCAGAGTTTCCTCCTCCTTATTTTTAGTCACAGGATATCTGAAAGATATTTGATCAGTGGAGAATGTGGTTGTCGAAGTCTTAGTCGCATCAGAAGGCAGCAGGTCTTTTTCTGTTGAAACCTCACCACCTCTGGTAACATTCGAATGCTTTTCTTTCCCATCCTGAAATTGAAGACCCAAAGCTACCTGGTCTAGTCTTTCTTCTGTCAGTCCCGAAGAAAGATTAGAGTGATAACTTCCAGAAAGTATCTCACCATCTGAATCCTCCTCCTCCTCCTCCTCCTCCTCATCCTTAAGAGCAGAATCACCATTGTGCGATACAAAATCTCCTGTGAGACTATAATATAATTCAAATTCAGGGTCTAAGAAATGTAATGGTAGCACAGGAATGACAAGACTGACAACACTCCACCTTCAGCACGAAAGAAATAGAAATGGATGGCTAATTTGCTAGCAAGTAATCCATGTGCATTAGATGTAGGCACAAATAATGACAGAGAACTACCTTGCAAGATGAAATATTACAAGCTTTCCCTCAAGAGTAACACACATGAGAACACAAAATGGGGAGAGTTCTTTCTGTTCTTCAACACCAACTTCGACTTTGAATTTTTCATCAACGGTAACCTTATCAATGCACATCCCCATGATCAAATTATCATCACCATTGCCTGAAAGAAAGACAATGTCAGATAAAGTAAAAATTTGCCAGTGAGAACTAACAATAACTGACCCAAATTTTGACACAACTAGTTGCAACAACTAAAGAAAATATTAAGGAGACATGAGGCAGTAAGAAAACATGGATGCTCTTGGCTAACACAATCAAATTCTAGCTGTTAACACAATGTAATATTTGGCATTAAGACTTATGCAACCAATTGTCTGATCCATATGTATACATTAACAGGAATGCAAGTTTAAGCACCTTGGAGTTCAATCCTTGGCAACCAACCATCTCTCTCAATATCAATGGCTGTAATCTCATTAATATCATCCTCAATTGACCAACCAAGCAACACAACATGCTGATCAGCATTCTTCCTGTTAGCCACAACTGCAAGACCACTGTATTAAATACATTAATAAAAAGAACGAACCTGGATAAGCTTCAATGAATGCAAGATTAAACTGACAGATGAAATAACTTCAGAGATGCAAATTTAACAACACACATGGCAGATAGCAGAACATGGATCTGGGCTTAGCATTACATACCATTGTTGTAAATAGCTTAACAATAAGTAAGGTCCAGCTCCATAGGGCATAATGTCATCAATAAGACCTGAAAATAAATCATAGAATGATAGCACAACTGGCTTGGAAGAAATCTGCAAGAGAGATTTCATAAAATGAATGCTGAAATACTGAGGAATAAACAAGGAACTGGAAATTCTTTCAATTAAATGTAAGGATGAAAACTAACATCAGTAAACTTTCCATCTTCACTTCTGATTACTTGGACAAGGTAATTTTCTTCCCTGCCATCTACAGTCTGTTGCAAGCAGCCAACAATGATGGTATTGCGACATATCCATCTAATAGAATCCACTGGCCCAGTGATTCAAGCAATATGTTAGCTTCAGAAGAGAGAACAGAACAGAAAAGAGACATAAAAATAATGCCGATGATAATGACTACAAAATTCACCTTTGACAGTGCAGCCATCATCTGAATCAGCAAGCCAAGCCTTGAAGGGAAGATATATGCAGGACCTTTCCTTGAATTTGGATGACATAATGGTGATAGCATTCTCTCTGGCCGCAGCAAAAAAATTCCCTTTGACACTCCATTCAACTGTCAACAAGCACAAGCCGAAGAGTAAGAAAAACCACAACTAAGACAACGAAAAAGAAAAAGTCAGAATCGATAATCATGGCAGGAGCAACATCAGTACCGGCATCAACTTTTTCCATCACATGTTTAAGAGGCTGACCGGCAAGAGAACCATGATATAGTTCCGCATTATTAGACAGAACAATGTAAGAATTGTCGGAAGACCTCCTGGTCCAAAGCATGTCTTTAACAGTATTTGGCTCAGTCAGTGAACAAGAGGAAGAAGGTTTCGAGTCCTGCAATAATAAAGCGTCAAGTAGAAGCAAGACAAGAGAGAAGAATAGAAAGGAGTAAAGAAATGAAAGAGTGGTATTTACAATAGTACCTTATTGAGAAGGGAATTGACACTGAAGAAATGAATTTTGAAGGCAACACAGGCCGCAAGTGTGGCAGAGTCAGCAGACAGCGAGAGAATATCAACCTTACCAATAGGAACATCCACAACACACAAGTCTTGAATACAAGAAGAAGACGAGTCCCTGGAAGCATCTATCACATCCTTGGTCCTCGCAATCATAAACCCTGACCGAACAACAACAAAAATCATACTAACATCCATAAATATAAGCAATAATAGAAAAAATGAGAAGGAAAAGAAGGAATACCGGAGGAATGGGCGAGGAAGATGACACGGTGGAGGTCGGAGACGGCGAGAGGGCGAGAAGGAGGAGAATGGAGGTCGAACGGAGATGAATTAGGGACGATGGGGATAGGTTTGCCGATTCGGTTGAAGAAGAAATCGTTGGTCACCACATGCTCTCCTTCAATGTCTTCTTCTATTTCAAATTTCTGTACTGTCGTCGTCTTTGTGCTCTCTTTCTCGTCAGAACCATCCATTGCTTCTTCTCCTTCCTCTTGTTGCTCAAATCAAAACCCTAACCACGGCCACTTCTCTTGTTGCTCAACCGAAGCAGAGTGAAGTGTAACAGAGCTTCAAAGTTGGAGAAAGAAAGATGCTTTCTGGTTTTCTACTGCCAGACACCGGAGCAGCAACCTCGCTTATTCAAGTCCCGCTGCTTTTTAATACGACGCCGCCTGGCTAAACCAAATAAATTTAATGTAATAAAATTATAATTATAATGAAACACAAAAAAGGAGACAATTGTAATAAATATTTATCTATTTATCAAGATACTATTACCGCTTAACTAAGATTTCGAGTTCGAATTTTAGAAATGCTAGAGGAATCACTTCCTTTTAAATACCCAACATACTCGAACGGGATACCATGTGAAATAATAAAAAAAAAGAACTTTGCATTTGACTAATTTTTTTCATTTATTTTTTTCCCACTATGAAGAACTATGATATTGGGAAATCAACTAAAATTGATGGAGAAAAAAATCAAACCAACTCAACTCATTATTTTGTATACCCAATTAATTTGATGTTTGAACTTGTCTCTATCACCTTCATAAGTGAGAAATCCAAAAGTTTCCATAGAAAACTCAAGTAAGTACATCTAGAAGGAACGAGCCTAAATTGTCACAACAATAGCATACCTCAGACAAGTTAATCGTTGGCGGCCCAAGAATAAGTACACATCAGGGAGCACTTAACATTAAATTAGGGTTCCACTTTCCATAAGCATGTTTCACACGTGAAACTAATGCTTGTATGTTGAGATAGTTAATTATTGATTAAGCATAACTATAAAGGGAGGTGGTGTTCCTTAATGTTTTTAGCACACCTCCCTCCACAAGAACTCTAATGGAGTACATGAGAGAGATTCCGATCCATGGCGGCAATGAAATGTATGAAGAGGGCAGCGGAAAAAGGGAGCGAAGCTCGAAGAAAGGAAGAGCTAGACCCAGATTGATCGCAGAAGGGAAGAAACAAGACATCAATGAACGGGCAGATGCTTTCATCAAGAACTTCCACAGTCACCTAAAAAATCAGCAGATGCCCGATCCGGGACTTACAACCTTTTCTCTCTTAGGCTGCTAGTATCCTTGTCGGCGTTGTCGCCATTTTTTAAGCATGCATTATTGACTTGTTTACTAAAACACCCCATGTAACTCACAAACTAATGTGAAAGATTACATATATATATATATATATATATACTACTACTTTCTCAACAAAGAGAGAAAATTTTGGAATAAGAAAGAGAATTGAATGCTACTAAGAAAAAGATACAAACATCTGCTCTCTTGGCATTCGCAAGGAATGCGGTTACCTTTCACCAAAATCAGCAATCACCGATTCACTGGCACCGTCCATCGACCTATAATTGTCAGGGTCCAGCACGAACGATTTCCTGCACATGGATGAGGGGAATTCATTCAACTCCTTCCTTGTATCTACACGAATCCATGAACGAGATCATTTTCCCTCAATCCATCATTCACAACTCAGCAAAAGAAACAATTAAGAGCATACAGGTTATTCGACCCTTTCTGGTTTGTGTGGAGCAGAACCGTGCATCAGGGAAATTGCGAATGCGACCACCAGCTAAATCATGACAAATTGAAGGGGGGACCAGGGATTTTTACAGCAAGAGAAGGAAAAATTCATTTTATTCTCATGCTTGTAGCACCTGACAGTGCACAATATGACTTTTCAAACCACCTCGGCCAGCTAGACTTGACAATATATTCGTGACGAGAGTTCTAAGATGACCTCTCCCAGCTATGTTTTCCCATATCCCAGGGTTACTCTCGATACGTTTGTCAGGACTGGAGATGTCAACTAGACTAACACTCATGTTGTTGCGTACAATGCAAAGCTTTCCATTGAGGGGAACAAGTGCAGCAGCCTCCAATGAATGAGAGTTCCCTAGATGGAGCTTGCTATCAATAAATCTGTTCCATGTATCTGTGGCTCTATCATAAACCCTAAGTTTGCAGCCATCCGGGCAATCCAAGGCATAGAGCCGTCCATTATAAGAAATACTAGGATTGCGCCAACCAGCAACCATCCCGTCATTGATCTGGGTCCAGGTACCCGTTTCAGGATCATAGGCTTCACTCATAACCTCACGGCTAGTTCCAATGCCTTTAAGGAACCACTTTCCATCATAAACCACACCAATAAAGGGCACCATCGCAGTGCTCATATCTGAAATAAAGCTCCAGCGGTTCTTGTTAGGATCATAAACTTCAGCCGAGCGGAGAGTCCTTTGTATTCC
The DNA here is from genome assembly GCA_963691705.1 of Viola odorata. Lineage (NCBI taxonomy): Eukaryota > Viridiplantae > Streptophyta > Magnoliopsida > Malpighiales > Violaceae > Viola > Viola odorata. The sequence goes on from OY829541.1 coordinate 65,560,558, forward strand.
TTCACACTCTCCACCAGCCACATAAAGGCGGTTATTTATGACACAAGAGCCAAAGAAATGCCTCTTCCGAAGCATATCTGGTGCCCTATGCCATTTGTTTGTTCGGGCACTGTAGAAAATTACTCGTCTCATAGAGCCCCTCAGTGGATCCTTTCCTCCAAATAAGTACAGGTGGCAGCCACTTAAAACAGCACAACCAAAACCAAGAGCTTCAGAATATTCCCGGGGGACAGGTGGAAGAGGCTGCCATAGCTGATAGACGAGATCAAAAGCATTCCATGAGATTCTACCATCACGATCTCGCTTGATGACATAAACCCACTCTTCTGCCATTCCAAGACTTTTCCTGAGAGAATAAAAGAAATTTCCAGCAAGAAAGCGGTACCATCTTTTACAAACAAGACGAAGCTTTCGATGTTCAGCTCGAGGAACTCGGATCAGACATGCAATGGCCAGGTCATCAGGAAGGCCAGGCAAGAGTGGTGCCTGGACCCTGGTCCTTTCCCGACGCAAGTTTTTGCTCTTGTGGGCATTGTGATTGATATCAGGCTGAATGCAAAGTTTTGATCCTGGGACAAATTTCCTAGCTTCCGCAACTGTTTTTAATCCTGCATCTACTCGGCAATAACATGATACAGAATCAACCTGTAAGCCATGTTAGGATGAGAAGATTAGTTTATATATCCCCATTCACAAAGCTACAAACAGTTACTTCAGCTCACAAAGTAGTCCCCCACGGTAATTTAGTCAAACAAGAATTAAGAAAATTTTAATAATCAGTCACTAGACATTCATGCAACACCAACACATCTATTTCCAAAGGGTGTCAAATAGATTCCAATTTTGTATAATTTGCTAATTGTAATTTTTACTGGACACCACAAGCATCTAAGCAAGATCCAGTTCATTTTAATAACGCACTGGTTTGATATGGAGAAAATATATACGAAAAAAGGAGGATAGCAAAAAATAATTTGGGTAAGAGGAGTATAACAATTTAAGAACTTGGAAAGCATGCTGTTTATGCAACATCCAGAAAACTGTCCTTAAACATGTCGGCCACACAATCAGCATTTACCAACAATTTCATTAGCAATTCATGATAAAAGGTTGCAGATCATGGCAAGCAAGATAATTTGGTGCTTTGGGGGATACAACTCCAGTTATGTCAACAATCTCAACTGCTCCAGCTAAATAGTTTGGACTTGGGATTAGCTACTTGGACCTTTATCTCCACTTTCTATGTTTAAATAAAGAATCTAAGAACTGTTATATACAAAACCCCAATTTTACCACTTCCATCTCATGCCATTTCGAACTATCCACAGCCTCCATTACTCGTTACTTAAATGCTATCACACTTTCAGAGGTGACTATGCCTAGATCCCAAAGTTTATACAGCCAAATAGATTAGTAACTCTAGTCAAAGTCCAAAAAATCGCCAATGAGCCCTCTTGTCTTCCACTAAATCTGCACCTTCCAGTAGAATAGTCTGCCTGAACCTAACTTGTCTTCCAAAAAATCTAATTTTTCTTTTTATCATCGTAAAATAAGCTCATAACGAACTCCAATCTGACCTTCCTTATGCTGGATTTCAAGCAGATCATAGCTAGTTCTCTAGGGCTTGATGAACAAAAACCACCTCAATTACTTCTTAACTAGATGCAATAAGCAGATTTAGTACATAGCCAAATGAAAGGAAGAAATGTGCGCATAATAAAACTCTCTCCTGATTCATCTTTCAATGGTTTAGCATATTCCCATTCCAGGGGTTTAAAGGTTGAGAGTATCATGCTGTCAGCTCTAGCATATAAAGCGCGACTATTGACATAAACGACTAGCAAAGGATATTAACTTTTGTCCAGTCATCTCACTTCTAACTTACCAAGATTTGTCAATTAGCTGCGTCAAAGGATAAAAGGCTTATTCTTCATTCACTATATATTACAAGTTAGCCTCATAAATAACACCATGATCGTGAATGTAATCTAGGAATGCCTCAAAGTTCACAAGAAGCTCAAAAAGAGGTGTGTGTTCGTAAAGTGTCCTACAATTAACTACTGGGTGTTCCCACATACTTTCACATTGTAAGCCTAAATCCTCTCTGAACATCCCAAGTGGCATATTTGTTACCCGAAACTACTTACAACGTAACTATCAAAAGGAACTCTTCAATACTTCAGCGATACTGTCCAGGGCAAGAGATAAATGGGCATAATCAAAAGCTGACTACTTAGCAAGGAAATTGACAATAGTAAAAGCTAAGAGGAGAGAAGATTTCTCAGCGCAAGCCCACCATCCAGATTCCCCTTTTGGGTTAGAATTCAATCATGGCAGATACCGATGAACATTTGGGTAGCTAGAAACAAAGAGAACAAACAAATTCTAATAAACAGAAACCCAAGTTGCATAGTCGGCATACAATTTCATATAGGCATCTTCAAGAGAACAAAAAAAACAAAACCTAACAGACAGAAAGCCAGCCAATTCTCGGCGCACATAACCATCTAAACGCCAAAAAAAATTACGCAAATTGCATAACTAACAAATCATTTTCATCTGGGTACTCTACGAAACAGTTGAAAATTAAATCCAACAGCCATAAATGCAATAAAAAGGGGGAATTACCAAAAAATCAAATGCCCAAAGAATTCACCTTTAAAAAGCAAAAAAAAAAACAACTGATTGTCTACAAAGCCTCACAAATTGAACAACAACACTAAGACATGAACATGGCATTACAAGATCAAGCCAACTTACTAATGGAGCTTGGACTCTAAAACCTCTAGAAGCATTTGATGGTTGTGGCTGTTCCATGTTCAGCACCTGAGATTCATAGAGCTTAAAGAGAAAGATGGTATCTTTGAAGACTTCTACTAATCTCTTGAAGACCCAGATCGAGATTACTGCTTAAAATGAGTGATTAACCGATCAAAGGAAAGGAAAGAAAAGAGTTGCATTAGCGTGTCTTCTAAAGGTTGAAACTTGAAATTGTTGTCTTTTCTAACCTCAAGAAATGAAAATAAAGAAACAGCCAAAATGGTCCAAAAGAAATAAAGAAGAAGAAGAAAATTATCCTCTCTCTCTCTCTCTCCTCCTCTCTCTATAATACTTCAACAACTTCTTTAATGCGTATGTGTGGTGTTGTGGCTTAAAAAGAAGAAGAAGAAGAAAATTATCCTCTCTCTCTCTCCTCCTCTCTCTATAATACTTCTCATTTATTTATTTATTTTAGGGTTTATGTTCAATTTTAATTTAATTTAATATACAATGATACGAACGTTTTCATTTATTTTACTTGAAGTCTTGGTTAGACTTGATTTTCAACACTTTTTTTTAACGGGAAATTTCATGAATTTGTTGTAAACTTCCAATCTTGGAAAATAAAAAACTAATTTTACGGGAAAAATACAACAAACATGAAAAGAAAAAGAAACATCATATAGTCAATTTTTTATCGTATAATAAAAGAGAAAAAAACACGTAAATTCTAAATGTACGAAAAAAAAGTAATTCCTTCTCTTATTTTGATCTACATATCACAAAATAATGTAACTCTGTTAGAAAGAAAAAACAATCAACCCAAAAATAGAATTCATCCTAAAATAATAAGCGATAAATCCTTCATTCTAAAGAAATAAAAATAAAAAATAGACTTAATTTCCTATGACTTGATTTTTTTTTGGGTAATAAAAAATATTTATTTGTCTTGTAATTTTGGTGGATTTGTTTAAAAAAAAGTTCCTTATGAATTTATAATAAGTGGTACGATTCTATCCATACTTTATAAAATTATTGTATTAAATATATTTTTTTACGTAAAAATTAAATTGGCGGAAATGAAACTCGAAGTAAGTTTGCATGTTAACAAAAACTATACCAACAAAGATAAAATAAGAAACACACTAAATATATTCAATATGGATTTTTTTAATTTATTTATTTCCACGATCACCATTCATTCATATTAATAATAATAATAAATTGCAACATTATGTGACAAAACAACTTCATATATAGTAATTTTTTTTAATTTAAATGTTTTATCCTAATTGTTAGTATTAAGTTTACCAATTAAGCTCTACTATAAATAAATCAAACCAAAATCGGATTAGAAAAATAATTGATTTATGATTTTTATGGTTAAACCGATCGATTTGGTTTGACTCAAAAACATCAAAAGTATTTTCTCACAAATCAGTGAATATCTGATTGTTGTTTTAAAAAAAAAAAATCAATGAATATGATTGAATGATGAAATCTGATCCATCCGCGGATCTCCAAAACACCATCGGAAAGCAAAAGCGAGCCAAGAAACTCCATCTTAAGATCTTAAACCAAACGAAAAGCACAGCCACAACAATAAACTCCTTTCCTCCCCCACTCGCGCGTCATTCCACGGACCAATCATGTCCGTCACTCTGTTGCCAATCACCCTCAAAACTCCCTCACTTTCTCCCACGCGCCCCCATAACATGACAAACACAAGAACACAATGTCTCTAAAAAAAAGCGGAGCTTCCTTTACAACCTCTCTTTCTCCCTCTCCCTTTCTCTTTCTAGAAAATCATTTTTCCTCTTCCACTCTCTAGAAATTTTAATTTTAATTCTTTAGGGTTTCCATTGGTGGAAATTGGACAGAAATTTTCATTTTTTTAATTAAAGGAAGGAGAAATCATGAGCTTGGATTCGGTGGTGGCGAGCAGGCTTGGGAATCTGGATCAGCATATTGAGCAGCTCATGCAGTGCAAGCCCTTATCAGAACAAGAGGTATTTCAGAATCTCTCATTTCCGGGTTATCTTCTCGATTTATTTCGGAATCTATTGGTGCTTTTGATGGATCTGTTGATTTTGGTGTTAGTGAGTCTGATCTGTTGATGGGCTTGGTTGTTTGGTTAGAATGCTGCTTTTTCCTAGATTTTTCTTTTTATGTGATTAAAAAAAGCCTTTTCTCTTTGTAAATAACGGTCATTGGGTTATTGGACTCTTGCTACGCTGGAATGTGTTCTTAAGCTTGGATCTCTTGCGGGTCGCCTGTAATTGAGCTGTTGATGCATAGTTGAAAGCAATTGCTTTTGTTCTCTGTGTGGATGATGTGGATTCTTTTTTTTCTTAATTCAATGTGATTCTCAAGACGGTGAATGCTGGGATTTAAAGCTTAGTTAATTATTATGGAAGGAAGTGTCTTCTTATAGGGCAGAAGGAAGATGGTGAGAACATCAGGTTGGGTTTGGCAGTATTCCTTGGAATTTTCATCCATTGATCCTTAGATCTATATGCTTGAAAAATGGTGGTAGAAAATGAGAAGTTTTAGAGCTCATTTTAAGCGTTAGCTTTTGTGCACATAGTAAAAGTGTCGCATTTCCATTCAATGGCCACGGTTCTAGCCCCTCCTCCTAGCCTGTCTTGTTCTTGTGATGAGGTTTTATCACTTTTCTTGAACTATATTCATCTAAGAATAAGGAATAATATTGCAGCTTCTGAAATATACATTGCTATTATCTATTCACTGTGATTTGATCAAATGCTTTGTGAGCCCCCTTTCATATAATTTTCATCTCTAGTGGTGTTTATTCGAGCAGTCTGTCTGCTACTCTCTGGTTTCTTCTTTTTTGAGTTTACTTATTCTATATGAATGTATTAATTAATCTAAATTTGCAATGTTCTTTTATCGTAGTTGTGATTATTTTTTGGAATGCCTTTAAGTGATGTTATTGCTTGTTCTAGGTGAGAGGACTATGTGATAAAGCAAAGGAGATCCTGATGGATGAAAGCAATGTTCAGGTGCTCCTTGTGATTCTTTTTCTTATTGGTGAATACATTCATATTTTGCATGTTCCTCTTTAAAGAAAATGATAATTTACTCTATCCATGAATAGTTCACCCATTATTAATTTTTTATCATACTATATGCTGCAGCCTGTGAAAAGCCCTGTTACAATCTGTGGTGATATCCATGGTCAATTTCACGACCTAGCAGAACTTTTTCGAATTGGGGGAAAGGTAATTACCCAATGCAGACAATTTATGAACTAATACTGCCTGATGGCTGATCAAAACTGATTCCAAATACCTACTTTCTCTTTTTTGAATTTAATATTTTTGTTATATTCATTTCCTGCTATGTCTTTTCTTGTGGTAGTGTCCAGATACAAATTACTTGTTCATGGGAGATTATGTTGATCGGGGTTATTATTCAGTTGAAACTGTCACGGTATGCTAGCCTTTCTATCTCTCTTTTTCATCTGTCATGACTGTTGTGGGATTTTGCTGGCCTTCTTGGTTGGACTTTACCCCATGCTATGAAGCATATTTTGGACTTGAGTATTTATGGCAATTTAAGCATGGTTTGTGCATGACATCATTGCTGTCAGTTTTGCTGTTTAGATTGAAAATTATAATGTGAATGCTATACTAAGTGGAATCATTTGAACATTCCTTGATGCATATAATTCTAAGTCTTAGATTTTCATGTTATACTTATATAAACTCTTCTATCCAGCTTCTGGTAGCTCTGAAAGTAAGGTATCCTCAGCGGCTCACTATTCTAAGGGGAAATCATGAAAGTCGTCAGGTATGTCCTGAATGCTCTGCCTTTTAGTTTCTCAACTTACGTGGTATAGACATAATTTTCCCCCTAGCGTAACTTGAAATTATGGCTGACCATATGACTACAAATTTCATCATAGCTAAGATTCTCAGTTTCTTTCCTGTAAACAGCTGTATAGCTATAATTTATAACTCTTATGTTGATTACCACGTTTTTATTAGTCAAACCAGTTATCATTTGTTTTTTTTTTCTCTTTCATTTTTTGCAGATTACTCAAGTTTATGGGTTCTATGATGAATGCCTTCGGAAGTGAGTTTCATTGAACTTTTAGTTTATTGAAAATACTTAATTGCTTTGTAACTTTGAAACCCTACTCACATTTGCACGTACATAAGTATTGCTTGTACAATGGCCGCATAAGATCTTGGCTTGGCATTACAATAGGATGAGATGAGATAAAGTTTATGAATGATGTGTTAACTTGCATAATGGATTCTTCTTTGAGTTTAGATGTTTAATACCAATATATTTTAATAAGATGCTTGATTGGTGCTGCTGCAATATGCACAAGCATGCAGTTATTACCTCCCAAGAGTCTATGAAGATAGTTTGACATTAAGAAACCAACTGGAGTGCTATGCTGAACTTAAAATGATTCACCCACTCACAGTGGGTGATTTGGACAGCTGCTTTTGTTGCATAATTTTGTATAAACTCTCGCTAGCATACAAAGACTTAGATCCTTATTGTTTCAGGTATGGCAATGCTAATGTATGGAAGATCTTCACAGATCTATTTGACTATTTCCCTCTAACAGCACTGGTGAGTATTGTCTGAGGTTAAAAATTGTTGCTTAATTGAGTTTATGTATAATTTAGTATTCACAAAGAGTTGTTGCTGTTATGATTCTTTTGAAGGTCGAGTCAGAAATCTTTTGTCTCCATGGTGGATTATCACCCTCTATCGAAACCCTTGATAATATCCGTAATTTTGACCGTGTTCAAGAAGTTCCCCATGAGGGTCCCATGTGTGATCTTTTGTGGTCTGACCCTGACGATCGCTGTGGTTGGGGCATCTCTCCTAGGGGTGCTGGGTATACCTTTGGCCAAGTAAATATCCAATCTTTCCTTGTTGTTTACAGTTATTCCTTGGACATATTTTTCCATCTAAGCATGCTTACAGATTTTTTGTTTTTGTAGGACATTTCGGAGCAATTTAACCATACAAACAACTTAAAACTTATTGCCAGAGCTCATCAACTGGTTATGGAAGGATATAACTGGGGTCATGTAACTACTCTCCCTTGATGCTATGTCTAGTGTTGTTGTTCTTGGTTGGGCTGTGACATTTATGTGATTGATTGTGCGCTTCTTCTGACAGGAACAAAAAGTGGTTACCATATTTAGTGCGCCCAATTATTGTTATCGATGTGGAAACATGGCCTCTATTCTGGAGGTTGATGACTGCAAGGGCCACACCTTCATTCAGGTTGGTCCCTCTTAACACTCTAGAACAGGCTTTGTTGCAAGCATCAATTGCACGAAAGTGATTGAAAAACTAACCAAAAGCCTCTTTATGAAATATCTTTGCTTCAACATTGTGTTTTACTGTTTGCAGTTCGAGCCAGCTCCAAGGAGAGGAGAGCCGGATGTTACAAGGAGAACGCCTGATTACTTCCTGTGATTCAAGCTGGCATCAAATTGCTGACACACCCCTGGTCGGTGCCTCCTTGGTTGCTTACTTATTGAGGGCTATTCAAAATTTAGAATTATGAATTCGTATAGCAGTGGATGTTGGTGGTGGAAGATGTATAAGACGATGAGCAGGTGAGGCTTCCGAGATTAACTGGATTGTTGATTACGCATCAGATTTCTGCAAGAGGAAGGAAGCTGTGGAGCTGGCGAAGAAGTAGCTGATATGTACCGTTTCCAGCAAACAATACGGCATCTTTCATTCCTTGGTTTGGTTTTGCCTTTCTTCTTTTACCTTTTTTGGGTTAATTTATGTAGAAAGATGCTTGTTTGGAAGTTGGGGATATGTAGACTGTAGAGAGACTGAGTTAACTTTTATGGTTGTTCCTATCCCTTTTCACCATTCTCATAGCTCTAATCTAGTTTTCTTTTCTTTTATTTTGTTTTCTTTTTTGGTGTTTCCCTCTCCATAGATGAGTTAAAAAACCATTGAACAAGATTGTGTGCTCAATAATATATCAATAGAATCAATGAAAACAAACACCATACCAAAGCCAATGCCAATTGTTCAAAAATAAGTCCATTTCGTGGTTGTCTGTTGGTGATAAGGTACAGTAGAGTTTTCCGTTCGGTTTTGGAGTTTCACTTTCATTGCTTAAAACACTGAAAAAGATTTACAAACATTCATAGCACAAAATTGCAGACACAAATAAATGTTGGTATGAAAGATCACAACTATATGGGCGCCATTGATTGAGCTTTTTTGTACGCTAAGGGCAACATGAGAATTTTCTTAGTCCTTCCAACGTATGCTCTCTTAGTAAAGTTGTCATAATCGTTATCCTCAATTGCATCCAATATGTTTCTGTACAACAACAAGGATGACCACACCTGCGAATGATAGATGACAAAAATGAAAACTTCCAAAAACATAACTTCTCTCTTTAATGCAAGTTCATCCCGCAAGTATCGGATTGTGGAATTAACTTTGATAAGATGAGGACTAAATGGGGGCAACGCAACCGACAACCGGATACCTGCGGGATGGACTTGAACTTACCGGCCAACGACTAGCTTTGTTAAGCTGTGATGCTCCTTCCTCAGCAAGGTTGAAATAGAATCTTGCCCTTGTAATCTGCTGTTTCATGAACTCTCTCCATCCATCACTCACTTTTCTGGAGAAGACATCATTGTCACATAGCCCGAACTGCGCAAGCTCATCTTGTGGAAGGTAAATTCTCCCTCTCAAAGCACTTCAAAAACCAAAAAAAGGAAAACCTTTATCAGTGAGTTAGTATATTAGTAATGTAGGCACAGTCTCAAGTTCGAGTCCAACTTTCCCGTATCAAAAAATATAATGTAGAAACTTACTCCTCTCCCACATCTCTAAGAATGTTGGTGAGCTGATTCCCAATGCCTAAGTAAAGTGCTGAATTGTAAATGGTTTTTGCAGAAACAGGGGACTCTGCTGCAATCCCCATGACTGGAACACTCATCAGGCCGACCGTGCCGGCGACATAGTAGCAGTAAAGATACAGTTCTTGGAAGTTCTGGTATCTACATTTCCTTGTATCCATTCTCATACCTTCAATCATGTCCCTAAATGGCTGTATTATACAAATTACCCATATCAGTTTTGGATAGTTCAGAAAAACATAAAAAAAAACAAAATGACCACAAAAAAAAAAAAAGAGTTTACCTTAATGTCTAATGAGAATTTGGAAAGCGTATCAGCTAAAGTAGCATCAAGCATGTCATAAGGATGGCCATCAAATATGTCTTCAAGTCGCTCTTCCCATCTATTAAGAACAGAAGAACTCATATGGGCTGCATTAGGGCCATCTACCAATTCATCTGTCCTCCTGCACCAAACTGAATTTGGTTTTCATGAGTTTGTATCTCGGTGGTATTTCGTACAGAGTAACGAACGCTACGTCTCAATTTCAAAGGTGACATATTGTTATTAGTATTGGAAATGAATTGAAGTTTAAGGTTTTAACAATACCATAAATTGCCCATATGGCTTTCCGCCGTTCCTCTGTCATCAGCAAAGTTCCTGCAATCATTCATGATTAATTAAGGATAAACATGAGCTCGGTTGGAGAGTTAGGTCTGAAGTTCGAGCCCTACAATAAAAAAAAAGAAGAGAATAAATAATGATAAACATGTACCTAGATAGAAAGTCTTTGCATATTCAGCACAAAGATTCTTGCATCTGTCATAGGCTTCATCAAGAAACACAGAAGAAGGCATGGGATGATTCTGATCATGTCGCAATTTCATTTGCCTCTCGATAATCTCATGAACTCGAAGATCTTTATGATCAGGAATCCCTTGTTTCAATAACTGAGGAAAAGCATTTCTACTCCATCCTTTAGGAGCTGTGGTTCTAGCAATCCATCCTGATTTTGGATTCCCTCCACTACTACTACTACAGCAGGAAGGAATACCACCGGCAAAAACTGCAAATCTTGAACTCATTTCAATGACACTGATCAAATCTACAAACAAAAACAACAATCTTTTCAAGAATGACCACTTTAGGTCATATTAACCTTGGAAAAACAAAACAAAAAAATACCAACTTTTAATGCCCTACTCAATCCAACATTTCCTTACCAGAACAGACAAGTTCCTAACTTCGGTCCTAATATTTATGAATCATGTGCCTGCACTTTAGGATTTCCTACTAGTTCCCTTAATTTAAATGAATGATTTGATGCATCCTTATTTATCAAGTTACAGAAGATTTGATCCAAAAAAAACTTAGTTGGTCACCCAAAGTTGCAATCTTTAGGCTCATTTTATTATTATTATTAAGTTCTTATGTGACGTCAGACTATTGTAAGAATATTGGGTTTCACAATCGAAGATGCTGCATGTCATTTAGCAACTTAGCCGAAACTTTGTCTTGCTGCGCAACAGAATCTTCTTCAACTTTGATGCTCTTCATTAGCAAATTCTAGGTACCGATGACAACTCACACATAAGCGGTAGGAACCATCACCCAGACACACAACACCCCCCCCCCCCCCCCCCCCCCCCCCCCCCCGAAGATGCTGCATGTCATTTAGCAACTTAGTCGAAACTTTGTCTTGCTGCGCAACAGAATCTTCTTCAACTTTGATGCTCTTCATTAGCAAATTCTAGGTGCCGATGACAACTCACACATAAGCGGTAGGAACCATCACCCAGACCCACCCACCCACCCACCCCCCCCCCCCCCCCCACCCCCCCCCACACACACACACACACAAAGATCCATGACTTATGAACCGTTGCTATCACTAGACCTGACTTATGTAAGCAAGATGGTAAGGTGTGAGTTTTTGAAGCGAATTAGAATTTTCCTTCAAAATGATGCTTTGGTAGAGGAAACTACAAACAAAAGGGCCAAAATTGGACATTGTACCATCATAGGATCTAGCAGTAGCACCATGTTCTTCAAAGGAATCCACTTCAGAAAGAGTTTTCACATTTAGTTAAGTTTAAGAACATCTCTGTTTGTTAGATTCATCTCACAGTTAATGCAATATGTCAAAGTTAGAACTTCTGAAAATCTTTAGAAATTGGTATAAGCACAGTATATATTGTTCCTATATATACAAACTTGAGTATATCTCATTAGGCTCTATGCTAACTAACTACAATCTCTACAAGAACAAGGAGAAAATGCATCAGTCATTCTCCTTCAAACCCAGTGATCTCATGGGCTTGAATACGGCGAAGACGACGCTAACTTTACAAGCAAGAAACCCCATCATCCCAAACAGAAGATATTTAGGAGTTAACAACGATGAGACTTCTGGCGTGCTGCTAAACTTTACTGCCAGAAACCCTATTCCTATTACCAATGCCAAGCTTGATACGGAACTCTTAAACCCTCCAGATAGCGGAATATTGATCCAAACTGCATTCTTGGAAACTGATGGTGATGCCGGTAACCCATCGACAGACCTCTGTAGCAACAATAAGTATAGAAAGCCACCGATACCGCCAACAAAGAATGCAAAAGAAGCATTTTCTCCAGCTGAGAAATTCGCTACAGTTGCCCCGAGGATGATTAGTATGATGTCATACAATAACAGTGATAGCTTTAAAACTGCATACTCTCTCATGCTTTCCTCATTAGAGATCCCGCTACCAGGTAGCAGAGATGCTGATTGGAAAGGGCTTTTGGTCAACAAGCTTAATGTTTCAACTCCAGATAATTCAGAAACAAGGCAAGGTCTAAGTTCCACCATTGATGTGTCACTCCCCTCTCCAAGCAAAACATTATCAACTTCAAATTCATACTGGAAACCTGTGCACTGGATCTGTTCGTCACCATTTTCACCCAATGAAGGTTGACAACCGGAAACTACTGTCAGGCTTACACCACCTAATCTCCACTGACCTGAGCAAGTGAATTTAAGCACAGGGGAAAGGGGAATAAATCAGACTTTATATGAATGTCTTATGAGAAGTATCTTCTACTTAGTAGCTAGGATGCATAGTAAATTTCTGAAAGCATTGGAAGTGTATGATCATGGACACTCAATGGGACGGCTTCTAATTATATTTTGCTTTACAAGTCTTCAGCATCCTTTATATGTAGGAGAGACTAACCTGAATCAGTGCTGACCCAGAGTGCTTCAAGTCTACTGAAGTTAGGACCTCCAAAGGTGAACTCATCAATAGAGCCTCTTTGAAAATGAAGTGTCTCATGTTCAACAGTGTCAAAGGACTGTATAGAATTAGACTTCAAAAGTTCAGGTATTCGCAGCAATATAGATTCCCCCTTGGTGTCTATCAAGCATAGGAGAATTCCAGCATTAGAATCACTAAGAGAAGAGCCAGAGGCACTACTTGTCCATAACTTAATCTTGAACACAGAACGATCGCTTGCCACGTTCAAAGATTTGAGGGTTTTTTCACGCAAGGTTTATGGGCAGACTTTGAGCTCAGTGGCAGGTAAAAGGCGTGATGGTTTTGCATAACCCTGAAAATCTGAATTAGAAACTTGTTAGTTATGTCCTACACATCAGTGCAAAATGGCAGTTAAATAATATTTTGAAAGGAGAAACGGCTTTGGGTAGAATCGGTACAAGTTTTGGACCCAAAACATGACCAAGATCCAATAACATAGTTCAAAGCCAGTTTAAAGTTAATGAACATCTTTGTTTTTCAGCTTCATTAATCTTATCAAAATGCAGAAGCACCCAATTCTACTGAGAAACAACTACCTGAACAGGGAAGGAGGTGTGAGGAAATCAAGAGATGTAGCAGCAACAACCATTGACTTGTTATTTCGGTACAAATTTTAGCTCCACACTAATCAAGAGATGTAGCAGCAACTGCATTCCTCATATATTTTTGATATTTAAACACAGAGATGCGCAATTTGAACTCACAGGCTTTCTTCCTCAATCAAACTAGTTCATTACAAGAAGCAAAGTGGGCACCTCGACTGTCTCTTCGGAACGGTCCATAAACGGTGATCTCCACAGAATGAAGATAGTAGTAATAAGGAATTACAAAGTAGTCCAGAGGAAGCTAGTTCGCACTAACGATAACTAGAAAAGGCTGTAATATCACTGTATTTAACGGACTAGTGGGGATTTTACAGCGCGTTTATTGAAGGGAGTGGAACAAAAGATGGAAGGACCAAGCAAACACAACTTCAATGAATAGATTTACAATGCAGAAAACCATCCCAACAACTATTATCAACCAGAGGACAACAACAAACTTTAACAGATTCTTCAATCCTGTATGCATTTTACTCTTATGTAAAGCAAGAAAGTTCATTTTTTATAAAAAAAACTCTGGTTGTTCTTACATAAAGGCATAGTTAATAGACAGAAATTAAGCTAATTGGAGAACTCAACAAGAACATATATAAGACACAAACTTTGACGATGCTAATGACTCTCTACAATTCACCAATCCGCAAAAACAAAGGAAACCCAATAAAGTGAAGGTCTGTTAAAAGCAGATGAAAGGAAACAATATTTTTTTTATCTCATTTTCCTATTAGAATCAATGTATAAGAAGTATCGTACATACTATGCGGTACATGATTGACAACACTCGCCATTGTTTTCATATGGATGCGAGCTGTCACTTATGGAATGATCAGGTTATTATTCTACTTCCACACCTATTATAGGGTGTATTAAGGACATCTCATATCTATAATTTATTATACCTATCAATAAAAATCAGCCACTTATGTTATTATATTTTCAAAAAAAAATCTTACATTTTTTCTTCTTTACTGTCATGCCACGAGTATTTTCTTTCCTAATTATTACTGTCATCTTCTCTAATATTTCACTTTCTCGCAAATCTCTCTGAGCTACCATGTTGTTCGCCAAGCTATCAGACGATGTCGTTCTCACCATCTTCTCCAAGCTAGAGGAAGATCCGCGCAACTGGGCCCGGATGATGGGGTTCCTGTGGACACTAATAGTGAGAGTAATAAGACTTCTGATAAATTGGGTGCTGAATTTTCTGTTTGTAAGAGGAGGAAATTGTGGCTGATTTTTATTGGTCGAAATATAACAAGTCATAGATATGAGATGTCATTCTCGGTACACCCTATAATATTATGCTTCTCCATCACATCACATTTCACTCCACACATAGTCACATACACATGGCTAGTTCAGGTGTGAGCCCCGCACCACAAGAACTAAGCCCTCACACCCATGGGCCATGATGACCTAACGCAGGATTCCATCTCCAATCACTCGTCAATGCCTCGAGAAGTATTTTATAACTTCTCCTAGACTCCTCCACCGTTACATTTGTGCTATTTTCAATCAGGACAATGCTAAACACATCGAAGAAAAGAAGCGAACTGGACGTGCGAAGGACGTGTCTTTCATTCACTACCAAAAGTACCCACCAAACCATTCTAACCCCGATTTTCATTCACTACCAAACCGCGTCGCCTCTCCTTCTTCTCCGACCTCGCCCCCTCGCCCCCTCGCCCCCTCGCCTCTCTCTCTCCAGTCCAGAAAAAAACCAATCCTCCATATTCCTTCAACTCCGGTCGCTTCTTTTCCAACCATCACCGGAGCTACTAATCTCTCTACCACCGGTCTCTTTCGTCCTCCCTCTCAGATCCACTACCGGAGCTTCACAGAATCGACAAACTCATTACGAGCTCAGATCTGTACCACATACCCGTTCAATTTGAGTTGTGGGATATATTCCTTGCAAAGTAAAAAAACAAGACCCCACATTTAAAAAAAAAACTAGTCCCCATTTCCTCAACACCACAAATTAAAATTAAAAAGAGAATTTCTGGAGCTTTTTATCACCCTCTTTGTTTAGATATGTCAAAAATTGTCAATTTCTCTTTTTCTTCCACTGTCTTCCGATCTAATAAATGGGTTACAAAAGGATTAATATCTAATTGGACTTTAGTCAGATCTGTTTGCTTTGCATCTACCACATCCTCAAATCTGTTCAAATACTCATTTTCGAGTAATTTCAATCCTTTTTTTCGCATTTTAAAAATTAAATATAAGAAAAAGATGATGGTGTTAATTTTGGTTGACGAAGATGTGGTGTAATAAAGTTAACACTATATTTTTGATGTGATATACCCAGAAATAAAAGTTTTGAATTTTAGAGAGGGTGATGACGCTTGCGGTGTTGAGGAAATGGAGACTGGTTTTTTTAGGAACGAATGTGGACCGGAAAGAGAGAGAGAGAGAGAGAGAGAGAGAGAGAGAGAGAGAGAGAGAGAGAGAGGTAAAATTAAAAAGACGAAGGAGAGGCGAGGCGGCGGCGAGGGTTCTGGTCGGAGGAGGAGAGGCGACGCGGTTCTGAAGAGCAATCATAAACTTGAAAATAAATTATTTAAACTGAAAACTAAAACCAATGACTATATAGTGAATCCTACTCTACCCGCTACGCCTATGGAAAAAAAAAAACAGAATTTTTCTTTCAATCTGAAAATTGTCCTAAAGTTTAACTGTCTCTGTTTTACATAACTGAACAAGTTACATACATCAGATATTCGAAAATGTCCAACATTCCAGATGACTTGAATCCATTTCCTACAAGAATGCCAATATCCAGTAAAAAGGCTCTCCCCCTAGTAACAGAATCCAGGCTCATATTTCAAGTGCACCTTAAATTTAAGGTCACCTGGAAATTCTACATTATGAACCCTAAATGCGCCGGGGACATCGCGAGGCAAGGGGAAGAAACAAACAAACAGACAGACAAAATTGAAGAAACCTGTCAAGTTCCTACCATTCAATTAACAGGGATACCAATGCATTTTCTAACATTTCGATCATCTTTCAACACTAGTTGAGCCACCGCGCAAATATGCGAATCGAATCGGATTGGAAGTCAAAGCAAGATTATTGCAAGACTGAGTGATGACATTGCAAATTGAAGTTTTGAGACTACCAGGTTGCTGCTCCCTCCCTGGGGGCTTGCAGGTCCCAATGCCGATGGTGGAAAGTTTCCTCTGCTTGCGCTTGAATTTGTACTGTTTGAGCATTTTCACAAGCTTAGATGCATCAAAAATTTAAAAATAAATACTAAACTTTACTTATCAACAAACAAGAACCAGATTCAGATCTCACCTTCCAGTGAATATGCATGATCCATAGCCTGCAAGAATCACAGGAATACATCATGAGAAAAGGAGCAAGAAAAAGGACAAGAAATAGCAATAGCAAATGAAGAGGAATAACATCCATGTACGAAATGTGCCAACTGAAGCAACAACCAGGCCAAGTAGTTATCTAGAGTTTCCACTCTACGAACTATCCATAAGTTCAAGACAAGAAAATGGAGTGCATGAACTTACTGGGGTCAGCAGTACTTATCATAGCAGTACCATCAAAGTCGCAGGTTCCACCACTACTGTGCATTTTTTGATAGTAATCATTATAAGCATAAGATGCATGGTTCTGCAAAGTATCGGGCATATAACATGGTCGCCCTTGCTGAGTAGGACTGCAGTTAGCACCACCTTGCCCACAAGCCCAATTCAGCCCGTCTTTCAACTTATCAGCGTCAGCATTCAGCTTTGCAACACAAAATGCAACGGAAGAATTTCCATTGATTCCATTGGAAGTGCCCAAACTAAGAGTATAAACTTTGGTGCCATTGTTAAGAAACAGGCCCCAGTTTTTCTCTGACGTAGGTCCAGGCCTCTTGTCTTCATTGAGCAACTCATAAATGTATGTGTTAATTGGTATGCTTGGCTTACTAGGTGGACCAGAATCATTTACAACTCGCTTGATCAAATTGTTATTGAAGGTCTCTGCATTTTCTATAGTAGCATCAGGTTCATTGGCTCCACCAAGCCAAGGCCACCCTGTTTCTGTAACAACGACAGGGACTCCCGAGATGTTGAGAGCTTCTATAGAATAATAGGCAGCATCAACCATAGCATCAAACATGCTGTCATAGTGAAAAAGAGTGTTCGGGTCAACAATCTGCTTGACAGCGGTAAGTGGACGAAAGAGAGCATAATCAAGGGGGAAAATGCCATTTCCAGAGGTGTATCCAAAATAAGGATATGCATTTAACATATAATATGAGTTGGTGTTTTTCAAAAACTGAAGGATCTGATAAATTGTGGAATTCCATGTAGAATTAAAGGCAGCAGTAGAGGGAGGGAAAGGCCTGGGGATAATGTCCATGGCATGTGGAGTCGAAACTTTTACTTGAAAATTTAAATTTGAAGCAACCAGGGCTTTGTGGAGGTAATTCATAGCCGGAACCAAAACAGGTGCTGCATTAGGGATAGTGGAAAGAACCTCACTGCCAACCGCAACGGCTGTAATGTTGGTCGAAGGCAAGTAAGATGCAACATTTTTATTAATCCACGCTGCAGCTACTGATGGAGATTCACCAATTCCCAGGACTTCCTCATTTGAGACACCAACCACTACTTCAATGCCACTGTTTGCTAGGGCTTTCAACATGTGAGCATCAGCATCATAAAGGCGCACATGAGTAATTTGATTGGCTTTAAGAATTGAAACCACATCTGAAGCTGAAGGCATGTTGGAAACATCAGTTCCGATGTTTACGCCTACAAAGGCACCTACAACTTGAAGAAGTTGAATCAGCAACAACCAACCAAACAGGATATGAGAAGGCAAGTGTTTTTAAGTATTTACACCTCCTTTTCCAATTAATATGTGAAGGGAAAAGATAACTAAAACTTCAGTAATAACCTATTTGAAAAACTACTCTCTTTTTTTCACTCCTTAAATAAGAACCCACAAAGACAACAAAATTAGCTATTTCATAACCAACGCAAACAAAAACCACAAAAGCTTGCCACAGACTGATAAACACCGAGTACAGTGTGTGTGGTGGAGTGAACAATAGTGCAAGAGATACCAGACTAAATTACACACCTAGTGCACCGTTGATTCCAACAAGGAGTAAGAGGAGACTTCCAAGCCATTTTGTAAGCATCATCCGGCCAAACTTCAATCCAGATTTCTACTTTAGCCTTTCAGCTCTTAGCTGAGGTTTAAACTGCAAAGATTGAACAAACACATGCAAAATGCAATGAGAAAACATTGGCAAAAGGCAAGGTTTGGTTGAATTTGGAAATGTAAGACAAACTTTATATCTCAAAAGTAATAGTGATAACAACATAAATTATAAATCTGTGGCCTTTGAAACTAGGCAAAATGCCAACACTGACAAATTAACACACAAGACCTCAAAGGGATAGCGAAATGCAATTAGCCACAAGTCATTTCAATAGGAAAATAAACAGAGATCGGTTTCTAAGAGGAAAAAACAGTAACAAAATACATAAAGCAATAAACAGATCAGCTAAAATGGACCTCCTGTTCTTGTAAGAGTCAAGTTATTTGTGTAACTTCCATGTCTAATGCGTTTCCGAACATCAGCAATCACAATTATACTACAGATGCCATTAACAAACATCACTGAAACTTTTTTGGATATTTTGTTTCAAGTTTCAATAAAGGAATAGACAAATGGGCTAAGCCAGCGGAGGAAAGATGGAAGAATGGTTAATACTCAACAAAGAAAGTACACATACAAGTAAAGACAAAAAGTAAGTTGTAATACAACCACAAAAGACAATGTAATCTAAGCAGAAACTTGTCTAAACCCTTAAACCCTCGAACTTCAATCTCCACTTAAATGGGGCAACAATTGGCCAATAATTTCAACTTGAATTCGCAAACAGAAGATGTGGGGAAGCAAAATGCAATAACAAGAAACCTTAATACAAACACTCCCCATGTGAAATAATAGCATATACAAAGCAGAAGATAGTGATGCTTCCAATAAATATTTAGAACACTACAAACATCAACCACCTGAAGCAACAAAGCGAGACACAATAATCCCAAAATCACAAAACCCAGATGCCAAAACCTCAAAAACTCTGGAAAACTAGGTACGCATGTGCTAAAACTGTCCAGAAAGAGCATCACATGGAAAAATAGCCAGAAAAAGAAAAAGGAAAGGAGCAGAAAAAGAAAGGCAAGAGCTACCTGATCTACTTTCACTCAGCTTAAAGATTTCAGCAACCCAAGTGCCCAATATCTCCAGCAACCTTCGAAGAGCTAACCGAAACCTTAAAACCCAACTGAAAAGTGAAGCCAGCCCTTAATACAGTAAAGGAAGAAGAGGAACCAAGAACCAAGTACTATTAACTAGAACATAAATGGAGACATTCTTTACAGATTCCCAAAACCCCACTTGAAATAGAAGACAAGAACTTTCATGTGCAAATTGCAAAACCCAAACAAAAAACAACCTCAAACCACCACCATCTAATTCTTACATTACCTTTCCTCATCAACTGCTACAATAATAGAACTACTTTCAGACCATACGTACCCCACCCACATAAATAACACTGCACATGCACATAATTAGAAGCTTACATTGGTAAGATTGAGGAGAAGGCTCTAGTAATGGCACCTTCTATCTGCCGCTGCTACCTAAGCTCAGCCAATGAGAGAGTGAACAGCCACAAAAGAACTAGTAGAAGAGGTTTCTTTCTTTTCTTTTATATATACGTTGTTTGTCTTGTTTGCACTTTTTATTAGTAATAATAAATTTAATTACTTTAATCTGATTTTGAGGAGTATGTGATGACTGTCACTGATTAGTGATTAGTGAGCATTGATGTAAGAAAGAGGAGAGAACTGTTAATTATTTATGTGGGGAAAAAAGAAATAATTATTTGTAGTATAAGCAGCAGTATTACAGTAATTGGTTTTCTTTCCCTCCAAAAGTCTTTTTTTTTAGCTTAAAACTGGAAAGAAGGAGATTTGAAAAGTCAAAAGGAAAAAAAAATTGAGTGTGAAACCGGTGCGCGTCAGATAAAGAAGAATAGTGTCATTAATTAATAATTACACCCTTTTTCTTTCCTTCCATACCATTTACTAAAATTATGAAATACTGGGACTCCCAGAAAAAAAAAATCTTACAATTCGTAAGATAAAGAGATTCAAACCTCGGTGTCGAAAGTCCATAATCAAATCTTAACTCTTTCAACTTTTCCAAAAAAAGGAAAACCCTAAATCTGGAAACCATCAAGGAAACATTTACAAGCCATTCAGACTCGAAAAGCATACCCAGCAACCATAGTGCTTGCTTAGTTGTAAAGAGAAATAGACCACCTGCATAAGCACCGACCACCTGCATAAGCACCGACCACCTCTTTTCATAAATTCCTAATTCTTAGTTTCCACTATCTATCCTCAGGTTTTTACATGCTGATGGTTAAAGACAACCATAACAAAAAAACAAACTATTTGAGTACGTATATCGAGAAAATCAAATGGTTCATTATTTGACTCCAAAAAATTTCGTACTTTTTTTTTTAATGCACGTTAAGGATAGAAAAAATTCGGAACAAAATTATCTCAAATAGTAAGTCATCCGACCTCCTTAATATACGTACCCAAATAGTAAAAGTCGTTTAAAGAAAACCGGAGGAAGTACCAAATAGGTCGCTCTTACACATACCACCGGTCCTGGAAAATCAAACAGAGCTAAGAATATTTGATATCCGAATGCTTCGAATTTGAACTAATAAGCAAACACAAGAATCCAAAGGTCCCAAAAAAACGTACATGCACAGCCACTTAAGTATCTTGAAACACAAGCTGATGATCTACCACACACAAGTTAGTTGCAACAAGGAAACACCAACAAGGCCTAGACCGCGTTTCATAGACTACTACACCACCCTCACCAAGAACATGATCCAAAAGGACAAGTAGCATTACAATCCACCAAATCACTACTGGCTGGGAGACCGGTCTCCATTCACTTCCCTAGGGTATTCATCATGATTTGGGCTCCGGCTTCTGCTTCTTCTGGGGCTGCGGCTTCTGCTTCTAGCTGGACTCCGGCTCCCGCTCCTGCTCCTGGGTGGACTCAGACTTTGACCTCTAATTGGAGTCCTGCCGCGGCTCCTGGACCGGGAGTATGGCCTCTCCTGACTGTACCTTCTCTCTTGGGGTGAAACAGACCTGCGCATCACCCAAAATAACAATGCAAGCCCATCAAAAAGATTAAATAACAATGAACAGAATCGGAAGAGGGTACGCATTCATGGACCACGAATCTGATTCCAATCCACACAATGTTTTGTGTACAATAACACTTAGTATACCTGGAGTAAGTCCTGCGTTTAGGAGGAGGGGAGTAATAGTCACGGCTGCGAGACCTAGATCTTGCAATACGAGGTGGAGAACGAGAATAGCGAGGTGAGCGAGAATAGCGTGGAGGTGATCGTCTTCGCTCGCGAAATCGACCCCCCCTGCATGTGGAGATAGTAGAAGAAATGAGTAACGTATTCTTTTGGGAAACAAAAGAAAACATAAATACAATCTTCGCAAAAACACACATCAAGTCCGCAAAAAAACTGCATCAACTACTCAAAATACTCATTCATGAAACCAGTTCAAAAACATAAAAGACCCATATTCTCATCAAGCAGTCAATTCTCTCCATAATCTAGAACCATATCAACAAAAATGTGTATTATTCACATGATTGGCATATAACATGGACCAACCTAACATAAGATGAATTTGGCGCAATATAGCACAATTCAGCACTGAGCTAGAATCACTACACAAAGAAAACATTTCCCAAAGAAGCTGGCCGAAATGCCACCTTAATTCATACTATCAATCACATGTTAAAAGCATGAAAATAACATGAATGAAATGATGTTAAAGTCCAACCATGGCATCAATCATCTAATAATCCAACTCATTAAAGCAATGTGCTTATCTTACCTCCCACCCCCTCGCTCCCTGTGCCTCATATCAGATGGCTTCTTCCTATTCTCCTCTGCAAATACAACAGTCAACTCCCGACCAAGAAGAACACGGCCATCCATTTGATGTTTTGCTTCGGCAGCATCATTAGGATCAGAATATTGAACAAAGCCAAAACCACGTGGGTCCCTGAAAAAATTAGATCCATAAGAAACAAGGAAATATCAGTTTCACATTAGTAATTACAAAGGTAGAAATGGTGCAGGCCATAAACCTTATGCTAATGAAATTTACCAACATAATCCCCACGATAGGAATGCCATGATAAGCATGAAAAAGCAAGCACTTGGCTGCTGACCTTGCAAATGTCAGTTTAAAGATGACTTGAAACTCTTCAAGACTTGCAACATCTTCACAATGTATTCAAACCCAACTTCCTTCAATCTTCACTACCATTAACATCATCTTCAAAAGAACTCTAATTACTTGATTGATGTCTTCAAAACTTTAATTTCACTGTTAGATCTCAAGAACTTCAATTAACTCACCCAACTCATGATGACAACAGAGCATATCATGGAGAGTATGCCTATCAAACTAATGGAAATTTGGAGTAATGAGTAAATTTAAAAGGGACTGCTCAGTAAACACTCAAAAACAGACTTTTTGAAACATTGACTGTAATTTTCAGATTTGTAATTATAACAATTTGCTAACTGAAGATTGAAATCTATAAGATTCTCTAATAGTACAGGAAGGAAAAACAGGAACAGACTAAAAGGGACAATCAAGGTGAGAAGCAAAGCAGAACCGCACAAAAAAAATTATAGAATCATTGTCAATATTGTTTCCCATTTTAAAAATCTGTCACCAAAAGTGCCTAATTCTAACGGAAGCCATACAACAAAGGAAAAAATGCAACAATTTGGGTGGCTGACAGGAAAAGTAAAAAAGAGAGACATTAAAAAATAAATAAACAGAAGCATCAGCTTCAAGGATTTATAGTTAGCAGGCATATCCTCACCCAGTATAGTAATCCCTAGGTAAGTAAATGTCCTTAAGAGCACCAAATTGTTCAAAGGGCCGACGTAGGTCTTCAGGCCTGCAAATAGCACAAGAAAGTACAAGTGTCAGAAGAAACAAGCCTGGTCAGAATTGATTACTAGAAGCTAATTTAAGCATTAGCTCAAACCTGCAATCATGACGGAGGTTGCGAACTAGAAGACTAGTAGGAAGATCCCTGCTACGAGCACCATAACGTCCACGAGGACTAGGGCTCCGTCCACGTCTGCCATAGGTCCTTGGAGGAGGAAATGGAGGACTGTAACTTCTTCCTCTCATTTATACAAAACTCACAAATACCTTGTCCAAATCAGGTTTTTGTTAGTAAAATACATCATACAAAGAGTATAAAAAAACCAAATAAACAAAACTACTAACTTCAAATCAAAAGTAACATACGCAACAACTCATCCAAACAAAATTAAGCACGAGACATGCATTGGCCGTTGGCGTAAAAACACTCAACTCAGCACATTCAGCTCTAAGTTCCCAACCAACCACATGGACCTGTCACCCTCAACTCAAATTCATTTGAGTGCTTTCCTTTTCAAACCATTACCGGACCTAACATGTTACTTAATTTACCAACAGACGCGCTTTATACAATAAGTTTTTAAACAAGATAAGAAAAACCCATAGCACTATAAGCTAAATCACAATAACTCGCTAACGCAAACACTAAGTAATCTGTAAACCCATGACTTATTCCATCAAATTATAAAGAGAACGTACAATGTTCAACAAATCCAGGAACATATAAATTTACAACGTAACGAGAATATAAAGTAAAACAAGACCGTTTGAAACGAAATCTTTAGCACAGAACACAGATCGAAACAACAAACCTAATTAGGAATCGCATCATATACATCAGAAAAAGAGAGCGAGAAGGGAGGTACCTTAGCAGTGGAGAGAGACGGAGAGAATGATATGGTTAGGGTTTTAGTGAGTGGCTCGTAAGGAGGGGAGTGTTGTCTACGCCTTTACCTGCGGGTGAGACACTGAGAGTTGCAAAAATAATAATTTTGTAAATATAGGCAACTTTTAGGGCACCCTGCCCTTCTCTTGGTCCTTTTCTTTTCTTTTCTTTTTTCCTTTTTTACCTTTTCTATTTCAGTTTAGCCCAAGTGAATTTCTCATTATTATTATTTTTAAGTTTTGTGGGCCTACCAACTTCTCTATTCCTTTTCCTAACGAAAAGGCTCGATCTTCATTTTTCCTATTTTTTTATTAATTTTCTTGTTTTTTTAATATTTTTGATGATTTTAAAAATGACAAAAGAAAATATATAAAAAATTCCATACTTTTATTCTTTAATTTCTCCCCTGCATTTAATTTTGTTATATAAATTTTTGAAATTTATATAAAATAATTTATTTGTTTTCAAAACATGTGAAACAGTGTCATTTAGAGGGAACAAAACGAATTATACTGACGGCGCTAGTCTTCATTAGGTAAAAGATTAAAAGTACGAGGTCTAATTAACTAATGACAAATAAATTAGGGGTAATGTGAGCAATAGAGCAAGAAGTTGAAAGAATTAAAATGAGAGTCTAATTTAAGAGTTGAGTCATTTTAATTTTGTTTCGTCCTTTTGTAATATAGATTGGGAAACAGGCCCAATAACACGTTTATGGGCTTTGAAACCAAGCCCATCCAAACAAACACCTTGGCCGTTCTGAATTCAGATGGAGACATGGAATGGAGATATTTAAGCGTGAGGTCAATAAAATATAAAAGGAAGGAAAAATATTCTGAGGTCCTAATATATAGCCACTTCTATATTTTAGTTATTTGGTATTTGGGCTTCCAAATTTATTTCTTGATATGGAGACGCATCACACTTTAATTTTTGTTGTTTAATTTTTTATTTAAAATTCTAACGGTGTATTAAAAAAATATTATTTATATTAAAATATTATTAAAAAAATTAAAATTGGAAAATAAATTAAAAATAATCATAAAAATGGAGATTAATTTTAATATGATTAAAAAATTTAACAGCTGAAAATTTAAGAAGTATAGGAGAAAGTAAAAATTATAAAAAAATAGTAGAAACTAGTTAAAATTAAAAAACAAAAATCAAACAATTAAAGAAAAGTATAAAAATTTAAAGAATTCATAAATATATAAAGGATTATAAAAAAAAATTGTGGAAAATTAAAAAATTAGAGCTTTATTTTTTTATAATATTTATTAATAATTAAATAAAATTATCAAAAGTGCAAAATTCAAAAAATATAAAATATCCAAAAAATAATACTAATTTAATAATTTTTTGCTTTCTCCTATTTTTATTAATTTTTTTAGTTATAAAAAAATATTATCAGAAAAGAATCAATCTCCATTTTTTTACTTTCTCATATATTTTTGACTTCTTTTATTTTAATAATAATTTAATATAAAAAAATATCATTTTTTTAATGCACCGTTAGAGTTTTGGATGGAAAATCTAACGGCAGAGACTAAAATTTGATGCGTTTCAATATGTTAGGGGCTAAAGTTTGGGTCTCAAACCTCAGGGACTAAGGTGTAGAAGTGTATATACTTTAAAAACATTAGAATAACTTTCCCAATAAAAAATGTACATATCTATAATTTAAAATTTTAAAAATTAAAATATATAGTACATGAGGTTGTAGTACAACTGATTAGTGCGTGTCATTTTTATAGCATAGACTATGGATTCAATCTCTAATATTATAATATAATTAATAAAAAAACCATTAAAAAAACGTTAAAATATAAAAGAAATCAAATTAAACTGGCTCAACAATCATGATTGACCATTTTATTAAGGTCAATTGTATTTCGAATCCACTATACCGGACCGGACCGGTTTGATCTCATTTTTGTACTAACTATGTACCTTTCTCCAACCCAAAGACACGTACGCCTACACAGGAGCAAAGCTGGCATCTACATTTATATAGATCAAGAGAAGTCACCAACCATATGGGTGGTGAGCATTAATTACATCAAAACTTTATTGTTATTATTATGTACTTCTTTATATATAAAATATAAAAACAACCCTAGACAATCAATTAACGACACGCCTTTATAAGTAGGGTTGTACAAGAACCGGCCCGGACCGGGAACCGATCCGGAACCAGCCTTTTTTTGACCCGGACCGAACCGACCCGTGTTTTTTTTTTTGACCCGAACCGGAACTTCCGGTTCGGTCCGGTTCTCCATCCCTCTAAATCCGGGAACCGACCCGGAGAACCGGTAGAACCGGAAGTATATATATAAAAAAAAAATATATATATATATATATGTACAATAATATTAAAGTTTCCATTTGGTTTAATGGTTAACCCATCACCTTTTTATTAAAGGGGAGAGGTTCAAATCCTCTTGACTCCCACTTTTTTTTTTCTTTCTAAACTTAACTCATTCTCTTTCTTTTTTCCTTCTAAATTATATTAAAATTTCTCATGTATGTATATATTTTTTCTAGTAATATAATTGTAAACTCAATTAAAAATCCTCATTTTTTTCTTTTTATTTGTTATTTTAAATACAAAATTGTATTAAGGATGTTATATGAACTAAGAAATAAATTTTTAATAGCCATTTATATAGTTAAGATGACACATACTAGTAATATATTATTGTAAATTATAATAGTCATTTATATAGTTAATGTGTATAAAGTAAGACCATTAATTATTAATAATATAGTTTAGGGATTATTATCAATTGTCATAAAATTAAAATTGACTAATTGTTTAGAGGTTTATGCTTTTAATTTAAATTGTATTAATGTTTAAATTACTAATGTATTATGCATTTTTTCTTTTTTTCTTTTAAACTCAATTAAAAGTCCTCATTTTTTTCTTTTTATTTGTTACTTTAAATACAGAATTTTATTAAGGATGTTATATTACCTAAGAGAAAAAAATTTAATAGTCATTTATATAGTTAAGATGACACATACTAGTAATATATAGTTGTAAATTGTAATAGCCATTTATATAGTTAATATGTATAAAATAAGACCATTAATTATTAATAATATAGCTATTAATTATTATCAATAAATAATTAAGGTTTCAGTTCTCCAACCTTTAAAATCCGGGAACCGGTAGAACTGGAAATATATATGCACAATGATATCAAAATTTTCATTTGGTTTAATGGTTAACACCTCACCTACCATATTAAAGGGTAGAGGTTCAAATCCTCTTGGCTCCCACTTTCTTTTTTCCTTCTAAACTTAACTCCTCCTCATAAATACCACAAAAAAAAAAAAAAAAAAAGTCAGAACCGGCCCGCCCCGGACCGTAAGTGTCCGGTCCGGTCCAGTTCTGTCCTGGCCCAGAACCGGTAATTCCGGTCCGGTCCGGTTCTAGCCCAAGAACCGGCCCGAACCGGACCGTGTACACCCCTATTTATAAGGATAAGCTCGTTATATTTCTAAGAAAATTGAAGGAACAAAAACCACGAAAGTATAAATTAAAAATAACGAGTATCCAAATTGAAAGCCAAATTGATCATCCTTCTCTATATACATGCATTGATAGTTAGTACTATTGCTATTATTGCTGGTATTAAAGATAAGTTAGTAGCACATCAATTCAGATCTCAATTCACAATATTTATGGTAGGATAGCTAGCTAGTTCTAGTTGTAGCCTTGTAGGCCATGTAGAGCAATCATATGTTTTGCATATTTTAGATGAGAAGTTGCTCATCAATTTTACTAATTTGAGGATTTTATGAGAGAAGCCTGGCACGTAAAGAATTCAAACATTGAATAGAAACCTTCGTATGATTTTATGGGCATTGATTTAGCCATCGGAAAATTATCTTGTGTCGAACATAGCTAAAATTAGAGGATTACCTACTCAAATAATTGCAGAATTTGTCAAAGCAAAATTAACTATTATTATTGGAAGAAAAAAAAAGCGGTAGGAAACAAACAAGTACACCACGGTCCACGGTCGGTCGTAAGTTTGGATAATAAAGCATTGGACTCCACCGGTCCAACCATCCAGAAACGAAACGCGGGACATCGGGGAAAGCATCCAAACGTGAAAGCCAGCCCAGCCAGCGTGTATCCGTATGGTACCACGGAAAATCAGATTTCAGATCTGCTGCCCGCTGCCATTTAATACCAAAATTATCTCTTCACTTCTTTTAGTTTCTTTTTTATTTTATTTGCTTCAAAAAATTAGTACATTAAACAATGTCGCTAGCTATTTTTTTTATTTTTTTTATACCCGATATTCAAATCTTTTTTCAAACCCGACTAATTTGAATTTTCGTTAGAAGAATTTTAAGTTTTTATACGAGTCTTTGTTCGATCACACTAAATATTGGAGTAAAATAGTACCGGTACCCTTTGATGCTAGCTAGGATAAGATTTCTATATATATTATATCTACCATGCAATATGCAAGTCAAAAGTATGAGCTGGCTACACACTAGTATCCACTTTACCTAATGATATTCATGTTATGCTATATATGATTCAATTAATAAATTTCCTAGTATTAGAAAAAAAACCTAATATGATTTTGATATCCAGCCTAAAATGATTCCTTTTGGTTTATTTCAGAAAATAAAGGCAACATATTTTTGCGGATAATGACGATTTCATTATGGAGTAATTACTTGTTAAAAGTACCGGTATATCATGACTTATTCCACGTATTGCTTGACATAAAACATATAGTGGATTTGTTTCCAGGCTCGATAAATAATTTGATAAACCAGTAATTTCTTTTTATATTTTAGAACGTAGTTAACTAATATATTAACTAATCGATTACAATAAATTCAAGAAATGTTGTCTTCCATTAGTGTGACATGAACTTTATACACATTATTAATTAATTTAATTGAATCATAATTAAACAGGCATGCTTATCAAATATGCCATCTCCACATCATATATATATATATGGTTTTAATTAATTAATTATGGGTAGAAAAAAAACTAATCAAACAATAATTAATGTAGTGTTGTGATTGTGATTGTGATTGTGAATGTCGATTGAGCACATGGTCATGCATGCATTTATTGCACTATTTTTTGTTCATCGGTCTGAATTCTGATCATTTTTGTGTCTAATATAAATGTCCATTGTACAATGATCAATGATTCCGTACCTAGTTGGTTTATATTCTTAACTAAAGACTTCTTTCATGAAGTTTAATTAATTGACATTCTTATTTTCATATTTAAAAAATGATATAAACGAATTTTATTTAATCATCGTCTCTTGACTTACCGTGACACGGTGATTATATTATTTTATTTTTTATAAAAAAATACTATATAGTACATAAAAATATAATTAATTATACAATTATTAACCAAAAATGAATTTGTACAAGCTCATGGATAAGGTGTAATTCTGTAAAATCACACTTCTATTATTATTAAACATAAAAAAATTAAGCAGTAAATTAAACTAAAACATTTTTAGATTTTAAAGTAGCTAGCCTCCTCTCCTGTCGTGGGTTACAGATCAAGTCAAGCTTATTGGTCATAGGGGAAAGATGCATGAAGTTTCTGACTACCTACCCAAGCAAATACTATATATATATATATATATATATATATACACATACATATATAGAGTTCACCCCGAAGAACCCTATACAAATTTGAATCTCGTATAGACTTTTTCGGGGTGAACTCTTTAGTGATTTTGAAACAGCTGTATTCATGAGGTGTGAATTTGAGATATTAGTTAAGGTAGAAGAATTTTTCGTTAGCTTATTTGCGCACTTTTGATCAAATAAATAATTTATTTATCTTCTATTTTCTGTTTTTCTACGTACTTATTGATAAGAATGTCAACGACCCGATTCATACCCATCCAAAAGTGTAACGCGTGCAATTACATCATCCACGTCAATATCAATATAGTATTATCAAAAATAGATATCCACTTAATAGTTACAACTCCAACTTTTGCTCCTGTAAGGAGTTGAAACCAGAGAGTACGTACTACGGTACTAGAATCTAAATCTTGTCAGTTTGATCAGGTCATAAGTAGAATCGGTACTTTTAATGAGAAAAAGCAAATAATCGATTTTATTAACTACTCCGTATATAACTCATTGGTTATTTTACTGAGACTCGGATCTAGATTCGAATTCTACTCCGCCTACGGATTGATCTTGCATTGCACACAAAACCATCACAGAGGCGCAAGTGATGATGACACACATACTAGAAAACGCGGTCAAATATTTTTCTAAATGAAAAGTGCTTAGACTTTTATTTGGTGACTTGATGTGAAATTTCTAAGGATTATCTATTTATTTATTTATTTTGAGGAGAAAATTAATGAGTCAATGACTGTGATATTTGTTAAGCGTGAGGTTCAAGATTTGATGAGTAACTTATAACTCGTCAAGAAAGAGTCACATATCAATATTAGTAAATACCATAAAACAAAAATTAATTAAATACTATTCCCGGAGCAAAATAAATAAAGTTCTGAAATAGTAAAAATTTATAAAATAATAATCTTTAATCTTATTTTATTCTACGCTGTTTCATTTTTACTCCTAATTTTCACTCAAATTAGTAAACCATCATCAAATTGGATTGATGCATAAATTTTTTTTGTCATTTACACAAAATATATGATTCGGAAAATATAAAATGACAAATATTATGAACAGTAAAAATTCATAAGAAAAAATTATTTATTGTGCACCAGAGGGATTACTAGCTAATGACTAATTTCTATACAAATTTTAAAAAAAAAATCTTCATAAAATATGAAAAATTAATACCACCAATTTTTTATATATTGATAATTTTAAAGGTTTGCCTCTTGTGGTTTTTTTAATAAGCTGGTGGTTTTATTAATAGAACCAATTACTTAAATGTTGAAATTATAATTTTTATTTATTTATATAATATCCTTCTTCTGTTGCATTTTTTGTATCACAAAAGCTTCGAGAAGAATAGTTTCTGGTGAAAATTTAACTCGTACATCCTTAGCAATCAAGCTTACTTAAGGTAACTGGCTTAACTATTTTCGATATACCTATATATCTAAGTAACTCTTCACACGATATGTATTAATTTTTAATTAATATAATAAAAAATAAACGGTAAAAAATGTACCGGATGTAGTTAAGATTTTTTCTTATTTAGTACTAGTAATAATTATAATGGTCAAAAGTCGTACCAACATTACAACCTAGTATGAAAAGACATTACAACCTTTTTTTCTTTCTTTTCATTTAATAGACAAACCATTTTTTATTTTATTTATTTTGTTTTGTTTTTATCTAAGTTTATTTATATTTGTGTTCTTGCAAAACTGGAACGAAACCTCCTGCTACTTAGGCTGTGTTTGGGAGTCTGGTTTCGGTACCGAAACCAGCATTCCCAGACTGAAATGGAGAAAAGGTGTTTGGTAAACACCAGTTGGGGAGATGAAAAATGCTGGTTTTGGGTTCCCAAACTAGCATTTTCTCCATTTCGAGAATGGCCGAAATTGGAGCATTGGAGAAACTAGAAAAAAGGGAGTTTGCGGGATGGAGGGCCTTGTATTTTTTTGGATAAAAATACCCTTTCTATTCTTATATAATTACGATGCTACCAAGTATATAACATTAAAAAATACTGTTCACGTCTTCTTCCTCACTTTCCAGCTCTCTCCTCTAGCCCGACCATTTTCCCTCTCCTTCTCCAAAATTTGACTTCTTCGATTTTTTGCTCAAATCACGACGAAATCCAGCCAAAATTTAGCTAAACACTCCTCATTCAATCCTAAACAAAACTCATGTGTCAATTTTAGGGATTAATCACTCAATCTCCATAACCCATAAAATCCCCATTTTGGAACCCTAACTCCCAAAATCCATTTTTCACTCCAAAATCCTCTTTATCTCCACTCAATATGGCCAAAGGATCCTCTTCTAAGCGTGCTAGGACAAATACACCAAAGAAATCGTCTTCAAAGAGTCGGAAAATTGCTTACCGGGAGATGTTGACGAGAAGGTTAACGTCCGTCTTCAGAAGCTCCCCAACCTCAAAAATTTCCAGGTAATGTTCTTCTTTAGCTGCGACCCTTTTGATTCTACGCCTAGAATTTGATCTGCTGATGCCATTTCTGTTTGAGTAGTTGGGACAAGGAATGCTTTGTTGGTTTTTTTCTTTTAAATGTTGATTTGAGTTTGTTTGATTGCTGGACAAGAGAAAGATCATGTATTGAGTGTAAATGTTGATCCATCTGTTTGTTTGATAATGCTAGTTGAACTTGGTGATGTGATGCTGATAAATTGTTTTTCACAGTAGTACAAAGGATGGTAATGAAGGGAAGAAAGGTTCGTTTGGTCGCAAGGCTGTTTCATTTATGTTGCTTACTGTCACCGGCGGTGTTGCATTAAGTGCGCTCGATGACCTTGCTATATATCGTGGTTGTAGCTGGTATGCTCCATTTGATATGAATGATTTTTGTAGCGGCTCTGTTGATACTGCTCTTTCATCAGTGGATGCTGTTCAAATCCATTGTTTTAAGCCTTTTAGAGTAAATTTCCTTGAAAAATGTTTGAAAGTAAGAATTAACCAACAGGGAGAGTAATAATGATGGTTTTCTTTCCTTTGTCTTATGAGCTGCATGCTTAGCTATTGCCAATGGTTATTGACAAGTTAAACCCTGGGTCTGGAGTTTGTCAATAATGTTTGTTGTTTATCTGTTAACTGCTGTCTAGCATTTACTAGGGGGACCCTCTGTTTCTATTTACCCAGTGGAGTTAAGGTTTCTATTGTTGAGTAAGGTTGTGGCACCTGCATAAGATTGTCCAAGTAGAAGAGATTTATATATCATTTGCAGATTGATTATTGGCAACTTTATGTCCTGTTAATATGATGTTGTAAACATTCCCGATTCCACATGCAAAAGTCATTTTGCTATTGTTGAAACATCTCTATTGATATTGTCATACATTTAACGTTAAGATGGTTGATAAGTTTTTAGCTACCTGTAAATAACATTGTGATTTGTTCATTCTAACATTGGTCAATTCTTTTCTTCATCTTTTCTTTCTCTGGGCTGAATATATCTGTGTTTGCAACCAAACGTTTTGCAACAATGGATTAAGGCATTCTTGGCCTGAAAATATTGTGAATCTTTGGCTGGTGACAAGCTGTTATAATTAGGGAATAAGCTAGTTCTCTGTTATTATGCTTGGTTTTAAGTGACTGCATTGGTAAACTTTTGAGTGGCATCTAATTGGTTTACGTCTAAGAGCAACCTTTCGTAAAAAAACACTTTAGGATTGGTCTGTACGAAAGGTTGTGCATTAATTTTTAAGTGACTGTAATGGTAAACTTAAAACATTTAAAACGTATGGAATTTAAAACAGTGCTTACCGTGAATCACGGTAAGGGATTAGCGTGATCACGCTAAGCATTTTTCTCTTAGCGTAATCACAGTAAGCTTTTACCGTGATCACGCTAAGGATTGTGTCAAATGGCCAACTGTTTCCAGTGGCTACCGTAGCTTAACGTGATCACGGTAAGGGCTTAACGTGATCACGGTAAGCTGTCGTGATCACGGTAAGACCTAACCATGATCACGGTAAGGCTATAACGGCTACTTTACTTTTACTAAGGTGGATTTCGCTTTTTAATTGCAGCACAATTCTTTCTTAGGGTTGACATGTTTTTTGTGCATTTACTTTTACCAAACATTAGTTCTTGATGCTAGAACTTATACGATTTATTATTACGATTGAATATTTTTTATCAACTTCTTTTATCAGAATTGTTTGGCATCAATTAATGAACTAATGTTTACAAAAATT
Source organism: Viola odorata (assembly GCA_963691705.1). NCBI lineage: Eukaryota > Viridiplantae > Streptophyta > Magnoliopsida > Malpighiales > Violaceae > Viola > Viola odorata. Next base: position 65,594,910 of record OY829541.1, read on the forward strand.
AAGAGTAGTCAACTATTGCAATTTCAAAGTACTCAAATTTTTAATTTTATGGTATTAATAAATTTTACTTTATTTATGATTTAAATAAGTTTAATTTATTTATGGTATATAGATAAATATTATTAGATGTTATATTATAAATAAAATGATTAAAAATATATATAAAGATAATAAAAAAGTTAATTATAACACTTAAAATGAATTATGCCCTTTATGGTCATTTTACATCCAAACTATAGTTTTGGAAAACTGTTTTACCAAACACCTCAGATATTCCACTGAAGTTTTACAATTTTATTACCAAACAGCACACTCCGTTTCCCAGATGTCGTTTCCCCACTGAACATTTTCCCACTGACCATTTCCAGCCTGAACTGGAACGCCAAACAGAGCCTTAGTCCACTCCACGTGGTTGGAAAAGAGAGTACGATCACTGTTCATAAAAAAAGTGAAGAAGGTAAGAAAAACAGAGAACGTGTGTGAACCGTGAAGATTAGAACTTTCACTTTCTACCGTCTCCGCCTGTATATAAGGCTGGACTACCCTTGTCAGTTTGACGAAACCAACCCAGAAATTCATTTGAAAGCCTCAAACTTTGGTGCTCTACTAGCCGAAAGCCTCTACCTTTTTACCTTTTCCGGATATTATTATTGCTCTTCTTCGTTGGGTCGGTCAAGAATCCAACATTCAGGGTAATGCCACTCTCCATTCTTAAATTTGCTGTCTTTTTGTTGCTGTTCTTGTTCTTTGCTGTAACTTGCAGAAAATGGTAAACGCCACCTGTGCACTCCTGTTTGTGGAACTTTGATAGCACGGAAATGGCGATTGCCCTTTTTAGATTATGGGTTTTGCGGCTTATTAGTAATGGGTTTTGCTTTTAAGAGCTTTTTAGTTCATAATAATGACATCAGCCTCCTGCTCTGTGTTCTTCTCTTGTATCTGTTTTCACAAAAATGCTTGTTTTTTGAAACTAGTAATTAGATTGAGGACTTATGTTTTAGGTTTACAGTGCCTGTTTTTCTTTTTTTCCCGTCTGATGGGTTATGTGGATTCATGATCTTGTTTGCTTCAACGTTTGATTTATTCTCGTAGCTGAACTGTTTAGATCAATGATACCCAACTTGTTTGATTTACTTCTAAAACGCAAACACGGGTGTTCTACATTTTCATTGTAGCTTCTTCCTACATGGAAATCTGTTAGGATTCTGACAAACGTATATGCCTTTGTTAACTAGAGCCGGCTTAGTTCTTTCCTATTTATGTTCATTGTATGATGTTTGTTAAATGTAGTTTTTAATTTTGGTGTCTTCTTTTGTGTTAGCAGGAATCCATATATAGCAAATAGGCTGCCGGAAACCGGTTGCTCTCCTGAATGGGAATTTCTTCTTCTTGTCCATTTGCTGAACACAACGATGTGGAAGCAAGCTTAGAATCTGTTATTGTGAGATCAATTAGCTTTGGATATGATGAAGGTGAAACTCCCACCCGAACAGTTAGTTTCGGCTGTCAAGATTTGGAGCCTATGATTATGACATCTTTGGGTTCTGGAAAGATGACAGTTGAACGATCTGTTAGTTTCAAAGGGAGTGAGCTGGAGAAAATGATGTCGGTTAAATCTAGTTTACTGGATAAAGAAAGTGATACCTCCGAAGATCTCACAGACTGTGCAAATGACAATGACACAACTGGTCAATCATTGAGCTCAGCTAATTGCGTCGAGGCCATCCCAAGATCTCCAGTTTTCGATTCCAGCAACCCCAAACACTTGGCTGCCCTTAAATTGCAGAAAGTGTACAAAAGCTTCCGCACCAGGAGAAAGCTCGCAGATTGCGCAGTTCTTGTTGAGCAGAGCTGGTATGCATCTGCTCTTGAGTGCAAAACCCTGTTCGTTTTGTTTTATAATTTTGCATATCATTAGTTTTTTACTGACCCAGTAATTTCCTATAATCATAGGTGGAAACTCTTGGATTTTGCTGAACTCAAGCGGAGTTCTGTTTCATTCTTTGGTATTGAGAAACATGAAACTGCCATTTCTCGTTGGTCAAGAGCAAGAACAAGAGCTGCCAAGGTTGGAAAAGGTTTATCAAAGAACGGCAAAGCTCGAAAGCTTGCTTTGCAACATTGGCTCGAAGCGGTACGTCAGATCTACGGGATCTCTATGGAGTGAATTTAGATAACTGATTACTGTCGCTCACTTACTTATACGTTTATTTTATTTTATCTTTTGTAAAACAGATTGATCCACGCCATCGATATGGGCACAATCTACACTTCTATTATGTTAACTGGCTTCATTCTAAGAGTAGAGAACCTTTCTTTTATTGGTAAGTTCTTTACTCTGTATTGATCATATTCAATTTGTTTTCCTGGTATCACAGATTTATTTTTTAGTCCCCCCCCGGAGCTAGATAGGATGAGTTTTGAACTTGAACTTACATACAATATCTCTGATACTGCAGGCTAGATATAGGAGAAGGCAAGGAAGTTAATCTTGAAAGATGTTGTCGATCTAAACTCCAACTGCAATGCATTAAGTATCTTGGTCCGGTAAGTTTCTATTCAAATTGTCCTCTTTCTTCCCTTTTGAATTTAGTGTGAATATTTTTGCTAAGAAAAGTTTTCTTTACAGATTGAGAGGTTGACATATGAAGTTGTTGTGGAAAATGGGTTGCTCCTCTACAAGCAGACGGGGGAGCTCCTCAACAGCACTGACGATGCCAAGTGGATTTTTGTCCTGAGTACATCTAAGAACCTGTATGTTGGGAAGAAACAGAAAGGCAGATTTCAACATTCTAGCTTCTTGGCTGGAGGAGTGACATTAGCTGCTGGTAGATTAATTGTCGAAAGCGGAGTTCTTAAGGTATAGCTATAGCATTATAGCTCAGTGCATTTATGTATTATTTCTGTAGGTTTTAAGCGATCTCTTGATCTTTTGCATTCTTTCTTAACCACGTTTCTTTCTTTCAACAGGCAGTTTGGCCGCATAGTGGTCACTATAAGCCTACAGAAGAGAACTTCAAGGACTTCATTTCCTTCCTGAGGGAAAACAATGTGGATCTCACAGATGTAAAGGTAAATTATAAAAATATTAACAAAGCACTTTCATTTTGTTTGCCCCTCAATTCTTTCACCTTGTTACAATTCTTGATAATATCCAAAAATCGTACACTGATGATATTTGCTTTGTTATTTCCAGACAAGTTCACTGGACGAGGAGGAAGGCTCAGAAAGGAGCAGTAAACATATCAGATGCAACTCTTCTGATGAGGATTTGATTCAAACTTTTAAGGGCTTGGGGACCGAAGAAGTCCTAGTTCAAGGCTCCACTTTGGAGAACAGTGATTTATTGATAGAAGAGACCTCAACTACATTACATCAACAGAAATCGAGGCAGTCTCACTACTTGGGTAAAAATTTGACTAATCTCGTAATACCTAAGAGGGGTGAACTGGAGTTCATAAATCCCAGCATAGGACCAATCTTAGACGATACAGCTGTGGAATCTGCAGTGAGCGACGACTATGAATCAGCAAAGGAAGGCTTTGGTACAGAACAGCTTTCCGCGGTGCCAAAGCAAATCTTGTTCGATGAACAAGAGGAGAATGAAGTAGGAAAAATCAGTAAGATAGGAGTCTTAGAAAGGATCAATTCTAATCCAAGAATGATGTCGTATCAGTTGGGGAGGCAGCTGTCCTGCAAATGGACAACAGGAGCAGGACCAAGAATTGGGTGTGTCACAAACTCACCGACGGAACTCAAGTTCCGTGCTTTGGAGCAAGTGAACTTGTCTCCAAGAAGTGGCTGTGATTCAAGAAGAAGCAGTTTGTTGAGCCGTAAGATATCTGCTCCGAGCAGTTTTGGTAATGGAGTGTCACCCATAGATGATTTACCGCAGGGAAGTGCTACTCATTTTGTATCACTGTCCTTACAAACCTGAAATAGCGTCCAAGTCTAACACATTCTTTTGCTAGATAGGGGGTAATGGTGAGAAATACTGAAATAGTACGTACATACAAATTGATTTTTTTTTTTTTTTCTGTGAATAGAAAGGAAGAAGGTTTAGGAATTCTTTCAATCACTTTTTCCCCTTTTTGATGGAATCATTCATACAGATTATCTTTTCTTCATTCAATCTTGTACATTAAGGAACAGAAGTTGTAAAATCTTGGTGGTTTTTTGGACCAGCTTATACAAAGGAAGATTAACGTTCATTTACTGTCGGTGAGCTGTTGTACTGCCAGAAGAAAATAGAAAAAAATGGAAAAAATGGAATTGTTTCTTCCATTATGCTTTTAAAAGAGGAATTCGTTTGATGAAGAGCAAGACCACCTCATTGCTGAACACTACGTAGGTGGATATGCGTTATTCTATCAGTACTCTTTTTTTTTTTTTATATAAACGACTTGAATTCGAAACTATACTATTATTCTACCAGTGACAAAATTACTAAACTACATACATATTCAAAAATTTAATAAATATTGTCACTTTTAAGGGAAACTATATAAAAATTTATAATTTATAAAATGTTCCGTTTTATCTTTATTGTTTAAAAGTATACAATACAAATTGTATAATTTCTTAAAAATTGCAATTTTAACTTTTATAATAGTTTAAAAATTCAAATAAAGTGGTAACATATATATATATATATATATATATATTTTTTTGAAAAAATGTAACAAATATAGTCCTAAAATATTGACAAAATAGCTTAAATTTTATTTACAATTTATTTTTATTTTTTAAAATATTTTATCATTTATTTTTAAAAATTTTGCAGGTTGGTGGATTTTTCCATATTTGTTACATTTTACCTTAAATTTGAATGGTTTTTTTTTTATTTTTAATTTTAAAAAAATTAAAATTACAACTTTTAAATATTATAAATTTTTAATTACAAATTTAAACTAAAATATTTTATTTTTCCAAACGGTAGGGTTTGAAAGACAAGTTTAACACTTATTTACATTATTCCTCGAGTATTATCCATATCTGAAATTCTGAACCTCAGGTATTCTGAGCCTGAAGATTATTTCAAATGCTCCACTCTCTTGCACTCACAAGTCTCTCTCTAGCTCTGCAAAATTGGAAAGGAAGAGCCGATCATGCATGCTCTCGGCGCTTCCTCTGTTCCATCTCTTCATGTCGCATTTTCACTAACCGAAACCCAATTCAACGAACCCAAGTTGTTGAATTTTCAATTTTGTTCAAAACCCAATTCATTTACTTCAAGAATCGGTCCAACCACATGGAAAAGATCGAAGCTTTTCACTACCATATCACCAGCACCATCCTCTGTTTCCACAGATCCTTCTCCTGATGAGACAACGGAACTTGAATCCGAGAAATTTGATTGGTTTGCGCAGTGGTTACCCTGTCATGCCAGTTTGTGACCTGGAAAAGAGGGTTCCGGTTGCGAAGAGAGTGATGGGTCTTGATGTGGTGGTGTGGTGGGACAAGAATGAGAATGCCTGGAAGGTGTTTGATGATTCGTGTCCGCATAGGTTGGCTCCTTTGTCCGAAGGAAGAATTGATCAGGAAGGAAGGTTGCAGTGTGCGTACCATGGTTGGTGTTTCAATGGCTCTGGCGATTGCAAGCTCATCCCTCAAGCACCTCCAGATGGTCCTCCTATAATTGTTATAATTAGATCTGCTGTTTTGCATCTTTCCATTCTTTGAGAGAAAGATCACATTTTTTTGGCAAATCTAATTGACCATTCTTTTCTGAGAATTCAGGTTCATACATTCAAAAAAGCATGTGTAGCAGTTTATCCATCTACAGTGCATCATGACATAGTTTGGATGTGGCCTAATACCGATCCTCAGTACAAAAATATCATCGAGAAGAAGAAACCTCCTTTCATTCCAGAACTGGATGATCCTTCATTTACTAAGTTACTGGGAAATAGAGATATCCCTTATGGGTATGGAAATTCTTTCCCTTCACTGTGCCTATACCAATCTTAATTTGTTATTGCAACTGTCTGCTTTTGGGTCGCAAGTAATATGGTTGAAAAGGACAAGTTTCTGTATACATTTTTGTCTGACTATTTGGGGTTAGTTTTCTCTTTTAAGACTTTGATAGTTGTTGCTATAATCACTGGTATGGACTAGTTCCTTTGTCCTCTTTTAAGACTTTTGCTCAACTTTTGGACGCTACATTTTCATTTTCAGGTATGATGTGATGGTTGAGAACCTTATGGATCCTTCCTTCTCAGGTTCCCTATGCTCATTATGGAATAATGGGAACAGGGAAACCCAAAGGTACTTTAGGGTCTTATCCTCCATTTGTTTATATTTATGAAGTCCATATAATTCAAACTAAAAAGTTCTTCACAGTGAAGGTTGATAGAGAAGGGGGAAGACCATTAGAAATGAGTGTCCAGAAGGTAGACAAAGAGGGTTTCGTCGGGAAGCAAGAGTTTGGAGCTAGTAAATTTATTGCACCATCCATCTTTTAGGCCTATGGTCCTGTGGGGGATCAAGGCAATGGAAGTGCATCTTCAGCTGTAGGAGAAAATGTAAGCATTTCCTTGATGTATATTGTGATAAGAAACAGTTGCAATGATGGAATCACATGGCAATACATGTTATGTTGAATTGATCCCGCACCTATATTGGGCTGATCAACTGTGTTTAGTTCAAGATAATAAGGACATTGTCTGTTATGGAATAGACCATAAACAGATAGAAGCAATGTTGTAATTACCATTACTATCCAGGTGATATCACACCTGTTCCTTATTTAAGAAATCATTTTCCTGTTCTCTCATAATCAATTGGTTGGTGCAGAAACCATCAGCGCAACGGAGGTCGGCTTTAATTTTTATGTGTGTACCAATTAGTCCAGGCTATAGCAGATTGATCTGGGCCCTTCCGAGGAACTTCGGAGTTTGGATCGATAAGGTTTTTCCACGATGGATATTTCATGTGACACAACCTAATTCTGGATTCAGACTTGTATCTTCTTCACGTAGAGGTGATTATGATACCCTGAACTACTTAATAAAAGATAATTTCCTTATGCATCTAGCTACCAAGCTGTTTTATTCTATTATGGCAACAAACTTACAGAGTAATGCATGCATCTTTGTATCAATGCAAGATATTGGTGGATAATAGATATGAAGTAGACTCATGAATATAAGTTCATTAGCTTAATGCCCTTCGGATTCTGTTTGTAGGAGCGCAAGTTACGGGAGGCTGGACCTGAAAATTGGCAAAAGACTTGTTTTGTGCGAACAAAGTCAGATGCCCTTGTGGTTGGTTTCAGAAGATGGTTTAACAAGTATGCTGGCTCTCAGGTTGATTGGAGAGGCAAGTATAGTGGGGATCTTCCCCCAACACCTCCTAGAGAACAACTGATGGACAGGTCATGACTCGTAAATTTACATTTGAGAACTAAACAACCTTTTTTCCTCTCTCGTCTGCTAAAGTTTGAGCTGCATCTTTTTTTCAGGTATTGGTCCCATACGGTGAACTGTACCAGTTGCAGTGCAGCATATAAGAGCCTCAACGCCATTGAAGTCACCCTACAAGTCCTCTCTGTAGCTGCAATTGGGATTGCTGCTGCATTCAAGCAGAGTGTCCTGTCTGCTGTTGCAAGAACTACGTTGGTCGCAATGGCAATAGTTTTCTTCGTTCGAAATGGTTGGCTCATTTCATCTACAAAAACTTCCATTACCATGACTTCAACCATGCTTTTCGTTGAGAAATACTGAGTAATGGCCTGCAGATGCAGTTCTTGGATTGTCCTCTCTATGTGTATATACAAGCCAAGTTCCTAAAATGGAGATAACAGTTTAGGAATTAAAGATCTAGAATTTGCATATTGTTGTGTCAAGTAGTGACTGTAGTAACAATGCAGTGAATATCACACAAATTGTACTGAACGGCTGTCTTTCAGCTCGTCGGGAATCGCCAACCCATCCTTCGATGCGGAAATTCTCCATTTCTAACTCTCTTAACAAGAAATCAGAGTTCTCTTTTCTGATTCTCCAATCTCGCTCCCTCCTTGTGCTTTCTTGTTAATCACTCTTTCATGAGTCATGAAACAATCCACACTTTTGAGTATCTCGCATATCAGTTCCGTTCCCCCACAACATCGTTTTATATTTAGTATGACAATCAATTTAAACAATGGAAAGGATAGTAATGGATTAGATATTTTATAGTTTCCTTTGTATGGAATAAATAAGACAATGGAAAGGAGGGGGGAAAATGAAAAAAAGGAGTTGCTACCTGTTTTTTCTAGAAAAAACCAAACCAAATCAAACCCACTCAGTCCGATTTGGTTCTCGGTTTGGTAGTGTGTGGATAAAGTGTTCATAAATTGTGTGACGCGTGTCAATCAATAATGAAAAGAAAATACAAAATGCTGCACATAAGTGGTGTTTTCAGATTCTTCATTTCATCTGATCCAAACATCTCAAGCAAGCCCATTTGATCCAAAAATGTCAGCTATGAATGCTTCTTTTCTTTCGTTTCTTACCTCAGCTACACCAACAAAACTCCACAGAAACAATCAGTTCTTGCATTTCGACTTCTCTTCAACTAGCCCATCTGTCCACATTACAAGTTTTCCCAAATCAAATCTCTCCAATTGTTCCTTAACATTATCCAGACCCTTCAGTACTCTTGGTGCCTCATCTCTAACAACAGAGGCGCCGGAGGTTGAAGCTAGTGAATCGGGTGATGACCCAGATGACATTTTCGATTGGTTGTCTCAATGGTATCCAATCATGCCAGTTATTGATCTTGATAAGAGGGTCCCACATGCGAAAACAGTGATGGGTGTTGATATTGTGGTGTGGTGGGACAGAAATCAGAAATCTTGGAAAGTGTTTGATGATTCTTGTCCTCATAGACTGGCCCCATTGTCTGAAGGAAGGATTGATCAAAATGGGAGGCTACAGTGTGTGTACCATGGTTGGTGTTTTGATGCCTCTGGTGATTGCAAATTGATCCCTCAAGCACCCCAAGATGGTCCTCCGGTAGGTAATTCATTACACTAATTTTATGGTTTTTGTTTTGTCATTGGTACGAATGTAAGGTAGAGAACTTGAACTCCGAGACCTTTGTGATTTGCGGGAAGTAATATTGAGTTATGAGTTTATTGGTCACTATTTTTAGCTTTCAATCTGTTAATAAACTGAATGAATACCACAAGTTATGGTTTCTGAGTACACTACGAGCCCCTGTGACCAAACGGTCGAGGTTTGGAATCCTAACAAGTCACAGTTCCTTCACCTGTTCCTCTTACCTCAATTTCCTTATTTTTGTTTAGGTCCACACATTCAAGAAAGCATGCGTAGCTGTTTATCCCAGTACTGTCCAGAACGAGATTTTGTGGTTTTGGCCTAACACCAATGATGAATACAAAGATATACTGTCCAAGAAAAAGCCTCCTTACGTTTCTGAATTGGATGATCCATCTTATACCAAAACATTTGGATATAGAGATTTTCCTTTCGGGTACGGGAAACACATTCTCTCATTTGTGGAGTTTATTTACTTTTTATTCATTTGATTGAAACTGGTGGCTGGTTTCTACTTTTCTTTGCATATCGTCTACTATACCAACATGATCGGCATCATTTAGGACATGCTAATGTTTTTCTGGTAGCAGTTTAAATAGTTTAATTCAGTACTATCTCTGCCAGGAAAAAGTATCGGTGCTAGTCATGGTTAAGATTTGTCGATCTACAAATTTATGTTTTCAAGGGGTTGATGACACTGAAGCAATATGGGTTTTTTTAACCGGTTCTTTTGTCGTTTTTAATATGGAGAAAATGGTACTTTCAGGTATGAAATCTTGATTGAAAATCTAATGGACCCAGCTCATGTTCCATATGCACATTATAAGCTTCTGCCTGGTCCACCGGCCAAGAACAGATAAGATATTTTTTCTGTATTAACTCTAAGTTTCACTATCACTGTGTTCTGCAGTGAGTGACTTGTATACCAAGTTAACATGATCGATTTTATGGCATTTCACAGTTAAGGTGGACAGAGAAGGAGGTGCACCTCTTGACATTAACATAGAAAAATTGGATATAGATGGTTTCCGTTCCAACAGATTCGGAGGAAATGCTAAGTTTATTGCGCCTTGCCTATATTATTCTTGTTCTAGACTTCCCTCAAAGGCAAGTAAACTGATGTTGCTTCAGAGCCAGATCACCCTGCACATATTTTTCATTGTATGCACATTAATTGTTTCAGGATTCATCACCCGAGGCAACCCAACGAAGAGCGCTTCTTGTTTTTCTTTGTGTTCCAGTTGGTCCTGGTAAAAGCAGACTGATATTCACATTCCCAAGAAATTTTGGAGTTTGGTTCGAAAAATTTATTCCGAGATGGGTGTTTCATTTAGGACAAAATCTGGTTCTTGATTCAGACTTGCATCTTCTTCACTTAGAGGTAACACCATTACCATAACGACTTTTTTTCTAACATCTGACCAAATTCCACAGCATGATGACTTTCTCATGAATACTACATTTTTATTGATGTAGGAGCGCAAGATACTCGAAGTTGGCCCTTCCAACTGGCAAAAGGCTTGTTTCGTTCCCACAAAGTCGGATGCTCAGGTGGTTGCCTTCAGGAAGTGGTTAAAAAAATACTCTGGTGGTCAAGTTAATTGGGGCGCCAAGTTCTGTGGGGCACTTCCTCCAAGTCCTCCAAAAGAACAGCTGATGGATAGGTAAACTATCTGGTAGATTTGGAGATCAGTTTTGTTAATTTCATTCGAACTTTTTATTGAAACTAAAACATCAATCCTTTGAGTCCTGGTTTATTGACGTGTTTGTTTCAGGTATTGGTCCCATGTAGTGAATTGTAGCAGCTGTAGTGTGGCGTACAAAGGTCTTAAAGCCCTAGAGGTAGCACTTCAGGTGATCTCTGTTGGCTCAGTTGGCGTTCTCGCCGCGGCAAAGCCGGGTGTGATGGGTGCACCGACAAGAACATCACTTGTGTTGATGGCAATCCTATGCATTGCAGCTTCAAGATGGTTGGCAAACTTCATCTACAAGAACTTTCACTTTCATGATTACAACCATGCCCTTCTTTAACATTTTTAACTTTTGTTCTGTAATGCGCCTGGAAGAAACACCATTTTTGGTTTTTCCAGAATATGAAACACCAAATTCAAAGAAATAGATCCATGTAAAGTAAAGGAAATTACAGTATTATACCAATGATATGAATTGTTACTGAATTAAACATCAACTGAATCCCTCTAAAATCCGACAACGCTCGAACAAGATTAATCTTTTGCCTGGATAATGAATAAAAGAAGAAAAACATGATGTTCCCTGAAAGAGGAGGCAAACTATAATCCCAAACACAAACTTGAATTCTTTTTTTTATTAAATTGCAGTTGCAGCTGAATAAACAGATTGATGAACATGATCGATCTTTAAGTAGCAGATTTCTCAGTTTAAGAAGAGCATGAACAAGCATTCCACACACAAAACCAAGTGCTGCACTGGAACCCACTAAAGAAACAGCAGTGCATATAAGCACCACAAAAGCTTCCCCCTTTGTGTTCATGTCTCTGCAAGTTATAGCCAGTTCAATTCCGGCAAACAGCAGCAGCACCCCTAGAACCCCAACAGGAAACTGATTCAAAACCCTAACCAAAGAACTTCCCAAGACCAAACCCAACAACAATTTGGCTGCACCAAGAAGTGCCACACACCCACCACTCCTACCCCCAAAGTTGTACTGCCCAGCTAGCCCGCCCGCGCCGTGGCAACATGGCATGGCACCAAACCAACAACCCACCAAGTTCATCAGCCCCACCGTGACTGAAACCGATGAGGCCGAGAAGTCCTTACCGGGGAAAAGATCCGACGACAGTTTACACACAGCAATGACAGAATTCAACACTGATAGAGGAAGTTGAGGAATTGCACCTCTAATAAACCCTTCTTTCCAAGCATGTTTAGAAAATTTCACGACTTGGAAAGAAGATGGCCCAAAAGAAATATCATTCACCACTTTAGGGTTTCTTACAAGTGCCAAAACAACACCCAACAAGAAAACCACAAAAGCTGATGGAATTGACCGTAAAATTCTCCTAACCCTAGACCTAACTCTAACCCTAGACCCATCTTCCTCACCTTCCAAATTAGAATCTCTTTCACATTCATCATCTCCTCCACCATTCACAAGAACAATGAAAAATACACAAAAAATAGCCAAAATCAATCCATCCAACCTAACCAAGGCCTATCTCCTAAAGATTTTGTCATTTTAAAGTCCTGAACTTTCCTAATATACTTAACAGCAGTCATTGCAAATGACAGCCCTTGTGACAGCTGAATTCCCCTGACAACAGAAATTGGTATTAGCCTATAAACAAGCTGCATCAATCCTGTGACACCCAAAATCAACAAAATCCCACCTGTTAAAATCCCTGCAGCCATGACTTCAGGCACCCCGAATGGATCAGAACTGGTACCGGTGCTCGCTGAGATTGCCACAGCAGCAATAGATTTCATCGGCTGGACCGGCATTGGGACACCATAGATGGCACCTGTGACAATGTTGTAGATTCCTGTGCATATTAATGTTGAGCCCAAATTAAGGTCACTGGCTAGTGTCAAGGCTAATATTATTGGCACGTATGTGCCTAAATCGCCCATTGCACCATTTATTTCTGCCCATTTTGATCGGAAAATCAAATTCTCTCTCACTTTCTGCACTATTATGGTTGGGAATTTGGGTTCTGGTTCTTGGATTTGGTTGGTGCCAGGCTCCATTTTGGTGTTTTGTGTGTTTTGGAGTTGCAAAGAAGGTAATTAATTAGGTGATGTTGTGTTGGTGTAAACAGAATGTGGTTCTTGTATTACATACTCCCTCCGGTCTCCAAAATATGTCGTTTTAGTATTTGTTTTGATTGTTTCGGAACGTATCTTAAGACGGCCGGAACAGTCACTATTTGAGACAATTTTGCCCCGAATTTTTTCTCGGAAGTTTAACGTACGTTCGAAAAAAAGTACGGAATTTTTTGGGGTCAAATAGTACCTCATCCGGCCTCCTCGATATACGTTCCCTACTGAATATTGGGATGCGAGGAAGACATTTAATGGAGAGCAGAGGGAGTATATAGGACATGGAAGTTTACTGGAGTTTATTCTAGTTGTTTAGACCGGTTCGAACTCTTAAGAAATAAAATATTCTCTGTTTGCAGATTTTCCGTAATAAGAGGATTACAATTTAAAAGCATAAAATCACTCGGCATCAATCATTTATTATTTGGTAGAAGTTAATTAAAGTTTGTGAATTTGTAAATTTGTCTCTATTTATTTATGGAACATAAGATTGGAATATGCCAATTACCAATCACCAATCACTAATCACTGAGATTTAAGTTGAACGTTTTATAAATTATAGCATTTTTTTAATGAAATTTATCGTAAAAATGATTTACATTAACCAGTTAATTATTAATTGCAATTAAACAAAATTCTACGGCTATGGCTGTGGAGAATTGTTCTTTTAGAAAAGAGGAAGAATAGAATTGAAATAATTAGGAGAGGGAATATGCTTATGCCATGTCTGCTGCCTGAGTGAGGGTGAGAGATAGACCAAGGTTTCTACTAGAGAATCATTTCATGCATCATCTATGAAAAGGACAAAAATTTCTTAAGTATGTCACGAGGTGAACTGAGCTTAACATCATAGCTCACAAATTCAAAGATCTCGCATGGAAAAACTTGCATGTGTATATAGATGTTTGTCGACCTACATTTTATTTGGATGGACCTTTGAAATTTGTGAATTGGGCTTATGGGCCTTTGCTATTTTTGTGACGAGACTGCCACGGCAGCAATTGATTTCATGGGCTGGGCTGGGCTGGCATTGGGACACCATAGATGGCACATGCGACAATGTTGAATTGGTAATTAGGCGATCTTTTGGTTTATTTTCGATTTTTTTTTTATTTTATTTTTTGGGGTTATTTTTTAATTTTATAAAATTCTAGAATTTTTTGGTTTTTTTTCATATTTTTTTCTTTTTTCTATAACTTTAAAAAAAAATCTAATGCCGTAATTTAAAAATATATATATTAATAGACTAAAATTGTTATTTTTAGAAAATTTGGACTTAAGAATGTTAATTAAAGATAATTAAAAATTAAGAGCTCAGGTACTAAATTACTAACGGAGAAAAGCTGAGTGTCTACTTGATAATGGAGGTAAAATTGAGCGTAAAATAAATTCACGGTAATTGAAAATTTGTGCTAAATTAAGAGAGAAAAAAAGAAAAAATGAATGCAACTAAAGTAGTTTTCAAAACAAAAACTTTAAATCTATGACACTGTTGCGGCAAAAAAAATTGCTAAAAATAGGTGGGAAGAAGTACCGCTGGCAAGTCACAATAACTCATTCTCAGCTCTCCAAAAGTCAAGTACACTTCAGACAACTTTCTGACTTCCCTTTCCTTCGAACCAAAGCATTACACTCCAGTTTTTCTTCCCTTCTTGACTCCACTCGCGCACTCCTAATCTCATCTCATCTCATCAAAAAATCACACCTTTCACCAGCAGCTGAAGAGAGCTTAATTCAATTTTCTTCTTTTAAAAGTAAGTTCAAATCCCATCGACACCTTTGCCTTTCCCCTTCTCCTTTCATTTATTTGAAGACAACCCATTGATGGATCTGGTTTAAGTGGAAGTTAGGATCTTTAGATTCGTTGGTTTTTTTTTTTGATTTACATTCTGAGGCAAACCCATGAAAGAAACAGGTCCAGGGACAGAGTCTATAGGCCAAAACTTGATAAAATTGATTAGCAATTTGTGTTTTTCAGTTTTTGTATTCTCAGTTCTGATATTCACTGTCATTGCAATCACTTACCAACCACCTGATCCATGGCTGGAGTCTGCTCCAGCCTTTACAAAGCTCTTCACACAGACTGAGAATGCCACTTTTCATGTTGACAATTCTGTCCTCAACACCGGTGAGGATTTACCATCTGTATCTGTCCCTGCTGTCCCTCCTACCATGGACATTAAACCAATTACTGAGGAAGTGATCATCAAGTCCGAGGCGAATGTGGCCAACATGAGCCTTCAGTCATCTGGTTGTCAAGATTTGGAGGTGGTGAATTGCTCAGATCCAAGGGTTTTGATTGCAATTGAGAAGTTTAATCTAAAGCTGTTTAAGTCGATTGTGTTTCTGGAGTATCAAACTCCGGTTAATGGGTCTAAGCCGAATGAGTGTGATGTGGCATGGAAGTTCAGGAATAAGAAAGAGAGGTCTTGGAGGAAATATAGGGATTTTAGGAGGTTTAGATTTGGGATTAGGGATGATTGTAGCTATAAAATTGTGCACGCAAATGGTTGGCATTCTGGCATTAATGCAAGGAGGCAGAGAGTTGGACTTAATACTACTAAGCATGGTGGAAGGAATACCAAGATTGCACCCTCAATTCGTGATGATGAAATAAATGACACCATCCCGGTCTTGTCAGAGATGAATTTTAGGAAAGGGAGGTACTTGTATTATTCTAGAGGAGGGGATTACTGCAAGGGAATGAATCATTATACATGGAGTTTCTTATGTGGATTAGGGGAAGCTATGTATTTGAATAGGACGCTTGTGGTAGATTTGAGTTTATGCTTGTCAGGCAGTTATACTCCAAGTGGCAAGGATGAGGAGGGGAAGGATTTCCGCTATTATTTTGATTTTGAACATCTCAAGGAGGTAGCCTCAATAGTCGAAGAGTGTGAATTTATGACGGATTGGAAGAAATGGGACCGTGCGCATAAGAAGAAAGTGCCAGTTAGGAAGGTTCCGAGTTATAAGACTACACCAATGCAGCTAAGAAAAGACAAGAGCACGATTTTATGGAGGCAGTTTGATGGTCAGGAGCCGGAGAACTATTGGTATAGGGTGTGCGAAGGACAAGCTTCTAAGTACATTCAGAGGCCTTGGCATGCACTTTGGAAATCAAAGAGACTGATGAATATAGTTTCAGAAATTAGTGGACAAATGGACTGGGACTTTGATGCAGTTCACGTGGTTCGAGGAGAGAAGGCTCAAAATAAGGAGCTCTGGCCTCACTTGGATGCTGATACTTCACCTGATGCACTCGTCAAGAAGATTCAAGGCTTGGTTCAGCCTCAGAGGAATCTGTATATTGCAACCAATGAACCATTCTACAATTACTTTGATAAATTGAGGTCTCACTACAAAGTCCACTTGCTTGATGATTACTCGCAACTATGGGGAAACACGAGTGATTGGTATAATGAGACGACGCTTCTAAATAATGGTCGGCCAGTTGATTTTGATGGGTACATGAGAGTGGCTGTCGATACGGAGGTCCTCTATAGGGCAAAAACGCGTGTAGAAACATTTTATAATTTGACTAGTGACTGCAAGGATGGAGTCAATATGTGCTGAGCTGGTCGTATGCTTCTCCCTTCTTTCTCATAAATTGATGATTGGATTTTTTATTCAGTTACAGAATGATACAATTGATGTTCTTGATTGATATTCCTCAGGACTTCATTTTGTCCGTATTTGCTTGTTCTTTTATTCTATTGATGTTGGACAGTTCCTCTTGATCTTTACAGCGATTATGTGTAAAATTGTCGCCTGCAATCCACTCTCCTCTCTTTTTTGATCTGTTTTACAAAGTGACAAGTGCTCTTTATTTGTTTACTCCCATTCGCCTCTAGGGCTGTTTCCACCTCCTATCTCATTGTGTATCCAAAGTATGCGTATGAATCGTATGATTATGGTGTCAGTTGAGCGACTAACTTGACTGGATTAGATGAAGCTTTTAGACCTCAGTTTTTGTTTGGTATCGTTTTCGGTTTCTTTTTTCTAGTCTTTTTTAGTAAATCAAAACCCCATATGGAAAAAATTGATCAACCGGGGATAAATTTGATTAGGTCGGAAACAAGTTCTTACAATTTTCTTCCAAAAAAGTATAGAAATAAAAATAAAGACTGCGTGTGAATACCAAATGAGCATTCTGTATAGATGCGATCTGTTTATGCATCTGATTGCCTCTAGTGTTTCATGTTCTTTGGTTTTTGTTATCGAGTTCTTGTGAGCTTGAGCTATTGTTACATTTGTTAGGCTTAGACTTCTTTTTTTCTCTTCGGGTGTCCCTTATGGACATGACACTAAATTTTTTTCTTGTTCGAGATTGTTAGAGGTCGAAAGAGGATAACTCTCCCTGCGTAGTTATGAGTTACCACATCAGCTCATGTAATTGTGACATACTATTCATCATCAGTCACGACAAGATGACAATAACAAAAGAAATGCCAGATTGCATAATACCCATTCATTTCGTCCATCACTTGAATCAAAATTGCAAATAGATTGAAAGAATCACCATTCAAAATTTCAGGCAATACATGATCACAATAAGGAAGTTCGTATGCAAACAAAATAAAACCCAAAAAGAATCAAAGCTGCAACAAGAATTGCCCTAATTCGACAATCCTCAATCCTCACGCAGCAACAGAGAAAAAAAACCCCAAATCACAAAGACCGACTCCATTTTTTCATTTCTTGACTCAATCTCCACTGCGCATTTTCACTTTGTAAGTAATTACACATTCTACAAAGGAGCGACTCCAATCACACTCATGACTTTTTTTTCACACTCAATCCAACCGAGACCAGGTTGATGCAGAAGTAGAAGATGCAACAACAAACACTGGAGCAATCTAATGCAGAAAGAATGAGTAGTAGCATGTATACTTCCACAAGCGAGGATAGGATTGGAGGCTGCATTTTCCTCAAATTCAGTAAGGTACCCGTTGCCTGACAATGACTATGTTGAGAGGATGGATTGTAATGCTATCTGCTGCTGTGGGTGTAGCAATGACCATGTTGAGGCCAACGTAGCAGGAGGTAAGGTCTGCTGAAGGTGTCTCAACATGTTAACCATTCGGCCTTTAGTTTGCTCTGTTGCCAGGTCTTTGCTGCAAAGAACCTGCGTAAACAGTGATTTTTTTTTTAATGCGATGAAAAAAAATTGCAAGCAGATTCCATAATGGGAGAACACAAAATAACTTGTGTTATAGATCAAAACTGACCTCAGCAAACACGGAAACAATCTTGGGAAGATACTGATTGTTGGGACCCAGAAGATCAGGGTCTGACCTGTATATTTGATGACATGCAAATTGAATATTGATGAATAATAAAGGCAAGGTGAAGCATGGACAAAAAGGTTAAAAGAAAGTAATCAAAGAGAAGAAAATACATTACCTTTCCAGCATTAAACAAAGTTGGTCATGGACAAATTTTGCCTCAATCAAATCACCAGTTATTGGTAAACAGTTTAACCACGCTGGAATCACCTACCACACATAATGGAAGTCACAACGAAAGGATGTTAACCCAAATAGCCAAAAGTTAACAAACAAGTGCAGTGGCAGGGAAAACTAGAAGGATTCTCAGAATGCAATTTTCAACAAAAGAGGAAATGAATTCTCTGACACCCATCACACCAGAAATTCCATCTACTTGACGGTGAAATGAAGCTGTAAACTTTTTTGACCTATCCTCACTCCCCACCGTGATACAGAGACCCAAGATTGAGAACATCCTCCAACCAATGCAAACTATAGCAGTAACTATGGAAGTACCTGAGCTGAATCAATACAGTTGCGGTGAAACAGGCAAAGTTTTCCCAAAGCAGAAACAGCATTATCATATGCCATGATATTGTCAGAATGCTTAGCATTAGGATGTCGTAACACAACATTTAATCTTGAAAGAGCCTCTGGAAAAAGACATCAAACATTCACAAACAAATAAGTCAAATTCAGGTAAAACAGTGAACACTATGGAGATCCATGCAAGATGTACCTCCAACTAGAGGCTTAAATACTGATCCACCATGCTCCGCGCAAACACCTAGTCCATATACAGCGGCCTGAAAAACAAACTCCAAAACTTAGACAAGAATGGTATCACCATAATGCCCATCACTACCACTGGTTAGCAAGTATCAGACCTGTCTGATGTCTGGGTTTTCATCATTGCAAGCCTCCAGGAGGAAAGGAAGAAACATATCATAGTATCTGTTTATCCACAATTACAAAGAATTGCATAAAGAAGTGCTGTTGACAAGATCACCGCTCTGCAAGTATTTATTACAGCAACACTTACTTGAGAGCTGCATCACGACATTGCTCAGCAACATCATCAAAAATGCAAATTGCAATCCTTCTCTCTTCAGCTGTCTTATCCTTGCCCTATGTACATCAAATATATAAGCTACTAGCTCAAGAATAGCAAGGCATTAACTAATTACGGCCGTTATACATATATATATGTATGAGGCTCACATTGTCCTGATGTACCCAAAATATTTCAAGTTTTATCAACTCTAATAATAATAAAAACAAAAAATGCTCCTCGAGACCCATATCTGGAAGTTTTCATACAGAATTAACTAAACAACCATGTGGCAGAAGTAGAACTTACCCACATGGGTGTTAGGTAGGATGATAACTCATCAAAGAAAGGCAAGAAAGCAGCTTTAAATGTTTTGATCAAAGTTCCCAAGATTTCACCCACCTGGGCCAGGAAATGTTACCAAAGGTAAGAAACATGAATCACAGACTTTATTAAGTGCGAACTTGAAATGGAAGATAAAACTAACTTGGTCAAAAACGTCCTCCTCCTGTTCATTTTCCTCTTTAATCAACTCTCCCTCCTCTGCATCAAAATCTTCAGCTTTGGTTCTCTCTGCTCTCTCTCGCTTTCTACTTGAGCTAGCAGTGATCACCTGTTTTATCTCATCCACAACGGATCGTACCTGGTTTTCATCAACTAGTCTTCCAGATATCTGAAAGGAGAGACAAGTTTGTAAGCTTTTATAGGCCTTGCCAACAATGGCAGCATAGTAAGGCCAAAAAGGGAAGATTCCTTTGAAATATTCTCAAGCTTTCTCTATCACAAAAGTAAACCAATTTTTTACTGCAAACTGTTTTTTACCTAAATTAATTTAAACGCATTGATAATTTAACTAGGTGCCATACTTAACATAGAACATTAATAATTTATTCAGATTACACAAAATAAAGTGCAACATACCTGTAAGCATTCATTTAATGCATCCAACATATTTGCACAGATCTCAGTATCAGGCTCCTGCAAGAAAAAATGAAACCCAGAACTTATACCAAAAGTAAGTTATCATGCTAAGTGTTGGGTCAAAATACAGGACAGATGCAGAATCCTCGGGTCAAAAGCATTTTACTGACCTTGTGTAATGCTTCCACTAGAGCAGGAATAACGTAGTCAGACAATTGCTTCAGATAGGATTCATTGCGATCTTGAGCTAGCCCTTTTTCTATGGCCAACTTTGCAGAACGCAGTAGCTCCGGCATAGCTAGAGAAAAGAATTCAACAATGGATGCGAAGGTTGGGGAAGTCAGATTGGATGTAGGTAAATGGGAAAGAACAACAAAATGTACAGTGCACTTTTTTCTATTCTTTTTTTGGGACTTGAAGCATAAAATGTCAATTTAATACCTGAGACAGCTGCTTTCCTAACTTCTTCATGGAAATAAAATTTAAGGAGAGGAACCAAAGTTGGGGCAACCTGCATGAAGATGTGTTATTTTATCAAGGTTCATATTGATGCAAACTTGAACTATAAAAACTAATTGCGTAGAAGAAAACCTGATCAATCCATGGGAAGAATCCTTCCTTCAACTCATCAGCATAGCAGCACAACATGTTGCAAGCTGTAGCTTTTTCTTCCAACACGCTTGTCTTGATCCCTATTCTTTTGTCTCCAAGGGTAATGGTCTCCATACTACAACAAAGATAGAGCACTTAGGAAAAAACCCACTCTCTCGTACAACATAACCACGAGGTTGTGTGTTCCGGCATACAACTGAGAGAGCTCGTTGATCAGTATAAGGCAAAGAAGTGCAGACATGAGTAGAAAAACAAATATGAAACAAGTAATTCTACAGGATCTATCAAAGTGAAATGCAGGTATAAAATTGGTGTACTCAAACAAGGGGGGGAAATATATGTGAACATGTAAGAGGAATTCCTACAAAAGAAAATATAGAAAGCAGCCATCTTAAAAATGCAGATTGAACCAACATTTTTGCAATAAAAAGCAGCCAACAAATTTCAACCCAGGAAATTGTAAGGTGCAGTTGCATACATCAGGAAAAGCATGTTTCAAAATAATAGTTAAAGCTCCAGAAAGAGATTCATACCTTTCATCATCGGAATCATCAATGTCCGCATCTGAATCAGCAGAAGTAATTGTTACATCTGGCTTAAGTTGAGCTGACTGAAGCAAAGGGGGCATGACAACGCTCATATAAGGAAGGAAGTCTTGTCCCAAACACTTGCAAAGTCTGGCCCATGCCTATAACATTCAACAATGACAATCATAAGATAAATAGAATTCAGCCAGTGGAAGACCTTCTCATTTTCTGCAGATTTTGTAATACAGAGAAACATACTTGTAGCATGTAACTTGTTGTTGGGTCATCTGTCTCCATCTGAGATCCTTGCAACGACATAAGTACTTCCATAACCTTGCAAAAACAGAAAAGTAGGAAAGTTGCACCAAAGTTCTTGGGAAAAATCAGACAATTTCATGTCCCAAAATAAGTGAAGGACGCCACAGTATGGTAACAAAAACTCAAAAAAATAGAAATGTGGATAAAAAATGTACAGAATATATCAGTACTCTCTTCCCAACCCGGATATCAAAGCAGCAAGGGTTAAAGTCAACAAAAGGGCCAGTATGAATAGGGGGCTTTGAGAAAGAGCAGTTGATAAAGAGGAGAACTATCAATGTAAAGCCATATACCTGCTTGGCATCATCCCTAAACTTTTCCTTTCCAACAGCCATCCCAACAAGACTAATACACTCCATTGATTTGGCACGAAGCATGCGGTTAGACTTGTCAGTTGCATTCACCAAGATAGCCTTCAGGTAGGGCATTACTGCATCGTAGTATTTTTGGAAGTGCTCCTACAAATCCAGGGACTATTAGACCAAACAGTCTGTTGAACAAACAAAATCAATGATCAAAGTGCATTTTATAAATCACCTGAGAAGAATCAGCAACCGATGCCAATGCAGTCAAGGCTCCCTCTTGCACCATTTGTTTTCCATTCTGAAGTGTATACACAGAATTACAAGAGAAGAATGTCAGTACAAACCAAAATGCATGTATATAAATGATCCTTTTGCTGGCATACCTGTAGAAGGACAAGCAATTTGCTGACAATTCCATCCAGGTAAGCTGTTAAAATTTCTGGGGTACAATTCTCACTAAAGTTGAGAACCGCTGAAGCAGCATGCGCCTGTTACAGAAGATACAATGGCTTGTGTATTACTGAAAAGCACAGTAGTATGAAACAAAGTCCTCAACAAACCCAGAGTAAGTAGATGAGGTAAACACAGTGATCACAGGTCTAAACTAAGAAATGGGCATTACTGTCGCTAACCTGGACTCGAGGATTCTGGAAGTCATCCATTGCAGAAGCTAGTGCGGGCAACACCCTTTGATGATACTGATTTTGCAAGTCTGGACCTAAATCGGTAGACAACTGCCCAATTGCATTAATAGCAGCCCACCTCACACGGGGATGGGGGTCATAGAATGAGTTCAGAACCATTGTCACCACTTGTTCGAGATTTTTTATCATCACCTACAAGCAACAAAACAAATTGAGGATCATAATATCTGCCCAGGATATGAAATTCAATCTAACTTATATAAACAAGAGAAAATAGAAGTATTAACACATAATCACAAAGCATCACAATGCCAGCATAGACCTATGTACTTATCATTACCACAGTGATATTAGCTATTAAGCTTCTCACTTATTCTCCCTAAGTAGGATTCAAACCTAATCAATTCTATTCAATCTAAAAACTACAATAAGACTACACGAGCAATAAAGAACCCCAGCCAAATAAATTATTTCTATACCTTAGAACAACCCTCAGCAATCTGTGCCAGAGCAATTAGAGCAGCATGGTGTTTCTGCCACTCAGGAGCAGCCAAATACACGGGCAACTGTTCAGATGCCACGGGAACAATTGTATTCCCACCCAATGAGATGGCCAGCCGATCCAAACACTCCTGGCCAACACTATAATTACTTGTTTCTCCAGCATCCTCGTCTTCAGTCTCTGCAGTATGCCAAGCAGGATCATCCTCCACATCCAACAACATCGTCATTAATATTGCAAACAACCTACTGACAAATTGTGGCAACTTCCTCATCATTCCAGGAGCCCTTTCCCTGGCTTCTGCTAACGTAATCACAAACTCAATTGCCAAGTGTCTCGTGCCTTCCTCCAAACTCTCAGCCTCCGCAATCTGCAGCATGGACCCGACCACGTCCACCAACTGCCGCCTCAAGAACCTGGGCTCTGTCCCTGCCAACTCAATCAACAACTCCAACGCCTCCTGGGCTGTGGCTTCATTTCCGTTATTCAATGCCTCTGTCAAAGTTTTGATCATCGCAGGCAACAAGTCCTGAAACCGGTCCCGATCAGCAGAACTATTCAAGCACTGAATAAAATTGATGACCGCATTTAAAGCAGCAATCTTCACATCAAAATTAGGAGAACTGCCCAAGCAATTCAAAAACACAGTATGCAGCTCTGTTATATACGGCGTCAACGACTCCCCAATATACTGTGATAGCTGCGCAAATATCAAAAACGCGGATTCCTGCAGTTTATGGGAATCAGCAGCTGAGACACACTGAAACATAAACGGCAAAAGCTCTGGCCAGCCGTTATCGGGCAAAATCCCAGAGGCAAGCTCGGAAACAGTGTCGCATAGTTTCTTAACGATGGATTTGGTGTTTTCCTGCTGGATAGACGTTAAGAGTATGGACTTGATAGACGATTGCGTAAGAGGAGAGAGTCGAGGCCATAGATAAGACTCGTCGCGTGTGAGGAGTTTGCGGAGGAGCACAGCAGCCATAGCCCGGGCTTCAGGATGAGGACAGGAGTGAAGAAGATGAGCGAGTTTCAAAGAAAGTGTGTTAGGATCGGTTTGTTTGCAGAGATTGAAGAGGAGCTCAGCGTGTGAGCGCTGGTCGTTGGAAGATGACATGAGGGAGGAGATAAGGGTTTCGAAAGGAGCAGAATCGGCGCCAAGGATGGCGGCGAGCTGAGCTTGCTGCTGCTGCTGAGTTGACTCGTCCATTTCTGCTGCTGAGATTTCTTTAGGGTTTTTGGGTGGAGGAGGAGGAGGAGGTGGCGGAGGAGATGGTGGCGGCTGCTGCTTATGGTCTCGAGAGAGAGAGTGACAGTGATGCCCTCGTTTAGTAGAGATTCTCTCTCTCTATGATTTTTTCTCTTTTTTAATTAGAGAGACAAAGTTGTGCGCGAGGGTTTTATTATTTTTGGGATTGGGAGTGGGAGATGAGCTGGAATATGTGTGTAATGATTAAGGTAGTGTTCACATCCTAAAAATAAATAAATTAGAGAAACAAAAATAAATAATCAAATTGGGTGTTCGCCTGAGAAAATAAAGTACCGAGTTATATTCTTTTTGGCACCTCTACCTTATTTCGTCTTTAAATGGTACTCGTACTGAAATATTTGATCACATTTGATACCTGTGGCTGTTTCCGTCACCACTTTACCGTTATGTAGTCTATGTGACATGACACGCCATCAAATATGATGACATGGCATGCCACGTCAGCATTAGTTTAATATTATTATTTTTTTACTTTCTTTCCTTTTCTTTTCTTTTCTTTTCTTCCTTTCTCCTCTGCAGATGAAAACCCCAAAATTCCTAACTCATCCTCATCTTCTTCTTCTCCTTTGTTTCCTGCAAAAACACATCTTTTTTCTTTTATTTTCTTTCTTTTTCTTCCTTTTTCTTTCCTTCTCTCTTCTTCTTCCCCAACCAGCTTCATCCCCACCTCCCACCTCCACAACCGCTGCTGTCACCACCGCATTACCCCAGCACCGCCGCTGTCTCCATTTCACTCTCTCGGCCCCTTCATCCAGCCACCGCCACCAATCGCCAAATCAACAATCTCCATCCTCAATCACCATTAACCCACCACCAAATCCGCCAACCAAAACCCAACCGGCCTCACCCAACCACTCTCTTGTTTTCAATTAATTCAATTACTGTCTTTAATTAATTGCTTGCTCTGTTTTGGATTGAATTTGATTGTTATTTTCAATTAATTGAGTGCTTGGGGTGGGATTAATTGACTGCTCCGTTTTAGAAATTAATTGGATTTGTTCGGTTTGTCTCAATTGATTTCGTTGTTTTGTTGATTGGATTGCTCATCTGTTTGTGGTTGGATTTGTTGATTGATTTCGGGTTGTCGCGGCCGGCCGCGTGTGCCGGCGGCTGGAATGCTATTTCCGTTGATTTCTGTCTCGTTCCTTTTAATTGTTGTTTAGTCAGTTTGGTTGCTATTTTTGGGTCTGTACTGGTCGGGTTTGGTAGCCGCGTTTTTGGGTTCGATTGGTTGCTTGAGCATTGTCAATATACTGGGTTCAATTTCCGTATGTGTATATATTAGTATGCATGATAAATGATTGGATTTAATATGCCTTTCTTCTTTTTTTGCTGTGATGGAATTGGAATTCTTGCTGCTGTTGTTTGAATGTGTTTTTGCAGGAAACAAAGGAGAAGAAGAAGATGAGGATAAGTTAGGAATTTTGGGGTTTTCGTGTGCAGAGGAGAAAGAAAGAAGGAAAGAAAAAGAAAGAAAAGGAAAAAAAAGAAAAGGAAAGAAAAAAGAAAAAAAATTAAACTAATGCTGATTTGGCATGCCATGTCATCATATTTGATGACGTGGCATGCCACGTAGGCTACATAACTATAAAGTGGTGACGGAAACGACCGCAGGTATCAAATGTGATCAAACATTTCAGTACGAGTACCATTTAAAGACGAAATAAGGTAGAGGTGCCAAAAAGAATGTAACCCCAAGGTACAAGTACCTTATTTTGCATTTTCCCTTCACCTAATCCTCACTTTTCATTTTGTTTTCCTCGATCAAACGTACTTTTATTTATCAAAATAATTTATATTTAACCCCTTAATCTTTAAAAATAATTTTAAATTCAATTTATCAAAACATGTAAGCAAATTTTATTATTCATCACATGTATTTAAACCATAGTTATCAGAACCGGACCGGACAGCGAACCGTTTTCGAAAATTTGGTGGTTCAACCGGGTTCGACCGGATTGTAGATGCCGGTCCGTCCGGAACCGTTTACACATTAAATCGGTAAATCTTAGACTATAAAACCGGATTAAACCGGATTGAATCGGCTGGTTTTTACTGTAGCATTTTATAATATATCAAAAAATATTATTAAAATTGAAAAAGTCCAAAAACGGCGTCGTTTTGATTTGGCCCTGATATGGGCCTGTGGGCCTTGTCAAAACGGCATCGTTTTGGGCCCATGGGCCGTGTTAAAATGACGCCGTTTTGACACGTCATCAAACCAGCCGGTTTGATAGAAAACTGACGGGTTCGCCGGTTCACAAAAAACTGGCGGGGTCGATCGGTCCCACCCGGGTCAGAGGCAGATCCGGTCCGATAGCTGAATCGGACCGGAAAGATAAAAATGTCCGGTTGAACGGCCGGTCCGGTTCTGATAACTATGATTTAAACTAAGGAAGATTTTATTAGTAGATTGTAGAATTAAAGAGAAAAAGAAAATACCACATTGAAAATTGTCCAAAGTGGATGCTCGATATGCTTCCTTTTGTGTTCGGATCTTAAGAAGAGTTGATGGAAACATTTGTGAGAGGATTAATTATTCCTCCAAAATTTAAGAACTTTATGTGGCGGTTGGTCAATAGCTCTCCCTACTAGAGAGAACTTAAGATGAAGAAGAATGATGGTGGATTTGGGTGTGTCCATATTGTAATACGGTCTTTCTTGTCCTTTGCGATAGAAGTGTGAGCTAATTTTGATTTTTACATTAAGGTCCTAGGTATTTAGGAAGATGATTGGGTGTAGTGGCTAGCCGCGACTAGGCTGATTCTATATGAGATGACTTTTGAGCAACTTATTTCAATCCTCTAATGTTTATGGACATCGATGAATATTAGAATTTTCTGTCAGGTTTATGAATTAGTTCAAGATGTTGGAATTAAGGGATTCGCTAATATTTTCGGTGCCTTTTCTCCTATTGCACAGGTCGGAGGTGTGAATAATGGAGACCCTAGCATTGCGAGATGCCATCACGCAAGCTTTACAATGGAGGTGATAGAATTATCATTGAGTCGGATTGCTTGTCAAATATTATGGCCCTGAATTCAATGAGAATTTCCCGTTGAATTATATGAGTTTGGTGCCGGAGGAGGTGACTAATTTGGCGTCTACTTTTAGTAGTTGTTCGTTTGTGCGTATTAAGCGGACTATGAATGTCTCGACTCGGGAATTAGATCAACATGCTTTGATTTCCGGTTTAAGAAATGTTTGGGTAGGGAAATACCCTGAGGCAATCGCAGTTTTTA
The DNA here is from genome assembly GCA_963691705.1 of Viola odorata. NCBI lineage: Eukaryota > Viridiplantae > Streptophyta > Magnoliopsida > Malpighiales > Violaceae > Viola > Viola odorata. The sequence continues at coordinate 65,622,411 of OY829541.1, forward strand.
TACTTGCTGATTTGCGTTAATCCAATCTATCTTATTTTCACCCAAAAAAATGTTCGAAGAGTATAAATGTTTACGAGCATTTATTTTTTGAATGGACTTAAAGGAACGAGAGAACCTAATATTTATATTTATCAAACTCGGGGACTCAGACCTTGGACCAATAAAAAGTTGTTATTTAAATGTTTCACTAATAACTTTTTACAATTATTTTTTATAATATTTTCTTGAATAATTTTAAAATTGTAAGTACTAAAGTTAGAAAGTTTGGTAAATTTGTGAATCATTTAGTAACTATTTTAGACAAAATAGTGTTAAAATTTTGATGACTAAATCGTTTGAAAGAAATTGGGGAGTGAAATTGTCACAAATTTATAAGATAGGGGGATGAAAGTGTTTTTTTCCCTTTATTTTGTGATACAATATTCATCTCATTTTTTAGTCAATTAATATTTTAAATTATTGATTTTTACATAGAATGGCTAGTTATCAATGACATAATAATCCACAGCAATATTTATTTTTAAATGCATGAAATATTGGTAGGGATAAAAAGAAAAAAATATACCAATACCAAGATAAAAAAACGTATATAACATTCATGAAAGTCAATTTAAGATAGAATAAAAGTATTTTTTTAAAAAATAAAAGGGAAACAATTTCAAACATATTTAACAAAATTATAAAATGAAATAAACGCGGGATCAAATAGCTGAAACTTATTTTGGAACGGGTGGTGATGGTGTATTGCTCATGGGACACTGACTTTAGCATTAGCAACCGCTATTGGCCACTGACTTAGGTTCTCTCTTTCATGAATCCTAGCTATGGCAATCAACAGTTCTTTATCATCACCCTTACCCAAATTTCCATCCTTTCATCAAATAAACAAGAGTTACAAATTATCCCTTCCGGTTGCCAATCTTCACTTCCATGATTTTGCCGTCTCTCGTCAAAGTTCAAAACTTTCAGGTCTTAAATCAAATGGGTTCCTTCAATGTTCCCTTTCAAATGACTCTTCACTTACCAGTAATCAAATTGAAGTGAACGACACCATACCAAATTACCCTCAAGTTCAAAGCAGGCATGTATGCAAAAGTTTCAATTTTTATTGTTCTCTTTTTAGCATGGTATAGAGGTAAAGCAGTCTTCTGAATTTCTCTTGTTGGATTGGTTACTTATATGTAGGTTCTCGCTGCATGGCTGTAAAAGAAATTGTTTGTTTTGGAGAGTTTTGCTTTTCCATTTTGTTTATTTTTTTGTTGATTCATTATGGCTTGTGTGACCTGTGAATAACAATGGTGGTTTGCTATAATTATAATAATGGTAGAAGTAGTATATATATTTTTTGAACCATCTCTATCATGTTGTGGTGATGAAGTAGTATATATATTTTTTGAACCATCTCTATCATGTTGTGGTGATGATGTTTTCTGTTGCAGTTTGTGGAACTGGAAGGGCTATTCTATTCGCTATCAGCATTGTGGAAACAGTGGCCCTGCTCTAGTTTTAATTCATGGTTTTGGAGCAAACAGGTCTACATAACTGACATTTTGTCATTTTGCTTCTCTTATTAGCAGACAACTAACTCATATAGGTATCAAAGATGCCAAGTCTGCTGAACTGTCATGTTTCATTTATATTCATTTATTTTATACATCTGTTAAATATCTCAATTCTGTTTTTCATGATATGGCTGCTGTGGGAATCTAGTAAAGCCTGCTTTGCTGAAGGTCGAAGCTTAGTTATAGTTATAGGATTTTAATTTGGAGCAAAGCATATCTTAATTCGTCCCATTCTGTTCTTTTACTAGTCTGGATGCATGAATGTCAACGCATTGCAGGCATTTTCTGTGTTTCATCTAGCTGTTTTTGCTATAAGTGATAATTTGATAGGGTGAAGATGAATTCCCCCGCTTGTTTTTGTTTAACTGGAGTTTTACAAGACCTTGAATGTTGGTCAAGTCTTGGGGAAACATGCATCTCTATTTAGTACACAGTGGTTGGTTCCAAATTAAGCAGACAAAACCGTTGGTTGCTTTTAAGATTGATTTTTCAATGGGGGATGTGAATCTAATACATACTTATGCTTAATAGAAAGAGTGGACACTAATTGTGGATCTTTTTAACAGTACTGCAAACTTTACTTCTTTCTTTTATAAAGTTGCAAGAGTTTTGAGTACTATGATTCTTGAAACAAGGTTACTTGTGTGTTTTAGATTGCTGCTTTAAACGAGTTTTTCAGCCTAAACTTTCTTGTTTATCTGTAAGAGACAAAAGGCTTGAGGTCTTGTTCGGTTCTCTGGAGTTTTATAGTTGGCTGGATTCTGATTCTTGTTGGCATCAGAAGTGGCGTGATAACATTTCACATCATGGCTGCCCTGCTTGTTTTGAAATTGTCTTGATTAGGGATATTTTAGTGGGTTGTCTTTTATGTGATACTCTAGTGGCACTCCCTGGGGTCAAAGCCATAATCTTATCTCAGATTTGTTTGACAGTGATAATTTTAAAAAATCATTCTCTGATCCCTTTCTTTTTTGTACCTAATATGTCTAATTCAGTAATTGCAATTACTTGCTCTTAACAGTGACCACTGGAGGAAAAACATTCCAGCTCTCGCAAAATCGCATCGAGTATATGCTATTGATCTTATTGGTTATGGTTACTCAGATAAACCAAGTCCACGTGATTTTGGAGATGACTCTTTTTATACGTTTGAGACATGGGCTACCCAGCTAAATGATTTTTGTGTTGATGTAGTCAAAGATAAAGCATTCTTTATTTGCAATTCTATTGGAGGTAACCTTATTTCTATGATCTGGTATATGTAGTTGAGATCTTGTTGTTAGTTTCCATGCCTCGAAATGAAGCCTTACATTGTTCAAGTTTGGATGCATGTAGATTGAAGATAACAATAAAACTCTCATTTTATTTTAATTTCCTTAAGTTCTTTGTGCGTAGGACTTGTTGGTCTTCAGGCAGCGGTTATGGAGCCACAGATATGCAAGGGCATCTTCTTGTTGAATATTTCGTTGCGTATGCTTCATGTTAAAAAGCAGCCATGGTTTGCAAAACCTTTTATAAGTTCATTTCAAAGTTTGTTGAGGTAAAGCAGCAGTGGTTTGTTTCTGTTTGTTGCTGAGGGGTAGAGTGTTTTCTTTTCATTTTTGTAGTCGTTATTTTGCAGGAATACTGCATTGGGATCATTTTTCTTCAAAGCAGTTGCAACATCAGAGTCTGTGAAAAATATTCTCTGTCAGGTTTCCTTCTTGACAAATGGTTTCTTTCTGCTCTCTTTGGCAATGAGTTGCAGGATTGTGAAGGGTAAATACAGAAGGATTTCAGATTTAGATAGTAATTTATAAATCATCATCACATTTGTGCAGGTTTGTGATGTTAGGTGCCACATCTCAGCTTAACTGGGATTGGAAATTCATATTCGTTATATCTTCTAAATTTGGAGACCAAGAAAAGATATAGTTATGTTATGAAATAGATATATAAACCGAGTGATTTTGCGGTTGATAAAAGCAATCTAAAATAAGTCATAACTATCATAAATTATAATCAATTTAGAACAAGTAACACTCTTGCTAATAGTGAGAAAAGAAGGAGATACTCTTGCTACTGTTGATTGTTTATGCTAATTTGGACAATCTAGTACAAGGTATCAGAAGATTTGTTCTTGTGGAGACACAGTATGAACAAAGCCATAACCCAGTGTTGTTGTCTTCAAAACTTCACCTTAAATCACCTCTATTTATGGGATTCTGCTTTTCAAATGGAGTGCGGGCAATTCTAAAGTGAGAAAGATATCACAAAGAATATCATAAAGTGACTGTAGAAGATTTAGTACGTTGAATGGTCCATAAATTATTAGAGAATCTTTTTTAAGAAAGAAAGAAATGAGAAATTCAGCTATGCCCTTTACTGTGGCTGACATTTGTCTGATATGTTTCATTGCAGTGTTATCATGACACATCCCAGGTGACAGATGAGCTAGTCCAAAAGATCCTCCTTCCAGGACTCGAGCCTGGTGCTGTTGATGTATTTCTTACTTTCATTTGCTACTCTGGTGGGCCTCTTCCTGAGGAACTGCTGCCTCAGGTGAAGGTCAGTTTTAACATGCTAATGACTGTTCTGTCCTATGAAATGTTACAGGTATGTAATGTTTGCACAAAATTTTACTGCTGCTTCTTCTTTTTGCAGTGTCCTGTTTTGATAGGCTGGGGTGAGCAGGATCCTTGGGAGCCTATTGAGCTTGGAAGAGCCTATGGGAATTTCGACACGGTAGAAGACTTCATTGTCCTTCCCAATGTTGGCCATTGCCCTCAGGTCGATCTTTCTCTTTATCTCTCTTGCACGAGCACGCACACACATTAAACAAGTCACTGCATATGAAACCTGCAATTTTAAGCATGCATTACCAGCGCAAAGCAGAAGCAATGTTTTGCCAGTAAGGTTCATTCCACTGCTGCATGTATATCATATCAAACAATATTGGATATATGAACATTCGGTTGTTTAAGATGATAACACCTGACAGACAGTTTCGGTTTATTAATGTGCATGAAGGATGAAGCCCCTCGTCTTGTAAACCCCCTCATCGAAACATTTGTCGCTCGCCATGCTACATCCGAAGCTAGTGTTTCTACAGTCATCTGATCTGTTTGCAGCTACAATTCATCACTCTCTCATTCAAATATTTTCATGAGTTGCTCTCGAAAGGCGTTCAAACATTGGTGAAGTGCTTAAAAAATGGATCGCATTGGTGATTGTCTTGTTATTTCGATACTCTACATTATTTCTGCTATCAAACATTAGCAGACATCTGAAATAGTAAGTTTGTTCCCGTGTCCCGGTATAATTTGTTCATATTATTAGCAGATTATTTGCTGTGACATATACATGTATGGAAAACAATTATGGGCAATTACAAATTGTTCAATAAAAGAGTGTGTTTGGAATTATTACATGGACCCACATCAGAGTGGCTTACTGCATAATTAAGCATTGCCATGTAAGCATGTCCAATCAAATCATGGCGTGATGCTAGTGGACATGGATTTTTTATGCAGATAGATATAGTTGTAGTTTATTTTTGATGCGCATCAAAAATGGTGCCATGATCTAAATTGACAGCAGTGGTTGGTAGGAAACAAAACAAAAGGCATCTCGTCAGCAGAGAACAACTATTCCAAACCCTACGAGGAGAAATAAATCTTTCCTTTCAAAATAACAGTTCTTTCGATTAATCTCGTTAGAGTATTATCGTATCAGAACATAAAGTTTGAAGTTTATAGTTTAAGAAACTCTGTACATAACTTATGGAGTCATTGACAACTCAACTACAATCCACCATTTTTGCAAAACAAATGTTGGGCACTAGTGATATTTCTGTTTCTCAAGAGGAAAGGGGGCAAAAGAATGGTGCTTTCATTGCCACGACAGATGTTAGTCTTGTTATGAATGGTCCTCTCCGCCAATCCTTTTCCACACCGGAGTCTCTGGTTCCATTTAATTCAAGCTCACGGATTGATAATAAATCAAAATCTTCGAATCTATCTCCTGCCACGTGATTGGCGGGTCCTTTTCTATAGCTTATCCTCAACACCGCTCCATAATTATCTTTCTCCATCAGACCACCCACCAGTTCTCGTAACTCATGGATGAGATTGTGAATGCCTTCAACAAACACCTGTCATTTCTTTCTTTTATAGGAAAATAGAATTGCTAACATCCCTTAAAAAGGATCTTAAAAGGATAATTAACACAACTAACTCTAATAATTTAACCAGACTTAGATAATTACTAAAACCTAGACAATCCAAATGGCACAAGGATTACAGAGTGAAACATAAGGTACAACACCCTAATTTGTTTGGCACAGTGGCAAGAGAAGAACACCACATACAGCAATAGAAGACAAAAGAACATTTTGCATTGAAAATGATGAGAAAAATCTTAATTCTGCAATATCACAAACCCTTGGGTATCACAAAAATATGCACTTAATAAAGACCATGTAATTCTGACAATTTTACAGCATCTGAAACGACTGTAGTGCTCCACAACACAACAAAACAAATGAAAGATAGGAGGTGAGGGTTGGTGACAAGCTCTCGCTTACAGGACCGACCTCCACATGATTGTTCTTGCAGCATCTTAATCGTAATCCTCACCTTCCTCTTCATCATCTACACCTTCTGCAGCAACTTCTTCATAATCTTTCTCAAGGGCGGCAAGATCTTCGCGGGCTTCAGAGAACTCCCCTTCTTCCATGCCTTCACCGACATACCAGTGAACAAATGCTCTCTTTGCATACATAAGATCAAACTTGTGGTCAATGCGAGAGAACACTTCAGCCACAGCTGTGTTATTGCTGATCATGCAAACAGCACGCTGCACCTTGGCAAGATCACCTCCAGGTACAACCGTTGGAGGCTGATAGTTGATACCACATTTGAACCCCGTTGGACACCTGCAGAATTAAAGCAAAACAAATATGTCAAACCAGAAGTACATTTATTTTCCTTTAAAAAAAAATGAGATGAGGCTGTCATGCTAATAGTCATCAACTCGAAGGAAAGAAAAGCAAAACCAAATGAAGAAATCACAGAAGGATGATTACACTTAGAACTGCAGTACAAAATGGGATTAACTTGGAAGTAATGAAGTCTTAAGAAAGCTGGATGTATCTCTTACCAGTCAACAAATTGCACTGTCCTTTTAGTTTTAATAGTCGCAACAGCAGCATTGACATCCTTGGGAACAACATCTCCTCGGTACATCAAACAGCATGCCATGTACTTCCCATGTCTAGGATCACATTTAGCCATCATGCTAGCAGGCTCAAACACAGCATTGGTGATCTCAGGAATTGACAACTGCTCATGGTACGCTTTCTCTGCTGAGATGACAGGGGCATATGAAGAAAGCATGAAGTGGATGCGGGGATAAGGTACAAGGTTGGTCTGGAATTCAGTGATGTCCACATTAATGGCTCCATCAAACCTCAAGGAAGTTGTCAAGGATGAGATGATTTGAGATATCAATCTGTTCAAGTTAGTGTAAGTAGGTCTTTCAATATCCAAAGATCTTCGGCATATATCATATATGGCTTCATTGTCCAAGAGTACTGATACATCTGTATGCTCAAGAAGAGAATGAGTAGAGAGTACACTATTATAAGGCTCCACAACTGCTGTTGAGACCTGCCATCAAAGAGAAACCAGCCATTGGTCAGTTCCACACGTACAACATCTTAAATTGGAAAACCGCATGTAAAGAGGCAGCAATCAAAATACTTGTGTGCTTTTTACAGATGTACAAGATGTCTGAAACACTGGTGAAATTAGCAATAGTAAAATCAATTTTGTGATGCATTCCAACATGCCTAACAATGGATATCAAAGAAAAGGGATCAAAGCTTTTGAATTCGTCACAAGTACATACCTGAGGAGAAGGATAAATGGTGAATCCAAGCTTTGACTTCTTTCCATAATCAACAGATAAACGTTCTAACAGCAAAGAGCCCAAACCAGAACCAGTTCCACCACCAACAGCACTAAACACCAAAAAGCCTTGCAAGCCAGTGCAATTATCAGCCAATTTCCTCACTCGGTCAAGGCAGAGATCTACAATTTCCTTTCCAACAGTGTAATGCCCTCTAGCAAAGTTATTGGCAGCATCTTCCTTGCCAGAAATAAGCTGCTCAGGGTGGAAAAGTTGACGGTAAGATCCAGTCCTGACCTCATCAATAACTGTTGGCTCCAAGTCCACAAAAATAGCTCTAGGGACATGTTTCCCGGAACCAGTTTCACTGAAGAAGGTATTGAAAGCATCATGCGCAACTCCAGGCGTTGTATCACTGAAAAAAGAAATCAGGAGTTGTTAGCATTCAACAAAGTCCAACAGAACTCCACAAATCCACAATACTTAATAAATGAACAAACTATCATGACTTCTAGGTCTAGATTTCTCACAATTATTTCTTCAATATATTAATGTCCATTACAATGCAATAGATTCAGATCAAGTCCTTATCCTCAAAAGTCCTACTATTAACTAAACGACGAACCATTTTAAGGAAAACAAAAACGCACAAGTGAAAATGACCCACATAAACATATACTACAACAAACAAACAACCGCACATGAGCAAATCAGCAAATGGGTATCTAAAAAGCTTCAAAACTTCAAAACCCAAAAAGATCACGAAGAAATGAGAAAAAACCCGTGATGCGAAATGCAAAAAAAAAAATACCTAGGCATCATCCCATCTGGTTGAATGCCGTGTTCGAGGCAGTAGAGTTCCCAGCAAGAATTGCCGACCTGAATCCCTGCCTGTCCGATATGTATGCTAATAATTTCTCTCATGGCGCAAAGATCTCTGCTCTCTCTTCACTGCTCGTTCCTTAGTTTTGATGAAAGATGCGAGATTTTTCTGATTGGTGTGTTCCGCACTTTCCCTTTCTTATTTGTTTTATTAGGAAGGCCTGACAGAGAAATTAATGGGATTTGATAGATAATTTGGAATCCGTTTAGGGTCCCGGCCATTTGGCGCCAGCCTTGCTGTGTGTGACCTGCCGACCTTCACGAAATGACCAAAATACCCTTAAAAGTTCTTGTAGTTTGTCGTAGAAGATTGGGGGAAATGGGATTACAGAGAAAACGAAGATATTTTCTCTAAAGAAAAATTCGGTGCAGGCCCATTTATAATCGAGCCCAATACCTCAACTGCTCTAGTAGCTGAGTTAGGCCCATGCCTCAACAAATTTAAAACCTAGCTTTGGCCCATGAAGAAGAAGTTAGTAAATCCATAATTATTTTTAAATAAAAAATATAAACTTTTGGGAGGGAAACTGAAACTTCCATAGGCTCCCTTTGGCGTCATGGTGTTTCTTCACCATGGAGGAGGATATCTTATAAAAGTTTAGTTTACGGGTATTTTTTTTTAAAGATAAATGATTTTTTAATGTTTCTGAAAATTATGAATTTGTTTGTTTCGTGAATGGATTGAGAAAAAAATTTATACTACTGACGCTTTTATTATTGGTACGCATATTAAAGAGACTGAATGACTCACTATTTGAGACAATTTTGCCCCGAATTTTTTCTCGGACGTACGTTAATTCATTAACGTACGTTTAAAAAAAAGTACGGAATTTTTTGGGGTCAGTCATCCGGCCTCCTTGAGATGTTTGCCAGAACAGTACGCGTCCATTAAAAATGGACGGAGGGAGTAATATTTTACTGTTCCAAATATTTGCACATTGCACAAATATAGTATGACAGATATGCAAACGATATTAAATTTAAGACCCAAAAAAAATTAGACTAAGTTAATACCACCCTTGTTTAATAAACGAGACAATAAATAAAATCTAGACCCTCCCATATAATTTTATCGGTTTGAATTTAAACTCGTCCATCTAAATTATTTCATTCAGAATTTCAATATGTAATCCCAAATTTGTTAAACATAAGAGGATGTATTTTAGGATGTGGCTTAGCTGGTTTTTTTTCTTCTTTTTTATCACTTAATTTGAATAATTTAAAGTAATTGTCAACTTCTCGGTGTGTGATTATATTACTCTAGATATAGAGTAATTAAAAGTTTAACATATCTTCATTGAAATGAAATTTTTGAAATTTATGGTTAGATTGGAAGAATTGAGTATCTTAAATCTTAAAAAAGAACTAAATGGAACTATTAAAAAAGTTTTTCCAAGACTTTGAAATTTAGAAAGGGTTTTTGTTAATGACACCTTAACGAAGGGAAGAACTTGCATTAACTTCACTCCGTCTCATTCTAGTTTTGTTATTTATTTATAATAGTAATATGAAATATACAAGTTAAACGATCCGACGGATCTGGTTTATCAATCAACTTAAAGAGTGTATCATATTAGAATTAACCCGTTTATTAATCCGGATGAAAATTGAATTTTATGACCCATTTAAAGCTAGATTGAACGGTTTGGGCAAATGGGGGTATTCCCGTTTTGCCCCCACAATTAAATTCCATGTAAAAATGTAAAATAATACTATCACATGGGCCATGGCAACCGTTTATGCATCGTAAAGAAAAACCCGTATTTGAAGGTAGCTCCGGGTGCAAAAACACATCCGGGTCCAAAAACATTTCCCGAATCGGACTGGTTAATAATTTTTTCAGAAAAATAATATTATTTTTTGAAAAAAGAAGAGGTTAGACTTTGAAGTGTGAGGAGAAGGTAGAAGAAGAAGCAAGCTCTGCTCTCTCTGCTCACGCAGCAATAGATAATAAATTGATGGTAACCTCTCACTGCACCGAAATCTCTCTATCGTTTGTTTCATTTTCCAATAAACACTCAATTTCATAATTGTTGCTCTTCCCGATTTAAGAATTCCAAAAATTAGGGTTTCTGAGGTATCCCTTCGCTTTTGAACTTGTAACTTCCAAACTACCTTAGATTTGATTACTGGGTAGAAGTACGATATTAGATATTTAAATGTTGATTTGCTTGCTTGCAGGTCGCTATGTTCTGATTTTTAAAGGTTTGTTTGGTCTTTCAAGAATCACTCAGGCTTGGAGGGAGCTTTAGTGGATTGAAGTGATGTGGACTAATGTGTTTAGAATTGTACGTTCATTTCTTTGCTTATACCTTCTCCTTTCATTATATACATTTTTACTGTACCTTAAATGAGATATGCATATTGCTTTGTATTTGTTGGTGCCTCTCTGTGCTTAGTCATGTTCTGAAATGTTGCTATCTTCATTTGGGTTGTGCTGTCGAATAAGGAAATTAGTATTCAATTTTAATCTTTGGCTTGTTTACTAAAACAAGCATGGATAGTAGTTTTCTTAAGGGTAAAGTTTATCTAAATCTGTTAAGTTATTATTTGTAGTGGTTTGATGTTCTCAATAATTCTGCAGAGAGGTCTTCATCTTGTGTCTTGGTTCCAGTTTCTCCCTAATGAATCCGATTTGAGCTCTCTACCTGATAAGAGGTTAGTATTGTTGGTATTTGATAGCCTTTTGCCTTCTATTAGAGCTCTAGTGCATGCATATGACAGGAAGCGGCAGGCTGTTACTTGCATAAAATTGCTGATGAAGTGTTTATTGTTTGAGGTGGAACAGTGTGAAAGTGGACCAGAAAGATGCTGCCACGTGGCTTGTGCTTTCCTCTCATTTGCAATTGCAGAAGGATGGATTTCTGAGCACATGGACCAATTCCTTTGTTGGACCTTGGGATCCGTCCCAAGGATTGCACAACCCTGGTAAGAATTGCAAATGATGCTCATCTGCCTGCTATGTGGGAAGGGGAACATGATAAACAAAAGTCAGTTAACCTTTAATTTTGCATTGACAATTTATGATTGTATAACTTCACAACAGATGAGAAAATCAAGCTCTGGCTTTTTCTTCCTGGGCGTCATTCTTCTGTTTCTGAGAAAGCTCAACCTGCAGTATCTAGATTAAGAGGTATAATGATGTTTGTGTGATTCAGTTAGATTCTGGTTTTTCATTGCAACTAGTATCTGTTTTTCGTTATATTGTTCTACGTGGTGCAACATTATTCATCACTAATGTTACCATTTCTCTAAACTCTACTCTTTCTTTTTTGTTGTAAGTTGTTGCGAGTGGAGTTTGGGAGGCCCCTGGTGACTCTGAAGAGGTTGCCACAGCCTTTTCTCAATCTCTAAGGAATTACATTGAGAGGTGATGTTTTTTTTTACTCCCTAGATTGTATGTATTAAAGTATCATCATCAGTTTTTTTCCCTTAAATCTTGAAATTTCAATATTGAACAGAGCACTCGTGGGACTTTCGTATGTGAGATTCGGTGATGTATTTTTAAAGTACCATCCACCTCAAAGTGAGGGACTTTTCAGGTTAGACTTAGTGTTCCTTAAACAATTGCGATGATTCCCCTTTATCAGCTGCTTTTTCTTTGTTCTTTATATTCAACTCAGTTCTTAAATTGACCCTGTAGTTTTTAATGGTAGCTCTGGATTTAAGTTAGAGTTATTCGATGCATGGAACTGTTTTGGGTGTGCATGTACTTTATACATGTGATGAGGATTGTCAATCTTGCGTTTAAGTGGCAATTTTGAATGGTGGGTAGACGGGGAAAAGCTACCTAAGATACTGGCAAGAACAAATTATAGTTCTCGGAATGCCAACAAAAAGAGCATGAATAGCATTGGATGCCCTGTGAATTTGATTCATTTCTGCAATTATTTAGTTTTAAAGGTTTCTCTAGGAGAATTAATTTTGTGATGCACTCGTTTATCGTTAATTTTGCAGGCGGGGTCAGCCTACGGTTGAGTTCATCTTTGCTGCCTCTGCGGAGGCGATTTTTGTACATGTCATAATATCTGCAAAGTTGGTGAACTTTCTTATCTTAGTGTGTTTCCTGGTGGTAGTGTAAATTAAATTCCTTCAGTTTGTCTTAACACTATTCTCTGTTATCATTTTTTAGGCATATCCGAGCACTTTCAAGTAATGATATGGAAAGAGTGTTAAAGCATTCTTCTAAAAATTCTAGTTACAAGCTTCCAGGTTAGTGCATTGCATATACATGATGGCTTTCTTGGAAATAGGTGTCATCCAAAACTTCTCCTTGACCCTATTACCTTGGCTTAGTGTTTTGTCGCCCCAACAAGAGAACTTGGAATGAGGAGGCCCTACATAAAGAATTTGTTTTATGTGCATTACTTTTATCTTTTTTACTCAGAATAATGATATAAAGAATTTATTCTATGTGCACTTCTTTTATCATTTTTACTTGGAAGAATGATGGTTATCTTGATGGTGGTCAAAGTATCTAAAGCCTTTTGTTCTTGTGGTCGGCTTGTTGTATGCTAAGTGAAATTCCCCTTCTCTTTTTTTAAAGCTTGATGAAGTAGTTTTTTCTTTTTCATGCATTTTGTGATAGATTTTTTAAAACTTGTACCTCTTCCCTAGAGTTCTCTTATTTGCCACTACATGGTAACTTGCAAAGGTTGGTTAATGAGCCAATATAGTTCTTTCTATGTTTGGTTGTCATGTAATAATCACCAGTGGGGGCTAATTATATTATCTTTTCTCTTACACCGTGGTTTATGCTTTTCCTTGCAGTGATTGTTTCTCCTCATGGGATGCGTGGATCACTCACAGGATGTTGTCCAACTGATCTTGTGAAACAAGTATATTTGAGGTAGGTTTTATATTGTATGTATTAATACATGTATCCCTTTCCTCTTGTCATCTTCTGCACTGAAGGGACACAGCGTTTATTTCAGATAATGATTGCATTGGGTTTAATGTCTTTCTCTGCCATCTGTTTTTTCAACAGCTCTGGGAAGTTTAAGACAAATGGATTTATAGGTCTGCAAAATCATGTTTCTGAAGAATCTGGTTGCCGGCTGAGGGGGCAAAACTGCTTTGTCGAAGTTACTCTTGGTTGTCCTAGATTGGAGAGGGAGAAGGTACCCAAATCAAGCTTAACTTCTGTCAAGGATTTACAAAAGAATGTGATGGAATCTCCTGTAGAGGGAAGAGGTGATCAAAAGGCATCATCAGATCATCAGTTGACCCATGAGAAAACATTTATCTATCCATCTGAGGCAGTTGTTGTCCCAGTCTTGCAAACTTCATTTGCTAGATCATCTTTGAAGAGGTATATTTAAACCCTTTTGTAATTTTCTTTCTCAATTTGGGTTATGGGTCAAATCTCACTCAAACCTCTGCGAGCATGGGCTTTATCTATTGGTGTTTTATTGGGGTAGCATACTTTAGGAAGTAGAAATATCAATCTTCTTTTCTTCAAGCCTAACTGGCACTTTCCTCAGAGTGGAATTTTCTTGACCCTTCCATGTTCATGCATCCATTTGAATGGGCATATGCTTAATGTATTGGTCAACTACTACTACTACTACCGCCTAGTTCTTAATTTAACACCAATGCTGCTTGACCAAAAGTATAGCTAATAACCAGACTGATTTAACACTATTTGTTTGTGTTTTTAACATATTGCTCTGCTCTATCTTGGTTTAAGTTAACACTGATTATTATCCTTGCAGATTTTGGCTGCAAAATTGGATTGGGCCTTCATTTCTTGGTTCATCTTTCTTTATGCATTGGTTAGTGCATTCTTTATTATTATTATCATCATCATCATCATCAATATCATCTATATTAATAGTTATGGGGAAGAAAGTGAAAATGACTTGTTTTATTTTACTTGAGAAAATTATTATACTATTTTAATGAGAGTTTGAGAAGAATATGTTCCTATATATTTCTGTCTTATCATGTGCTTTCTCTCACTTGATGGCTGTATTTACTTTGAATTTTCTGTTGGATTTCTTTTCAGTTTCTTTTATTTATTTTATAAATGTAAAGAGAAGTGAGATTAGGACATTTAGGTTCATTCTTTTTGAGATTGCTCAGTACCGGGGGTTGGGGGGGGGGGGGGGGGGGGGGTGCTGGTTGTGTGTTGTGGAATGGGGCCTTTCTCTAAGCTGAATTAGTTTGTATTATTTATGTTTAGATCATACCTAATAGTATGCACACACATCATCAATTAAGATGCATCTTATATTTGGTACTCATTTATTACTGTCCTTATATCTGTTTGTTTGAATATTCTTAGATAATGTTAGTCAATTATTGTCTAATCATTATGGTGATGGGTGACTTTATTCTATGTTGGTTTTCTTGCTTCAGTGGTGGCGGCACTGATATCATGGAAGGATCTTGGATGGAATCCAGTGGAATACGTACTCAGCATGGATATAACAGTAGTAGTAATAGTAATGGCAGCAGCATCAGCTCCATAAGTAGCAGCTTAAGTGACAGTGACTGCAAAATGACCACTGAAGCGGGTGACCTCGAGGCAGATGGAGATTCCTTATTATGTAGACAGCCAGGTTTAACTTCAAATGATCAGCTGGAAAATGGTGGTCCCAAATTGGTATGCACTTTGTTATTCCTGCTGTGTTAACTTTTATCATCATGTATTCATACATTATCTTTGGACGTTAGTTATACCATAGTGAAGATGAGGATAGTGTGTCAAACAAAAAAGCTTTCCAAATCACAACATAAGGACACGGAGTAATTGCTTGTTTTTTATTCATTTTTTACTTTTGGACGTGTCCCAAGTATCATAAACGACACTAAAGAAAGGTTGTTGAATGCAGTAAAGCCTTATAAGCAGGAAAAGAGTCTTAGTATCATACTGGGGCCCTTAGTATTAGTTATTTGACTGATCAAGGGAACTTGAATTCTTTTGCAGGGCTTGAAGCGTTCTCGAACGGGGATGACCGATTCATATGGTCATATGAATACTGTAAACAATACTTCTGTGCAAGATGCCTATAAATCTGGTTTTGGTTCTGGTGAGGTCAACAATTCAGTCATCATGGGAGTTGGGAATGAGCAAATTGGATCTCATTGGGATTGGGATGATGATGACAGAGGTGGAGGCATGGATATCCAAGCTCTTCTCTCTGAATTTGGTGATTTTGGTGACTTTTTTGAGAATGACATCTTGCCTTTTGGGGAGGTAATTTCTCATACTTAGGAAATACTGCTCTTAGTGCTCTAGCAGTGTGCATGTGTATGGGACGATACACATACACTGGGGAAAAATGTTTATTGTTTTAACTTTAGGAAGACAAATAAATATTATGCTTCCTGGGAAAAAATGCTCCCCAATTGCGTTGGAGTACGTTTTCCTTTTATTGATAAGAATTGCACTTGTTTTGTCTGGTCAACCTAGTTGCACTTGCCTATCATTTTTATCCTTTCTGTTTTGTCACATTTTACTGCAGGAGCTTGGTCTATTGTAAGTACATAAAAGAATCTAATTTGGGCTTTTGTTTTGTGAAGCCTCCTGGAACAGCAGAGTCAGAGGCAGTTATGTTTTCTGCTCCAGATTGTGGTGAAGTTGCTAACAGTCCAATTGGGATGATGGATGTGGCAGATCAAATGATGTTACCGGTTGGTTTTCCCTCCTTTGAGAGCATTAATCCACCTCCCACAACAGGTGTAGATGAGTTTGCCATCAATAGCCAAGATGCTCCTCTTAGTGCTCTGACATCTGCCCTAGTGGACTATGCTCCACAATCTTCTAAAAGCGAGTTTGATCATTTAATTAAAGCAGAAGCTGTGATGACTTTTGCTCCAGAATTTGGTGCAGTTGTGAACCCCGCAAGTGAGATTTTTGCATCCATTTTCAAAAAGCCATATTGTCCAAAATCTCATAAATTGGAGAGTTCAAATTCAAGCCCAAACAGTTATACATATTGTGCAACACCACCCACTCCTCCTTGCATTGATGGATCAGATGAGAGGAATCGCTTGCATTTAAATCTGAAAACAGGTTCTGGGAGGCATGGCCGTAAGAAATATTACACTAATGTGGAGAGTGGAGAAGAGCGATGTGATAAAAAATCATTAACATGTAATAACAGCCAGCCTACAAGAGAGGGGATGGTGGCTTCTCTATTTTCTGCTATAAATTCTACAAATGTTGTCAAATCTGCCCAGAGGAAAATGACTGAAGCCATAATGGAAGCAGAAAATATCCTATTTTCTATGAAGACTGTGGTGGCAGCTGAAGTTGAATGCATTTTGTTTCAAGCTTCCATGTGCAGGACACGGCACACCCTGTTGCGTTCTGCAAGCTTAAGTAGGTTAAGTGGAAACACTGGTTTGAATCAGCTGCCTGGTGATGTCAGTACCTTTGCAGACAACATATCTAACAGGTACGAGGTGAAAAAAAAAGAATGCATTCCAGTTCGAATAGCTGGTAGTATGGAAGGAGGATTACTAGATGGACATCTCAGCTCACCTGTTGGTGTTTGGCGCTCTGTTGCAGTCCCTAAAGTACCAAAACCAACAAGCTCGCCTTCTATTGAAAGTAACCAGTACTTGCCCCATAATTCCTTCAATGAAGATGGAATCCCTTATTATGGACAAAGGCAGCATCTGCAGGAGCTTCTTGACAGCATGACATTACTCGTGCAGCAGGCTACTTCATTTGTCGATATGGCTCTGGATTCAGATTGTGGTGATGGTCCCTATGGTTGGCTTGCATTACAAGAGCATTGGAGGCGCGGTTTCTCTTGTGGGCCTGATATGGTCCATGCAGGCTGTGGGGGGATGTTGGCTTCTTGTCATTCCCTGGACATTGCTGGCATAGAATTAGTGGATCCGCTTTCTGCTGATGTGAGTTGCTTCTTATGTCTATATCTATCTATATCTATCTATATATTTGTGGATGATTAAAGAAATACTACATTTTTGCATCTGCCCAGTATTTTGACAGGACTTTCTTTGTTTCCCAGATCCATGCCTCTGCCGTAATTAGTTTGCTGCAGTCTGAAATGAGAACAGCCTTAAAAACTGCATTTGTAAATTTGGATGGACCTTTATCTGTCACCGATTGGTGCAAAGGCCGCAATCAGTTATCTGATGGAACTAGCATAAGTGACGGATCTTTTATGGAGTCTAATTTAAGTGAGTGCAAAGATTCTTCAAGCACTGTAACTCTATGTGTTGGAGAACCAATGAGCCCAGCACAGTCTTCTGCTAGTGGATCATCTTCCCTGAAGTGTATGATGATACTTCTACATGCATACATATTAGTTGTATGAAGCTTCAGGTAGCTCACATTTTTTCATTTGCCTGTAGTGGATGAGACATGCCCAAGGAGATCAAACCAAGAAATAGAATCAGAGCAGCTACTGAGCTCCCGTCTAAAGCCGACGCTGTTCGTTCTTCCATCACCTGCTATACTTGTTGGGTATGTATTATAATTACTATTGGGTCTGATAAAATAGCACGTGTTTAGGATAATTTCTTTTGTGGAAAAGCTGATCACTAAGACTATACATCATCGTATATAGACAAATTTTCTGAATGAGGTCAGGATGAAATTTCATGAATGTCAACACCCCCTTTTTGTAAAAGAAAAGTACAGTTTTTTCTTTTGGTAGGTTGATCTGTGGTGCAGTAAAATTAGATAATTTAGATGCTATCAGAATAACACGTGGTGTGGTTTTTTTCTTTTGGTGGATATCCTTATTAACAATTAGATTTTTGAGAACTTCCATAACTGTTTTCACTTTATTCACGTAGTGGAACTACATCGGCTAAACAAACTAACAGCTGGTGTGACTTTTTTTCCGTAGATGTCTTTATGGTCAATATATTGACCAATTGGATTTTGAGGACTTCTATATTTGTTTTTCACTTTATCCAGGGCTGATGTAGTTCAACTAAGCCTTACCGATAGTATATGGGTTGGCTATACTTTATAATTTTTCCATGTATTTCTGTGTGTGACTGCAATTTAGCCTCACTGCTCTTTTCCTTAATAAATGAATTGGTTATATTATAGGTACCAGGATGACTGGCTTAAGACATCTCCAAACTCTTTACAATTTTGGGAAAAAGCTCCTTTTGAGCCATATGCTTTGCCTAAACCTGTAAGATTCTTCAGATTGGTTACAATGCATTCAATTGTACTTTTATTTTATCTATTTGAAATCCCTTCATTTACTGCCTGGGGAATTTGGAAGTTGCTTCTATTGTCAGTGATACTGCAACTTTATTGATCATTAATTGTTGCAGATTACTTATTATGTTATATGTCCAGACATCAATCCCCTTACTTCTGCTGCTGCTGATTTTTTTCAACAACTTGGCACGGGTGAGTACTCTTATAGAGACACTTTTATTTATTTATTTATGTGCTCTGAATTTACAAAGTTTGGGAAACTACTCCTTTATTTAACTACTTGCTTGCATTGAAGAAGAAGGCCTTTGTTATTTGCATATTTGATCCTGCAACTATTTGTGAATAATGCTTCACCCCTGCATGCTTAATTTAAGTAGTCTATGCTTCTTGTATGCCTGCATTTGCTAATGCTTCTAGAGTAGTCAAGTCTTTGACGTTGGAGCTTAAGTGTTCTGTTACTACACCAGTCTTACATTGAGTTTTTTCTGCTTTAGTTTATGAGACGTGCAAACTAGGAACTCATTCGCCTCAGAGTTTGGGAAACCAAATGGATATAGACAATGGGAAACCACCATCTTCTGGTTTTGTGCTAGTTGATTGTCCTCAATCTATGAAGATAGAAAGCAGTAATGCATCACTTGTGGGGTCAATAAGTGATTATTTTCTCTCTCTATCCAATGGTTGGGACTTGACTAGCTATCTTAAATCTCTGTCAAAGGCTATCAAGTCTTTGAAAATTGGTTCAGCGTCTTCAACAAGCCCAAAAGAAGGAAATAGCTGTCCCTGTTTGGTGAGTGGCAAATTCTATTCCCTTTCACTATTGGGTGCTACTTTTTATGTTTGTCACTTAAATGTGTCAGTAACGTGAAATGATTATCTGCATTTTGTCCACTCTCCTACCTTAGCAGAGAGGGGAAGTGGAGGCATACTTCTGTACATAGAAAATGCTGGTAGCTTCTGATTTATGTTGTTAACCTGTGTGATGGTTTTGAAAATAAAAACTCGAATAACTGTGCTTATATGTTTGTCTGTTCCTGTTTAAGAAGGAAGCCTCTAGTGAAAAATTCTGCCCACCAATATGAGAATTATTTTATGTATTCGTTTGGTGCATCTTGTGTCAAGCATGTTATATTTTACTAGTTCAAACTGGTTTGACAAATTATATCATCGGTTTCCTTTATTAGGTTCTCTATGTGGTGTGTCCCTTCTCAGAACCTACTGCAGTTTTAAAAACTGTGATTGAATCTTCAGTTGCTGCTGGTTCAAGTATCTCTTCATCAGATAGGGAGAGGATGCCTTTCTTACTTAATCAAGTCGGGAAGGCATTAAGCTGCTTAGCAGCATCTGATGAAGCATCAGCATCAAATGTTCTAGCACTTCCTGGATTTAGTCTCCCAAAATTGGTATTGCAGATTGTCACAGTTGATGCTATTTTTAGGGTCATGACCCCAGCTCTTAATGAATTGACCATACTCAAAGAGACTGCTTTCACTGTATACAACAAGGCTCGGCGAATTACGAAAGGATCTTCAAGTGATGTTCAGTCTGCATCACTACCCAGTAGATCTAATTCAATTTTAGCCCAAATGCCTTCTGTTCCAGCAGTGTGGAAGGACTGTGTTGGTCCTCGAATTGGAGGGCCTTCCCTTCCGCGAGAGGCTGAAATTGATGCTAGTGTGAGATCTGGCTCTTGGGATAACTCGTGGCAGACAAGGACTGGGGGGTTGAGTTATGATCCAAACCGAAACGGTGATCTTCTTCAAGATGAAACTCGCTACATGTTTGAGCCACTTTTTATTCTTTCAGAGCCTGGTTCTTTGGAGAATGCAGTCGCACCTGATGATGCTACTGAAGCCTTCATGCAAACTGGAAGTATGGACACTGGATCAAGCTCGCAAGAGGGATCTGAGCAAGATGGGTTTGGTTCTGGCTGTCAGAAGACACTTCCGAGCCTACATTGTTGTTATGGATGGACAGAGGATTGGCGGTGGCTAGTATGTATATGGGCTGATGCAAGGGGAGAATTACTTGATAGCCATATATTCCCCTTTGGTGGAATTAGTAGTCGCCAGGACACAAAGGGTCTGCAATGCCTTTTTGTGCAAATTCTTCAGCAAGGGTGTCAGATACTTCAGGCATGCTCCTCTACTGACATTGGTTCTGCAAGGCCAAGAGATTTTGTAATTGCGCGCATTGGGAATTTCTTTGAGCTTGAATACCTAGGTATACCAGTTGCTTTCATGATACTCCACGCTCACTGTCAATTAACCATTGTCGTATGCATTTGCCCTATATTATAGAAATTGTTTGTTCCAACAATTTAGAGAGTTTCTTCATTCCTTTATCAACACAGGGTAGAGCAGCTACATTATATAGCGGCCCTTTCTAAATGATAAGAATTCTTCCTTGATAAGTTTATTCATCAGAGTAACCAAGCTTCTTTGTGGTTCCTTTGCTTAGACAGTTATAGGATTGAACTTCTGCTGTTCTGTCTGTAGATTGCAACATTTACTGATGTGTTTCTTCTTTGTTTTGACTGTGTGATTAAACAGAGTGGCAGAAAGCCATTTACTCAGTTGGTGGTTCTGAGATGAAGAAATGGCCTTTTCAACTCCGGCGATCTGTACCTGATGGGATGGCCACAGGTGTTAATAGTTCTTCCTTGCAGCAACAGGAGATGAGTTTAATTCAAGAGAGAAACCTGCCTTCCTCACCTAGTCCACTTTACAGTTCACACATGAAAGCTGGGTTTATGAAGGCTGGTTTGAATCAACCGGGTGCAAGAAAGCAGCTTATGAGTGGACACACCGTTGTTGACAACTCGAGGGGTATGCTTCAGTGGGTTCAGAGCATCAGTTTTGTTTCAATTTCAATTGACCATTCCTTGCACCTGATGTGTCAAGCAGATTCATCATCCTCTGGTAAGCTAATATCCATTTGCCTTTTCTTTTCCTTATTCCCATTGCCTTTTTACTGGATTCATTTCCTTGTCATATGATTGGCCCTTTAAGGAATACTATTGATGCCATCCATTGTTGTCTTATATCATCTGCCCCATACAAATTGATTCCACTGCACTGAGCTCAATTTCTTTCTTCTCCTTAAAAGATAAATTCATAAATTGATGCTATCATATTATTGGACTGTCACCGTGAACTGGCCAAGCATGGTTAGGGCTATTCATATGCACACACTCAAGGATTGGAAGTGTTCATTATTATTAGTTTGGCAAAATGATCTTTGCATCGAGAAATAATTGCGCGTTTTTTGCAGGGGGTGCTCAAGGAGGCAACGGTGTAGGTGCAACGGGCTATCTAGAAGGTTTCACTCCTGTAAAATCACTTGCTTCGACATCTGCATCTTACATCTTAATTCCATCACCTAGCATGCGCTTTCTCCCATCAACACCGCTCCAGGTTCCCACATGCCTTACTGCTGATTCCCCGCCGCTTGCACATCTCCTTCACAGTAAGGGCTCTGCAATTCCCCTTTCCACTGGTTTTGTGGTTTCAAAACCTGTACCTACTATGAGAAAAGATATTAAGAGTAACTTCAGAGAAGAATGGCCTTCAGTTCTTTCTGTGAGTCTTATTGATTATTATGGAGGCCCTAACACAACACGAGATAAGCACTTTAGAGGTACGGTGAAGCAGGGGGGCCAGACTTTAAGCTCAGATGCTATAGATCTTGAAATTGAGAGCCACCTAATTCTAGAGACTGTTGGGGCAGAGCTTCATGCACTATCGTGGATGACTGTGAGCCCAGCATACCTGGAGCGAAGAACCGCCCTTCCATTTCATTGTGACATGGTTTTAAGGCTTAGAAGGCTGCTCCATTTTGCCGACAAAGAGCTGTCTTCACGGGCAGATAGATCACTAATGTAAGACGTGCCCAAGTCTCGAGCGTAACTCCATCGATCCTGATTTGCAGTTGCGTGTTTGTTCTTCTTTGTACAATAAGAGCATAACATGTGATTATGTAAGGTAATATTCGCCTGGTGATGCATGGCAATCCTTTTTGTAATCCCGACCCTGCAAGTTCAGTACTGAACAGATCTAGAAAGAAATAGTTAGATCTAACAGATACGAAATTAGGTGAAAACAGAAAAGATGTAAATGGATAGGATAGTTCATTGTAACCCTAGCAGCATGATAAAGTAGATTATCGATGTGAGATTATCCCTTGTAGAAAAAACAAAAAATGGCTTGTACATGACAGTTCAATATTGTATTCATCTTTTGGTTAAGAATGATGGTTTCCACTTGCAAGCCAATCGTCATGGATGGTGCATGTTGCTTGTATTATTGACTTGTATGTACCAACTATGCTTGTAGATGAATGTCATGTTAGATCTTACACTCAGCAGGCACATTTACAGTGGGATTCACTAATCATACTCTACATAACTTTGCGCGTGAACTCTATTATTAACGAATGATCCTACTATTTATGTAAGCGAATATATATTATTCAATTACAACAGTCTACTTGCAAATAAAGAATGATGAAAACTAGAGAGAACTCATGTATAGGACGACTTTCTATTTCTTTTTTTGGTTTTCTTTTTAAAAGATGGCATCGCGACAGGAATTATTTTCAGGGGGCAAGGGTTCTGGAGTTCAGGGAAGGCCAGCGAGCTGAGCGAAAAATTGAAAAAATGCTTAAAAGTATTTGTATCCGTCACTAAATAATAAATATTTAGATAAACTTAACAAAAAGATAAATAAGAAGACAATATAGAAAAAAATTAATTATACATCAGAATTCATACAATATACGTACTTTTTACAATTGTTCTCTACGAGTTTTCATTTTTTGATATCTTTGTATGATTCTCTCATTCTCTACACTATCAAAAATTTCTTTTTCAACAAAAGTAATCAAACAATCATTTAACGTATCATTAAAACCTAATTATTTTAAACCTATCGTTTAAAATATCTACACTATCATTTAAACTTTTTTTTTTTTTTTTATTGGGCCAGGGTGGGCGTGCATAGATCCATCGGGATCATCGATGTGGAAAGGGAAAAAGAAATCATCAATGTGATGCACGATGTAATGTACTTTAGATGTGATGCACTTTTGTCCCATGTGCACATGTTATGTACCCTAGATGTGCCTTTTCATTTGCATGTAAACTAGGATCCTCCCGTCACGATATAACTTATATCTCACACTTCACTCAAATGAATGGTACGAAACACTAACAAGATTCTATAAGAAAGATTCGACGCTTATGAAGCAGATTATTTGAGTGAGTAAAGTGAAGGGCGTAAGTCATTACACGAGGAGCCCGTAAGCTAAGTCATGAATATGTCATGACACCAGGCTACTGGTTTGATTGCTTGCGCCTTTAGCTGCCACTGGTGTTAAGAGGTTGTGTCTAATGTCTGTATTCTAGCTGGCCTGACTTAATGGAGAAATAACAAAGAGAAAAGTCCAAAGAACTACAACTACGGCCTTTTTCGCCAGATATTGAGAGGGTATACGCAAACTTACGAAACAAGGTTGATAGTAACTTTTAAATGTAAAGTAAATAGGGGGGGAAAAATGAATAAATACATGGTTGTAGTGCAGATTTACTTTCAAAAGTGTGAACTTAAGGAGTTATAGTGTCTACTTTTAATTCAGCTTCTCACCTGTCTGGAGGCACACACGACCGACCAGGATTAGCTGGAAGGGCAACTAGAAATTTTCCTTCAACCCCATTCATCACCTATTGACTATTGCCAAACATTGCAATTGCTAATCCGCATCTAATCAGTCCGTAAGTAATGAAGAAATAAACCAAAAGAGTGTATAATATAGGATCACAAATTGGAGCTCAATGCTCTATATGTAACTTTATAAGTCTAAGAAACAACAACTGCAATCTGCAAATTACATAAGTTTATGCAAAAGATTATTTGACTTCAAAATTCTCTTCATCGGTTCGTAAATGTAAATCCTCTTCAATTGAAAGGGTGCAAAGTCTAAATTTCATAACACCCTAAAAATTGCACACAATAGTAACAAGAAAATTTATAAATCCTACTACTTAAATTGCATTGTATAAGTTTTCAAAAATCGGTTTCACTTAAGAGGGTGTTAATCGCTGATCCGAGCCAGAAACTACAAGACAGCCAAATTGTCATTATTACGTCGCTAAAGACTTGGCCCCAAAGAACTCCCAATTCCTGAAAAAATAAAACTACAATCCGATGGTTTTCTGCGCCTTTGTGAGCTGATTAAGGAATATCCAGGTCATCTGCACAACAAACATCCAAGGATTATAATTAGGTAAAGTACCTGTAAAAATGCCCAAAACCACATGATAAGAGAGTGAAACAGATGAATACCATAACATGAGGAGCAATCCTAACACAGTAGACAGGGAATCCAGTGTAAAATTTGAGCGGTCCTCCAGCCTTTAGAGTTTTCATGGCACAGTCTAAAGAGCCAGTGTATGGATACTTTCCCGAGGCATCAGGCTGCATTTTCTGAATTTGAGTTTTAACATAATCGAAGGGCAGACTGCAAGCTGCAGCAAAGAAACCTGACACGGCACTTGCACCTGAGAAGGAAAGAAATTGAAGATGTAAGTAAGGTCGTGTCTAAAAGATGGGCTCATTCTCAATATAGGCAGGGATACGTAGTATCTAACAAATTGGTGAGGACTCCCTGAGACTTCCACAGCATGTTTTAATTAGAGTACAGGTACAAAATTTCATTTACATTATTGGACTTTCAGTTCCAGTCTCCTACTGTGGAGAGTAAATCAAACTGCAAATGGGAAATTATTTTGTGGCAAAAAAGGTTTTCAATAAATAGGCAGGTTTGTTTTGTTTCAGTTTCATAGAATCAAATCTTTCAGCATGAAAAACATGAAACAGAAAGTAAGTAACAACCAATGCTACATAACGAACAAAAAAGTCATTTATGCAGTACTATGAAAGTCACACAGCGGCCCAAAAAACTCCAGAATTGGGTCTACACTACAATTCAACATTTACAAATTTCTAGGACTCCCTGGCACTCAAAGCAAAACTTTAGCAGAACTTTCTCTAGAATATTAGGTTTAGATAAGGTGCATCCCTTAAAAAATTATCAAATTCACTATTAGAACAATGATAAAAAATTGGAAGCTTCCTCAAATTCTAAACCAATCTGTCTAATATTCACATTCACAATGAAACATAATTAACACCAATGCCTTGAACAGAAATGCTGCGTTAGGAAAAATACCAAAAACATTTCTCAAAAGCCTGTCTTATATGAATCTATATTTATGAACAATTCAAGAGTCTTACCCAATACTGTAGCACCTTCCCCGAAGCCTAGCGTATCCTTGCAAAACTCAACACTTTGATCATAAGAAGCAAGCATACCCATATTAAGGGCCATTGCTCTTACAACAGTAGGACCTGCACCTTTCCAAAGTGCCAAAACCCCCTCATCTGCTACAATACGGTAGAGAGCATTGAATGCATTAGAGTAATGTCTCCGTTGAGCAAGAGGCAATGTGGCATCAGCCTGCATTCGGATAAGTGCTAAATCTGCAGGACTTCCAAAACATGCTCCAATAGCACCAGCAGTTAGGCCACACAAAGCCTTCTGATATAGTGGTAGAGGTTTCCCGTCATTGGCTTCAATAGCTTTGGTTGTCAACATTCTACATAAATTAAATAAATAAATCCAATGAGAATGAGGTGAACAATGCCATGTTCTAAAGCTGCTGATTAATTCCTACGGAAAAAACCTCCATGAAGCAAAAAAAACAGACATGCGTAGAATGACTAAAATCTGTATTGTCATAGCTAATGAGGAACCAGAGCATAAAATCATGAACGCTAGAAGCGAAGGAGCAAAACCGTCTTAAATATCAATACAAAAAATACTGCTAATTACTCACTTAAATGATCCCAGCCTGGCAGTTGTATACGTGGCTTGCCTGAGTAGTCCAGCAGATAGACCCTACACGAAGTATATCAACTCAGTCATTGTAGAGCACAGAATTCCAAAATTGAAACAAGACGAGCAAATTCACAAAAAAGAAGAAGCAAGAACTAAAATAGCAGAGTTGAATAAGTTTTCCAAATACTGCCATGATAAGCAGATTTAATTTATGTTAAACTCTCATCATTCTTAAACATTGGAAAACATGAGTGAAAAACATCAGATATTTCAAATCTGAACTAGTTCCAAAGATCGAATCAATCTATATCAAACAACTCAATTGATCCCCAATCCAAGTATCGAATCACAGTGAAAGGAACAATCATCATGTTTTCCACATTGAACCAACCACAGGCTGACAAAAAACAAATGCTGTTTAAGATCCAAGAATTGAACATAAATCCCATAGCCAGAAATGAAAATCAACAGTCAGTAAAAGTAAAAAATCAAACATTACTCAGGTAAGAGAAACAAACCTTGTAGAAAGCACGAACACCCTCCTCCTTCAACATGGTCTTTGTGACATGACCAGCTGATCCTTGACCCAACTGAATTCTCACCTACAGATCACCAACCAGAAACAAAGCAAAACCCATCAAAAACCCTCAAAATAATTAGGGAAAAAACGAATCAAATCCCAGATCCGAACATCCCAAAGTCAAAACTTTCACCAATCATTTTCCAGCTCAAAAAGACACAAACTTTACACCACCAGAACCACCATGACAGAACTGATCTATACAAAACAACCACAAAGGCATACACAATGCATAGATAGCTCAACATACCTTAACCATATCAATGGGCTGGATGACACAGGTAGCGAGCATGCCTGAGGCACCGCCATTAACGAAAGGCTTAACAGTAGGCCAAACACCAGTAGACTGCGGCTTCTTCTCCTCCCCCATTTCTTCTCCTTGTTCTTGTGAGCTCCAAAGAAAATAACGAAAGAGAGAGAAGGAAGAACGGATAGATTGGTTTGGTGTCTGTGTGTAAAAAGACTGCAGTATCTATATAATAAAGATCAAAGCTTTGGAACGAGTGAAAGAGAGAGAAGAAAAAAAACCCTCTCTTTTTTATTTTGTATTTTATATTAGTATTAGCAATTTTGGTGGTTTCTTTTGTTTTTAATTTTTCTGGTAGTTGTGTGACATCAGTTGGGCTTGCTGAGGTAGGTAGTCCTGTGCTGAGGTTGGTGGTTACTAATTACTTACCTTAACTGCAATGACTAATTATTTACCTTAATTGGTTGTGTTGTTGTATTTATTAATCTTGCATTTAACCAATTCTAACCATATTGCTACTTGCTAGATCTTTTTCTACATATCTATAAAAAAAAAAGATCTTTTTCTACATAAAATAAAATAATTCTCTTTAGGTTAAATATATATATATATATTTTTTTTTTGTTTGGATCACATGTATTATTAAACCTATTGGATTATAATCATATTCATAGCGGGACTAACTAAGAAGTAAAGTAACGGGCGGCATAATTTCACCCACTCGTTGGCTTTGCATCTATTACCAATTCTTAGAATCATGAACATGAAAATGAGGAAAAGTGCAAAACAATGACAAGAGACTAGCTCTTGGTTTGTATGTATGTGAAGTGGACCATGTGTGGCTTGCAACAACGTATGCATAGTATTAGCAGTAGTACTGTCGCATGTGCTGGCGTTTCACGCTAGGTATCATATTTGGTCATATCTGATTACTTGTTTTTCATAGGTGGAAATAAAACTCAGAACTCGAGTCCTTACTCGTACTTGCCAAGTGGCAACATCTCATTGGGACTTATCAAAACAAAACACCACAGGAAAGCTTAATGTGGTGGGGACTGGACGCCAAATCTAAGCCTGTCATTCTGTATTGTTGTCATCTACATATCTCTGCATATTCCTTACGGAAAGCAACAAATCTTAAGCTTACAAACTATCCACACAGGTGTTCCAAATTCCAACATTGTCATCTTGCAAATATCCACAGAAATGTTCCAACAATTTTGCATTTTCGGCTTCATTTCTTCGCCGTTCCATCAGCTCGTACGTGCACAAATGTAATGTTGCTGTACCCTTTGCTAACTCTGATTTTGTCATCACTGTATCTGCAACATGAACAAAATATTCACGGTTAAATGCCATAAAGAAACGACATCACAGTAAATATCTTGGAAGAGAAACCTTACAGTAGCTGTAAGTTTATTTCGGTTTTCATCTCTACAGGTATTCCGAATACACCAGCAATAATCGCTGCATCGTCCATTGTAACATCATATGTCGTGGCACTAGACTTTCTGCCAGCGGTTAATGAAATGTGAGGAACACATTTTACTTGGAAACAAGAGTGAATAGCTTATAAGCCTGTTTTTTCCTTTTTGGTATCTTTATACCTTTCGTTCTTTATACTTTATATTAGTGGAGAACTTACCTAAAGGATCCACTCATGGAGAATCTGAGCCCAAGCAAGATGTCAACAACAAACTTTAATTGGCCATTCTTTTTCACAATCTAACACAACAAGAACAGAAGGGTAAGGACGATATTCAGTAAGAAAAACAGAGATGGTACCATAAAAGGAAGACCACTTGTTCATTATTTCATTCCATACTGATTCTTAAGCTTGATACCTGCTTTCCCATGAGTCCCTTGGCTGCATTCTCTATCCAACTTTCAGTCTCCATCTACAGCAGAAGAAACACTAATCTTTAAAGCCCAATAAGTATCAAAGTCGGTATATGATGTTGAACCATGTAATATATGTTAACAGAAAACAGTTTCAAGAACCAAATCTCGACTCTGTTAAATCAATTCAACAAAACTCTCACCTTAAAGTCTAAGTCAGGTTCCTTTATTGGGCACAAAAAACCTAATACACTTGGGATCACTAAAATACTCGAAAAAATTACAATATTTAGTTTCAATCCAATAAAAAGAAACCTTAAAATATCTAACTGGTGGGACTGGCTTAGCATTTCTGTACTTTAGAATTCTCTCTCTGAAAGATGCTCAATACAAATTCTTACAGGGTAAGTCGAAGGCTACATCGCAACAGGAACAAAAATACTATATTTCCTTTTCTGGATGTAACTTCTCGCAATGTTCTGTTTAAGTTCCTTTCCTATTGTTCATGTATTCGCTTCAACTCTCTATCAAGCAGTAACAATGTCCAACAACAAAACAAGTATTTCTTAAGGAATAAGTACTGGTAT
The DNA here is from genome assembly GCA_963691705.1 of Viola odorata. NCBI lineage: Eukaryota > Viridiplantae > Streptophyta > Magnoliopsida > Malpighiales > Violaceae > Viola > Viola odorata. The sequence continues at coordinate 65,652,055 of OY829541.1, forward strand.
AGAAACTAATATTTATCAATCATATCATCAGACAATCACCTGCGAACTCCATATCATTTGCCATTCACCCTCAATGAGTTCTAGTCCGTCTTGGCTTGTGCTCTGATTTAGAAGTACAAGCTCATTGATTGCCTAGGAAGATTACAGCATGGTATTCAGTTGAAATTAAAACTACATCACCAACAAATAAAAATGACCTAAGGTATTAATTTAACAATTCAATGTAATTTTAACCTCTATAACTCCTGTTCCTGTGGAAATAGCTGTGAGAAGTTGCTGCCTTGGTTCAGTTTTCTTTTGAAGCACAAATGTGGTTCCCTGCACTACAGAAATATCACTAGATGCATTTAGTAAATCAAGCACAGTATTAAACTTTTATATTGATTCCTGCACTAGGCAGCATCATTGTGCTAAATGAACATCCAGGAGATCATGAAGTCCATATTTACCTTATTTCCTCTTGAGATGCGAAGGTTTCCAGATGGGGACAAGTACGTAGTGTCCAACCAACCCACTGCTTCATTACCAAGAAGCCTAAAGGGCACCGGATATGGAACTTTGAAAGGCAAAAATTTGAATGAAAATGCTGCTTTATCAAATTGGAAACGTATTCGTTGTCCATTTTCAATTGAGGCTGCTGCCTGTGTAAACATGAACCATGCAGAATGTTATAGAAGGAATGATGGCTCATTCTTTTTGTTTTAGCAGTTAATACTTTTCAGTAGGTGGTAGTGTTTCTCTGATTTTCCTAATCATCTAGCATTAGGCTGGATCCCAGCTTCATTGCTTTTGGAAGAACGAGTTCTCAAAAGAATAAGAAACCAACCAAAAGTATACCTCTACTTTTAGCTCTCCAATGATCTCTGAGAATTTTACAATATTTGATACACGCGGATCATTTGTACGAAGGTATACCTCTTGAAATACACTGAAGAAGTCCACACCCACAAATGTTCTCTTGAAGCATATGCAAAAATTAACACCAGAAAATCAGCTCAAAAGGTAGATGAAACAAAAGTTAAGAATAGTAATATCATTGCTGAACTACTTGCTAACCATAAACGATAGATGTACATTTCTTCCTTCCACCAATAACACCAAATCAATACAAATCTAACTTCCTTTCCTTGTCCGTTGTTTTTTAATTAAGATTTGCTCACATGGGAGTTTTGACATATTCCATATTAGACACAAATTAAATTATCATCTTCAAACTATTACTAAGAAAATAGAATTAGTTTATAATGAAGTTATGTAATGCTTCCACCCTGAAATGAACATTAATAGCTCCTTTTGACACTCGAATAATACCAGTCCACAGTGTTACTACTATCTTTGCCTTTGCCAAATCAAACGAAGGATTCCTTCATCTTTTGAGTTGGCAAGTGCATTACGAATGAGTTCAAATACCATCAAAAAGATCTCAACACGGGAACATGGCAATTAAAAGAAGTGTTTGACAAGAAAGTGTAATGTAAACCTGAATAGGAGATGCTGTCCCAGGTCTGGTAGTGAACATTAACTGCCAGCGGCCTTCAATTAAATGTGAGTTCGTCTGCAGATCAGTATCAACTATTCAGAGCATGATTACGCTAGGTAATGAGCAAGCCCAAACTATAACCATGGGTAAGGCCATGTATATGAAAAACAAAACACTAATCAGCCAGGAGGCAAGTCTCTATTCAATTAGTTATTACCCAAAATGGGACAGATATACCATTTCCCATAGTTAAATGAATACACAAATATGAAAAAAAGACCACTGATGACTTGCTAATTCTGCTTCATGCAATTCATTGTAAATACAACTCTTACTAATACAATACCCCAAAAAGACTGCATCTTTAGGTTCAATCTAGAATGACCACACATACAACACACTGATTAAAGATTTCCAAAATCATTACATACCGGTTTAGGCACTCCTTCAAGCCCTTCCAGCACTTTGACTGCATCACCCACATCCTGCAAAGTCACTTCTAACACATAATTCTTCATCTTTTTGGGTTAGAACAACAATACAAGAAGAAGGGTATACTATACATTGAGTTGCTGACGAGATGCTGATTTCCCCCGGCCTTGGATTCCGATTAGAGCATTCAAGAGCTGATTCTCGGGGTCGGTGAATGGGGATTGCTGTTTTTCATCAACAAGGGAGGCTTCGCATCTAATAACACGACCACTGTTTCGTCTTCTGCCATGTCGTCGAGATGGGGATTGAAAATTGAAAGAGTTCTGAAGGGTTTTTGCATTACAATAAGAAGGTGGGGCAAGTGGAAATAATGTTGGTGATGATGGATGATTCAAAGTAAGGATCTTTGGCGCCATGGAAGAAGTAGGTCAGCAAAAATTGTGAATTTTTGGTCTGAACGAGCAGCCAGCAAGTCAGCAAATATGTAATGGGATCATGCCACGTGGTGTTCTCTTATTCAGACAAGCTTCCGTTCCATTATCCTTACCACTTCTTCCTTAATGCTTCTCATGAAATTATAGTAACCCTCAGTTTTTGTCGTAGTAAAATTTAGGATTTTATCCAAATTCGTCTAAGGGATTTTAGAAAAATTGCATCTTATAACGCTCTATATCATTCATATTTCATCTTTTTTTTTTTATTAAAAAAAGTAAAATTAAAACAATATTGCTATTTATTAAATTTATAAAACATACTCCCTCCGTCTTTTGAAGCAAGACGCGTGAAGGGAAAAAACCAAAATTCAAAAAAGTAAGATGCTTTCGTATAACGTGTCATCCTTAGGTATCTTTTAGAGGATAAGAATGATCACATTTTGAACTCTTATTTTAAAAATATTGTTTCTCCAATCTCATAAGCTTTTATTATTAATACTCATCAAATCCAAATCAAATTATTTTTTATTAAAAAAAATCATAACCTTTGACTTTTATCATTCAAAATCATATGAAGTTACAATATGCAACTAAGTGCGTAAAATATACTTTATTAATGCATCCAGGTGGATTGTCGACTCTCTCTTTAGAAACAAATTGAAGCTCCTAATATCATGAATCCGATTGAAAGTGAAGTATCTTCTATTCTTTTTCTCTTTTGTTCCGCCAGATAAACTTTCAGTTCATCTTTTTTTTATATGTTTATATTTTTTCCGACAGATTTGATTGATACATCTATTTATCTATATATATCTTGGACTAATTGAAGAAGTAAATATTAAGAATTAACAACCCTGCAATTCCTCCTGATTTCTCCACTAGACCCTGTTAATGGACTTATATTCCCCATTTTGATCATGGAATTAGTAAAATCAGACAAGAAAAGCTGTTGGTTGCTGCTGTAACTCTGGACAAGATCTTTGGTTGTGGAGATTGCCTCAGTACTAGAAAACAGTTTCTGGTCAGAACCAAGAAGACCTTTGTTGTTGATCAAGTTCTGGAAATAATGGTTGTCGAAAAGATCGGTCGAGTTCCGATCAATAGCTGTGGTCTTATTTCTATCACCAGTTTGCGGGCAGAATGTTTGAAGATCAGACAATACTCCAACTTCCAGTGTAGTGTCAGGAACTCCTGTTGCTGAGAAGTTGAACAACCTGTCGTCGAAAGTTGCACATTTTGCTTCACCAATTGTATGACCACCTACATGTTTAACGTAGAAAAAGAAACTTCAAATGAATGTAAGAAAGAAAAATCTACTAATAATTGACGTGGAATAGATAGCCTAAGAATTTATATCGCAAGTAAAAGTCCATAAAATGCGGCCCGAACTCAATACATGTATTACTTTTGATCCAATTATTAAATTGGGCTGAAATTTATTAGCAAATTTCTCCCGAGAACAAGCAAAAATAAACTGGGTCGTTTTGAAAATTACCTGATAAGGACACAACATCAGTGATGTTGAGGCGTACAGCAACAAACTTGGCAATGATATCATTTAATCCTTCAAATGGAGAAGGGAGTGAATTTGCTCCACTCTGGTTAGCCACCAAACCATCCCTTCTCCCCAGTGGGACTCTCCAGGAATTTCCCCCACTCTGCAAAACACATCCAACTCGTTCAAATCGATCAAATGATTCAATCTGGTTGAACACAAATAAGCCAGCGACTCATTGACCCAAAATCTCTGGCTAATTCGATATTCGGTTCCGACAAGTAAGGCTAAAAGGGTTAGGAACTGATTAATAAATTAATTAATTAAAGGTGGTAATCCACTCACTAGGACAACAGAATCCCTGGCAGCTATGGTTAATATATCAGCACAAGATACAACTCCACTGCACTGATTTTCCACAGCATTTTTTATTGTGTCTATAACTTCAAATCCTCTTGCTGAGTTCAGATTAGGTATAGCAAACTTCTCACCATCACTTCCATCCAACAAAACAGATCCATCACAGCCCTGAAAAAAATTAAAACTTACTGCATTTTGTTAGGATATTTTTTTTTTTTTTTTGCGAATTAAGTTGAATTATTTGATCTTGTCCTGACATTAACAAAGCAATCATGGAAATGAAGTCGAAGCAACGATGCCGCCATTCTCGTTTCGATCTTGATTGCTTTCAGAACCTCTCTTCGGACAATCAGAAGAAGGTTAGGACATGTTGATGAGTAGAAATTTGGATTCAGTTGGGACCTCACTGCTACACATGACAGCAAAATTGTTACTACTAACAGAGCATAACCATGATAGTTTCTTAACCCCTTCATACCCATATGTTTAAGCAGCGAGTGGTTACATCTTCCAGTCTCCTAATTTACAATCTGCAGAAAAGAAAGAAGATAGTATGTCCTAATGACAATACAAGTTAAGGTGTTGAGTTTATAAGAAAGCAATGACAAGTGATGCATGTCAAAAACTAGAAACCATGAGTTTCTTCTATTTATAATTGCCTAACGATTTTTAAAATACTTTGATTTCAATTCAAACGTGGGTTCGATTCATACTCCATGTTCTGAGTTTAGAGTTGTGATACTTCACGTATGAATTGGCTAGTGGTGGTGGTGATGTAAGGCGGCTGCACTGCTAGTTTTTGTCTGTTTTGTGCTGAGAAATCTGCACTCTGGTGGTGAATGGTGATACTTGCATGAACCTACCAGTTCATAGATCATTAGGTATTAGCAGATATTAAATTACTGACAAGTAGTAGACTAATTGAAGAAGTTGGGTTTATGGTTATCTTAATTATATCTTGATTAAGAGCACTAAGCTAGTGCTTAAGCAATGGAGTTTGTTTGTATTAGTAATTCTTCCTTTCTTTATTGTCCTATCATATTAGTCTTTGATACACATTCATTCATTTCAACCCAATATATCACTAACTTTAACTTTTTCAACATTCAATATTCCATTCCATTGTGGTGTGTCATCAACAATTACTTCATAGCAACAGAATCTATACTTTAAAGTACGAATGATTGTGAAACGTAGCCAAAATAAGATCATCTATTTACTAAGTAGGTTCAACAAATCCATTACAAGCTGAAAAAAACAAAAAAATTGAATATGATTGAGAATCACTGTCAAGAAATCTTACAGCATCAATTTTTCCATGATAACTACACTACAGAAGGATCTCCCATACACCACAATGACACTATATATCTGGCTCCATTATTACCAAAATAACAAGAAAACCTTAACAAGTGAATAATATTACATGGGAACAGAGAGTGTTAACTGCAACTAGATAGCAAATAAAATGCTTTTTCCCGCAATTCCCAGGAATAGAAGAAATTGCTATCGCAGAACAAAGAAATCTTTCTCACGAGTAAACGCTCATGACTCTTGGGGCGCCTCAAATCTCGTTGGAGTGTCGATGCCCATCATACAGCAAAGGCCTGATATTAAAATGATGAGCAAAACAATCCCCTGAAACATCACACGCAGATGAAGTATCAGGATCAAGTAATATCAAAATGAAATGTTCAAAAAGATGAATCAAAGAGAAAAATATCAAAAAATAATGGTGAATTTTCAGGCACAAAATACCATTCAAAACCCTAAGATGAGAGAGGACAAAGCTAATTGATGTTGGATGTAACCTTATTAAATTACATGAGTAGATATACATAAAGGATCTGTTATGAATTAGTGGCAGATTTATCGATAATAAAGTAGATTGTGGCTCAATATGCTCGAAGTGAGGCCTAATCCAAGTGAACCTATGCCTCTTTCGTATCTCTTCTTGGACATGGATGCAAGCCATGTGTTTCCCTACATACAAGTTGCCCTATACTTTGTCCACCCTAAATCCATAATCTTAGTGCCTTCTATTCCTCCCTTGCATCCTCTCTGGATGCTCATTCGGATCACAGTTCATTTAACAAAAGTTAGTTGCCTTGCTAAGAAATAAAGTGTGAAGTGTGAAGCTATAGAGAGGCTGTGTGGTGTCTACAACAGCACCTGGATTACAGTTCATATGAAAAAAAGTCACCTTCAACAGGCCCTCTATACTATTAGTTCATCCCTAAAAATTGACCGAGTTAGTGATTGTGTGATGCAATGAGCCCTTAGCCACTCCTACTTCCTAAGACTCCTAACTGATGCTTGGGCAATTTTTTGCTTGTTCTCTTGTTCACAGCTGTAACCACCCGCCAACGCAAACTCAGAATCATCAGGTTAAACCATAGGGTCCTGATATCATCCAAACCAGAGTCTGGACACTGACCTAAAAAATCAATCTAAACTCAATAAAACTCTTCAAAAACAGCCTGTCCAAGAAACATCCAAGCTCTCCTACATCAATTTAGTGACAGAGCAAAGAAGTCCTATTCAGCTCATCAACTAAGCTGTGCAGCATCCAAATGTTATATGCTTGTCAAAAAGGGTAAAACAAAACATCTTTAAAGAGTGGCATAACTCATTTTTTGGCCCATATGTTTGTCCTGAATTCTAAAATAAGCCCCATGAGTAAAAAATGTGTCAAGTGCATCTCATGTTCACCAATTAGACCCAATCAAGTCAAATTATTGCTATTAGTATTATTACTTGATAAGTAAATTCACCAAGTGACTCCTGGGGGAGCTCTAGTTAACAAGAAGTCAACAGGTAAGGGCACTTTTGAAGGGTAGAAATAGAGTTAACATTCCTAAGTTTCTTCTCAGATAAGCCCGCCTTAACAATTTTATAGTTGCACCTTATGTTCACCAATTTGTCTCAATTAAGCCCAATTATATAATTTAAAATTCAGAAATCTCTTGAAATCCTCGTGAGCTATTCTCCTCCATGTACCAAATTCAAGTGATTTATATAACACATAAAACTCAAAAGCAGGCAACTCCTATGAATGAAGCCCCAAAATCAACACATCATTGTGCCCATCAAAAGTAAATACAAATGAAAGGCCCAGAATGAAACTTACAACTAAAACTCCCTCTAGAAGTGATGATTTAATCTGGCAGACTTCATCACAGATTGTGTGATTGAGTGATCCTTTCCCTGGAGAAGCTTCAGCAAGAAACCTTTCTAGCTCTCTTTGAGAAGGATACCGGATTGATCGAGATGGGTCAGAAACAAAAAGAACAGCATATTTTTTCCCCAACATCTCTGCAGAACTGATAAAATCAGAGAGCATTTCACCTGCACATTTAATGAATCGCCATGAGCATGAGCATTTCACAGGAACAAAACACTAAGAAAAGACGCTCTGTATGTTATTGTAGCTAAAAAGTCAACATACTTTCGCTTTTAGGTGAGTCAAGTCCTTTCACAGAATTAGAACCGTGACAAAACACAACCAAGTCAGCTACGCCATCTGATTTCCTCTCCGTCCTTGAAACCATATGGTCCTGTAAGTGAAAGAAAAAAAATAAAAAACAGGTTTCTATATCCCCTGTTTCATAACTAGTTATAGAGCATTTCAGGTTGACTTACATGAACTGCATGCAAGTCAGCAAGTGTTTGGAAGTTTTCAGCATTTATAGAGCATGACTCTGAAAAAGCAACATTATCAATTCTTTCTGAATCCCAACCGCAAGTTTCTGCAAAGCCTGAAATCAAAGAATTCTCCACTGACTCCGCCTCAGATGCAGCAACATATGGGAATGCCATTGAATAATTGGATCTTGAAAAAGAGGCCTATTCAAGGCAGAAACATCGACGGTAAGAATACAGATTGGTGGAATACTACCACAATTATTGTAAACAATCATACTTAAACCAGCTCTAATTACCTTCAGTGAGTTCACAAGTGCTGGTTCGGACATTTTATAAGCAAAGATATCAGAGGAAAGCGACTGCAGACAAGACAAGCCATACAATCAGTGGCTCAGTGCAGGAAGAGAGTGCAAAGCAGGACCAATTTTGCATTGTCAAAGATACATCAACTAACATAAATGTCACTGGGCAATATGCATGCAGCATATAAATGTAGAATAAGATAGCCATATGAGGATGTTGTATTTAGCATGTAATGAAGTAACCTAGATAAGAGAAACGAAGTCGCATCCTACAAAAAAGAGATGAAGTCTGGATGATTCTTACCCCACTTCCAACAAATACAAGAGCCAGATCCACAGGCTGTGCAAGTTTATTTTCTGAGCACTGAAAAAGAAAATAAAGCAATAAGAAAAAAAGGAAGAACAAGGAACAGCCAAATCAAAATAATTGAGAAACAAAAGGAAACATGGCAATAAATGGTCCAAACAACAATGCAAGCGCATTCATGGAATGGTTCTCTAAACCAGTATAAAGGCAACTGTTGGTAGAAGAGAAAGCTAGAAACCAGTAAGTTTGACCAGCCGGCATCCACCAAAACAGACTTGGCGAGATCCTTGGAAGAAATGGTCTGGTAATTCACTGCTTCCATCACTCTGCGGTGCAAAAATTTCTGCCATCAGGTGATAATAGCAAAGCACAAGATTACGACAAGTACAACTACGAAGCACTGAGGCAGGAAGAAGGACCCATTTACGCATTATCAAGTGCTATCCAATATTTCATCTCTTTCATAGAATTAAGTAGAACCCAATACAGGGTTGCTAAACTAACTTGTTAGATAACTGTAAACACAGAAGATAAAGAAGCGAAACAAAGATGAGTGCATTGAATTTGCATACTGATCATGATGAGGAGACCACAGGAAAGCTGGCGCCGTGAGAGGGGAAGCCAGAAGTAAGAAGGGAAGCTGAGCTGCAACTGAAAGCATAATCAGCCATACCGCGACACCTTTCAACATCATCGCGTTTCCGTTCTTTGGTCTACGCAGACAAACCAGGAAAAGAAGAAGTTATTCTTCGGATCCAAACAAGACCATAATGGATTTCTGGTTAGTGTAAGACATCATCCATTGAGATCGAAAGTAGGAGCGGAACCAACCCAATTACTTGTTTTGAAGTCGCAATCGATACTGATGCGATAGAGGAGTGCCTCAAGATCCAGATAAATTCTCCGATCCTCTCCCTCCTTCCTCTCCTTGCCTTACTGCTTGCTTCCTTCGTTATTTTCTGATTTATTATTTTTCAATTATTCAATTTTTATTTTTATTTATGGGCAAATGAAGTTCACACGTATTTCTGCTACGCTACGACAAATAGACATGATCGGGTGGGATGGGCTGGGCTAGGATGGGCTTGAGCTTCGTTTTCTCGGGCCCGGTAAGTATTTAAGTTTTTTGGGATTCATTTTAAAATTATAAAAGAATTAAACATAGTATAAGTATTACTTTGAAATAATTAAAATACGTCAATAGATTATTAGAGGGAAAAAAATGAGAGATGGAATATATATATATGCATAACCCAGCCCACCCTGGCCCAATCAAAAAAAAAAAAAGGTTTAAATGAGAGTGTAGATATTTTAAATGATAGGTTTTAAAAAATTAGGTTTTAATGATATGTTAAATGATTGTTTGATTACTTTTGTTGAATTTTTTTTTTTATAGTGTAGAGAATGAGAGAATCATACAAGGATATCAAAAAATGAAAACTCGTAGAGAACAATTGTAAAAAGTACGTATATTGTATGAATTCTAATGTATAATTAATTTTTTTCTATATTGTCTTCTTATTTACCTTTTTTGTTAAGTTTATCTAAATATTTGTTGTTTAGTGACGATACAAATACTCTTAAGAATTTTTTTAATTTTTCGTTCAACTCGTTTGTCTTCCCTTTAAAATACTCCAAACAAAAAAAATATTCAGGAGCCCCTGAAAATAATTCCTATATCCGTCACTGATTATACTCCCTACAATTTGCATTACAACAGAGAAATTATTGTAATTTAATCTTAATAAATGTATAGTCGTTTCATTTTTAATCCAAACTTTGTCTAAGACCATACCTCACATTGCCTTTCATGCTCACTACTCACTAGTATTAGTTTTTTTCTCGATAAATTAATGATATTTATATGATCACTAGTATTAGTTACCACATTAAAACATTTACTTCAAGAAGAAGTCATCTGGATTGTGGCAGCAATAAGGGGTTAAGGAGATCGATTATTAGCTCATGGGTTCGAACTACGTTCAAAAGAGAATGGAGAATAGAGTGAAATCAAGAACGCATACCGCTTCCCTTCCCTTGCACAAACACAGGTGGTTTCATAGTATGTTAAAGAGCACGTCTACATAATTTGATGAGCATGGTAAAAGACGCTTCAGTTTAATTGGATTGATCATATATGCAATAAAACAACAGCATGTACACTGATTATCCGGCCATCCATATTCTAAGTCCAGACACCGCTAGCTCCATTCATCCGTGTCCTGAAATCTGAAGAAAAAACTCCTCTTGGACCTGGATGGCAATAAACGTCAAAATGTTTCAGACATAATTGGAGTAACATTCACACCTGAATAGCAATCAACGTCATAACAGTCATACCGTAGCTGGCTTCACTCGTCCAGTAAAGTATAATAATCTCCGGTGCAAAATGAAAACACTTTCAGAATTTACTGCTTGTTAAAGGTCCTGTAAGAACGAAATGAATTGTTGGTAAATCATTATCTGTTCAAATATTCCAACTTTTCCACCATACCTACCTCCAATTTTGGGTCCACAATAATATTGATCTTTTTACATGAAATTAGCTGCTTAAAGAATAATGCAACTAAGCTCTGACGAATGAGTTGTAGGTATGGAAAAGAACTTACTTAAGAGTTAGGCAGGAGCCGACCATTATACATCTTATCAAGTAATTGCCGTGCATCAGGCCTTCTCAACAGGCCTTTGTTATTTGGCAAACCAGTACCTAAACAAACAGGGCACACAAGTTTTCCACGACCTGTACACACCAAGAACCAATATTAGCCACTTCTTAATGGAAAGACAATAGAATCTCTATCTTCATGCTTTATCTCCTAGCAGCGCTATACATTGGCAATAATACCCCCTCAACCTACTCACCCGCCTGACAATATGGACACCACAAATGAGATCACTCCTAAGTCCTACACCTCACACATTCCTCACATGCCACTTGCACCATACACATTAAGATTTTTCACTCCTCCTTCCTTGCTTATTTCTAACTAATGTCCCTTGATTATTATAGACCCCAACAGGTGAACCTTAGAACCCACTCATCTATACTGGTAATACAATGCTACAGACCAAAACAAATTCTGAAAGGCGAACATGCATTGCCATAACTTAAATGGTTCAATCAATGGGAATATTTATATGGAATGAAATCTTGCAATTGGATAACTAAAAAATTTCATGGGTAGAATTTCCAATGCATGGGAATACTCAAAGGTCCATGTCCTCATTCAAGCTCCATAGGTATCAGCATGGTGAGAATACAGAAAGAAGTAACCATAGGTACTGGTGCTAGTGAGGACAAACAAAGAAGTATGAAACCAAGAACCAGCATCCACACTTATCAGTGCTTGAAACAAAGTAAGAGCGACAGATGGAGATATATGTACCATAGCAATTAGGGCATTCGGTAAATTCATAAACATCTTTAGCACGTTTTCTGTTGAGAGCTTTCCATTTTCCAGTACCACCACACATATCACCTGCCGAACAATAAATGAATTATCTTACTGACCAGCTTAAATGATCTGATAGATCTGCATCCGATACTTAAAATGGAGAAAACATATAGCTTAATTGCAGGCTGTCAGTAATCCTTTTTCGCCTCTTGACTACCAGATAGTAAATTTGCTAATAGACATTCGGTTAAAGTTTGCTGGAAAGAGAAGCAAAATAGTACTTACATAGAACAGCACCAATTCCCGAGCAATTCCGGCATACAGCTTTTGTTTTTCCATCTGAAGCAATAGCCTTTGGGGTGAAAGTGGATACCCCAGAATTACTAATCAAAATCATCGATGAGCATAAGCAAGACAGACACGAACGCCGTGATATTGTCGATTGAGATTCCTGTAGCATACTGCATATTTTATTATTTGTTTAACAGATATACCTAAAATAGTTCCTTTTACACACACATACAAAACAGTTAAACAGTATAATTGCATTTTCTATCCATGATATCAAAAAAAGTTCATTGAGATGATGCCTTATTTAGATTATGCTCGCAAAGAATATACTTGATAATAGTCATAATTATATTTGACTCCACCCGGATAGCAGTAAATTTCAATTAACACCATTTGTTTCCTATGAATATGTACCTGCTTGCCTGTTTCTACTATCACGCGTAACAAACTTAAGTGTTGTATCTTGTAAGAACGAAAACTAAAGTAGTTGTCTGAGAAAACATGAAACCTTTATCGTAGCAGACCCGGATGATTCATCCACATTTTCTACAGAAATGTTGTTCTCATTACCCAAACTTGATCTCACAGGAGGCACAACTGACTTTGATTTGAGTGCTACGTATTACAAGCAAACATTGTAGTCATTCTCCATTTCAACAAAAAAACAATGCAATCTCTACAGTAAAAGAAGTAAGTAAAAATCATGCATTTCAAAAAAAAAAACAAAAACAAATGTCAAGATTAAGTAAAATCCACACAGAAGAAGGAAAGCAAGAATTTTCGTTTTTTGATAACTCAGCAAATCGCCATGAATTGGGATTAAATACTGCTTCCCCTTACGCTATCTAAATTTCCCAGAATTAAATAGGGACTGAACATTTTCATGGAAAAGTCTAGGAGATAAAAGAACTGGTAAATTTCACAATGATAAGAGCAGTTAACTACGAATATGCATAGATAAAGAAGAGACAGTTTTGAACAAGCTCAAATTCAGGTATGGATACTTGCAGAAAATAGAAAGAGGGAAGAGAGAGAGGAGCTTACGGTGGTGGAGTTGAGAAGTATTAGAGGATAAAGACACGCGTTGAGGGATTGACGAGAGATGAGAAGTAAAGCATGATAACGCCATTTTTCTTCTTTCCTAACTCTCGCGGAAGAGAAAACCAAGCTCTTCGCGAGCGGGTATGGAGGAGGAAGACGATGAGGAGAGGAAGGGGCGGAATTGCGAGCGGGAAGGAGAGTGTTTGGGTGGAAGGCAGAAGCAGTAAGTCGAGTATATTCTATCCACAGAGTTATTCTATTCTCCGGTTCGGTATTTCCCTTTTTTCTCTCTTTTTTCTTTTCACGACAATAATTCCTGACAATTTGACAAATCACGAAATTAGAATCTGAAGTAATCAAACGAGATTAATCACATGCCCGAAAAATACGAAAGAGGGTTACTCCTATATGTCTGAAAGATTATAATCTCTATTAGTGATTTGTAATGCAACACCAAGCACTTATCTTTTGTGGTGTCGATAAATCGGTTGAGTAATCAATCTCCTGGCAATGTTTAACTTTGGCATTAAAAATTATGCAAAAAGACAACCCTTTATTGGGGTCCTTAACTCATTTGTTTGATTCTCAAGTTTCAAATGGGAAAAGGAAAGAGATGAACAGTAAGGAAGTAGATACTTCGCTGCATTATAAACACCCGACTTAGATAAGTACCAGAATGCGAAACCACCTCGTACTATAAGCTTTCAGAAAAAAATAGAGAATCATGGACAAAAATACATCAATACACTGCTGCAACTAGGGCTCCTAAGCTATTTAGTACAGTAAACATGTGAGAATCGAGGAAATGGTTGGAGGATAGAGAGCAACAAATCCTCGCTTGATAGATACTTTTCCTCAAAATTCACTGGAACCATCGCATTCAGATGCTTCAAGAAACAGTCCGCCCATAGCATAAACATGCAAGATAGAGATTCTTCGCCCATTTTTCCTGTACAAAAAAGCAAAACGAGTAAATGAAATGATCATGTGGTAAAGGAATTGCATGACAGAGGGACAGGCTACACCTCAAACTAATATGAAAATGCACCAAGAGATGCCACGAGAATACTAGATAAAAAATGAGAGATGCGAGGATCGTTAAAAACCAGTGGTTGCATTACCTTTACATGTGTGCTTGGGAATTGGGATGTACGCAGCGTCTCCTGAGTTTCATCTCCAGGTTTGCGCCTGGGAACACTCAATATGAGAGCAGCTTGATCAAAAGTAGCTGCAGTTGCTGTAATACGAAAGCCACTATCCCAACGTCTGTGAATCCCCTCACTTGGATATAGAAAATCAAGCTCCACAACCTATTCAAGTCAGCATTGGGTTAGAGAGCCCGGGGGGTGGGGTGGGGTCGGTGGGGGGAAGGGGGAGGAGTGGAGAAATTAAAAAAAACTACCTGGTCACTGAAGCCAGCATTGCGCGACATGACAACACCCCATCGGGTTCCAGCTGTTGCCATTGAGGTCACATGAAAACCCTCTCTCCACTTTTTGTTTATCCACTTGAAGGGGAATGAGTCGCTTACCTTGTATGACTGTTGAGTATATTGGGTTCCTGTACAAAATTAGAACAAAACTTTGTCTATCATTGGGCAGAAAGGAATACGTTTTTGGCATGGAATAAAAATAGTTGAAATTTTGAATCTACTTAGATATAAGGAACATAAACAATAAGAATATCCCAGCAAAGAGAGGAGTTGAACATCCAGCCTCTTATGATTGGGAAACAAAGGACCTTAGCCTAACAGAATTGATTAGCATCAAACACAAACCCGTCCAGAACCACTTTAAAAATTGCCAGTTAGCCAACATTACAAGATCTAAACAAACAAGACACACCTTTGGACATCACGACAAGGGAGCTTCCATTGGTTGAACCAGCAATAGAACTAATGTAATAGTTCTTCTCCCACTGCTCCATAATCCATTCCTGTAATTTTAGAAAAGAAATTAAGCTCATTGTTTCCATATGTTGTTGGTCCTAAGTGCACATGTATCTGACTAAAAAGATTCACCTTGTGTAAGAAAAAAGGTGAAAGTTCATGAACTTGGCTTGTAAAGTTAGTTCCAGCATCCATAATAAGAGCCCAAAGATTAGAACAAGATGCCACACAGCTTATAAGCAGACCATCAGCAATTCCTCTCTCCACATGTTGTGCCAACCTCCCATCAGCAACATTATAATGGTACCTAGTTCAATGGGAAAATATTTCACAAAAACAGTGGTGTATCTATCGGTATCCTTAGCTATTAACAAACACAAGCGAAAGAGAAAGCAGAAAAAGGAAGAAAAAAGCATGCAGCCAGTTTTGAAGAGAATAGTGCATTGAACTATGAACCAAGACATGGCCTCACCTCTGCTTCATTGGTTGCTTGGCATTGTAAACCGAAATCCATTGTGTAGCAGGAACCCCAAGACGAACCTTCTTCCGAGGTTGCCCATCATCGTCTTCCTCAATGTTCAACCTACCTCGCTTCTGTCCTACTTGGCAGATGATCTGGCAGTGGAGTTATGGTACAAAGTTATGGAACCCCGACAAGGAAACAGGAAATAACAACTTCTAGATTCACAATTACCTTTTGAGCTCCGTCGGTGTTTATGGGCCTTATAGCTGGATTTGGTCCTAACAAACTCTCAAACAAAGATATAAGTTTTCCATAGTTTGGCTCCTCATCAAATTTCATATTCACCACAATCTCAAGAAATTGTTTAAGAGGAGTAGGACAAAAGCAGCACAGCATATCTGGAGATGTGGCCATCTTCTTTTTGCAAACGAGGAAAGACTTATTGTCACCCTAATATTTGCGCAGAAATTATATTAAAAAACAATTATGAGCATTGCAACAAATAACACCAAAAAGACAAATTACAAATCTCATGCATAGTGATAATTTCCATAAATCAACAACATTCTGTGTATCTAGATGGTACCTGATAGCCTTGCCATGGCAATCTTCCACGATGAAGGAAGATAAGAGTGTATGCCAGAGATTCAAGATCATCTCTCCTACTGGCAGTTCTTCCCAAGTGTGCATGGACGCTAGCATATCGAACAGTTCCCCTAAGAAAAATCAAAAGGAATAGAATCATAAAAAGTAGTCAATGAGTTAGAAAACACATCAGCTTCTGTAAAAAAAAATAGCTCTCACCTAAACATGTCAGGACGCTGATCGTATTCAACATGAAGCCCACTACTACTATCTTTCCACTTTGTAGCTGCAATTCACATATAGGTAAGACAAAATAATTTTCAAATAATTATAATAGGAATAGTCATGATATCTTCTTACCTAATCCAAGATCAACAAGAAATAACTTCTTTTCTTGGGCTGTGGCTGGCTGCCCAAGTAAAAAGTTCTCTGGCTTTACATCCCCATGCACATATCTAAAATGAAGCAAGGTTGCATAAAAAACAACAATCTACCTCTAATATCAAATAAAGAGATAAACCAAATGAAGAACTTTAATTTCATAAGCTGTTCAAAGAGACGATGATATAAATCTAAGTCACATACCCTCTTGAATGCATCTTCTCAAGGATTGATAGAGATTCAACTGCGATGCACGATACCATGTCTGAGGACATCCTATATAAACAAAGAAAACAAATGAATAGTAGTACAAGGCAAACAAATATCCAAATATCCAAATATCAAATGTGCTTGAGGATACTCCATTGCTTACAAACATCCAAAGAGAATCATCTTTTTTATCTTACAAAGAAGAGGCATGCAAATCAAGAAGTAATGTGTTTTTGGCACAATATAACTGAAAACACAGAAACAGCTTGACGACATTGACCACACGTCCCCCATCCCAAGAAAAGGAGTAAGCATGGGAAATAGGGAACAATATCTTTATTATACTACTCGAAGATCTGTGCACTTGCGGATACGAACAAGCCCCTACAAACCCTCTTAGCCTCCCTAAGGAGGAGTCCCACTAGATTATGAATGTAGACAGATGCTCTAACACTATTTACCCCTCTAAAATTCTCCTTTTAACTCATCCACTCCATATATACGAGAACTTCATCTACCTCATATTCTCACTTGCTCTCAGACCAAGGGTATCACAAATTCACAATAGAAACAAAAGCAAATCAACCAACTACACAACAGCCTCTCAAGGCTATTGCTAACCATTTCACTTGCTCCCCTATACTCAAACCTATCTCCTTTAATTGTCTTTGTACAGTAGGGGAAGAGAATTAGGGTAACAAATATGTGGTGTTTGTGGCAAACGTGTGGATATTCTCCACCTTTTATTAGGGTATGCTTGCTATTTGTGTTTGGTTGAGGCTGGAGTGCAACTTCTGCTGCATGTCACTTTTGAGTTGGGAAACCGACACTCGTTTCAACAGAAATGCAACAACTACCGTATTACAAAAGACACCACAAAGTTTTAAGTGTAAATTCTTGATACTCAGACAACAGTAAGACATTTCAGCTTCTTGTTTCTTCTTATTTAAGGAGATCTCCCAAGCACAAAATGGGCAATGTCATTGTGTTGGTTAGCTCTATAGTGCAAGTGCTAATAAGCAGGGAGCCAAACGGATAGCACCTCCAATAAAATGAGAGCATGCTAAGAAAAAACAGAGCAAATATATACTCACGCCTGCCCAGAAGAATTCCACACGTCCCAGAGGCTAGGCCCTAGCATGTCCATAACCTGAAAGGCAAAAGAGAGGTTAAGAAACAAAACCTTAGGATGAGTTGAAAGTGGTTGTGTTTATAGATCATACCATTATGTAATGATCTCCTTGCCTTCCTTTATAGTGCACTTTGGGCACTCCATGACTACCACCAAGAGTGCTGTCCAATGGAAGTGTAAATGGTATCACAATGTTAAAAATAAATCTAAAAAACCACCATAAAAACCTTCTTTATAGCAATAAAATTAAATTATGCTGAGAACAAAATGAAAGGAATCTTACTTGTAAACTTGCCACTCATATGGTGGGCCATAATTACAGCCTTTGCTATTTCTATGCTCAAATTTCAGAGCCACCTAAGGGAAGCACGTGCAAGAAAAGGAAAACATAAATACAGGTTGCATATCATGGAAGACAACAAAATGAGGTTTGAGCTTATACTACCTCTGTGGCTCCTGGACCAGTGGTGCGGTCATTTCCACCAGAAACACGGCGGCCAACGAACACCTGACCAAATCCACCTTTACCCAATTTCCTTTCTACCTTGTATGTAGGTGACCCACCAACTTGAACCTAGGTAAGAGGATAGTGAAGATTTTATTAATAGTGATAGAAGAGAAAACAATAATAGGAGAAAGTATATTAGCATAATTAACCTAATTCAACCCGATTAATATTAGTAAAACTGTGAAGTTCAAAACAAACAGAAATGATTCAACAGGTTCTAGAAAATGCAGGGGACGAACAGCACAGAACTCCAAAACGAACAAAATTTAAGTGAACAAATCATTAAAACTCAGTGCGTACTTTAAATAAACAACTTTGTACTCTATATATATCGGCAAATGACCAAAACCAAATGTGACATGTCAACCTACACCAAAAGGAACAAAAACAAAACAATGCAGCAGAGGGCTTAAACTGTTTCCATAAAAACTCTCGAATGTTCCCTGACCATTTTAGCTCTCCCATAAACCATCCTTTCACAACCCTGAAGTTCCTAATCCACCAACAAATAATAGAGCCAACATATGCACCCCTACTCCTATGGACACCAAATTTAAGTAATGTAAAACAATCCCGAACTGGAAGAGAAGAAAAGGCAGCGTGCAAAATGAAATCCCCAAACTAGCTCCTTCCAAGATACATATTGAAAACTCTCCATTTAAACATATTCGGATCAAATGCCACTCAGAAACCAGCATTGGCATGTATAACAAAACCCAATTCACAAACTCAACTAATACAAGCATACCTTTTCAGGGAAAGGCGCAGTGTTCCCCTCCTCTTCCTGTCCAACCGCCTTGTTATTATTAGCACTTAAACCTCCACTATCATCCGCCATCCCTGCTAATGGTTGTCCCACCTGCTCCTCTTCCCCTTCCTCTTCCTCCTCCTCCTCCTCCTCCTCCTCCTCCTCCTCCTCCTCCTTTTTCTTCCCTTTCAGGTCACTTGCTCCTTCCTTCCCAAAACCCCCCTCAGAAGTTACAACTACCACCTTGACTCCTTCCCCCTCTTTTCCTTTGTTACTATTTTCTCTTTTCTCTCTCAACCTTCTCGTTTCCAATCTCGTCCTTGGCCTCTTATTCGCTTCTATAGCTACCGCAGCGCGGGTCTTCACGTAATTTTGCTTCTTTTGTTTTTGCTGCAGCTTCGGCGCTACCAACCTCGCTGCGTGACCTTTCCTCACACCTTGACGAAGCTCAGGCATAGCTGCTGAAACCCATGCAATGGATCGCGAGGTTCTATCTTGATCATTATAGAGGTGATGGAAATGATATGGAGCTATTCATATCTGATTATTGGGAGAACAGAATTGACACAAATGATCGTCGGCGCCTTCGATTTGGCGGGCTAGATGGGTAAAACTGGAGAAGTTAACTGATAATTTGCGATTGAAATTTGGGGATTTTTAGGGCTAGGGTTTGGAGGGAAGGTAAAAAAATGTTCATTGCGAAACGACGAAAGGTAAGGAAAATAAGGTGATGGCCGATGGGACGGTCGTGGGAAATGGTCCACCAGTGGACGATGGAGAGCTGTCAATGCCGCCATGCGTCTTTTCCTTTTTTTTGCATTTTAGACTACGAAAGAATCATTTCCTTTTTCACAAACTGTATTTATGATATTTATTTTAGAATATAAAATACAGTAACTTTTTTTTCATTATCTTGTTTTATGTTTTGCACTAGTAAATGAAGACCCAAAGACATTAATAAATTTTTAGACTGGAAAAAAAGATTAAATTTATTTTAATTAGTAATTATATAATTTTCAGTAATGTTCTCTATCATTAAAAATAAACTTATAATTCATTTTTAATTAGTAATTATATAATTTCTAACATCCATTGATTGTGATCATCTAATACGAGAATTTACCTATCATTTTTTTTTAAATCCGACCATACTCAAATAAAATTAATATCCTATTAGAAGAGAAAACGAATAACCGAAGAGTTCGAATTTTTTTTGTTTATGTTGAGCTAATAATAAGTAAAGTTTGATTATATCAACTGACCCTATACATTGGTTCTAATTGCTACCATATATATAAGTTACAAATCGTAAATTCATACGAACCAACTTAAACTAAAAAATTCTCAATTTTTTGAGTATTCTTTTTTCTTTTTATTAAAAAATTAATTTCGTTTGAACATAGTCGGATTCGGGAAAAAATGATAAATAAATTCTCCTTTTATTCGGCCACGAGTAATGATGCTTAAAAGAAATAAAATCAAATGCACCCATTAATCCTAAACTTTATGAAAATATTATCCAAATTAATTAAGTAATTTTATTTTTTATGTCGTATTTGTGTCAGACTCGTTTCTGATACCGATACTTGATGGACACCCACGTGATACATGTCTGACTCATCACTTTCAGTGTTCTATTTTTTTTGTCATAATTTTAAATAATTATTGATGCCAAAAATATATTTAGCGTAAATTATTCATAAGGCTAAACTTATTTTAAATTTGACATTTTAATTGCATTATACTTAGAGATATAATCGGAAATCAATTTTTTTTATTGTTGTGGATAATATTTTTATATAATATATATGTTGTGTCGGTGTCTTATGATTTTTAATTTTTCTATGTCATAGTGTCCAAATTAGTGTGAATATTTACGCTTCATAGTGCATGTCGTCTTTACGACGTAAGGTTATGGATTTTATCCAATACTATAACGATAATTAAAATATATATATAAAAATGTTTGATAATGGGCTTTATGATAAAACTTGTGGGATTAGTTGATTATCGCTTGAATAATTTTATTTTCTTATCCATCCCATCCCATGAGAGCTTGAAATACAAGCCATCTCAATTTCCGACGACACCTCATCTTCCAATCTACTGTTTGTAGTCAACTACGGGTAATTAATTAATCAAAATTTTGGCGTGGTTTACTTTTGAGATCATTTATTAATTGATAATTATTAATGGCAAAAGGAAAATTAAACGTCATCAATGAGATCAATACCGTACCTGGTCAATAGAATATTTAGAATCGTGACAGGAAGGATAATTGATTTTAGACACTCTTGTTTTAATTTTAATATTTGGGCACTCTTGAAACAATTCATGATCGATCAAGTAATAGATTCAATATCTATTCAAAAATAAAACAAGAGTTATATATTTATACCATTGAATCATAGATGGTCTTTTACATCAAGTATACGTTCGAGAGTCATATCCTTAAAAAATTTATATAGAAAATTAAACTTTAATTTATTTATAAGATAACGTTAATTTATTCTGTATCAACCAAATACAATTAGGAATAAAAGATTAGAAAAAAAACTCTAGAGAACCAAAATTTCAAGACAATCAAAACCTATTATAAATATTAAACCTCCTACTCTTCCCCTACCTTAAATCACACAAGAAAACACACACAAAGGTGAGAGGAAGAAAAAAATTAATTAGTACTAATTGTGCTACGAGTCACACAATAAAAATGGGTAGTTTAGTGGGTCATGTAGCACCTGGCGGTGCTCAAAATCCACACCAAAAACCCGAATTCCTACACATCATATCCTTGGTTTCCAACTCCAAAATCTACTCAGAACTAATCCTTATCATGGTAGGAACTAGGAACTAGGAACTAGGAAGTTCAATTTCAATATCCATGGAGCTTTTAATTGGGCCTGAAAAACACCAACCATTAGGCCCAGATGGAACCATCCCATCTTACCATCTCCAAAACTTTGAACACTCATCAATCTCCATGACTTTCTTTGTCCATGCAACTTTTGCAATCATCCTCGACAAAATCAGGCCTAAGCCCAAAGCCCAGTATGGTTTGACCCAATTCATTTGGATAATTTAAAATTTCACTAATATTTTTACCACCAATGAATCAAATATTATTTGGCATGTGTTGATTGGCTTTTACAATTTGTACATAAATTTAAAAAATCTCTATTTCATTTTCTTTTAAACATTTAATATTAAAATTTGTTCTAAATTAAATGTGAGTAGTTCAACATTTATATGCCTTCAAGAATAGATTAATATTTGTATTGAACTTTTTACATATTCAATTTTTTTTTTACCAGAAAAAGAAATTGATTTTTTTTGTAAACCTTATGTAATTTTCCGGAAAATGAAATTTGGTGACTTAATTGAAAAATGCGTGGCAGTTAGTCGAGACTGGCAATTCTGCTTGTCGTTGGTTACGTCGCAAACGGCGTCGTATTGTTACTCAAGTTCTCTCTCCATTCTCCGGTGAGCTTCATTCCGTTTCTATCGTCCTCTTCACAACAGAAACCAAATTTTCCTGAATAGAGTCTAGGGTTTGAGTTCTCCTTCCCTAATCTATCTTCTTCCTAATGTTGCCAATGTCTCTTAATGGCTTAGTCGTTTAGTTCTCAAGCTTAACACAATACCCAACAAAGAAATAAATGGAAAGTTCAGAATCGGACGAGCCAGATAAGAAACGGCCTCATTTGAACTCTCCTCTCTCGCCCAGACCCATTGCCCGAAACTCCTCCTCCTCTCCTCCTGATAACAATACGGTAATCGTTTCTCTCGTTTTTAAGTTTGCAGTTAGCTAGTTAATAATCTCGGTTCAGGTAACTGAAGTGTTGTAATTATGATTGTTATGGGTCAGCTGAATTTTTTCTGTGGGCTTTGTTTAATCTGCAAGTGCGAGTTGAAGTAGAATTGCTAGTGTTGTGATTGCTTTGAACAGTTTGTGAATTTTTCATCTGCCAATATTAGTTGTTATTAGCGTGTCATTTTGTATAATCTGGATTTTTTCAGTGATTGTTGGGTTGAATTAACGTGGATCACTGATAATGAATACTTGGAACCTTCTTTCTATCACACCAAACCTTTTCATTTAGTGATTGGAACCTTTGAGCCTCCAATTGCTACCCATCTTCAAGTTCTATAGAGAAACAAGACCCAACCCTCAAATTCAGTTCAGTTTTGGAAAACAGTTATCAGGGTACTGTAGCAATGGGGCGGGCTTCGAGGGAAAGTAAGAAAACAAGAAAAACTAAGCATTGTATCCAGGGTCTTAGGGTGTAGACCTTAGAGTGGATTGCAATATGCCACCGAGCTCCATTAATTGAAAGCAAAGGGGCATTGTTAGTAAGGATTCAAAGTAAGATTTAAGGCTACTGCTAGGACGATTTTCAGTGCTGCCGAAAGTCACAAATTATGCCTTATTTTGAATATAAACTGACCATAACTTAATAATATAATAGTGGACTATTTAACTTGACAACTTATAGACTTGTATCCTTGCTGTGTGTCACCTTTTTCCATGTCTCTATTTTTTCTTGCGTTTATATCATGTTTCAGGTCCTAATCTCGTAAAAGATTAATTCAATATACAATTTTGTCCTCTCCAGCTTGATGTTGGAGTCCTCCAATACCAGAATCAGCAGCTTCGTGAGCAATTAGATGTTCAAAGGCATGAATTGCATGGACTACAACGCAAAGTTCAAGAACTAAAACACAAACAAACTTCTTATAATGAAATTTTGATCACAACAAACCAGCTATGGAATCAGGTCAGTTATGTCTTGAATTTTTTATGTACAAATTCTGTGATCCTGTATGTTTTTTATGTATTTATTTTTTATTCCCTTTTTATTCCTCTGCTATGTAGTTGGTTGATGACTTGGTTCTGCTTCAAGTACAAGCTGGAGGAGGACCGGAAGCTTTACATACCTTGGCTCATGCAGACATTTCTGGAGGTATTCACTTGAATTACTTTCACTAATTGAGTAATTTGGAGTTTCATATATTTTTCGCTTTAGTTTTTCCTTGTTCCTTTTTTAGGTCCTACCTCATCATGTCCACCAGAGGAGATTTTTCTTTGTAGACTTCTAGGAGCAGATTCTATTCCAAGCAATGGAAATGTTGTAATTGTGAGATATGTTGAGGAAGCCCTTTCTTCTCGCCTCTCATCTACTCTTATTTTGATGAAATTTCTGGAAGATGCTATTGGTGCACAGAGGTCAAAAGCTGATAGCATAGCCCAGGCGTTGTTTCAGAAGCCATCTACAGAAGGTCAGAAGAAAGCTTGATACGAAAGCAATTTTTCATTCATTTTTCTTTATGTTTGTTTCCCAGGATTCAGTTAGTTATTTTCTTCATTAACTCATGCAATAGTATTTCTTTTGCTTAATGTTTCCTTTTCTTTTTCTTCCTTTTCGGTCCCATTTTATAGATGTCATTATCCAGCTGTCCAGAGTTGAAGATATGATAAAAGAGGAGGCTAAAAATCTGCATGAGGTGATCGTTGCTCTGCACTTGAAGCATAAGGAATATTCTGATCGGATTCAAACTTATATAAGCCGCCAATCAGTGGATCAATCTGAAATCAAATGTCTTGCAGGTTACAGAGATAGATTTAAGAAATTTTAGTATGTTAGATGAACTTAATTACTATTAATTTTGCTATCTGCTGAAACTGCATGTTTTAATTATGCTTAAAGGTGAGCTGGAAGACAGCATGACTGAACTTGAAGAAAGTAGAAGAAAACTGGTCAATCTCAAAATGCAAAAAGACGCTGCTGATGCAATACATACTCCTGCTCCAAGTGCATCAAATGGAAATTTGTCGCCTGAAAAGCCTGCAGAAAGGTCCAAGCGTATGCGGGAATTACAAGATTTAATTGATGAAGCAAAGGTAGTAACTATGATGAATTTTTATGTGCACCTATCTGGATTTTTCATGTTAACTGGTGGATGTAATAATGATGCGTCAGATTCTGGCAGCTGACCGTCTTTCTGAGCTTCAGAATGCAAAGGATGGAAATCAAACGTTGTCAAAAGAATTGGAGGATCTTCAGGTCCGTAATGCTGCAAATGTTTTAAGGATGGAATATAGATGATGTATATTCCCCCTTTGCCTGATTTATCTAACATGTTTCACTTCATTTTTCAACAGAATGAACTGAAGGATGAAAAATATATACACTCATCTCGACTCTACAATTTAGTAAATGATCAGCTCCAGCAGTGGAATGGTGAAGTGGAACACTACATAGCACTGACAGATTCTTTGCAGGTTATTTGTTTTGTTACTGTTTTTATTGCATATGTTTTGGGTGCCTGTGCCAATTTTGATCTATTAAGTAATTTCAGGCCGACAAGTCTTTTATTGTAAGAAGGGAGAAGGAAGTAAATGCAAAACTAGAATCTGCAGATGCTGCAAGAAATAATCTAGAAACTGCTGACTCTAGAATTGAAGACCTTGACCATCAGCTTCATAAATGCATTACTGAAAGAAATGATCTTGAGATGAAAATGGAAGAAGCTGTCCAGGATTCAGGTGACATTATTTACTACGTTGCATGAGATTTTGTTGACGGTCTATCAAATGGTGCTCCATCTGAAATAATGGTACTGACTGCAGGAAGGAAGGATATTAAAGCAGAATTCCGTGTTATGGCCTCTGCCTTGTCTAAGGAAATGGGGATGATGGAGTCACAGTTGAACCGATGGAAGCAGATTGCTCATGAAGCAGTGTCCTTACGTGAAGAATCCCAATCACTAAAAGCTCTGTTAAGTCAAAAGGTTCCTTCCTGTCTCATTTTTATCACTTCTTAGTTGTGTTCTGAATAATTATTGAAGAGGTAAACAGAATGTGGAATTCATGGGGATAGTTTTGACATTGTTTTAGTTCTTGCTCTGGATTTATCATTTACCTTATTGTCTTAAGATGCCTAAGTTGAATATGATGGAGTGGTCATATATTTATGTATATCAAAATTGATTCATTACCATTCTTGTATGCATTGTCCTGCTGGCATCGATCGCCTCTCATGTTGTTTTACTGTTTGTCCGACTCCATTATTTACTTTTCATTTTTGGGTAATTCTATCTACATTAAGTTCCTCAGTTTGTGTAATGACCACGTCTACTCATGAATTGTTTCAAGTGAAAGTGGTGTGTGTGTGGTGATGGTGGTGGTGGGGGTGGGGTGGGGGGGGGGGGGGGGGGGGGGGTTTCCTTCTCTTGTGATATCTGGGTCAGGGTCATATTTTTAATGGTTATCAGCAGATTAATAAATCACAGGATTCTAAACACTGATTTGCAGGATTATAGTATTCAAGAAAAAGAAAAAACAAAGGTTTCCTGGATTCCTAAGAAAAAGATCCATTAAGTTAACTTTTTACCTATGGTTTTGTACCAACAATGATGCTCATTATCATTTTTCTCTTCCTCTTAGTGACTTTGCCAAGAGAGAATGCATGTTGTTGCTAATCCTTCCCATTTTCTTTGCTCTTCTGCAAAATTTATAAAACATGCTTTTATTGCTTACACAGACAAATGAACAAAAAAACTTGGTGTACAGATGTGCTGACCAGTTGGTAGAAATCAAATCTCTGAAATCTCTGGTATGTTATCTCATTTTAAAATTATGCCTAGTTTCTTTATTAGCAATTAGCTTTGACATATTTTACATGTCATTGACGCCCTTGTATTCTATTTATAGTGGAACTCTAGCCGATTGTTTTCATTGTAGAAAGATGGTTGAGATTTTGTGAAATTGTTTGGGAAATAATTATTTTTCTTACTGTATGATGAATGTTTACAGAGTGTATGCAATTCTACAACTTAGGGGAAATAATATGGAGTAGGTGCTCTAACTATGACTTCCTTTAACATCTGCAACTTAACATTAACATGTTGCAGATAGAGAAGTTGCAGAAGGAAAAACAAGAGTTGCAGATAATCTTGGACATGTATGGACAGGAGGGTTATGATAACAGGTGAGACTTATACCACACAATCCATTCTAGGAGTAAGGGCCCTTAGTTGTCATAAGTAAAAATACAGTTGGCAGCCTCTTGCTGCATCCATTGAATACTTGTAGCTTTTTCATATAAAAAGCCTGCTCTATTGGATCCATAACTAGGTTCCTTCTGATGATTCCAATTCTGTGCAACAAATTCATTCTAGAAGTAGGTAGGGGTCTATTTATTATGCTTTAGATTTGAAGGGATTTTTTAACTAAAGTACATTTACATTATAGTCTTTTTCTTTTACTAAAATTTCAGAAAGTTAGTAGTGGTGTTCTAATTTTCTGGAGACTTGGGAATCTGGCTGAGGCTTGTCTGTTTTGTGCCTAGTGTGCTTACATGCTAAGTTGGTTCAGTTACCTTCACATATACAGGCATGTGCTGGAAATAAAAGAATCAGAGCGTAGGGCTAATTCGCAAGCTGAAATCTTGAGCAGTGCTTTAGAAGAGCATAGTCTAGAGTTGAGAGTGAAGGCTGCTAATGAGGCTGAGGCTGCTTGCCAACAAAGGCTTTTTTCTACGGAAGCTGAAATAGCTGAACTAAGAGCTAAACTGGATGCTTCTGAGCGGTTGGTTTTCTACCTTTTGGTTTTGCAGTAATAAAATTTTTAGTCAGCTGAGAGCAGTTCCACATGTCTTATAATCAAGATTGTACCTCCTCTTCTTCTTTTTCATTTTCTAGAGTTCTGCTACGATCATGCTGCACTTCTTGATATTGTGCTTCTCTCACTTATACATTCAGAGATGTTTTCGAGCTCACAGAAGCCATTAAGAGTAAAGATACAGAAGCTGAGGCCTACATTTCTGAAATTGAGGTGTGATGTCTTTTTAAGCTGTAACCTTTTCTGTAAATTGCTACAATTTTGGTTGGAAGTTCATTACCATCATCTACTTATCTGTTCTCTCCAATCATCCATCCTTTCCTGATTGAAAATTTTCTCATCCAGACAATTGGCCAAGCATATGAAGATATGCTGACACAAAATCAACATCTTTTGCAGCAAGTGACTGAGAGGGATGACTGCAATATCAGGGTCTGTCTCTTAGTTTTTTCTCTTGTTTTATTCTTATGGATTGCATGCCTTGTGTTATTTTTGGCATCCAAAGATTTTCCTAGGTCTTCCTGATTGTCAAAAGTTTAACGCAGCTTGTTTCCGAGAGCGTGAAGACGAAGCAGGCACAAAGCTCTCTAATCTCTGAGAAGCAATCGTTGGCGAAACAGCTTCAACAAGTTAATTCATCCGTGGATTCATTGAAAATGAGGATTGTCCAAAGTGAGGAGCAGATTAAAGTTAATTTGGCTGAGGCAATCCTATCTACTGAAGAAGAAAGGCGTCTTGCAATCAGCATTGAAGCTGCACGATGGGACTTGATGGATGCTGAGAAAGAGTTGAAGTGGCTTAAGTATGCCGTGGCTTCTTCTGACAAGGAATATGAGCAGATCCAGAAGAAGGTCGATGAGATCCGAACAGAGTTGGACCGTGAAAGGTAGCCTATGAATTTTGGCTCACTTTGGGTTTCACAAATGCTTTTGCATTATTCTTTGTTGTTCATATATTGAAAAAAGATGCTTTTTTTTTTTTTTGCTGAATAAACAGATGCATTGTGCTTTAGGTTGATGCTTTTCTTTTCCTCCCTTGAATTTGTTTTATGCTTGACTACGTTTTTGCTGGTAGATGTCAGGATTAGTGAGAGAGATACAGAGAGTCTTTTTTTTTTACCACAGATACAGAGAGAGTATGTTATGAGCTTTTGTTGTACTCGTACAGTAATACTGAAATAAGGAGATGATTAGGGAGAGGGATGGGAGGACGAGCAAGAAACCTTGGTGGTAGGATTTAAATGACAAGTGAGGAATTTGTAATGTAGTAGCATCTCCATGTGAAGTATGAGCAAGGCTGTGTATTGTGAACGTGTGGCGAGGGGTTATGAGCATCGAGTTAGTAGCTTGTACTTGAGAGGGTATTTGCGTGAAGCTAGGCTGTGTGATATCCAAATCAACTTTTAAAAGTTCTTGAATGAGAGTTAGGAGGGGGTATATACTTACTATCTACAGTGAAGATTGGTGGCGCTAGCATGGAAGATAGTGCCACACTTTCAATATGGGGTTGAGCAAAGTCTAGTGTGACATATCCAGGAAAACATTGCATCCAAGCCACAAAGATAAAAGAGACCAGCTCTATTTGAGGCTCTGCTTGGAGCTCCCCTAGCCTAATGATGTGGAACCAATCCCTTGCATTATAGTCTTTCGCTTACTTATCAAAGGAGTAAATTTAAATATTTATTAGTTTGAATATTTTTGATATCTTTATTTGTTTTGGTTGCCGGTTCATGTACGGAATCCCATCTTATTCTGGAGGGTCTAACTCTTTGTTTTAGTGATCTTATAACTATGACAATGAGGTATTCCTGCCTAGTCAAATGCTGCGGTTCTGTGTATAGGATCCTAAAGGAAACTGTCAAGGTAGGGTCATTGTTGTATCGATCAAATAAACCTAATTTCAGAGTTGGTTCTCCATGGTTCTTGGACTGTGTTATTGTATTGCATGATTGCTCACAAGGTAGTTAAAATTGCATTCTTTCAAACATGGTGGGAACTTCACAAGCATGTCTAGTAAGTTTGGAATGTGAAACGACAAAAAATATTGCTTGCTCAGGATTTCAATTTGTTAGTGTAATTTCATTTTGTTTTTACTTTTCTCAACGTAAACCCCTTCTTAGGGGTTTTATCTCTGTTTCCCTTGTAGTAAAGGATGCATCATCATCACTTCTTTCAAATTGGCCTACACTTATTGCATGTTGGTATAGCTAATATCTATCATCTCAACTGAGCACTGTGTCATCGTTTAGCTTCCTTTGAATAATGACCCTTTGCTTCTCAAACTTTCATCTGATTGACAAAACTTATGTTGAGCAGAAGTGAGAAAGCAAAGCTTGATGAAGAGGTCAGGGAAATGAATAATAAGGTTTCAGAATTGGCTTTGGAAACCGGTGAGGTAGCAATACAGCGACTCCAGGATGAAATAAAAGATTGCAAAAGTATCCTGAAATGTAGCGTATGTTCTGACCGGCCAAAAGAGGTAAAGCCCACTCCGTGACTGGCTCATTTTGTACTGTTCTACAAATTGATTTAATTTGGAATCGGCTTTATATTTGGCAGGTTGTCATTGTGAAGTGCTATCATTTGTTCTGTAATCAATGCATTCAAAGAAATTTAGAGATTCGCCACCGAAAATGTCCTGGATGTGGAACTGCATTTGGTCAGAGTGATGTTCGGTTTGTTAAGATGTGAATTACCTTTACATATTTTGTCACTGAACTTAGATTAGCTCTGTTAGGATGTTAGTTGTTAGAGGAGAGAAGCTCTTCCTCTGATATCTGAACTCATTTTGCTTCGTAAATTAGCGAATCAATCTCACATCTGTCAATATAGGGTAGAAAATGAAAATCATGATTCCATGTTGCTTCTAACCATTAGGTGTTGTGCCACAATATTCCGAGTGAAAGCTAGTAATGTGAAGAAAATAAATGATACTTTAACGAGGTGGTTTTGAAGCGTTGTTAACTCTTGCAAGTTTGCAACCTTATACGAAAAGCAACAATTAGTTGGTACGACGAGTGCTTCAAAGATTTTATCTGGTTCCATCAATCATTGTTTAAGGAGTATACATCACTGTTAAATAAGATATTGTCGGTTTGAGCACTCTCTGTATGAGCGTAAACTACTTGTTGATTGGTGTAAGCGGTTCGGTTCAGACTTCAGACCTCAAACCTCAGACTCTTCTCTCTACTCCTTTTCAGCATAAAGACTAATCTCGGTAAAGTAGTATCCGAATGCGTTCCTCAAGTCATCTTAAGCAAGATCAGTCACGATAGAGTATAGACAAACACAATGGACTTGTTTGCCGCAGCTGGAATGTCCGTTTTATCCTCATAGCAGAAAATGGATCAACACGACGTCGCTTTCGTTTCCAAATCAAGGAAGTATACTAGCCTACCTGAACTGTCATCACCCACATCACTGCTCTCATCTCTCTCTCGCTCTGTATATTCCAAAGGAAATGCTACTCTCACTTGTACAAACGATTTACAAATCACCATTCCAATCCTTTCCACACAACAACAACAGCGACCCAACAACCAAGCACTCATCTTTACTGCCGAAATCATCACTTTTTCCTCCATCCTTTGAAAGATTGCTATTCTTAACTGAGAAATCATCGTCGTTTGCATCAAGACAAAGAAGAAGAAGTTCTAATGCTGCTAATCTCACTATTCGCGGCTCTTTGCTTGAAACTCCAGTCTTGTGGGCCGGCAGGATTTGCATATTCTATGCACTCGTGAAGTCTGGTTTAGTAGGATCGAAAACTAACCCACTTGTCTCTGGTATGTATGGATAGTACTCTCTCGCGAATGGTTTGGCTTCTGGTTTTATGTCTTTGGATGGTTTTTTCTAATGGGTTTTTTTGTTGATTGTGTTGTGCGGTGCTATTATTAGACTTGGACGGCGGTACTACTGTTGCTGGTGAATCTGGTGACTTGGGATTCTCTAAGTGGCTTGAGAACATTCAAGGAAAACCAGGTTGGTGGGTTTTCATTGTTGTTGTTTCTTATTTGCAACTATAGTTACCTCTGGTTATTGAGCTGTTTGTTGATTGCGTTTGTAGTAATTTGTTGTTCTTATTTATATTGTTATATTGTTATATTGTTATATTGCTTTCCAAGTCCAGTTTGCAGAGTGTTCCGGTACAGTTTTTAAGTTGTTGGCTCAATGTACTCATGTATATATGTTTTTTACAGTTATGAGGAATGGTGACTAGTGCATAACTGGAATAGCCTTAGGAAGTTAACCTTGTTTAGTTGCTTGTGGGATTTCATGATTTTGGTTTGCTTTGTTTTTTCTGGAGGGCGAAAGCAATGTGATGAGGACGGATGGAATTCAAACCTGGGTGCATTAAGCACTTGAGATGTTGATAGCTAATTAAACTGTACTGGCTGACCCATTATTTTTGCTTAAATTGGATATTTGCTGCATCAATTCCATATTTTGAATGAGTGTAAATGGAATCTTGGGACTTGTAGAATTTATGATTAGAAGCTTTCTTTTGAGCAAATATTAAATGGCTTCATGCTCTTGGTTGTACTACTCCTGGTCCAACTTGAAATGTGATACGGACGAGGTCCCATCTTAAACATACTGAAGCACGAACTGTATTGTGAATAATAATATTTAGTTGTAACTGATATAGGCATAGAGGCATAGATCTATTAAACAAAATGTTTACATCATCTTTCGTTTTCTGTAAGGATAGTTGATTAGGATCTTGGAAGAAGACAACTATTAGTATAGAGATGGAAGAACCAAACTTAAGTTCATACAGAAAGTAAGGAAAGCTTATCAGTAAAGTGTCTGATGCCTTAAATTTTTTAAAGCCTGGGTCTTTCAATTTAATGGCAGATTGTTGGTGCATACATAACTCTACTAGGATCTAAGTGTTTCTGCAAACTTGAGGTTGTTGATTGTTAGTACAATGGCATAACAGATGTGAGCATATAGCTTGAGATTGATTTTGTTCTACAGAAAATTCCGTTGAGAACTGTATCTTTTCAGTTTGAAGGTGAAAATTTCCATGTTGTTATGTTTCATCAGATAAAGAAGCAGCTCACAAAAGGAAATTGGTGAGCAAATGGCACCCAACAACGAAGGGTACACTGAGAAGGAATTATAGGGTTCCTTCCAAATCTGAAGGGAGGCGTCTTCTTAAAGCAATTGCATCTTTACTATCTGATGATGATCACTTTACAGATGCCACTTCTCACAAGGTAGTACAACAACGGCTGAAACCATTATCTAGACTAATACCATGTCCTTTTCTGATTCTTTCTGGCATACTTTGCGAACATAATTTGGAATATCTATTGGTGACAATTCGTTGTACTTGTTTATGTGCCGATCGTAGGGTTGCCAAATCAGAAGGGAGAGTGCTCATGGCGAAAGTGTGTGCTGCAACAATGTAAGGGCTCTGTTTGATGAGCTTCCAACTCCACACCTGATTGTGGAAATCACACCTTTTCCTGCGGGGCCCCTTACGGAGAGGGATTATGGTAAGGCTGAGAAACTAGAGAGGGTTCTTAGATCTGGTCCTTCGGTTTGAACTTTTTTCTGAAGTGTTTTCTTTTGTATGCTGTCATTTGTACATAAGATCATTGAGAAAGGATCTGCTTTTGTTCTCCTGTAACCAAACTTTGCCTTTAGTTCTTATCCTCCCATGTTCTATTAGTTTCTATAGCCTGATTGATAACCAGACAAAATTATTGATTTAAATTTCGTTCCTTTAAGTCACTACGTTAAAACTGGTAATGGCGAAGAAATGGGAATAAGAATAAGATAGCAGTATGTGATTAAACCGGTTCAATCAAAAACCATTTCCGGTTCAATCAAAAGACCATTTCCCGTTTAAGCACCGTCTCTGGTTTGATGTCCAGGTCCTTTTAACGCACGTTTCTGGTTCTCTCTGGTTCACCCAGGGATCCGTTTCCGGTTCAACAGGTCCAACCAAAATAAGTTCATATTTTTCCGTTGAACTGTTCAGACAGTATAGTCAAACAGTTTAAAATCTGACAGCTGGCAAGATTAGACTGGTTGAACTGTTAATGATTCAAGTTGATTGGACCGGTCCGATTGGGCAGTTGAACCGTTCAACCCAGGATTTTTTTTTTCCTATTATTTTTTGGTGTTTCCGTAACATGCTGTTGACCTAGCTGTCAATTATAGATAAACATGACTAAACCAGTAACCCTTTAACCAAAGAGCTAGAACAGTTTGATGTCTCATTCAGTTCTCTGATAACTAATATCCATTAGAAAGTGATGCAACTTTCTTGTGTCAAGTGAGAATGAGGAACGAAGGGATAGTTTCCGAGTTGATACTGGATAATGCCCTCCAATTGCAGCATATAGGTATATAATACAGAAGCATTTAGACTACTTTATTCCTAGCCACAGGACGATTTCACGTATTTGCTAAGGAGAATAGCCATAATTATAACTCAACAGCCATCAAGAAATCAATTACTCGTAACGGCATCATTTCTCTCATACAAAGCAACAACTGGAAGGCAAACTTCAGTTGAACGTAAAATCAGTTAAAATTTCATATCATATATCCATTCTATTAACCAAGAAACTTACCTTACCCCAACTGAGGCCATCAAATCCTCATACTCAGGATCATTCTCCTGCTTTTGCGCCTTCCCTCGATTTCCTCCTAGCTGTTGAGAAGCAATTGATGCAGCAGAGGGTGAGAAAGGATCATAATTCTGGTGGTGTCCTCCTTGGCCAGGTACTGGCCTACCAGACGCAAAAGAGAGATGACTGTTGAATGGCTGATTCGGGACCCCAAATTGTCCGCGCAAAGCCATTGCAGCAGGATTTCCTGGCCTCGGTGGTAAATGACCTGCCAAATTGGGTAGTTGATTGAAGTTCCTAGATCCCATGTGCATGACTGATGGAGGAACTGGCCTTGCGTTTGAAAATACTGGAACTCTATGGGCAGAGGACATACTAGTAGGATCTCCAAGAAAGGGAGGGTGAGCATGAACTTGACCCATCTGGTTGCCAGCCTGTGGCCTAGGAAACATGTGTAAACCAGGCTGAGGAATTGAATTAGATACAGGTAGCCGGAAAGATGGTGCTTGTGGTCCTGGTGATTGCATTGCATGTCTAGGAAGTGGAGGACTCTGATCTGTTGGCTGATTGCTCACTCTGTGAAATGGTTGATGACCAGGATAGGGAGGTTGGAAAGTAAAATCCCCTATACCAGAATGCTGCAGTTTCGAAGCTGCCATGGAGGATCTTATTGGATTAAAATTTGTTACATGTCCAACTCCCGCCTGAGATGAATTTGGTAATGGTGCACCCAGGGGAGGAGGTTGTATAAGGCTAGGTGTTGAGGAAGGGCCTGCATGAGGAGGTAGCACAGAAGTAAAATTTGTGGATGCATTAGGAAGGTTCCCAAAAACATTGGATGACTGGAGAGTGGATGGTCCAGATGGGAAGGTTGATGCTGTCGCGTTTGAAGGAGGTGTGGAGGACAAAAATCCAGGCCTTGGAACTATAGCCTGAGGGCCCGGGGTAGGAATCATCGGCCCCATGCCTGTACCAATATGTGCCGGGACACTTGGGGCTCCAGACCATCCAGAAGCACTTCCTGCAGGGATCATTGACCTCTCAGATGGTGGTCCTGGTGGACCAATGTGGGGTGGCCAAGTTTGCCCACTGGGGGAAGGAAGAGAAGATGAAATGCTAGCTTGAACAAATGAAGGCTGTGGAGATGGATTGGGAAAAATTGATTGTGCGTATGGATTTGAAAAACTTTGCATTTGCGGTTGTGGTCTGGTTGGAAAAAGTGATGGGTTTTGAAAGTTTGTATTGAATACAGATGCCGAAACTGGCAGAGGCCTGAAGAATGAAGACGGTGTTGAAGGATGGAATGGTGAGTGTACATGCACAGGATTGTTAAGAAGTGGTGATGAAGAACTCTGGGGTGAAATAAAGCCAGAAGCTATGTTAGCTGGAGTTTGAGGTGTGGTAGCTGGAAACCAAGGATTTTGATACTGGAAATGACCTTGTTGGGGAGTATGGGGAGGTCCAACCACTGGCTGCACCACTTCCTGGTTTACGGCACTAGAGACCACAAAAGGTGAGGTTTGGTTACTTTGATCAAGGAAATTTGCATTATCCCCAGTCAATACATTTCCCTGTAAAGAGGATGAAAGTCAGCATCATAGAAATAACAATGATACACGTTATCATCAGCAATAATGCAAAGCTGCAAACCTATCTATGAGTCAAATGTAATTGTTAAAGAGATTTCTCCAATGATCAAGTAAGACTCACCGATACCGAGGTAACTAACAACTCAATCAGGGCTACTGCTGCATCAACTTTCTCAAATGTCTCAGCTGATACATGAACGCTCAACTCTTCATAAGCTACAAGGCTCTCTTTCCTATCAGATGGAGATATATCAACCTGGATAGAACAAGAAAGAATGGGGCTTAATTAAGTAATACATCAGGATGAAAATACTTCCCCCACTAGCAAAATCAGAGATACACTGAAGTAAAAAAGTTATTTCAAGAGAGAAGATGGTAAAATGGGCAGTATTAGAAGATGAGGGAGAGCAAGCAATAAATGGGCAATTATTTCTGAAACACTACCTTTTCTCCAGTCTTTGACTTGGTACCTAGTACTTGGATTCTTGCTCCAGTTTCCTGGTTCACAAAATAAAAATGCAATGGAGATAAACTCAGCCACACAACAATCTGCTAATCCTCAACACCACATTAGCCTCAGGAGAGTTAGTACAGAGTAGTTACTTACCTTTTCTAATTGTTTCTTAGCATCATTTCCAAGACCAAATATTAGGCCCTCTTTGATCTGCAGAGGCAAAATACCTACTTGTCATTTTGTAATCTCACTCTATATAACAAGTTATGTACAACAAATAACACCATGCAAAAGGCCACAGCGGACCACAAAAAGGAGCCAAGAGAACACAAATCAATCTAGCCAATCTAATCTAATACCATATACGATGACTTACAGGGATAGGAACGCTGGCCTCTTTTAGCAAGGGTTTGTAATCAGGTGGGGCCTTGTAACTTGGATTTAACTTGAGTATTTCACCTGCAAATTGAAGAGAATTATACATGCCAAACATAACAACATAGAAAAAGAATGTGTATATAAAAGAACCGCGAAGCATACCTATTAGCTCCTGCTTTTCAAGTTCCAAAAGTGCCAGGGTCTACACAAAAGAGGTTCAATGAACACTTAATAAGAAATATGACCATGTCTAACAGAGAAAGCACTCATAAGACAGATACAACATAAACAGGAATGTGAAATTGGAAATAGTTCTACCTTGGTGTCAATTAAAGGACTAGAAGATTCAGAATCCGCAGATTGATCAGCTACCAGAGACTCCAGTTTGCTCTCAAGTTGCAGCCTTCCTGTCTGCAGCTGTTGATTAATTTGATCCACTCGAGTCTGTCCAAAATTTGCATGTCACTTAATGCCAGACCTGGAATAGGGGAGCTCCCATTTGAGGCATGTGCATAGAAGGCATTGAGATTTTAGCTCCCAATGGGAAACAAAAAATCTTTCATTCCCTCAGGCTTTACCAAAATATAGACTCATCCCACAAACTATAAAACAGAAATGGAACAGTTCTGATGGTTACCGCGAAAAACCCCACATTTATATTCATATGAGCATAGTTATTAGTCTAACTAACTAATCCATGCAACCATCATCCACTAAGCATTTGTACCAGTACTTAGAAATCTCAATTCTTATGAATAGGAAATGATACCTGATACGCCAAGGCTCGTGTCTGTCTAACAGACGTATCCTGTGTCAAATCCGAACCCCATTTCGTTTTCCTCTGCACATGGTCAGCAGTAGTAGTAATAGCTTCTCCATCATTAGCACCAGGAGCTTTCTTAGCTCCTCTGAAAACGGGAACTAAAGAGCCT
The DNA here is from genome assembly GCA_963691705.1 of Viola odorata. Classification (NCBI taxonomy): domain Eukaryota; kingdom Viridiplantae; phylum Streptophyta; class Magnoliopsida; order Malpighiales; family Violaceae; genus Viola; species Viola odorata. The sequence goes on from OY829541.1 coordinate 65,689,714, forward strand.
GAAAGCTTGTTCTTGGGAATAACGAATCCGGACTTGGACTTGGCAGCAAAGAAAGAAACCTTAACACCACCACCAGTACCACCAACAGTGGTTGATGTTGTTGCATTCATCTTTCTACTATTAGTCTATTACTATGTTGAGATCAATCAACTACGACCAAAAAGACATTACAAAAGCACAATTTACAGCAGGAACAATGACATACAACAAATAATAACTGAATTTCTTCTACGACGTAGTAATCAACAATCTGGGGAACAACAGATAAACCCTAAACAACTAGGTACTTTCTTTGATTTGGGGTTTTGTTCTGAGAAATGCCGATTTTTCTCTCGTTAAGGACTGCGTGAGAAAAACGTGACAAGGTATTGGTGACGGACGGGTAAGGCTAGGTTTCGGGCCAAGACTGTATAGCAAGTGGGCTAAAACAAATGGTCGGATCCAGTTCCTCCTAACCAGATGGATTTCTGATCTTTTCTTTTCTTTTCTTTTTTCCTTTTAAAATGACAATTTTAGTTAAATGTTTAAGAATTAATACAAGATAACTTTTACCTAATGATAATAATAATATAATTAAATTTTTTTTTTAAATGAAGGCTTATAACCTCATATTACGGGCAAAATGCACACCTTATATAATTATTATTTTATTTAACTACAATATAGTTAAATAAAACATAAAAATAATGCGGAATCTTGTTTTTTTCTTGAGAAATAATCGAACTTTTATATTTATATTTATTTATTTGAAAGAATTTTATATTTAATTAGACATTATTATGTTTTCATATTATTGTCAAATTAATCATATTCTCTTTACAAAATTTGTGCAGAATTTTTTTTGTACAGTAATACATAATTTAGTAATCTCCTTGATTAACTCTCCGCAATTCTTCACCATCTGGGAAGGTGATTCCATCTGGTTTTTCTCCAGCATTCTGCATTTGAAGAAACATACAAAAAGCATCATAGCCATGTCCATGAACAGCTAATGCATTGATTATGGTATTCCAACTAATAAAATCTTTCATAACCATGGTTTTAAACACACTAATTGCATCTCTAAGAATGCCACATTTCGCGTACATGTGATCAAATCATTCCCAACATACAAATTATCCCTAAATCCTATTCTGTCAGCATATAAATGCTCCCATTTGCCCAAATCATGAGCACCTAATCTTGCACATTCAGGCAACACGGTCATAAGTGTAACATCATTACCACATTCAACCAACATCCTCTTAAAAGCACTCACCATTTCAACAAAACGTCCATTATGAGCATACCCTGCAATCAATCCATTCCAAGAAAAAACATTCCTTTCAGGCATTTCATTAAACAGTCTCACAAGCCTCAAAATCTCCATCATTTGCATAACCATTCAAGACTGTATTCCAAGACATGACATCCTTTTCCGGCATTTCATCGAAAAGCTCTCGGGCTCTGGCCATATCCCCAGCTACCTCAATATAACCTGAAATCATAGTGTTCCCCAACACAATATCCCTCTCAGGTGCCAAGTCAAAAGGACATCTTGCAGTCACTATATCCTTACAGGAAATGTAACCACTTATCATTGAAGTCCAAGCAACCACATTTCTCTCAGACATCTCATAAACACCTTATACGCTACTCCTATATCTCCTGCACTAGAATACATATCAATCAAACTTGTACCCACAAAATGGTCAGCTATTAACCCACTCCGTATCACAAAACAATGCAATTCTTCACCTTCTTTCAAAAACATTTCAAAACAACCGGAAAGATGAAACAATTGGGCATTATATTCATACTAACCATTTTCTTAAACAATACTATCACTTCCTTGTGAGACTCGCTCTGGGCATAGCCCCTAAACAACGCATTCCAGGCGAAGACTTCTGGCTTAGGAATTTGATCGAACACCTTGCGGGCGTACCCTTTTCTTTTGAGCAAAGAACATAAAGTGATGGATTTTGAGGTGATGTAGTTGTTTTGTTGAAAGCCATGAGTGATGATCTGGGATTGGATTTGGTGGATGTGTTTTGAGGTTTTAGATGGCCGTAAAAGCAGGGAGATAAACTTCTCTTCAAGAGATTTGTTTGGATGAATTTTGTGTTGGTACTTGAAGATGCAAATTTTATAATTTAGCCCATGTATTTGTCTAGAATTTGCATCTTAGTCCATGGGTCAATAATTTTGTAACTTACCCTATATTTGTTTGATTGAATAATTTAATTAATCTCTTAACTATGAAATTTTGAAAACATGACCGAGACTCAAATATATTCTTTTTAGAAAATAGAAAAACACTTTCATTTTTTATTTTTTTGCTCACTTAGATAATTTACTTTTTTTCTCAGATTTTCTAATTATAAATTTAATTTGAAATAAATTGCTTTAATTGGATAAACATATGGAATAAATAGCAAAATTATTTATACAAGAGCTAAATTGTAAATTTTAAACAATAATTGGGAAAATATACTAAATTATACGTCGGGAACACTTTCTTTTAATGAGTGAGTATGATTAGTTATAATCCAATAGGTTTAGGAATGCGTAGGATTAAAATAACATATTTGTATTTCTAAACACTATAAAATTAAAGAAAAAACACTTATCATTTCTTGATTAGTGACTCGGACACCATCAAGAAACTTGCCTATTGAAGGTGCTGGCATGAAGCACGTTTTTCCTTGTATGCAGACAAGTCAATTTTGTAGGCAGCCTATGGCAGAGATGTATTCAATATTTTCTTCCTCACACTAATCTAACAAACCAGAATGACAGAAAAAACACTGGAAAAAATCGATTAGCAAACATTACAACACTAAGACGTTGAAACTATTTTTCCTTTAGTACAGATTGATTCTACAAGACATTACTGCTTTGGGTACAGCTTTGACAGGAACCATTGCGTACTTGTTTCATATAAACAAAAATTACAAACATAAAAGGCAAGAGATATAGGCGATTCAAGGTCCGGAAAAATAATTACTGGTCACTATTTGGCAGCCTGTTTGGAACAGAGTGTTCTGGTTTATGCTCACATTCAAAGTCAAGATGAACAAATGCTCGCTCAACCTCCGGGAGCTTCTCGATCTTTTCCTGTAAAGTCTCGCCGATAAGATGTGCTTCCTTCAAAGGCAAGTCTTCTGGAAGTTCGATATCTACCTGTTTCAAGACAGAGAATACAGAAACTTGCTTGTTTATTTTCAAAGAAAGCACGATACAACCAATCGACCTCCATACAGTCATACATTTTGGACAATGGTAAACATGCTCCTACACTTCTGTGCTCTTCCAACAAAACTGGGTCGTTTTTTTCTTTTAGAAGAGGTCTAAATGTGCTCTGAATTGAAGAAAAAAGAAAGAGATTCTGATTGCATGACGATTTCTAAGAAAATAGTTCCTCGAGCGAATTGCATACAACACGGTTAACCTCTTCAACATACAGATACTTTGATAACTGTGCCTAATGAGAATTTCAGGAAACATAGCTAACCTCTACGAAGTAGAGAACACCAAAGGTGTATGCACGAACTGTGTCAACACGTTTGACTTGAGGGTGCCGTAAGACAAGGTACGTCAGTTTCTGCAACACTTCCGGAGGAGCAGATTGTCCAACGAGTGAAACTGCAGTAGTTTTAAGATGCTAGTACAAATTATTATAAGGGTTGGATATGCATTCTCCGAAAATCTTAACTGATAACTCAATCAAAAATCGAGATCAAATAAAGCATGAACTAAGATGGTACCTGCATTTTCCATAACAGTTTTAGACCAATTTATAATTGTGTAAACTGCAAGGAGAATGGCGCCGACAGGGTCAATCCACCAGTAGAATCTATCTCCTAGGACAGCTGCTACTAATCCCACCACATTTGTTACCACGTCGAAATAATGATCCTGGTTTAGCATTTGAAAACGTCACAACTCAAAACCTTAGGAAGATTATGGAAAGGACATTAACTGAAAATAACGGCAGGAAAACCTTTGCATAGGCACGGACAATCTCGTTTACTGAACTTCTGCAGTAAACCCAAAGGGCGAGCTTAACCACTGTAGCAGTTATCATGATTATGTATAACCATAGCAATTGGTTTGGAGACATCTTCTCAGAAGGTGAAGCCTCGATTAGTTGCTCAACAGCTTGGATGAGTATCTGAAACCCTGTAAGAATGTCGGTGTAAAAAAATGTATCTTGAATGAATACGTATGCCATTTCAGTTCAAAATTCAAACAAAATCCATCTGAAATCGAAAGCAATATATTCTCTTTCCCTAGGGCGTATTGTACTCGTATAAAGCATCTAATCACTTCAGCTTGCCAAATTAATTATCATGCATCAACCCCCCTAGATGGAAGTTTGTATGAGTGATTACTCTACAAGGTAAGCTGTGCTCCAGGAAATCAAATGGTTCCAGAACTACTGAGAATAAATTCATCCTATCGATAACAGAAATTATTTGTTCAACTTTGCATATAAAAACCATCACTTGCAGGTTTTGTACTTACAATCCAACATATCCTTCTGTCAAAGACAAAACCATTGCAAGATAAAAAGAAACAACACAAACAAGTACCGATTAAACAACGTACCACAGTAGTGTTGAAAAAATAAAAGAAAAGAAAGAACAGCAACGTACCGAGTGTAGCCATGATAGCAGCAAAAACAATTATGCCCACTGGCTGAACCCTTAATTTACCAATTGGGTACTTGTAAATGTTTACGTTTTTCATCGACAAGTGAGTGAACCAAAGTATACCACCAGCCATGAGATCAAGCAAAGAGTCCAAAGTTGAAGCAGCTATGGCCAAAGATCCACTCTTTATCGTAGCATATATCTGCAGCAAGTTATGCAGATCTCCATTTTCAACAATCAAGGTACTAAGAACCATAAATCATGAAATTACTTGTTGGAGTTTACAAGAATTAATTACCTTAAATGCTAAAAGTACAACGTTTGCATAATTGGAGATCATCATTGCTCTTTCATGCTGACCTTGCTCATCATCATCTTCCTCCTCCATGCTATCATTTGCCAACAGTTTATCAACTTCCTCAAAAGACTTCAAAGTCCCTAATTGTCTTTCATAATATTCCTTCTCTCCTGTTATGATCAAATGTTAATCACAATCCATATTGCACAAACCACAGCAGAGATATAACACTCTACCACAACCACTTTGATTGATTTAAGTCTACCATTATAAAATTGCAATTCCCAGAAATGTTTATCCTTGTTTCATTGTTACTTTCCCTATTTTAAGAGTAGCTAGTGAGAAGGTTAATTATAACATTAGAAACTTCACTAATAAATGATAGAACGGCGCCGTTTAACCAAATCCAAGCGTTTTCCACGTGAGCAGGGAGAGAAACGATATACCACGGATTAAGCCGGCGACCTTGGAGAAATGAATTTCATTCGCCGATTCAGCATCCATGCCACGCCGCACCTTCTCCGGCAATCTCGAAACGAATTCGCTCCTCATTGAGTTCACTGAATACCGCCGCTTCAGCTTTCCGCTCCGCCGCCCCTCGCTACCCTCCAACAACAGCCGCTGATTCTCCGAACCCGAATCGTCTTCCATCTCAACCCGACCCGAAACCCGCTTGCTTGACTACTACTTGAGTCCTTACAATCCCACCACATCTTTATATCCACTTTTTGTTGTTTTGTCAAATTTGGTAAGGAAAAAGGATCATTATTTTACTCTGCTGGTCAACATGGTAGGAAGCATTAGTTTATTACTATAACCAATGACGTCGTTTATTTTACTATTATTACTAAATAATTTGTAAAATATTATCATGCCATTCAGATTCTTCTGCATCAAGAAACTCGATTCATTTTACATTCATGTTAAGGTTGACTATTTGGAAGTCTGATGAGGACAGAATGTTCTGGCTTGTGTTCGCATTCGAAGTCGAGATGAACGAATGCTCGTTCTACTTCGGGCAGTTTCTCAATCTTATCCTGCAAGCTCTCTCCAATGGCATGGGCTTCTTTTAGAGGCAATTCTTCTGGTAGCTCAATGTCAACCTGTTCCCAATTACAAATAAATGAAATGAGTGAAACCCGGCGCGAATGGAATAATAGTCAAATTGTTCGTTCGGTATGATGTAAGTGATGACGTATGCTCCATTCGACTACAATATAGTGTATGCTTGACTGACCTCAACAAAGTAAAGTACACCGAAGGTGTAAGCGCGGACCGTATCCACTCGCTTGACTTGAGGGTGCCTTATGACAAGGTATGTTAGTTTCTGCAGGACTTCAGGAGGGGCTGATTGACTAACAAGTGAAACTGCAGCAAAAAAACCAACCTTGAAATGGTCATCATCGAATACTATTTGGCAAGAATGTGTCGAATATGATCTATTGTTACAGGTACCTGCATTTTCCATAACAGTTCCGGACCAATTCGTAATGGTGTAAACTGCGAGGATAACAGCACCAACTGGGTCAATCCACCAGTAGAATCTATCACCAAGAACAGCAGCAGCTAATCCCACCACATTTGTTACCACATCGAAATAGTGATCCTGCAAATCAGTACCAAAGAAGTTACAGAACAGATAATTAGTAACCAAATATTTCGTATCTCTTGCTAACTAACTAAGAGTGAAGAGAGCGAAAAAAGAAAGAACCTTTGCGTAGGCGCGGACAATCTTGTTTCCTGAACTTCTGCAGTAAAACCAGAGTCCCAGCTTGATCACAGTGGCAGTAATCATTATAGCATACAGCCACACCAATTGATCTGAGGACATTTTCTCTGGAGGCTCGTCTTTTATTAGTTCTTCAACAGCCTGGATCAATATTTGAAAACCTGAAAACAACAGAAATATCGTTTGATACTATAAATCATTTCCTCTGCAGTCAAAACTGAGTTTAGATTCATCAAAGATGCAAATTGCAAAGCATTTCGTAAGAAATTTCAGTTACATTGTTCCTTTTAACAACAATTCCTAGAAGGTGAACGTACAAAGTTCACTTCATGAAAGATAATCAACTCAAATGGGGCAATTACTAGATTATATTTCGCTTTAAGGCACACCAAATCAACCATGGAAAGATAATTCTTCATCTGAGAGACGAAAAAGAAAAGCCAACAGAAGACATAATCCAGTTAAGGCGAAAACAACACTTATACCTAGTGTAGCCATGACAGCAGCAAAGATAATAATGCCAACTGGTTGCACCCTCAGTTTCCCAATAGGATATTCATAGATATTTATGTTTTTCATTGATAAGTGAGTGAACCAAAGAATTCCTCCCGCCATGAGATCGAGCAAAGAGTCCAGCGTTGACGCAGCTATGGCTATCGATCCACTCTTTATCGTAGCATAGATCTGCACAACTCCCATTTATTAACCTTCATAGCCAAAAATACAAGCAACAGTGCTACTAGCTAAAGCACTTATTACAAGCAATCCAGATAGATCTGCTACTTTTCTTCAACAGACAAATTATGAAGCATTAAAGTTTGTAGATGCAAGTCTCAAGAAAAGCACCAAAGTAGTTACCTTAAATGCCAACAGTAGCACATTCGCATAATTAGAGATCTTCATGGCTCTTTCAGCTTGTACTTGTTCTTCATCATCTTCCTCGTTTACGGAATCAGTTGCGACCAAAGCCTCTACTTCCTCGAACGATTTTAGTGTTGCAAATTGTTTTTCATAGTATTCCTTCTCATCTGAAACACAAAATGCTAGTGCTCAACAATGTACTTCCGAGTTTAATATGCAAACTACCTCTTGTAAGAACACCATTTCATTGATTTACTTTTGGTAAGAACATGAATTGAAGATTCCAACTAATTAAACAAGAACCAAAGATCTTTCTTAACACTCTGATTCCTAGAAAATTGATTCCAAACACAAATGTATGAATCTCAAAACCCAAAAATGGCATAATAAACTCTTTTGTTATCCGATCGAAAAGGTGTTCAAAGCATTACACTGAAATATTCTTTCTAACATTTGGGCACATGTCAACTCAAGAGAATTTTAAAACCAAATGATCTAAGGATTAAACAAACAACAACAATGTCATCATCATTAAAGTTTCTTTTTTTTCCTTTCTTGCTGAAAAAATAAATCAAAAAACTCTCATAAAAACAAAAGGAAGTAACTTTAAATGTCTTTTATTTCAAAAAGTTAAGCAACAAAAGACCAACAGCATATATACAACAGAAAAATACTAAAACTTTATATATGTTGATATGTATATACCTTTGGTTAAATCTTTGACTTTGGAGACATCAATTTGAGATGGGGACTCAACATCGGCCACACCACACCGAACCTTACGAGGCAACCTTGCTACGAACTCACTCCTCAGTGAGTGCACTGAGTCAACTCGTCTCGGTCCCATTCGTCCATTTCCCAACAACGCATCTTTCTCACTCCAACCCGGCTCCTCCATTTCGGACCCAATATTTCAGCACCCAGTTCCTTAAATTTTTGTTTTTTTTTCTTCCTTTTTTGTCTTTAATTTGTGGTATATTTTTCTCTTCTCAAAGTTCACATGAAACCCAATTCTGTACAAATAGCTAACCTAACCACATGCCACATACTGTACCAAAGATAGATAGGAATGGGACTGTACTCAAGTACCCTTAATTTGTTTCCTTTCTCCATTTTATTTGTTTTTTTCTTGCCTAACACCAATCATTCTAATTTGATAAAAAAATTACGTTTTCTGCCCTTACTACCCCCCTTCTTCTTTTTAAGGCTTTAAAATTAACACAACCATTAGGTAATTATTTAACTACATCAAATTTAAACCAAATCGTATTTAAAAAACAGTAAAAGTAAAAACTCTCCTTTTCTTTTAGTGGTACAAATTATAATAATAATAATAATATAATTATGATATCTGTCGTGTTACATTTTACAATGAAGTACGAACAATACGCCAAACCTAGTGAATTAAATACGTTTGTTTCTTAAAAAAAGGTCATTTTTTTTTTGGAAAGATGAGTGAAATAAAGTACATTTGATAATAAACTTTACTTCAATATCAGATCCGACAGTTTGGCCGAGTGGTCTAAGGCGCCAGATTTAGGCTCTGGTCCGAAAGGGCGTGGGTTCAAATCCCACAGCTGTCAAATTGTTTTGTGAATGTCGTTAAGTTGGCCAATAGTTACTTTACCCCTTATATTATTAGTCAACGCTAAAATATCCCTACAATTCATGTCCTATCATTTTAAAATTTTCATTATTTTAGTGAGGAAGATATAATATTATAATAATATGAATAATATATATATTTTTTTTTTTACATTATTGTATCAATTTTTACGATATTTATTATTTATGGATAAGAGAGTGTAATAAACCGTTAGTGGATTTGACAAAAAATAAACAGAAAGAGTAGATTGCACCAAAAATAATAATTCATGGATGAAATTAAAAATTCATGAGATATTTTTGCCATTTACCCATAATGAATTCTTGTTTTCCTTTCAAAAATTGATTTAACTTCTGATAAAAAGACAGAAATTTAATATATTTTCCAATTTGTTAATGCCATTCTACAACTTGAGCCAGGGTAAATTTTATAAAAATTTCCACTTACAATATAAACTGTATAGTTTTCTAAGCATTATAATTTTAATTTTTTGGTGGTTAAAAAATAAAAAAATATGAAAATTTGTGAAATAAAAAATTAGAAACAATTTGAAAGAAAAAAAAATTTAATTGTCTTAAGCCCTACTATATTTGTTATAATTTTTTTCTCAAATTTTATAATTTTTGTTATTTTTTACTACTTTATTTTAATTTTTTTAATTTAGAAAAATAAATTATAACTTTAAAAGTTACAAGAAGTAGTATATTGAAAACTTCAAAATCCAAGAAGTGAGTTTATTTGGTGATGTTTCCACATTTGGAAAAATGTTATTTTTTTTCTTTCAAAATTGTCTTTGTAACTTTCTCATACAACTCTTGGCATATATTAAACGTTATATATTTATATTTATAAGTTTATATAGGTAAAAATGAATAAATATAGAGAGAAAAATTCGTGCTGATGCACAAAAAAAATGATCAGTGTTGTATTTTTATAAATATAGGAACTTAAATGAGAAAAATGGGTAAATGATTAAATATAAGAATAATGCTTGGATGGTAATTATTTTACTAACAAAATTTTCTAGCGGTTGTGTCAAAATATAATTAGGGTTTATCCATTTCTTATTAGATTATATTATTATTTTTTTATTAAAATAAATAACTATAGAGTGAATATGAATATGACATGTGGACTTTAAATACAAAAGTTTGTAAAAGTATTTGTATATCTAGCATTGCTCTAAATATAAAAATGGAATGAATACTTATGTCAAATAAAATTTTAGAAAGACTAATTTGTAACTTAATAATAAATATCAATTTAATGAAAAAAGTCGATAAATATAAGAATAAAATTGATGGTATAAAAAAGAAGAAGAGTAGTGTTATATATAATAATAATAAATTTTATAAACTTTTCTTAATAACTGATATTATAAAATACGATTGATATATTTTAATTCACTTAAATGTCTCATTACTAAAAATATATCATTTAAAATTTGACAAATTAATTAGTATAAAAAATTTATAAAATTTATTAGTATGTGAAATATTTTCTACAAATAGAAAGAATCGCTACAATTATTTGAAAAGCATAAATCACCGACTTTAAACATTAGAAAAGTTAGGCCATTGGGTTGGGTAGCAATTGTCGGTTTAAAAAAAATTAATTTGTTAACCAACCCGACTCTTTTATGACGAATTAGGTGGGTTATATTGAGTTGAATCTAAACCATCAAAAACTTTAAGGGTGCGTTTGGTTGACGAAATCAGGAAGGAAAGTGACTCGGGAATTTGAAATTTCGAGCTTTATTGCATTTGGTTGCGACAAGGAATCACTCTCTCCCGGAATTCAACTTTCCTTGACCCTATTGATTTTCCAAAAAATGGGAGAGAGTGATTCCTTAATGTAAGGAAAGCTAATTTATTTATTAAATTATATATTTTTCTCATCATACTAACATTATTCTAAAAAAAAAAAAAAACTTGTTCCCTTCTCTCTTAGTTTTAGTTTCCATTTTTTTATTAATTTTTTTACACTTATTTTTATATGTGTGTGATTGATTGTTATTCCACTTAGTTTTGTTGTCTCTTTATTTAGCTTTTGAGGCAATAAACATGCTGCTTTGACCCTTATTCCTTCCCTTTTCCAGAATTACACTTGAATGACCAGAATTAGGAAAAGGAACGAAAAGGCCAAAGATTAGAGCTCAATTGATCAAGCCGGCTTGGCAGATTTTCATCTGATGCATTCCGACTCATCTCAAGGCCTTGAGATGAGGCTTCCGTGACGTTTCCAGTCTGGACAGCACTCACCATGATTTTGCGCGCCACAATTATTTTCTCTTGAGTGCGTTTCCTGTCTTCTTGGGTGCCGTTTTTAGTGGCTCATAGCTTCTTGTGTTCAGATATTATTCCTCCCACTCCTAACAAGTTCCTAGGAGACAAAAACATTATTCTCCTTGTGTTTTGAGATGATTATTCTCACACTTGGACATGCTTCTTGAAGACCGAGCTGGAGTGACTTGTTAGTGGGAGTTGTCTCACCTTGGAGAGGAGCATCTTGGCACCAAAGAAGACCATTATTACTGATCAGAACGGAAGGGGAAGCATTCGGACAGGAGGGGCAACCAGAGGAGAAAATCAGCACTTCACCCACATTTTCCAGATTTTCCAGCTTTTCTCTATTTTCGGTTTGGAACTTCTTGTTGTATTTTCATTATGTTTTGTGGCTAAAAACCTCAATCTCTGGTAGGGATCTAGAGGTAGACAATCTATGTTTGTTTTGAGACTATGTTGATCTTTAAATAGAAATGGTTTTCGTATTTCTTTTCTTCTTGTTTTAATTCCAATTTATTCATGTTAAGTTTGAGTTTGGCCAACTTGGATTATGACTTGAATGAATATTGTCAGCTCCTCTGAAATTGAGTATTATCCATGATTGGGGGAACACATGTAGACATTCTCTAATGACTGCGATTGGTCCAGCATTAAGAGAAAGAAGGAAAGAATTAGGCCAGGATGACGATCTCCATCTCAAGGCCTTGAGATAGGGCTTCCTGCGTGACAGTTGGTGGGAATGTTACCACTTGACCAGGTTGGCGCTTGGGATGTTGACGAACTCATCCGTAGGTCTAGAGAAGGGTTTAATACACTTGGAAATCTAAACAGACTTGATTTCTCAAACTTCTCTATGAAACCATTTTGAAAATGTTATTTGTCAATGATCAACAACATAGAATTGTCACCTCAAAGAGATCTCTACCTGGGATTATTTCTCCATTGATTTTCTTTACTTGCTACTGTTTTCTTGCATTCAACATTCGTTCACTCCTTTATATTATTGTACTGTTTCATTTATGCATTTACTCCAAAACCTTGTGTTATATTTGGTTGTTTACAAAGAAAAACGAGAATTAGACTAGCTTGTCTCTGTGGATCGATCCTCTCATCACTTTCTGCATTACAGTTGTAACTTAGCACTGAGTTGAATATATATATTTATGCAGGGCATGCGACACTCCTTTCAGTGTGCTTTTTTTAGTTTCATATTTTTTAATATTTATTTTATAATTTTTTTCTAGAATTTCTCATTTTTTATGTTTCAGATTCATTTTTTAAGTTTTGGTACATTTTTTAATTGTTTAAAAAAATGTAGATTATTTTTAAATCTTTTTTTAAGTTTGATAAAAATATATATTCTGAAAGTTGGATAAAGAAGGTTTATAAAGTTAAATTTCTTCATCCACCCATCAACCAATCCCTTGCAATAATGAAGAATTTGAAAACTCATTTAATATTTTAATTGTTGAAAAATAGACAGCTAAATAGAGACACATTCCTTGATAAAGTATATATAGAAAAAAACAATTAAACGCCTAACAAAATAACAAAAACACAAATATAAAAAATAATAAAGTAATTTTTTTTTTTACTTTTCTTGAGGTTTCTCAAGTACAAAACAAACACAATAATGCTATTTTTTAGGAATTTTAAATTCCAACCAAACACAAAAAGCTAACATTCCCCTCAATCATTCTCCCGGGAGAGTGATTTTAAAAGGAAAAATAGGATTTTGTGAACCAAACGTTACCTAATTGGTTAACTGATTCAGTTTTGGGAATAAAAGAGTTATATTGTAAAATCATATTTTTTTAAGTCCAAATAAATACTCGAATGAGATTAATTTATATAAAAAGAAAAGGAAAAAGAAAAAGAAAAAGAAAGAAAGAAGAAAAGCACGCAAATCACCACCATCCATTATTTATCCAACTATGTTCATTTTGCTCCTTTCTTTAATTATTTTCTTTACTCATTTGCTCCTTTAAAAAAAAAAAAAAACAAAGTTACGTAAACTAACGTGGCATTCTGTCACTGCTCCATTTTACAGGGTACAGCCCAATCGAGGCCCAGGATAGACCCATATCTCGCCATTAAAGAGGCTGCATCTTATGACAGCCAGTAGTATTATCATTTCTCACAGTCCTAGATTCCAATGCCGCCTCTCGTTCAAAGTATCTGATTACTGGGACGAGCGCAAACAAACACAGCTTAGTCAGGTGCGCATCATATAACACTTTATTTTTTGGCTTTTACTTAAATATTGGACTTAAAAGAAAAAAAATTGGAGTTGGAGTCTGTATTTATGGTGCTATAGATATCTGTAGAACAAAAGGAGGATGAGTTCATCAAAGACCCTGAGGAAGGTGGATGTGGTGTCACCTGTACCAGCAGACATAGACATAGCAAATTCTGTGGAGCCTTTCCACATTTCTGATGTTGCCCAGGAATTGAATCTTGGGCCCAACCATTACGATCTTTATGGCAGATACAAAGCAAAGGTCTTTACGTTATCCTTAAATTACTTACTATTCAATTGGGTCACTTACTGGGTTTGCTTTATGTTTAATGCTGTTTTCTGGGTGATCTTTTGATTGTGTTTTACATTCCATGATTTTTCAAGTAAGATTGTTTAGTTTACTGTCGTGTTTGTAATTTTGATTTGGGTTGTTTGGTGTTGAATGAGTGATCTGGGTGAGTATTTGTGTAGGTGTTATTGTCTGTGGTTGATGAGCTTGAAGGATCAAAGGATGGATACTATGTGGTGGTTGGAGGGATTACTCCTACCCCACTTGGGGAAGGCAAGTCTACTACTACTGTTGGGCTCTGTCAAGCATTGGGTGCATTTCTTGATAAAAAGGTAAGTCTTTTGTTGGTTTCATTTTTGGCAATTTTACAAGCTTGTTTTTTTGTCAAGACCCATGTGGCCATATTCTATGTTGCTCGTGCTGATTTTTTCTACTGTTATAAATCTTTGAACTTGTAGTCCCATTGATTTCATGTCTAGTTATTACCGGCACACCACTTTATGTTGCACTTGTGCTTATAGAAATTCTTGCTGATTATGCTGGAGATGCTTTCTGTTTATGATACTAGGTTGTCACCTGCCTTCGTCAACCATCCCAAGGACCGACTTTTGGAATTAAAGGGGGTGCAGCAGGCGGTGGTTACAGCCAAGTGATTCCAATGGATGAATTCAATCTTCACTTAACAGGAGATATTCATGCAATAACAGCTGCAAACAATCTCCTAGCCGCTGCTATTGATACCCGGATTTTCCATGAGGCTGCACAATCAGATAAGGCTCTTTTCAACCGACTATGTCCACCAAATAAAGAGGGGAAACGGAGCTTTAATAAAATAATGTTTAGGCGTTTGGAGAAGCTTGGCATCTCCAAGACAAATCCTGAGGACCTTACACCATCTGAGGTCAAGAAATTCGCGAGGCTTGACATTGACCCAGATTCCATTACATGGAGGAGAGTAATGGATGTCAATGACCGGTTCTTGAGAAAGATTACTGTGGGGCAGGGTCCTGAAGAAAAAGGGATGGTAAGAGAAACTGGATTTGATATTTCTGTTGCTAGTGAGATAATGGCAGTTTTGGCCCTCACAACATCTCTAGCTGATATGCGAGAGAGGCTTGGAAAAATGGTAATTGGAAATAGCAAGGCTGGTGAACCAATTACAGCTGATGATCTTGGTCTTGGGGGTGCTTTAACTGTGCTTATGAAGGATGCTATCAACCCCACTTTAATGCAGACCCTTGAAGGAACTCCTGTTCTTGTTCATGCTGGTCCCTTTGCAAACATTGCTCACGGTAATTCCTCTATTGTGGCTGATAAGATAGCTCTGAAGCTTGTTGGACCAGGTGGTTTTGTGGTTACTGAAGCAGGTTTTGGTGCTGATATTGGAACTGAAAAATTTATGAATATAAAGTGCCGATACAGCGGCTTAACTCCTCAGTGTGCTGTTATTGTTGCAACAATCAGGGCCTTGAAAATGCACGGAGGTGGTCCACAGGTTATTGCTGGGAAGCCTCTTGACCGGGCTTATACAACTGAGAATGTGGGTTTGGTTGAAGCTGGTTGTGTGAATTTGGCCAAGCATATTTCAAACACAAAAGCTTACGGCGTGAATGTTGTTGTTGCTGTGAACATGTTTGCTACTGATTCTGAAGCGGAACTTAGTGCAGTCAGAAATGCAGCATTGGTTGCTGGTGCATTTGATGCTGTTGTTTGTACACACCATGCTCATGGTGGCAAAGGAGCGGTGAGCCGCTTCTTCTTATTTGTCCACTGTTATGCTAAACTAGAACAAAAGTATCTGAACAAAGTATAAATTGAGCTGTGTTTATATTTCCCAGGAGACTAATCCATGTTATTAAAGCTTTGATTTATGCACGACATACATCCTGGTATGGTAAAAAAACATCACTTCACACACAGAAACACATCTTGGGTTACCAAAGAAACATCCTAGGCAATAAAACCTTTTTTGACCTAGGTAGTCTAGTTGCATTGAGAGTTGGTATGTGGTGGCATGTGGTTCCTGTGGGACTGGTTGTGTTCTAAGCTCAGCCACTTTTGCTTCTTTGCCAACATGAGATTAAACTTGTTGAATCAGTTTCATCTATTTATTGCATGTTAATTGACCCAAACATGGTTTTCAGGTTGACCTTGGAATTGCAGTTCAAAGAGCCTGTGAGAATGTGACTCAGCCTTTGAAGTTCTTATATCCTTTGGATATTAGTATTAAAGAGAAAATAGAGGCTATAGCAAGGTCGTATGGTGCTAGTGGGGTTGAATACTCAGAGCAGGTAAACTGTTTATATCTTGCTTCACGGTTTACTCTCGAGTTTGAGAATTGGCAACTTTTATTGCGAATTCAGGTTTTGATGCAGACATGCCCTGTTCTAGAATTATATATATGAATTTCTGAATCCAATTACTTTCATCTAATTGCATACGTGGTTTTGGGATTTGTGGAAGAGAATGAGAATTAGAAACACTTTATGGACTCAATTCATGTATTAAGTTGTTTATTAGTTGCAGTTACGAAAATAGTTCATATCATGCAGCTCTCTTCCATATTTTAGCTCATGCAAAACTGCAAAAATTGTGTGAGAGAGTTTCGTGGTTTTTTGTATGCTACTACTGTTAAGATATGTGCTTTCTTTGTTTAACCAGGCTGAGAAACAGATTGAGATGTACACCAAACAAGGCTTCTCCAACCTACCCATTTGCATGGCCAAAACCCAATATTCGTTTTCGGACGATGCATCTAAGAAGGGAGCCCCAACCTCATTTGTGTTACCAATAAGGGATGTAAGGGCAAGCATCGGGGCAGGTTTCATCTATCCCTTAGTAGGGACTATGAGCACGATGCCAGGGCTTCCGACAAGGCCTTGCTTTTACGATATCGATATCGACACCGCCACCGGTAAGGTCATCGGTCTTTCTTGATGGGATCAATGTGTGCTTCCCCCACCCCCCCCCCCCCCCCCCCCCCCCCCCCCCCCACATACTTGATGTGGTGTTAACACATCACGCCGAGAGTTACGATTCAGTGTACCGTTGTTTTAAATTGTAACTTGAATATGCAGTCATCAATAAAGAAGTTTGGTTCTTCTTTATGTTTTCAGTCCAAAGTATAAGAAGGATTCAGTAAGAAATTGTGTGATATTGAAGTTAACTTTACATTTGCCATTATTTCACGGTGTATTTTTGTCATTGGCTTCCTTGCTTAAATGTGGTCATTTGATAGTATATTATTTTGGCTTAATATATATTTTTCCTGAGTTCGTCGAAGAGTCTCAAATAGCACCCTGCATCTGTCAATATTTCAAATTACACCCTATGTTTGTGCAATGTGTTTTTTCTAGAATTTTAGAATTATAAAAATTATTTTATTTTCTTTTTCTTCTTCATCTCACGCGGAGCAACAGTCACGGCTTCAATTCCCACTTCCACCGCGACCTCCTCGTCGATCGGGTTTCCGGTGAGACTTGGGAGCTCTGACTAACGGTTGAGATGCCCCACTAAAACGAAGGAGAAGTACAGATCCAATGCAAGACTCTAACTATAGAACCCCGGTCAGTACCGTGGGAGGATACCATGATACCACCACACTAGATGCGCTGGACTTCTAACTATTTCGAAGTACAAAAAAACAATGGTCGACTTAGATCAATTGTATAAATAGAGAGACCTATCCTGATATTTGGGACAAATGTAAGAATAGATTTGATCATTTTTCCATCATTTTTATTTATTTTTAATTATTTATTTTGAAGTATTGATAAAATTACTTGACAAAAAAAAACTAATACATTGAATTAAATGAATAATTGACAGTAAAAATAGTTGACACGAAAGCCCAAAGATATAGAAAAGAAAAGTGTAAGGATTAAAGTGTTAATGAAAAAAATGGGATGAGGAAAATATTATGGTGGCATAATTGAGAGAATAAGAAAAGAGAGAGCGGGGCAAAATGAACTCTCTTACTTTTGCAGTTCCTTTTTACAGGAACCCATGCTTTCTCTGGCTTGTTAAATTCGAGCGAGGAATTAAGGATCCCGCCGCCGCGACAGAAACAGTGGTCTGCGTTGTTGCACTCACCAGCCATTGCCGCATCGTTACCTGTAAGTCTCACTTTCTCCTCCTCGAGGTTTAGGGTTTTATCATCATTCCGATGTCAATCCCTAAAGAGCTATACCCTTCGCAAGACGACCTCCCCTACGAAGAGGAGATTTTACGCAACCCTTTTAGTTTAAAGTTATGGTGGCGCTACTTAATTGCTCGGCGTGAATCCCCTTTTAGGAAGAGATTCATCATCTATGAGAGAGCACTTAAAGCCTTGCCAGGAAGTTATAAGCTTTGGCATGCTTATCTTATTGAAAGGCTTGATCTTGTTAGGAACTTACCCATTACGCATTCGCAGTTTGAAACCCTAAACAATACCTTTGAACGAGCCTTAGTTACTATGCATAAAATGCCCCGGGTTTGGATTATGTACTTGCAGACTTTGACGAGTCAGAAGTTGATTACACGTACTCGTAGGACATTTGATAGGGCGCTCTGCTCGTTGCCCGTTACTCAGCATGATAGGATTTGGGAGCTTTATTTGAGGTTTGTGAGTCAAGGTGGTGTTCCTATTGAGACTTCCCTTAGGGTTTATAGGAGGTATTTGAAGTATGATCCTGGTCATATTGAGGATTTTATTGAGTTCTTGGTGAATTCGAGTCTTTGGCAAGAGGCAGCAGAGAGACTAGCATCAGTGTTAAATGATAATCAGTTTTCTTCAATTAAGGGTAAGACGAAGCACACATTGTGGTTGGAGTTGTGCGATTTGCTTACTAAGCATGCAAAGGAGGTGTCTGGGTTGAACGTGGATGCAATAATCAGAGGCGGGGTTAGGAAATTCACAGATGAGGTCGGAAGGTTGTGGACTTCCCTTGCTGATTATTATATCAGGAGAGGTTTATTTGAGAAGGCAAGGGATATTTTTGAGGAGGGTATGACTACAGTGGTCACAGTAAGGGATTTCAGTGTGATTTTTGATGCGCATTCACAGTTTCAAGAGAGTATGGTTACTCATAAGATGGAGAATTTGGAGTTAAGTGATGAGGAGGAAGATGGGGTTGAGGAGAATGTTGAAGAGAAGGATGAAGATGTTCGTTTAAATGTGAATTCTAAGTTTGAGAAGAAGATACTGGCTGGTTTTTGGTTACATGATGATAATGATGTGGATTTGCTGATGGCTCAATTGGAGCATCTGATGGATAGAAGGCCAGAATTAACTAATAGTGTACTTTTGCGACAGAATCCACATAATGTTGAACAGTGGCACAGAAGAGTTAAGTTGTTTGAGAATAATCCAACCAGGCAGATATTGACTTATACTGAGGCTGTGAGAACAGTTGATCCGATGAAGGCGGTTGGGAAGCTGCATACTCTGTGGGTTGCTTTTGCAAAGTTGTATGAAGCTCACAATGATCTTGTCAATGCAAGAGTAATCTTTGATAAAGCAGTACAAGTTAACTTTAAGACAGTGGATAATCTGGCAAGTGTCTGGTGCGAGTGGGCAGAAATGGAGCTTAGAAACCATAATTTCAAAGGTGCACTTGATTTGTTAAGGCGGGCCACTGCAGAACCATCAGTTGAGGTCAAACGAAGAGGTAATTTATGCCTTCCTCATTTGTTGGGTCTTTCTGTTTAGTTGTTGTTGGCTTTATGTTTTGAGATTTTCTTTCCATTGGTACAGATAAATAAACATTAGATCCAGATGTGTCCCTAAGTTATTACCGTATTTCATTTCTAGACTCATACAGTCCTATGATTTACCCATAAAACTTTATTATGTTTCATGACACTTTTCCTCAAGAAATAAATGACAGATTGTTTGTTTTGAAATTACTGTTCTGCATAAGCTTAATTGGAAGATGGAAATCAGAAACTAATGTCTCAAGTGTTTTTTTTTTTTTTTTTTTTATGTTCTTCATTTATAGTCGCTGCTGATGGGAATGAACCAGTCCAGATGAGGTTGCATAAGTGCTTGAGACTTTGGGCATTTTATGTCGATTTAGAGGAGGGGCTTGGCACCTTAGACTCCACCCGAGCTGTGTATGAACGGATATTGGATTTGAGGATAGCTACACCACAGATCATCATCAATTACGCTTATCTTTTAGAAGTACGCCATTCGTCCTATAATTTTGTTGTTATTTTCCTTTGTTCACTATCTTAATTATAGTTAACTGACTGATACTTTGTATCTTGACTTGTACAGCAAAACAAATATTTTGAGGATGCATTCAAGGTATATGAAAGGGGAGTCAAAATATTTAAGTACCCTCACGTGAAAGACATATGGGTCATGTATCTCTCAAAGTTCGTTAAGAGGTATGGGAATACAAAACTGGAACGGGCAAGAGAGTTGTTTGAGCATGCTATTGAGATGGTATGGTTCTTCTTCTCCTTATAATTTTTTTTAAAGAAAAAGTTGATTTTTATGCAATGAAGTATGCGCTTTATGAAGTTAGATATCCATAGCCGGTTTGTGGAAGCAAAATTGGTGTTCAGATTGTGTAAGGCCATTGAGGGATTGAATTTTGTTTTTATCAAAAATTATAATGTGAAAGTATTTGTTACATTAGGATTTCAGTAATTAACGAGTCACCGCACGAAATGATGATAGTCGTAGTAATAATCAATAAATGAGTTAAAACTGCCAGTTTCATGGGAAATGGCTTACATGGTATGTTGGTATTGAAGTTCCTTTTTTGTTGAATTGTCTGAGGTATTATCCTTCTTATCACTATAACATGAAGCTCTTGATATTCTCCTTTTACTATGATGATATGTGAGTGATTGCTGACATAATTGTGTTATGTTACCCTTGCCAGGCTCCAGCAGATGCAGTCAAGCCCTTGTATCTTGAATATGCAAAGTTGGAGAGGGATTATGGGTTGGCAAAGCGGGCCATGAAAGTATATGATCAGGCAACTAAAGCTCTTCCAAACAATGAAAAGTTGAGCATGTATGAAATTTATATTGCTTCTGCAGCTAAGTTGTTTGGTGTCCCAAAAACAAGGGAAATATATGAGCAAGCAATAGAGTCAGGTCTCCCAGACAAAGATGTAAAAACAATGTGTTTGAAGTATGCTGAAGTAGAGATGAACCTTGGGGAAATTGATCGTGCACGTGGCGTATATGTATTTGCATCTCAATTTGCTGATCCACGATCTGATGCGGATTTCTGGAATAAGTGGCATGAGTTTGAGGTAAAACATGGAAATGAAGATACCTTTAGAGAGATGTTGCGTGTTAAACGAAGTGTTTCTGCAAGTTATAGCCAGGTAAATTATTTTGTTTTAAAATACATGCTTGTTTCGCTTTAAAGATGAATATACTGTCCAATGGAAATTGAGATAACTATAAACCGTCGGATTCTTTTATCTCCTTAGGAAATACAGCCTGTATTATGCCTCTAAGTCATGATGGTGCCTAAAAATATACCTTCTCATATATGAACATTTTGTGATTAGAATTAAATTTTTCGGGTTCTTATTGTTTGTTGTTGTGCAGACACACTTTATTCTGCCGGAATATTTGATGCAGAAGGATCAAAGGCTAACTATTGATGATGCCAAGGACAAACTGAAACAGGCTGGGGTCCCTGAAGATGAGATGGCTGCACTAGAGAGGCAACTAGCTCCTTCAGCAAATAATCCAGGTGCTAATGACAGCAGCAGCAGAAGGGTTGGTTTTGTGAGCGCTGGGGTTGAGTCGCAGGCTGATGGAGGTACGAGGGTCGGTGCAAATGAAGAAGATATCGAGCTTCCCCAAGAAAGCGACTCCGAAGAAGAGAATGTCGAAATTGCACAGAGGGATGTTCCGTCTGAGGTCTTTGGAGGATTGATTAGGAAGAGGGAAGATGAAACTGAAAATGATGGGCGTGGAGACGATACTGCCGCTGCACAGGACAGCAGCCATCTCGGGGCTCTCGAGAGAATTAAGAGGCTAAGAAAAGGATGCTGATCCTCGTTCTTCCTCACGGTGTTGAGATGTGAGAGTCCAAATGTTGAAATTTTGACACTTATCATCTCTTTGTAGTAACTGCCATGTTTGTGTTTGAGATAATATCTCAAAGAACGTTCTTGTTTCCAGTGTTTTGTAGCTCTAAGTTTAATTTACTAATCGATTGGAACAACTGAAGGAGATGATGAGTTCACCGAATAGCAAGATTATTTGCTAAGGATTGTTTTTTTGTTCAATAAAGTTATTAGATCACGGTAGGTGTGTTCTACCCTCCGCCTGATTCGCTCCATTAGGAGCTTACCAGTCACGGGTCAGTTAAAAGATATGATATGAAATGATGTTTTTTTCTTTTCTTTTTTTAGCAAAGATATGAAATGACATCCATCTATATAAAACCTTGTTTATACTAGCAACATGAAAGTGTCTTGTCTGTATGTTAGATATACTTCGGTGGTAGATGCAGAGTCAATTATAAACAAACTGTTGCCATCCAATCACGTGCAAACCCATCTAACTTTTGTCCTGACCTTAGCTCCCCACTCAACACTGTCCACAGTTCTTTTCACATTTTATTTCCTCTATAAAGGAAAAATGGAGACTGAAACCAAACTTAAACAGTAGAGAGGACTTGTCAGGTTGTCCCCTTAATTACACAAATTCGATGAAACAAACCATCGACAGTATTCGAATGAAATGAGAGAACACACAGAGAGATTGTAAAACAGCAGGAAAAGCAAGAGGATGACACAGTAATTACTTCATTAACAAACCACTCCAAAGAGGAGAGAACAAACAAATAGAATACAAAGAGAGAGAGTAACAAGGCCTGTTTCTTCTAGTTTTGAGAAACTTGGCCACATCTCCAAACTTTCTTAAATGGAGAAATCTTAGTGAAAATGGAACAAACAGAAGCCAAAACTTTCCACTTAGAGAGGTCACCGTCACATGTCACTAAATAAACCCTAGCTAGTAATAAAAACTAAAAAAGAAAGAAAGAAAGAAAGAAAGAAAAGGCTATATAGGAAAAGAAAAAGGTAGGTGGGGGTAGGACTGTAGGAGAGATCATTACACTAGCTTGAATGATTCACAAGGGTAATACAAACAGGTGGTGAAAATGGGTTTTAGGGTTTTTACTTTATTGGCAATTAGCATTTTTACCAGGTCCCCCGTAATAAAAGTAATGGCCCCAGTCGCCATTGTTGCCGATTTGAACATCATAGCAGTTAGATTGCTCTGTAAAGGTGCCAATCCCCTTCGGGGCCTTCAGATTATTTGAGCTGTCCACGACTTGAATGTTCCTAAAATAACTTGATTTGCCGAAGCCTTCCTCCGGGAAATGGCCGCTACCCATTTGAGTTGATGTGTGCTGCCCATCTGGTTCCGAATTTACTACCTCACCTCCCCACTCGATCATGGAAGCACTCTCTGTGAGATATGAGAACAGGAAAGAGGGCCAGTAACCCAACACATAGTCATTGCCAAATTGCATCCACCAATGCCCCTCTTTGGGGTCCTGCAACAGTTTCAGAAAAAGAAATGACATGAATCTACCGTGATAAGTAAATAAACTATAAGGGTTAGGCTCATATGAGGTGAAATAAGAGTTCAAGAGATGCATGATGTTTCTGACAGTCCTATCTCTATTATTCAAAGAACCAACTTGTCAGCTGGCTGATACAGCCAAAAAGATATACTTGCAAATGAAATGCGAGGCTCCATTTCAAAGGGATATGATATACTAATTCACATGCAACTTTGGGGTATGAGCAAGACAACAAACAAACTCCATTTTTTATTTATTTGCTCCAACTGAGAATCTTTATACTAATTTTGTTGACCGTTGCTAATTAACCTACACCTGATTGCAAGGCCTTGGCTTTTACCTTCCAGACAAGTATACTGATATCATATTGGGAATTGCGATAGCCTGAAACAGGAGAGATGCTTGCACCCATTGCTATCTCACTGTTGATTTGAATAAAGCCTGAGCAAAGAAGATTGTAGCAACCCGTGGCTTGATATGCATCACTCTACAATCATTTCACAAGGAGAAAAGAAAATGCAGACAAAACCCATGAGCAAAACCTATCAAAAAAAAGTCTCGAAAACTAATCCATGAGGTGACACAGAACAGAAGGAGATGCTTACAGTCCAGTAAGTGAAGAGCCTTGTGTTGTTATCACCGTAGAGATCAGGACTAACCTGTATTAGAAAAGAGGGAGCTCTTAGATTTCCTAATCAGGTTAGACGACATGGTCAATGGAAGATTAAATTCATTAAAATGGTACCTGCCAACCAGCCTCAATACTGTTGAGATCTTCACCAAAGGAACCTCCTAGAATCCAAAGCTGAGATAAGCTGAATTCATTAGGTTGTTGTATTTTTGGTTCCCATACATTAATCGTTGCTTTTGCTCCATAGTACTTATCCCCTTCTACGTATGCGATGGCATGCTAATCACCCCCAAAAACATGGCAAACAGAAGGAAAAACAAGCATTAGGAACAAACATTAACAGATGGTACCAAAATCAACTTAATCTCAACAGCCACTTTACGATGCCTTTGAAAAGGCTAGAAAGTCAAAAGCAAAGCAAAATGCTTTACCTGGTGGCCACTTTCATTGATGAGATCAGGGCCAGCAGACTCGGGCTTGGGGATGGTTCTGTGCTTCTTCCTACCATATCTCTTCACTGAGCTGGCTCTCAGGAGATCCTCATGCTTTGTTCTTCTAATGGGAATGGTATCCTCAGGGCACCAACCATTCACGTGCCACAACTGGGTGTTTGGACTTTTCCTCTCTTTGGATTCTGTACTCACCTTGTTGTCATCAAAGAGTCCTTCTGGATGGTAGCTAGGCCTCATCTGACAAACCAAAACATTATCCCAGAAATATGAAATTAGAAACAAAAAGGTCTCAAAAAATTCTATTAAAACAAGCATAAAAGATCAGTATACAGGATTAAAGATATGAAGATGTACCTGAATCTTGTGGTCCTTGAGGAAAGGATGATCAAAAGCTGGCTGATGAGATATATGGACACAGTCTATTATATCTCCATCTGGGCTCTGCATAGGCATAATTTTTTTTGAAGTAAGAAAATGAGAAATATCTTACATTATTAATAGCCAGAAACTTCAAGTTACAACATTTCCTAAACTTAAACAACTTAAACTGAGATGCAATACGTCATTTTTGATAAGTCCCTTCCACCATGGTTTGTTTGATAGCTAAGATCCATAGCACCAAAGAAATTATAAGACTTGCAGCAATACATAATTTTTTTATTATTCCCACCCCAAAAGACAAAAGTAAAACATCATTGTAGATAGAGAAAAGCTAGATATAAAAAAAAAAAATCACTAAATCATTGCTACAAGAAAACCCATATTCCCCCAAAAAAAGATACAGAAATGAAGGGAAATAAAAACCCAAATGCTCATTAATCTATTGAATCACAAAGATCATGCAACGCACTAAAGAAATTGATTTCATTTTCAGAAAACAAAACCCATAAAGCCATTACTAGGCTGAGGTAGAGCTCAACTTCCTAACCCCATTAGACCACCGAAGCAACTAAAAACACAACCTTTCAAACACACATATACCTTCACTGGCCTCATTTCCTCAGAAACTAAAAAGAACTTTAGAGAGAGAGGGAGAGTAAAAAACACGAACTTACCACAATGCTTTTGACGGGAGGCTTGTTCAAACGGTTCAGGCGTTTCTGCACTTCAAGCTTCTGCCTTGAAACGCTCATCCTAGCAGCGCATGATAAAGAGAGCAAACCCAGTAGGCAGAACACCAAAGCCAAAACTCTACTTCTGCTAAAACGCAAGCCACCGCTACCAAAAACACCCATCTTTGGATTCTTCACAAGCTAGCAACCGCTGAACCCACCTAGAAGGAAAGCAGGGAATACTTATCCTACGCACCCTTGTGCGGTTAGAGGTGAGCCAAAACACCACTACTCTACTGGCATTTGAAAACACAGAGGAGAAAGGTGAGAAAGGAGAAGCCTTTTTTATCTCTCTGCCTATCCTACGCCCCCACCCCTGAGCTAAGCTTTGAAAGTGGGTCTGCCCTTGTCCTTCAATTTTTTTTAAAAAAGAATCCAATTTTAATCTTTGATTCTGTCACATTCTCTCAGTAAAGAAAATAAAGAAAGGAACGCACTTTCTTTCTCTATCTAAAAAAGCCCACCTTTCTTGTCATCTCCCACTTCTCTCTCTACCTTCTCATTAATTAAAACCTGTCTCTTTCCCTATCCCACACACCAGTAGTACTACTCTCCCTCCTTTGTCCACTATCTATCTCACTCTATCAGGGAAAAAAAAGGAAAATAAATAAATGATACTCCACTAGAAGATGCTCTCTCTCTGATAATTTTCCAATTTTCATTTTGCACCATGTGCTTTTGTCTTTCGCTCGTGTACCCCTCATCTCATCCCCACATCAGAGAGAGAAAGTAGTTTTTTAATGTCATTATGTTTTATTGTCTTTATTCTTTCCTTACATGGGCAAAAGACAGTTTGACCATTAGATTATTAGGAAGATCCTTATTTGGTCAGTAAACTCTCTTTTTGAACAGATTACTGCTAATTTTTCAATTTAACCACTTTAGACAATTTTGCCACTTAAATTATTAAATTAGATTTTGGTCATAAATAAATAAGTAATTAAAAGACATTAAATATTAGTATATATATATATATCTCGTTACCTTCTAATAAAACAACGCTATTTTTCACATCGTAAATTTAAATTTGATGAAATTGTCCCATTTTGATAACTTTAGTAGTAAAATTGTCTTAAAATCAAGTTGATTAGTGGGATAAAATTTAATTAGTGGCTAAATTGAAATTTTTGTTATAGTTTTTGATGCCTTGCCTTCTTTTTTCTTTTGTAGTATTTTTTAACAAATTCTTGCATGAAGAGGGGCATAGTGGTAATTTTACAAGTATTGGTGGTGCCTACCGGCAACAATACTGGTGGTGGTGGTGGTGGAGGTGGAGGTGGAGGTGGAAAACTGAGCCTACAGTGTTCACAAGAATTTCTTTTGTCCTTTCTAAAAGTGTTGATTTTTTTTCTACACCTCTTCATCTTCTTCTTGCCTTTCCCATTAAGGACCCAACCTTTTCTGCTCCCGCAAGTCTTTGCATAAATTATGCTCAAACTTTCTCACCTTGTTGACGAAATCTTATGTTATTTCTTTCTTTTCACTTTTTAAGAGAAGGTTAATAAGGAAGTTTCACCTCTTAAAATAAAAATCGTTAATTCTGTAAAATATATACCTTTTTATAAATTGAGTCGGTATGAGTAAAATTAATCTCGGGTTTATAAATAAACGTAGTACTGCCTTATTGGTGGAATAAAAATACAAAAAAGTTTCTGGGTGCAGGGAATAAATAAGGAAAAAATGAAAGATAAAACAATAGAAATTGTTACGTGCTATTATTAAAATTGGACTATTTTATAAGTTCTGAAAAAAGGTAATTGATTTGAAAGGTTGTTCGAATAATTAGTATTTTTTTAACAATAATAAAGAAGCTTATTATAAAAATAATTAGAAATAGTGAAGAATAAATTTGTAATGGGAAATAAATAATAATAAAAAAGAAAAAGCAACAAAAGTAGGAGAAAAAAAGTTGACAGTATAATAATTTCGAACAAAAAAAAAACTTAAAATTGGGTATGGTATGAATTTAAGCCCGTTGCGTTATTGGGCCTTCACTTCCCAAGGCTGTTCTGTTTTTGGATCCAATTCCTTAATGGGTTAGTATCATGGGCCATTTTTTGGCCCATTTACCAACTAAAAATAATAATATAATGATAACTAAAATAAGATAAATTCTTTTTTTTTACTATAAAATAAATCAAAACTTTTCCAAATTTAATAGTTTAGGATTAATTTTTAAAACCATTTTTCCTTGCTTATAGACTAAGTTCAATGACATAAAATATAATAAGTGTGTATTTTTGTCCATTTTAATCAAATTATACCTAATATTTTCTTTATTTGGGTTAATTAATACTCCCTCCGTCTTCTAAAAGATGTCACTTTCCTACGGATTCTTACTGTTTATAATAATTATCATTTTGTCTCTTCGGACCCACATTTTTTTGCTTTTTCGGTCCCATATATTTTTGTACTATTGAACGATGAGTTGTTTAATTATTAAACAAAAAATTAAGGTTCGATTTGAAACAAAAAAAAAGAAAAAGAAAGAAAGGAGCATTACAAGCTCCCTCTGTTCCAAAACGACATGTTTTGGAAGACAGAGGGAGTACATCTTTAATGATCGATTAATATCTGTAATCTACATTACTATATGCATGAATTACTAGTTAGAGTAAGAAATTGCAAAGAAACCTACACTTCTTTTTTCCCCAAATCCAGTTAATTGTTTGAAAAATCAACAGGCAAGCATGCACAAAGTAAGAATCTTACTTCCACTGGAGCCAAACTTATCCAGTTTACTAGACCAATAAATGGGAGAGTGTTCTACACGCGCCTTCACATGAGAGTGGGGAAGACCCATTTCAGACATACTAGAACATTAGCTGTTATTTTATAACCACTGTTCTGTGTTTTCCAGTCTCTCCGTCTCTGAAAAACTCGCATTTTCTCTCTCTAAGAAAAAAAAGAAAGGAGATAGAAAAAAACGTTTTTTTTACTTCACAAAGAGCAGTAGCCATGGTTTCTTTTTAAGAAATACAAGAAATTTTAGAATTTTTTAACCTTACTCTCTCTCTATACTCCCCTGCATCTCTCTCTCTCTAGAGCTCAGAAATTCTCAAAGAAGATAAAACCTAATCAATCAAACACCAAACAAAGGAAAAAAAAGCTCCTAAAGTAGCTAACTTTACCACTATTTTCAGTTCCTTTCTTTACCTTCTCACTAACCACAAAACCCTAGCTCAGCCCATGTAAAGCTCCATTTTTTTGCGTCATTCCTCAAAACCCATTTGGAAATATGAGCCATTTTCACTACTCACCCTCCTCCTTTTGCTGAATTCAGACCATCATGCTGTTGCCCATCAAGCTCGTCACTTCACTTTAGTAGGTAATGAAATTCCCGTTTTGTTTTCCCCTACATTGACTATTCTCTTTGCTGATTCTAATTTTTAAAGTATATTTCATACATTTTTTAGGTAGTTGTGCATATATGTGTAGTGGGACTTTGTATTGGTTTTCAAATTTCACTGTATATATGCAAGAGCTAAAACACGCTTCATTGCCCCCCTCCTTGACCGTTGTTTTTTTGTGCTGAGTCTCTTATTTTTTATTTTTTGGTTTGTGTATATGGTGATTGATGTTGATTTTGATGCATGTATATTTGTGCGGGCATGGGTTTTGCAGGCGAGAGGGGGAAGCCATGGAAGGGGACGAGCGTGGGATTGTGTTGGCATGTGCAATTTCAGGGTCCCTTTTCACTGTTCTGGGTTTGGCTTCATTTTCAATTCTTTGGGCGGTGAATTGGAGGCCTTGGAGAATCTATAGGTAAATCATCATTAGCATTTTGGAATACTTTCATCTTGTTTATCAGACTTGCCTGCATGAATGGACTGCATAATTCAACTATAAGCCTTGGATTCTTTGAGTTTTGATATATTTTGATTTTTAGCTTAAGTGTTCCCTATAATGTGATTTGCTGGCTTTCCAGTTTGGTCTGAATGTGAATTAGTCCAATGTTACGGCCCCATTCTGTCCCATTCTCTGGGCCAGGAGAATCAGATATCTTTGTAAATATGAAGGTGCTGCGAAATAGCAGGTTTAAATGGTTACTTTGATATCCGTTTTGCGTATGATCTGCACTTCCTCTGTTTCTACTTTGGGCTTCAATCTTTTCTTTCCAAAGATATTGTAGCTCCCACCTTCCATATTTTTCTTTGAAAGTACTCTCATATACGCAGTTAATGTGGTACATACTTGATTCCCAGTCTTTCTTATTCCCCCCCTTGTTCTATTTTGTCTCTTTTTAGTTGGATCTTTGCAAGAAAATGGCCATACTTCTTACAAGGGCCACAGCTGGGTATACTATGCCATTTTCTCTCTCTATCTGCCTGGGTGATTGTCATATCTCCTGTTTTGGTGCTTATCATGTGGGGATCATGGTTGATTGTAATCTTGGGGAGAGATATTATTGGTCTGGCTGTAATAATGGCGGGAACTGCTCTATTATTGGCATTCTACTCGATCATGCTTTGGTGGAGAACACAGTGGCAAAGTTCACGTATGCATATCCTTTCTCTTCTCTATTTTACTTTAATCCTGTATATTGATTAACTAATTAATAGATATGGGCTTTGTCTTGTGCCCCACAACTGGGTGATTTATTCTGTTTGTTTGAGAGCAATACCTTTTTTTTAAGATAACAGAATTTGAAATGTAAAAAAAGCTTTATAATTAAAATAATTAGGTAACTTTAGACCTACTAGGTGGGGAGATATTTGCGGTGTATGTTCCAGGAATTCAACTTTTGATGTTGTTTTGGTCAAGGTATTTTGAAAAATTTACCATGGAGCTTTGGTTGCCTGGGTCTAGATAGCTTTACTGTTGTTATTGCTAACTGGTAGAGGAAAACAAAATGTGTTGTGGAATACAATTGTATTGGCCAGTGGTAAAAGTTTGTCACAGGCCTTCTACGATAGGAGTGAGATTTTTAGATTGGAATATAAAGCTGATGGGTCTTTGAATATGTATCTGGAGCGTGAGGGCCACCAAGAGTAGGAAGTCCTTAGATGCGTACATATTTCAGCATTATACTGTAACTGTCTTTGTTCATCTCATTTTCTGTTAGCTTTTGCTTATCAAGAACTTCAGTACACATGCAGTGGAATTATTCATGGTGTACTTACTTATGGATAATGTTTGAGGGACACCAAAAAGTGTAAAAGCATATTTACTTATCTAAGTAAAACTAAAATTTCCTAGAAAACTGAGTTTTCTTTCATTATTTTTTCAAACTGTTAAGAAAACTGGAAAATAGCACCGTCTCATATTTAGAAAGACAGCTATGCCTTTTAGCTGGGTTAATATATTATGTTACTTTTTATTGCTTGTCTGAAAGACAATCAAAAGTGGACCTTTTTAAATTTTTTTTCTTTTCTGCCAGTACTATTTCAACCAGTTATTTTGTATTTTTCTTTTAAATTCTTCCCCATGGAGTAATGAACTGCAAAGAAAGAAGAAAGTGACAAAAAGAGAGCTGGAAACCATATATATCTTGACCGCTAGGTGGTGGCAGTTGAGGATCCTGATGGATGAACATACTCACATGTACTACGGATCCTCATTTGCAGCCACCTAGCTGATGGGATACATGCAGCTAATGTTCTAAAAGTAATTATGGATTATCTTTTCCACTATATAACTAGTCCCTTCTTTCAGTGTGCTGTTTTTTTTCTTCTGTTGACTGATATTGTTTACTTCAGGGGCTGTTGCTATTCTTCTTCTTCTTGCTGTTGCCCTACTCTGCGCATATGAACTATGTGCTGTATATGTTACTGCGGGGAGAAATGCATCGGCGCGATATTCACCTTCGGGTTTCTTTTTTGGAGTATCAGCAATTGCCTTAGCAATTAACATGCTCTTTATTTGCCGAATGGTCTTTAATGGTAGGATTTGCCATTATTGTCTTGTTAAGCATCGATTTGTTCCCCTTATTTTGTTTCTTAGATATATCTCCATTTCAAAATGTATTTCATGGTATCCTTTACAATTCTAAAAAAAAGAGTTGTTGCTCATAAGTAACTTCAATTTACTTCTTCCGTTCCATTGATGCTTGCAGGAAATGGCTTAGATGTGGATGAGTATGTCAGGAGGGCATACAAGTTTGCTTATAGTGATTGTATAGAAATGGGCCCGATGCCTTGTTTACCTGAACCACCTGATCCCAATGAATTGTATCCTCGGCAATCCAGTAGGTAAGCCTGTCAGTGTTCATGCGTTGTGTATAAGCATATTTACTTAGTAGACATTAAGAAATAGCATCTAACTTGACCCATGCTGGATCTTCTGGTTTTCAAGTTTTTCTCTTATGCTTTATTGTTGTAGGGCTTCACATCTTGGACTTCTCTACCTTGGCTCAATTGCGGTTCTTGTTGTCTACTCTATTTTGTATGGCCTGACAGCTGAGGAATCGCGCTGGCTTGGAGCCATTACATCAGCTGCTGTTATTATTCTCGGTACGGCGTTGATTGCATATTAGATGCATCAGTGTATGCGCCAATTATATAGTTACGCATTTAGTGATAATCCTATGTGTGAATTATTTTGCAGATTGGAACATGGGAGCGTGCTTGTATGGGTTTGAGCTCCTTCAAAGTCGTGTTGTCGCCCTTTTTGTTGCTGGCACTACTCGTCTTTCTCTTATTTGTTTCGGAGTGCATTACTGGTTGGTTATTGTCCTGCATGGAAATGTTACTTGTGATCTTATGGGTTTACTCACGGTTCTATATCATAGTTGCTTTCGTATGTTCCTTGCTACAGGTACTTGGGCCATTGTATCAGTTATGCAGTTGTCGCGTCTGTGCTACTTGCTGCTGCTGTTTCACGCTATTTATCAGTTACTAACCCATTAGCTGCTAGAAGAGATGCCTTACAGAGCACAGTGATTCGCCTAAGAGAGGGATTTCGTAGAAAGGAGCAAAACTCTTCGTCTAGCTCTTCAGAAGGATGTGGCTCAAGCATGAAACGCAGCAGTAGTGTTGAAGCAGGCCACCTTGGTAGTATTGTTGAACCTGGTGGCCAGGGTACAGCACAATCAACAAGTGATGCTAATAACTGGAACAATGTTGTTCTTTGCCGAACTGGCAGTTCTCATGAGGGGATCAATAGTGAGAAAAGCATAGACAGTGGAAGGCCAAGTCTGGCATTTCGCAGCAATTCTTGTCGTTCAGTAGTGCAAGAGGCTGAAGCTGGAACATCTGGGGATAAAGTTTCTGATCACAATAACTCCCTGGTCATTTGCTCCAGTAGTGGTCTTGAAAGTCAAGGCTGTGAGTCCAGCACTTCAACTTCTGCAAATCAACAGCTATTAGATTTGAATCTAGCTCTTGCTTTTCAGGAAAGGTTGAATGATCCTAGGATTACATCTTTGCTGAAAAAGAAGGCAAGGCAAGGTGATAAAGAGCTGTCTAGCTTGCTGCAGGATAAAGGACTAGATCCTAATTTTGCTATGATGCTGAAGGAGAAGAACTTGGATCCAAGAATTCTAGCGTTACTCCAAAGGAGTAGTTTAGATGCAGATAGGGATCATTGTGACAATACTGACGTCACAATTGTAGACTCTAACTGCATTGACAATGCCATGCACAATCAAATCTCTCTTTCAGAGGAACTTAGGCTTCATGGGCTTGAAAAGTGGCTTCAGTTTTCTAGATTTGTTCTGCATCACATAGCAGGCACTCCAGAGCGAGCATGGGTTGTCTTTAGTTTCATCTTCATCGTCGAAACAATTATTGTGGCAATTTTTCGCCCTCAAACAATTCAGATTATAAATATCACACACCAACAGGTGACTAGCTACTATACTTTAAAGATCTGTTGAGGCTATCTTTATCTGTAAAATTAAAAAGAGGGTATTTGTTGCAGTTTGAGTTTGGCTTTGCAATGCTGCTATTATCTCCTGTTGTTTGCTCGATTATGGCTTTCCTTCGTTCACTTCAAGCAGAGGAAATGGCCATGACATCAAAGCCTCGCAAGGTAGAAATCATTGAGTGCCATAACTCAGACTTTGGAGATTTTTGAATTTGAATTATTGGTTTGGTCCTAGATTTAGTTGACATGTTTTATTACTACAGTATAGTAGTCCTTAGTGGGTGATTATTTCAGATGTATTGTTGGTTTACGAAGTTTTTGCCAACATATTTTCCTTCAGCTAGAATGTGCTTTCGATTTGCATGGTAACATATAAATTCTGGCTTATCAACCAAAAGAAGAAAAAACTCTGATGGAATTATTGATTCTTTTGTTGTTTTGTTTCACAGTATGGTTTTATTGCCTGGTTGCTCAGCACATGTGTTGGGTTGCTGCTTTCCTTCTTGAGGTATGATAGATACACATCTGTATCCTTTTCCGTTTACAATTTTCCTCGAGGTATTGTTTTGGGGAAGTATATAAGACACCATGGCATGTTCCAAGCGCGTGGTCTATTAGAAAGTGGATGGGTGCAACATTGCTCATGTCATGCCTGTATATTATATTATTCAAAGAGTGCTCTTGAATTCTGTGACATTTATATTTTCATATTACCAATTGCTGTGGGAAATTTGGTTTGCCTCGAGGTTTTTTCTTAAGGTCACCTCATTTGTTCAGCACAATATTATTCATTCTTTGAGTTAAAACGTTAATATAGCTCTTATTTTCAGTTACAACTTCTAGTTGTTATTCACGCTTTGTGTCAGCAGATTCAGTTAGGTGATGTTCACATTTTCCTCACTATTATTACTCTTTTTTGTAAATGGCTTGTGTACTGAGAGGGGCAACATGAAAAACTCTTGTAACCTTACCTACTTTCAAATTAGTCGTTGTCCATGTATAACGTCGTTATCATAATTGTTCTGCTTTTGGGATTTTGATGTTGAATAAAAATAAAAATAAAAATAAAAGACTCACTTAACTCCTTATATCTTCTTATTTTTAGAGTTTACCTATGCCTACTCAGAATGTTTGTTAAGAAAATATGTCCTGTTGATTTGTATATTATAGAGTAGTCTGCCACTAACCTTGTCATGTGTTAATGTTCCTTTTCTGCAGCAAATCATCTGTACTCTTAGGGTTATCCTTGACTTTCCCACTTATGGTAGCTTGCCTTTCTGTTGCAATTCCTATTTGGATTCGTAATGGCTACCAGTTTTGGATTTCACGGGTGCAGCCTGCTGGCCATGGGGGGGATCAGCGCCCCTCTGGGACAAAGGAGGTTTTTCTTCTTTGCCCTCCCCACACCTTCACTTGTTTATTTCTATTTATGAGTATTGTCATTCTCTGGTTGAGCTTTAATTTCCAGTGTCAGACCTTTTGTTTGATTCCAGTTACATTTTGTCCTTTTCAGGGTGTTGTTCTTATCATTTGTATCATTGTATTTATTGGATCCCTATTGGCTATGGGTGCAATTGTGTCTGCGAAGCCTTTAGAGGAGTTGGAATATAAGGGATGGACTGGAGACCCGAAAAGCTTTACTTCTCCTTATGCATCATCAGTTTACATTGGTTGGGCAATGGCATCTGTAATTGCTTTGGTAGTCACTGGTGTGTTGCCAATTGTTTCATGGTTTGCAACATATCGGTTTTCCCTTTCTTCTGCTGTGTGTGTTGGAATTTTTGCAGGTAATTTGTCCATGCTTTCTCTGTTTCGGTTTGTGACTATATGTTCGTAATATCTGTATTTAGGGGTCATATTGTTTGTCAGAAGTGAGCTGGATCAACATGATGATTTATCTTACTCCTTTTGGTTGCTCTTTTGATAGTTGTTCTCGTGGCATTTTGTGGGGTATCCTACTTGGAAGTTGTCAAATCTAGGGATGACCAGGTTCCAACAACAGGCGATTTTCTTGCAGCCTTTCTTCCTCTCATGTGTATCCCAGCCTTGCTATCACTTGGCTCTGGATTGCTTAAATGGTTAGACTTTGTTTTAATTCTAACAACTGTATTGAGTCTTGCAACCCAAATCCACGAGTGTATTGTTGTTTATCATTAGAGTCATACGATTACCTATGTAACTGGTACTTTTCATCATTTAATTAGCTGATGAAATTGTTTGCAGGAGAGATGATGGCTGGAGACTTTCTCGAGGTGTATATGTATTTGTTATCATCGGGCTTGCTCTTCTACTTGGTGCAATATTTGCTGTTATAGTTGTAGTTGAGCCATGGACGGTAAGTGAGATTCACTGTGGATCTTTCAATCTCCTTAGCCTTTTACCTAAAATAAGCCTATTAACTTTGCTGTTAACAATTGTAACAGATTGGGGTGGCATTCCTCTTAGTTCTTCTTCTTATCGTGCTAGCTATTGCTGTTATCCACCATTGGGCTTCAAACAATTTCTATTTGACCCGGATGCAGATGCTCTTTGTTTGTTTCCTTGCCTTTCTTTTGGGTCTGGCAGCATTTATTGTTGGATGGTTTGGAGGTGAAAACAACCATTTTTTTTAACCTATAAGATTCACTTAGCCCCTTAATCTTGAGCAAAACATCTTTGTAACATAGTGCTAATGAGACATTTATCCATTTTTTTCAGGTAAACCTTTTGTGGGAGCATCTGTTGGTTACTTTTCCTTTCTGTTTCTTCTTGCCGGACGAGCGTTGACTGTAAGTTACATCGCATTGCTTCACTCAAGTTTTGATGCTTAGTATGTATGTCTACTTTCTTGTCTTCGTTTGTTAGCATTTCACGTTTCTTGTATATGTTTTATCTGTAGGTCCTTCTGTCACCACCCATTGTAGTTTATTCGCCCCGTGTACTCCCTGTATATGTATATGATGCTCATGCAGATTGTGGAGAGAATGTCAGGTTGTTCCACCGTCTTTTTTATTTGTCCTTCTTGTTCATGAATTTATAATTCTTTCTTTTGTTTTTATTGAATTTTAGTTCTCTATTGGTAATATCTGCATACACCTTAGCTTCATTTTTCTACCTAACGACTCTTTAATGGCATCTTCCAAACAGTGGCGCATTTCTCATGCTTTATGGCATTGCTTTAGCAATTGAAGGCTGGGGTGTTGTTGCTAGTTTGAAAATTTATCCACCGTTTGCTGGTGCTGCTGTATCTGCAATTACCCTTGTTGTAGCCTTTGGGTTTGCCGTCTCTCGTCCTTGCCTAACCCTTAAGGTTTGTTTACTGGTTGTACCTGGTTATGTATCTCATTGATTTGAAGTGTTGTCATTTCACGATTATTTCTTTATCGTGATGATTTAAGTTGACTTCCATGGCCAGATGGTGGAAGACGCAGTTCATTTTCTCAGTAAAGATACCATTGTTCAAGCCATATCGCGCTCTGCCACTAAGGTGTGTATAAAGTTGTGTTGGGGTCTTGACCTATTGTATCCATACCTTATGGAAGTTCAACTGAGAAAGGCTTGCAGTTGAGATAATTGATTGAATTAGGCTAATTAGATGTGCTCGAGTTTTGTATTAGATATAACTATTGGTTGTCAGAAAGATAAATCTGGAAGAGGATGATGTAGTGTTGCTATGTTTATTATATTCTGATGCAATAGATTCATTCTGTGTGCACTGGAAACATAAATAGATGTACATCCATCAACATGTACATACTTGAACATTTTGGTTTGTCCTCTACATTCATGCTGGCTTTTAGTAATTAGTACTCAATTGGTGCATGGTTAGACTATGTTCGCATTTGGTGAGCAGTAGGTACTGAAGACCATGTTTCACCTAGACATGTTTATTTTGCAGACCAGAAATGCCTTATCTGGAACTTATTCAGCTCCTCAGAGATCTGCTAGTTCGACCGCTCTATTGGTTGGTGATCCTACTGCTGCTCGTGATAAGGCTGGAAATCTTGTGCTTCCCAGAGACGATGTCATCAAACTGAGAGATCGTTTGAGGAATGAGGAATTAGTTATAGGATCATTCTTCAGCAGAATGAGATATAGGACATTTCGTCGTGAACCAGCCAATGATGTAGATTACAGAAGGGAAATGTGTGCACATGCCCGTATTTTAGCTTTAGAAGAGGCAATTGACACAGAATGGGTTTACATGTGGGATAGATTTGGTGGTTATTTGCTTCTTCTGCTTGGTTTGACTGCTAAGGCAGAAAGGGTACAGGTATGGAGTTGTTATTTTACCACATTCGATTGTGTTTTGTTGCCCTTTTATATATGTAATGACATGTCCTTTATGTGATGTTACAGGATGAGGTACGATTAAGGCTTTTCCTTGATAGCATAGGCTTTTCAGACTTGAGTGCCAAAAAAATAAAAAAATGGATGCCAGAGGACCGTAGGCAATTTGAAATTATCCAAGAGAGGTGATAGTTTCTCCAAATCCCTATTTCCTTCCGTGTCATTGCAAAACTCTAAGTTTCACACTTGGGTTTAATCTCGCTGTTTTCAATTTTACAGTTATTTGAGGGAAAAGGAGATGGAAGAGGAAATCTTAATGCAGAGAAGAGAGGAGGAGGGAAAAGGCAAAGAAAGGAGGAGAGCTCTTTTGGAGAAAGAAGAACGGAAATGGAAGGAGATTGAAGCCTCTCTCATTTCCTCAATCCCTAATGCTGGCAACAGGGAGGCAGCAGCCATGGCAGCTGCAGTGCGTGCAGTAGGTGGTGATTCTGTTCTTAGTGATTCCTTTGCACGGGAAAGAGTTTCAGGCATTGCACGCAGGATACGCACAGCACAATTAGCTCGTCGTGCACAGCAGGTTAGTTCTCATTTTCTCATAAATATTATGTCCTATGCATTGCTGGGGTTTGAATACAATAGACATGCTAGGAATCTTGAAAATTTTATGAGTACGACGATAGCTAAAAGTTTTCTTTTCCCAAGCTGCATCATTTCCTGTTGCTTCTCAAAACATTAAGTAGTACCTTTGAGGAATAACCCCTATTTTTTATAGGTCCACAATTTAGTCATTAAAGCAGGAAAATTTGGATTTGATTGTCCACTAAATGTATGGATATCTACCATCTCTAATCTTTGCAACATTCCTTCTTACCCCTCGCATTCTTTTAAACAGCCAAATCCAATTATCTTCTTTTTTTCCCATCAGTTGCCTAGGTTTTTTACTCGAGGGATTCAATATAGGTATTTAGAGTTGATCCTATTGGTATTGGAGAAACGGGATAATGATTATTCTTCCTATTTTTGATGATGTGGTGGAAAGAATAGATTTTCTTTGACATTTGTGATGGCAATGCATAGATTCTTGTATGCCTTTACACATAGGAGTTTGTGAAGTCAATACACGTGGATATGAAAAGGTTTTGGGATTATTATATATTAAAAACGGCATCTGTGGAATGATATTAGTAAGCTTTCAACTTAGAGTGAGACAGATTCAGAATTAGATGTAGAATATTGCTAGAGATACTTACAGTTTTTTGCCAACATCAATACTTGCTGATCTGTCAACTTATGGTAGGTGTTGTAAAATTTATTTATTTATCATCAAGATTTCAAAGTTATTGTATAGTTACCTTATGTGCAATCAGAAAGAACGTTTGCTTAAAAGTGTTAGTTTCATAGCATTGCTCTTGAAAAATGGATGCCAACCTAAGAGGTTTGATGGAATTGTGCAATGCGCATATGGCTTCAATTTACTGTACAATAATTGTCATCTCAAGTATGCTGACCATTTGGCAAATAAGACATGAAAATACCTGTTTCTTCTGAATTGGTTTCCAAAGTTTTGCATTGTGTTCATTTTGTCATTATTTTTTACCTCACTTGATCAAAATGATTTACATGGAGTCTTGCTTTATTCATTCATGTTATCTGAAGCCTCCTGTCCGAGATAGTAGTTTCACCTTGCTAGTTCTTACTTATTCCATCAGTTTGGCATGCATTTAAACAGTGGATTTGGTGTTTCTGGATGCTAAATTCTGTTTACAGACAGGAGTTTCTGGTGCTATATGTGTCCTTGATGATGAACCAACGACAACTGGCCGGCATTGTGGCGAGATTGATCCCAGTGTTTGTCAGAGCCGAAAGGTCAGCTTTTCGGTTGCTGTGATGATCCAACCTGAGTCTGGGCCAGTTTGCCTTTTAGGGACTGAATTTCAGAAGAAAGAGTGCTGGGAAATTCTAGTGGCTGGTGCTGAGCAAGGTATTGAGGCTGGACAAGTTGGGCTTAGATTGATTACTAAGAGTGACAGGCAGACAACTGTTGCAAAGGAGTGGAGTATCAGTGCAACAAGTATTGCAGATGGAAGGTATGGAGTCTTTCTGCCGGAAATTATGTCACTTGCGCTTGTCATATTTTGTATTCATTTTTAGTCCTACATCCTGTACGCCTATTCTTTTTTATCTTCGGATAGGATTTGAGCTCGTGAATAATTTATAATATCAGTGTTTATCAACTACCTACTGGATTTAGTCTTATTGTTGTAGTTGGGTTTCCTACTATTTTGCAGGTGGCATATCGTGACCATGACAGTTGATGCTGATTTGGGTGAGGCAACCTGTTATTTGGATGGTGGCTTTGATGGCTTCCAAGCTGGATTACCATTGGCCGTGGCCAATAGCATCTGGGAACATGGGACGGAAGTTTGGGTTGGTGTTAGACCACCTGCAGATGTGGATGCATTTGGAAGGTCCGATAGTGAAGGTGCTGAGTCAAAGATGCATATAATGGATGTTTTCTTGTGGGGAAGGTGCTTAACTGAAGATGAGATTGGCTCTCTTCATGGTGCTATAGGGACCTCAGACTTTGGTCTGGTCGATTTGCCTGAAGATAATTGGCAATGGGCTGATTCACCCCCAAGAGTAAGAATGTCTTGTTCATTTGATATTCCTATTCCTAAATTATGATGTCTTGTCCTGAAATTTCCAAGACAAACAATTCATGATATTTATGGTTCAACTTGTTAACTGATCATTTCTCTTCGTGTGTTCCTGTAGGTTGATGAGTGGGATAGCGATCCTGCAGATGTAGATCTATATGACAGGGATGATGTAGATTGGGATGGGCAATATTCAAGTGGGAGAAAAAGGAGGTCGGATCGTGAAGGAGTGGTGTTAGATATCGATTCTTTCGCCAGAAGATATAGGAAACCTAGAATAGAAACACAAGAAGAAATCAATCAGCGAATGCTTTCTGTTGAATTGGCTGTCAAAGAAGCCCTATCAGCTAGAGGAGAGAGACATTTTACTGACCAGGAGTTCCCTCCAAGTGATCAATCATTATTCGTAGATCCAGTAAACCCCCCTCCAAAATTGCAGGTATATTTTTTCCAGTCTCAGCAATTATCATTGGTTTGGTGGATATCTGAGTCTCCCTAGTCTTACCTCCAAGTTCTAATGTAGGTTGTCTCTGAGTGGATGAGGCCTGCTGAAATTGTTAAGGAGAGCCGTACAGATTCCTGCCCTTGCTTATTTTCTGGGGATGCTAACCCCTCTGATGTTTGTCAGGTTAGCTCTCTTTTTGCGGCATGATATTCTATTAATAGGATTTGCTATGAATTAACATTACAAAGTACAAACATTCCTCCACTAGGTCCAACTACTTGTGATTTTCATTTAATAGGATTCAGAATTTCAGAAATTTGCAGTCCTATTGTGGTCGTGTGCAGTAATTAGGTGTGGCTCCTAAATGTGTTGGATGTTTAGGTTTTCTGTTCTTCACTTGCTGTATTTTGGAGACAAAACCCCAATCATGTTCTTAACTAACAATAGCATTATTTTTTACCACAACAAAATCCTAACCTAAAACAAAATACAAATTCCTCATAAACAGGTCAGTCCAGGAGAGCTTGTGCCCCTCATCAGTATTGCTCATTGCATTGTCTACTTAATACTTGAATCAACTTCTTTATTGGCTCCAGTCCTGCATTAATTTTAATTTTTTTTTACGAAATAGGGTCGCTTAGGGGATTGTTGGTTTCTAAGTGCTGTGGCTGTTTTAACGGAGGTTTCACGAATATCGGAAGTGATTATTACTCCAGAGTATAATGAAGAAGGAATCTACACAGTTCGGTTCTGTATTCAGGTAATGACCTTGTTATTTTATCTCCTATATATGAAGAATATGATCCATTGCATCCTTTGCATCATTTTGAGTAGAACAACCCCGTTCTGGTACTGAACTGATCTTTCATAATGCAAATGTTGATAGGGCCATAATGGTATTGAAATTTCTAGTGAACCTCCTATTTAGGTTTTGCATTTCATTTAGTGTAGTAGGAGCTGATATGAATAGCTTTGACATTGTTGTGATCAACTTCAACACCTTTATAAGAAAAACAAACACCTGCGAGTTGTTTGGTTCCCTGAATCAAGGAATTTGCGGTTCAAACCTCTTGTGAGACCCTTTTGTTTTCTATGGTTTTATGTAATTCTCTATCAAGATAGGTTCCTGTTTATTGATTGTTATTCTTAATTTTTATGTGGTAATGTCCCTTTCTGTTTTATTCTAAGGGTTATGTGGTTATTACCTTTTTTCCATTTGTTGTCTCTTTTGTAGGGCGAATGGGTTCCGGTTGTTGTTGATGATTGGATTCCATGTGAAACACCTGGTAAACCTGCATTCGCAACCAGCCGGAAGGGTAATGAACTCTGGGTTTCTTTATTGGAGAAGGCATATGCCAAATTGCATGGCTCGTATGAGGCCTTGGAAGGTGGACTTGTTCAGGATGCTCTTGTGGACCTCACTGGAGGTGCTGGCGAGGAGATTGACATGAGGAGTGCCCAGGCCCAGATTGATCTAGCAAGTGGCAGACTATGGTCTCAACTATTACGTTTTAAACAAGAGGGCTTTCTTCTCGGTGCTGGAAGTCCATCGGGGTCTGATGTTCACATCTCTTCCAGTGGCATTGTGCAAGGCCATGCTTATTCTTTACTACAGGTGTGATTTCCCCCCTCATGTCTGTAATTAGATTGTACCTGAAGAAATTATGAAAGCTGATACTCTTTGTTAAAATTATTGTTCAGGTAAGAGAGGTAGACGGTCACAAGCTTATTCAAGTTCGGAACCCATGGGCTAATGAGGTAGAATGGAATGGGCCATGGTCTGATTCATCACCTGAGTGGACTGATCGGATGAAGCACAAACTGAAGCATGTTCCACAGGTACCTACTCACTTTGGATCATGTCATGCCCATAAGTTTTTGGTTTTCTGTTTCTCTGCTTATCAGTAAAAAAAATATTTAATATCGGTCCTTACCAATGCTAATTGTTTTGCTTTTTCTTCAAATATTTAATATCAGTCCTTACCACTTTGCAAATGAATTTTAACGAGAAAAACCATAAATTTAGCTAGGAAACCAAATTGTAGCTGAATCTTACTGCTTGTTCCTTGTTCTGTTGAACAGTCAAAAGACGGTATATTCTGGATGTCTTGGCAAGACTTTCAGATTCACTTCCGCTCTATATATGTATGTCGCGTCTACCCCCCTGAGATGCGATATTCTGTCCATGGCCAATGGCGAGGCTACAGCGCTGGTGGATGCCAAGATTATGCTTCTTGGAATCAAAATCCACAATTTCGATTGAAGGCCTCTGGTGCAGATGCATCATTGCCAATTCATGTTTTTATTACCCTAACACAGGTATACTTCAGCTGCAATGACCTGGAGTTTTTTTTCTTCTTTCATGGTGATTAACTCATTTTAATTTCTGTGTCTAGGGTGTGAGTTTTTCTAGAACGACAGCTGGTTTCCGGAATTATCAGTCTAGTCATGATTCGATGATGTTCTACATCGGGATGAGGATCCTTAAGACCCGTGGTCGCCGTGCTTCTTACAATATCTACTTACATGAATCTGTTGGGGGGACAGATTATGTCAATTCCCGTGAAATATCATGTGAAATGGTTCTGGATCCCGATCCTAAAGGTTACACAATTGTACCTACTACTATACACCCTGGGGAAGAAGCACCATTTGTTCTATCTGTTTTCACAAAAGCATGTATAACCCTGGAAGCTTTATGACATGCGGGATGGCTCCTGTTGTCTTCTTGTCCTTGGCCTGAGATCATGCTTTTAAGATTTCGACGAGCTTGGGTTGTTCGTAGATCTATCTACCTTAAACTGGCAGGCTTTGTTGGACCACAAACAGTTGTGCAGAGAGACCAGGTAATTCCATCTGAAGTCTCAGTTTACGTTTTCTACTTGTATCAATCCCTCAATATGCTTCTTTCTTTTTTACTTCACCTAATCTGTGTTCCCAAGAATCTGCTATAAATTCTTCCCATTTCTTGTCAACCA
The DNA here is from genome assembly GCA_963691705.1 of Viola odorata. Classification (NCBI taxonomy): domain Eukaryota; kingdom Viridiplantae; phylum Streptophyta; class Magnoliopsida; order Malpighiales; family Violaceae; genus Viola; species Viola odorata. The sequence goes on from OY829541.1 coordinate 65,733,561, forward strand.
CGTTTAGTCCTTGATTGTTGACTATGGTCTACTTAGACTTAGCATTTTGAATTCCATATCGGCGTTAGGGACATGTTACGAAAAATGATATAAATTGCATTCATGTGCAGATCAATTGTGCCGCTAGATGAGACCAATTCAACAAAAACCTTGGAATTTTACATAATTAGCTCTCATCTTACAGTTGAAGTTATACATTGCAGGCTCTGCAAGATGTGGTTCTCAGCTGCCTGCCAGGATTGCCAGTAAGTTAGAGCAAATCATTGAATTGGTGAAATGTTGAACTTGATATGTCGAGCAAGTTTTCAGCGCCAATCGAACCTGAGTGAGGCACAAACTGTTGCTTAATGCGATTTCGATCATTCCTGGCCGGGGTTCTCAGGGTGGTTAATTGTACATCTGTAGGTACTGTAATTTGCAAGAGATATAGGTCTAATCATGTAAATGAAGGAGAGAAAGAAGAAAGGTGAACAAAATAGGATTTTTTTTTTATTACTAATGCTAATTCCCTGGAAAAAGCATAGTAGCTGGTGAAGGTTTCAGCTACAGTTTTGTTGTGCTTTATAATCTCACCAATTTTTTTCACTTGTACAAATATTTCATCTGCAATATAGTCTCCATTTGTTTATTTTACTTTTATACTTGAATGCCACACGATATCGGTAGGGATAAAGAGGACAGCTCGGTGCTCGTGAAAGGATTCATCTTTAAATAAATGATGATGTTTAACATATATTTTTATCGTGTTAGAAAAAAAGAATTCTTAAATAGAAATTTTCTACAAATCCCGTAGCGTGAGGAACTGAATAAAAGTGACATAAATGAATAAGATTTCGCTTTGAGACGTATTTGAATTTTGAATGTAATTTGAGGTAGATTAAACGAAAAGGTGATAAAAAGAAAGTTAGGGACTGACCTGTTAATTGTAACAAATATTAGGGAGCAAGTTGCCACAATCAAATCCATTTTCTCCCTTTACCCTTATCTTACTCAATCAAAGACGAATCTTCTCCTCCATAGCCAACACGTTGCGTCATCTCCATCGCCCATTCTCCATAATCCAACCGCCCTTCTCTCCTCCCTCATCTCATATATATACCATCTCTCCTCTCCTTCCATACCCTACGCAACACATTTCAGACCTCTTCGTTTTCTTTTCTATTTAAAGAAAAGAAAAGAAAAGAACAGAGCAAATTCTACAGATCTCTCTAAAACTAAACCGAATTAAACATAAATAAATACAGAAAAACGCAACAATTCAAGCTAAAATCAAACCTCCAATTTGGATTTATCGTTGTTCGTTTATTCTTTTTGTTGTTGTTGTGGCGGATCGGAACCTAATAACGATGAACGATCAGTCTCAGATGATGAATCAGCCGCCGCCGGTGCAGATGATGAACCCGGCGGTTTTGAACCAATTGAATCCGGCGGCGGTGGTTCAGCCGCAAATCATGAACCCGAACCAGCCGATGATGATGATGAGTCACCAGCAGCAGCAGCGAAGCTACAAGCCGTGGCAGCAGCAGCAGAGTCATGGTTTCATTCCGTCGAAACCAAGAACAAGTAACAACTGGAAGGGGAAGAACGTCAAACCGACGAACATGACCGTCGGGACTACCAATACGACCACCGCATCTGGTGGTGCGAGTACCGTAGGGTACAAGCCGCCCAGCTTGAACGAACTGCAATCGCAAAACAGGGTGAAAGCCAGGAAATATTATCATCCTAGGAAGAAATTCAACAATCGGTTTGCTCCCTACGCACCGCGTAACACGACTTCGTTTATCATCAGAGCTAAGAAGTCCGGAGGAATCGCGTCGCTGGTGTCGCCGTGTCCGGTGACTCCGGCGGTGTTGCCCACACCGATATTCTCGCCGTCACGGGAAGTGTTAGGAGATATGGCTAAGGAAGAGTGGGGCGTGGATGGATATGGGACGATGAAGGGGCTGATTAGGCTGAGATCTCCGCCTGGTGCAGATGAGGAGGAAGAAGATGAAGGAGGGAATGGGTCCAGCGAGAGTGACGTAGAGGAGCATGTGGAGGTGGAAAGGAGGTTGGATCATGATTTGAGCAGGTTTGAGATGATATATCCGAGTTATAGTGAGTGTGGGGGAGGTTATAATAATGTGTTGGAGAATAGGGTGGATGATCAGGATATGCATATTGCACAATTGGAGGAGGAGAATCTGACACTGAAGGAAAGGTTGTTTCTGATGGAGAGGGAAGTAGGGGAGATGAGGAGAAGATTGCAGGTTTTGGAGAGCCGAAGTGGAGTGGTTGGCGGTGGCGGCGGAGGTGTGGAGGATGTGAATGAGGAGGTTGTAGAGAATGCATATGCAAATGAAGAGAATGAAAGTGATGGAGGATCAGATGTTGGTGGTGGTTCTGCTAATAATGAGGTGACCAAGGAGGAGAGTCGTGATGTTTGTATGGAAGAAACGATGCCTACTGATGAAGGAATTATGAACGGTGGTGAGGCTAAGGTTGGAGAAGCAAGAAGAAGGTTAGGGGAGAGTGATGAGTTGAAGAGTGAGGATATGGAAAAGATGGTTGCAGAGGGTGATCATGCTGTGGTTGCAAAGAGTGGTGGTGATACAAAAACGATGCCTACTGATGAAGGAGTTGTCAATGGTGGGGAAGCTAATGATGAAAAAGATGGAAGTAGGTTAGGGGAGACCAATGAATTGAAGGGTGAGGATGCTGAAAACATGGTTGCAGAGGGTGACAATGCTGTGGTTGCAACGAGAGGTGGTGATGATACATTGGATGAGATTGTGCAGGATAATGTGGCAGCAAATGAGCAAGGGTAACTGGAGAAGAGCATTGGCCGTGGTGACTAAATTTATGGTCTCTCGTTAATGCCTCTTCTCTGAATTGATTGAGTATTCTGCTTACAACTTTGGGCAAGTGATAGATGTGCTATGCGTAGGTCATCTTTCTTTTTCTTTTGGGTCTTTAATGTTTTGGATTGTGTGAAGGCAAAGATGATGAGGGAAGGCGTCTCCATATTCCCCCATTGACCTAACAATTGTAGGAAGTAGGGTCGATTTCTTTTAGGGCTGTTTTCACGGGTTTTTGAGGTGGATGGGCAGTTAGGATGGAGGTTTAGTTTGTGAACAGATATATATGTACCTGACTTTTATTGCTTTTGGGTTCAAATAGAACTTTGAGTGTGTAAGCTAAATCTTTGACTGTGATGCATCAGCTTCTCTTTCTCATGCTATTAAAACTTTATGATATATTTGTTAGCATTTCTTTTGTGAAGATCCTATTTTCATGTTCTTTGCTAGTTTATTGGAGCTTTATTCAGTTCTCTATCATTTAGAGGGTTACTGTCTGTCTTCTGCAAGTTTAATTTTAATGTTTGTATTTGTTCTTTCTTGAAGGATTCTGTTGGTACTGTTTATTATGGGTTCCTCTTAATGGTCTTTGTGGCAGTTTGGTTTCTTCGATAGATCTTAGAGTGCTGGATCCTGAATAACTTCTCTCCCTGAAATCCTAGTTGTAGTAAGTTTTAACTGGCCAAGTGATTGATTTATTTCTATCTGTAATTGGGAGGATGTTTGTTTCCTTACTTAAAATCAAAATGTTAAATCTGTTCTTGGGTATCTAGTGGAGCCTCTTGTTCATCTATACTAAATTGTACTTGTGATGCACATTGATTCTTACCTGTAAGTTTTCATTTGAGTCATTTTTGGCTTGTTACAGTGTGCCTAGCACGTTTTCTCCTGCATGGAAATGGGAGAAAATGGTTGGAATTGGAAAGTGCGGGCCTAAAAGGAAGCTGCCCTGTTTGGAAGATCTCTACAGATTTCCCTCTTAACGTGGCTCCCCTTCAACTTTGAGTTCATTAATTGTTGATTTATAGGTATTTTGTCCTCTGAATGTCCGATATGCAAAGTTTTATATGTTGGTGAAGAACTAATGGTAGATCATATGGAGTTTTTAGGATAATGATAGCATTCGTTCTCTCAAATCCAATGGTAGAAAATTTACAGTCACCAAATTCCATGGTCGATCTATATAGCTAAATGCTTCGTGTTGATATTGCATGGTTGATGTCTCATGAGCACATATCCACATGTAATGACATGATGAAGGCAATTTAACATAGTAACGTAGTACTCACCATCTTGTATCTGTCAAATTGGTTTTGACAGTCGACTGAGGAATGCAATAAGCTTGTGGAGATCAAGTAAGTATCTATATTTGCATAGCATAGCTCCTGAATTCACACTTCACCTGCTAATTGGGAAACGTTAGCTCATTATACTTACCTTCAGAGATGTTTGGTAGGTATGTGGGTTTGAAGTAGCAATCAGCGTCTCTGCAGATGGCTATTTATGTGATGGGGACTGGAGAGGATGGTGGACAGAAACAAATTGTTAATTGGATGCAAGAATTCTACAAGTTTGAAGTAACTTTTGAAACCTGAAACAGGTAGTCATCCTGTGAACCTTGAAAACTAATTTAAGGCATGTTTGGCCTTGCCCTTGTCATCCTGGGAAACTATTCTTGGCATTCGCGAAACTTGTTATGTGAAGGATTAGGGTGATTGAGATGCCATACTATCTTTTGATAACATGGATTCCTATTTCTCAATGATATCTATTGATCAAGACAATTGGTTAAATCCCGTGAAATCATTTAATGGAAGTACATTGATATGATTCACTCAAATTTTGAAATGTGTGTATTGTTTTGGCAAATTGGCTGAGTTTCCTTCTCTGGTTACTTGATAGAATGTTTGTATATTTAGGACTGCCATGTGTTTCTCATCTCTTGAACTATTCTTGCATGGTTAGACTATTGAAGGTATGGCTTATTCCATCCATCTCTATGCTTTCAACCATTGACCACATAATTTGTGCCCCTAACTTTGTATTGCTTAGAACTCAACGCCACTATTCTTGAACAACTTGGGGTCGGGACCCCCTTTCGCACTATTACCCATACGAAAATAATGGGACAAATTGGATTCAACTGTTTTTCAGATGGAACCGGGTGCTACCCAAGTTGGGAGCATCATCCTATGTAGGAATCTACATCCTTTGAGCTGTGTGGTGGGTGAGAAATGTAGCACATACTCTTGTATCTGTACCGTGCATTCTTAAATCGGATTGTTCCGGTGTTGTATTGCATTGTTTTTGTGCTGTTTGTTCATGGTCCTTGCATCGTTTGTCAAGCACCTAGTTATGAGCATTATTTTTCTTGCCAGATTCTAAACCTGATTTTATTTAGTGTAACTTTATTTTTTTTTTCGCGATTAGATCCATCAACAGATTATGAGCCTGTAAAACAGAGTGACCAGCTTATAAAAAAAGAAAAGAAAAGAAAAACAGAGTGACCAGACTTAACGTGGTGATATTTTTAACTTCAAACCACATTTTTTTTCTTCCAAATATGTTAATTATTATTCAGGTTTCTCTCAAATTTCTGTCCAGGGAAGTGAGAGTGAAGAGACATGCATCGTTAATATTCTCAACATATATGAACAGAAGCAACAACCCCACTGACGTGGGAAGTCCTTGTCAAAAGTGGAAGCACTAAATAAAAGTCGTTAAAGTGGAGGAAAAAGGCAACAAAGACCGCATCAAAATGATGGCAACATCAATAATGCATCACATAGATATCATACCCAACCGTAGCATACACTGCAGTCATCTTATGGGTTCTGGCCTGAACATAGCCTCTGGCAAACCGGAAAAGCCCGCTTCCTCCGATCACCGGCATCTCCCTCACCGTTGACATAATGGAGTTCCGGCCAAACACCGTGATTGTGCTACCGTTGTACTTTCCTTCAATGAAAGCAAAATTCATAGCCATGAGCAACCCAATTTCATGCTGTGAAGCTTGTGCATAAAGCCCTTGTGCCCTTCCGACCAATTTAGATGTAATCTCTGGACCGATGGTGAGTGCATTATCTATCATCCTCACCATACCAAAGCCTAGTATTGATGAGTTGTCCGGCGGTGACACCACTTGGACTGCGCTGGGGTTAGGCCCAGAAACCACATCATGCCAATACAACTTAAAATGGCTCACCTTTTCTTTCTTGAATCCTAGCTTCTTCTTGTCCATGATTCTCCCAAATTCATGACCTTCAATGGATCCGGTGACCGAAATTATGGCAAATAGGGTAGACAGAAGGAGGAGAAGGATGTTTTTTGAAGCAAAAGATAGATTTCTAGCCATTTAGTCAAGATCGGAGTTCTTTTTTCTTTTGACAAGATTGGTGGTGCTATATGGTGCTATAGGATCTACATGCCTATATATGTAAATTTACATATACAAAGAGGAGAACTGGCTAGTGGCTGGTTTTTTTTCTCCTTTATTTTCAAAAGATTTTTTTTGAAAAGAAGAAAATTGTGTAGAGGAGGAGCGTCATCATTGTACCCCCATACACATGCTTGAATACATGTGACATTTGTTTGAATTTATCAAACTTGTCAGTGACTTCTTACATCCCACCAACCCCACTATGCATCATGGAGTCTTCTTTTACAAGGGTTGGCACTTCCCAGTTTCATCATATGATGAAACTTAAACACTAGCTATGTAAGTCAATTGATCAACGAAATAATTGGAAATTTGTTGCATCACGCAGTCTAGACTCTTGAATTGACTTAGGTTGTTCTCTTGAATGTTTCAATGAAAATCTCAATTTATGATAAAAAAAAACCTCCTCCTAGTTCTATTTTTATCGATTGGTATGGAACCAAAACTCACTTATACTTTTGGAAAAAAAAGAAAAAAAAAAAAACTCCGGCTCGAATTAATTGAATGTAAAGTATCAAATACAAAAACAAAACTCGCAGTGAATGATCTGATTATTGAAAATTAGTCGTTGGCTTTATAAAGCCTTACATTTAACAGAGAATGAGAAAAAACAGTCACTTAGCACATATTATGCATAGTGATTTTGATAACATAATAAATATTAGAAATATCTCTAACTAACTCAATAAAAATAGGTTTTTATTTCAACACAATTTCCATCCATATAAAGAAGAAGAAGAAAAAAAAGCTAGCCCACCGACGTGGGTAAAAGACATTGAAGTGGAGGAAAAGGTTACAAATCTGAGGTCAATAATGCATCACGTAGATGTCATACTCAACTGTAGCATCCCCTGTACTCAGATCAAACTTATGAGTTCTGGCCTGAACATAGCCTCTGGCAAACCGGAAAAGCCCGCTTCCTCCGATCACCGGCATCTCCCTCACCGTTGACATAATGGAGTTCCGGCCAAACACCGTGATTGTGCTACCGTTGTACTTTCCTTCAATGAAAGCAAAATTCATAGCCATGAGCAACCCAATTTCATGCTGTGAAGCTTGTGCATAAAGCCCTTGTGCCCTTCCGACCAATTTAGATGTAATCTCTGGACCGATGGTGAGTGCATCATCTATCATCGTCACCATACCAAAGCCTAGTCTTGATGAGTTTTTCGGCGGCGTCACCACTGGGACTGCGCTAGGGTACGGCCCGGCAACCACATCGTGCCAATATAACTTGAAATGGCTTACCTTCTCTTTCTTGAATCCCAGCTTCTTCTTGTCCATGATCCTCCCAAATTCATGATCTCCAACGGCTCCGGCCACAGCAATTATTGCTATTAGGGTAGATAGGAGGAGGAGAAGGGTGTTCTGAGGAGAAAAGGAAGGATTTCTAGCCATTTGGGCAAAGATTGGAATTCCTGGCAATGGTATGGTGATGGAGGGTTTCTCTTTTTTCCGAAAGAAGACAACCGTGTAGAGGAGTAGCTAGTGTGGTTTGGAGATGGACATATATTATGTTATGTGATCATCATTTTACAGACATGCTTTATTGACTGACTTTTAGCTTGTAATTCGATGATATTTTCGATCATGACAGGTGGAATTTTGAGAACTTGTTTGAAATCTAGTGGAATGGGTTGGGCCAAATTTGGACCGGAACCTCGGGCTCTTTGGCCCAGCATCAAACGAGAATTTAAAAGAAAAATCAACCAGGAGAATTCTCATGGGTCAGATCAAATTTGGGAGGTAATAGAAAAATTCTTGTACTTTTCAGTGAAAATCTCAACTTATGATAAAAAAAAGACCTCCCTCGTTTCCTTCGCTGTGGAAAAAACCTCAATTAAACTAATGTTTAATAATAAAATCTAAACTGTGATTATAAAAATGGTTCAACTGACACCCTCAAAAATCAATTGGATCTAATTAAATATTAAAATTGCAGAAAAAATATTTATATTTATGCTATTATATTTATTTACACGTCATCAATTGGATAATATTTTATGTTTCTTTTTTTTAAGTCTGAATTTTATATATTATTATTATTATTATAATTATAGAAACGAAAGCACCCACACAAAAAAGGAAACGTATTTGATTTTTTATCCAGGACTAAAATTAGAAACATAAATATTAAATAAAACCATACAAAAATAGAATAAAATTTTATACATACATAGTGTTTCTTAAGAAAAAGAAAAAGAAGATAGCAAAGGTAGGTAAATGCTAATTATATGTAATTGAGACGACAAGCATCTCTCTTTAATTAAGTAATTAAAGGGAACCAACGTTCATGGAAAGAGGATTGATACGAGATCATGAAGATGAGAAAAAGAAGCAAGAATCCAACACCCCAAGGAGATCCTCCTGCTCTATGAAGTGCATCTTTCTCTGGTAATGATGTGAAAAGTGGGAAGAATGATCCATTCGACGACAAGCAGTGGACAAGAAGGAGCAATAAGAGAGGAGAGAGCATGAGGAAAAGCTTCACTTGGTTGACCATCTCCTCAAGCTTGTTCTCATAGTTGATGTACCATGAGAATCCTAAGACAAACAGGAGAATGGTTATGAAGAACCATAAGTGGAGAGGAATGGAGATCAAGTAGTAGACATAGTCCAAGTAACTATTACTTGAGTTGTTGATGTAGTAGTGATTGGCCATATTGGTGGTTTTTTTGTGAAACGATAGTAATAATTGTAGATAGGGGAGAGAGTTATATAAAGATGTGTTGTTATTGTAGTAGTGGTTTGTAGTTTTTCTTTTCTAGAATGGCCTGGGGTTTGCTACAGAGCAGAAAATTTGTGGAGTTAGGCAATTGCCTTTATAGGCAGAAAAGAAGATTTTTCCTTTTTTGTTCCAGATAAAGTTATATCTTAGTGCCTAATTAACAGGTGTAAAGAGTATATGATAGATCTGACCCAGATTAAAAAATTGTTCCATTTATTTATTAGTGTAACAGATTGATTAAAGGACAAAAAAGTAAACTACTTAATCTCTAAATTTGTAATAGAACATGTTGTCTCTTTTATATGAAATCTCATATCTAACGAGAGCAATGATATAACTAAAATATTTGGTCACTCAGCTCTCTTTCTTGTTTATTTATACTTTTGCTGGACTGATTGTGGATGACTCTACTAAAATAAAAGGAGAAGATACAGTATTTTTTTTTTCCACATCTAATTTGATTGAAGGGTTTTAGCATAGTTGTCCATATTCATTTTTAAGTTTCAATATGTTCATTTAAGCTTTCATTTAATTATTTTCTTACATTATAGTTTTAATTCGATTTCACCTTTGCCCGCTTATATGGTTTCAAACCATGCATCGTCCTGCAAACACTATAAGCAATGTCTATATAATACACACAAAGAATCACTTGATGGTGACAAATAAGAATGTCAAAGGGAAATGGAAAAGCCCAGCTTCTCCATCAGCAGCTATTTAATTCAATTCAGCATACACTTATAGTTTGTGTAAAGCGAGTTGGCCTTTTTGTGGGTTTGCTTGGATTTTTTATAAGAAATGAAATAAGTAGCAAATGAATTTGCATAGCAGAAAAGGCTAAAACACTAGCTGATTAACTAAAAACAAATACTTGAATTAATTATGGTGGATTCCATTTCCAATGCAGACCACAGGGACGGTGCGAATCTCTCAAAGTTTTGAGAGGAATCTACCAATCAGAGAGTGCCACACGTACCAGTACCACCGACCAACCACCTTTCTTTCCTAGTATAATTCTTGCAATGAGGACCGACCCAAGGAGAACTTGTAGCATGGAACAAGGAAAAAAGACCGAGTCATCCTTTCCAGGAACCGGACAAGACTAATTTCCTACCTGGAAGAGAGAAGGAAAAAGGAAATCGTAAAGTTGTAAATATACTATAGTGGGTAGTGGTGACCCATCTCATCCTTAGCTTTTTACCTTCTTCTTTTCCCACAATATATTCCAGAAAATAATTTAAACTTCTTTTCCTTTATTCGAAAACCTTAGAAAGTTTAAACTTTGCTTTTTTAACATCCCACAAATTTCAAATTTAAAAGCAAAAAAAACGGAACGCCTCTACACAATCACATGAACTAAGCTACTGAGGAATCAATTTCTATTAACAAATACGGATTAGATTGATTCGCTGATGTCTACAGATTAACATACAGGCAGGGCAGGATGAAACCTGAATGCAACATATTATAGAATACATAACAGAACCACTCAAACAGTAAGCACGCTTTGCACTATTAACATCGCTACGATAAGACCCTAAAACGTAAGTCAAAACTCAAAAGAGTTTGCTGAAGTGATGCTCTTAGTATCAAAAACTAAACTACAAAACATTTTACAATGATACCACCGTGGGACGTCATATTCCAGTGTTGGGGTTGTTTCCAGCAAGAATGAGAGAAATCTCCAACCCTCGGCTGAAGGCTTGGTTGAACATCAGCCGAGTTTGGAATGTTGATACAAATGGGAACCATGAGAAGAACGCAATTGGAATGAAGATGACCATCCCCATCCCGGCATCGTAGAGACGAGCAATAGAGCGAATTGATTTCCATAATCCTAGCTTCTTCACCAGAGGTTTCCAAGCAACAGCAATCTGACAAATATCATTATAACGTCAAACTATGCACATAGTATAAGGAAAGATGGCATTAGCACAGTGTCTAACAAAATGATACATGCTTGTATATAGGCTAAGTCGAAGTCGACCTACATTTGGACATCATGTGATGTTTTAACATACAGACATCGTACTCAATTGTTTTGCATACACTGTTACATTCGAGTATGATAATTTTTTTATTTATTTTTATCATAGCCTCATATTCACGTTATCCAAAATGAAATATTCACTTCCAGCAGTTTTTACACATAACAGTCATGCGTGAACAAAGTTTTCAAGATGGTACATGTTATTTGCCAGCAATTCTTTCGATCAACAATCATGAGCAAACAAAACTTATCAACTAAACTATGATATGTGGCATGCTTTACATTCTAACATTGGAATTGCCCAATTAAAAGCCATTATTTGTCATTGACAAAGATGACTGTGCAGCCATTAAGAAAGTTCACTAGAGAAGAAAACTAGAAAGAATAAAAGGGGACGAAAACTCACAGATAGAATTCCCCATCCAGTGGGTATGAATGCCAAGATGCATGCGAATATATCAATAATTGACAGATCAGTGAAGGCAACCGCAACTGATACACCAGCCAGTGCCAACAAGAAGGAGACACCTTGGACAAACCGTAACAACAGCTGGAAGTTGACAGAAATCTTCTGACTGAAGGTGAACACCTGCAGAATAGAGGTTTTGAAGAACGATTCAGTTCGAGGAAACATGGCAAATCAAAGAACTAAAAAACTCAACAGTTGGGCTTGTTAGAGTCGTATTGCAAACCTTGAAAAGAAGTAAAAGGCCAGCTAGAACAACCCAAGATAGGCCGTACACCTGTGGAAATATCAAAACACCCATGTTAAAAATGATGGTAATGACAGCTAGCCATGCAGTTGATGACAAAACCATGTCATGATTGGAACCAAACAGAAAAATAATCAACATGCTTAAATTTCATGTCCACTCTCTCGTGGAACCAAATAAATTGCTTTATATCTTGGAAAGAAGAGAGTAAGGAAAGTAAATAAACATCAGGAAGCATAATAAGATATTTAGCAGCCAATTGCAGGCCGAATTGGAAAGATGAAAAGGTATCTATAAACGAAGTTGAGGCATTACAGTTAATGAAGTGTTGTGACCCTGTACATCCAGTTTGTACACAATGCCATACTGGAAGATAAAGAATCTGAGACTCAAAATTGTCTCCATTATCCGCCCTGATGGGGTCTTTATATGTGCCTGCATGGTTAGCAAGAAAGAAGGTCAAAAATATTACAAAATAAAAGCAGACAAAACTAGAAGTGAACCAATTGTGGACTCGCCTGGTAATAACAGGTTAAGCGTCCATAGTTCATGGAAAAGAAATCACCATTTTTTTGGTGCTAAAACAACTTGGATATTAACAGGTAAATCAGAGTACAAAGCACAGTCTGGAAAGCTAAGTGAGCAGTGGCCCAGTTGGTTAGTGCTGACCCGATCACGGAAGAGCGTTATAATCCCCAAGGTAAGCAATTTTATAACTTTTATCAAGCGCCTAAAATTAATGTCACCAAGGAGGATAGAAGGGTGAATTTGTCCCAAGGGGGTCTCGGAAAACTTATAATGGGGCAGCTGCACACCCCGTAACAAATGCCGTTTGGGAAGAGGGTGATGGCCCCATCACATTAGGCTAAGTTAGTCTAAGCTAACAATGAGGCACAGTAGTAACATGTCTTGGGTGAGGACATCACCTATTTTTTCTTTAGTGACCCTCACTTAGATGCATCAATTAATACAGGGCAATCCAAACTGAGATTCAACCCCAAGCACACGATAAAAAGTCTATTGTACACGAGGTGGAAAGTCCAGCCTATACATGTAATTTTAAAACACATAGGGAAGAGACTCAAAATAAAAGACTTACCAGTTCCTCATCCCACCACGCTTCCCAGCTTTCTTGCCCCTTGACCCCAATACCACCTCGGTAAAGAAGCCAATTTGTCCAATCTCTGAAGTCCTCCACAACCCTAAACGTACGAACTCAAATGTTAAATTGTCAAAAAGCCTAACAGCAAAGAAATAAGAAAATCAGTGCTTACTTTTGCCACTCAAACCCAGATGGATTGAACAGATAGGGAGCAAAGAGCCACGAAAGTGCCATGAACCAACTGCTAACTGAAAGAAGAATATATGACAAGGCACCGCCTTCGTTGTACCCGTATGCGAGGTATACTACCAGCAAAAGTCCAATTTCAATCCTGAAGACAAACAAAATTATTGTCATACCCAAACTGAAAACAGAAAGGGGAAGGGGAAGGGGAAGGGGAGGGATGGGGGGTGTTGTTGAAGGAGATAGAGACTCACCCTTTTACAAAATGACTGCGCGAGTAAAGCCTATAGTTTTCTGAAAATTTAATATGTCGGACCACAAACCCTCTACCAGTAGCTTGATACTGTTAGGAGAGAAAAAAAAAACCATTTAGGCAATCCCATTAAATTAGTAAAATAAATATAGAAGGAAAGGATGCATACCTTAGCACCACCATGAAGGATGGCCCGTCCAAAATAATGTGTTCGTGTGCCCAAGGAGAATGTGAAGAATACAGAGCATAGCTGAAACTGCATCGTGAGGAAACTGACAATGGCCTGCAGCAATAATTAGAAGATTATGGTACAAAAACTTGATTGACAAATAGAAAACCATGCCACCATAGCACGTAGAAATGCAATTAAGCATTCAATCTGTGCCAACAAGTCTAAGATTAAATATCGATTTCAGTGACCATGAAAGATGGAACAATACAAAGAAAACTACAGACTCAGGAATTAGTTAAAAACTAACATGCAGGTTGATGCTGAACAAGCCAAGGCAATATTTAATGTTATTGTTATTTTATTTTTTTTCTTAGTTTATATCAAAATAATAATTTAGAACAATTTAGTCATTTTAGTCATTTTAAGTGATTTTACAAATTTTAAGTCATATGAATTACGGTTTTCTATTTAGCTGATTTATAGGACTGTGATTATATTAGTAATCAACTCATCAGAAATTTATTAGTAAATCATAGGTCAGGCTATTATTTCAAACTGGTGCAAGAATCAAACTGTGAAATATATGGTTTGACAGTTTCCGACAAGGTTTAAAACAGTTTCTGCACTATTATTGCTCGAAGGGAAGGCTCCTAAAGAAACAATCCTAGAGAGTGTTACTACACTTTGTTTTGTGGCAGGGGATTTGCCTCAGAATGATGTGACAAATCAATATCTTATGTCATATGTACTTCACCTTTTTATCATAACTTTTACAAAACATATTGACAAGAGTTATTTTATTTGGAAATTTGATCTTATTATTAGGAGCATGATAATGAGGATGGAGATTTATACTGTATTTTAAGTTTGATTATGACATGAATAAGAATCATGTAGGATTTGGCATAGTTTTTTTCTTTTGTTTGCCTAAGATAAAAACATCTTCTGAGCGAAACTTTTATTTTTGATATGAAGAAGCTAATTGGTATTCATTAGACAAAAAATTTAACTACTATGCAAAATGAAAATTGTATTTAATTGTATACATTTACCATGTTTAAAACTGAAGACAGTATTTTAGAACAACTAGATTGAAGAGATTCTATTATACCTTCTTATTTATATTTGTTCCAGTGCAGTATTGTGCAAGTCTTTCAGTTATCGGTGTGCTTAAGACCAGTCATCGACAACATTTAGCTAACTGTATTCATATATCTCATGCACCACATGTTTTATTTCTAGGATATAATCACGTATTAACCCTCTGTAGGTGCAGACTCATTTCATCCCACCAAGCAAAGCACTGGGGCAAGGATGAGGTACAAAAGTACAACGATCAAGGACTACATAACAATAGGAGTAGGCTAGTCCAAACAAATAACAAAACCTTGTCACCTTGGATAACCTTTGCCTTCATGCAGAAGCCTTTAAACTAAGAAAATATAGAGAGGCGGAGAAAGTAGTTACCCTCAGAAAACCCTGCTCCAAGATGAAGCCCAAAACCATCGGTATAGCAGAGAACACACCAATTTGGAAGAGAAATTGTGTATTCATAGCAGCACTAAGGGAAGTGTTCTGTGTTACTCGAGCTCTCACTTGTATTGCTTCACCAACTCCAGACAGTGCCTGCAACAGTACAGCATCTTAGTGGAAGAAAAGAGTTCAAGAAAAATTAAAAGGGGTGTTGAGGGGGGTTGTGAGAGGCTAGGAAGTGGGGAAAGCATGGACGGTGAAGGCAGGTTGGGGAAAGGGTGTAAATTGTTAACAGGATCGACACATAGGCCCTATCTGACAAAAATAGGGACTATTAACTATTCAAATTCAAAACATTTTGTATACCCAGTGAACAAATACTAAGCTTACCAAATATAATTTCCCATAAAGGAAGACGTACACAGTAAGCACCGTCAACTGCAAAAGTTTGAGAACAACAAACTTGTTAGGATAGCAAAACTGGCAAGGAAATGATAACTTTGCGTTCTTAACGGTCAAGTATGATAACTGGCAATAGTTGCCTACCATTGTGCAAAAATAGTATCCCACAGTGGTGAAGTAGAATGACATCATTCGGAAAAAATCGAAGAGCTGTCCAAGCCTGTATATATCCCGACTAAGAACTTGCTCACCATTGCCACCTGCAACCTTTCCTTCAAATATTGCGATCTGATTGAGACCGACATCTCGTCCTTTGCCGACCTGCAGATTTGGCTTAGGATTCCAACTGTATCCCTTCACCCCAAGTACTAAATAAGGACATGAGAAATCATACCTGAATATACTCATGATGTGTGATATTTCCCTGACGTAAAGTAGAGTTAAAGCCTGCATGTCACATTGAAAGACAAGGTTCAGTTAGAAAGACATGAGATGGCTAAAAACAACTGCCACTGGAGATTTCTAACATGAGAATGCAATAGCTATAATGAGCAATGTAATGATGATAAAGGCCCCAGTAGAATATGAACATAGCATCACAAATGAGGAAAGGAGAGAGATCCTAACACCATTCATATTGCAAAGTAAACCAACATTCAGATTTTAATCATCTAGATGAAACTGTATAGGAGAGATTCTGTGAGATATTCAAAAGTTGAACCAACAGATAAAACAATTCCTTAGTTCACAGTTAGAGATAAGATACAAAAATATTACCACCGCCTAACATAATCATAAATAGGAGAATTAGTTGGGACCAAGGAGAGAAAAGAAAAGCATGTCAATAAGTGGCGGAGTCATGCCTGCAAAGATATCTTCGCTGATGTTAATAACACGAGAAGCCTTGCTGATACCTCCCCGTGTTATGTGGAAAACTCTGTCAAAAACATCAGGATGACCATAGTGCATACGAACCCTGGATTACATACATGATCAACATGAGCCAATCTAGACTATAATGTTCCCATATGTTATCACAATGTGGCTTGCTTGAAAACAATATAGAAGAGATATCGCTTACTTTAAAGGGTTAGCCAGGACACGTTGACCAAGAGTTACAAAACAACTTTCCTGGTTTGACATAAATGAGGCTAAGGAGGACACACTGCACACCATTACAAAGTAACGATAAGGAAAATTTTAAAAATTTAGGGGAGAAAAATATAGTTCAGCCAAGGAGTACCTTCCCGTAAATACATGTTCCCGAACACCAAGAATTGTTGGAGGACGAATGCCATGATTACGATGGAACTCTTCAAGCAGATTCCTCATTTTCAATGCTTCCTCAAAATAATTGTCCTACAATTTCATGCAATTTATACCATGCATGGAAGACCAAAGACGGCTATCACATATCTGAGTGTACCAAACCAGATCAAATACCATAAAAATTTATTGTAGGAACCACATAAACTGCACAGAAATCTGAAAACTTCTCATTTCATGCAATAAAAGTAAGTCCACATGTGTCATCATGGAAAGCAAAAAATACAATAGCAGTGAATAAAAAAAAAAAAAAAAAAAAGAGCCATCACTAGAAACACAGGCACACATTTTAAGTAAAAAAGTTACATAAAGGAACACAACAAAGGAAAGTACCTGATTCATATCAATCGTTTGAACAGCACTTCCACGAGTAAATATAACTGCATGATTTTGATTCTCAGGTTTTCCTTCACCCAGTTTAGGATTTCCAGGCAACTTTACAGAGTAAATTTCCTGCATTATAAAAATGTCAAAAAAAAGTCAGAACATTGCTAAGATGTTCAATCAGCTAGAATGAACTCGCCTTCAGATAAAATAAAGTAAAGGTGTTGCCAATCCCAGCTCGATGCAAGTAGTCTAAATAGGTCTGAATAAACTCATAACATTGCTATAAAATACTCCCTCCCCTCCGTCCCAAATAAGAGTCCACTTAGAATTTTCACACAAATTAAGAAAGTGCAATAACTGCACCCACAAGTTGTATTCTTCCCTTCAACTTTCCACTATATCCCTTATACTACAAAACTGTTAAGAGTTGACTGGAACGCTTATTTTTGGACATACAAAAAAGAAAAAAAGATACTGTTTTGGGACAGGTGCAGTAGAACAGAGCTCCAAAGGCTGCTAATGGATAACCAACAGCTGGAACAATATAGAGAAAATAGGGAAATAGAGAGTTTTGTACATGCAAAGACAAGCAAAAGAAGAATTTTAAAAGTGCAACACAATCAGTCAGTCCGGCACTGCTAGCAAGGATATCAACAGTACTTTGATCAATTTGGCAGATATAGCTAAGAAGTATAAAAGTAGGCTCACAATTATCATCTTAGAATTATTTAAAGTAGCCGCATATTATCAGAGGAAAGATGATGTTCCTGGATATGGACACAATACCATAGCAATCTCAGCCCAAAAGGGCCAAATCTAAGACTTGGAGAGTATCACATCATGATAGAGAGAAGAGAGGTGAAGGCTGGAGGATATATAGTGGCTTGACATCAAGCATACAATAACCATTTTTGTGCATTTACTAATGTTTAATTTCCCAATACTCTAGGGTCCAAACTAAAGCAATTTTTGGAACAAATACTATGACACAACTGCTGACATTTTCCCATCTACCTCACTAATATTTGGGTTGATATGATTTGGGATAAAAACAAAATTACATCAGGTATTAAACTCTTCACAGCAAAAGAACCATACTAAAGCAATGAAACATAGGAACATCCGGTTAGATGTTACAAATGAAAACAGTACTAGTATTTTAAACAAATTTGGACTTGTGAAATGTTTGAGCTGTCATAACTAATCATCATAGTTCAAGGAATACAAAAGCGAGCTACAAGCAACAGGACAATTTTGTGGAGGGACTAGGCAGTTTAAAGCATACAAAGCTTCCCAATCATATACCGTCAGTGGATTCAAGACTACTGTTGTGAAGCTTTTCCATAATGTATTTATCAAATATCACATCAATTTCTGGCTAAGAACCGTCAGCGCTTGAAGACAGAATAAGCATTACTACAATCTAGGGCTAAGTTTCCAGAAGAAGCACCATAATTGCTAGAATTTTTCTTCCCTAAATGCTTATAAAAAGACATCCCCTTTCTTATTCAGATAACACACAAGTCAAGAGAAAATGAGAAATATTATCAAAATGCTTTTAGGAAAAATCTAATAACTAGCAAATTAGTCAAAGCATCAGAGGGAATGCAAGATGTGAACCTTATCTTTTCCATTGATATCAGCTTTCACAAGCTTTGAGTAGAATTCTTTCTGCGTTTTACCACCATTCAGAGTCTCCACTTCATCAATGAAAGCAACACGAAGGGCTTCATTTCTATAACAGAAGTAAATGGGTAATCATTAGCCGCTAATGATACACACACATTGTATAATGACTTCCAGGCACCCCCAGTGCAACAACATCTAATCCCAATAAAAAGGCAATTATGTGGAATACACACGAAGAAGCTGGCTGGGACTCACCTTTGCATGAGCATTGCAATGTCAGCAGCCTCAGGTTTTTGCTCCTCCTTCTGTTTTCCATATATTTGGCATGTAACCACATATGTAAATTTCAGGTCAGCAATGGCCCTTGCCTCAGGATACAACTCAAAACCTTGAGTATCATTCGCATCAATCACAGAAACTGCAGCTTCCATATCTGGCCAGGCATTGGCATACATCACAGATTACTGACAGTGCAAGGCGAACAAAAGAAAGATATAAATTTACTAACCTCCAGGATTTGCTCTCTCCAAATAAGCCTGAAGCATAATAGCTTTCCTATAGTACATCATCCCACGAACTAGAAATAGCAAAAGAGTACGTCAGCACCATATGATAATTTCTAGAGGTATGAACCAATTTCAGCAGCAAATACCAATAAATATCAATGTACATCAACCAGCAAAGTAAGAGAAAAGATTCATGCAGGACAAACAGAAAAAAAGATAATATAACCTACTCTATAATACACTGGGACAGCCCTCAGAATCATCAACTGAAGCACAGCCTCAATACAAAAGAACAGGCAAAAAAATATTATGATAACTAATTTTATTCATAATTATATAATAATGTGTTTTTAATAAGAAATGTGTGCTTGTACGAACACACAAAACCATGGAGATTTTAAAACCAAATATAGGTAAATCACCAACAAATCTAAGGAACAATGCATAATAATATTTTGCCCACTAAAAAAATTATAAAAACAACTTCCTTAATGGTGAAATTACAAAAATAATAAAATATCCAATAATCTAGAGAAAATATAGCTCTGCGGTCTGCACAACCAACATGTCTGGATAGAATGCTGAAAGATAGCACAAATGAATCTGATGGAAACTAAGAAAATATCAAACTAGTTTCATACACCAAACTAAATGAGCCCGTGCTATGGTAGAGACGTAAAATAACTCATTGCCACACCGCTATATAGAATAGACCGAAAATTGGAATCTCTCCTTCCCCAGACTAGAGATTGATTTTACACACACATAAATGGGTTTTGCTAACCTGCAAGAAGTGTCAGGTTCGCATTGGAGATGAAAAGATTAGCATAGAAATTTCTTTTTCAGTAATTATACTTTGTCCATGTCACATTAAAGATGCACTCTCTGCCCTGGATTATTTATCATAAGAATTAATTAAATACAGAGATCCTTAGCAAAATCTTTCTTTTCACTTGAAGGAAAACCAATTTCATACATGCTGGATGCATAACACCTGATCTTTCTTTACTACCAATCTTTTCCATTTTTTCCAGAGCCAAACTGACTTGAAATGTTATAATGATGTGATTTGTTCTGTTAGATTATTGAAATTTAACGGGATATGGGGAAGCGATAATTATTGAAAGTTAAATTTCTGTTGGCCTTTTCATCCCTGAAAAGACAATAAAGCAGGCCAATTTCTGTTCGGTGAATGCAGGACAAACTGCTCATGAGAGATCATTATGAAACAAAATCAAACAACACAATCCTATTGCAACTGATACTGATATGGGTTCATTTGACACATGAATAAAACATATTTGTATTTTTTTTTTTCCTTTTTCTGTTGTTCGTGTAGTTTCAAAATGGACAAAGATTGTGAGAAGTATTGAGGAGAGAAAGGAAAGGTGAAAAGAGAGAAAAATCTCATAAAACAAGGGAAAGTTTTATGCGAACATAATGTGAGCACAGTACTAACCTATTTGTGGTGCAAGTGGGTTAATAAAACCACTGAAGAATATGAAGCAACTAAAACAAATAAACTCACGTCATTACAAATACAAAGAACTAACATCCAAGATGAGCAAACAAAAAGGTAAGGAACCTTGCCACTCATCATACTCGGGAGAGAGAAATTACTTACCAGTTCTGGCTAGTGTCTGTCCCCTATAAGATGCCCAAAAGCGAAGTTCAAGAATATCATTAGGACTGTCAAAGAGTTCCGTGTCTAAAGAATTTTCATCACGGCCTATTCTGGCAAGAAAGTTCTTCCACTCGTCTGCAACAGGAAATGAATGATATCAACAATTCAAAGGAACGAGCTCAATTTTTTTTCCAGAACCATCACAAACACTCAGAAGGCAACAAATGCTGATTATCAAGAGAAGCAACAAAAGTCATCAATCTCATGTTCCCGTATCAACTTAGCAATCACTAAACATGAGTATAGATGATCATTTTTTGTGGGTCATTTTCCCTCTTTTTCCCCTTATTTCTTTGTATATCCTCTCATTATTTCTCCATAATCATAATTTATTCTATTCCTATATCCCTTCCATTGTATGCCTATACATATAGGCCCTAGATTATAATGTTCTTAAAGTACCAATAATAAAGATGTAGTCATTTAGCTGTTCTCCTCTCCATTCCCTCCTTGTTTCTCTTTTCTCTTCTTTTATATAATTTAACAGTTTAGAATTTTTAATGTTAGTTGGAGATCTAGGGTTACAGAATAGTAAGTAACTTAGAAATATTAGTACTACTTATCCTACAAGTATTAGAATAAGGGTATTTTTAGGAATTACAAATAATAGACCTAGACAAATAGGGGTGCCAATCCTTATTTAGGGAGATTTGATGTTTTATTTGATAATCTACGGTTGTGTTAACAACTTATGCTGCATTTGAGAGGTTTATAAAATATTTAAAACTGCTGCCATTCTAATTCACCCCGTCTCATACTGCGTCAGCAATACTGCCTAGTGAATAAGTAAGAAGCAGGTGCCGCTCTGAAGCATATAAAGGAGCCAAAAGTAAAATTAAAAACTTGACATCACGATCAGAATAAGTTTCTTCATATGAAATAACAACGAACAAAAACAGCTAGGTCCTCTGTCACCTTTAAAAACAGGAACTCAGCACAACTGAAAAATGCAGGCACTCAAATTTCCTAAATTTCAAATTAATGAACTATTTCCTGTATGCTAACTTCTAACCAAGATAAACTTACAACAAAAGTGAGCCAACCAAGATGAACCAACGGGTACCTGGATATATTTTCTGCAGGTAAAACAAAATTGATATCCCATCCTCATTTTTCTTTAGAAGTTCAGACATGCTATAAAGAACAGTCTCGGAATAATATGGAGTGAACACACTGCATAGAGATACAAATGAATGAGGAACCATAAACATTTAGTGTATGTACCAAGGTTATAAAACCCGGTCAGGGGAAAGGGTCAAGGGCAGAGGTTCAATCGGGGACGAACCAGATTGACCCGTGATTTTAATAAATTAGTAAATAAAATTGAATATTTGTGTAAAGTATGAGAAAATTTAAAGATAAATGAAAATTTTATCTTCTATTTATTTTATATGTTCTAATTTAGTATCACAAACATAGTGTTGGTGTAGTGGTTAAGGTTTATTTGACCAACATGTTGAAAATGGTTCGAATCCCATGTTTAGCATTTTTTCAGAATTTATTCTCTTTGGTTTAACCCGGTTTAACCTGGACCCAGTCGATTTTCAGGGTAACTCAGAAAAAGAGGGTTTTTAGGGTTTTCAAACCCGGCCTGGTGAGGCCGGTCCCTGGGTTTCCCGGTTGAACTGGCCAGGCCGGGCTGGGTTTGACTACCTTGGTATGTACTGATACTATGGAAGTAATTAAGTAAAAACCATAACCTGAAAGAAACCATCTCACGAACTGGCTTTGCTGCAGGCAGATCCATAAATAAGGAATTGGTGAAGAACTCCAGTCTCCGCCTGGCCTCAATATTCCTTGGAATATTTGCAGCAGAATCTTTTATAGTTAAAAGTGAATACAGTCTTTTGACGTGTGTTTTCTGCGTATCCTCCAAAGGAATCAGTTTCACAAACATGAGGTATGTAACTTATCACCACTAGAGAACAAATAATATACACTTTTCATAACATACCAACTCTGCATCTCTTGGCCACTTGAAGTTCGTGAACAATCGACCTTCAGTCCTAGCTTTAGACAACAAATTCCATGTGTCGTAGTTTTCCCTGGAATTATAATCCAATTTGCAATAATAAATAAAAGTGTAACAAGCAGACAAGGTATAAAGAAATAAAAACAGTCTACAAACCTCAAATTAATAGAAAGGAAATCATGCCGCACGACATCATAAAGATCTTGAGTAGCCTTAATTGCACCTTTTTCCAGCTCTGGTTTCTCAGCCTCTTTCTGCAGGAAAAAACGTATCAAACGTTGAGAAAAAAAGAGGAAAAAGGTGCACATTAACAGAATTCTGGCTATTGAAAAAAAATACTCTAATGGAAGTCTAGAATAACACATCTGTGAACATTCCAAATAGGAGTACTATAGGGTCTATTAACTTGGCAAGCATTCCAAATTCAAGATGCATATTAATTAGTGCTCATCTCTTGGTTTCATCTCCACAGCAAAATCCTATTTCAGTATGTCTACCTGATGAATTTTTATTTTTCCCTGCCTAATCTAAATAAGTAGTTTCCCTGTTTTTTATTTTGTTAATTACAATACTCATGGGATAATATTAGTTGCTTTTACTTTTCCTAAAAAATAACCATTTCAACATATGTCTCATAGACTCGAACACAAAATTCATCAGTTTCTATTGAATAATGTTTGCTTCTGTAGGTTAAAAAAAAACATCAAGTTTCAACCTGTAAATGGAGGAGATATAAAATTTAGCAGGCACCCAGAAGCAAACATACCAGAATTCCCATTAGTGCAGTCACCCGGGTAATAACAAGTGACAGCTTATTTAGCTGAAGATCGACATGAATAGTCCTCTTTCCAATAGAAGCTTGAATGTCTTCATATATTCTTTCAACCCTAAGGTATAGGAGATGGAAAACAAAAGCTTTTCACACATGTCTAATGGTTCATATTACAAAGTGATGTGAAAAATATAATGCTAAGACCATTCTTATAGTCAGGAAAAAACCTACCACATCCTTCCTTCACCCTCCAATGTTGCTGTTAGAATAAGTTTAAGTAAGTAGTAGCACTCCTCAACAGCATACTTCATATATTCATCTCTTGAAATCCTTTCCCAAAGCTCATCTTGTGGATCTCTACTCTCCACAATATCTTTAGCCATAAATATCTACAGATATAGGGAACATAAGAATACATAGAGCAAAATGACTTTACCCAAAAAAAAAAAAAAAAAATTGACTCAAACAGTCTAGAAACATTTATCCCAAACAACAATTGCAAGAAATTTCTAAGAAAAATAAGACAAGAAACTAATGCTTAAAGTCAGTTAACCTTGCTGGCAAGAAGAAAAAGGGGCCATTGAACCAAAGGAAGTTTCCCAGCATTTTTTGGCATCAAAAGTAACTCCATTTCCCTGCGTTAGAAGGAGAATAGAAACAATATTGTCAAAATAGCTGCAACACAAGGGAAAAATCAATAGTAAGCCAAGGAGTTGAGAGTATTTCAATGCTCACAAATTCGTAACATAATCCTCCTCTCTTAAATTTTTTACGATCTCATTCCAAAATGGAGCAAATTGAATAGCATCAAGCCTCCTCTTTTCCACGCTCTGCTAGCAAAAACCAGAATAAATTACATAAGACACCATCCTCAGGCATGGTTCTGACGCACTACTCCCTCCGTTTGGGTACTCAGACCAGTAAATCATTAGATAGCCTACTTTTTAGTCAAACTATGAGTTCTCTTTCTAAAAATACCATTTTCCCCCTTATTTATGGCACTACCTTTTTTTGGAAAATAGCCATTAATGCCTCCTTAAAATTTTCAAACTGATAATTATATTGCAATCCCAAAAAAAAGAAGCTAAAACGACCTGTATTATGAAAGGGGGGTTTATCGAAAATAAGTAGCGCTAGAGGCTCTAACTTTTTTACTTAAATGCACACATGTTATTTTTTTCTATTCACTTGATAGTTATTAATTTAAATGAATAAAAGATATAACACCAATCATGCATCGCCGCATTAGTTAAACATAGTGTTAGTGAAAAAAATAGATTATTCTTTTAAAATTGAGAAGCACAAGATGGCGTTATCCCTAAGGTTTAGAAACCTAAGAGTTTAGCCAATAGGTTAGTGGGTCTCAACACTAAATAGTACTTCAACTATTCAATTCCTATCTGATAGCACTTTAATCCATCTGTCATATAGAGAAGTAAAATGAAAGCCACACAAACTGATTGGGTGCCAAAAGATTCTAATACATGCTCAAGACTAAATGACAATATTATTTTCTAAATGGTTGTTCAAAAGAAATTACTAAATCGACTCACCGAAGTGGAAGAACTGTGGGAAGTCCTGCAAAACAAAGCTAAGTTTCAGATGCAATGCATAAAGAGATAGTTAAGCGAGAGACAAAGATGTCATCGATGTCTATAGGTGAAAAGGAAACAAGAAAATTCATGCCTGTTGGGAACTGGAACCTGAAGCGTTTTCATAAAGGCCCCGGGAAACTCTTCAAAAAGACTGTGAACAGCCTCCAAAGACCTAATCTGAAATTATAAAAATAATGAAATTTCATAAAACGTATCTAACAAATAAAATTAGCAAATGCAAATAATGATGTGTGAGATGTGTTTTACGCATTGTAGATCCATTGTAATATATGCATGACGGAGAGATTGGATTGATTGTAGTGAGTTGAATAGATATGGTTATAACAATAGCATTAGTAATTCTTAAAATGGAAAAGCTATAACAAAGTTACTTACTTCTCCAAGGCGGTCTCTTGCCCCAAGCAAGAATCCCCAAACAGCAGATACGACAGTATAGAATATATGAGTATCCATAAGATAGATCTGTTCAATAAAATGTGCGTGAGGAGAAACATCATAGTTCAACACAATATAGCAAAAGCAACAGAAACAATCAGCAAGTCTGCAGCAGTCATTCAAGATACTCTCTTCAGAACCTCTAAAGCACATCATTGCACATCTACGAAGCTAAGGGTTATTCTTTTATCACTTCAACAGGTTTCGATATCGGGAGACGGTTAAGGTGTGTGTCACTGTATGAATAAAAGGTCGTTTCAAAGCAAATGCACAAGTTAAAAGGGGAATATATCCTCCCAAAATAAAGATCACATAGGTGCTTAATGTGGATACAACAAGAGTCTATTATTTTGTTTCCCTTTAAGAATAGTGTTGTTAATTCCCTAATCCTAGCCTATCAAGATCTGAATCTTGTGTGCTCTATGAAGTTTGCTAAAGGTTTTCCCTAAACTGTTTTGGCTTCTTTTCAAAGGTAAACAGCAGACTTCTCATTATAAGGAAAAACAGTTGCATGGAAAACAGCTCACAGGCATGATATTGAAAGAGAAAAGACAAAGTACAAACAGGATACTCTTTAACCATTAACTCATGTTAGTGATGGAAAACTCCAGCAAAATCATCAGATAGTAGATGTAAATAAGGAAAAGTTGTATACTAAGCAGATTGTCCATACATGAATGCTCTATATATAAGCAAAACATGAAACTTACCGCCACCACTGGAGCCCATAAACAAACAACAGTCAAGGCATTATGATTATCTGCAAAAACAGAATTCCCCATAAACTAGGGTCCCCATATAACAAGAAAGAGGGAAATGCCATATCAAACAAAGGCATATGTGACGGAATTTTTGAATGAAGAAAATTAGAATTCGAATTGATGATGAAAACGCCCCTAAATTATTAAAAGCATTTAATTTTTGAATTTAGACTAGAACTCTCAGCTTATGAGAACGTGTTTTCTTCAAAATGTTGAAAAACAATATTCCAGCCACTGCACATCAATAACTTCTTCCACAGTATATCATCCAAACTGAAGAGTGTTCTTAGCAAAATGTTGAACTTGGATATCACACACCACATAATATGAGGTTAAGTTGCAGCTCTTAAAGGTCTAAATAAAACTAAATCTTGGGAATATTGTTGCAGTAGTAAAAGAAATTTACTGCAAACGTGCATATTAAGAAGCAATGACCACTGGAAAAAATTGCATACCAAACTATACATCTAGTTATCTTGACCAATAAAGCTATGTATATACGCCTATGAATAGTATATGGATGGCTAAACATCACTTTACTTTTCGAAACAAAGTCATGCCAAGAATATGTTAGGTGGTCAGTCATCTCCACAACAGCCTGTGTTGGCTTCACCAAGGGCTTGATCTGCCAAAAAAAACAGAGGAAACCATCCAACAGATTCAGAAACTCACAAAACAGAACAGGAAAATTTAAGGATCATCAAGTATCTGTCACTATTCACAGACCAGGAGGAAATAGGCAAATGAGAACTTTCCACCCAAGACTACTAGCCAAAAGAACATGTACCTGCAAAATAAGGAAAATATTTATCAAACGTTGTACTATAATAACTCCAGTGCTAGAAACTCAGTTGTCATTAAAGAGATGAGAGCATAATTTTTCCAATCACAAGCAACAGGGGAAAAGGGTAAAAAATAAAACCGAAACCAGAAGTAAAACTAGAAACCCAATTAAGTGAGTGGTCTTTTCCTTTTTTGGAGTTTGAAGTTCTAATCTAAAGATTCTTAAAGACCCTTCCCAATATCGATGTACTTCCTGACAAGCTGGCCAAGCAGCCCCATAGAGGCCTGATTATAAAAGCAATTGGTTTAGTTTAGGTCAGACAACGGCTAGGGTCTGTTGTGGATGGAACTAAGGTCAGGCTGAAGATAAGATTAGAGACTTTAAGATTGTTTGGTGAATGATAAACTAGTGAAGAGATCAAAATATTACGTGATGAAATCACTGCTCCTCTCATACATGCCACGCCCGACATAGTATCTTTCCTGCAAGAAAAAAGAACGAGGAGTCAACAATGAGAGCAGGAAAACAATATAAGACTAAACATATATCTAATATGGAAGTGCATGAAAGCATAGAAAAGGAAGAAGTGAGGAAAAGAAAACTATAAAGACCTGACGCATCCACTTTATGAACCGAATAAAGGGCCAGTGATCACACTGATTTGTCACGTAATGGCAGAATGGTATGCGCATGAGGAAACTTAGGAAAAACTGGAAACCGGCATAGACACCTATGACAATCACGTACAATCTGAATATGACTGAATTTGAATTTTGTTTACTCTCTTCCTGGAGAGCTTTCCTGTATTCAAGAAACATAACATGCACATGTGAATGATAAGAAGAAAGTGAAGTTGTGGAATTAAAAATAGGGTGAGAGAGCATACACATAGAGGAAACATATGAAGACTGAAGCACAACAAAACCAGACAAAACGTAGAAAAATTCGAGAAATAGCCATTCTTCTTGTTGTGGAATAGGCACCATACATCATGATGACATCTAATATACCTACAACATAAACAAAGAAATTCAGCAACTAAAGCAGATACTATGGCAAACAACAAGAGACACGGCCAGAGTATATTTGCTGAAAATGCAAGGTATTACAACTAAATTCACCTTATAACTATAAATTTCAAGGGAGAATTTCATAATACCTTATTATTTTGATCATTGAATGGAAAAAAGAAAGGAACACTTAATGTGGGCATCAAGAAAAGTTCTACGCCTCATTCTAAGTTTAAGGGTAAAGCAGAAGTAAAGATGGCTACTTCTAGTTCAAACAAGGCTTGAAATAATCAATCTCTTTTATTGCTCGAAGCATGCCAATTTTAGCATTGATTGTACCTAAACACAGCTTATTGGTTCACACGAAGTAATTGCCCATGCTGTGCATGATAATTGCCAATAGGATTAATATGTCTCACAACTTTAAGTAACCAAGAACTTGATGGGACTCAGAATATCATTTAAAGTAGTGCAGGTCATACTCTCCAAAAACTTCATCACAACAAATGTTGGGCCGAGACTCAGCACTTCTCGTAGTGTTTTAGAGTTGAAACTCCCTTTGTTAAATGCAATGATAGTTAGCCCCTGGAAACATAAAAATATATATTGCTGAACTTCATAGATGGTAGATTATAATCAAAGATAACATAAGAAAAGGAGCGGAAAAGAATAGCGTGCAATTTAAGCATTTGGAATACTGATAAATAGAGAATAAACCTCACGGGACTAAAGGCACATGCTTCTCTTCTAAGTACAGATAATAAAAGTAATAAATTGACCATATAACAAGCTTTTCGATGCACAGCAAAAACAGGGAACAAATTTAAATAATCATTTTATTTGCACATGCTAACCTGAAACATCATAAAAAGAAATATCCATAGGCGGTGGAAACTATGATAAAGATGAAGAAATGTCCGGTGCTCAACAAATGAAGTTTTCCCTCGACGTTTACTTCCAGCAGTTGTGAGAAGATACTACAAGGAAAAAAGGATGTCAAGCACTGTTCTTCACAATGCAAAAGAGTTAAAGCATTATAGCCAATCCAGAGGGAACAAATATCCTTTCATCCTTTTGGTTGGTCAAACCAGGACAAAGCAGCACAATATTTCAGGAAGTCAAACCTAACCCCTAGACTTCACCGTAATTCCATCTACAACATGCCCCTAATCAACCCCAAGTTCATACTTAATACACATAAATCATAACCTAATCTCAGTGAAAACCACAACTTGGTTCAAGCGAGACTAACCATGCAGAATATCTTAGGTATTTCAGGGGTACCTCACCACTCGGTACCTTTCCACACAAAAAATTGACATGTGGCAATAACTGAATTATATTTCATTTAATAATTAAATGTAACCTAATATGGGAAGGATAAACCCCAACTAATTGCCATATATCATTTTTTTGTGTGGAGAGGTAGGTACATCATGATGTACCTAAGATATTTCCACTAACCATGTCATTGAATTCCTTAAACAAGTCAACAGCAGAATTGTAACATGATCGTATCACGTACATTCATACTTTTTACCCTAAACTATTCTTATATAAATATTACTTTTTTCCTTCCAATTTCTATTCTCTTTTATTTTTTACTTCCTATCCCCCACATTTTTATTACCCCAAGACAGTAAAGATGCTTGGGGAAGTGGAGTGCAGAATAACCTTGAAAAGAATTCTTATAAGAATAATATAGTGACATCAATAACTAAGAGAAGACACTATAGCAGCTAGAATGAGCGAAACCTTTGTCCGTGGTTTTGGTTCTATGAAAAAGGATGAACTCCTGCGCCAAGGCCAACTGAGTTCAAAGCAATGAAGTGACCTGGACAGTAAAAATGAAGAGAACATCATTCAGCGAAGAAAAAGATAAAGAGTAGAGGTAATATTCAGAGAAAATTCAATTTGTTACCAATAATTCAATCAGAGTAGATTATCACAATTTGGTTCAGCTAACTGGGAAAACGACTAAAATAGTTTAGATTGAATAGGAACCCTGAATACTTTTTTTTCATTTCAAGATTCCCCCGCATACTCTTGAAAGAAAGGTGGTGGGAGCTTTTCTTAATTGATAAGTGAGAGTGTATTGTAGATCTCTAAGGGTTAACCTAAGTGCAGACATAGGACCTCCTTTGGAAAAGACAAGTGAAGAGCTCCTAAAGATTAATCAATTCATAGAAGATTCCCGCAGCACACAACTGTAGAATTGCTCTTCTTTCGTCTACCAACTGTACTTTAGTTCTACTTATGAATGCTAATTATTTGCAACAGAAGTTGGGGTTAGGACTCATTTCATTTAATTCTTCGGATGTTACTTGTGTTCCTTTGAATCATTGTTACTGTCATTGTGTTTTTTGATTGGAAAGTATTTCCAGGGTGATGTCCCCTGATGAGGACTCCCAACCTCCCTCTTCTATTTCTGGGTTCTGTTTTATATCTATCAGTTAATCAAAACAAAAACAAAAACACACAGATTTCTTGCAAAGCTGCAAATTAGGACAAAGGAGATCTACCATGCCATATATATCTTACCAAAAGTATTCATTAAAATCATCATAATTTCTCCAAGCAGAGTGAGGTGCTTTTCCATTATCATTGTTTGCAGCTTCCTATACATTGTTGCAGGTAAGTCAAATTTTGAGGGAACACCAAAAGCAAGATGGAATAGAAACATGATATAGTAATGGAAATGTAGCAGCAAAATATATAAACAGGGCATGCTTCAACAGTGACCTCCGCATGACATGACCAGGAATGCACTGAAACCTTTTCCTTTCAAACGTGCCCCCGAGAATCAGAATTTATGGAATGGTTCCCAAAATAAATGCATTGTACTAAACATTGCACTTCGGATGTTTTGAATCAATCATGAACTTACATAAAAAAAACTTCTCAAACAGAAGGAAATATCTGACACACCAGCATTATAAACACATTAGACATGATTCAAATCTTAAGGGGCACACGTACATAACCACATCTGAAAAGAAAAACGCATGATTTTCCACTTTCTCCTGACCGTCATAAACCACCACCAAAACAATCAATATGCAACTTCCTTTGAAGGGACTACAGGCTTGCCATCAGTAGAACCATTTTTTGGGGGCTAAATCGCACATTGGTCTTTCAAAGTCTGAAGTGATTTACCCTCAGTTAACTATTCTCAATTTCTCAAGAGTTAATATCTCGCAGCAAAATGTTTATATTTTGTTGATTAATTTTCTTGCTCCAAACGGAAACTTTCATATGGTGAAGAACTTTCAGCAGGAAATGATATAAAAAGGTTGAGTGGCATAATATCATTGTCATCTACATTAAAGGAGTAGAGACTAGGATATGATAAACAGGTACAGTAACAACGCTTACCGCAGAAATAACATCATAAAGTGGAGCAATAACTCGATCAAGGAATGATGGTACACCATTCTCAGAAACACAACTGTTTGCTGGTTGTGCGTCTTGCTGCCTCAGAATCTCATCCATTTCCCTTACCATCTTTATCACGTTTACCATTCAAATAACAAGTTAGAACAAAGAACAATAAAATATTACAGAAATTTATGAACTTGTTGTTCCACTTTGGTGAGTAGCAGCACAAGTCAAACTTCAAGTGATCAGGTCATAGCAAAGGGATAAAGGTTTTACACAAGTTTATAAAATTATACTTCCACTTTGATAAGTAACAGCCCTGGAAGAAACATTTCCATGGGATAACACAAATACAGCAAAATAAATCTACTCTTAAATTGACTTACATGATGAAATATGTAGCACAAGCATTCTGGAAGGAACCTAACATTGGCAGCCTCTCCCCATATTAGAAAGTATAGGGAAATAAAGAGTATTTTCTTTTCCTTGCTAACAGCATCCAAACTGCAGAACAAGTTCATGTGAATTTCTAGTATCAGTTGCCAAACTAAGTTTGGAAGTTAGCTGATGGGAAAGAACAAACTTACTTGCTCCAAACGGGCTGAATACATAAGTATCCACACCATTTAACGTAATTGTCAAGTGACTTATTGAATACATTCTGCACAGCAGCCTCATCTACTTTCTGGAGCAAACCAGTGCCAAAGCAAGGAACAATATTTAGAAAAAAATTATTGACATGGTAAATATACAAAAGGAGAAACAGGAAACTCCAAATAGAATTCTACTCTGGGATACTGGGACCCAAAAATCATCACTATTCACCATAAAAAAAGAGAAATTAGCAGACCATGACATACAGCCCCATCCCCTACCACTTAAAGCATCAAACTGTTTGACAGTAGCTTTAACTTAAATATACAACCATAATGAACTATCACCCAATTTTCTCAACTGCAAACTGAACATCTCATCAACTTTGAAATTTGAATAGAGGTTATCATTCTGACATAGATAACCTGTTGAGCTATAACAACCTACTAGTCTACCATTTTACAAACTGGGCATCTTGCTATATTTACATTTAGTCATATCAAAGAGCCAACCAAAAAACCAGAAGAACAGACCACAAAAGCACCCAAAATATATAAAAAATATGGAACATACCGGTTCGGCTTCATCTGGGATTCCAAGACGTGATTGCTCATTTGCAAGAAGGTGAACTACATGTTCCCGCTGGTTAGACACATTGTCTTTCTGACAATAACAAAAAGATGTATGTAGCCAACCCAATGGATTAATACCAAGGGAAATTGCAAAAAACATCAAACAGAATGGATGTGGGCAACTAGAAGAAGGCAGTTCATTTGAAGAAGCAATGAGGTGATACTGAAATAAACCTCTGGTCTCCTCAAAAGTATGTTCTAAATGGAAAAATAAATTGAAATGACCAAACTAAACAATCTCTGAACACCTGAGCTAATTGAATCCTCAATGGTTTGTTTATTTATCTCACTGGGTATAAAAATTTAAGACCCATCACATCTTAAGCAGATCTCCCAGTCGGAATGTAATAGCAAAACAAGAATAAGAAATACATTGACATAAGAAACAAGTTAAGAGGACACCAACAAGAAATGTACAGTCAATATACAGCCCAATACAAAAAATAAATAAACCAGTGGATCATACATCAAATGTTTTGAAAGAAAAAAAAAAGCACTATAGGATCTAAAACCATAGGTGGAAGCACTAAAATTGATTAATTTGGCATTTCATGGTGAATCTTTAACTATAAGCATGAATCAAAACCAAAGAAATAAAAGAAGAAACGGATAAAAAAGGATAAAATACTTGGGTGACAGCACGTAAGATCCTACGTATGATAAACATGCACTGATGCAATAGCCGCATGAATCATGTAATCATAGAAGTACAAACCTGAAATCCAAAAATGTACTGCAGAAAATCAAACATATCAAGATTCCTGGTGGCAGGAAGAGGAAAATCGCTAGGTAACTTTGGTAGACCCTGGAAGTACTTTATAGCTGATACCGCTGCTCGGACCTGCACAACCATAAGAGTTGGTAAATGGGAAACACGAAAAAAGGTGAGGGTTCTTAGAGAGGTGGGATAGAGATAGTGGTGCATACAACTAATACAAAGATACAGAGAGATGAGACGGAAAGCGGTATGGAGGAGGAGCATGCTTCGACGCTTGGGATGTAAGGAACAGGTGAAGAATTTATGGTATAGGACTGGTATCACCAATGGTGGGAAAAACTGCCAACTGGTGTTGTGAGGGTATTACCAACAGGGTAGAAGCTTATATTGCTAGAGAGGAAGTATGAAGCTAGAGAGAATGGGATTCTTGATTAGCATCCAAAAGTCCAAGAATGACAGGTAGGACGGAAGTATATATAAGGATTGAAAGAAGATAAAAAAAAAGTGTAAGGTTGCATCATGACTGTAGAACCATAGACTGTCAATGTGAAACAGAACAGTCATACTGTGACCGCAGCTATTCCGCAGATGTAAAAAAGAAAACTCCAATTTGTAGTT
Organism: Viola odorata; assembly: GCA_963691705.1. Classification (NCBI taxonomy): domain Eukaryota; kingdom Viridiplantae; phylum Streptophyta; class Magnoliopsida; order Malpighiales; family Violaceae; genus Viola; species Viola odorata. Next base: position 65,767,618 of record OY829541.1, read on the forward strand.
TGTCAACATTTTTATCATCTTCTTATTAAATTACATAGTTAGTATTACAAAACTTAAAAATATTCTAAAGTTTTAAGTTTAAATACTTGTATTTGCATTAATTTTAATAACATTACCCATAGCTAATAATAACAGTTTAAATATTTATATCTAATTTATCTCAGAATAAAAATGATAAATAATATTTTTTGCAAAATTAGATTTCCAAGTGCATTGTCAATACAAATCAACCACAAGAGCATCTGTCATCTCTGCTGGGCTGCTAAAGCCATGACAAGCTGTTACAGAAACAGTAACTGATCAAAATGCCGCATGGAACAATAGCAGCAGTTATTGCCTTTCCCACTATAACAGGAAACCCAAACCCATTCTGAGAAAACATTGATTTTACACAATGGTCGTCTTATAAGACCCTAGTATATATAGTAAGAGATGGTGTCTCCAAAGCCACATGTTCAATATGGAGTGCACTATACATGTCTAAGGAAACACGCAGGTTGCACCTAAGCGCACATAGAAATATCAAAGAGGCATAGCCTCCCCAAGAAGGGAGCAGTTCCGAGCACACAAAGTAAAATCTCCATAATCATTCAAATATTTTTGAATAGCAAATCCCACAATTAATCCTATTTTCATATCTATTCGCAAATATCAATAGAATAAAGCATCTACAAAGAGCAAGTTCCAAAAATATGAATTAATTAAGGGATCTAGCGAACCTCTGGAAATGTCACGATAGCATTTGTTATAGTCTGAACATCCAGTGGAATAATGTTATAAGCAATTAAGTCCTCAGTCATGGCTGCATCTGCTTCAATCACTCGTTTGAGCTGCAAAGCATAGCAACTATATAGCATAAATGGTATGACCGTGGCAAACTACATGTTACAAGTTACAAAAAATAGAGTTTTGTCGATGTGGATATGGATGCAATTAGTACAATCACCAAGAAAGACGGAAGATAATAAGGAGAGAGAAAACAATGCTGTAAACAAATAGAAATGAAATAAAGAATCATTTCGAAAGTCAATACTCATTCTTCATGTGTTCAACCCACATCCACAGTTACTGTGACAATGGAGCCAATTAGTGCAGATAACCATACCAAGAAATCATAGAAGAGATGTATTGAGCATATATACAATGCAGAGAGAGCGATGAAGATTGGAAATTTTGAAAAACTATTTAAAAGAAGACGCAACAGCGGAAACTCAACTAAAATAACCTTTCAGTACTAGGATGTCTCCAATTCCAGAAAAGCATGGAAGACTTGGAAAAAAATCATAAAATATAAAAAGAAGACAGCAAGAGAGGTAACTCAACTAAAGTAACCTTTCAGCTATCAGCACCTCCATGAAAGACCAGAGTGGAGGAGGCTAAATATATCATAAATTGGAAGTGAAAGGCAACAGTGAAACTAAAGAATAAACGCAATACATTGGCCAATCACATATAACAAACCTTCATAAAATGCAAGAGTTATACTCCAAAATCAAAACCTATTGCTAAAGATCACACAAGCCACAACACATTGAAACTACCGATGCAAATTTTAGAGTCTCATTATACATGATCTATACAATATCACATAAATGAAAACCACCAGAAGAAGAGAATGAACAAAAAGAAAACCATTTAGTGTGTGTGCCTCGATGACTAGCCAAATAACATGCAATCCCCTGGTGACGACTTATACAGCTTTATAAGTAAAAGATGTTTCATGATTCCAAAAGAGGTTACCTAGAACTTCATGTAAAGGATGGTTCCATAAAACAAATTTGCTTGAAATAGTATATAGAACAAACCTCTTCAGGAATCTCCTGTGTCAACTGTTCAAGTACCGATCCTAAAACTTTCAGAGTTGCAAAAATTCTTTTCCTCTTTATTGTTTTCCGCTCCAACCTAAATGGAAAAATAAACAAGCAAGCAAAATATCACAAAATGAAGCACAAGAGATATACATGTAGTTTCAGATCAGGAATCAAATCCAATTGCAACATTAGAAGCTACTTCTAAGATAAATAGATTGCCAGAATATCAGAATTGTAAGAAAGTTAGGGTACCGGAATCTAGAGAGGACAAAGAAAAAGACAACATACAGATAGAGATTAATGGTGTAAAGCAAAAATCAATTCAAATGACTTATCTATCAGTCACTTATCCATATCCAGAAAACATACTCGCCAAGGTTCCCACTGAAAACACCGGACTCCCTCAACTTCATTTCTTCTTCTCGTAGCTGGTCTACATTGTTCTTCTCTCGATAAGCCTTGTAGAATTCTTCTAAGCGGGCGATGTCTTGGCTTCTATCTATACCTCCACCTTCTCTTTTGGTTAGCTTTTGCTGAAATGTAGTCAAAGGAAAATAAAATAAAAAAAAGAGTACAAGTATTAGCACTCCCTTTTGTTAATAAAACTCAAACAGAGCAAGAACAGATTATAATCTTATAAATGGAAAATTAAACTACCTTAATGACTGACATCAAGCCAGTCTTGAACTGGAGAACGCCTCTACCTTCACTATTAGGATCCAGATTTTGTGCAAGTGAATATGCATGCTCACATACTGCGAGTAAAATCATAATCAAACACTTAAAAATTAACAAATAAATAAATAACTGAGCAGCTTCAGAATTCTAAGCGCCCTATTTATTACATCGTGCACCGGAGGAAGGATTTCCAATATTGCATGAAAACCTGCTATTTTTGGGGTCGAGTGGAAAGAGCTCAACGAATATTGTAGTTACAACAAGTCTAGTAGCTTGTAAAAAAACTACACTCTAATTAAGCAAATATTGTTACTTACAGATTCTAGACACATTAGGTTCTTCATCTTGAATTTCATCAGCAGCTCTCAAAATCGCGTCTATATCACGATTGTTCGAAAGTGATGAAGGAACATAGGCAGTAATACCACCACCAGCTCCACCAACCGGTCGACCAAGAGCATCTGTACCAGTCCTCTCCCGCCGTAACGCCGCCCTCACTAACCGCTCCCACCGATCCTCCGTGTAACTCATACTTCTTTAACCAGAGCACCAGCAGCAGCAGCAACTCATACAGCCCTAAGAAATTGATGAACATTGTCAGTTACAAACAATAAGCTGGTAAACAACAAAGTGATGTCGTTTCGGCTATTTCAACGGTCGGATCTCAAAAACTTCAGTAACGAGAGAGATGTGCAGCGTACCGGAAAACGAATGCCGAAACAGGCGTCCAAAGACCGAGTCGCACAAGCGAGTTTGTCTCGGTCTCGTGAAAGTGAACTTGTCCTTGTAACTTAGGCTGCTTTGAAGAGCAGAAAGAAAAGTAGAAAGATGAGAGAAGCAAAAATGTTGAGGGTAAAGTAATGACGTCGAATATAACGGAGGAATTTACCGGATCTATGGTGCATGACCGTGGGGACACGGGATTTGAATCGGATGACTGACGCGGAGAAGAAAGGAAAAAGATCAATAAAAATTAGAAATAAACCCCTGCTTTTTGCTTAAGACATGTTTTGTTTAATTCCACCTTGTATTAAAAATTGGCACAATTGAGCCTTATAATTATCCCAACTATCAATTTAGTCCCTTTATTATTTAAATAAAATTTATGACACCCCAATATATATAAGACTTGAAATTCTTTAACTCACAAAATTATTGGTGTACCTAATTTAATAAAAAAAAATTAGGTTTATATAAATTTAATATAATAATTAATAGATAAAGAATATTATTAAATAATATTAATTTTAAGAAAATAAGAGTTCCTTTTGTTACATTAATTAAGAAAAAATTTAATTAACATTGAAGTATTAATTAAAATTAATTAGAACATTAATTAATTATTTTTAAAATAGTAAAGCTAGATGACACGGTTAGAATGAATTTAAATGCTAGTGTGCATGCTTATAATTTTAATTCCATTACATAGTCATATACACATACGTATATATTTTTTGAAAACTATGAGAACTTATTTTAAATTTAAATATCTTTTTATTTTCTATATAAAAATAAAATGCCATGGGTTTATGTTAACAGTGTATATATTTGTAGTTTTTTTTTTTTGATAGGCAATTTCATAACTCTTATAAAAAAACAAAAATCCCACCCTGCAGCTGGATGAATAAAAAAGCCTCTTGATCTTGGGCCTAATATTCCATGTTGATCGATTTTCAAGCTTATCCACACCATGAGCCCCGTTTCGACCACCGTGTTCCACGTCTAACTATAATTGCACTATCATTTCAGTTTTTTTTTTTTTCACAATTCTTTGATTTTTAAGTCGTTTAAGTTTTTTATTTCGAAAATAATCAAAAAGTACAAGTGATAATCAACTCTTAACGAAACCCCTATCCAGCTATCAACTTACTATATTTTTTATTTATTTTTAAATCACGTCTCGCTAAATAGTAAATCCACTAAATTAAAACTAATATTGTCTGCACAGTGTTAGCCCATATCAAGTCTGTGATCACTGATCTCTATAGCTTAAGGGATATAGTTAGAAGTCATCCTTGCAAAGAAAGGATTCCGCTACCAAATTGATTTTCATAATATAATCAATCATAAATTAGTGACTACCTAATTTTACATTCCAATGCAAGCTAGGGGGGAATCAAAATGAATAGGAATTGCCAGAATCACTACCTTCTGTCATAATTTTACTGACAATAACTCATTTTCTCATAATTACAATAGAATAAAGTTCATATATCGACATGATATTTGGAAAGGGTGTACTGCTGACGAGATCAAAGAGATCATTCCTTGTTCCGAGAAGCACGATCCTTCCTCTGCCCGCCAAGAATACGTGAAATTTGCAGACCTCTACTAAATGCCTGGTTGAACAACATACGAGTCTGGAATTCGGAAACAAATGGGAACCAGGCAAGGAATGCAACTGGAGTGAACAAAAGCAATCCCATAATGATCTCATAGCCACGTGCTAAAGTCTGAACTGATCCCCAAAATCCAGCTCGATGAACAAGAGGCTTACAAGCTTGTGCAATCTGTTAAAATGAAGGGGGACATAACTGAGATTAAAAACAATGGAAATGGCATACAAACTGGTGATACTGATACTATACTATATGGTCAGGCAAGAAATGCAATTCACAACTCGAAGCAAACAGCATTACAGTTACAAACTTACTACACATGCCGGACTACAAATTAAACTAGAGGTTAGGAGGGATTAATTGGCGCATGTGGTGTGAATTGAGATGAATGCGCATAGAGCATACTGTCCCCAACAAAACTAAAACCAAAGTCTAGAATTTATATGTTAGAGAACAAAGGAGAAGAATTTTGAATTTTCCATGCGCTCGCCAACAGAAATTCCGAGAACTATTTTTATTTTTTTGAGAGACATCACAAATGCAATTTAGTTAAGCTTCCATAGATTGACTTCAAACTTGAATCTAACAGCTTAAAGAGAGAAAAATCATCACAGATTCACTTACCAAAAGCATCCCCCAGCCAGTTGGCATGAAAGCAAGAATGCATACAATGATGTCCTGTATTGTCATATGAGGCAGCGCAATCAAAGTTACCAAAATGGCTATAAAAGTTAGGAATATCATTCCCTTGATTAGACGAAACACGAGCTGGAAGTTTGCACTGAATTTTCGCCGACCAACAGATATAGTCTGAGAAAGAAAAACAAGTGTTAAAATTACAATATAATATGAGCAAAACCTAAGATGTAACAATATTGCTCGAGACATTAACTTTTTAATACTAACATTTCTATTAACTAATGAGGCAATACATTATTGGTGCTTTTCCCTTGTTTAAATCAATAGTTACAAAGTGTATATAAAAATGACGTGTGTACATTATTGGTGCTTTTCCCTTGTTTAAATCAATAGTTACAAAGTGTATATAAAAATGACGTGTGCATCTAAGTAAAAAAGTTGGTAAAACTTGAAAGTGTTAGTACCACTAGCATACTCCAGTATGCCTATTTGTGGCTTCATAAAAGTACATTTCTTCCTTGCAAGTTCTAAGAAGTTCATTGATGCAATTGATCTATTAATATTATAAATAGTCTAAGGCTATGTTGTCATCTACCAAATGCACGGAACATAAATAAATTCTGATGGAATAATTACAGCTCACCTTCATAACAAACAATATTAGAAAGATGACCAGCCATGATATGCCATACACCTATAACCAAAGAAGAGATAATATCACATTCAAGAACAAAAAGTAGAAGCACGAGAGATTACAAATCTGCAGAGATGAGGACATACCAAAACATTTTTGTGGTCCTTTGTAAAAGTCAAATGATATATCAGCCCATATTGATAGATAAAGAACCGTAAAGATAACAATATCTCGGATATGATACCACGCTTTCCAGAGTGACGAAGATGCTCTTGTTCCTCCTCCCACCATGATTCCCAACTCTTTTCTGGTGGCACACCTATGCCTCCTCGATTACTTATCCACTTGTTCCAATCAGTCCAATCATCAACAATTTTCTGCCACTCAAAACCTGAGGGATTGAAGAGAAAGGGAGCAAAAAGCCAGGTCCCCACCATAAACCACATAGATATGGTGATCAAGACATATGCCAAGGCACTTCTATACGTCTGACCAAATATTTGATACACAATAAGCAAAATCATCATCTCAATACCCTTGACAAAGTGGCTACGAGAGTAGAGCCTATAATTGTCAGCAAACTTGGCATGGAAGACCACAAACCCACGACCTGTTGCCCTGTATTTTGCACCTCCATGAAGCAACGTCCTTCCATAATAATGAGTCTTTGTACCAAGAGAAAATGTGAAAAATACTGGTGCCAATTGCAACTGCATCAACACAAACTCACTTAGGGCAGTCCGGAAACCTCTTTCCAAGCCAATTTCCACCAACATGGGCAAAGCCATCAAAAACCCAATTTGAACAAAAGATTGGGAAGCAAGAGCCACTTGAAGAGGCTTATTGTCTCGTATTCCTCGCTGAGTACTCAAACCCTCCTCAAGTCCACTGAGGACAAGATAAAGGCGGCCATAAAGGAACACATATACAATGAGGACAGTGATCTGTGTAAAGAAAAGAAAACTGGTAAGAATCTGTATAATGCCAAGATAGTGTAAGGAACTTCAATTGTTATTAACATAATTCAAATAATGCAAAGCAGATGAAAGAATTTTATAACATACCAAAGTACTGAAGTAGAAACCAACAGTGGTGAAATAGCATGATAACATTCTGAAAAAATCAAAACGGTGACCAAGCCTGTATATATCACGGCTTAAAGTCTGCTCTCCATTGCCATTAGCAATTTTGGCCTCAAACATGGATATCTGATTGAGGCCCACATCTCTCCCCTTCCCGACTTGTATGTATTCATGATGGGTAACATTACCTTCACGAAGAGTAGAATTAAACCCTGCACTTGCAATTACATAACATAAAGTTAGAGGTGGCAAACTCTAAATGTTGTGCAAAAAGAAAAGGAAACAAAAGATGGGATTAAAAAAAAACAAACCAGCAAAAATGTCTTCACTTAAATTGATAACTTTGGAGGCTTTACTGACACCTCCTCTGGTGAGGTGAAAAATCCTATCAAACACATCTGGATGACCATAGTGGAACCGGACCCTAGATGACAAGCAAAGAAAGAAAAAAAAAACAATAGAGATTACTGTAATGAACAGCAAAACAGATGCCTCCATAAAACAAGGCTTGAACAGGTTGAAGAAAGGTATATGCTAACTTCAATACAAGATGAAAATTGTGAAACATGTTATGAGAGTGCAGATATTTTGAGCAAGGTTAACTCACTTCAAAGGGTTGGCCAATAGTCTTTGACCTATAGTCACAAAACTATTCTCCTGATTTGACATAAACCACGCAAGAGAGGAAACACTGCATCACGCAAAATAAAAAATGCTAGATCATTTAACGTGGATAGAAGCATAAACACCGGCAAGTACTTTCCCATCCTTGCATGCATAACCATGCACAACGTACCTTCCAGTAAATATATGCTCCCTGAGTCCAAGTATGGAAGGATATCTCACACCATCATGCAATTTAAGAAATTCTTGAAGCAAATTCCTCATTTTTAAGGCTTCTTCCATGTAGTTATCCTACAAAGAAGAAGAATTAAACCCAGATATCAATAGGTAAAATTAATGCATTGTTCATTAGGATTTAACTAAGTTATTCTACCTGGTTCATATCAATGGTTTGCAAGCCTTCTCCACGTGTGAAGATAATAGCATGATTCTGGTTTTCGGGTTTTCCCTCGCCCAAGATGGCTGGTCCTGGAAGTTTTATTCGGTAGATGACCTGCACGTGACAGTCAAGTTATATTAAAAATGGATTGAGATATTAGAGTCCTAAACATGGGGAAACGATCAATGTTTGCCTGTTAGGAAAAATCTAATCATAAAATAGTGTAACCAAATAAATGGTACACGAAAAGCATGGTTAAACTGCAAGATGCTCAGACTCTGATTATTGAAAAGTTGCTTCACCTGGTCTAAATTTTGCACTGGCTCGGAAGAATCTATGGACTTGGGTAAGGCAGCCTTCACTAAAGCAGAATAGTATACTTTCTGGTTGACCTTTTTGGATTTGTCTTTACTAGGTTCTTCAACCTCATCAATATATGCCACACGCAGTGATGGATAACTAGCAAATGAAAGAGTCCCCAAGTTAAGAGAATCGAAAGCAGGAGCAGCACAGCAATTCAACAGAAGTTCAAGATGAACTTACGTCGTCATGAGCCTTAGGATGTCCTGTGCTTTAGGATCACCAGACCTCTTATGAATCCCATATTGCTGGCATGATACCACATATGTGAATTTCATATCCGCTACAGCTTGGCACTGTGCCAACAGTGACTTTTCCCCCTCTGTATCCTCACTGTTCAACTCTATGGCTTTATATCCCTCCATTAAATCTGCACAAGTATAATAAACAGGTTCAAGTAACATCTACACAAATTAACGTAGAGGACTAAATAAATTATAGCACTAAAATCTAAAGAGACCATATACCTTCATGCCTGGCCATATCCAGAAAAGCCTGAAGCTCCAAAGCCTTCCGATAATACATCATACCTCTTACTGGAATTTAATAATATTGCATACATAGGAGAGAAGATAAGTGAAACTCAAAACACAGAGAAAAAGGAAAAGGAGCAAAAGGAAACGAAAAATGAAAGAAACATAAACATGGGGTCAATAATGCATCCAGGCACGACACATTCATCACCAACATACCAGTTCTAGTCAATGTTTGGCCTCTATATGATGCCCACAGGCGAAGTTCTTGTTCCAATTCATTTATTTCTTTGAGTTCATCTTCACTGTGACATTTGACACGCTCAAGAAAGTTGTTCCACTCATCTGTGAATTATTATCAGATTATTTAATATCAAGTGAAGATTTATCTTTAACAGGGAGGAAGGGAACTTACATCTCAGAAAGACATAGCTATTGACATGAAAAGGAAACAAACCTGGAAAAATCTTTTGGAGGTAAAAGAGGATAGAAACACCATCTTCATTTGGTACTTCCAGATCCCGCAAGGAGAACAGTACCTCCTCCGAGTAGTAAGGAGTTAAAACACTACAAAATATTTAGTTGTATTCAGAAGTTTGGATTTATACTATTAAAAATTGCAACATGACTTTGTTATTTATTAAATGGCAAGAAAAGATTGAATTTTGTAGAGTAAAAATGCCATGCAGTTAGTCTACTAAGTATCTTATCCTTGGTAAAATAAGTTACATTTATGCGGAAGAAAAAACAAAGAGCACACAACAAAAACAACCACCAAGGACTTCTGATTGGCTTCACATAAATGGCTAGCATATTAACATGACAGCTGACAAGTAAAATGCTGAAAGTTATACGGGAAAATTCTCATGCTTTTAGTGAAAATACTAGAATCAACTGTTGGTTTGTCAAGTTTGTGCTTCTTAAAATTTGATAGGAGGGTTGCTTAGCACCATAACTGCGAAATACTTTTATTCACTTGCATGAGAGGGAACATAACCGATCTTCCAACAACTGTGGTATCCGACTAAGATAAATACTGTTGTGAAAATTAATTCACCTTGAACCAACACACAATAATGAACATGCATAACAAACTTAAAGGGAAAGAAAAGAAGGAGACAGAAGTTTTACGTGGTTCGGCAATGAATGCCTACATCCACAGGCAAGACGGAAGAAGACATTTGACTATGATGAAAACTGTTACATCCATTTAATGGTATAACTCAGTCTTCCTTCAACACTTCTTTGTCCATAATTATGCACTACAGATAAGGTACCTCTTGCGAGACAGGTGTTGAGTGGGTGGGCAAGAATAAAGTCTCTTTTGGTTTGACATATCAATGGAATAAAAGCAGAAGGTAACACCATAGCCATATGACAGAATAAAAAGCCTTACGAGAAAGAAAGCATGTTGCGAACTTTAGGTGCTGCAGGCATGTCCATAAACAAAGAATTTGAGAAGTAAGAAATACGCCTCCTAGCATCTATGTTGGATGGTACATCCATGGCGGATTCTTTTGTGGTAAGCAAAAGAAAAAGCCTCTTGATCTGCAAACATAACATGATACATGTATAAGTGCATATTTATGTGTGCCCATCCATTTTACTAAATAAGTGTTGTATGTACATAAATAAATATAATATAGTTAACATATCTCCAGGAGGCAAGCACCTTTTCTTTCCATGCTTCAGTCACTGGTTCAATAGGAAACCTGATAGCTCCAGAAGATGCAAATAACTGATGATATGTATGTTCCAGATGAATCATTCCCTCGTGTCCAGAACCCCCATGGATTGAATCTACCAAACTATTGAGAAGGAAATAACATCAGGAAGAGCCACAGAAGCGCAAGTTTCATTTATATGGGGAAAAAAACTACAGCCAGCTGAACCTGGATATATGATCCTCCATCATTATGTCTCTTGTGACAACCTCTAACATGTCCTGGAAGAGAATAACAACTTGATCCCTCTCTTCTGGTTTGTTATCCATCTAGAAAAATTGAACTTATCTGTTAGCGCTTCTCACCACTCAAAGTTGAAGTAACAATAATCAGTAAGGGGTTTGGAATATTACCAAATATTTGATAAGCTTCACAAAGTGATCATAGAGAGCAGGCAGAGCACTCATCTTGTACTCACTTATAAGATCACCTGCTTCTATGCGTTTGTCAAATTCGGAGAAGATAAAATCAATTACCCTGCAGAAGTGCATCAAGAGATGCATAGAGATGAATCAATAATATGACTGATCTAATTCTAAATCTCGGTCAAAGAAATTTTAGGTGAAAAAGGTTGAAAAATAGGCTATCTTTCCTTTTCCATTAACACTATTCACATCATAAAAATACAGAAACTCACTCTTTTTCGTGGTCCCCTTGAACTAAGAACTTAATGATATTCCTAAAAGAAGCATAGCATTCACGGATTGCGCAGGACATGTAGTTGTCAGTATCAATCCTCTTTTTCAGCTCTTTATCCTTGCCATTACTGTCCTTGGCCATGTCTAAAGCTATTGGGATCTGTAAACAATATATTTAGTATCTTGACTTGATATGTTACAGGCGTACAAATGAAGTGCACAGAAGAAACCTTGCTAGCTAACAAAAATGGAGGCCACTGTATAAGGTCCAAATCTCGATCTGCCCAATATGGAACAAGCAACAAGTCCATTTCCCTGAAATTAGTTGGCATCCATTTTCAAATAAAACAGAATTAAAATAATATAAAAATTCAGAAATAACTAGAGCAAACAAGTATCCAGCAATCCTACCTATCACTTATAAGATCTTCCTCTCTAAAGCTACTGATGATTTTGTTCCATAGCTGAGCAAATCTTGCAGCCTCTTTCTCTTTGTTAGATGGGATCTGCAGTCCAACACCGAGCTTTCATAAAAAATTTACAATAAAAACTAAACCAGCACCTATTAGAAGTATGGATAAAGTCTAACCTCAGCAAATTTGCGAGAAAAGGTGGCCTTGAACCCTTTCTTCTTCGGGTTACTCTTCTCATCAGGAATTAAACAAGCATTAAAAGCACCAGGTAATGATTGGAAACGGGAACGAAGCATTCCCAACGTTCGAATCTGGAATCAAAAGAAGTAAAATCAACTACAACCACCCACAGTTTTAAGACGAATTCCGCACAGCAACTGAAAAATGACATCCTATTTTGAAAACTTGAGGTCACCACAATCCATTACTTCCAAAATTACGAGAGAAAGGTATCAAAAAGGCATAATATAATAATAATCTAGTAACATCTACAAGATCAGTGTCCAAAAAAAATATAAAAATGCAAAAGCAATGATTCAACTTAATTCCCTGAAGAAGAAGAAAATTCAACCTCCACTCATGAGGAAAATCTAACAGAACAATGTTACAAAATAACCAACGTCAAAGTGGGATTACAATATGACGGCTCCATATGAACAAAAAGCTAGCCATAAAACAGAATTTGTTCAATTAAGGAGGTAAGAGTTTTGCCATATGAAACCTGATTTGCTAAGTGCAAATTGCAAGACGGTTAATTGTAAGTTGGCTAAGCTTATTCAACATTCAATATGGAAGATAATGCACACACAAACAAAGCAGAGATTTAATGTGCTTGCAGAAACTATTAACCATGGAATGAAAGAGAACTTATTGCTAACCTCTCCCAGGCGTCGAAATGCCCCATAAATCCCTCCAAATATTGTGGAAAATATAGCATACCATATCTGGGAGTCCATAAAATATACCTAGAAAACCTGCTGTATTAGAACTTCTGATTTGGTTGAAATCAAATGAGGCAAAAAATTACAAATGAAACAGAACAGCTCATACAAGAATGATCGGGGCCCAGAGAGCAATCACGACACCAATATTGTTCTTTGCTGCCAAGTAAAAATTGAATCATAAATCCATCTATCAAACATTGCAAGTGCATAGAATATGAAATTATGACTTCATATCACTTACCACGAGGAAAGAATTCATGCCATTGGAACTTTTTTACACGAGCGTTCATGATAGCTTTTGTTGGACCAACTAAGGGCTTTATCTGCAATCAGGAACAAAAGCTGCAGGAAGTGAAAAGGGATTGTATTTTCATTGAAAAAAAGAGACAGACAGGCATCAACAAAAGGCAAACCTCTATGTAAAAACTAAATGCCAACTTCGTTACTATAAGAAGAACCCAGAACATTGTATACCTGCATATTCCAAGAAAGAGAGACTTAAAAGAATTGCAAACTTGAAGTTGGCAGTTCGCATATATTCAATAATGGACACTTACTTGAAGAGAGATAGAGCACTCTCATGCATTCCCCTCCCAACATACAGACGAGGCTGCAACATGTCAAATGCAGGCATTAATAAATAGGATTACTGATAAATATATTTGAGTACAAGACCCACAAAACTCGTACAAAGCAATGAAGCTAAAAATTGACAAGGGATGTATAGGGTTGGTTCAAAACCGATCCACATACCTGTGACCACCACATCATGAGCATCACAATCCTATAGTGTGACCTCTCGAGGAACCGACGTGCAATGGGGAAAAGGAACAATACAGCTGACAGCATATTTGGTGACAAGTAGATAACAACAGCCAAAATAAACAAAGATGGGCTGCTTGCATTATTGCCATGGCCAAACCAGCCTTTGATGGCTTGAGCAATTCCTGGAGGATTCTTCCAATTGTTATACGCATAAGTAACAGGTAGGATTACTACCCATGCAGCAGCTGAAACAACCTTCAGAATATATCTCAACTTCACATGAAATGACATTATGCGTCGTGCTTTCCACATGAGGATTACATCAAGGAAAGCTGCGCCAGAGATGTATACAAAAAAAACGTATCAAATTAGCATCCACTGATAGAAATCAAAATAACTAAAGACATAAATGAAAAGAAAAGAAAAACTAAAGGCTACTACTTCAATATTGCAACAATTTGACTAGATTCCGCCTTACCATGCCCAAGCTTTATTATGGCAGCTGTTATAAAGATACTCAAAACTTTCTTGAATACGTCGCCCTCAAAGATTACACTTAATTCTCCCGAGCCGTTCCAAGCAATAATAATCATAGCCTTAAATCATTCAGTTGACGTCAGCGCCATGTTGCCACAAAAGTTCAAAAAATAACACTCAGATCAATTAGAGAGATGCCAAACGAAGTTATCAATGAAGAACTAAGTATACCTGTAAGCATAGAATAAAGAAAGTCCACATCCGATCGAAGCTTCTAAAGACATGGCAGAATGTCCGTATCTCAACAAAATTAATTTTCCCCAACCATCGATCACTGTAGGCTGGTTTGCTATCCTGAATACCATAATGGCAAAACAATTAACTAGCCAATAAAACTATTTTTTTTTTCAAACTAACATCTTGTTGAAACAAAATATAGAGATGTTCCGTCTAAGAAAAAACCACATGTTGGCTACTGTAATTGGCAATGAACTTGACACATAGAATGGTGAAAAACAATTAGTCAAGTATACACATCAAATGCTAAGATTATGCACTGCAAGCAGATACGATACCAATAACAAATAAGACTCAGTTATCAGGCTGCAACATCTCCAACTAAGAAAATATGTTGCATTGGTATTTCAGTGCAAAACTACAATAGTAGGAAAAGTGAACAACAGGATGTAAGTAGTAGTCATTTACTTACCCCATTTTTCTCAAAATGGAGCTGTTCAGGTCGCATGCAAAAGAAATCAGCCTCAACACGCATTGGCCAACCTAACCGGAAACAATCAACTGACCTGAAATTATGAAGGGACAATTTTGATCAATTTAAACTTGTAGACACATCTGAGAAAAGACATGCACATAAACACACATGCAGAGGAGCACCAGAAGAGCAGAAGACTCATACCAGAAGTACTCATTCAAATCATCATAGTTTCTCCACTGAGAATGCTTTGATCTTCCTTTTCTACTCCTTTCAGCTTCCTATCAAAGGCCAATCATACAATGGAATGGATAAATTAACCCAAAACAAAATAACACTTAAATGTATCATAAAAGAAGTGCATGCACCACCTTGGCAATCACTACATAGATAGGAGTGACAACTTTTCTCAGAAACGCCTCTTCTTTACCTCCATAAGCAGGCTTAACATTTTCTCCCGTCATGGGACTGACATTACCCGCTAGCATGCCATACAGCTCAAATGCCATCTATCAATAGCAAAAAAGACAGTAAACCATTTCGACTAATACACGGGAAACTGAAGCAAGATACAGGAGAAAAAATCTCTCTCAATTCACAGCTCTCACCAAGCATTCAAAAATGTTTTTTCAGCATTATCTGGCTTCTGAATGAATTTCTTACTGAACATTATTTCTATTTTCAGGATACTGAACATGTTGTGGGTATTCAAATTATAGTGAAGTGATGAGCAATAATGAATGAAAATGGCTACGTTATGTGATGTAAAGCCAGCTTCGAACAAAATTTGTTTCATGACACTGCATTAATTATCAGTTTATTTACTTGTCCAAAGATGAAATGTGAAGAATGACACTTAATGTAATATAGAAAGAAGAAAAAAAATGGCACCGGGAATATCTCAAAGCAGTAGAAGAATATAACTATCCAAATTAACAAGAAAAGCAAAAGAATATAGGGGAATGATAAGAGGCATGGACAATCTTCAACCATACATGATGATAAATATAGCAGAGACATTCCGGCATGAATCTCAAGTTTGCAGCTTCCCCCCATATCAAGAGATACAGACCCATGTAGAGTAATTTGCGTTGTTGCACCTCTTGCTGTATGGTAGGTAACCTGCCAATTCAGAAAGCAAGAAAGAATGAATGTAGCATCACTATAAGAATAAACAATGAAATGCATACAAAAGAGGCAGAAGGATGGGCTGCACAAGAAAAAATAGAAAGAAAGTACACATAAGCTCTTTGTTATCTGTGTCTGTGACCTCTTATGCAGACGAAACACTAGCATAGTGGTTATTCTTCCACAATTTCATAAAATGGTAATCAACCATTGCCTTCACATACTAATTACAATAATGATAATAATAATCCTGATGATAATTAACAACTCATCATAAACAATAATAGCAATAATCACCTATGAGAAAACTCTATTTCAAAATAATAATTTGAGCACTCTTACCAGAGACTACTTTTCCTGTCCAAGTATCTACACCATTTTTTGTAATTCTTGAAAAGTTTCTTCATCACCTCTTTCAGTGCACGCTCATCCAGCTAACAAGAAACACAAAAGCATCACGGATAGGGTAAAACATAAAGTCCAGTTTAAATAGAATATTCATCAAATGAACTGGCATGATCTCAAATAGAAAAGAAAAGCAGAGCAGCTTCCATTTTTAACAAATCTGTTAACTGGCAAACCAACCTCAATTAGATGGTTGTGTCATATCAAACAAAACTTTTAAACACAATATCAGAAGGCTACTTGCTGGATAAAAAGAGAAAAGAGAACCTAAAAACACTAAAAGGAAATCCTAGCTGGAAAGAAAATACAGACATAAACAGTAAGAATATTACTCTCCACCAATTTGCTTCTTTTTAGGAAAAATGTTGGAATCTCCAGTAAGTTGGAGAGGAAATACATATTTAGTCCATAAGGATGTTTTTCCCCACCAATTTCTTCTTCTTAGAAAAACTGTTTTCTATGTTAAAAAAAGGATCTCAAAACAACAAACCTTAGGTTGTTGATCGGGCTTCGGAAACTGTTGTCGGATATGCACATTAGCGAGTAATAAGATTAAGTGCTCCCTTTGGTTTGCCACATTATCTTTCTGCAAATTGAATACATACCCAATCAACACAAGTAAAGATAAAAACTTGTAGGTGCTCACCCTACACTGATATGCAAGAATAAAGTGGAAGATCCAAACTGTTATAAAAAATCCTCTTCAATTGCTTCACCTGAAACCCAAACATTGCTTGAAGCCAGTCTAAAACGTCTTCATCTTTTTTCTTCTTGTAGTCCTTGGGCCAAGGAAGGCCCCTTGTGTTACGTAGAGCAACAACAGCAGCTTGAATCTGCAAATCACAACGACTATCAACAAGAACCATAACATAAAAGAATCAGAAAAGCAAAGATGAAGTCATAACAAGGAAGCATACTTCAGGAAATCTCATAATTGCTTGATTTGCACTGTCAGGATCTAGTGGAAGAATATTGTAAGGGAGATAGATCTGAGTCTTTTCAGCAACTTTATCTTGAGCTTCTAAAATCTGCACAAATTTCAAATACAAGGAAAACCATTACATTCTATCATAACAAAGAGTAGGAATTGAATTCTATATTTGACCACGAATGAATCCGGCAGATATGCACCATCAGATTAGACAAGATCAACAACAAATCAGTTGAAGATACTGTAATAAAAGCATATGATTTTTACCTCACGATCAACTTCTATAGATTGCGTCATATTAACTGCTTTCAAAACCTCAAAGAGAACATTAGCAGTTTGATAGGCCTTGGTAAGTTGTGCACTGGATTGGAATCAAAAAATGTGTCAAAAAGTTATTAATCCCTCAGCAAGCTTATCGTTATTGTATACCATAGAGAATGTTAAATAACGTACCGATCAGCTTTATCAGCAGCATTTTGCAATGCTTGGATATACTTTTTGTAGTAATGCTGATAAAAACTCTGCATTTCTCGTGCATCACTTTTCTTCACTCTTCCCATTAAAGTGGGATCATTTTCCTGAAGAGTATTTAAAGGAAGTCTTAGTGGAAATAACAGGAATATAACATTATTACAATTTCCTGAATGGTGAAAAAGATAAAAGCAAGAAATATATTTTGCTACATGCATGTATGAACAGTGTAAAAAAACGTTGTCGAGCTCATACAGAGTTGCCTTTGCAGAATGATTAGATTAACAAGCAATGTTCTAATAGCTTGCGTGAAGACATTACAGTACATGAAAGCATTACTAACAAGTGTAGATGAAGAGGAAACCACTCCACTTACCCTTTCCAGACGCTGAAGCAGCGCAGTTTTAAATTGACGGACACCTCTTCCACTAGAGGTAGGATCCAACTTATGAGCTTTCTCAAATGCATAGAACCGACCTACATTTAATAACACAAATGCTAATGACATCAACATATGCAGCTTACAGCATCAAACTACTTAACAAACTGTGTGCAGCTTATTTAGCAGCAAAACCTTAAAAATGCGGCTTAAACAAAACTTACACACAAACAAGCTACACAAAGCAAGTTAACATAGACAAATGAAGCAAACTATTCAAAAGAAATGTTGCTTTTTTTAGCTTCTTTCTCTTCAGTTTACTTACATAAATAAGCAACTCTAGGGTTACTAGATTCAACTTCATTAGCAACACGAAGAATGGGAGCGATCTCTACAAGCGAAGATGGCACTACTTCACTGTCGAAAATAGATTCTCCTAGATTCCCTGCAGTCTGCGTCCTCGTGATTCGCCGCTGCGGCTGAGTCTGTGGCGGCGTGGCCTGATCCATGCCAAGGCCACCGCCACGTGAGGAGCTGGCCATGAGTGAACTTCCCTTCCCTGCACAAGATATCAAAGCAAACAAAAACCGAAATAAATCACCAAAATGAAATTCAGAGCAGATTAAGGGGTAAAAACGGGAAAACAGAGAAGAATGAAGTTACCGGGCAGAGACGAACGGAAAAGAGAAACTTAAGAAGCTAAGTTAAGCTGAAAGAGAGCCATCTGCAGAGAATGAACAAGAAGAGAGCAAGTTACATGACTGTATCATGTATGTATGTGTATGAAATGCATGATAGAGAGAGGGAGAGATTACCTGTAGAGAGAAAGAGCAGCAGGAGCAGAATGAAATGTGTGATTAATAGCGGAGATATAGTGTCTTGGTCTTTGATTTTTGGTCTTTCTTTTTCCTCACCAGTAGCAGTGAAGCAGGGATGTATCCATGTATCGTATGGTATGTGTGATAGTAGTTACTGAAAATTATTTAAATTTAAATTTAAATTACTTTTCACCTTTTTTTAGTAGTTTTTAGTTACTGGTAGGATTGGATTCGGTAACTATATCTTACGAATTTGGGATTAGACTTTCCATGTTTTACGAGAGTGCCATTGCGAGTTCTGGTTGCGGAAGAAATGTGGCTTGGAATTTACGCAAACACACTTTTTCCCTTTTGTCCCTTCATTCGTTTTCCTTGTCTTCAATGTATTTGAGAGTATTCCTCCTCTATTGATTTAGTTCAAAATTTATTTTTTATCGTGATTTAGTCTCGTCTAGAGATATTTTCTTACTTCTTCAACTTTGTCATGTCAGACTATTTTTAGGATATTTTTTAGTTGAATCTCACTTGAAAATCATACTATGATGCTACATTTATAATTAATTACCAAAATAAATATTTATCTTATTTTGTCTAAAAATAGATTACCGGTAATATATTTCACATCTATGGGCAATTTCGTCAAACAACTGCCCTTTGGATGCTAACGACCAAAATGGCTCCGTGAATAAACCAAGCACAGCAAAGGACTTTTTGGGAAACGTGATTCGAAATTCAAAAGAGAAAAAGGTCGCCGTTTTGGCCTTTTACTTAGGAGTAAATAGACATCTTTGCCCTTACTGTTCATTTAATTCACTACTATTTTAGCTCTCAACAAGAAGTAATATTCACTTGCCGTGGGCCCAATATAGTAAAACCACCGAGCCGTGCGCGAATAAGGAAAGCAGGCAGATTTGGTAATTTAATAAAAAGGTAAGGTTAATAAGGGATTTAAGTAGTAGTACTGGGATTGGGAGATGATGGTCGGCTCGGCTTGCTTTGTCCCAAATTCCAAATTTCCAAATTTACTTTTTTGTTGAGGGGGACGTAACAGCTTCTGACAAGGATAGTAGTCCAATCACCAAAGGCGACGATGAATGACGTGGCACCGAGTGTGGATGGCATTTGGTTTATCGAGGTTGAGTTAATGACATTATTAACAACAAAAGCATTATAGTACTGTTCTAATTCTAACTTAATTAGATTAGATATTGAAGTTCAAGTTATGAGTATAGAATTGCATTTAAATTTATAAGGTACTATAAGTTTACCATTTTTATTGCCCTTTGAGATCTTATCTTATTTAAATTAAAATTAATCGGCACTAAAGGTAACGATTGAATTGTATATAGTTTCCATAAAAAAATACAATATTAAATCAACATTTTTATTTATTTAAAGAGTAAAATAGCGAATCAAAATTGTGTCCAAGCAAAATTGTAGGCTTATAAATAACTACCTAGTATTTAAAAGAGAAGGGTAACGTACATTTTTTTCCTGTCAGTAATCCAACTCACTTATTGATTAATTTGGATTCAAGTTTCGTAAGATTTTTTTAGGTATGAACCATCTTCAAGTTTTAAAACAGTTGTATTTTAAAAGCTCAATTTCAAGATTTCGACTAAACCAAAAATATTTTTTACCAACTCATTTACGTCTTACGTAGTAAAGGTAACGTGTTACTTACACCAATTATTTCTAAATAATTAAAAATGTTATATAGAAAAACCATAAGGGAGTGACACATGTCGCACATGCAATGCAACCTCTATGACATAATAATAAAATTTAGTTGAAGAGTTAAACAAATATTTTGAGATAGTTTGCCAACATAAATTCCTTCATGTACGTTTCTTTTAAAATAATTTATACCAACGAAAGTAAAATATTGAGTAGTAGGAACGTTACATACGACAATTTGCATTGCCTTTGATCGGTTGGTATAAATGTTAAATTATCCGAGATTTATTTTTTAATGAGCTAATTCAAAATTTTAAACACATTCGTTACAAAACTAAATAAATATAGACTATTTAGATTAGACAAATTATACCTCATAATCGTGTATGAAGTTTTATATTTTTTCATATTTTTTTTATTTATTTCAAATTATTAAGTGTCAAATAAGTGTCAAATGATTATTTCAATTTTATATTTTAGCTATCAATTTCAAACTTAGTAATTATTTATTAAATTAAATTAGAATTCACATTTTTTTTTAAAAAAATTTAACTATATATAATTTTTTTAAAATATTATTGATTAAGTTGAATCCAGTTCGACTCAATCGAACCCTAATTGAACCTTTAACTTTTTAACATTTTATCTGTTTAATTCAATCTCCCAACCCGATTCTGAAAAACTTACTTTAAATCACATAGTGTAATACTAGTTTAAAATAATCAGTATATCTGCCCTTTTCTTTAGTCTAAAAGAAAAGTCTTAGTGTATTGTTTACGTGGCTAAAAATACATAGTCTTATTTGTGAAAAGAATCGTTTTTATAATTCAAAGTGGATTCTTTTCACCAACGTGGATGTTCTTATCCTGTTTATTATTTTTTCTCTTTTTGTACTTCTTAGGTGACAAATCATACATCTATCTATGCATAAATAAACAAAGTAACGCTAAGAAAATAATTTAAGCAAATGCCGATTATGCCCGGCTAAAGGAAAACTGTAAGGCCATTGTTTCGCAATTGTTTATATTTTACTCCCTCCGGAAGTTTTTAAATGACTTTTTGCTGTTTTTGTTACTGTAGCAATTACTTGACTTTTTGGTCTTTAAGCTACTTTTTATTACTGTAGCAAAGAGTCATTTAAAAAAAAACGGAGTGAGTATTTTTTAAGGCCTGGTCCAATGGACATGACAGGCCCACTGATTTTCTTTTCAAGAAATTAAGGCACCATGGCTTATCAGTATGATTTTTTATTTCTTTTTTTTATAGAAAATCTCCATATGAAATATTATTCATAAACATTGGTTGGTATGGTTCCAGAGGTGGAAAATTAACAAATAAATTCCCCCTTTTTAATAACGACACTTATTGAATCATCAAGCCAGTTCAGTATAGTATTCTATAGTGGAAAAGAAAAAAACCGATTGATCCAATTTGACCGATTAATGACTAATTTGAATTGAGTTTTTTCTGTAAAAATGATTTTTATATTTAGTTATAATTCTACGAAGAAGAAAAAACATACTTTTTTTTATAAAAGCAAGAAAAAACATACTCCAAACTCTTGTTTTGAATATGTTTTTTTTTTTTATCAACTCTCAAACTTTAGAGGTACTCCAAAAAAAGTGAGTGTATTTTTCGTCCGATAATATGGGCACTCATCTGATCATTGGATGGTCAGACTTGACCGGGGTCTAATTCTTTCCAGTTTCCAGTACTAATAGCATCAGTCAATGATCAGTCTCGTAGGAACAATGATAACCTACGCATGTATGCATTGGACCAATTAGGTTTCAAGTGGGAGTCTAATTGAAGATGTAATCTTTGGCAACTGAGCAGTCAAGAAACAAGCAACATTGGGCCAAACACAGGGCCTAAAATTGATTTATCTAAAGAGCAGGCAATGAGGACAGGGCGGCAAATGAAAAAAGTTGACGTTGTGGAAAGCTGTGGATGGAGCGCCTGCAGATACATCAGATACACATCAGTTGTTACATCAGACAGTTAACATTACCCATGTTCAAACAATATAATACGATTCATATATAAGGTACATTATATGATTATAAACACCTTGAACCAGTCGTACAAACAAAGAAACAACAATTTTGATAATCAGCTCCTATTCATTTGTCTCTTTTCTTTAACGCCGAGGAGACTCGAACTCAAGTCTCTCCTATTACTTTACTGGGATGGACATCCATGGGCCGTTTGTCTTGCTCCAATTGTCATTCTTGGCTTCCCCCCCTGTATTCCTTTGTTCCCTATGATAATCCCATCACATCATGGTTTATCCTTCACTGTATCTTTTTTGTTTTTTTCTTTGTTTGCTAGTCCTTTATAGATGAAAACCATCATCACCCTTTCCATGCCATTTGCTGATTAATTACCAAATATCTATTCCTTTTCTGCCAAATGTTCTTCATTGTTACTATAATTAGTATTAAAATGCAGAAATTCTGTAGATTTTGATTCCTAAGAGGGTTGTTTGTTTCAACTAATTTTCCAGGTACGTTTTGGCTCATTGATGTTTTGATTTTCTAATTAGTGACTGTCTATGTACATTTATGATATGATCTGATATGATTGCTTCGTGTGTTCTCATACATGTTCATGATAAATCAATCACAGAAGTTAAAATTGTTCATGCACTGTAGTTCCTATAACTTTGCACAGAGTCAAGAACTTGTAATGTAACTGCAAGATTAGAAAATGATTAGAAGATGGTTTCTACGATTCATGATCCTTTTATCTATGTTAAATTTTTCCTGTTTTTCCATTTTCTCTGTTGGATTTTGGATCATTTTACTTATCAATGAATTTCCGCAGGAAAATATGGCATCATCTTTGGAGAAACTTCTTGCAGAGGAAGGGTTTAGGGGGAGAAAATCAGGAATGAGGGGAAGAGCTTCCTTTCGCGCTGAGCCTAAAACTATGCCTCTTTACCCTCTTCAAAGCAAGGCAGATTCTTCATCATCAGCTTCGTGGGTCCACAAGTTTAGGACCGAAAGGACAAGATCTGATATAAATCAGTATGCAGCAGCAAGCACCAGTAGTTCAAGTAGTAGGCCTAGGGAAAATCTGGTTAGAAGAGAGAAAAAAGATAAAAGCCGTCTTGGAGACTCAACTCAAGAGCGTGGGGCGCGCAAAGGAGTTGAAATTGGTGAGGAAGTAGAAGAAGAAGAACGAGTTAAGGACATATATTCGGAGGGAAGAACGGAGGGATCTTCTAAAGGAAATGGGGAGAAGGAGAGGCACAGAGATATGAAAGGGAAGGATATAAAAATAGAAAGAAGGCACAGTGGTAATTTGAGCAAAGATTTGGTAAAATATGGAGAGTTTAGGGATGATTATAAGAGGAAAAGTATGAAACAAAGTGATATATCTTATGATGGTTCGGTTCGAGGTTCAAAGAAAGACAGAATTTTGGAACATGATCAGAGAGCAATGAGAGACAGTGTTCCACCAGAAATGTCTGAACTTGCTCTTGATGAAGCTGTTATCAAAGCCATGGTCTCCATTTTGACTAGTTATAGCAAACGGTTTCTTAAAGATGGAGAATTTCGGGTCAAGCTTCGCGAAAGTTGTTACTCTGCCCTTAATTTTTCTGAAAATGAAATAATGGATGAGCCCAAAGTCAAAACCAATCTAGAACAAGCGATCAGAACGGTGGAAAATGCTGCAGAGGAGGTTGTGAGTGCAAAAGATGTGAAAAGAGCCGCATTGCAGCTTAGTGTGATGGCAGGATTGAACTCAAATGACTTGAAAGATGGATACACAGCCGGGATCCCGAATTCGAGCTTGTCCGCCTGTGCTCATCTCTACCTCAGTATGATATATAAGCTTCAAAAGAAGGATAGGGGCTCAGCTAGACATACTCTGCAAGTATTTTGTGATTCTCCTTTTCTAGCAAGAACGTACTTGTTGCCTGAACTATGGGACTCTCTATTCTTGCCCCAACTTTCACATTTGAATACGTGGTACGAGAGAGAAGCTTCTTCTCTACAGAACACACCAAACAACAAAATCAAACTTAAGCTTCTTGACAAAGTGCATAATGAAAGTCTGGACTCCGGGACGCATCAATACGCAGCATACTACAAGGACTGGTTAACAGAGGGGCTTGAAGCTCCCTCTGTTCCTTCTGTTCATATTCCTTCAATTCCAGTTGAGAAGGCTGGAAATTCCCAGGATCTTTCTTCAGGACAACGGACTCCGTCTTATCCAGCCTCACCTCAGCCAATGGTTAGTAAGAAACTGTATGATAGTATGTTTGGCCGCGCTAGTAAACCTGGAGTTTACGAGTCCGAAGAGGGTGGAGAGATAGTTCAGTTTGATAATGGTGTGAGCAGCTCTGATGGTTCTGCAGTTGAAGTCAAACAAGCAATACCATACTCTTTTGAAAAATCCAAATATCTGGACCAAGATATTGGAAATCATTCCTCTAAAGTGACACCCATTCCTGTAAGTAATTTCACATGATTCAAGTCATTTTGTTCATTTTGAGTTTCATGTTTTTCATCGTCTCAAGAATTAATTTTCTGCAGGACCTTGAGCACTTCTCAGCATCTAATGTAGAAGAATTGAAGTTGGTTGAAGTGAGTGCTTTTTCCGAACCAGATGATAAGAATGAAATCAGTAGATGGGGAGAAACTGTAGGAGACCCGTATATGCCAAAGGCACCATCTCAAGCAAAAGAAAATGAAACAATTCTAAAGAGTTTAGCAAAATCTGTTTTTGAAATGCAGAAAACTGAGGTGTCACTGTCAAACGACAGCTGTGTTTCTGACCTTTCACACTTCACCAAGGTATGATCCTCTAATCTTGAAACTTTTCTGTTGATGTTCTACAGTGTTTATTCACTTGATCGCTTCTAGTAATTTTTATTATTTTCCTGTTGTGGGTGAGGAAATGCAGACACACGAAGTGAATAGTACTTATGAAGGTAAGCTAATGGAACCTTAGATCATTGTAAGGATTTTATAACTAGACTCTTGAGCTCACATTTCATTTCTCCCTTTGCAGACTTGAGTTATGAATATTCTGATGATGTGTACATTTTCTCAAGCACTCCTCAAGACTTCATTTGCCCCCTCACAGGCCAGTTGTTTGAGGATCCTGTGACCCTAGAAACCGGTCAAACATTCGAGCGAGTAGCCATCGATGAATGGCTTAATCAGGGGCACAAAACATGTCCTGTAACAGGAAGAAGCTTAGAATGCCTAACTGTGCCCCTTACCAACTTCATTTTGAAACGCGTGATCGATAGCTGGAAGTTAGAGCATTGCAGTCACCTATTTGCTCTTGCTTCTGTAGTGCTCAGGAAGTACGGGAGATGTGAATCAAGACAGGGGTATGAAAAAGCTATAGCAGTGGTAGAAAAGCTCCTCACTAGTTTCAGCAAAGACGAAAACTTAACGAATGCCAAACACATCATCTCTCTTGGAGGCTTGGAATTTCTAACTAGAAGCTTTGAATTTGGGAATGTGGAAGAAAAAACACGCACGGCAGGTCTCTTCTGCTGTTGTATTGAAGCAGACAATGGTTGCAGAAACAAGATAGGCAGTAAAATTAACAAGAAGTGTCTCTTTGAGCTACTTCAAAGCAGGCAGACTAAAGCTAGAAGAAATGCTGTGTTTCTGCTGATTGAATTAGTTTGCCTGAGAAGGTACGTTACTTGTTGCATCCAAATCAGGAGGACCATTTGTACACAGAAAATGTACTTAGTGAAATTGGTGAAATGTCATTGTTTTGATTGTTTCTATGATCTTTTTTCAACACAGGAGGAACCAAATCACATCTTTTTTCACGGGATTGGATCACCATGAAATACCGAATATGGTGGAAATCCTTCTGGAATATCTTCAAACCTGTCCACCTGAGCAGCAACCATTAGTTTCAGTGCTTCTCTTGCACTTGGATATTCTGGTATGCTCCTTTTCATCTTATACTACTCATAATGTATTTGTTTTAGATTCATTGTTTCGTCCGAAAAACTACTGCAGGTATATGTTCTTAGAGCTGAAATATATTGCAAATGTGCAGGTAGGAGCTCAGAAGGACAGCACCTACAGACAGGAAGCTGCTGATGCAATTTCAATGGCCCTGGAAAACAGCCTTACCAATAAGAAGATTGGAGAAAATACTTGCAGAGCACTCCTCATCTTGGGAGGTCACTTTTCTGCTTCTGGAAAGTTAATGACAGAGAGTTGGATTCTGAAGCAAGCAGGATTTTACAATAACTGTGAGGTGAATCCTGTAGTAGATAATTCATTGTATGCATCTGTTTTGTTTCTCTTTATCTCTTTTTTAGATAGAAAAACGACCAGGTGGGACTCGAAACAGCGACCTAGCCTTCTTTGCTTTGTAGAAAGTACTATTGAGCTACAAGTTTACTCGTTATTCCGGGAATTAGTTAATCTGAAAAGTTTTTGTAATGTACAGGAACAAGAAGAGGATGAAGTGGAGGAGGGGGAGAAGGAGGCTGATGACGAGTGGTTGAGGAATGTATCAGCATCATTATTGATTGGAAATGGAAATGGAAAGAAGTCATTTTTAGAGAACATTTCAAAATGGTTAGACTGTGGAAACTTGGGTTTAGTGAGGGTTTGCCTAATTACAATTGCATGGATGAGCATGGCACTTTGTTCACTGTCTGGTAATAATGAGCTACAGCTCTCCGCATTCTCTACCCTAATATCTGGATTGAAACAAAGGTTGCTACATGGCGGTGACCGGATCGAAAACAAGGTTCTTGCTTCAATGTCTCTGCTTAATCTCAGCAAAATCCCAGGTTAATTATCAACTTTGTTTTCTGATGTTAAAATCTGGTACTTGAGTAGGAAATTGATAAATTTTTATTGGGTTTGCAGAATGCGAGGTTTTACTGATGGCAGTTAATGAAGAGATTGTAGCTCCACTGCAAAACCTAGCAGAAGTGACATGGACAGCAAAACAATTATATGCTATCGTTTGGGGAGAAGATAATTAAAATTAGGCTGTAAAAATGTAAACAGTATAGAAATGTCTCTGATGACCTCATACAAGATTTCACCATTTTCAAGTGTATTTTTCTCATTTATATTAAAGAGTAATGCCCTTTTAGACCATATATTCGACTGAAATTGCTCTTTTAAATCTCTAACGAAAAACATGACCATTTTGGACCTTGTACTCCGCTGCGTCAATATGTACCGGTTAAAGACACTCTAGATACTTCTTTTAAAAAAATAGAAATAGAATATTGTATTGATTATTGATTGATAAAAATATTCACTCCTTATGATCGATAAATCGGGTGCAACGTGCCAACTAAAATCTAGTTTATATTCATATAGTATAATACTACACCGTATATCGCTACGTGAATGGAATAATGTTCAAATTAATTGTCTTCAATAATGTTATTCTTTTCTTTTCTTTTTATCACGAATAAAATAGCAAATTGTAGTTTCATATAGTATATTTCAGTAGGAAAAAATAAATAAAAGAGCATTATCTTCGGCAGAAACCATCTGATATCAAACATATCTATCTAATATCATGACGTGGCAATTTGCTACTGGAGGAAAACCTAAGCTATAATTAACGTGATTATTTACATCTTTTTCTTCTCTTCTCTTCTCTTTTCTTTTCTTTTTTCTTTTTTTCCCATCCACACAATACTGGAGTAGGGTGGAGAGCTTCCCATGTTGACATGGAAAACCAAGTTGGATCAACCAATAACAAACCACAAATAGATCTTCCAAGATAAGAACCCTTTCCTTGAGTCCATATAAATACGGGCCCTGCAAAGCCCAAAAACAACAGCCATCAAACACTACTTTTTCACATAAAAAAAAAACTAAAACTCCGGCAATGGCAGCCTCTACAACGGCCATTTCTTCCCCTTCCTTCGCCGGGAAGGCAGTAAAGCTCTTCCCTTCCTCCTCGGAGCTCATGGGCAATGGTCGTGTCTCAATGAGGAAAACCACCAAGCCCGCTGCCTCCGGAAGCCCATGGTACGGTCCTGACCGTGTCCTCTACTTGGGCCCACTCTCTGGTGAGCCCCCAAGCTATTTGACCGGTGAATTTCCCGGTGACTACGGGTGGGACACTGCTGGACTCTCAGCTGACCCAGAAACCTTCGCCAAGAACCGTGAGCTTGAGGTGATCCACAGTAGATGGGCCATGCTTGGAGCCTTGGGCTGTGTTTTTCCAGAGCTCTTGGCCCGTAACGGTGTCAAATTCGGCGAGGCTGTGTGGTTTAAGGCCGGATCCCAAATTTTCAGCGAAGGTGGGCTTGACTACTTGGGCAACCCAAGCTTGGTCCATGCCCAAAGCATTCTTGCAATATGGGCCGTCCAAGTTATCTTGATGGGTGCTGTTGAGGGTTACAGAATTGCTGGTGGGCCGCTCGGTGAGGTGGTCGACCCCCTCTACCCGGGAGGTAGCTTTGACCCATTGGGCTTGGCTGATGATCCAGAGGCTTTTGCTGAGTTAAAGGTGAAGGAGCTTAAAAATGGTAGGTTGGCTATGTTCTCTATGTTTGGATTCTTTGTTCAGGCTATTGTGACCGGAAAAGGACCTTTGGAGAATTTGGCTGACCATCTTGCTGACCCAGTCAACAACAATGCCTGGGCCTATGCCACCAACTTCGCCCCTGGAAAATGAGACAAGACCGAAGCTAATGTTTTGTGTGAATTATGTATGGGTTTTTTGGTGAAATTGATTGTCAGTCAGTTTGGATTTATACGCACCAAAAATAAATATTAAATTAATATATAATAAAATTTTATTATTGAAATTAATGCTTCTTTTTTACAATCGTCACGAAAGTAATATAAAAGAGAACACATAGGTGATAGCGTCGAGCTAATACGATTGATTTCGTGAGCTTAAAGGCTTTTTATGCATAGTTGATATATGTGGTGATGAGGACTGATTTTACATTGTAGACTTGTGAAAAAAACCTATGGAGGTTTCTCTTAATAGATGCTAATGTCTAAGTCAAATTGTATGATAAGAAAGGAAATAAGTAAGAGGATAGAATACTTCCTATTAGTGTATCACATATTCTATATATATAGTCTCATATTAGTAGAAGAGTTCATCGGTCAGTTCGGTTTAATTTTTAGACAAATTTGTAAATCATTCGATTATTTTAATTCTAAAAAACATGAAACCGATTTTGGACCAAAATAAATGGTTTAGTTCAATTTAGTTCAATTTATTTCGATATTATTCCGATTCTAACCTATTATTATAAACTTATGATGTGCATGTGTATGTAGTTCTTGGGTGGAATCCATAGTTGTGTTAATGCATGACAATATGTATTGTGATATATGTGAATATCTTGCGTTAAAGATGATCTATTTGATGTTTTGATTCTAGTGATCTTGAATCCTTATTGTTTTGAGTTGGTTTTTGTTATACACGATTTAGGTACAATTTTAGGGTTTGAGGTTAACTTGAGTTGTAAGGTAGCGTAGCAGATAGGTAGGCCTGAGCGCTACATGTAATTGAGTTGAAAATGAGAAAATACGCCCAATGTTGTAGGAGGTGGTTAACTGAGAAAAATGTGTGTAAAATACAGGGTGCATTTTGAAATTTAGTAGATGTAGGTATTTGAGAAATATTTCCAAATGCAAGGGCCTAAAGGTCCATTAACTCATAATAATAAGTGAATAAGGAAGGTAAAGAAATAATGGAGAGAGTGACTTGCATTATACCGTTGGAAACAATCTATTTAAACTATTTAAAATGATAAAAATTGTTAAATTATATAGTAAAGAAGGAAAATGATAAAAAAAGAAATAAGTAAGAGGATAGAATACTTCCTATCAAGGTATAACGCATACTATTTATAATTATATGTAGTCCTATATTAAGATTTTACGCGTCATCATTAACGTGAGGAATATTTCTTAACATAATTATTCTCATTGAGACAAGTGTCACAATAGGGTTTTAGAGTTTTAGGTGTCATCTTACAAAGAGCCAATAAATATTATTTTGTAGAAAGAAATGTATATTTAAAGCTACCCCATTAACATTCAATCTAGCAAACTAAAAGTACCTCTTGCGAGGAGGTTTAGTTTAAATTTCACATTTCGACTCATTATGTACAAAAAAAATAGTCTAATGTGCTATAACTAATAGTCAAAGGAACACCTAGATATGCAAAGGTTAAAAAGATAAATCCGAATAAACTTAAAATTAAATTAAATATTCAAGAAGGTAAAGAATCGAATTCGTCGATAATCTGTGTTGTAAGACTCAGCACATCAGACCGAAAAAATCAGAGCTCGACTCTAACCTAAGTCAATTGACTCTCAAAACCCATCTAAGTTTTGGAAAAACTCAAACCACCCATATCAAATCCCAACCCTTCGACCCTCGTTTATTATCGAGTAGATACTCAATTTGATTCGAGTTTTACAACCTAGTCGATAGAGCAAGGTCCAACTAATCCTAGTGCCATGAATGGAAAATTTATCTTTCCCCAGCAAAAATGTAAGAAACAAATAATTTGCAAAATAGATTTTTCAAAAAGATTGTAAAGGAGAGATAAGGAGAAAATCTGTTTATGGAAATTAAGCATTTTAAAGAAAGAAGAACAGAAATAAAATAATTTTGTTAATCTTCTTGTATAAATGAGTATGGGAGTAGGTAGTGCTGCTGCTCATTACCCTGTTTTCCTCTCTCTATGGGGAACCAAGTCGAGAACCTTGATCCTCAAGAGTATAAGGAAGAATGGTTCAAAGCAGCAATCCTTGCTGCCAAAGAATTCCAACTCCCAAACATTTCTAGCACATTATTAGCTCGTCTTCTCTCAAAATCCGGTTTCCATGGCCAATCCGGAACTCAATGCTCAGGTATGTATGCCAAATCTCATCATTTACAATCATTTAAAGGAAGAAATTTGATTTTTTTTATATATATATAATGTAATGTCCGGATCTTTTTTCGAGCCAAACTAATTCATACTCTAACATGTTAAAACAAAAAAAAATAGATTTATAAGAATTTATTTATAAATAGTTAGTTAGAACTTTCTTTTATACCAACTCAACTTTTCAAATTGATTAACGACGCTTTAGAATTTATGCTCGAGTAAAATTAATTATTCGTTAAGTTTTTTTTCCATCTTGGACCGATAATCGTTAAAACTAATACATTGGACTGTTGTCTAGATATAGTTCATTTTTATCGTTAAATAGATGATACGACCTTTTATTTAATTTTTATTTTTATCCATATAGAATGACACGCCATTTCTCCTGGGAAAAAAACGTGAAAATGATGCCGAGTAAAAAAATAATAAAGAATTAAAAAAAAAGAATATAAAAAATACACCACATACGTCTAATTAATTAATTTCACTATTTTTTTTTAAAAAAGAATTCACTCTAGTACAAAGTGTAGGTCACGGTGTTATTAATTAGCTCCAAATTAAATATACTATTCAAAACTCTCTCTATTTTTTTTAAAAAAAAAGCAATGGTTTTTAATATATTTAAGAAGATTTCTTTTTCCGAAACTTTAAATGGTTACTCGTTTAAATATATTTTAGATTTGCATTTTATCTCATTCCTGCTTGCTTTCTTAGATAATTTATAAAACCATATTATTACTAGATTAAATAGTCTATTATAATATTTAAACTCATCAATACAGGTCCAAATCATTCCGAGGCAATTGTGAGCAGTCAAGAAAATCCTAACCCACCAAAAGCTCAAGACTCATCCACGGGCAATAACGCTCCTACTACGGATGAGCTTCAGCTTTATGGCTCCAAGAAAAGGCCGATTAGCTCCTCCGATCAGTCGCCCGATAATCTTGGCACCGCTAGTACTGCATTGCCACACGAATCTCGATATAAGCGCAACTGCTACAAATGCTTCACCTGCGGGGCGACTTTCTCCGGTAGCTATGCTTTGAGCGGGCACATGATTTCTCATCCAAAAAGGAGGAAGATTGAGGAGTCACTTAAGAAGAGATATTATAGTGAGCTTTTCTTTGACACTACAGAAACAACACTACCCTTTGCCTCCGCCTTCCGATACTCATCACCACAAAATTACTTACAAGCTGCAACCTCAGAACTCGAGAAACTACTAATTTGATGCTGCCTTGAAGATGGATCATTAGCGCTGAGTTTTTAATTAGCTGTACAATATCACATCTTTTCGTCGCTCTAGATCATGACTTTTAAGTGTTTTTATTCTTCACTCTCTCCGGGTCTCCTTTGTGTCCTTCCGATAAGAAAAAAATTATGTTGGAACATAGTGATGTTGAGTGACTCACCATAAAATTTTCCCCATTTCCAGCAGGAGACTAATCCCGATGAAATTAATATATAAACTAAAATTAACCTAACCCCAATCAGATCAATTTTACATCAATGAAAAGCCAACAGATGACCTTTGAATTGAAAAGCAAATGTTTTTTCACTCCGAATACAACCTGGGAAGCTCCTACCATGAGGTTTTATATGCTTAGAAAAAATAGAATGAACGGGAAATTTTCAAAATGGCCTAGAGAACTCTTCAAAATGGCTTCCATCTATCTGAGCATCCAAAACATAGGTAAAACACACAAAATAATCAAAGGCTAACAAGAATGTCCTAAACATGGAAAATACGAACAAGAAAACACAGACATACTAGAAGGAGGTTTACATCCCTGACTTGCGCAACTCGTCAGTTCCATGTGCGAAGTGGCACCTATCTCCAAACGTGCAAGATCCCTTCATGAAGTTCTCACATAGCTTAGTCTTGAAGTTGTTGGCCGATGAATGCATAGCTGGGTTCTTCGTGGGAGGGGGTCTAGATTGTTGACCAACCTTTCCAATAAGGTCACGAACCATGGAACTTGCTTGGTTGATCTGATCATATGTACCCTCGAGCTCAATGTTCCTTGAGTTTGGATCTATTTCATGATCCCTTATGGCAAGTTTGACCCCTGTAACACGGCAAATATGCTTCGAGTTTGCTCCATTTTTTCCAATAATTGGCCCAGCAAGAGAAGCATCAACACTGATCTTAGCAGTCGCGGAGGCGCCAAAGCCGGCATTAAAACCCATGCCTTGTTGTACTGGGTACTCCATTTGGCGGCCCATCCTGCCAGGCATCCCCATGGCACGGGGGTCTTCATAAGATAGCGCAGCGGGCTTCCCAAGCTCCCACTCCCCATGGGCATAATGACACTTGTCACCAAACTTGCAACCTTCAGCTGTGTTGTATTTCTTGCACAATCGGCTCTTCACAGATGGAGAAGATGACCCATCTGGAAACGATGGTGGGGCTAATTGGTTTCTCGTGGGTGGTGGAAGAGCTTGACCACCAAGATTTAGCATCACAGCTTTAAAACCACCAGGAACAAAATGCAAGAAGTGGCATCCCTCACCGAAAGGGCACCCAGATGTACTGCAAAACAAAATCAAGGATAAAAACAACAAAGTCAGAAGTTGTTCTTGGAGTACCAAACAACTAAAGTAGCGATGAATAGAAGACATCAATGTGATGTCAAAAGATGGATAAATTCGAGAATCACTTTAAATGGAGGCAGTACAAATTAGAGATAATAAGGAGAGACACCAAGGCTTGAAAACGAAACACCCAGTGAAAAAAAAAATTGTCCAATAATTACCCCCTTGAAAACAAAACAGTTCATACTCTCATTATCTACTGCTCATGCAAAATCCAGTAGTTTACTATATAATGGCTAAATCAATTCAGCACCACCCAAAATAAGATATGAATAGGAAAGAACTTCACTCCAAACAAACCATATTTCGTAAAGAAATCGAACTTTAACAAGCACAGAAAAAAGTAGAAAGCAAGGGAAAAATAAACCTTGACAGCTATGATAATGGGAAAAGTGACGCAAATAAATTTGGGAACCCCATAAGAAACCCCAAATCAGGTGTTGGGTGGCAGGATTAAGTACAGATCCAAACTCCTTCTATAAAGTGTAAATACATAAAAAGGAAGAGACCCCAAGAGGTTGGCTAGGTTATCAAGACTTGGGAATCACCTCAGTCGTAGTTAATATGGGTTCCAACCCTATATACATATTAGCAAACACATGCATCACTTGGTAGTTGTATGAAACAGGCTAAACATCCTGCTTACTGCTCCAGAATAGCTTTCCCCAAAATTTGTCAAAAGCTACACCTTATGAGCATCTATCTTAAAACCATAAATCCTGAAGCATGGGCTAGCAATTAAACTTTATGTATCTTGCCTAAAGAAATTAACCATGATGTAATAACAACAATCAGTCTTGGTGTCAAACCTGAACGAAATCACAACTGTTTATATTAAAATAGTAAATGACTACAACAAACCTTAATCTATTTCCCGTCTATTTACCTCCTGACTGAATAAGATGCAAGGAAATCATCAAACAAGAAAAATGAAGCAACTATAACCAAACCTATCACACGAAAAAACAGCAAATTCTTAACACAAATATGGACACAAATATGATGCTACTCAAATCCCGAATCCTCTAGTCCCCATGGCATCACCGTGACAAGGTAAATCATCATGAAACAAATATACTTCAGTGATAAATGTGAACACAGATGAACCAGTTATTACAACCTCTTAAGATATATTTTTTCCCAGTTGAATAGATGGTTTCATTGAGCACCCAAAAAGAACAAAAATGTCACTGCAGGAGGTGACAATAGGCCTCTTAAGATGTTACAATTGCAGTGAATGCCATGATAATTGGAAATCCACGGTAGGTTAGTTAACAATAGTTAACATAGTCTCAGCATTAGATCACCCAAATTAAAGCAAGCACAACTTAAATAATACATAAAATTAAAATCATAATGAATAATCAGGAGAAGTTTAATTGGCTCACAGTTATATTATAGTTGAGATCTAGCATAGAGGACACACCAATTATTACTTAACTTAACTATAATATGCACTGCTAATATGCTACCAGATTCATGTATACCTCCAACTGACTAGAATATGACTATGGAAAGTAGAATTGACATCACATTAACATACATAAATTCTTCCTAAGCTTTCCAGAGCCATCAATTATCAATGCAGAGTATAGTCGAGAATTGTAATGAAACTCAGGGTATGTCAATCGAGGAAATCTAGCACTATCTTTCAGAATATTTTCACTAAAAAGTGGTAAGAAAGATTTCTTGTTCAAATAAAATAAAAATGTTTTCCAGTTGGCCAAATTTAGTTGAGTTCGGGAAGCCTATTATTATTGGGTGATAGAATATGCTAAAAATAATATGACGATGAAAACACAGCAAACAATCCAAACCAGATAACAAAAATGACAACTTCTGAAAGTCCGTCCGTTCATACAAGCCCATTGATTAGTACAACAATCTTAAAGTAGGTCAACAAATGAAATTGATAAACTAGATTCCTAATTTAACCCAACCAGTTTACATCAAAACATATATATGATCAAGAAAATTTCTTATGGTCAGTATTGAAATGCAGTGAAAGAGAACATGAAAGCAAATCATATTGCTCATACAGTTAAGATAAAAGACTACTTGTAGCAAACTTTTGGGTAAAACCTGATTAAAGCAGGTAAGAAAAAAGTATCTGAGATCAAAATTGAAACACTGAGTGGCATCAATTAGCAAGTACTAATTTCAGCAATGACAAATCACAGGAATATTAAGCTATATGGTACACTGCAGTCATCTGACCCAAGCACCGCCTTGCAGGAGAAAACAAGAATATTATAGCATAAGGAAAACAAATCAACTGGGGCTCATCCTCCTCAGTTGTCATCAGAGACTTTACCGATTCACTTGTCCATAAATCATTACTTGAAAATATTAGGGGAACTAGGAATGAACATTATAAGGTGCAAAGTTTTGCATCCCAAATGACTTCTTTCAGTTTACACGTCCCAGAAAGCAGTTACCAAAAGTTCTCTGTAAATTTTGCATCCTGTTTCTGTTCAATTGTCATGATTATGATGATTAGAAGTAAACCTGTACCACAACTTTAGCTTCCCAATTCATTAGTCCACATATGTGACTTTAGTTGCAAAGCTTATGTTACAATTGGAAAGATTATAAACACATGAGGCAGTATTTAGAGTATTTATTTTAGATAGGTCTTAGATTAGAACCTGAAAAACTTTGTGCATGGCTTCGATTTGCTTCCTATACCACTTGAAAAGGACTCCATTTCTGTTGCAACAAATTAATTAATTCCTCTCAGTTACCATTTGATTAATTTATTAACCTTTGAATTCTAACAAAATCTTTGAACACTACTGATGAAATGGTTATTCTGGAAGCTTAAACGAAAAAAAAGAAGTGATTAAACTTTTACGCAATGCAAATAACACAGAACAACCCCCCCACCCATCAATTAAACATTACAGTGTAAGTAGTCAATAAAGCATGAGACCTAAAAAAGGTCCCTTTGCTATATCACCCACACATTGATTGATTTAATATTTTTTTTACGCACAGAACCAAATAAAAGAACACATTTTAAATCTTGTATGCTTCATTTCTTCTTCTTTCCCCTTTCTTTGTTTTTTTTCCCTTCCATTTCTTAGTTTTAAACATATTTCTTCTCCTTTTTTGGGCTCAAAACAAGTAATTTAGAGTTAAGCTTTCATTGTAAGGGCCATACAGCATGTAATATTTGGTTATCAATGATATCTTAACTTCCTGTTCAAAAAAAAAAATCGTAGATGATAACAGACAGCAAAACAGAAAGAGCAAAACAAGTAAAATAAACCAAATCCAAGAAACGGAGATGAAACATGTACAACACTGTGGAATTAGAGCTGCTGTACAATCACTACCACCAACTGCACTTATTTAGCAAATTTTGAAAAATTGGTATTGCATCCCCTCAACAGAAAGCTATAAATCTTACTTTCAGTAAACAATTCACAACAAACAAACCATAATATATTCTCACCTATAGCTTGCACGCGCAGGCAAGTATGAACATGTGCGTAAGTATGAGTAAATGAGTAAAAGGGGTGAGAAAAGTAACCTTGTCTATATTTCTTGGGGCCGCCATTGCCGTTCAAAGAAGAATCAAACCTGCCTCGCTTTCGCCCACCACCAACTTCCATTCTGAATCCCAGATCCGCAACCACTCCCTACTGGAAAACAGAGCGAAGATGACAAGATAACAACAACCCGCAAGAAAGTTGATGGGAATGAGAGAGCCGAACGAAGTGAGCGCGCAAGAAAAACCAGAGTAAGAGAGAGAAGGCGTCGTTAGGGTTTGGAAAGCGAGAGAGAGGAAAGAGCGCGGAGAGATGACACGAGAAGAAACGGGAAAGGAAGGCCCAAAAAAAAAGGAAAGAGAAAAATAACAGCTCGGATTTGAAAATCAGATTTAAATGCAGTTCATCGTACTGAAAGTCAGAAAATGAGAAAAATAAAGTAAATAATTTTTTGAAAAAAAAATAATTGGATAAACTACGTGAAAAAATATAATTTTCTAAATATTTTACTTTAAATCCAACGGTTTAAAAATGTACAATATAAATCTTCTAATTTTATATTTATAATAGATTAAAAAAATCATAGAAACTGTAAAAAATTATAAAATTGAACAACAAAAGTAAAAAATATGGTAGCTCTAAGAAAATTTAAAAAAGTTAGGTTAAATAATATTTACAGTTTATTTAAAAAAAAATCTTAGTACATTTTTAAAAATTCTCATTAATATTTTGAGCTTTTCCACTAAAGTGGACTCTTATATATTTATGAATTAGTTTTTTATTTTTTTAATACTTATTAAAAAATTCTTATTAATATTTTTACCCTCACATATTCGTTATATTTTCTATTAATTTTTTTGAATCTTTTGAATTTTTTATTTCTATAATATAAAGGTTAAAATGGTAATTTTAAAAAAATTACAAAATTTTTATTTTAAACTTTTATTATTATAAAAGGCAAAGTATATTTTTTTTAATTTACCCAAAATAATTGGGCATGTGATTCTGTGAAGTGTGTCTGTAGATCGTATGGTTAAGAACCTTTCTAGTTGTCCAAATTTGTTGTGACGTTTGATTGGGATGTGGTATTTGTGGTGTAGCCTGTAGGACGTGTACTACTTACTACTACTACTACTACTACTAGGCTACTAGCAGAGTGTGGTCTAGCGTAGATGACTGATGAAGGCCTAGGCCCAATTACTTCATCTAGGGCCCATTTGCATTGTGGCCCAAAGCGGCCCGCCTTTCTTCTTCATATAAATTCCTCACTTGTCCATCACAATTTCTTACTCTCTTTCAAAGTTTTGTTACAGTAGTAAATTAAGTTGAATGCCAGAAAACATGTTGTAATTACAGGTTTTAGCTGAATGAAAAAATTAGTGCTAAAATATTAATATTTACTACATATTTTATTATTATTATTATATATATATATATATTGCTTTATAACATTTCAAGATAATTAGTATTAGTGGGAGCTTGATTTTCAAGATAGAATTGACCCCCTTTTCAACCTCACAATACTTGAACATATATAAAAAAAAGTTACAAAATGAAAAATAATTCTTTAATTTTTAAAGATTGTGTAACTTTTTTTTATAAATTCTGTCAATTTTTTATCAGTTTTACGAGTAGAATATATATATATATATTTGTTTAAAAAAATAAAAATTAACGCGT
This sequence comes from Viola odorata, assembly GCA_963691705.1. Lineage (NCBI taxonomy): Eukaryota > Viridiplantae > Streptophyta > Magnoliopsida > Malpighiales > Violaceae > Viola > Viola odorata. The sequence goes on from OY829541.1 coordinate 65,806,764, forward strand.
TGATAACATATAAGACACGTATTAAAATTTTATAAGTGATACCTTAAGAAATAAATGAGATATTTAGTCTAGAATCATAATTTCATTAAACAGTCAAGGTTTACTTAGCATGCCATAAACAAGGAAGAAATCATATCTTATGAACCAAAAGGTCATACTTCCTCGAAAAAAGGATAAAATTCACCCCTACATTTGTATCATATGTTAGGATAAGTCACTACATTTATAATTGAGCCAAATAAGCCACTGCATTTGTATCATATGTCAGGATAAGTCATTGCATTTGTATCATATGTCAGGATAAACCACTACATTTGTAATTGAGCTAAATAAACCACTGCATTTATCCATTTGATCTATATATTAACCACTCATCCCTTATACCTTGTTTGGATACATCATAAGACTATGCTTACATGGTATTTTTTTTTTAAATGACATGGCATAAAAACTATGGTCAACACTCATTTTTGCAATTGAAAAATAAAAAGTTGGATCAAAATATTCGAAAATAAAAAATCGAGCGAGATCAAAATAAAATTCCTTTTCCGAGCGATAAAACATCGAGTAAGATCAAAATAATAAACCACTATTTGTGCACTCAATTTTGTTTATTTTTGAGATCTAACTTTTTATTTTTCAATTACAAAAATGAGTGTTGAGCATGGTTTTTATGCCATGTCATTTAAAAAAAAAATACCATGTAAGCATACTCTTATGATGTATCCAAACAAGGTATAACTATTTTTAAGAAAGAGTGGCTAATGTAGATCAAATGGATAAATGCAGTGGCTTATTTGACTTAATTACAAATTTAGTGGTTTATCCTGACATATGATACAAATGCAGTGGCTTATTTGGCTCAATTACAAATGTAGTGGTTTATTCTGATATGTGATACAAATGCAGGGGTAAATTTTACTCTTTTTCCTACTTCCTCTTCTCCCAAAAAAAACAACTTATTCTAATAAAAGAGAACTTGTATATATCTAAGGATTGATGAACATATAATTCATTAGTTGTATTGAAGTATGATTAAGATTTTAAATTCAGATTAAATCTCACATTCAACTTCGGGGGAAAAATATTGCATGTATAGAGTCCAGATAAACCTATACTCTTCCCACAACATCCCCCTCAGCCTTGTCAGTCTCTTCAAGGTTGATAGGTTTGTACCACTTAGCACAAACCAAAAAAAGAGCAAAATCGAAAGCTGCAAGCACTGCAATGAGAAAGTAAAACCTATCCATATGCCCAACGTTCAGATCATCAGGTATCCATCCCGGATTCGAACCACGAGCTATGACCTTCATCACCACATTAACCAGCATACTGCAAACATAATTTCCAAGAGAGATTGATGCCATACATAATGAGCTTCCAAAACTTTTGATCCCATCTGGTGCTTGGCCATTAAAAAACTCCAATTGACCCACATACATAAACACTTCCGATGCACCCACCAGAACATATTGTGGTACTTGCCAAAATATGCTCAAAGAACAAATCTTTTGGCCAGGAATCACATGTTTTAGTCTTTGCATTTCAGTGGCACCAGCTGCAAGCATAGCTAGCATTCCGATAACGAGTCCGATCCCCATCCTCTGCAGCTCGGATAGACCTTTTGGATTCCCACTTAGTCTCCCAGCGAATGGCACGAGGATTTGGCGACAAATTCCTGTGCAGATTAGTACACTGCAGATGTCGAAAGCAGACATGCTCGCTGCAGGGAGGTGGAAGTTCCCGATGTAGGAGTTCATTACATCTCCTTGCTCTACAAAGAGTGATGCCATTTGTGTGAACACAACAGAGTAGATTATGGTACATAGCCAACTTGGTAGCATTTTCATCACACATTTAGGTTCCTCAACTTGAGTTACTGTGCATAGCTTCCACTTGTTTTCTGGACCACTCAAATCCTCTCGTGTTATTGTCGCTGCCTTGTCCAAAAACCTGAATCACAACAAATGAATTACAATATCTTAGCTCATCGGTACTCCTTGCAAAGCAAGAACGGTTAGTTCTCAGGTTCGAATATGTTATGTACTTACTCGAATTCGTGGCTATGAAGAATCTTTCGACTTCCTTTGATCGCGGATTCCGGTCCTTCAACTTCATACACTTCATCAGGATTTTCAGGAATCACATCTCTTTTCCTAGTTGCAGCGACAAACACCTGTGCAATTCTTGGCAAAGGGTTGCCACAAGGTTTTACATATCTGTGGCTATAACTGCAGATCCTAGTGAAACCAGGAATCCTAATGTCCATCTCCCTGAATCTTCATAATAATATACCAGAATAGTATTCGAAAATAACGACCCGACTTTGATCTCTGTTCTTTAGGTTTGGTTTCATCAAATTGGTCTGAACCAAATGTAGCTATGGTAGGTTGGTGCCCGCCATATCCAAATGCAACCAAATAGATTGCTACATAAAAAAACTGTTATACCAATTGAAGATGTTGGACTGCAAGCGAGTACTCCATCACCACAATCTTGTGGCTTGATCAAGAAAATCCAAGATGAGGAGGATCAACCCCTAATTAAACAGCATGGAAAATTAAGCGCGATTAGTGAATGATTAGTGGGAAAATTACAAAAATGTTTAAGAATGTCTGCATGATCATTACCAATACAAAAATTATCTGGAAGATCGCACATGTCAAGCATCGACCCCAATACGAATCGCTGAGGAAAGCTCCGATGAGAGAGCACAAATAAACATAAACTGTGCCAGTCCATTTGCTGACATTGTTGGCTGCATCGGCATTGTCTTGAGCAAGAACTCTGGTCAAGAACAGGACCAGATTGACACCAACTCCGAAAAAAGCTAGCGTCGCCAAGCCTTGATTTGCTGTAAGAATTTAACAAAAAATGGGACAACAACACAATTTTATTGGTACTTCTCGCAATCCATGGGGTCAAATCTCGAATTCAAGTTCTCTAAAAATAAAATAAAACTAAAGAAAAGTTTCATTTTTGTGTTGACTGATAATTACCCAGCAAGAGACTTGCAGCTTTCCACCCTCCAGACAGTGCTCTTCCATACCATAATGGCATCTTCGTTTTCAGGAGAAGCTACCACTTTTTCTTTCTCATCAGAATAATTATTTCTTTCTTGCCTCATCTGTTCACATCCAATAGTTAGAGACATGTTAGAAATTAAGGTTATTAGATTTAGAATTCGATCAGTTTGATTACACTCTCAAATAAATTACCAATTATATATGAATCAGAAAAAGTTTTTATACACAGTTTTCATTTTTCAAGTAAATTCAAATAACTTCATATATTATTTTTCCATGTTTGAGGAAGTAGAAATTAAGACAACATTCAATTTTCATAACTTTCGTCTCTTCGTACTCCTTGTATTTCAAGAATTAATATAAGCAAGATCAACAATAACATGTCAAAATATTGATAAGTGACAATTTGCGGCTTGTAGATTCAACTGATTATGGCATTTCGGTTTTATGTATTAAAAAAATGATTTTTTTACAAAAAATAAAATAAAATTGAACTTTATAACCTTATAGCAGCAGTAGTATATACAAAGCAAAGCCTCCAAAAGAAATCATAATAAAGTTTATAATAATAATAATTTATAAAAGGACAAAAAACGGAAAGTTATAGAGAGATAGATCATTAGCCGATCTCATAGCTATATTAAGATTTCCCTTTTAATAAAGAGAAATTTTTTTAATTAAAAAAAATTCAAAACTAATTTAAAAGTACTATTAATCTTGCCTGTAAAAAAAAAGTGCTATTAGTCTATTAGTCTATTAGTCTATTAGTCTATTAGTCTTCCGAGTAAAAATCCAATTTAATAATAAAGAAAATGATTAACAGAGTCAGAATTGGGCTGTGTTTCACCAGACAGGCCCAAATAAGGGACAAGCTATTCGGCCCTCTCTCCTCCTCTCCTGTCTTTGATATTTTACGGTTTACAGTTTACTTTGCACAGTGAGCCGAGTATCTTCTTCAGTCAGCTGCTGCTAACAGTACATGAAAAAACCCTTTTAACCAAAAACCCTTTTTATACCAAAAACCCTTTTAACCAAATTCTCATTATCCTTGGCTCCTAGCTTATCTGCAGAAAAAACCCATTTCTACATCTATCCCACATTGCCTTTCTGCAATTCACTAAGGTAACCAACACTCACTCGTTATGGATGCCTTTTGTGTGCTTTTATTAAGACTTCAATTTTAGATAACGGGTTGTTTTTTTTATGGAGACTTGAATTGAAGATGGTTACTTTTTAGACTTTTGCGCAGAATTTGTTAATTTAGTGCCCTCTCCTTTTTTCTGTTAGTAGTTTTAAAGTTCCGTAGTAGTGAAAGGAGAAGTCTTTTGTGTGGTTGCTCAGACGTTTTGGATCCACGGGAGGTTGCATTTTGCTAGTTTGTTGTCGTATCATGCACTTGCTTGCATGAATTTGCAATTCGATGCTGATTTCTATTTCTCCAACCTTCTTTCCTGATTTGAGTTTAGTAGTAATGTGGTGCTGTAGGACCAAAAGTGAATGATGGGAGAGCTCAAAGGAAGATCCTTCCTTGCTCTTCTAAAAAAAAATAAAAAAATAACGAACATACTTCAGGCATTAATTTTGCGTGAAACATGCTAAACGCACCCTGGTAAAAGTTGTATGGAACTCGTTCTGCTGGAGAGTCATGGTTCATATTCTGATGTGGATTGAAGAGCTTAGTCTAGTCATGGTTTCAATATAAATTATGGAGATGTTTGTTTTCTTCTTTCATATACATGTATATACTGTACTTTATAGAGACACTTATTGTAGTGATATTTTCCAGGCTGTTTCTTATAAAATACTTTATTCATTAAGAATGGCTGCAACTATGGCTTCTGGTTTCCAAATGGCAACTTCAAGGCCATGCATTTCCTCTTCTCGCATAGTTGTTAAGGCAGGTGCTGCTATTCTCAGTGCAAATACAAGGGAGGTATCTTGGACCAAGCTTGCGAGTGCTTCTCATTTGTCTTCTTTGCAACCTTTCCGACGGAGTTTCATGTCATCTGTTGTTAAACTCAACAAGGCTGTCACAAGGGCAGAGTCCCAATCTAGTGAAAGCAAGCCACTTTCTGGATTGTCACTTGATTTAAAAGGTACTTATTTACCTGTTTCTTCCCTACTACGAGTCAGATTTTGATTTGTGCACATTTGAATGATTTAAGGCCTGCATTTAAGGTTTTTTTTTAAAAAAAGTCTGAATTATATTCCTGTCCCTGTCTTTCTTTAATACCTTTAATCCTTTTGCAACTAAGGTTGAAACTTTCTGCAGGTAAACGAGCATTTATTGCTGGTGTGGCTGATGACAACGGGTATGGTTGGGCAATAGCAAAATCCCTTGCTGCTGCCGGTGCTGATATTCTGGTTGGGACATGGGTACCTGTAAGTAAACTTTATTCATTTTTCTACGCAAGATTTCTTGGTTACCTCATTTTGGCTAGTATAAAATTATATTCCTGACTAGGAATCCTCTTTCTAGGCTTTGAACATTTTCGAAACGAGCTTGCGACGTGGAAAGTTTGATGAATCGCGTGTGTAAGATGCTAGAACCTATTTGATTTCCTATGTAATACTAGCTTTTTCTCTGACAAATGCTGGCGCTTCAGGTTGCCTGATGGTTCTTTGATGGAGATTACCAAAGTATATCCCCTTGATGCAGTGTTTGACAACCCTGACGATGTACCTGATGAAGTATGGAGAAGTTTTATGTCATTTCCCTTGATAAATGATCTTTTACACTTACCCGACTAACATGTTTTCCTTTTACTTTATCTTTTCAGATAAAAGCAAATAAGCGGTATGCAGGATCGGCCAACTGGACTGTTCAGGTATAGACCAATATTCTTCGCGTTAATCTGGTATTGTGTGGAAGTAGTTTTCTTCAAGGACCTTTTTGAGAGAATTTTCCTCATCAGTTTGATGTAATGGCATCATTCTTTCATGGTTACATTACTACATATATGAACCCTGGGCTGAGTGCAGCTTCTAATGTTAACACGTTTAAACTGATTAGTTCCACTGAGGTCATCTCGTTTCAAAGTTTAGAATAAAGAATTATTATGCCCACAAACCTGTTTGGGCCAAATTGCTTCTAGATTATCGCTTCAAGATACAGCATGCTTGTTACTGTCCACGTAGTAGGAAGTGCCATTTCATTATGTATAAAAGTGCACCTCTGTTTTAGGCTAATCCTGTGTCTTGTTTTAGTAATCAACATGTGTATGAATCCAAGGTAGAATTATTGTGACAAGTTTTGTTATGAGAGTGAACATGAATAGAGCAAAACCTCAGAAAATATACTACTTTTGTTCAAGATATCTTTGTTCAAGGGTCATACCCCCTGTTTTTTATGGTATATTGTTTGGCTTGCTTGGAGTGTTGTGGCAGTACTCTTGAGCATTTTGACTTATAAGCACCTGAAATATTAGTTTGCACTCACCTTAATTGGTGGCATGTTTTGTAGGAAGTTGCTGAGTCTGTAAAGCAGGATTTTGGCAGCATTGACATCCTTGTGCACTCACTTGCCAATGGACCGGAGGTGCAAGATTTTCTGACTGTAATTTGTGTGCCTTATCTTTTATGCATTGCATTACATTATGTGATCCCTTTTGCTAGGTCACTAAACCTTTACTGGAAACGTCAAGAAAAGGATATTTAGCAGCCATATCTGCATCAAGTTACTCCTATGTTTCTTTACTCAAGAATTTTGTTCCAATCATGAACCCAGGTATGCCTTCCATATGATGTGAACGTGTAGGCATTACCAATTTAGCATTTATCTCTAAGTTCCTCGGAAAGCGTTCCTATAGGATCTAAATAGTGTGATGCTGGTACAGGTGGTTCTTCCATTTCTCTTACGTACATTGCATCCGAGAGGATCATACCTGGGTATGTTTACATTTATCATCTCATTTTAAGTATGAGATTAACTCATTTCATTTCTGACTGTTCTTAAATTTTGTCGTATGCAGGTATGGTGGAGGCATGAGTTCTGCCAAAGCTGCACTCGAGAGTGATACACGAGTGAGGATTCACCTTTTATATGCATAATTTTTTTCAAGGACTGATTGCTGGTGCTGTGTCATACTGATTTTGCATATCTCTCCGCAGGTGCTTGCTTTTGAAGCAGGGAGGAAGCACAGAATTAGAGTTAACACAATATCTGCTGGTATATTTGCCCTTTATTTTCCTGTTATTTCTTGTTTAGGTAGCTATCTTATTGAATCGCTTAATTAGGGCATGTGATTTTGTTAGCATTTTCATTCTCTCCTCCAAGAGTTCACTAGCTTTGGTAATAGGTGTGGGTCTTTGCATGCATTCTTATTGGCCCTCGAGCTTTTGAACGCTCTAGTATCTCTAGATATGTAGCTGATTCCTTGGACTGAGCTTGCTGTTGCTAGAAATTTTGAATGCTAGAATGTTTGGGTCTTCTGCATGATGCATTTCCAAGTTAGTTAAGAATCCTTTCTGCGGTACCTAGTCTTGTGTGCTTTTATTTTTCCTTGCTATGGCACCAAGAGTTGATTAAAGTGGGTGATGCATTGTTGAGGTCATAGGATGAAACTACAAGAATTTTTCCTGAATTAGGCTCAGGTCTCTTTTTATGTTACCTTCTTCATCCCCCTTTTTTTTAGCATGTCCTGAAAAGTGTAGAGTGAATGCAGTAGTAGGCATATTTTGCAGTGTCAAATGAAATTGTGGAATGCCTAGTCTTACACTGACCTTTAACCTGACGCAAACTTCTTACGGCAAGATTATTAGGGTGACTGTAGAAAGTGAAGGTGTAGATTCTCTTTACCGACTTCCTTAACCTACCTTTAGGTTAATCAAGGCAACCTCTACTCAGTATCTACCGCAGGATGCTCACTCATTGCCTCAATTTATCTGTAGGTCCGCTTAGGAGCCGTGCTGCCAAAGCCATTGGATTTATTGACACTATGATTGACTATTCATTAGCCAATTCCCCCTTGCAAAAAGAACTTTCTGCAGGTGATTTTTTGTTTCTTCCTCTCTGCTGTTGTTGTTTCCATTTTAGTTTATTGATGATAATGCCAAGTTAAATTAACTGATGGAACAGATGAAGTGGGAAATGTGGCTGCCTTCCTCGCATCGCCTCTAGCTTCTGCTATCACCGGTGCTGTTATTTATGTTGACAACGGTCTCAATGCTATGGGTGTCGGTGTCGACAGTCCAATATTCAAAGACCTTGATATCCCAACAGACAATCACTAGGGTATTATAGCTACTGGCTGGCCGACGGTGAGTAAAAGTTACGTTTGTCTGTTAATTCATGATGGCCTTAGTATACCTTGGCTGGCGTCTCAATCTTTCTTACGACACTCTAACCTTTTTCTGTTAAATCTGAAGCATAGATTGGCTAGTGTACAACTGTATCTTCATTTGTTTGTCTGTAGCAGTGCCTTGAAGGAAGTGTTCAGTATCATTTTTGGGTTGAATTTTTTTGTATGTTTCGCTGCCGGAATGAACTGTGATAGTTTGACAAAAACCTGGGGTTTCATTTGTTCCCCCCCCCCCCCCCCCCCCCCTATAGGAATGTTGCCATTTCTGGCACAAGTACCATGATTTTGTAATTTAGGTTCGTCAGATCGAATGAAATCGATATTTAATGGACCTCACTTTGTTAGGAGGTGCTCCCTGGACAAATTTCCCAGGGTAAGATTTACTGGTGGAAGGAGTGAGAAAAGAGTAAAGTTGTAAACAACCTAAACAATTGACTATTAAACAATTCATTCGTACGTACAAATAAATCTTAAACTACACCTAAACTGAAACAGATACCGTATCTTTGATGAGACTACAAAGATACAAATGGTGAGACACGCCCATGTCAATCTGACCAAGCAGTAACAACATGCAACTACTAAACAACTAAGTTAAAGTTTCAAGTTCTTGGGAATCATAGGGGTTAGACCAAACTATCTATACAAAGTCATCAAAATACACAAGCATGAACACGGTGGCCAAGGAAGTCTTTCCCCTCAATTGAGCCGACGCTTACACCTACGAAGACCAGTGGCTTTCATGGTTGCATTCTCGTCATCAGATTCAGGAGTGTCTTCTACAACAGACTCTTCTTGGATAACCAATCCTCGATTCCTAGACAACTTCCTGATCGGTGTTGTGGGTATTGCTCCTTGAGTGTTGCTCGGACCTGGGTCCACCTGAGAAGCTTCTATGTTTTCTCTATGTGGCATCAACTCCTCACCATCAGGCACTATACCCATCATTAGCTGCAAAACATGCAAAATAGAAGTTAGATAGGAGGCGTGAGAGGAATGCAACTATTCAGCACATATGAGTAGTATTGGGCAAAGTTGCTGTATCTTCACTTTTATAAACCCTAACAATTACACCTTTTTTCCCTAAATGAACCTTGAGAAAACTCTCTTTTGGAATTTGAAAACAAATTGTAGCAGCACCGCCTACAGCGCAAGAACTGATTTCCATACAGTACCTTCCAATCCTTAAAATCATATCTGAACACAAAATGCCTGTATGCAACTTTCCCTGACATAACAGAATCTGCAGCGGGAGCATTCTTTGGTGCTGAATCGAAAAATAAAACTGGCGATTAGCACATGTTATATCAAATACAAAATGCAATAAGAACAACAAAACTACTAATTGGCTGGGATGGAACAACTTACAAACAAATTGTGAGCCACTATTATCCACAGTTATTTCAGCCCGTCCATCTTTAACTAAGAATGATAGGGTAAACAAATTCTCCACAGTCTGGGCAAAAGATCTTCTGTTTAAGATCAAATTCTCCAGTCGAACACGCTTCAAACTCACTAGGATTCTAAACATTGTTTTCATGTTCTTGTCAGTATCAGTTTTCTCTTCTGCACCAGTATCATCGACCTGAAATACACGAACCAAAAATATTTCAGCAGAACTCTTCAGACAAGTAGATAGCAGAGAAGTTAATCTAACACTTCATCATAAGAATTACAATTTGAGATTACAAATCCTTAATTAAATTTGTGATCATCACATAACAGCTTGAAGCTTCACATCCACTGTGACTGCCTATTACCACCTAACAACTAAAGAACCAGAACCTTGTTAGCATGCTAACACACGAGCAGCCAAAGTTTCAGGTTCCTGACAAAACCATTTCCAATTGACATACCACCAGAAAAGCACACAAAGTTGCAATAAAGAGTAAACATTGACAATAGCCAACACCACCTCTTCAGGTTGAGCTTTCTCAGTCGGCTTTGTTCTTTTTCTTTGGACCACAGCCTTCCGATGTTTCAATTCAGTATTCATTGGTCCAACCCTAAAACAAAGAGAAAAAAATAAACATTAACTACCAAAAAGAGACGCAAAAATAACTGAAGCATTTGCTTAAACAAGAGATAATATTGTATAGAGCCATTGGGTACAAGCATAAGACCATTTACAATGAACATATCAAAGACTTGAGCTCTTCAACTACCTTAAACAACAATTTTATGTTAAAATTTGAATCATATATATGCTTTCTTTCAAGACAAATCCAGAACACAGTACGGCTCCTAACATAAACACATTCAAACCATTAAAAGGTATGTAACAAAAACCCACATTGTTGTGAATCCAATGCACTTCATAAAGATAGGAGAGACCACACGCCCAATCTCATCCCACTTGATCGAAACCGGGTAATCCTCCTCATCCTCATCATCATTGTTGGGCCTCCTATTTGATTTGCCAAACTCCAAGATCAAACGGGACACAAATTCAGCAGGGGTAACACCCTCATTGGTCTGTGACTTCACAGATGACATCAATGAGGTAGTCAACCCCAGGAATGCCTCCGCATCCACCACTTGCTCCCTTGGATTTTGAACTAAGAAACAACAAAGAAGAGAAAATGAAATTGATGTGTTTACAAATTCTAAATCATTGTTTTGACGAGCTTTTAAAGTGTTGTTAAAGAAGAAAATACCTAGCTGGTGCAAGTCATCAACTTTCTTGAATAGTGTATCAAACTTTCCCGAATCCACTCGCATCAAATCATCGCTCTCGTCTGCAGGATAAAAATAACATAAAAACCCCAATATGAAATAACAATTAAAAATATTTAAGAGAGGTTGTGTCAAAATTTCTCTTACCAAAGTGAGCAGTAAAGCACAGTAACGAGAAATTCAGAAGAAAAAAGAAGAACCCAAATTAAAGTAAGATGTTAAATGATGGACAGCACCAGTAATTTCATATATCACAAGTGTAGCAGCAAATATAAGTTACCTATACCTCTAAACGATTAAAATCATAAGAAGGTGGGGAAAGAAATAGTACCCTTGATTTCATTTTGCAATCGACGGTACCGGGATCGGAGGAACCGTATACCCCCGTTGTCTTGCCCCTCCTCCTGCTGTTCTTGCTGCTGCTCAGATACGCGTTCGCGCTTCACTATTCTGGGTTTTCGGTCTGTCGCAGCTGGGTTTTCATTATTACTGCTACAAGTCGTGGACCTTCCTCGCTTTCGAGTTGCTGCTCTTTCCATAGTTGAGAGAATTCTCTGCAAGAAAACAAAAACCTTATTTTTTTTCTGGGTTTTTTTGAGTGAAGAACGGTTAAATAGGGTTTTTCAAAAAAAATGACCTAACGGGTTTTCTGTTATTTTTGGTTTTTGCGATTCTGTAATGTTGGGGAATTTGGGATCTTGGAGCCTTGTTTTCCCGCTCTGGTGAATCTACTATCCCACCTTTTTTTTCAACCAATTTGAATCTGGATTTAGATTTATGGCTTCTAATTCTCTCTCTAAAGAAAAGGAAAAACAGAAAGGGGTTAGACTTGGGTCAAACGTTTTCAAGCCCAATTTTGGACCAAGTTTGGGCTTTTTAAAAGTCCGATATAATTTATTATTTTTTTTCAATTTTTCAATTTTTACTAAATGTGGAGTATAATTTAATAATTTTGAGGCGATATTTATTATTGTTTAATAATTAGTAATTTTTGGAATGTTAAAGAGGTATTTTAGTCTACTTTTCAAAGTTACCATTGTTTTAAGTTAAAAAATGAGTCTTGACTACTGGATCGGGCCCACGATCCAAATTGGTTGGGCTTGTCCAACAACCGCAGTATATACCACTCCACCCTCCTCTCTCCTCCATCGATCAAGGACAAGTACCCATCACCATTTTCAATTTTTCTGCTCTCGCTCCTGCTCTTGGGAAAAGATGTCAAATTGCACAGTTGAGTCCACCAAAGTAGCCACCAGTGATGGAGTCCAGCTCCACACGAGGATTTTCAAGCCAAAAGAAGAAGAGGAAGATGAAGGAAACAACTTGGTGGTTGTCCTTGTCCATCCATACTCAGTCTTGGGTGGTTGTCAAGCTCTTTTGAAAGGAATAGCATCTGGATTAGCCAACAATGGTTTTCAAGCTGTCACCTTTGACATGAGAGGTGCCGGTAAGTCCACTGGTAGACCTTCGCTGACTGGATTCGCAGAAATCAAGGATGTCATTGCTGTCTGCAACTGGGTTCGTGACAATCTCTCCACTGACAGGATCCTGTTAGTGGGTTCATCTGCAGGTATTACTGTTTTGACTCTTTCCTGTCTAGTGATTAGAAAATAGAATGCTTGCTATGATAGTTCGGTTATCATTTTTGTGGCTTTCATCCTTTTGAGCAATTCTAGTGCTTACTGGTATCTAAGGGAATAGGAGAAAAGAAAGACGAGACAAAATTGAAGAACTAAGTGCTTGCAAGTTGGGATGCTGCTCAGTCCTTTATTCCATGTATCTTGTAGTGTCGCTTCAAAATTACTGTGAGGTGACCATCATATATGAGGTTTTGTGGATTTAAGGCGTACCTGGTGTTGCTATATGGAAGATAAAGATAAAAAAGAGGTCACAAGATACAGTTTGTGTAGGGTCCCCAAATACTATTCCTATACACTTTGCATTTCATCTTCCAGAGTGCAATGTGGTCTACAACTGGCTATCAGAGAGGAAATTTATGTGTAGTTAATTAACAATGTGAAGGACATCGGTATTTAGAATTAGCTGTGGTTTGAAAGAGTTATAGCTAAGGCACTGAGATCAATGTGTTATCAACAAGAACTTACTGGTTTGACTTTACTTTTCTATCAGTTTCATCTCAACATGTTAAACCATTCAAAGTTGGAGTCCGCAGCTTGAATGCAGCTTTCTGAACATTTGCCCTGAAAGTAGTTGTGAACTTGATAAGTTTGTTAGGGTTTTTCTTTTCATTCGGAGTTGGTTCAGTAGTGAATGAAAATGTTCTTGTGCCTGGTTTCCACATAGATCCAACTCACAAAATCTAAAATAGTTTTGTTGTTCAGTATGCTTTGCTTGTTGGGGTCCATTATTTTTCCTTGGCCTTGCTAGAAACCTTACAGGAGCAGCCACATTTTGGAACTTGTCTGATGTCTAAATCAATGAACGTTCCAAATGAATCATTGAATGCTAATGCAAGCATCTTGGTTTCCAATGTGAATAGGAAGCTTACCAAGTCAAGTAGTTCTCAACTTCTTCTATTTGTGGGTTGAAATCATGAACAATAGATGAGGTTGTTCATGTAAAAATCTTGAACTTGCATTAAGCTTTGGAAATGAAATGTTACATCATTTTGGCAAAGCACTCCTGCAAATACCTAAATTAGTACTCTCTCTTTTCTGCAACTGTCAATGGTTTCTTCAATATAAGCAGTTGTGAAGTCGATCCATGAGGTGACTTGTAGCTTTTTCCCTCTATAATAGACAAACTTAATATAGTCCTAGATGGAAGCACTTAGGAGGTGAGAAACGGATAGAACTCTGTGGCGGAAATTGTAGGAGGAAAAACTTTAAGTACTTTATATCGAGGTCTCTTTTCAATCCTTTTCTACGTGGAAAAGAATGTCTTTTTTCTGCAAAACAAAACATCTTGAATCTTGTTGTCTTCTTCTAATGACAATGTTATGAAAATATTCTGCTCAGGTACTTTTGTAAACATCCATGTCTGGCTGTATACCAACTCCTGCATGCATGCATGCTTTCCTTTCCTTTCCTTTTTTCTTGGAACCTCCTTTATGGTCATAGAAAACATCAGATTATTATGTTGTAAGCTAGAAACAAGAAATAGGTTTTGCATGGCAGTGTAATGCCCGACCTATTTTTTGCAGTGTTTCTTCTGTTCTCTTGGTGAAGCCTGAGCATCTTTTTCTCTCGTTTGCTCCATTTGGTTGTTTTATGCCCCTTACTCATGATTTCTGTTATAGGTGCACCAATCGCTGGCTCTGCAGTGGACCAGATAAAGGAAATTGTTGGCTATGTGAGTTTGGGGTACCCTTTTGGCGTAACTGCCTCGATCCTCTTTGGGCGACATCATAAGTTAATCCTACGTTCTTTAAAACCAAAACTTTTCATCATGGGGACTCGAGACGGGTTTACGAGCGTTAAGCAACTTGAGAACAAACTGAGGTCTGCTGCAGGCCGCGTAGAAACACATCTGATTGATGGAGTGAGCCACTTTCAAATGGAAGGCCCCGATTATGATACCCAAATGACAAGCCTCATCCTCAAATTTATATCATCCTTGTAAATAGCTGTGCTTTACTAAACAGCCTGAAATGTATTGAGAATCTGAGATTGCCTGAATGCATTATTTTTTGGAAAAAAACAACACGCAACTATTATAAAAACGGGAATTGTTGTGCAATGTAGCCTACAATTTGTCAAGATCAAAATAACCAGAGTAACAGTTTCAACACCTACTTTACATGTCAGTAATCGATCAATCACGATAATTTACATTGAGCACCTCCTTCTTGCACTCTCTTGAAGCTAAAACTACAATGGAAGTGAAGCTACATTCTTCCGTTAAATTTATCATCCATGTGGCTGGTTACAGAACTATAATGACATGCCTATATTACAGTTAGGTGCATTAGCTAATTATACATCGTTGCTGCCTCCACGGTCGTCAGGTCCAACTCTTCCCTCTCTCCCTATTTTGTTGCCATCTGAACCTTCAACCACTCTGCCTTCTCCGACCATCTCATCATATGGCCGTTTCCTCCATCGTTCTGGGTCCATCTCATCTGCTTGCAACCACAAAAGAGAATGAACAGTTTGTATCCTATTCATAATAATTTAAGCTATTAAGCTTGTTGAATGCAGATCCTTCAATCTCAGCAAAACAAAAAAGCTTTATGGTACGGTAGGGGGAACAAAAGGGCCCAAATGAGTCTCGAAATGCGCAAAATTCTTACAGTTTACTTAATTCCACTTCAACCATGCTTAAGCTTAACATTTGAAAGTTGTCATCAAGACTAGCAATTTAAGCAAAGCCACTAAATTATTTGGAGACCTAGAGAACTAGTTCGAGTCCATTTATCTATAGATGGAAAAAATAATAAGAACTCTACAGAAAATTGCCAGAACATCTGAATATTCAAAAACTACAGAGCATGCTACAGCAGAAAGCAGTGCCTCTTTGCAGAAAATAATAAAAAAAAGGTTATGAAACACAATTAGTCATTAATTACCACTTTCACCATCAGATGCACCTTCAATTCTAGCAATTGCATCAATCAATGCTTGCTCATGTTCCTACACAAAAAAATGAAAACATTAAGTCATAAAACATATGATCACACAAGTTACTGAGTTCTCGGTTCTTACTCTCAGCACTTTCTTTGCTTTATCAACTTCCATCGGATCAGGGTGACTGGAACTAAAAACCTTTTCCACCTATTAAATCGCGGTTGAGGAAAGAGAAGTCATTATATTGGCATTTGCAATTGCAATTTGAACAAAGTCAACACCTTTCCTTTTACCTCTTTGATTAGAGTATCTGTGTGGAGAATCTCAATGTCACCCAAAGTCTTCTTCTCATTGCCATTCTGTGAAGGGAAATCCTTATTGGACTGGCCTTTTGTAACCCCTCTACCTCTTCCTGCACCAGGAACCGCACCACCACGTGGCATCGACTTCTTGTTCCCACGGCCTGGTCCAGACCGCCCACCCCTCCGAAAAATTCCTGGATCTTCACCCTCCCATCTGATATCTTCAGGAGATATCTGCCAACCAAATTCATATAAATGGATTTAACTGCTAGCCTTGAATGCAGTGAAAGGAGAAAGTTCCCAAAATAACACGGCAACACATATTTTGTAGTTTAAATGCACTCTAGTGTGAAATAATAATCATACAGTAGCATCAGATCTCTGTGAAAAAAGGGGAAAAAACAATACGGTCAAATCCACTATGCACTGATGAAAAACAACAGCAAAAAATGAAAAGTACACTCAAATCAAAATCATCTTCTATCGGTTACGCTGATGGACAAGAAAATTGTAGAACAAGCAAGTTGCTAGCCACACAACTTTTATCGAGGCTGTTAACTGTCCTTATAAAGTAATGGAACTCATCAGATAATGGTATTCTACAGTAAGGACAAGCAGTTCACAAGGCCAAAACAAGCCCCTTATCATGACCTATCATAGAAACCAAAAACATACAAACAATTAAAGGCACCATGGATCATCCCATTGTACTATATGGAGGTGCTAACATTGAGCATATGGCCTTGAAAAAAGTACAGATATATTTCTGTCATGGCTTTACAATGACCAGTGCTTAAGCTATAGAGTCAGCATTGTTTCCGGACCGAAATGTCATCCTACAGATGTGGTCAGAACAAACATCAACATAACGAATTAAAAGGGCGAAGAAAATTTGATGTTATGAATCCATGTGTACTGAATATAAAATTGAGGCCAAAACGTAAATAAGAACCCTTAAAGTATTGGTCAATAGAAAATTAGTCTTCAGATGAAAATTTTACACTTTGAATAAGATCGAAGCAATTAAATCCTTCTGTTAAGTTTGCATCCTATGATTAATGGCAAACGTGCACAGATACACCACCCACCCACCCACCCACACATCCAAGAATCAGTTCAAATGAACCACAACCCACACCCAAATTCAAAAAACAACCTTCCTCTTGCTCTAAAGCTCATTTTGTATTGTTCCCAGTGTCTCTCCCATCCACCACATGCACTCAAATGACACAATTACATTCCTAGCCCAGAAGCCACACGAGGATCAGATTAAGAGGATATGCCTCACCAAGCCACAAGGCAAGGAAAACCATCATGTTAGGGTGCAAAACCAAGAAACCCATGCCAATTTCAACGTTGTTACGAACATCTTATGTCACCAATTGTGCTGCTTCATGACTTCATATGTTATTATTTGTGCTCAAAGTGCTAATAGAAAAAGAAAAAGAAAACGTTGTTTCCTCAACTTCCTCCCTTCTTGGAAACCTAGTCTGAAACTTGAGTCATGAGACATTGCCAACTGGGATAAGGATTCAGGGTTGGCCCATGGCACTAGCCACCACATGTAATGGTACCATTCAGATGCTAGAGGGGAGAGGATATTGGCAGTGATTACAATGAAGGAAGGGGGAGGAGTGAGTTTCGAGCGAACAACTTGGAAGATGATAACAAGATTAAAATTGATGGGAACAGTATGGTGCAGTGAAAAAGAAGAGATTAGGTAATAATGGTTTCTTGGATGCGAGTATATGTGTGAAGAAAAAAGGTACTCGTCATTAATTGTGTGATATGTGTGAAGAAAAAAGGTCCTTGTCATTAATCGTGTGAAGAAAACTCGGTGGAAAGACTTAAAAAAAAAATGAACAGGGTCTAAAATGAAGCAACTGTTGGGCTAATGACTTATTTGCTTGTGGCCAACATTTCAAAGAGGCTAAGATATTGGATCATATTTTTGTTAGTCCATTATCTAGAATGTTCGCAAATCATACTGCTAAGACTAGATCATAGTTAATAGATCAATTTCAGATCATGTCGACAATTTGAACTATTAGAAAGATCTGTCCATTACCTCTTCAATAGCACTAAGATAAGTTAAAGAATGGTAAGTAAAACCCGAGGATAGCTTCCCATGCAACCCAACTACCCACCACCTACTTCCCCTCAGCCTCCTTTCAAGAAAATAAAAGTATAATTCCAAGCATTTTAGAAGCAACACGCAGCAACATTAAAAAAGTATCAGATTAAAAATTGCTCTAGACCAGAAAAACTAAATGTGAAAATTATGCTACCAAATAATTAGCGCTTCCAATATACCTCTGAGAGATTGACCCATTCAATTGTTTCATTAGTTGTATTCACATCATATACCAAACCATGCCTCCCCTGCGAAAGAACAGAAAGAGAGAATGTTCAAATGAAGCACCATGACTGGAATATAGAGTAGTGTACTAAAAAATATACCTGAACTGGATCATAGGCAAATATAACAGCTTCATAGAAGTGATTATCTTCAGGCCACCGAGTCCAAACTTTCCTGTTAATCAATGGATCATTATTGGCAGCTTCTGCAGGTTCACTGCTTTGAAAAGCACTAGGCGGGCCCCGTGTTACGACCTGGCCCCTTCCAGTCAAACTTGCAGAAGGGTACTGCACGGAGTTCATTGATGATCCAGAAGATCAATGGAAAAGATACAAAAGCAGTGAAGTATGAATTAATCCATACTTTAGTCGTGCTACAAGACTATTTTACTTACTGATTTGGGCTTCTTGGTCCTAGATCCTGGGGGAGGACCTCTTCTTAAGGACGATGTAGAAGGTTGTACAGATGGATGCGGTGCAGGTGAAGGAGCACCCATGGACAATGATGCAACCGACTGCGATGTTTTCTGTTTTTTGCGTAATGCTGAAACAGTCGGACTAGGTGAAGGATCCTTGACAGGATGGGAAGTGCTTGGCATGCCAGGTTGAATCCCACTTGTCTTTCTCCACTCCCTAGCATCATAATCATTTATACTTTTCGTTAAAACTTAAAACACAAAATCGGCCAGTAGTTAGACTGTTGCGGAAACATGTTCAACAGGGAATCTTCATGAGGTAACTAGACCTTATCCTGGAGATGATGTCATCTGCATCAACCCTGGCTAGGAGCACCCGGTGCTCCTCATCTGATACTCTTAGCTCTTTTCTAAGCTCTGTAATTAAACCTTCTTTTTCCTGGAGGAGAAGAATCATAATGTACCTTAAACTTGTTTGATGTTTATTTATAGCCAATAGAAAAATATAGCAAAAACATCAGACGAATTGAAACAGATACCCAAGTAATGGCATCAGATTGAGCTTTAAAGGCCCGCAGGACTGAAGAGTATGCTTCTTGCTCAATGTTGTGGATCTGAGTTTCCATATCATTGAGCATCCTAGGTAATGAAGCGGAACCAACACCTGCAGGTCGCCCATTCCCAGCAGTTCTCAATCCTCCCTGAAATCTATTCCGATGTGATGGTGGTAGGTCATCGTCAGTTCCTACAATTGTAAGATGAAGAATGACCACCCTTAAGTATTACAGCTAGGTAGAAATAATAAATAACAACATAATACAACAGAAGAAAAGCAAAATAAAGGAATTCAATCAAGTCATTGTGCAGAACTAATTCATTAATTTTCTAAGTTCTTCATGCATAGATCTTGACTCAAATATACTTCAAAGAGGTAGAAGCAGGTAAGCCCCTTCTGCTACTGCAACTTGCAAGCAAAAACATACCCAATCAACACTGTTTTAGACATGAATCCTTTTCACCTCCTATTGTTGAAGCTATAAATATCAGACAGCTTTAAATATCACTGCCTTCATCCAGCGAACTAATAATAAAATCCTGGCAAGAAAAATGCTCATCCCACGAGCCCTCAAAACCAACACTAACTAAGCCCTAGAGTTTGCTCCAACAATGCCATCAGACCAAGCATAGAAATTTCAAAAGTTTCACCTAAGCACAACCACCTTGAAACCTGAATGTGCAAACACTGACTTCTAATCAAACAAAAATATCTTCACAAAGCTTCACACTATAGAACAAGGGATCCATGCTAGAAGCTCAAGCACTTCAACTTGTTCTCTCTACTTAATAAAAGACAAAAAAGATCTCAGCCCTGCAGTCATAAACTACATTTCATAAATTTAACAAGCATACATCTTTAGGTGTGATTGTGCATGATGCATAGTGAACTCACCACTACTGTCAGAAAGTTCATAGTCCATTACAACTCCTTAAAATCAACCACCCCTTCACTTATTCCTGTATAACCAGTTAGAACGAGCACGCCAACTGCAACAAGCAACCTCACCAGCTAGAGAGACCTGATAACAAACAGCGAAGGGAAGCAAATAATAAATCAATTGACAACCCAGGAAAATCCCAAATCCCCAAATACTATAAACCCAATACTAGGAATACACAAAGTTCTGCCTTTTGTTATAAAATTGCCCCCTTTCCCTCCCAATTAAATAACCTAAAATCCTAAGATTGAAGATAAAATTCAACAAAATCAAACCATAATTGAAACAATTAAGCTTCTTAAAATTACCCCAAGAAAAAGACTACCAAACCATAAAAAAAGATAGGGAAAAGAAAAGGTGACTAATTTCTCCGACAACGGCCTCTAAACGCCAAAATTCTCCAACTTTAAAGCTCCGAAATCAAAGGTTTGACGCTTTAAGTTGATGAAAGCGCAAAGGAAAGCACGAACTTGAGGCCAATTCTTCCAGCATTCGCGAGGGGCGCGATCTCTGAAGCTCCCAACACAAGAATTCGATGCGTAGAGAGAGAGTAAACGCGTTTGATCTTTTGAGTGGGCTTGTTTGAAGGGTAATTTGGTGATTTTTCAGAAAGAGGGATTAGGGTTTTGGGATTCTTCACTAATCGGATCGGGCATGATGAGTGTAGAGAGAGGGAAAGCGGAGTTTCTACTATCTAGGGTCTTTATATTTACGTCAAACTCTCCATAAGCTCTCATTTTCTCAGAATTTTTTGTTCGTTTTTATTATTATTTTATTAATTAGCGATTAACCTCAGCAGTTTCGCACGTCCAGTTCTAGTGGTCCAACTCCAACTCGTAGTTTCCCATCATCTTATGATGCTTATCCCTGTCCCAACCCCAACACAAGAAGAACTGAAGATATTGTAATAAAATCACAACATCAAACCCTTTTTCTTTCTGTTTTGCTTCAAATTAACTTGTATGGAATGTGTGAAATGATTAGTTAAGTGATTATAGTTGCCTTCAAACTTGTTAAAGCCGATGATGATGTGGCATAACTTTTCATATCTCTTGTTTCTTCTCTCTTCTCTTCGCTTCACTAATTGGTGTAAAAATATTTTCAATTAATAGGTGAGATTCTGTCGTGAATTATTTTATCGAAGCTCCTACAGAATGAAGAATATAATATAATAATCGTTCGTTGCAAAATGTAACATTTTGAGTTATTTATGAGTTATTTTATATGGTAAAAAGTAATAAAATTTAGATCAGAAAAAAAATCTCTAACTTAATATAATTTTTTAATCGAGAATTGAGTTCGTCAAATTTAAAAAATATAAGTGGAAATCTATATTTCACACATTAATAATTAATAATATATTAAACAATTAAAAAAACTACTTTTGGTAGGACTTACGTGTCAGTTTTTATATTAAACAATTGAAAAAATTGACCCACGCGTTAGAAATAATATTAAAAAAATGAAAAACGGCACGAACAACTAAAATGTCAGTTAATTTTGAATTCCGAATTTTGCTCTAAAAGCGTCAGTTAAATTATAACGGAGGGAGTACGATTCATTAGATATTTAAACTTCAAACCTAACTTTTTTATAATTTAATTTAATAAGTAGTAGTATACATTTTTAGTGAGGCAATTCCTTGAATAATGTGGTTGGGTCTTTTTCATTAAAAATTAAAAATTAAAATAAAACAGCACAAAGAAAAGACAAGATGAGATGTGAATACGTTTTTTTGTTCTTTCTTTCCTCATTTACGGGCAGTGATGTGGGAACACGGTCAGTCGGTCGGTTTGTTGCTCTCGAATTATCATCCCAGTATCATTCAAAGCAACGACGAGTCATTCCAACAGGTATTCTAGTATGTTATAAAAATGATATGTACTAAATAGCCGAATTATTATTAAAAAAATTTAAATTATAAAAACCTATAATAACTCGAAAATATTAATGATTTTTTTTTAATTTTTAATTTTGGACTTATCAAATGAGACATAATTAGTAATATTCAAATTTAAATTAGAAACAATATTTTATAAATATCATGATTTTGTTAGTTTTTTTTCGAACATAAATTTCTATTAATTTTTGGATAAAATTACAAAAAAAAAAATTGAATAATTCTTAATTTATCTATTATAAAAAAAAATTATTTTATTACAAAATGATTGCTGCTTACAAGAATAGAATATCCAGTCAAACACGTTAATTAGAAACATACACGATGCTCCTTTCCCATTTCTCACCAAAGCCACCGAAATCGTTGCTGCTCTCACTCCGCCCTCTCTTCGCCTCCCTCCCTTTCAATTCCCCTTTCTACCCTTCCCTTCCCCTGAAATCACAATCCCACCCTTCCTCCTTCGCATGCCACTTCAGCGCTAATCCGACCATCGACGGCGGCAGCGGCGGCGTTTCCCGCATGGAGTCATCGGAAGCGGCGTTGTCCTTGGACGCCGTGACACGTGATATGAAGAACCAGAGTCTAGAGTCGTCCGACGGTAGCGGTGGTGGTAGAGTCGATATTAACGGCAGCAGTAGCGGTAATTTGTTGAAGCTTGAAGATCTGAGTTGGGATAATTCTTTCGTTAGAGAATTACCTGGTGATTCTCGCACCGATAACATTCCGCGTCAGGTAATAATTTCTTCCATTTTTTTAGAAGAACGTGTTTGGTCTTTAATTAACGATGTTTAATTGTTTTAACCGATAGTTGGCATTTATCTAGTTCGTTTACAATTGTTTTATGTAAGTTGGTGGATAGAATAGAAATGATTAAGTTGGGTGTTTTTGGTTTCAGGTGTTACATGCTTGTTATACAAAGGTTTCTCCATCAGCTGAAACGGAGAATCCGCAGTTAGTTGCTTGGTCAGAATCTGTTGCTCAGTTGCTTGATTTGGATCCTAAAGAGTATGTGTTAGCTTCTGTTTTTAAGTGTTGATGCTTACATTCGTCACATAAATGCAGTTCATCGATGCAAGTATTTGATTAACTACCAACTTTTGCATTTGGGTTTGCAGATTCGAGAGGCCCGATTTCCCCCTGTTATTTTCTGCGGCATCTCCATTGGTTGGCTCGTAAGCGTTGTTACTAAAATCTTTAGTTTTCATCTGGTTCTTAGATTATTTCTGATGCTACTTCTTTAAGTTGTGCAGGTCACCCTATGCCCAATGCTATGGTGGGCATCAGTTTGGCATGTGGGCTGGTCAGCTCGGCGATGGTAGGGCAATCACGCTGGGGGAAATCTTGAATTCAAAGTCTGAGAGGTGGGAGCTGCAACTTAAAGGTGCTGGGAAAACTCCATACAGCCGTTTTGCTGATGGCCTGGCAGTGCTGCGTAGTAGCATCCGGGAATTCCTTTGCAGTGAGGCAATGCATAGTCTGGGAATTCCGACAACTCGTGCGCTTTGTATTGTGATGACAGGAAAAGATGTTACTCGAGACATGTTTTATGAGTACGTTTGCAGAATTTCAATTGGATGAAATATGTCTGCTATTGCTAAACTTTCGCATTTTGCCATACTTTATGGAGTGCCTGCTTGTTTTTGGATATCGTTTAATTCTCTGTGGATCTTTTCTGATGTTGAAGATTTATTTAAATGCACTTGAGCCAAAGCATTGTAGAATTTGAAAATGGATTTACTTTGTGAGAATAATTGGAAAACCTTCATTTTTTTTTTCTTTTCAAGTACATAACTCTTCCATTTATTTGGAATACTCTAATCTTTTCCTTGGCAATCACTTGATTTTTCCATTTAGTCAATCGTTGTGAACTTTTATGGGAGTAGAAGTGATAGGGATGGAAACTTCATGCATGTAGTCAAGGAATTTAGTCAAGGAATTTCTTCTCATGTCTTAAAAAAATCATTCTCCTTATGATTTTAAGTGTTTGTGAACTATTATGCAGTGGCAACGCAAAGGAAGAGCCAGGTGCAATTGTTTGCAGAGTTGCACCATCTTTTCTTCGGTTTGGTTCATACCAAATACATGCTTCAAGAGGGAAAGAGGACCTTGAGATTGTTCGTACCTTGGCAGACTATGCCATTAGACATCATTTTCCTCATATTGAGAACATGGGTAAAAGTGAGAGCTTATCTTTCAGTTCAGGTGATGAAGATCGTGAAGTTGTTGATCTAACTTCAAACAAATATGCAGGTAATTATCCGTGTTTCTCAAAGTAGGATTTTTTTTTTTTTGGTCTGAGTAATTACGATAGAAAATGACATTAGAAACCTCATATATGGGAATCCCTTGTTTATATTTTGCTCTGAGTAATTGTTAATCTTTTGTCCCTTTTGCCTTTTATTGTCGACTATTCCAGCTTGGACAGTGGAGATTGCTGAGCGTACTGCTTCTTTGGCTGCTAAGTGGCAGGGGGTTGGTTTTACCCATGGTGTGCTAAACACAGACAACATGAGCATATTAGGTCTGACTATTGATTATGGTCCTTTTGGATTTTTGGATGCTTTTGACCCAAGTTACACTCCAAATACAACTGATCTTCCTGGGAGGAGGTACTGTTTTGCCAATCAGCCTGATATTGGCTTGTGGAATATTGCACAGTTTACAACCACTCTATCAGCTGCCGAGTTGATTAATGAGAAAGAGGCAGACTATGCAATGGAAAGGTATTTGGATTTTTTATATTTAACATAAACATCAATAAAATAGTAGGTTGCTTAAAAATTATTTCTCATGACTTGATGTAGGTACGGAACTAAATTCATGGATGATTATCAAGCTATAATGACTGGAAAACTTGGTCTCCCAAAATACAATAAACAGTTGATCAGCAAACTCCTTAATAATTTGGCTATTGATAAAGTTGACTATACAAACTTTTTCCGGCTGCTTTCTAATGTCAAAGCGGACCCAAATGTCCCCGAGGATGAGTTGTTAGTTCCCCTTAAAGCTGTTCTGTTAGATATTGGAAAGGAGAGAAAAGAGGCTTGGATCAGCTGGGTTCAATCCTACATGCATGAGGTACAGTTGGCAAATGAATAATATTTTATCGTATTAAATGTTGGATATGGAATGCTCTGTAGACTGTCGCTTTTGCTATTTGTGCTTTTAAATTTTGTTCCGATCTCTTTTTCTTTTTGTTTCCATGGTTTTTGTCCATGCATTCTGGCATACTTACTGTTTCTGGGCCCTTATCGTCTCTATAAGGTCATTAACGTTATCATTAATTAGCATGCATTCAGGAACACTTTGACTGTTTTTGCTGGACCATTACCCTCTCTAACTCTCTAAAACAATACAAGTGGAAATATTTGGCATTTTATATGGGCAGTTTCAGTTGTCTTATTGCCTTGTTGCTTCTGTAGCTCGCTGCTAGTGACATTTTGGATGAGCAAAGGAAAACCCAAATGGATTCAGTGAATCCTAAATACATCCTTCGCAATTATCTATGCCAGACTGCCATTGATGCAGCAGAACAAGGCGATTTCTCAGTGGTCAGGCAATTGCTTAAATTAATGGAGCGGCCATATGATGAGCAGCCAGGAATGGAGAAATATGCTCGCCTGCCTCCAGCTTGGGCTTACCGACCAGGTGTATGCATGCTTTCTTGTTCTTCATGAGCGTCTCGTCTTTATAGGAAGACCCAAGATGGTGAATCAAGTTTTCCTTACGAACTATAAAGTGTAGAAGATGTATACCTTTTCTTTTTTTACCGG
This sequence comes from Viola odorata, assembly GCA_963691705.1. Lineage (NCBI taxonomy): Eukaryota > Viridiplantae > Streptophyta > Magnoliopsida > Malpighiales > Violaceae > Viola > Viola odorata. Next base: position 65,832,537 of record OY829541.1, read on the forward strand.
TGTACAAATATTATCCTTTTGTTTTATAGATCAGTTTTTGGATGATTTGTTGTTGTTGTTGTAACAAACGAGAACCTTGCATTTGGCTGAGAAGCTGCTAGACGAGGAATGAAAACTGGGAGTGGCAGATTGTTGCAGCGCCAAGGATGGCAAGCAATGTGTGCATTTAGTATTAAGTACTTAAGCAGGTGGCGAGGATATCCAGTGGAGTACTTTCTATGTGGTAGTTAATAGTATATCTTAAAAGAGCTTTTATTTTGCTCGAAATATAAATTGAAAGTGATAAAATGTCGTAATTAATTAAAAAGATGAAGCACTTGGAGACTTTTCTCTAAATTTTATCTTCTACGTTTATTTATTCTCTCGACTCTCGACTATGCTGGAGTGGACACTTATTTCAACATAAGTAAAAATAGAATAGTAAAAAATAAAAAAAGACAACCTAAAATAAGATTGAGGATCTTTTATTTTTGTAAAAAAGTAATATTAATAATAGATTATTTTTATAAATAAGTCGTAAATATGTATTTGGTGTGACTGATTTGACACTTATATTATAACTGTTAAATAAAATAAATTTATGCTCGTTAATATAAATATTAAAAAAATTACTTTCCAAAGAATTTTTTTTTCTCGAAATACAAATTTAAAGTGATAAATGTGTTATATATAACATAAATATATATCTTTAAAACATTATTTTTCCACCCATTTTTTATGAATTAGAATAGGAAAATATATTTTTATGAATTATTAAAGAGTTAAAAAAAGAAGAAAGCTCCTTTAATCCTATCTTACTTAAGGAAATCGCGCGCGCAAAGAAAAAAAATAAAACAGAAAATCTGTGTAACCGGTATCCGACTCGAGTCACATCAGAAAATACAGAATTCAGAACAACTCTGCGGCAGTAGAAGAATGGACATACCTTTTCCCGGTAGGGCTATGGATCCTCAAAATCCCCTCAAAATCCACATTGTCTCGTCGCCGGATTCGTTCGAGTTCTCACACTTCACTCAATGTCTAACTCGTTCCTCCATCATCGGATTGGACGCCGAGTGGAAACCCATTTGTGGGCGTCAACCTCAGCCCACCTTCCCCACCATCTCGCTCCTCCAACTCGCGTGTCAACTCGGGCCCGACCCGGACGAGTCTGAGGTTTTCTTGCTTGACCTCTCCGCGATACCTCTGCCGTCGTTGTGGGCATTGTTGAAAGTGGTCTTTGTTTCTCCTGATATATTGAAATTGGGTTTTCGTTTTAAGCAAGATTTGGCGTACCTGTCTTCAACTTTCTGCTCGCAAGGCTGTCATCCTGGCTTTGATAAGGTAAAACTCACCCATACACTCTCAAAAACCTTAAAGTTTGATACTTTGGATATATCTTATGGAACCCTTTCTGAGTTTGTATTGTTAGAAAAGAAAGCATTAAGAGTTCTTCCTTTTGTGTAAAGTTGCATTAAGTTGTCTGTTCTTTTTATCGGAGAATTAATGATGCCCTTTGTTATATGATTGGGAGATCAATTGTGTTGGTTAATTTTAATTGGTAAACAATGGTGGGGCAGGTGGAGCCCTACTTAGACATAAGTAGCATATACCACTATATGCAGCATAAGCAAGCGCGAGGGAAGGCACCAAAAGAAACCAAGAGTTTGGCAACTATCTGCAAAGAAGTACTGCATATCTCTCTTTCTAAGGTATTTTCTTGAATATCCTAGTGTTCATACCGCAAAGTATGTTAATGTTAGAGCCATTTCATGTAATGTCATTAAAATATTTCAGATTTGTTGTTCCATGGAGTGTTTCAATTTCTCAACCTTGACCATTTTTGCTATTCATAAGTATGGCCAAGAGATATACAGATGTTTGGTGTAATGATTTGCACACTGACAGTAAACATTTAATTTGCCACCGTTCATAGGATGGAAAACTTTTTATGTTAGGATATAGTATTGGGCAACGCTCATTCATTCACAACCTTCAGATGTGTAAGTTTTCAGCAATCAACCACAGAATCATTATTTTCAGTTTGTCCCCATGTTTTGAGGGAAAAGAACATATCATCTCATTCTCTTTTTCATTGCAAGTGGTGAAATACGATGCAAGCCTCTTGCTCCTGAAGAGTGCCTTTTTTTTTTGGCGCTGCTCTGCTTTTGTAAACATTGGAGCATCAAATTTTTGATACTCATTGCTCCTCAAAGTTTGAAATGATTTTCAGTCTACAGTTATGGTTTTTATTCTTGGACAAATGGAATGCACAAATTAGTGCTTCAGGGTGTGGTTTTCATGATAGTTTCTTCAGGGCGTGTATGCATGCCTTTTGTGCCACTAGCATTTAGATACCTATTTTTTGCTAACTTCAAGCTGCTTAAGATTGTTTTGATTTTCATACAAATATTTATCTAACCAATGTTCAGTAAGTGCTGTACTTGTGTGATCATCTTGGAATTCTGACCTAAAACACCCCTAGAGATGTTTTTTTTTTCTTGCTACAGTGAGCTGAATTTTTGTGGGCAGTTACGAAGAGGATCAACTCTCATAAAAGCTCTATTTTTTTCCTTTTATGTTTCATCACGTGGCTAAATTGTCAAATAGCATTCTTCCTCCAACTTTCTTCATCTACTTTGCAAGATACAGTTCCTTTTAATGCTTGACGTTGTATCTATGACTCCTGTGGGATTGGATAGTAGTTATTGGAAATTATGGTAAGTTGTTAATGAAAATCTGTCTTCTTTAGGAACTTCAATGTAGTGATTGGTCATGTCGTCCTCTTACTGAAGAGCAAAAAACATATGCAGCTAGCGATGCTCACTGCTTGCTCAAAATATTTGACGTCTTCCAGTCCAATGCTATCAAAGGTTTGTTACACCTAAAAGGTTCATACTATACGTTTACAATTCGTAGATTCATTTAGGATAACTTCAAAGCCTCTGTGATTTAGTCCAATGCCAGTGGTGTTTCGGAGCACTTTCTTCGGTTGTTCAGATTATTAGAAGGCTTCGGTTCACTTTAATCTGTAGGTATCTGACATCTCTATGAAAGCCTCCTGAAATCCGAACAGTTCCATTATGAATTCTATACATTCTTGTGTCAGAAAAAACGGCTTTGCCAAACCAGAAAAAAGAAGAAGTTTAGTAGATGAACTAACAGGAGTTTGAAGTCATTTTCTTAATTGCTATACTCCTTGGTCAGACAATATGTCGATTACTAGGTTCATTTCTCATAGTGCAAGGTCTCTCTTCAGAAAAAGGAAAGAAAGAGTTGTGCATAGTCTTGGTGAACGACTGTTCCTGTTGACAGTGCAAGTGTCATTGTTAATTTGGGTTCTTGTTTGTTGCTTGTTCTCCTTAGCTGATGCTTTTTAGCCGGTTATCTTTGTTTTCTATGTGCAGGGGACTCTTATAGCAATATGATGGAATTGCATTTTTCTACCATGAATCTTGGGTTAAAGGAAGTTTTTCAAAACATAAATCATGGTGACAAAATTACAAGGATAAAATTTGCTAAAGCTGGGGATATTGTTCGAGCTACTGTATCTTCTGAACATTCTCAAAGAATAGCCAAGTGGGAGGGAGTGGCTTCTAGGAATACTATGCCTATGGATGAATCCCTCTCAAAGTTAGTAAGAAAATACGGTGAAAGAATCATTCTGAAAGAATCTGATAGAAAGCCTAAAGCTCCCAAAAAGAAAGGGAAGAAAAACCCCTCCTTGTTGACAGTTCGCAAGGAGAAGCAACTGGATGACGGTACTTGTGACTGGGTAGCACCCCCTCCATGGGACTTGTCCTTAGGCGGTGATGGATGCCCTAAGTTCCTGTGTGATGTTATGGTAAGGATTCATGTTTTGGTTTGCTTTCTTTTTTATATAAGCCAACTTTAAATAGGTTAAATTACAAACTAACCCCTCAAGTTCAATCCTTTTCCATTTAGCTCTTCTTTTTCTATTTACTCCCTTATTTTTTTTTTCTTTTTCAATTTGGCCATTATCTCAATAACAGTAAAGGAATTTTATTTTTTGTAATAATCATCCACATCAAATTAAAAATGGGATTCATACTGGTAGCTTTTAAAGCCATTTTCTAATTCTTCTAATAGTATACAATCTCAAAAGTTTTGTTTTGGGCATGAGAAGTCTTTGAACTTTTCTACATCATTTTATTTTCTTTAACTTCTAAACATAATTTCAACTCAGTACTCAAGGTATTAACTGAAAATAATATCATTGTGATTCTGATAAAGGGATGCTGAGAATAAAATGAATTTAAAGGTCTAAGTTGAAATGCTCTTTCTCAAGGGGTGCAATTTGTTATTTTGCTTTGAAGTCTTAGAACAGGTCAATTGCCCTATAAACTGTTTTAATGCATGCTAGTGTACCATACTTTGTGGTCCATACTATTCTCCTTCATCCAGGCTGGTGAATGATTGGATTGGATTGAGCTAAAAATTAAAGTTGAAGTTGTGTGTCATTTACAAGTAGTAAAAAGATGGAAACACTTTCCGTTACGCATAAGAGCATTTTCTTTCATTCTTCCATTATAAGGAATATGCTAGGAAAAATAATCCCTAAAGAACTTATACTTTGTCCAATATGTACTCAGATTGAAGGCTTGGCAAAGTATTTACGGTGCATTGGAGTAGATGCAGCAGTTCCAAGATCTAGAAAACCAGAACCCAGGTATTTTCTAAAGACTAGTAACTTTCCACGTGCTATGCACATATAATAGTGTTGTAATTTTAGACTTGTGAATGGGAATAATGTATCAAATAATATCGCATGATGAAAAGAATGGTTGCCAAGGTCACGGCTACAATTGTTCTATAAATATGAAGTTTACAAATTGAACACTGACATGTCGGACAAAAACCTTAGAAGCTAATTTTACAGTTGATATGTTTGTTACAATAACATGAAATAAATGAAAAATCCTCATAAAAATTAAATAATTTATTAGTAAAATAATTTTTTCATAACCTATTATCTATTACTTTCACCTTATTATGTTGGCAAAAAAGAAGTTATAATTTGTTATGACCAATATGCCTGTGACTTTTTAAGAATCAAGTAATTTTCAAATAATAAATGGCATCCTATGCTGCTTTCTATCTAATGGGTAATGTTTTTAAAGGTTTCCTGAAAGAATCTTATGTGGTGTGATCTCAACATGCCAATTGTATTAATCTCTAGGAAAATGGCAATAACAAGTTGAATACTTCATCATTCATGAACCCCCTCAAAAAGGAATGAGATCTCTTTTCTTTATTGTTCAGGGAACTAATAGATCAAGCATACAAAGAGCATAGAGTGCTTTTGACACGGGATGCTAAGCTTCTGAGACACCAGCATATGATAAAGAATCAAATATATAGGATGAAGAGTCTTCTTAAAAATGATCAATTACTTGAGGTATGTGCAAGGTGTACAAGCTAGCCGAAAGGCACATGTGCAATTGCAATTGTCCTTTGATATTAACTACTGGAGTGGTTTAGTTCGGCAAGATTTTGTAAATATTTTGCAATTACCCATCAATGTTAAAAAGTGGGAGTTCAGCTATATTGGTCGCAAATGTGGGTGTGGCTTTCCTTTTTCAATTCTCCTGTGTTTTTCGATGTGTCCCCTTTGAATGTGTGATAATAGTTAATACAAGAGGTGGTGATAGCTCATGGCCAATGTAGACTCCTGATTCAATTTTGCTTGAAGGCCTTTATTAGGTTCGTTGGTATTTACAATCATCATCATGTGCATTCATGGTTGTGTTCACGAGGCTATTTCTTTAACACTAGATACAGATGATGCATAATTGTTCTTTCTTTTTGCTAGACCTTTTCTAATTTGTCCGTTAACAATTGAGGTGATGCAGTGGTGTCATAGAGGCAATAGTTGAACCTGTGCTAATTATGTTCTATTGACGAAGACTGATGACTGATAAGATATGACTTTGGAACTTATTAGTGGAATAATTTTCAGGTAATCCGAACTTTCCAATTGAAAATTAGCGAGGATCAGCTGATGTCAAGATGCACAAAATGCAATGGGAGGTTCATTCAAAGACCTTTAACAGCAGAAGAGGCTGTTGAAGCTGCAACACGTTTCCAAAGAATTCCTAGCTGCTTGTTTAACAAGGACCTAGAGTTTTGGCAGTGCATGGACTGCAACCAACTTTACTGGGAGGTAGTGCCTACTTACTCAGCACTCACTAGTCTTATAGCTGTTATGTAATTCTTGCTGAATTTCTTTTAAAAAAAATTAAACTAAAAAAGCCAGTTGCATAGACAAAAGAGGCCAAAGAGGTGCATCTTTGAAATTCCTTTTTTGCTATTAGGGAAAGAAAATCCAACCTAGAGATTGCTGTATTTGTGAGGACGCGTACACCCCTCTTATATCATTCTCTGCTTATTTTGTACTTCATTTATCTTCACTTTGTTAGTAAGATGGCATGTCTGCCCTTGCTTGACTTGAGTTTCATGATTGACTACATATGGAGGACGTGCTCTTAAGATCACCCCATGAGATTTAATTTCAGTTGATGTATAAGCTAGCTTGATGGTACTCTCGACTGTAGAGTCTTTTATTTTCTCTTCTAAATGAAGTGAAGTTCAAATTCACAAATTTTTCCATACTGTCTTAGCATATGTGCATGTAGAGTCTAAGCTTTGCCGTCTTGGGTTAATGTATAGCTATTACAGGAGTTTGCAAAATTACTTTCAACTCTATTAAGATATGCACAAGTTGAATCGAAGGTTTGCGCTGTCTGAATTAATGTTTTGCTTAACATTACAGGGGGGCCAATACCACAATGCAGTGCAGAAGTTCATCAACATCTGCAACTTGAATGAGCAACCTGAAATTCTTGTTTAGAGAAGTTGAATATGCTTGAGAGCGGGCATGAAGATGAAGATGATGAAGATGAAGGCAACAATGTTAGAACATAGTCTTCTTTTCTCATTATTTGAGACACCCATCATCAGAATAGGTTAAAAAAGGGTGTTCTCGCTTTGCCTGCAAAATCTTGAAAAAATGTTAGGAGGTGGTTAAGTATACTATGTTTTTTCTCGAGTTATAGAAAGGACTCGGAACATAAGTGTTACCAGCTTTACACAAGTTTTACAATAGTCAATCTTGCTATTTATAATGGAAACGATTTTACTTTTATATTCATGAAGTATTGAGCAGAATTTACTTCTTCTATTTGTTGATTTCTTTATGTGACGTGCTCAGTAGCAACAGAGAGAAATAAACAAACTTTTTCCTGGTTCTTAGTGTCTAAACTTTGATGAGAATTACCAGGTGAAGGCATACAGTACAAGTGAAAGTATTTGGAATGAGCTGCTGCTAATAAATGATGCTGGGTCTTGAGGAGTGGAGACTTGAACACCTCCTTCTAGCATTTGTACGACTTTCTTCATTGGAGGTCTCAGAGAAGGATCCTCCTGTATGCACCATAGTGCAACCACAAGAAACCTCTCCACCTTTTTCATATCATCCGTGGCATCCTCATCATCCTCCACCAGCAGATGCAACTTTCCTTCTTTATAGCAGTCATATGCCCAGTCTGCAAGCACCATCTGATTCTCTTCCTGAACATCCCGCTTGAAGCTCCGTTGGCAGCAAACAAGCTCTAGCAGCAGAATTCCAAAGCTGTAAACATCCGCTTAAGGCATGCTCTTGAACCATTCAGGGGATACATATCCTTTGGTTCCTCTGATAGCAGTTGTCGTTCTAGTTTGGTCCGTCTTCATGAGCTTCGCCAGTCCAAAATCAGAAAGTCTTGCTGACAAAGATTCATCTAGCAGGATATTCTGAGGCTTGATACCACAATGTATGATCTGGGAGCTGCATTCTTCATGGAGGTAAAGCAGTCCCCTTGCTATACCAAAAACTATTTGCATTCTTCTGTACCAGTTAGAACTTAAATCTCCGAACAGCAGGTTGGTGTAAGTTTGAGAATTGGTGTGAAGTGGTTGAAGCAGAAGAAGCATGAAGAAAAGGTATGCTCCCACTGGAAGTGGCATGGTTTGTAGATGCTTTTCTTTCTTTCCAAAGGTTACTTAGGGCAAAATTCTTGCAGATGCTTGGATCTTTTTATTCTGATAATCCACTGCTTTGGTAGATGGGTATTGAATTGGTCTCCATCATGTAGTTATTTGTTTATGAAAATTAGTCCCCATCATCTGCATATACTTGTTAGAACAAGCATTGATTTCTTCTATTTATACTTTTATTTTATTTTATTGTTTTGGAATAATAAACAAGACAGCAACAGGCGAGTTGATATGAGTGGTTTGCTTCTGAAGTAAGAACTCGTTGGTTTAATTTATATGTATGAAATAATTTGATGATAACAGTACTTTACTCGTCAGACATCTACAAAATAGGCACCTATACTGAATATTAAAATCTAGGATGCATGACTTGTAGGTTTACTTCCAATTCTTTGAAACATTCAGATGATGGTATACAGAAAATAGAAACACGGATTGCAAAATGTTATATTCCATAGATTTTGTTGAATGAAAATAAAATAAATTTCCCGGAGGATTCCTAAGATCAGATCAAGTCAAGCAAGAGCCGTAAGGAATGGAGTCACGGCATCTAAATTACGTTAATAAGTTTGTAATAAAAGATTTTGTTCGACACCATTAACAGTTCTAAACTCAGAAACTTGTTAGGAGAGACTTTCCTATTCAAAGTATTCCATTTTATATAATAAACCATTGATGGAACTATAAGTTTTTTTCACAGGTAAGTTTGGACGTGAATTCAAAATTCTACAAGTAATTTTAATATTAATAAAATAACTAATAAACTACGTTACCAGTTTTAAAAGGTCATCAACTCTAATTCTTGTAAATAATAATAATATAAAAAAAACTGAGTGATCCAGTTGTCATGAGTTCCAACGATTTTATTAATTCTTATTTTGCAATCTACCAGGTATCATCTCTACCGTAAGAAAATATTAATTGGCATTCAAATACAAGTGAAAGGATTTAGAATGCGCTGCTACTAATGAATGATGCAGGGTCTGGAGGAGTAGAGACTTTGGTGGTCTCAGTGATGGGTCTTTCTGTATGCACCATAGTGCCACCATAAGAAATCTCTCCACTTTTTTCATGTCATCCATGGCATCCGCATCATCCTCCACCAGCAGATGCAACTTTCCTTCTTTATAGCAGTCATTGGCCCAGTCTGCAAGCACCATCTGATTCTCTTCCTGAATGTCCTGTTCGAAGCTCCGTCGGCAGCAAACAAGCTCTAGCAGCAGAATTCCAAAGCTGTAAACATCTACTTTCGCTGTCATACGCATGCTCATGAACCATTCCGGAGCTACGTATCCTCTGGTACCTCTGATAGTAGTTGTCGTTCGAGTTTGGTCCGTCTTCAGGAGCTTCGCCAGTCCGAAATCAGAAATTCTTGCCGTAAAAGATTCGTCTAGCAGGATATTCTGAGGCTTGATATCACAATGTATAATCTGGTAGCTGCATTCTTCATGCAAATAAAGGAGTCCCCTTGCTATTCCGAAAGCAATTTGCATTCTCCTATACCAGTTAGGACTTAAATCTCCAAATAGCAGGTTTTCCAGGGAGCCATTGCTCATGTACTCGTACACCAGAAGCCGGTGTTGCCCTTCGTTGCAGAACCCTAGAAGCTGAACCAGATTCTTGTGATTTGTTCTGCCAATTATTCTAGCTTCTGTATTGAACTCCTGCTCCCCTTCTTCCACCACTTTGTCCAACCTCTTAACTGCAATAACTTGTTCACCGTCATCTGTCAAAACACCTTTGTAAACCGTCCCGAAAGCGCCATGCGCCAATTCTTCTTTGAACCCTCCCGTGGCTCTTTCTAGCTCTTGGTAACCGAAACTTATTGGATTTATATCTGTCATCACCTGTCTTGGCTAAGTGTTCTTCGACTTCTGCCGATTCAAGCGTGAGAAGAACACAAAGACAGCACCAGTGAGAGGAGATTTAAGAAAACAGAGCTGCCAAGGAGTACTGATCCTGTAATGATCATAGATGATTGATGTTTCTTGTTTGAAGATGATTGTGGTTCTGAAGTAGAGTTGTCTTTCCTAACTTTTATCAGGGCTTTTCCTCCTACACGTGCATCCATCTTACCATTTGAGAGAGGGTACATCTTCTTCCAACAGTTCCCTGTCCTGAAAATGGCAGCAACACAATAACAGTCATTCAAGCAAGCTTCTCTGCACCAATCCTCTGACTGAGAGCTGAAGAATTCATAATCAGAGAGCGGCCAATCTGCATTAGGCAGTTCCACGATCTCGAAGCTATCACAGTTTTGTAAAACAAAATCCTGCTTGCATCCTCTATTCTCATCATTTGGATCCAAGAAACTGTAGCCAGGTGGGCACTGGCAACTCGGTCGAGTTTGAGCATCTAACCTGCAGTAGCTGTTGAAACCACAAATACGAGGGCCGGTATCTTGAACAAGTGTTGTGCAGATGTTTGATGGTATGAAGGACAAAGTGGTCCACGCCGCAGGCCACGTCGCGGTTAGAGTAGTATTCATTGGGTAGACATACTGCCTTAAAACACCATCATAGTCAATAGTAGCCCTCTAGTAGAAATCTTTGTTTGACACAGGATTGGAAAAAACTGTGCGAAGTACTGTGCCATTTCTGGCAAGAAGCGCTATGTTTCCAGTTTGGTTGAAGATGACCTGATAGCCATTGCCAATAGAATCCGGTGTGTTCCAATAAGCAGTGTTAGGAGTATCAAATGGATATCTTAAGGAAGATAGAATCAGGTTCCCATCAGATTGAAGCATGAATTGAAAGTGGATCTTCCGTTTGAATGATTTCATTTCTCGTGGAAAATTCTAAAGATTAGGATGCAAGAAAGTGACGTTTACTGTAAGAAGTGGAGAGAGCCACAGGGCATCTAGTCATCCACCGTGTATGAGTTGTTATGGGCCTTGTGGCAGATCAGGTGTATCGTTACCTGGACTGGACCCATCTCAGACTCGGGAAGGAAACCCAAATGGGGGAGTTTCGGTCCTTTGGGCTAGTAAAGAAGCCTGTTTGCGTTGTTTTTAATCGGTCCAATTGCAATTTGCAGTGCAGGTCTTTTCTTTTATACTTAGGAAAAAACATAACTTAATTACGTTGGCGTGTTAAAGATGTCAAAGTGGTAGAGGCTAGAGAGTGTAAACTGTAGAAACTAGAAACTCACTTACTTGCTTTTGTGCTTTTACAATAATACCCTCGAGATTCAAATTTTCTACAATTACACTCCTAGCCAAAGATTACGCCACACTACCAAAGCAATCACTGCACACAACAGACTAGAGAACCAATCAACAAATATCTTTCTCACGCTTGCTCTCTGCCTCTCTTTTGTTTGTCTCTTAGGTTCTTTATGTTTGATTTCTGGGACACCGCTGTTACTGTACCTCATTTTGCATAAAATCCTTAATTTCTTCAAATCTCTTCAATGTTTCTTGATCTGGTTATCAACTCTTTGTTCTTTAGATCATACTCTTTAGACTCTCAACAAGAATCTTAATTTTTCTTAGCACCCAGTATAGAGCCAAAAAAACAGATGAAGACCCATCTGGGTTTTGGTATTTGTTGAGGTTTCCTTTCCTTTCTCAAAACGGATTTCAGAGTAATGGGTCTCTTGTCAAAGATTCAGATAAGTGTTTCTCAATACCTGGTGAGAGTTCATTCTTTCGCACTTTTTAATATTTTTTGATTCTTTGATGGAAATGTTTGAGCTTGAAGGTGTTTGTTTGTTTGCCTGTTAGCTTTTCTGCGCTTAGTGGTTTCTAGAGTTCAAGCTAATTCATTTTAGTTCTGGTTTGGTTAGTTGTAGGAAATCCTTAGAAAGGATAAGTTTGATGCTTTCTTTTGGATCTTAATTTGGATGGATTCGAAGGAGATTATTTTTGTGTGGCTCTGCAGTTACCTGATTTATGATCCCCTGGTTTGTTCATGTTCAAGATACTAATTTAGTAACTTCTAATTATGGAGGAGTATCCCCATGTATGCACTTCTTCTTGTTGATTGAAATTTAACTGCGGATGTTATTCCTATGCATCCAGCTACTGCTGGTAATCTTATAGGAGTGGCTCGTTACGTGTTTCATTCCCTGTTGTTTCTGCTTGGATTGGGTTTTGGACATGTTTCATGAATGGGAGATTAACTGTTATGTGAGTACAAGAGATGAAATGTTTTATTCCACTACCCTAAAGAGTTTAGTTATTAAGGCTTGAAAAAGTAAAACCTCTATAAATTGATCCCTGAAAAGGTTAAGCTATAGAAATTTTGATGTTCTGTTTTTGGAGCTCTAAACTCATAGCAAACAGCAATGTAAAGTTTGCTTTCATATTGTTTACCTGGGAAACCAGATGGAGCTATAGTAGTTGAACTAATGATTCTACTAGTAGGTGATGGGTCTGTATATCTGTAGTTGTGCTGCCCTTGCTAGGAGGTACTGAGAAAATGGAATTTTGTCTCTGTGCTGATCGTTTATTTACAATTGCACATAATAATGATGGGGCTATGATAATTTCGGATAACATAGCATTGTTTGGGATCCTAAAGTGACAGGTGTGCATTTAATTAGTTTTTGTTCCTAGTCCTTGGAATGCAGTCTTAAGTCGTCTTCGTAAGTCGCTTTGTATCTAGGGATGACCTTTTTTAACATTCAACTTGTTCATTTTGTACAAGCATGCATGATCTGTGTATACTTATTATAGTGTATGCTTTAGCCTAGCTTGCATAATGTGCAATACGATCTTAAGGTCCTGTAATTATGAGGTTCCAAATTTGTAAACTATGATCTTATTGTGTTATGGTTAATGTTTGATCTACGGATTCTGTACAATACTCACCTTAATCATTGTCTTTTTCATCTCCGTGTTGGCAGAAAATTTCATCGTCTGTATGAGTTACTTTTGTTTCCACGGGATTATTTATAATGGGTAGAGGTAGAGGAAAGGGCAAGAAGTTGACTGTCAGCAATCATGAAGATACTGGAAGTGGCGAGGAAGAGAAAATCCCTGCTCAGAAGAGAAGGGGACGACCAACAAAACCACTGAAAGATGATATTGATGAAGAAGTTGAAGTAGTAGAAGACGATGGAGAAAACGGAAAAACTACTGTGGGAAGCAAAGACACGAAAGGTCCAATAGCAGCAGAAAATGGAAAGAAGAGGAAGAGATTCACTCAGGCAAAGGATCAACCAGATTCAGTAAAGGAAGAAAATGGTGTTGCAAGTAGATCAAGTACTGATGACTCGAGTAAATCTAATGGATTTCGGCTCAATGGAAGCAGGAGGAAAAACAAACCTCGTAGAGCTGCCGAGGCAGTTGTTGAATGCAAATGAGATGGCATCTGGCTTGTTACGCGCCTCTTCTTTTATGGGAGGAACTGAGGCATGGTAATATCCGGTAGTTTCATTTTGTTTTTCTTGATTTATTATTATTTCGAATCGTTTTGGCAATTCTCTCTTGTTAGTTCCTCATTTTAGTCAGAAGCTTTTCTACTGATTCTGCTGCCTCTGTAATTTTTGATGATGTGATTACGTTTTTATACCATCACTGGTTTTTATGAGGTTCATAACCTTCGATTGTTGTTTACCCTCCTCATTTCTACATTTATTTATGCCTGTTTCGATCTTCTTCTGCGAAGACTAGCTCGGCATTTGGAAATCATGATGTTGTCTGTTTTTTCCTCCCTTCGAATCTGTTTGTCCATTGGAGGGTAACAAGATGGTTAGGTAAGGTTAGATGTAATCCAAGCTTGTATTGTATTTGTAGCTAAAGTCATATCTAATGTAAGGTAAACTTTAACTATATATTTGGTGCCAAATTAATCGATAGCTACGTAAGTTATGACTAAGAGTTGTTGTCAAATCCTAAATATGTAAAAATGATACTATATTATTCTTGATTACTCGACTAATAGGGTGATTATTTACGAGTAATGACTAATGAGTGGTTACATATGCGATAAGATATGAATAAAATTATAATTTTAAAGAAGTTGTCCGCCCAGACATAGGTGAATCAAGCAAGGAAGATCTGTGCATATCTAACCAAACATTAATTATAAAACAAGTCTTTATTCATAAATAGAAACGAATATAGAAAGATTCGAATTTGAGACATTGCGATCAAATTCCAACGTGTAAAAAATGGCACACTGCATTTTTAATTAATTAGCTGATCAACAACAAAAATGGCTTTTCACTTGTGGTTCCTGTTACAGCTCTTGCTTCTCCTGCTTGGCACAGTAACTAGTCACATTTCGTCCCTAGTTTTCCTTAAGGGTTCACTTTTGGAACTGCAGGAGCAGCTTACCAGGTCTTTTTTTTTTTGTTGTAATTCTTAACTTAATTATGTTTATTTTTGCTTAGTATCTTAAATCTTATTTTGTCTTTCGATCTTTTCGGGATCCTCCCTAGTTTTTTCAGACAAAAAAATAATATATTCGAGTATGACTAAGTACCCCTTTGGGGTTATGGTTTGGTTTCTAAAAGCACTTTTCAAACCCAGCTTCTTAAAGGTTGGTGTTTGGTAAACCAACTCTACAAAAACCTTCACATTTTTCCTCTAAAAGCCACTGGCCAGGCTCCCAGCAGTGGCTTTCAGAAGCAATTTGGTTGATGCGGGAAGCTGGTTTTTTAGACCATTTTGGACAAAAATGTTAAGGCAAGTTCATCTTAATTACAACTCTGCCATGATAAATAGACCAAAAACAACGCATCCCTTACCTCATTCTCCTCTCATCCTTTTCTACAATCTAGGGTTTGAAATTCTCCTCTCACCCATCGGCTGCCGTTCCTTCCCTTTGGCCTCCACCGTCGTCGTCGTTGCTTTCTTCTTCTCCTACCCTTTTCTCACGCCACCGTCGTCGTCGTTTATACAATCTAGGGTTTGAATATTTGTGTTGAATGCGTAGATTTTAGTTGAATGCTCTCTCTCTCTGCTCCTGCTCACAAGCGAACACCCCAAGCTCCTCCGCGGCGCAGCAGAAGACAGCCAAACCAGAGAGAAGAAGAAAGAAGAAATGGAGGCAGCACGCACAAGTAAAAAGGTCAAAGATGTCTCCCCACACGAATTCGTCAAAGCCTACGCCAACAGCCTCAAACGCTCCGGCAAGGTATACATTGATCGATCCATCTTTATCTATTTTCTTTGCTCTTTTACCTTTTCGTCAATGCAATTTTATACTCATCATATGCTTTTGCCGTGACTGTTTGTGTCGTTAGATTGAACTTCCACCTTGAGTTGATATTGTCAAGACTGGAACATTAAAGGAGCTTGCCCCTTATGATCCTGATTGGTACTACATTAGGGCTGGTACGTGTTTCCTTTTTGTGTGTGTTGAGAATGGGATGTTTTCTGTTTGTTTAGGTTTTAGCTAATGTGGGAGTTGCTGTTCTGTTGTTGCAGCATCCATGGCGAGGAAAATCTACTTGAGGGGTGGTCTGGGTGTTGGTGCCTTTAAAAGGATTTATGGAGGGAGCAAGAGGAATGGCAGCCGGCCACCTCACTTCGGCAAGAGCAGTGGCTCCATTGCTCGCCACATTCTTCAGCAATTGGAAAAAATGAACATTGTTGACCATGACGCGAAGGGGTTAGTCTACTCATCTTTTTGCTTGCTTCTGCATTGTTGTTGTCTTCTTTTTTCATATTGATTAGCAATTCATTTTTTATGCTTAGATGAGTGAGTAGATAAGAAAGGATAGAGGGATGTGTAAATACTTGAGAATAGTAGGGTGATTTGCGTGTAAAATGAGAAAGTAGATACTTGTAGCTGATAACATTGATGGAGCCATAAATGACACAAATTGTTGCTTGAGCTGATCATTTAGTTGGGATTAAGGCCTTTTTAGTTGATACCTAGATACTGATGCCATGTAAGCTTAAGCAGTTTGTTTGAGAATGAATCCTGCTCACTCTCTTTGTTTACTAGCGAATGTTGCTTAGCGTTGTGCCTTTTGTGACAATATTTATCTTCCTTGCATACCAGCGGGAGGAGAATTACATCCAGTGGCCAAAGGGACCTTGACCAAGTTGCTGGTACGATCACAGCTCCTCTTTGAGGGTGTTTTTTTGGATTTTGCCATGGATGAGGATCCATTGAGATGTAATGGAGTCTAGTTGTTTGCATGAAAGTAGATTCAAAGAATGCTATATGTTAATTTTCTTTGCTTTTATGGCCATGAACGCGTCTGTCTTGTTTTAAAATGCTAGTCACTGGCGTTGGCATCTAATTTTGAATATGTTGTTTTTTCTGCAATCTCTGTCCTCTAGGCATACATCTTTGTTCGGGACAACTAGCCAAATATCTATTTAATGATTGAAGCTACATATGTTATTAGCCTTAAAATTTCTTGCTGCATTGAGTTGGTGAGCTTGCTGCTTGTAAGCAGCGAGTCCGCTGCATTTTTCGTTGCCAACAGAGAAGATTTTATCGGTCTTGTATGTGTTAGACTATAATGGTAATCTAGTCTTCAAAAGATGAGTTTGGAATGAAAGTTCGACCGGGTAATTTTATGTTAGATTCTTCTTCCACCCAAATTTGCTGTTTTAAGTTCGACCAGGGAATTTTAGGTCAGATTCCGGGGCATGGTTTTCTGGTGCCATTAATTAATTAACTCTTTTACGTCGACTGGTTTTCTATCTTTTTTTCTGGGAAAACTAGAAGCAAAAATTTAGGTTAGATTATGAACAATTTTTTATAAAAAAAATAGATTTTTAAAAACTAGAAAAAAGTTTTTCTTTTTTTAGGAAAACTAGAAAAAAGTTGTTTCACGTTTTTTGTTTTTCCCCAAAATTTTCATATTGTCTTGATTACTAATTTAATTACTCTAATCAACACCAATACCACTACTTTTTTTCTAGTTATCATTAACTTCATTATTAATATTAATGATATAATTAAATTTAATTATTATAATATCAATGCTACTATCTGACTTTATTACAATACTATTAATGTCAAACATTATTATTATTGTGTAATTGATTCTAAAAGTATCAATATGATCAATAATGAATAATATTTTTGGAAGAAGTTGTATTTTTTGTAGAAATAAGCAATGATAATAATATTTCATTACAGAATTGTTGGTAATACGTTAATATAAAATTATTGTACAATATAACAAAAAGATATCACATAACACGTAAAAAGAAATATGCGAAATGGATGAGGGTGGACTATATAACCAAGGGAAGCATGAGATTTTAGGTTTAATTTTATTTATCTTCAACTTCTCTCAGTAAAATTAAATTGTTTTAATATTTTTGTGTATAGACTCGGTGATATATAAAAAATTAATCATGAACTTCAGACTCATAAACTTTTTAATATTATTATAAATAAAATGTTAATTATTTGTTTAGAAAAAAAAATTAATTTATCAATAATGTAAATAAATAATACTTAAAAATGATTGATGCCCTTTATAGTAATTTTACACTCAAACCATAGTTCCAAAAACAGTGTTTACCAAACACTAAAAACAACTTCTCGTTTCCCACAGCACTTTTAAAAAAGGTTTACCAAACAGCACACTGCTTTGCGTAGAAGTGCTTTTCCCACAGCACTTTTGCCCACAGCACTTTTCGGATCAGAACCGGAACGCCAAACAGACCCTAAAACAACATCATTTTTTCCCATATTCTATACTCTGAATTAAAAAAATTGAATCTAATATCTGTATTCCCTTTAATTTGTACAGTATGAGGGCGCGGCAGCTGAAGATGGGAGGGGGCTTAGTGTATGGGACATTTTCACTGTTAAGTATCTAGGTATTTAATTCTCTATTAAATAACCTATGCTTTCAGAATCGAATCGAACTAACCAACAAGTCCGATTATAAAACTGGGGATCCATCGGTTAGCTTTCCGGTTAAAAAATTGTAAAAAAAAGTTTAAACCATTGTTAATGATGTTGATGCTACTACAACCTTATATATCCTGATCAAGATGGTGTACTTTGTACTAATTAAGTACGTTTTAGAATATAGTACTATATTATTTTCCCTCTAATAAAACATAAAAGTGTTTGATCAAATTCAGAAGCCGTGTCAATGGAGATGTGGCTTTAGGTAGTGACTCCAATTCCAAGTAATAAATAAATACAAAAATGTTACTTTTCTAAAAATTATAAATTCCAACTAAACACAAAAACTAATATTCCCTCTATTCATTCTCTCGGATATCATTCTCTTAAGAGAGTGACTCCAAGAGTAAAAGTAGTATTCTGTGAACTAAACGCGGCTTTAAATTCATTTCATCGAGTCATCAAGATTATGAAATTTTAATCCAAATTAGTTGAACCGCACTTAGGTAACTAATCGAATCGATCTACTCTAATATATAAAATCGAACCAACTTGACGTTCGGGTCAATCCGGCTGACCCTTCTAACTTCATATTTAAAAGCTAGCAATGCCCATGTGTGACAGGAAGACATTGGAATTATTAAGGACATGGGCTCAGATGCTTACAGGTTTTCAATCTCATGGTCAAGAATATCACCAAGTAAGCTTTTAGTTTCATTTTATTTTTATAAGCCTTAAATCTTGTTTAATTATACTCTTTTTTTTGTGTGTATTTGAACAAAATATTTTTTCATAATGCTAAAAATATCAGCAACAGAGCCTTATTTGGTGGCCCATAATTTGCTCCTCACCCATGTTGCCGCTGTCGAAATGTACAAAAGAAAATATCAGATTCGAGACATCGATACATGTCAAAACTCAAAGTCTATTTTACGGTCTCCTATTCGAAATGAGCTGATATTCGATATAATAAAGTAGCGGTTGACATCTACATTGAGATGTGATGGACTAATTGTACAATGATTTACAAGTTTTAATCAAGGTTGTTTTTAATTATTTTATGCAGGCTGCTAAAAAAGGCATGATAGGTATCACATTAATAGCCCATTGGTATGTGCCTAGTTCTGATTCCAAGGAGGATCAAGATGCTGCACAAAGAGCCATTGATTTCATGCTTCGAAGATTGAATCCCATATCGGATTCCGATGAACACCAGTAAACAATTTTGGATTTGTCCAATCTCATACTATCTAAATTTAATAGTAAATTGATGTAGTGTACAATGTTTTCAACTCTGAATGAAGTTGAATTGGACAACAATACCTTGTCACAATGAGTAGCAATCAAGTCCTCTACACTTCAGATGGAGATGCTGTATGGAACACCTTGTCCAGTGACACCAGGCTCAGAAAATGGCTTCAAAAGTTCATAAGGCAAAACGCCAGCTCCGCATCTGTTCCTCAAGGCACAGTTAGCATTCCTTTCATCAATAATACCTTCAAGTTCCTTCAATCTTCCACTAAATCTTTCAAACGCCGCCTTTATGTGTGGATCCTCTTCCCAAGCTGGCTCTATATTTTCACCCAGGTACTCCTCATCAGGAGAATGGTTAGAGAGCACATCCAACACGGCCATCACACTCGTTGCCTGAAGTTTAGAAGGGAAAGTTTGCATCAGCATCTTTTCAGGTTTCTCCAAGAAGAGTTTCCATTCTTCATCTGTAGGATCTTCAGTTGGCATTTGGACCCTCGCAATGGTAGGCCGATTAGGAAAATATCCCCCAAAAGTGTATTGTCCAAAGTTTACCGCGGCATGGTGACCTGAAGCTATCCATACCATGGTTGTCAGGATTTCAATGAGGTCAACAGGTCTTCTGAGTTTAGGCCACCATGGCTCGTCCTTTTTATCGCCATGGCCAACGGTTCGAATCTCTGTCCACCAAGCTTGGAGCTCTAAATCTGACTCTATGCGGCTTGGATCAGGATAGTAGTGATTCACATAGTCAGTGATCCACTGCTTGATGATGTCCCACATCATTAAACCATCAGTAGCAAACGGGTAGTCTTCGATCACAAGTTTTAGGCCATGTGGAGAAGTTACGTCTTCAACAGCCATTCCTCTATAGCAATTTTATACCACAATCAAGAAGTTATAACCAAGATTTTGAGCACACAAAATACAACACCAACAAAAATAATTGTAAAAGAATTTTTTTGTATATTGACAGTCTTCCTTGCATGGTAGAGAGGGGAGGATCGGCAGATTCTTACCTGCTAATTAGATCATTAGGCAGGGATTGATGATCGAACCGCCACAGCCGAGCATAAGCAGCAGAGCTGATGTCCATGGCATACTTTCCTGGGGAGAAAGAAGACTCAATGATCCCGCCTGCATTGACGAGGGCTTCTCGAGCCAGAGCATTAATCTCCATTGTGTAACGAAAGTGAGGGTGCAAGAGTCTATAAATTGGATGCAGAACACTGAGTTGCCGATTAGTTGCAATTATAAAAGGTTCTGTCACAGCGTGTGTTCTTAGCCTACAGAATGTGGACATAAAATTAAAGATACTGAGAGGGTCAAATTTAGCGTCATTCAATCAAAATCATGCAGGTTTAGCATTTCTAAAACAAAGACAACAACAAATGTAGGTAAGTAATATCAAACATACCAGCATCAAGACTGAAAAGTTAAGCAATTACCAGTGACTATTAAGTTGGTGAAGTCCAGAATCATGAGCCAAGACATGAGCTTTGGCCAACTTCCAAAGCCAGCGACTTGTGGAATCATAGCCTGGCCTAAACACTTGCTTCCACTGAGGCTTCCCATCCATGGGCGGGCGGGTCAATTCAATTGCGAGAGGCCTTAATGTGCCTCCTGGTGTGAGGAAGAACAGTGTGCGTGACCCATACAACGTTGTGCCTTCAATTTCCCGTACTTTGCTCACAAATGGCAGCAGGAAATCATGATAATCTAAGATGAACAACTTCTTATGTTTTATGGCCTGAAGTATTATTTATTTCACATGAGCCATGTTTATAATGTTTCTAAAAAGGATACTATATTCATTTAAGGTTTGCAAATGGATTGTTTGGGTTTACCTTATCGATTTTCATAATCCCTCCAATTTCTTCCTCAATCATTTCGGTTGTAATTCCTGATTCTGGTGGTCCATATTTCTCCGGATCAAGATCACTCTTCAATGGCCATTCCTGCACAACTTTACTCAATGTTAGAGCAAATATGGATGCATACAAGAGAAAAAAATGATTTACAGAAATTACATTACACACAAATAAGCAGATAAGAACATATGAATTGTGTGGCATACGTACAGTGACCAATCTTATGGTGTAAGGGTTGACACCAGCAAGAGTCTGGCGAGCGAATTCCTCATCCCTAAACCAAAATAACTTATCTCCTGGAATTAAAATACTCAGATTAGAATTTTGAAAAATTGAGCTATTAAAAGATAATAATAACCATAAAAGAATACAAGGTGGTGAGCTGTATGAAAAGAAGAGTGTTACGTATATCTTACTCTCCATTGTTTTTGGGACCTGGAAGCGCAGCACCTCTTTAGGGCCATCATTAATGGCTTTGAAAAGCCGAGGAAGCATAGTATTCCAAAATCCTAGTGTTGAAAGAGGAGGCATGCTAATTCCTTCTCTAAATAGTGAATCTATAGACGTCAAGTAAGGGAATCCAACATCACCATCAGTAATCACATTCCCGAGAGAAGGTACCAATGCATGGCACAATGAATGCAATGTCTTGACCGAGAAAGTTAGCTGTTTCACTTCTGAGAATTCTTCATCCCGTGGGACATAGAAGTTCTTAGCCCTTTTTTCTGCTGTTGGGTCTGCACAGTGTGAACTTTCCATAATTTGGTAATTCATGTTACTTGAATTTTTACAACAAAACATCATTATTAATTTTGTAAATTATAAATATCTCATAAAATTCTTGACATTGTAGCTTAGAGGTCGATCAGGGTTGAGCAAAATTTCACATTTCTATAAGAAAACAGCCCCAAAACAAAAGAGAGAAGAAAGTTGAAGCATGGAGGACACAATTGTCCATCAACTAAAATATGAACGCTACCCTCAAATGTCTACCAACGAGTTATGCTAAAGTTGAGTAGAATGATTTTATAACCACACAAGCAGTAAAAGGCCTTAAAACCCAACAAAAACCCTAATCATCAAATTTACAAAACATACAACTCCATTGTTGAAACTTGAAACAGAGAACAAGGACATCACCTATTTCGCAACGGGGTCGTCCTGTTCTGCAACGCCTAGGGTAAGGTCGTTTTGGGCCGCCGAAGACAGGTCTGGCCAAGAGTGGGTCAGCATCAGGATCTCCAATGTCGTTGTAAACATCATAATCGTAGATTCTATCTCCCACCTTCCGCTCTCCTTCTCCATCGCCTCTCAAAGCTATAAGCTCTTCCTCTCTCAATCTCTTCAACCCGCTTGGTGTATCTGATGGCAAGTAGCACTGTTCCAAAATCGAAACAACAACGTAACCTTAGTACCTTACTTCAAATTTTGGCATATTTTTTTCTAATTTTCAGTTAAATTAAGAATTTCCCCAATTTTATATGTGGCACGATAATCGGTGATTTAAAATTTAAAAGAATGGTGTGGAATTTTTTCCGTAATAACAGATCCGATGCTGATTCGTTTTTTCAGAAAAAAAATCACCTTGGTGGTCCAGGAGATTAAAACTATTGTAAGATTATTGAAGAAAAATACAATACAGTGCAGCATTGTAGGACACCGACCTTGTTGGTGAAGAAGACTCTTCTTTGGTCATTCTTATACTTGGAATGAACCCATGAGCCACAAGAGATGTTAACCACCCCATGTGGAAAGCCGTGGAGGACAATGTTTTGAATAAACATCTCTTTGTGGTGCTCATTCTCCACGAGAATGGCACCGATATCTCCGAACTCCAGTGGAACCTCAAACTCTGCCTCATATTTCACCTCTCCTTGCTGGTCACCCTTGCCCGCCCGGTGTGCAAAACCTTGAATTGTGGCATTCTCTTGCTCGGTCGCTTCAAAAAAATCGATTTATAATAATTAGTAATTAATGTGTATTTAAAGATTTGGTTGGACCACAATATTCAAATGAGATTACGTTATTTAATTTCTCATAATTATTGATGCTTGCAACAATAGTATATTTTTAATTCCATTATTTTGGAACATGCATGCATGCTTTTGTTTTACTAATCAGCACTAATTAATTATTAGTGAGATTTAATGAAGTCTTGATACAAAATAAAAACCAATATTGTCTGCACCAAACGGATTCTTAATTAAAAATGAAAAAAAGGAGAGGAATATAATACTTACAAGGATCAACATGGGCACTAACTAGCTCTAGTAGCAAAGTTTTACCAAGCAAATCTTGTATGTCATCCAATCCTTTCTCTATCCCTATGCTTGTAAGGAGTCCACCAATTGTTTGCACAACAGTCACCACAGCTTTAACCTTTATGCATGACTCCTCCTCCGCGGCTTCCTCCTCCTCCTCCTCCTCCTCCTCCTCCGTCGCAGCACGAATTACACTAGTACCTGCAGCTTCACTACTACTGATTGCTCTATTTTCAAACCTGAATCCAAAATATCTTGGTGTTTTTTTTCCAACCAGCAAGTTGCATGATCTTCTATAATTGTAGTTTACAATTAGGCCAGCTCCATGGAAGAAGAAGGAGTGTTTATTTTGAAGAAGTAGGAATTGTTCATCCCTACAGCTTCTTGTTCTCGTTCTTGTTGTTGTACAGTAGAAGTTGTGAACTTGTGGTGCCCTCAACATTCTTGGAGGAGATAATATTATTGGAGTTGTGGCCAGTGGTTTACTTACTTACAAAATGATCTATTTTCGGGATAGCCAATACTAATATAGTCGTGTGTCGTGTGCCCAGATTTCTCTGTCAAGACTCAAGACCATATTTGATATATACGGTGTTTATTATTCTCAATTTATTTCAGGTTATATATACAGGACTCAAAACTATTTCGGGTTATATATACAGGACTCAAAACCGCTAAGTAATCACGTCACGAATGCAATCGCACGTGAAACATTTGACAGAATGCATGTGTGGTCATATAAACCAGTGTAAACACGTACAATAAAAACAAAAGAGTTATACATTATTATAAAGATGCTGTAAGAATTATAGAGAGAAAAGTATTTTTTGTAAACCAGAAACAGTGATAAAACACATATGTCGACCAAGCAATGGAGACAGATTGGCATAGAGACCTGCTCCAGCCTCCAATTAATCCGGTTTTAATTTGGTTTTATTTCCTTATGTCATTTATCATGTTATTTAAACGGTAAAAAATTACAGTCGTAAAGCAAACTGGAGTTAAATAAAAAAACCAGTCGTAATTGTTAAAAGATAGACAATTAAATAAAGAAAAAGTTTAACGTATTTAGAAGAATCTGCACAGTAAATATAGAAAAAATAATTAAACACCTAACAAGATAATAAAGACATAAACATATAATATGATTACCAATTCAGGCCCTAATTAAATTTTACTTCAATTGAGTTTTTTTAGACCATATTGCCCGTGACTGATAAAATTAATGACAGTATGCAGTACAAATAAAATAAAAAAGAGGAACGTATTGCCCTAGTTTTTATTATTTGTGGAATTTTTAGTTGTGAGCCACATTTAATTACTGGTCATGTTATTTTTCAATTGAAATTAAATATGAATTTGGGAAATAAATATATGATGCAATTTGCACGTTTGTCTTGACTAAAATATAATTCATCTTTTATTTTTAAGTAATAAAAACATTCATATTAATCACATGTTTAATTGTAGTTTTGAATTTTCCGATGACAAGTCATCAGTTAAGTTCAAAACATCTTTATAGGAGTATGAACAGTCAACAGTAGGGCTGTACATGGGTCCGGTGGGGCTCATAACCATCATCAACCCGCCAAATATTTAGTGGATCGGGTTGGATCGGTTATCCACCTATAACCACTCAACTCGTCAATTTATAGGCGGTTAACCGTGGGTTGGCGGTTATAGAAATGCTAAAAATTTCTATAATATTTTGGTCTGAAATCCAATATTTTGACCTAAAATTCAAAATTTCTATACCAAATACAACTCCATTCTAATATAAACATCCAAAAGATCAAGTGCAGCTGCAATATTCAAACCCAATTACCATTACTCTTGCAACCCAAAAGCCCTTTGTGAAGGAGAATAAATACAATTTCTAACAACCATGGTCGTGGCAGCAACCATAGATCCAAGCAAAACAAAAATGTCATTCTCATGAATTGCTATGCAACTAAGAAAATGAATTTCAACTGGTAATTACGAGGTCATTCTTATAAACTTACTTATCCTTATATACTTAGGGTTAATAGGTGGGTTGGGTCGGTTATAAGCAGTTTTTAAAAACTCAATCCGCTATCCGACCCAACCCAATTATAACGGGTTAGTTATATAACCGTTATCCACGGTTATGGCGGTTATGTTCTTTTAACGGGTTAGGTGAAGTCGATTATACGGGTCAGGTGGATTGGGTCGGTTTTTTGTACAGCACTAGTCAACGGTGTCAGAACGCTATCAGTCACAATCACCAGCCAACCACGCTAATAATGACCATAGAAATTAAAAATAAGACAAGGAATCTTTTTGGCGATTTGTTGGCAGTTATCACTTTATGCTTTCTCACGACTTGGACCACTCTTACGTTATATAGTAAAATTATTCCAATCATATATAGTACTCCCTTCGTCCATTTTTAATTGACGTTTTGATTTTGGTCACGCATTTTAAGGAGGTCGGATGACTCACTATTTGACCCCAAAAAAATTTGTACTTTTTTCTAACGTACGTTAATCCTTATCGTACGTCCGAGAAAAAATCCGGGGCAAAATTGTCTCAAATAGTGAGTCATCCGGTTTTTTTAAAATGCGTGTCCAAAGTCAAAACGATAATTATTTATGGACGGAGGGAGTAGTAAAATTATTAATTATGTTTTCACCGATTGCTGTTCCTCAAACTTTCGTCCGCATTCCTTTCATCGATGATCCCTTCAACTTCCCACTGAATTCCTCAACCCATGCCGACTCCATTTGCTACCCTAGATCCAGAACAGCCATGACTCTTGTTGCCTGAATTCTTGTAGGGAAGGTTGACAAAACCGCAACTTCAGGTTTGGCATGAAAGAATTTCAAGCCCTCTTCACTAGGGTCTTCCACGGGCATTTTGGTTCTTGCTGTTGTAGGCCTGTTCGGGAAATACCCTGCATAGGTATACTGTCCAAAGTTCACTTCACCATGATGACCTGAGGTCATCCACACAATAAGGTCCTGTGGTGTTTGAGGTCATTCCTGTCACCATGCTTGAATCTCCGTATCAGACACTACTACATTTGGATCTGTATTTTGTGACTTTTGAAAATATTATTTCCAAACGAAATACTGATTTAACTCTAAACACATTTCAAGAATGAAAAAGAATGAACTGCATTACCCACTTTGTGACATTATTTATATTCCCTGGACGTCCTAGGCTTTTTGGCTTGAATTCCAAAAACTGACGTTAAGCATATTTTCAATGTATGCAACAACTCTAATTGGTTCTGTAGAGTTAATTGGGAAATTGGAATTAATTTCAATGGTCATATTAGTATGCAATCAAGGGGTGTGTACTAGCTGTACAATCTAATTATGGCTAAATTGACTCTCACTCATTTCCTTAAATTGTAATTTTCAACTATTGGGTCTGAATAGAAGATTTTAAATTAGGGTTATTTTTTGATTTTTTTTATAAATTTTAAAGGAACTTTTTGTTATTTATTTTTAAAGTTTATTCCAAAAATGTTAAAGGGGTATATATGTAAGTATGTTTTAAAAAAAAAAATTAAAAGATTAGAATAGCTTTTTTAGAAAAATTAGGATTAAAAATAATATTAACTAAGGATAGTTAAAATTAACTGAAAAGTTGGAAGTTTGGGTGCCAATTTAAATAATAGAGGGAAAGTAGGGTACAAATTTGAAACGACCTGGATGATAAATTAAGAGTGAGAAGAAAAATTGGGTGACTTTTTCCCATAATATTTAGATAAATACCAAAATCTTCCACTTCCATCCCCATATTTTAAAATTTTTAAATATAAATTTTATAATTTTATAAACGTGAATTTCCTCGACAGTCTTGTCTAAATAAATACTCCCTCCGTCATATATTAATTGACGCGAGGAGAGTAATTCCCACAAGTGGGAATTAATTGACGCGTCTCATCCGCCGTGCTTCTTTTATTTTTTTAATATTATTTTCTGACAAGGGCCCCACCAATATAGTACTCCCTCCGGACACAATTACTTGTCATTTTACTGTTTATGCACGTATTTCGAGGATGCTGAATGGCTCGCTATTTGACCCCAAAAAATTTCGTACTTTTTTTCGAACGTACATTAATCCTTAACGTACGTTCGAGAAAAAATTCGGAAGTTTTTGGGGTCAAATAGTGAGTCATTCGGCTTCCTCGAAACACGTGCATGAATAGTAAAACGACAAGTAATTGTGTCCGGAGGGAGTAATTTTTTTAATTTTTTAATATTGTTTTCTGATAAAGGCTCCGCCAACACAGTAATTTTTTAAAATTTTAATATTATTTCTGACGCGGACCCACTAACACAATTATTTTTTTAATTTTTTAATGTTATTGTCTGACGTGGGCCCATCTATCTTAATTTATGTGAAATGTAAGGCCGCGTCAGATAAATAATTCCTGAGGTTGTATCATCGTCCAAAATCTAAGAGTACCATCATTCACTCCTAAATGTCATTTTCACTCTACAAGGCATTACTATTAGTATTAGGTGCTTTCAGTGCATCTTCCCATGATTCGAGCATTCTGTATGATTGTTTGGAAATATGTTAGTTTATTTGAAATTAATTTCTGCATTGTAGGAACTAGGAAGCCAACAAATCAATCAGCCATCGCTCCCAGCTGGCCTGCAGACTCAATCAAACATTACTGATTGATGACCCTGTGCTGAAGAATTGATATTAATTAGCCCAACCCAATCATAATTACCGATTATTGCCAAAAATGGATACCAACGGATAGTTCTTGCACTAGACAACTAATGCCATTAACGACATGTGATTAATTTAATTAGATGGAGATGCTATTTGGCACCCCTTTCCCTGTAACACCAGGTTCGGAAGTTGGCTTCAAAAGCTCATAAGGGATAATGCCAGCTCCATTTCTGTTCCTCAAACTCTCGTCCGCATTCCTTTCATCGATGATCCCTTCAAGCTCCTTCATCTTCCCACTGAATTTCTCAAACGCTGCCTTTATAGCAGGAACCTCCACCCATGTCGGCTCCATTTCCTGCCCGAGATACTCCTCATCGGGAGAGTGGTTTGATAGCACATCCAGAACAGCCATGACTCTTGTTGCTTGAATTTTTGTAGGGAAGGTTGACAAAAGAACAACTTCCGGTTTGGATTGAAAGAATTTCAAGCCTTCTTCACTAGGATCCTCCACGGGCATTTTGGTTCTTGCTATTGTAGGCCTATTCGGGAAATACCCTGCGTAGGTATATTGTCCAAAGTTCACTGCAGCATGATGACCTGAGGTTACCCACACGATAGTTGTTATGATTTCAATAAGGTCCTTTGGTGTTTTGAGGTCAGGCCACCATGGTTCATCCTTCTTGTCACCATGGCCTACATTGCGAACTTCTGACCACCATGCTTGAATCTCCGTATCAGACACTACTACGTTCGGATCTGGATAGTAGTGATTCACATAAGCACTGACCCATTCTTTGATTGCATCCCACAAAATAAGACCATCGGCCGCATAAGGGTAATCTTCAATTGTTAGTTTCAGACCATGTGGAGCAGATGGATCTTCAACTGCTAAGCCCCTGCCAATTTAATAGAAAGATTATTGTTTTATCATTAAAAGCACTAGCTAGCTAGTTAGTCATCAGTTCATCATCATAGCGAATTAATTAATGTAAAAGGTCACAATTAAGATAGCCAATCAAAGGATTATCTAAGATTTTACCTGTTAATTAGATCCTTGGGTAGTGCCTCGTTATCAAACCGCCACACCTTGTCATAGATAAAAGAGCTAAACTGCATAGAGTACTTGCCAGGAGAGAAAGATGACTCAATAATCCCATCTGCATTGATGAGTGCCTGGCGAGCAAGAGAATTGATTTCCATTGTGTACCGAAAGTGAGGATGCAAGAGTCTGAAGATGGGATGCATTGCACTTAGTTGGCGACGTGCTGCAATTATGTATGGTTCTGTGCAACAATGTGTTCTTAACCTGCCGAACAAACACAACCTCATCACCTTCGTTTGCAAAACCCGAGACAGACAGACAGACAAAGAAACAAATAAATAAATACAAATGGTCATGTATACCAGTGACTAATAAGCTGGTGATAGCCAGAGTCATGAGACAGGACATGAGCTTTTGCAAGCCTCCAAAGCCAGATACCAGTGGAATGCCAATGCGGTCTAAACACTTGCTTCCACTGTGGCTTGCCATCCATTTGCGGGCGAGTGAGTTCAATGGCCAAAGGCATCAATGTGTCATCTGGGGTCAAAAAGAATAATGTACGTGACCCATATAATGTCGTGTCCTTAAGCTTCCTTACTTGGCTCACAAATGGCAACAGCAAATCATGGTAGTCAAGAATGAACAGTTTTTTTTGTGTCACTGCCTGCACAGGTAGGCATCAGTACTTAATTAGTACCACTCAATGGAATTATACATGTTCTTCAGGATTCGAAACTTCTTTTACCTCTTTAACAGTACAGAATCCTCTGATTTGTTCCTCAACCATCTCTGTGGTGATTGCTGATTCCGGTGGACCATAAATGGCAGGATCAAGCTCGCTCCTCAATGGCCATTCCTGCACAATTTTATGCATCAGTTGAACAATGCCTAAACACATTCCGATGAGATACAAGTGGTTATTAAATATATGCTAATAAAGTCTTGGTTTTTGCTATAAATTTTAACTGAGGTTCGATGCAATTCATCTAATTGAAAGTGAAATCCAATTCATTTTATAATAAAAGTTCATCCCCCTCCCCCATACATTGTCAGAGAAATAGAAATCGTACCGTGACTAATTGTATACAACATGGGTTAAGACCAGCAAGACCTTGCCTGGAAAATTCGTGGTCGCTAAACCAAAAAAACCTATCTCCTGCAACCCAAAACTTAATATATCAGTCAAAACCCAGATATTAATCATTTTCCCAGATCAAAATTAAACATTAGGGTTTGGTTAGTTTTCTTACTTTCCATAGTATCAGGGGTGTTGAAGCGGAGAACGTCTCGGGCACCATCGGTGACGGCCTTGAAAAGATTGGGGAGGAGATCCCTCCAAAACGCATGTTGGTGATGATGAGGGACATGAATTCCTTCGTTGAACAAATCATCGATGGCGGAGAAGTAAGGGAATCCAAGGTCAGGATCAACAATTACGGAGGAGAGTTGTGGCACTAACGCGTGAAGGACAGAGTACACCGTCTTGGCCGAGAACGTCGCCTGCTTCACGTCGGCGAATTCTTCATTGCGAGGCACGTAGAAGTAGCTGCTTCTTGTCTCCGACAGCGGATCTACATATCAGTATGACCATCATCGACGACGTGTTTGTCGTCTAAACAAGCAATTAATTTCTGCATTTTATTTTTATTTTGTGTACAATATTTGTTTTGTTTAATTTCTTTTTTAATTAATTAAGACCGTACCTTTCTCGCATCGCGGCCTCCCGGTACGGCACCGTCTTGGGTAAGGATTTTCTTTCCCGCCTAGTACGGGTCTTGACATGTCGTTGCTGCCATTATCAGGGTCACCAAGGTCATTGTACACATCATAGTCGTATGTTCTCTCTCCTTTCTTGCGCATTCCTTGCCCGTTGCCTCTCAATGTTTCAAGCTCTTCATCTCTAAGCCTCTTCAACCCATTTGGCGTTTCCGATGGCAAGTATGATTCCTGCTCCACCCAAATATACTTTGATAAATATCAAATTTGTTATCATACAGTTTTGAACAAGGTTTGGTCCGATTTTACGTATAAATTAGACGAAATTTAAAAACTATGATTTTCTCTGTGAATAATTTGATTCAACTTAAAATTAATTTATCATATTTTAGTCTAAAAAAAACTATTATTTTATTTGCCCCCTAATTTTTTTTATTTTACATTACTACGTTTTATCTTTTCTAATTAATATATAGTATTTTTTTTCTAAAAAAATTATACTTCTATTTTTTTTATCGATATTTGTTTTGATGACTGTTAAAGTTTAAAATAATTTATCAGTAGCGACTAGCAAATTAAAAATCTACTTGAATATTACAATCTTGGTATTTATTAACCCGCTTTTTAAAAAATTTAAATCAAAATATTAAGTGGTGGTGGTGGTGGATCTGGATTTGAGAATCCTATACCTTGTTGTGGAAGAAGATTCTTTTGTGCTTATTGTCATGGACGGAATGTACCCATGAACCACAAGTGAAATGAACCGGACTGGCTAAACCGTCAATGACTATATCTTGAAGGAACATCTCCTTATGGTGCTCGTTCTCCACGAGAACCGCTCCAATATCTCCAAAATCTACCGGGACTGTAAACTTTGCTTCGTACTGCACGTCGGTTCCCTTTTGCGCTTTCTTGTGCGCATACCCTGAAATCTTTGCCTTCTCTAATCCCGTCACTTAATCATTCCACAATATCAATTAGTAGTTAATTAATTAATCAGCACCATAATAAAAAAATAAAAACGCACAAAAATAATATCAATTAAACGAGAGTTAATTTTCTTACGCACAGTGAGTTGCTAATTTTATTCGCACGATTGACATAATTAAAAAGATAAAAATACAAATAACTTTTCATATATAAAAATTGAGGGTATTACTTTTTATTTAAGGATAACAATGTTAACACTGATAAAACAATAAATAGACCTAAAAAGATGGTGAATAGGTTTTTAAAAATTTTAACACAAAGAGTAAGAAGAATAGCAAAGATACAGAATTATAGTGATTTCAATTCATAACCCGAATTGTAATCCACTATTTAAAAGTTTCACCCTTAAGATTTAGAACAAAGCACATATTTGCTATTAACTAGAGCTTTTTTAGGTTTAGCTCTCAACCTTACAATTTGATTTTTATGAACTCAACCACATCCTATACATGTTGATTTTTATGGGCTCAACCACAATCTTACACGATGGTTTTTTTTTGAGCTTTACACAATTCTTTTTCAATGTAAAGACTGAAGAAACCTAATTTTTTTATACATGATAAAAACTCTACCCAATGATCTAAAAATATTAGGTATACTTTTCAAACCTTGATAAAATAAATGGTAATTGCAACAACAAAAAATTGGTGTACAAATAAATAATCGTAAGAAAGAAAAGAAAGAGAACTTACTAGGGTCAAGCTGGGTACTGACAAGTTCTAAGAGGAGTGATTTACCAAGCAAGTCCGTAACATCATCAAGTACTCCTTGCCAAATCCCCATATCAACCGGTAGTTTCACCGTCACAACCGCCGTCACCCCAAAATACTTATCAATCTCCTCCTCCCCCCTACCGCCACTCAGCAAATCTGTTGCTGCGGCGGCGGCGGCTTTGATATTGTAATTATAAAAGTGCCTGTTATTATTATTATTTTTATTTTTATTTTGAACAACATTTCTCCCCCTAATTGAGTTTACCAGAAGACTGGACTGTAGAAGAAGAGGAGTTGTAGCAGCAGTACCGCCACTACTAACATGGAAGAACAATGGTTGGTGATTAATTCGTGCTGATGATGAAGCTTGAATTCCCACTACCTGGGAATTAATCATCATTTTTATTACTTTTTTGATACACCTCCTCCTTTTTGTTTTCCTTTTAGTGGGTTGGAAGGAGTAAGACGACACCAATTATTTATAATATGGAGAAGTGATCGATCAAGCACCAAAGATTTCATTTTACTTCTGTATTTTTTTGAAAAAGAAAAGAAAGAAAGGACGATTTTTAGGACCATCGACATTAATTCACATGTTTTTAACTCCTAGTGTTTATCAAGAGTACTTGAGTAAGTTTTTGTCCCGTGATCCTCCCAGATTTTCAAATAACACTCTACGTTGGCTGAAACTTTATTTTCCAAGAGTGGCGGCAAGACTTCACACCAAGTATAATTAATTACATTGATTAGTGACACAAAAATTAAAATTATGTTTTAAAATCATATCCAGTGACAAATTGCTTTTTTACTGCCAAAAATTTAGGTGATAAATGTTGAATTTCCTTACTTATTATCTCAATTTTGTCAAGAGAAAAATAATAAAATTGAAAACATGACCATTGCCATTTTGTCACGGGATGAGTATTTTGCGCAGTGCGGTACCTAGCTAGCTCGCCATTTAGCTTCCTAAGTCAGCCTAACCACCAAAACCACAAGGCTTAAACAGTATTAGCACAAGAAAAACTATGAAAAGAAAACATACGAGATAACTTGGAGAGGAATGCTATATTGCACACAAAACTTAGTTACAACACTTTTCCCTGCAAGTTTGCTCTAATGGCTAAATTTTGGTTGAATGTACAAGTGAGATTCCACCCTTATTTATACACAATCACATCCTCAATGGACGGTTGAAATCATTTTGATAAAATAGTGGAGATTAAATATTTAGAACTATTCTAGAATTCTCTACACATCTACCACTTTTTAGAAAGTTTCTAGAAGGCTCCACACATATCTCTGCTTCTAAAACCTTTCTAAAATTTTCCCGAAAAGTTCCACACATATCTCCACAATGTGCTAGATTTTCTTAAAAGCTTCCGGATTTCGAATCCTTCAAACCTTATCAAACTTACTTGATAAACCTCTCTCGCCAAATGAAAAAAAGTGAAAACAAATTAGAATCAACAAAAATAAAATTAAACGAGGACAATCATGGAACATGGACTCTTGAAAGGGATGAGAGATGAAAGAGACATAGAAGAGGAAAGAGAAATAGTTTGATGCAACAAAAAATTAGCCTAGAGAGATAATTTAGAGAGGCACAGATGGCCAAATCCCCAAAAGTTGGGTCCAAAACTTAGCGACTACATATCATCAAGAGACACGTGTATTTTGCTGGCGACGAACGTGTATGGATAAGATAAAAGCTTTGACGTCACTTTATACGTGCGAAAAGTAAATACGTAAAAAAATAAAATTTAGATAATTATTATAAGAAAATTAACTATATTAAAAAGTAAAATATAAAAAATTAAAATAAAATGAATAAAATTTTGACTATTTTATCTTCTTTTTATTGCAATTTTACACATTTATGCGGCTGACATTATCGTAAATAAAAAAATTAATAAGGCATAGGAAAATCACAAACAATTATAATAGCTCTAAATTAATTATTTTAAAAAAAATGTGTCCGGATTCAAAACGACTTTTAGAGTAGAGACTAAATAGTTGACGTATGAGAGAAATTATTAAGCGTGTTGCGTGCCAACTTAAAAAATGACATGTTCAACCCGTTAAAAGTGAGCACGTGTCACTTTTCTTCCACATGTCCGAAAGATATACCACAATATTATTATTATTTTTTGTTGATTTTTCTTCCCCTTTCACTTCGTCTTGTCTCTCTCTCTCTCTGACTTCATCTTCCTCCTTCTCTCCTTTTATCAACGAAACAAAAAAAAAATCTGGTCTTGCAATTTCTTTGGACTAGATATCTATGGGAAGTGGTCCAAATGAAGGTATCATTACAGGAAAATTATTACCGACCCGTCATACTATTCTGCTATTGTCCACTCTTTGGATCTCATATTCGAATAGTCCCTAATTAATTTGTTTGCATACAACATTTCTTTTTCTTGCAGACATTATCAACAATGAAATGCACTCTCGATTGATGAGGGGAGGAAGAAGACAGGGGAGTATTTCCTACGTGTAACACGTGGTCACTCTTTTACTTTTGAGTTGACATGCAAAATAATTTCTGGAATGGACAGCTAAATCCGCCTCTTCTCCAAGCCCAAACTACAAGCCCAAACAACCACATTGCAAATGGCTTGTTGTTACATAGGCCTCTCGTACTTTATGGGTTAGCCCAGTTAACTGTTTTGTGCTTTTTTTAATGAATTTCTACACTTTATCATTAGCCAACAACAAAATCCTTAGGTTAGCCACTAATCTTGTTTCATTCTTTCTTGCACTTAATTTCGGTTCATATATTTTTAAAACTTGGAATTTCAACATTTTAAATTTTTAATTATTAACAAAATTGAAAAAAGAAGATAAAACATTATAAATAAACCTTGAAAAAAGTTTATTTTTATTATACTAAAAATACTTTGAAGTTAGAACACTCTTTCCTTTCTGTTCCAATCAATTTCATTCAGTTTCTCAAATTCCAACATCTTTATCGTTTTTTCTGTGCAAACCTTGAAGTTATCATCTTTAGTAATACCTGCCCATTCTTCATCTTGTGTTTTCGTAAAAGATCCAGCATTTGCGATTTCAGTTGTTTTAGGACATGGCAAATCCACCTCATATAGCTATTCTTGGAGCTGGCATCTTCGTCAAGACTCAGTACATTCCAAGATTAGCAGAGATCTCTCATCTCTTCGTTCTCAAATCCATATGGAGTCGGTCGGAGGTGAAACCCACACTCTAAACTTCTTTTAAATTTCCTCAAAAGATTTGTTTTTTCCTTTTCTAAATCACTAATAAGTGTGTTTTTCTGGATAGGAATCTGCAAGAGGAGCTGTGGACGTAGCAACTAAGCATTTTCCTGGAGTGGACTGCAAGTGGGGCGAAAAGGGTCTTGAAGAAATTATCCAAGATGACTCCATTCTTGCTGTTGCTGTGGTTCTTGCTGGACAATGTCAGGTTCATTCTCTTTCCTGGAGGGAAGCTTTTTAAATTGCTGTTCATTAGTGTCCACTTTATTATCTTATCCATTTCTTGTCGATTTCTGTATTTGAAATCCTTAGGAATGTCAACTGAGTTTAGGTGGTATTTCCAGTTTCTCATTGATGCAAAGCGAATGGGGAATGACATTCGGAAAAGTTTGCCATTTACTAGTGTAGCGTAGTCCCGGGGGAGAATCGTTAATTTTCCAGAGCTACGGGTATTTGGTATATTTCATGCACTGGTTGTTATAGGTCTGCACCATGAATCTGATTCTAATAGATTGAATTCATTGATACATGAACATTTTCTGTAAACCCCTTTCTGTGGTTTAGCTTAACAGCCTTAGCTCATTGTTGAACTACAATGCGCTATTGCTCATAAAATAACATGCAAATCGACTGGATGAATAATTGATCACATCTAGGACTCTAGCATCATTCTATGGTTGACTATAAGAAGTTAGTGGACCCAACTCGTGTGGGATTAAGAGTTAAAACTGAATTGTCATCTTATATATATTTTCTTCCTAAAGTAGACCTGCTTTGATTACATATTTAAGTCAGGTAATGTTGTTTATGTAGGTTGATACCTCACTAAGGCTGCTAA
Organism: Viola odorata; assembly: GCA_963691705.1. NCBI lineage: Eukaryota > Viridiplantae > Streptophyta > Magnoliopsida > Malpighiales > Violaceae > Viola > Viola odorata. The sequence continues at coordinate 65,868,918 of OY829541.1, forward strand.
AGGCAGGAAAACATGTCCTTCAAGGTATCACATGCTTTAAGTAGCAATAGATTGAAGGCAGGCCCAATAGTTTTGATCCCAATCTGCTATTATATCGAGCAAAATAAAATGAAAGTGAAGACTTACATCTCCCATGCTTCTACATCATGCTACTTCAGAATTCCTTGTATTACTGCTAAGAGATTATATTCTTTTCCGCATACATCCTCTAATTTATTATATTAACGTTTCCTTTTGCTATGGCATGGCTTTCAAATTACCCGGCCAAAATTTGGTCATTCTGAAGAGAAACCTGCAGCATCTTGTAAGTAGAACTCCTTTTTCTTTCCCTTTATGTTTAATCGTAACTACTCCTCCACTTTTAAGAATGAGTCTCAATTCTTCCAAGTCCAAATAGTCACAGATTTCCTTTCCCCTCCATAGACTTAGTTACAGGTTTTCTGCATGTTGTTCTGAGACTTATACGGACAATTGTATATTTGCTAGCACCTTCTTTCACTACGAACTATATCCTATATATGCAACAGGTTCATGAAATTTAGTTCTGAGGCAACTGAATAGTTTTTTTTTTGACAATGCAGCTACAATGGAAATAGAAACTGCTCTGTCAGGCTACAGATCTATTTCTGCCAATTCTCCAGGCAATCCAGTTTGGGCTGTGGCAGAGAATTATAGGTTTGAACCTGCTTTTGTTGAGGTACTTATTTTAAAATATTCAATTTGCTTAGAAGTACTAGGATGCTATGAACTAACTATTACTTCCTCAGGGCAAGAAACTGATTGCTGATATTGGAGACATGAAGACTGTTCAAGTCATTGTTGAAGGGTCAATGAACAGTGGAAACCCATATTTTTCGAGCTCTTGGCGGCGCAATTTCACTGTATGTATTTTATAGTGAACATGCCTAAATTTATTCATGAAGATAGCAATTGCAACTGTCTGTATGTTTTGAACAACCTATCTGCTACTCATCTATCTGACAGCCATGGACTGCCACATAGGAAATGAGATGAAAGAACTAAAAATATGTTTAGTTATGCTGGTTGATGCATAGCTCCAGTTTCATCTGTGAAATTGTCAATAGCATATGATTTTTTTGAAGAAAATTGTAGTAGTCTAGTTGATGAGTGCAGCACAGTTGGTGAAATGTCTTGTGGGCTGTTTGTTGTATGATTGCTGTTTTTTCCCATGCTTATCACAATTGATTTTATTTTCTAGGGTTTAATAATGTGTGTTCCTCTCTGCAGGGAGGTTTCATTCTAGATATGGGGGTTCATTTTATTGCAGGATTGAGAATGGTAAATCCGTCTCTTCGAACTTACCTTCTTCAGAGTGTTCTTTGTTACTTAAGTACTGTTTCCTCATGATCATGAAGAATACACTGGTCCAAATGCCAACACTTTTTTTTTTGTGTTTTACTACATTTCCCAGTGGCCATTCTTGTTGAAAGGTGAATTTTCTTGCCAAAAGAGGCGGAAATGCTTGAGTCCCTAGTTTATAAATAAACTCACATGAAAATCTTGTAGAAGTGGCTATGTTGCGTTTAATGAATTTGTTTACCTCATACTCCTAGAGTACTTGAAGAGTGCTTTTGTAGGGTATGGGGACTAGTAAAGGCAAAAATAGATTGCCATCGTGATTGGATCAATAGAAGTGGGACATCTAAGCTGTAAGGGTTCTACCTATCTGAATTGAATCCTTCAGTAGAGAATTAAGGTGACAGCTTTCCTCTTCTTTGCTGGACAAAACATCCTGAGTGGATATATAGATGCTTGTAGCTAGGGACTTCTGATGCGTCTTCCAATTTGTACACGGATTATTTTGCCATGTTGATTTCCCATATGTAGAAGAAATTTACAACCATTAGGTGTCCATTAACTTTGTTTATTAGAAATTACTTGTGGGGAAAAATATATGAATTGCAAACATGAGGTTAAGACATCCTCTGGGTAGACCCTGAAATCCTAAAAGAGAAAAAAGAAAAAAGAAAACAATTTGTTTTGAGGGTTTTCCAGTCCTGCTGCATCTCGGACAGGCCTCGCACAGTAAAGTGTTGTTTATTATAAAAATAAAATGTGTTCTATGTCAGGTCAACTATATTTTGTAAATAGATACCTGACTTGAATGGTGACCATTCTCTTACTCTGTTAATTCTAATTTTGGCTTCTGAACTTACTTTTTCTGTCCATGCGAGTAGCTTGTTGGATGTGAGGTGGCCTCGGTGTCAGCTATGACCTCTCATGTGGATGAAACATTGCCTCCACCTGATAACATATCCTCCCTCTTGTAAGTTTTTTCTGCATGGAGTTGAATTCCAAAAACATCTTCAAACATGATTGGGTGCCTAACTTTTAATGGGATTTCTCTCTTAGTCGTCTGGAGAATGGATGTTCTGGAGTTTTTGTGATGGTTGTCTCCTCAAAATCACCCCAGGCATGTGTTTAACTGATAACTTTTTAATATCTTGGAATACATTTATTATTATTACACTCGTAACAGTTTTGTTTTGATAGATAATATGGCGAGTTGTTGGCTTAAAGGGAACACTGCAAGTTGAGCGTGGAAACAAAGATGGACGACATGGTTACCTGGTATAGCAGAACTACATTAAAGCTTTAAGCAAACCTAATGTTTTTGTCCTGAGCTTTTCCCCTGATTTGTTGGATTTATATACTAGTAGATTGAAGTATTATTACAGTAACAACCTTCATTTCATATGTTTAACGTTGCAGGTTACACTTTATGGTGCTGATGGCCATAGTAAGAGCTCCTTTTACCCATTCAGTGGAGTCACTGAAGAATTAAAAGCATTCTTACATGACATTTCACAGGCCAGCCTAAAGGTAGAATAGGATAATTGGCTTCTAAAATGTAATATCGTGGTTCATGTGACATTCATCCACGGTCTATGCCTTAGTTTACTAATGATGATTACATTTCTCTCTCTCAACCTCAATCTTCTCTAGGTTAACTCTGTTAATTATTTACTTATTTTTAGAACAGCTTACTCTGTCTTGGGTGACTATAGCCTGTCACCATTTCTTTAAATTGACGTACACCCCTTCCATTGTGTTCTCTGTTGCAGAAGGGGAGTGGCTACGAATCTGAGCCACGACTATCTTTCATAGAAGGAGCCAGAGATGTTGCTCTGCTAGACGCAATGCTTGAATCTGGAGAAAAACTTGGAGCCCTAGTTCAGGTGAAAAAAGTTTAAGGTTGAGGCAACTGGGTTTTTATATTTTATTTTACTTTTAGAATGGAAATATTGCTGAGAATCAGAAATTTATATAGAGGAAGATATTGTGGAATGCTACTTTGTTGACACAACATAAAGAACTAAATGAAGTTTGAAAGCATGCTATGATGTATTTTTCTATGTTTTAGATAAGTGATCAATAAATAGATCGATCCTCTTCAACAGTTGTTTAAGTTAACGTTTGTTGAATCAAATTCTTATAACTCTTGGAATTGAATTGTTTAAGGCACATTAGTGAATTTCTAAAAGTTACTGTTAAAGAGTTGAAAACTTGGATGGGAATTACCTTTGCTAAACTGGAAACTTGTTAGTTCTGTGTATTGAGTGGTAAGACCTGAGTGGACTGAAACAAAGAATACATGTATCTTAATTCAAGCTCTTGGATTTGTCATCTGTGAAACTGAACTAACTTTTCATTGTTTAGATTTATGATACAAACTCTGCTGCATTCCCAACATATCCTCTCCGAATAATATTTGATCGCCAATATCTTACATCTCAGTTGAGCTTAGAGTTGTATCTCTCTATACTCCAATATACCTGGTAGGATGTTGAACAAAATTTACTGTACTATGTAGATGTTCTGCATGCATTATTTCCATTGATTTATGACAACAGGGATGTTTCATTGCTATGGTGTGGAACCTTCAATCCATTATTTAACTGTAAGGAACCTCTGCTATGACTTGGTCTTTGACTTGCTATTTACAAAAAATTGATTACGGCATAGGTGCCTGTCTTGGTCTAGTTTTATTTCCTAATTCCTTCTTTTTTGTTCGTCCCGGTGTACTCTATAGTCTATATACCCTTTCGGCAGGAGAGTAGTTTTGTTCAAGCATGGTCGGATTCTAAATGGGGTGGCACTGCCAACATGGTTTTCTCCATTTCCCATACAGCTATACTCGAACTCCTAAGACTTGATCATCAATGTGGGTCTCCTAATTCTATTTTGATGTTGCTATTTCCCTAGTGGGATGCAAACAGACTTAAATAGACAGTAACATTATTTATAACCTGGAAGTATTAGGGTTTTCTTATTCGAAACTGACCTTTTGCTTTTACTGTTTCTGGTCATGGCCTATTAATGTTCAGTCCCAATCTAGAAGATAGAACTTTGCTGTGAAAGATAAAGACCGGGTAGATTGTAGCATGCTTGATGGCCTATTTTGAATGATAACCACTCAAACATGTCATAAGCATTAAATGGTTGAATGACAACATCTCAAGGAGGTTGGAAATGCTTTATTGCAATGTTTCAATCGTTGAAATGCAAGTTGCCAGACAAAAATTAACCAAACTATGTTGTCTGTGAGAGTAGATATTGGTAATATGGGCATGTAAAATGAAGCGTCACATTTTGATCTAGAATGCCCATAGAAGTCTGACTCCGTGTAATGACTCGATAAGAATACCCCCGTAACCAATATTCTCATCATTTAAGTGAAAAGTCGCTAGTTTGATTTATACACTCGTTACTTGCTACCAACATTTACCTTAGAATAAGCTGACCAAATGCGAAAAAAATTAGTTATGTTCGGTGAGTTCAAGTTTTACATGTAAGTTTAAATTTTTTCTATTTGTTTGATTGAAGGTTTCATTAGGCACAGTTGTCAGTCAGTTTATTAGTAAATCTGCTTGTATCATCAAGCTTTGCTATTAATTAATACCATAGAATTAGAAAGTGAAATATCAAGAATTCAAGATTTAGGTTCTTGATGGTCAAGTGTAAGGCCATAATGACAACCTTAACTACAATACTTTCAGCCATCATGAGATGATAGAACCCATCTCAGCAGTTCCCAAATCATCATTTAATGTAAACCCAAAAGATCAGTTGCCGAATCTAATCGAACATGATTTAGTTTCCTGTCGAGAAGGGGTAGAGAGGACTCACGAACACATTTTCGGTGTTATTTTACGAGGTAATTTTGCGTTCTTTTCCATTTGTTTGGGTGAAAGAGAATGGCAAAATCTTCAAAACCAACCACACCTAACATCAATTCTCTCATGATTTTTTCCCCAACTGCTTTTGATCGACAATACTTAAGGCCGAGAACGAAACCATAATGACAGATAAAAGAAGTTAGCAGTTGTTTTCAAGATTCATTGCTTGGCCCCCATGAAAGTCAATTTGTAGGGATTGCTATTGTCAGGGTATGGAACTAGACGAAGCAATTGCCGACGATAAAGTAAATTAATTACCTGTCCAGTTGAAACGTAGTTGTCTTTTTTATGAAGGCTCTACTCTGATCAATTTTCACGCTCATTCGATAATATTCAAACGAAATTTATTTTTTGTTCGAAAAAAGTTGAGAGGATACATGAACTACCGAAAAATTGATCAAGTCCCAACTTCCAAGTGAAACCAAAAAACATGTCAAGACTGAAGAGTAGTAAAATTGCATGAGAGGAGGGCATCTAAAAGTCATGCAAAGACCAAGATATGTGAAAAATAATGACAAAAATGAGTATTGAATGTTTTTGTACTAATAGTACTTCTCAAGTATGGATTCCACCGACATGTGATTAGTTAATTTGACACTCGTATATCGATCTTGATGTATGATATTTTATCTTTAGATGAATTCATTTGATACGAATAAAATTAATCTGATTCGGTAAGTAAAACAAGTCGCAAAGCAGAACAGTCTCTTGTCCACTCACGTGTGGCCCAGTTCCCTGAGTAACTCTTATTTTACGGCACATTAATATTTATAACGCCCAAACAAAAAGAAAATTATAAGGATTTAAAACAAGAAAGCATTACAATCCAAGTTTAGAACTTTAGATAATGAGCTCACTAATGCAGCAAATAACGCTGGAAAAGTTATAATTATGTGATACGGTATAATATTCGAACATGAATAATTTCATTTCTAGAAAAATCATATAAGAAAAAAGAAAAAATATTGTCTTGCTTTGAAAATATATGTAATTTAAAGTTATAATATACAAACTAATAATTTTTTTTTATTCACTCGATAATTCGGTTTGAATACTATTATGCCCCAAAAATGAGATGATTATTGCAGCATGAATTTTTTTATTTTTAAAGCTCGAATTCGAAACTTTAATTAAGAATGAATAAATCCCTTTCCATTTAATTCTTATCAACCAATGACGGGAATAATTTATTTTTTTCGTCAAACTATGAGTTATCTTTCTAAAAATACAATTTTTTAAACTATTCTATTTGCCAAAAAAATCCCCCCCTTATTTATAAGATTTACCATTTTAGAAAATAGACATTAATTAAAGTTGTTTTTAATTTGTTTATCCCAACTGAAGTTTAGAAATTTCATTTCTCAGTATATTATAAATTAGGATTAATATACTCCGCTTTTAAATTTTGTCATTTTATTTTAGTCAGTTTCAATTTTTATTTTTTTTTTATTTTTTTTATTTTTTTTATCCGTTAGTTCAATATAATTCTAACTGTTAAAAAAAACAGTAACGGAGACAAACTCTATTAAATTTTAATATTTTAATATCTTTTTTACAAAATTGCCACCTTACGCTCACCATTGTCACCAAATCCGGTGACACTGTTACCATTTCCTGGTCCAACATCTCCTTCAGAACTTCATTGGCTTGGCCTCTGCTCCCCTCCTGATTCCCACCACTCCAACTTCATCGGCTACAAATTCCTATCCTCCTCACTCTCCTGGAAATCCGGGCCGGGATCCATTTCCATACCCATCACCAATTTCCGCTCCAATTACACCTTTCGGATCTTCAGCTGGTCCGAATCCGAGATCAACCCCAAACGCCACGACCATGACCACAACCCTCTCCCTGGGACAGCCCATTTGCTCGCCGAGTCAGGGGAAGTGGGGTTCGGGATTGGTCATGGGCCGGAGCAGATCCATTTTAATATTTCAATATTTTTCCTTTTTTTTTTCTTCTACCAACGTAAGGGGGCAATTTTGCAAAACAAGTATTAAAATGTTATTGTTTTTTCTAACGGTTAAGATTAAATTGAACTAATAAATAAAAAGTTTGAGACCAATAAAAATAAAATATAAAATATAAAATTAATTAAAATAAAATAACAAAACTTTCCTAAATTAAACCTATTATTTACCTTAGAATAATCAATTCTGATACAACTCCGTGTGACTTTTTTTCTTCTTCGCCGAAACAAAAATGTTCAATCTTTCGTTGTTCAAAGTCTTCAAACCACACACACGTGCTCACTTCTATATTAGTATTTCAGTCTCCATGCTCTCCATGATTCTTTAACTTGTCCATTTTGGTCCTCTTCTACCAAAAACTAAAAATTCAAAAGACTTGTTCTTGATTGTTGCACCTTGTTAAGCTCTAACTCCAAACTCTTATACCATCAACACCATTAGCACCAAAAGAAAGTAAAAAGAGAAAGAAAGAAACTTCAGCACCAGTGACTAGTAGAGAAGAAGGTACGTACATTTCTGTCGTCCCTCTTGTTTTCTTGAGAATTCTTATGCAGATGACAAATGGGTACTTCTAGTTAGAGTAGTTTATGTTGGTGTTGAAAGCTAGATTCTTTGGTTTGCTCATTCTTGTAAGTAATGGAAAAGAATGCAGTTAGTGTTAGGTTGAACAATAAATAAATATGTTTCTTGTAGCTATGAAAAGTTGCTAACTTTTTTTTAATTTACATTGGTTGCTTGTTGTTTTTGACAAAATGGGCATGCATTTATTTCTTTCTTTATTGCAGTAGATCTGTTGGTTTGGAGCAACAAGTCTATTATTATCACTGATTTTCTTCTTCTGTTCCTGTTTATGCTGTTTGGTGACTGAGAAAATAAAATAGTACTCTGCAGAAGAATGATTCTTTAGGTTTCTTTTTGGTGGGAATGTGTTAAAGAAGTCCATTTTTCTGACTCTTGAGTCTAAATTGCAAACGATAGGGTTTCTGGGTAATTAATTACTTTCAGTTTTATTGTTTAAGGATCCCATGTATTACCTCTACTGTCATTTATTTTGATTTTCCTTTTTATTTTCCTCCCAAGCACCTATGTGGATGCTTCTAGTTGCAATATTAATCCTTTGATCTTTCTTTTTTGTTTTTGCAGACTTTTTTCGCCTTTTGATTTGGGAGCTTTCGCTGAGGAATTTGGTGTCACTCTGCAGCCTGTAACTTTGTTCTTTACAAGGTTCTTTAATCCTCTATCGTCACTCGAGTTTCTATCCTTGAATTGCTTCTATCTTTCATGCTTGTGCTGTTTTCTGTCATATTCCTGAGTTTTCTTGTAAGGCCACCCTCAATCTATGCAAATAGTCTAAAAGTAGCTTGGCTTTTAGTCCTAATACTTTCTGGATAGTTGAGTTGCTCATCTACCTTTTAAATCCACATCCCAGAGTATCATAATTCTGAAAGCCTACACTTTTTCTGGTATAATTATCGGTAACTGCACTTTCGATAAATCCAATTAGTTGGTGTAAATTAAGGAAAAATGCAGAAGCCACCACAGGCTGTCGATTTTGCTCTAAAAGAGACCTCACCGAAGATTGGTGCGGGGGCCATCACTGGTGATAAGCTTTCCTGCACTTATGATCTTGTTGAGCAAATGCAATATCTTTATGTTCGGGTGGTGAAAGCTAGAGATTTACCTGGCAAAGATGTAACCGGTAGTTGTGATCCTTATGTTGAAGTGAAGCTTGGTAACTACAAAGGAATCACCAAGCATTTTGAGAAAAAGACCAACCCCGAATGGAATCAGGTCTTTGCCTTCTCTAAAGATAGGATTCAGGCTTCAGTTCTGGAGGTGTTTGTCAAGGATAAGGATGTTGTTTTAGATGACTTGATCGGTAGGGTTATGTTCGAGCTCAATGAAATCCCAAAACGTGTTCCACCGGACAGCCCTCTGGCTCCACAGTGGTATAGACTTGAAGATAGAAAGGGTGACAGGGTTAAGAATGGAGAGCTGATGCTGGCGGTTTGGATGGGAACTCAAGCAGATGAGGCATTCCCAGATTCTTGGCACTCTGATGCAGCAACAGTTGGCCCTGATGGGGTTGCAAATATCCGATCCAAGGTTTATCTTTCCCCGAAACTGTGGTATGTTAGGGTCAATGTAATTGAAGCTCAAGACTTGATACCTAGTGACAAAAGCAGGTTCCCGGAAGTGTTTGTGAAAGCCAACCTTGGAAATCAAACATTTCGAACTAGGACATCCCCTAGTAAGACTGTAAACCCAATGTGGAATGAAGACTTGGTATTTGTAGCCGCTGATCCTTTTGAGGAGCCTTTGCTATTGACAGTGGAAGACAGATTGGGATCGAACAAAGATGAAATCTTGGGGAAGTGCCTGATTCCTCTGCAACTTGTGCAGAGGAGACTAGACCATAAGCCAGTGAACTCCAGGTGGTTTAATCTTGAAAAACATGTGACTGGAGAAGTGGAGCATAAGAAGGAGATTAAATTTTCCAGTAGGATTCATTTGAGGGTCTCGCTTGATGGTGGATACCATGTCTTGGATGAATCTACACACTACAGCAGTGACCTTAGGCCAACAGCAAAGCAACTATGGAAGCCCAGCATTGGCATTTTTGAAGTAGGAGTTCTAAGTGCAGTTGGACTGATGCCTATGAAGACGAGGGATGGCCGGGGAACAACAGATGCATACTGTGTGGCTAAATACGGACAGAAATGGGTTCGTACAAGGACAATTGTCGACAGCTTCACACCAAGGTGGAATGAGCAGTACACCTGGGAGGTTTTCGACCCATGCACTGTCATTACCATTGGGGTATTTGATAATGGGCATATACATGCAGGAGCCGGAGGGGGAAAGGACGCAAGGATTGGGAAAGTGAGGATTCGGCTATCTACACTCGAGACTGATAGAGTTTATACACATTCGTATCCTCTTCTGGTTTTGCAACCTTCAGGAGTCAAGAAGATGGGCGAAGTTCAGCTAGCTGTGAGGTTCACATGCTCTTCCCTGATCAATATGTTGCATATGTATTCACATCCATTGCTGCCCAAAATGCACTACATTCATCCTATGTCAGTGATGCAGCTCGATAGCTTGAGGCACCAAGCCACGCAGATTGTCTCGATGAGGTTAAGCAGGGCCGAACCACCTCTGAGGAAAGAGATTGTGGAATATATGCTAGATGTGGATTCTCATATGTGGAGCATGAGGAGGAGCAAGGCTAATTTCTTCAGGATTATGAATGTTCTCGGCGGGTTAATTGCTGTCGGGAAATGGTTTGATCAGATATGCAATTGGAAGAACCCTCTTACCACCATTTTAATCCATGTCCTTTTCATAATCCTGGTCCTTTATCCTGAGCTAATCCTCCCCACAGTTTTCCTGTACCTCTTCCTTATTGCTATTTGGAACTTCCGGCGGAGACCGAGGCACCCTCCTCACATGGACACAAGGCTGTCCCACGCGGATGCTGCTCATCCTGATGAGCTCGACGAAGAATTTGACACATTCCCTACCACGAAATCATCAGATATGGTTCGAATGCGATATGATCGTCTCAGAAGTATTGCTGGGAGAGTGCAGACCGTAGTTGGCGACCTGGCAACTCAAGGGGAGAGATTTCAGTCCCTTATAAGTTGGAGAGACCCGAGGGCGACGACATTGTTCGTGACGTTCTGTTTGATTGCTGCCATAGTTCTATATGTGACTCCATTCCAGGTGGTTGCCCTTCTCATTGGCATATATACATTAAGACATCCTCGGTTTCGCCACAAGCTTCCTTCAGCTCCCCTCAATTTCTTTAGGAGGTTGCCTGCAAGATCTGACAGCATGCTATAAGCACAGTTCTCGCTACTATTTAACTCGTATACATTGGTTGTCTGCAGAAAGGAAAAAGTTCCTGATTTGATGTCATTTTCTTTTTGCTCACATTTAAGCTCCAGAATGTTTGGTGTTTATTAAAAAGAATTACGAGCTTATTGCAATCAATGATCAATGTTCATTATATGTTACTTCTAGTAAAACCTCTGCAACTTTTACTGTGAAATTTAAGGTTTCAGGAACTGCAAATTGATATAGGCTTTGGGAAAAAGTTTGAGCCTTTAAGCCCATTTTGGTGGTGGACAAGAACCATAACTAACAAACATTCTCTTCCAGTTCTCCGATCTCTTATTAATTAACTTGGACATTTAATATTTTTGCATTTGTTCAAAGTCAAATCTGCATGGATCATGTTTGCGTATTCACTAATTATAATTTAAGTGACAATAATATCATGTGCATTTCTTCTCTTTATTATTTTTTATAGACTAATTTAGTTTTCAATTTTCTAATTAGAGCAGAACCCAAATTATTAATATTCTATTTTCTAACATAGTTATTGTCACATTGTAATTAGTACAAGTTATTGAGATTTCCCAGCAACCTGAAACCAAGAATCTATAAAGAATTAAAGAAACAATTAAAAAGATTTAATAGTCTTAATTCAATTGTTTCGTTTCGCTAGGTCCGCCTGATGAAGCTAATCTATGCTTTGAATTAGTAGTACTGTTGATACTTCTGCCCTTTAAGTTATCATCTAATTCCCATAAATCCCTGTTCATCTATGCTTTTAATCCATTAGGTAGTGCAAGTTTTTGTGTGTTTCCCTTTAATTAATTTCTCAGGCAATAATAGCAGTAGAAATCGAAGTGGACAAGAAGCTAAGAAAGAAAGATACCCGATTCACCACCGAATCAAAACTGCCACTAAGTTTGACATATACTATGAGTCGGTTTAATACAAAAATGCGGGATGCGTTTGATTCGAAGATGCAGAACAAGAACATAAGAAAATAGTTCTATGTTGTTCAGGTGACGGAGTTATCTACAAAAAATGATTGGTATAGAAATGGAATAAAGGGGAGAATATCTGGTAAACCTTAAGATGTTTGATTTAACATTTTTCCCCCCCGGATTTACCAAAGCAAGATGAACAGTGAAATTTGTTGTTTAGTGTGTTTCGACTTATAAAGAATCTCATGTTTATAAATTCCAACAAATCTTGATTTGGTGGTGAATCGGCTATCTTTCTTCCTTTCTTTACTTTTGTTGCGAAGTTGCCATTTGGCATTCTAACTCAGGTTTGTTAATTTTAACATTAAAAGTTCATTACTTTATTATGGTTTCTTATTTTATTTGAGGATTGACAAGTGGGTGTGTGTAAAGATGCAATCTTTATAGTTTTCGGATTAGTTTTTACAGCATTCTTGGTTAGTTTTGTTACTTTCTTGAATAAACCATGGGATTAGCTCTGCAAATTTGTTGTGTTCATCTCATGAACTTTGATGAAGTTGTAAAATTCTTGTGTGGAAACCAAAAAATGGGTGTGATGCATTTTGGTTTGAGTGTTGATTAGCAGGTGGAATCAAATTCTTTATCTGTCATCAGTTTTTTGAAACAGGTTAGAGTAAAATATGGACCCAACAGTACCGATAGATGATCAGTTTTCCAAGCTACATCCATGCATGCCTGTGGATACAAGAATCGGGATAGTAGGGGCTGGTCCGAGTGGCATCTCTGCTGCTTATGCACTAGCGAAGCTTGGTTATCGTAATGTGACCGTGTTCGAGAAGCATCATACGGTAGCTGGCATGTGCGAATCAGTTAATATCGAAGGTATATACCCGGAAGAAAACTTTGTTTCTATATGATCTGTTTTAGTACATTAACTTTATGTTCGGTCATTTGCAGGAAAGATTTATGATCTGGGTGGTCAAGTTCTCGCGAAGAACAGTGCACCGGTCATTTTTCACTTGGCCAAAGAGGCTGGTTCGGAATTAGAAGAAATGGACTCCCACAAGCTTGCTTTAATTGATTCTACAGGAAAGTATGAGGATATCAAGGTTGCAGATGATTATGTATCTGTAATCTCAACGACTTTGGAACTTCAGGTACGGTTTTAGTTGCCTGACCAGCTATGGATAATTCTATTTTTTTGTTTCAGCCTTGGATGTCAAATATAAACTTCAAATTTTCGGTTTGCAGGATAAGGCAAAAGAATCTGGCAGAATCGGAGTCCATGCAGTGAGTGAATTTGCTTCAGACTTGACTCCTGCATATCTCGAGTCTCGCGGATTCAAATCTGTTCCCAAATCAGTGGCTTATGGGTACACTGCTTCTGGTTACGGGTTCGTTCAAGACATGCCATATTCCTACGTTCATGAATTCACCAAGACTTCTATGGCTGGAAAGATTCGACGATTCAATGGTGGATACACAAGTCTGTGGAAGAAAGTATCCGAATCACTTCCGATTAATGTTCGTCACGAGACTGAAGTATTGGCTGTCAGACGCGATTCTGATGGTGTTGGTATTGATATCAGGAACAGCAAGGGAGAAGTTGAAGCAACGCAGTTTGACAAGATTGTCATCTCCGGTGCATTTCCAATGAGAAATGGAAAAACTTACAGATCTCCTATTGAAAACACTGCAGGTCTAAACTGTTCTATTTATCCTACTACTATTTTATGCTCATCTTGCTTCTTCCATTTTGCAAATGCTTAACACATTAGTCCTGCTGCAGAACCTGAGACTGAAGTGATGGATCGCAGCGAGCTCGAAAAAGAGTTGTTTAGTAAAGTTCAGACGATTGACTACTACACCACTGTGATAAAGATTAAAGGACTCCAAGATATGCCGATTGGGTTTTATTACTTTGGAGAATATATGGATGATCCTGCAACAATTGGACATCCAGTTGCAATGCAGAAATTCTACGCTGACACTGACATTTTCTTGTTCTGGTCGTACGGCAACTCTGCCGATGTTAAGGGACCAACTGTCACTGATCTTGCCATTAAAGTAGTTAAGAGCATGGGTGCAGAAGTAGAGAAGGTGATCCTCCAAAGAAGATTCAAGTATTTTCCTCATGTCAGTAGCCAAGGTAAGCTTTAACGAACTACTTCTACATTCCTGAACCATATCCGGCTAGTGATACTAAGTCCTTTTTCTTTCTTTTCTTCCATTTTCTTGAATGATCTGAATACAGAAATGAAGGAAGGGTTCTATGATAGACTGGAGAAAGAACTTCAAGGCTCGAATAACACTTACTACGTCGGTGGACTTATGGCCTTTGAGCTCACAGAGAGAAACTCATCTTATGCCATGGCTCTTATGTGCAAACACTTTGCCAACAATGATTCTGTCCCAATGTTTCCATATACTAAGGTAATCTAACAATGCAAAATCTTGAATTGATTCTTGAATAGAATACTAATGGTACTAATAATTTTAAAAATTATGACTATAATCTTTATTTATTCTGCAGAGTTTGTTTTCTTTGCAATCTGGTTGCTGGAATAAAGATTCAAAAGAACTAGGAGAAAGTCCGGGAGTGGAGTTCCCTAATCTGTCTTCCCTTGATGGATACCTGAAGCACTGGGGAACACATGAAGCAACTAAGTGCAAAACACTATATACATGGATTAATGAACAAGGGGCAGAGGTTTGTCAAAGAACCTATCAAGAACTTCACACCAATGCCTCTTGCATTGCTCAGAAGCTCTTGACCAGCCAAAAACCAGTCATCCGGCCCGGCGACAGAGTTCTCCTAGTCCATGTACCCGGTCTGGACTTTGTTGATGCATTCTTCGGGTGCTTAAGAGCGAGAGTGATTCCGGTCCCGGTTCTTCCACCAGATCCCCAACAAAGAGGTGGTCAAGCACTTCTGAAGATCGAAAACATTGCTAAATCTTGCAATGCAGTGGCAATCCTGTCAACACTCCTTTACCATTCAGTGGTTCGCGTGGGTTCTGTGAAAAGTCTGATCACACTTAAAAACGGGAAGTCTTCATCTCGCTGGCCTAATCTTCCATGGTTGCATACTGATACTTGGATTAAGACCTCAAAAGGGTTGCTTCCAGCAAATGTGGATCAAGAATCTGAACCTCAAGGAGATGATTTATGCTTTCTGCAATTCACCTCAGGCTCGACAGGTGATGCGAAAGGTGTTATGATAACTCACGGCGGTCTTGTTCACAATGTTAAGTTGATGAAGAAGAGGTACAGGAGCACTTCCAACACAGTTCTAATAAGCTGGCTTCCTCAGTACCATGACATGGGGCTGATTGGTGGACTTTTTACTGCCATGGTTAGTGGTGGAACAGCAATTCTGTTCTCCCCATTGAATTTCATCAAGAACCCCCTTCTTTGGCTTGACACCATGAGCAAATACAAAGCCACACACAGTGCTGGCCCAAATTTCGCGTTTGAGCTGCTGATTCGGAGACTGGAGGCTGACAAGGATAAGGCTCGGAACTATGACCTTTCTTCTATGATGTTCCTCATGGTTGCTGCTGAACCAGTAAGGCAGAAAACTCTTAAAAGATTTGTTGAGCTCACTCGTCAGTTTGGCCTTTCTCAAGAAGTAATGGCTCCTGGCTATGGTTTGGCTGAGAATTGTGTGTTTGTCAGTTGCGCATTTGGCGAAGGCAAGCCAATTATGGTTGATTGGCAAGGAAGAGTTTGTTGCGGTTATGTGACACGAGATGCTGACGATGCTGACATCAAAATTGTGGATCCGGAGATGGGTCAGGAGCTCACAGAACCAGGAAAGGAAGGGGAGATTTGGATCAGTAGTCCAAGTGCTGGAGTTGGATATTGGGGCAGGGAAGAACATAGCCTTAACACTTTCAGAAATGTGCTTCAAAACTGTCCTGGAAGAAAATATACCAGAACTGGAGACTTGGGACGAGTCATTGATGGCAAGCTGTTCATCACCGGAAGAATCAAGGATCTAATTATAGTCGCAGGAAGGAACATCTACTCTGCAGATGTAGAGAAGACAGTTGAAACTGCATCTGAAATGTTACGCCCGGGTTGCTGTGCTGTCATTGGTGTTTCAGAGGAAGTATTGTCAGAAAAAGGGATTTCAGTTCCAGACAGTTCTGACCAGGTTGGCTTGGTGGTAATTGCTGAAGTTAGAGATGGTAAGCCCGTGGATAAAGATGTTGTCGAACAGATTAAAACCCGCGTAGCAGAAGAACATGGTGTTGTTCTGGCATCTATCAAGCTGATCAAGCCCAGGACCATAAGTAAAACAACATCAGGCAAAATCAAGAGGTTTGAATGCCTCAAACAATTCACTGATGGCACTCTAAATGCAGTTCCAGACCCAATTTTGTCGAAAAGAAAACTGGTTCGGTCATTGACCACCGGAACATGCAAGGAAGGATTTACACCAAGAGCTCCGCAAGTGAGCTCTCCTTTGTCAGGTTACAAATTTAGTAACAAGGAAATTGTTGAATTCCTCAAAAGGCTTATTTCTGAGCAAACAGGAATTCCTATAAAAAGCATTTCCACCACTGAGAATCTAGTATCTTATGGAATTGACTCGATTGGTGTAGTCAGAGCTGCTCAAAAACTGTCAGATTATCTTGGTGTGCCAGTTGGAGCTGTCGATATCTTCACCGCAATCTGCATTGCAGACTTGGCTAGTTTCTCAGAGGAACTTGTGAGAAAGGTTCAACCCGATCAGCTCATGAACTCTCAATCCTACTCTGCAGAACCTGATGTTGCTGCTGAGCTGACCGCAGAAATTTCCACGACTCACCAAATTGGTATCTGGTTTCTCCAGCTTCTTGCACTAATCTACGTTTGTGCTATCCTGAGCTTCCCTGCATATCTATCAGTTTCTTGTTTCACAAGCTTGATCTCATCTAGCCATTTTGACAGTACCCCCAAGTTCAGCTATTTGATTTCCATAGCCTTGGCTCCTCTTGCTTGGATCCTCGGCATGGTTTCTACATGTATTTGCATTGCCGTACTAGGGAATTCTTTCTTGAGACCAAACTATACCCTGACTCCTGAAATCTCGATCTCCTCACCGGACTTTGTGAAATGGTGGGCACTCTACAAGGTTCAAGAAATTTCTTCCAAGGTTTTCGCACACCATTTGAGAGGGACAGTGTTCCTTAACTATTGGTTCGAGATGCTCGGAGCCAAGATCGGGAAATCGTCTGTTCTTGATACAGTTGATATTACAGACCCATCTTTGGTTTCCATTGGAAATGGAACAGTGATTTCAGAGGGAGCATTGATTCAAAGCCATGAGGTCAAGAATGGAATCCTGAGCTTCCTCCCAGTCAGGATCGGTAGGAACTCTTCGGTTGGTCCATATGCTGTTATCCAGAAAGGAAGTATATTGGGAGAAGAAGCTGGTGTACAACCCTTACAAAAGACTGAAGGAGGCAAAGCTGTACTCAAAACTATCAAGGTTCACAGCAATCAGAAGGCAAGTTCTTTCTTTTTTTCATTTTTCTAGTATTCATTTTTGTGTATTATGATATCATAGCAATTGAATTGGATTAGAGTAATTCTAGTTATAAAGGGAAAAATAAAAATAAGCTAAAATTATATATAAAAAATTATAGTACTAACCAGTAACTTTTATCAATGGTTTCAGAATGGAGATCTACAGAATGCGAAACCATCCGCAGCTTTTCATTTGTTGGGCATCTACATTGTAGGATTGCTCAGCACCCTCTCATCGGCAATCATCTATTGCCTTTACATTTTAGTGTCTCAGAAGTCTCCATCTCTTCAGCACTTTTCTTTTCTTTGCATCTCTGGTGCTTTTCATTGGACTCCGTTCACCATCATCGCATACGCCACAATGTTTTCCAGTTTCATCTCTGTAAACCCAGCTATCTTTGCCATCTCAATCGCTGTTGCTTACTTCACTCATGGTCTGGTACTCAGCTTCCTTACCTGCAGTGTCACCTATTTCTTCCTTTCTGGCAAGTCTGACATGAAGACTACTTGGCTTCGCCATCGAATTACCATTTCTTGTCACCTCAGATTCGCCAAGCTTCTTTCAGGAACAGAAGCATTCTGCATTTACTTGCGCCTTTTAGGCATGAAGGTTGGCAGGCATTGTTCTATCAGGGCCATCAATCCTGTCATGGATCCTGAGCTGATAACAATCGGTGACGGTGTGCATCTTGGTGACTTTAGCAGGATCATTGCAGGACTCTACTCGTCCGGTGGATTCACTAGCGGGAAAATTGAGGTTCATGATAATTCTGTAGTTGGGAGCCAAAGTCTCATTCTTCCGGGCGCGGTTGTTCAGAGTGGTGTCATTCTTGGTGCTCTTTCAGTGGCTCCCCAGGATTCTGTTCTTAACAGGGGTGGTGTTTATATTGGATCTCAGAATCCAATCATGATCAAGAACTCCATGCATAAGTTAGATGACAGGATAGAAGAGATGGACCTGAAATACAAGAAGATAGTTGGTAATCTAGCTGCAAATTTGGCTGCAACTACTTTGAAGGTTAAATCGAGATATTTCCATCGAATTGGTGTTGCCGGGAAAGGATACATGAGGATTTATGACAACCTGAAAGGGCTTCTTCCAGATAACAGGATTTTCCAAGCAGGGAAAACCTATCCTGTGGTGGTCAGGCATAGCAATAGCTTGAGTGCTGATGATGACGCGAGAATAGATGCTCGTGGAGCTGCAATAAGGATCTTCTCTGAAGAAACTAGTCCAGGTGGTAAATCTTCTCCAATACTTGACCTCACACTGAAGACAGGAAATGCATTCTATGCGCGCACAATTTCTGACTTCGCAACATGGTTAGTATGTGGACTTCCTGCTAGAGAAGCACATGTGAAACGAGTGCCACATATCCGCGATGCAGTTTGGACCTCTCTTCGCAATGCTAATTCATACACTGAGCTGCATTACTTCTCCAATTTCGTTAGGCTCCTACGGTGTGAAGATGGACAGGAAATGCTTCTGAAATTCAAGCTGAAGCCTATCGACAAAAACATATCTGAGGATTCTGGTAAGGTTGAGCCAATTGGGATTCTGCCACCTGAAACAGGTGCAATCCCTAGGGATGAAAGCGACACTCGCCCTCTCCTTTTCCTCGCTGAAGATTTCCAATGCCGCGTAGCTTCTCAGAATGGTGTTAGCTACATTTTCCAATTGCAGGTCCGCCCGGTTCCAAAAGAAGAAGCCACTTTTGAGGAAGCAGTTGACTGCACCAAACCATGGGATGATGCTCAATTCCCTTACATTGATGCAGGGGAAATTCACATTGATCAAAACCTGACAAGTAAGGAATCAGAAGGGCTAGAGTTCAACCCTTATCTGAGATGCGACGAGGTTGATGTTATTCGTGCAACATCCAGCACGCAGAGTGCATCGATCGATCATGGTCGGTCTTTGATCTACGAAATCTGTCAGCATTTGAGGAATGGAGAACCACTCCCGGAATCCTGGAGGATCTTCATAGAACAATCTGATGTAAAAGTGGACCTTTCAGGCTGTCCAATGGCTGCCGCGACAGCATCATCATCAGCAGATAAGAACAATCACGAGTCCAAGAAAGTGACACTAGCAAGAACTTGGTATCAAACATCATGGGCTGTATTGGGACAACCATTGCTGCAGACAGTTTTCCCATATTTCCTGATGGGGTTGGTACTGTTTGCTCCTTTAAACTGTCTCATGTCATTGAAAGAAACCAAGAAAGTACACCTGCATTGGCTGCTTCCTATGTTTTGGGTTGTGTCAGGAATTTCAGCAGCAGTAGCCTGTGTTGTAGCTAAATGGGTTCTGGTCGGTACGAAGAAAGAAGGCGAAACTGTCCTGATATGGAGCAAAGGGGTGTTTTTGGACACTGTTTGGCAAGCATTTAGGACAGTCGTAGGTGATTATTTCATGGAAATGACAAGTGGGTCAGTTCTGTTCTTGGTTTGGATGAAACTGATGGGTTCGGGTATCGAATTCGAGCACGGGACTTATGTAGACAGCATGGGAGCGACATTGAATCCTGAAATGGTGGAGATTGAAAGAGGTGGTTGTGTGGGAAAAGAGGCATTGTTGTTTGGACATATATATGAAGGTGAAGGAGGGAAAGTGAAGTTTGGTAAAATTAGGGTTGAAGAAGGTGGGTTTGTTGGAAGCAGAGCAATTGCTATGCCTGGTGTTAGAGTAGAGACAGGTGGCAATCTTAGTGCTCTCTCCCTTGCCATGAAAGAAGAAATTGTTAGGTCAAGGTAATTTAAGAATTCTAAGATTGCAAAAGCTGCTAAAAAGTTGTGTTTTTCATGTAACACAGCAAGCTGCTTTTGTTGTAGTACCTATGTAACTATGTTGCTGGTGTCCTCGCAATAAATGACCAGCTTGGAATTTTATGTTATGAAAAACCAGATTTCAATTTTACTCGCTTATACCGATCAGCACAGTCAAACACCTCATTCCCCACAAAAATCCCATCACAACCCAAGTTATACATGAGCATGATAGAGCATCCATATCATTTTGGGTGCACAACATACCAGGGACCATACAGAATATCATACAATTAAAGCTCCATCAAGGTCTTATGAAAAGAGTTGAAACTCAAGACCCTAGCTCTACTACCATCACAGCAGATTGGCATACCAATCACATTTCATTCTCTAGAACACCGAGAGCACCCAAAAAAGTATAAATAAATACAAACCATAAGTGCCCAAAAATTCAAAACGCAGAATTTAACTGAACAACACCCAATTGAAAAACCGACTTGAAATTCCAAAACCTAAACCTAAAATTAACAAGTTTTGTCAAAATGGCGATGAGAGAGAGGGCGGCGGCGAGAGACAGAGAAATAGAAGCGGTGAGAGACGGCGATAGAGAGAGTGAGAGACGACAGGAGATAAGAGGGCACGTCACCCGTCGGAGTGAGAAAGTGAGGTGAGACAGAGAACGAGAAAGAAAGTCTGAAAATGGAAGCGTGATAAGAATGAAATGAACAGGGCAATTTTAGAAAAGTCTGTTTAATGTCACGTCATTCGTGACAATAATTCGCACTCTCCGGCCGCTTCATTTAGCATTACTTTTTTTTACTAAAAGTAGGAGTGTGTCAGAATATAGTACTACTTTTTTTATTTAACAAAATATAAATACGTGAGCATATATTAATTATTAATGGCAAGAGATTTTTTTTGTTGTTGTTGAAAAATCGACGGTGAGGAACAAAAACAGACACCGAGTGGTTTTGTCCAACTTGTATACTCTGCTTCCCATCGTCATCCTCTCTCCGTTTTGATGCTGACTCTGTTCCCTCTCTAAAACCTAAATAAGGACACAAAACGAATCAGCTCTCTCTCTCTCTCTCTCTCTCATAATATTATAATTATAATCCTGTGCATTGAATATAGCAATTAATAAAGATACCTTATTGGTCCTTTCGCCACCCTTTCACCCCCTTCGTTTCGTCGCTTCTTCTTCTTCTTCTTCTTCTTTCATCTCTCCCCTCTAATATTGCAGCTTCTGCTCCTTGTTTTCTTCTTTTCTTCCTTCTGGGTCTTTTCCTATTTCATCTGCTGCTGATACCATTTCGAAATTTCGAATCTTGACCGAGTCAGATGGGTGAATTGGAAGAGATTGGCGCTGATATCTGGTAAGAGAAAGTTTAAATCTTTCTGGGTTTTTATTTGCTCCATGGATGGTAGCCTCATCTGGAATAGCTTGTTCTGGAGAGTAACGCTATTTGGGCGTTTGATTTCATTTCATTTTTCTTGTCGCGATTTTTATTTCCTGGGAACGATTAAAAGAAATAATTCTGACATTTTTAATATGTGAGATTGTACATACGGTTTTTTCTTGGAAGAATATTTGATTATTCTTTTAACTTGAGTTTATGAGAACATATCTGCACTGTCTTTTGCTAAAATGTTTGCTAATTTCTAGTTCTATGATATGGGATTTTGAATTTGGTAATTGAGGTTTGAAATGGTTTAAAATGTCTGTCATCCTCATAACTGAGCCAAATACAAGTGCTTGGCTAGGGTTTTGTGACTTGAGTATTCTTGGTTCAATACTTTGGGAGGTCTAAATATCTTGTTTTACTTGTCTTGGTGGTAGCTGTGTAGAGCATTGTTGTAATTTGATTGATTTGGAGCATCTCTCCTGATTTTCTGTGATCCATTGATTGATAGCTCGGATATAGATGCTGATGACTTGAGGTGTGATAATATTGCGGACAAAGATGTTAGCGATGAGGAAATTGAACCAGATGAATTGGAAAGGCGAATGTGGAAGGATCGTGTCAAACTTAAGAGGATTAAGGAAAAACAGAAGCTTGCTGCCAAACAGGCTGCAGAGAAGCAAAAAACCAAGCAAGCCTCCAGTCAGGCACAGAGGAAAAAGATGTCGAGAGCCCAAGATGGAATTCTCAAGTATATGTTGAAGTTAATGGAAGTGTGCAAAGCACGTGGATTCGTTTATGGGATCATTCCAGAGAAGGGTAAGCCAGTAAGTGGTGCATCTGATAACATAAGAGCTTGGTGGAAGGAAAAGGTGAAGTTCGACAAGAATGGGCTTGCGGCCATTGAAAAATACGAAGCAGAGTGTTTAGCGGTGAGTGAGGCTGATAGCAAACGAAATGGAAACTCTCAAAGTGTTCTTCAAGACCTACAAGATGCAACGTTGGGGTCTCTTCTGTCATCTTTGATGCAACACTGTGATCCCCCTCAAAGGAAATTTCCTTTGGAGAAGCAAGTTCCACCACCTTGGTGGCCTACTGGAAATGAAGATTGGTGGGTAACCTTAGGACTACCGAAAACTCAGGGTCCTCCTTATAAGAAGCCGCATGATCTGAAGAAGATGTGGAAAGTCGGGGTATTAACTGCAGTGATAAAGCATATGTCACCTGATATTGCAAAAATAAAGAGACATGTGCGTCAGTCCAAATGTTTACAGGATAAGATGACAGCAAAGGAAAGTGCCATTTGGCTGGGGGTATTGAGTCGTGAAGAATCACGTGTTCCGCAGCCTAGCAGTGATAATGGAACGTCAACCATAACTGATGCGCCTCGAAGTGGCTGTGGACAAAAGCAGCCTCCCATTAGCAGTGACAGCGATTATGATGTTGATGGGGTTGATGATGGGTTGGGTTCTGTTTCATCCAAAGATAACAGGAGAAATCAACTGATGGATAATGCTTCCGTTCCCACCAAAGATAAACAGCAAAGGGGAACACACCATAGAAGTAAAAAACCACGTTTGGAATCAAGCCATGCTGATCAACCACCTGCACCCCCTCCCCTCCATGAGAATTCATTTGCTGAGCAAAGTGACACCTTTCATGATGTAAACCACACTGACACACACCTAGTTGAACATCAGATTTGTGTCACTCGGCAAGAAAATGATGCAACTAAAGCCTTAATGCCGCTGGAGAAAGACCTTGAGGGTGAAACTACCCTACCCCTATCCGACTTTAACTACTTTTCAGCTGTTCCCTCGGCCAATATTGATTCTACTGGGAATATGCCCGTGGAAGAGAGGCCTATGTTTTATCCACCTGTACAACCTACTGAGTTACTTGGTGGAACTGATTATAATTTCTTATATCCATCAATCAGTTATGAGTCCATCCATGATGGGCAGCATTCGCAGATGACAATGCATGGCAAGACAGAAGGTGAGGGAGTCAATTTACCAGCAGTACATGGTAATGTAAACGGTGACAATGGAGATGAGTTGCATGTTAAGGAAGTAGTTCCCAACATGCAAGATGGAGTTGTTGATGATAACATATTTTCTCCATTTATTAGCTTGTCACCGAATTTTGACACATTGCCGGGTTCATGGGACGATCTACTCAGTGTCGACCTGCTCAATGATGATTTCTTCAACAAAGATTTCTCATATTTTGTTTCATAGAACAGTGATACGTTTAGAGCTATGATCGGAGATTGTAAGTTTGCTGTTCACCTGTGAATCCTCTCCAAGTCTTTCCTTTGATCACGTCATAATTCAGAAACAGCTGAAATTGCAGCAGCAGCCGTTTCCTAGTCAGTACCATTAGCTACTAGTAAAGTTGTCTCCTAGGTCGATGCCATGAGTGTAAATGAGCAACTTCATTTGTATATTGTTAAAAATTCTTGATGCAAGGTTAAATGTTCAAATTTTTTGTCATCATGTTCTTCATTTATCGAATTGGATTGAAATAGTTCATGCGAATGCGATAGATACTTGATCTGATCAGATTAAGGAGTTAGTTAACTTGTATCTATTCAATCATACTGGGTTTTTATATCAGAAATCCTAACGTGCAGCCCTGGAAGTGTAATGATTTGATAAGGGTAAAAAACTGAATTCTCCCAAAACCAAAATGCCCCAGTTGTCCTCTCCAAACGACACAAAAAACGATCACTTCAATACCCATAAATGTAAATTTGTGCACCAATAGCTGTCATTTTATTTTGCCAGTTCAGACATATCATTTGCAAGGCTACGTGGCACAACCAGTTCTCTTCTCCCGTACGAGAATGAATGTCTGTGGCAGCAGTAGCCAACTGTAACCTAGTAAATGGTCCAAAATGCCAAACTTTCTAGGACAGATCTACCCTCCTCTCCACCCTCTATCATCACTGGTATACATTGTAATTACAAAAACTTTCATAGGTTACACATGACTTTACACATTTCTTTTCTGTCATCAAATTTTCCAGGAGCCAGGGTTTTTTGACCATTTACGAAAAAACATTCCAGATACGTCAGCCTTAGCAGCAACAAAAAAGGGACTATAAATGATTAAAATGGGCATGTCATTAAAAAGAGGGGTCCTTTAAAAAACAGAACTGGGAACTTTTCTTGCGCAAAAAAGCCCTGTTCTGTCTTTGTTGGTTGAAGGAGGAAGGAAGGAACAACTATGGTGTATGGAAAAACTCTCTGGAGGTTTTCAATCTGTTTGGTCATTCTGATGTTGATTTTGACACCTTTTTCCTGTTCTTCTCGTCCTAGTAAGTTAAAAAAAAGAAGAAAACCCTTATTTATTTTCTTGAATTAATCCATCTCTTACCAAGTTTATGATTCAAAGTTCTGTTTTTCATGAATAGGGTTACAGGGTGAGACAACAGCTGCAGAATATGCATTCAGCAAAGCTGCAGTAAAGGTAAGAAAAAGACTCATCTTTCTTAGTAGAATCAGCCAACAGAACAAAAAAGAGAGAGAGAAGGAAACCCATCTTTTATTACATCAATTCAAGTCCTGAAAATCCTGAAAGGAGTGAACTTTATTGTTCCTGTTGTTGTTTTTCATTGTTTTGAGTGTTTTTAAAGCTTATTCCTTTAATCGGACTCTGTCTTTTCTGACTTAATCTCTATCCCTGATCTGTTTCTAATTTAATCTTTGGCCTTAATTTGAAAAATAGGATGTCGAAAACAATGTTGTCAAAAGATTGGAGAAGGGTTCAGATTCAGGTTATAATGGAGTGATAGTGGATTCAGCAAGGGAGGTGCCAACAGGACCAGACCCACTTCACCACAACAACAAGCCCATACAACCATGATCATGATCATCATCAGATCTCTTTTCTGTCTTGTCTAAGACCATCGCTGTTGGTTTGGTTTTCTTGCTTGTCAATTAACTGCTGTGGGTTTGGATTGGTTTGGTTTGGTTTGGTTTGGTTTGGTTCTATCTAATGGACAACAGCTAGCTGTTATTGGATCTTTTTGTACAGTTGGGGAAGTTTTAGAATGTTAGGATAGCTTTCTGAGTCTAGGTTTTCATCTGCAATTTTGAATTTGGTTAGGGAGACATGTCCAGATGTCATTTCCCCCACAACATTTCTTCTTGGATTAATTGGAGACTTATTTATACAGATATTTGGGCTTTCTCCGTTAGTATTATTAAGTCTTAATCACTATGCTCTCAATTAAAATGCAAGACTTACTGGCATTTGGCATTTGGCATTTGGCCTCGTTCTTGGTGTTTCCCGCTACATTATGTTTTCTTGGTGTGTATATATACGCATTTTTTTCCTTTGTACTAAATTGACAAAAAGACATGTTTCATATCTCAAAATTATAAATTTGAACCAATAAAAAATTAATGAGTGAGATGGGTATAAAAAAATATTATAAATCATGTAGAAAATCAACATTCTCTCTTTAAATTACATAATTCAAATTTAAAATCTAACTCTGTCTATTTTACATGGAGTTCCATCAAGCAACAAGTTCATTGGTGATCCAGATTCACCCTTCTTGTTGTTGTCATACTACTTGTAGTTAGGTGTCTTTTTCAATTGCTAGTATGGGTTATGTTCATGTTCAAAAATCAAAATAGCATATAGAAAAAGAGAGAATTGACAACGCACTAGCATTGCCTAAACTCCACCACTATTTTGGAGAAGCCCAAAACAGAATGGGCCTCATGCCATGAAACCAACTCAAGCCCATATTACAAAATAAAAGAAAGTTCTTCAAATATTCTAGAACAACTGAAGGAAAAGAAGTACTGTTAATAGCAAGAAAAGTTTTTCACGATCACCAAAAAGAGAAAGGGAAAAGCAGGAGGAGGAGAAAAATATCTCAAGAAATATCCATCTCCATGTCAATGGCTCATCATCACCAATCAATACTTCACTTCACTGTAATAATTGGTTTCTCCAATCATTAAATAGCCCCACTGCTGCCGAGGCCGATTATCGATATCACAAATATCTCAGTATCAAAATATCTATCTCATCCCCACCATTACAGTCACCATGTCCTCCGCCGCTGACCACCATCTCCAACACCTGTCTACTCCAACTCTAGACGCCGAATCCTCCAACCTTCTCCAAACCATCTCTTCCCATGGTGGCTACGCTTATGTCCGAATGGCCACACTAGCTGCCTCCGGCGACTCCCGTGCGGCAGAGGCGGCGCGTGAGATGGCATGGGAGCAGCTCCATTCAGGGCCATGGCATTCAGTTCTCCCCGTCTGGCGCGACGCCTATTCAATGGCGAGCCTCCACGTGGCCAAGTTTCATTACAAAAACAGTGAGTTTAAGGAGGCCCTTGAGGTTTTGGACCTGGGTTTAATCATGGGAGGTCTGTTGTTGAGAAAAGATTTGGACTTTGCTGTTGAAACTGTGCAAACGACAATGCTGAGGCGAAACAACGGTGTTCCATCTGGGAAAATGGGCACTACTAGGAAATTAGTTGAAGAAATGAAATTTGACAGATCCGAGGTGATTCATGTTTTGCCTACCAGGTCTCTATCTTGTAAGATTGTGGAGAAGAAGTCCGGGTTATCTCTGGAGGGGTTTTTAACCGAGCATTTCTTACGCGGTTCTCCGGTTATAATAAGTGATTGTATGGGACATTGGCCTGCTAGGACAAAGTGGAACGATTTGGATTACCTTCTGAAGGTTGCTGGTGACCGTACAGTTCCTGTTGAGGTGAGTTTTCTGCTCTTTTTTCTCCAGTTAGATATGTATGAGTAAGTACTAGTGCTTGTTATCTGCTTTGTTGGTGATAGTGGAGAAATTGCATGTTTAGATCTATAAGGCATGTAGTTATTTCTGGTTTGGAGTGATAGATATCTCAAATTGATCAATTTGATTATGGAAAATACAAATTGATTTTTTAGGTTCAAGTGTTGTAAGATACTTGATGAGTTCTGCTGGAAGTGTTAAGTGGACTGTTAGGATTATCCTAGTGGTCGTATGTATGTATTGTACTCTTGTGCATTATGCATGGGAGACAGATCGGCATTGCAGCGATTCAACTGTTGCACTTTTTATTAGGATTAACAACCATTTTCACTTTTATTAATGTAGCAGGAAATTTGAATTGTTATGTCCAATTCCCTTGTCCTTTATAATTTAGCATTAATTGATTCTATGTTGTTGTGTTATAATTGCTAAGAGGAGTATGGAAGCAGTAGTTTCATATTTCCTAGTAGTACTGAAGATTGGAAATTCCCTTATATTGTAATTCTGGCATGAAGGTTTCATACTGAGTTATGGTCTACCTAAAGTTATGGGGAGGAAATGACAACAATTTGTCCTTGTTCTTCCTAACCCAAGGCTTTTACCATCAAACCAGAATATCCCCACATGGGTCTCGAGAATTTCTTTGTTTGTTTTTTGTTTTATTTTGTTTTCCTTTTTTAGCCCAGTTAAAAATCCTCTGATAAAGGACCCCACCTAGGAGTGTTTTGACTTTTATCTCAATAATTTTACCTTGTTTCTTCAGGCAAGCTATGCACTGCTAATGGTAAACAAGCAATTGGCAGAAGGCCTATCTGAATCCAGTATGTCGAGATTCTATCCGTATAATGTGTGATTGTATATCTATATGTATAAACTCAGATCCTGATTCACAGTTCAAAGTTATGGATATTATGGCCTATGTATGTCCACATGCATGCCGTCAAACTAATATTTATATATACTTCATGGGCATGCCTGCTTGTAACTAAAGGATCCCTGTATCATATGCAGGTTGGGAAGAACTATTTATGCGAGGAATGGAAGCAAGAGCTGATAAAGTTTTCTCAGTTTATTGAGCGGATTCTGTCCAAAGATTCTTCATCTACTGCTCCGACGTATCTTGCACAACATCCATTGTTTGATCAGGTGCAGTGCACCCGTTTTTAAGTGGATACTCGCAGCAAGTCAGCATGCAGTTTATGTCATACTCATAGCTTCTATTCAAATGGCAGATAAGTGAACTACAAAATGACATTTGCACTCCTGATTACTGTTTTGCTGGTGGTGGAGAGCTTAGGTCGGTGAATGCATGGTTTGGTCCAGCTGGGACTGTGACACCCTTGCATCATGATCCACACCATAACATACTTGCCCAGGTATCTTATCTATACTTGGACTGCTTAATTATGATACTGCATTCTGGCTATGCAGTTTTACCTGGAGCCATTTCACCTGGGGTTTATAGCCTTTAAATTGTAACACTCGCACTTCTCTATCTGGCCTTTGTAGTGGTGTTTATGTGTCAATCTCATTTTACTTCATTGTACTACATGCTTCTTTGCATGTTTTGTTTTGCAGTCTGGATGGAATTTCCTTGTTAACAGTTATACATGAGCAGTGTACTTGATATATAAATGGTTTCTTTATTCAGGTTGTTGGGAAAAAGTATATCAGGCTTTACTCTGCTTCATTGTCGGAGGAACTTTCTCCATACGATGACACAATGCGTTGCAATTCAAGTCAGGTATTTGCTCTCTTGAATTTCGATTTCCATTAATATTTATCGGGATGAATATGCTTTTCAGTGTAGATGTACTGTTTTTGAAGGTTGATCTAGATAACGTGGATGAGAATGAGTTTCCAAAGGTTCAGGACTTAGAATTCCTGGACTGCATCTTGGAGGAAGGTGAAATGCTTTACATCCCTCCAAAATGGTGGCATTACGTTCGATCCTTGACATCGAGTTTGTCAGTTAGCTTTTGGTGGAGCAACTTAGAAAGCTGAAACGCACCGCGAAATTGTAACATTTCTCGTTTCCTTATGTATTATTTTCTGATACAGATTAGAATGTTGCTAAGAAATCAATTGGTACTTGAATTTAGATTTTATAAATTCTTGATCAGTAATGCTCTTATCCAACAAGAGTCAGTTTTCCAATGCATTGCTAGTATTTGCACTACTGTACAGAACTCTAACGTGCTCATGTGTTGTTACTTTGTTTGGAATTAAGAGGACGATAGTATTATTACTAATGTCTTTCTCCCTGTTTCAAGATACTATGTCGTTTTAGCTCTAATTTTTATTTCAAAATAATTGTCTTGGGAATTTCAATGAATATTCCACTCTAACTTTGAATTTTTTTTCCATATTTAACTATATCTTCTAAGTTCTAACAGAGAAATTCGTATTCCTGGAAAGAGAAACATATATTTAGTTGAAAATTATATTATTTAATGATTAATTGATTTGTGTATATAAGCCTTAAACGGCATATATTTTGACATGGATGGAGTACGTGACAATATTGAAACTAGACCCCCCCTTCCACAAAATCACTTGATCTTGATGTTCTTCTTCTTTCCCATTAGCAATGCAGCTGTGAGAAAATCATGCAACCCTTTTAGGGAGGAACCTTGGCAGCTTTCCTCATCTTTAAGGGCACTTTTGATCAATTCTTCGACCTCAAATGCTTTTCTCCTCATGTGCATCCCTTTCTTTGTGTCATGCATCACCACCTCAATTTTTGATTTTATGTCCTCACTTTTAACCTCACTAGTCTTCCCTCTAGCAATTTCCAAACAAACCCCTAACTTTTCTTCCAGGAACTTGACATTAAAGAATTGCTCCGCTGCCATGGCCCACCCTAGCAATGGTACACCATTGGTTAATGCTTCAAGGGTAGAATTCCATCCGCAATGACTCAGGAATGCACATACAGACTTATGACCTAATATCTCCACTTGAGGTGCCCATTTCTGCACTATCAGCCCTTTTTTCGAATCTTTGATTCTGTCTTCAAAACCTTGAGGCAACCACTCTTTGGTTGTGAACTCTTGAGTTTATGTCGAACCCCGTGGGTGGCCTGACCACCCAGATGAAGTTATTGCCGCTGGCCTCCAACGCGATGGCGAGTTGCATCATCTGCGACGGGGAGATTGTGTTGTTCGAACCGAAACAGACATACAGAACAGAGCTTGCTGGCTTTGTATCGAGCCAGTCCTTGTAAAAATGTTTGGAAACTGCAGAAGAACCAGCTCTGTTTTCTGCAGATAGCAGAACTGGCCCTATTTCCCAAGCAGGCAGGTTTAGTTTCTGCCTGAAGTACATCAAACCGATCTGATCAATCTCCTCCACCGTGTTAAACAGAATCCCATCAGAACCTAACCACCCAGAAAGATTCTTTGCTTGAAACACAGACCAAGAATCCTTCCCATCAGCCTGTAAGATACTCAATGGCAGCTGTGTGACATGCATTCTTGATGCTTCTTTGAAATCTTGCAACTCAAAGTAACCCAAATCATCATCATCAAGATTCCTGTGAGGAAGTGCTGACCAAACTGAGTAATAACAGGCCAGGCCAAATGCACCAGCACCGCTGAAAATGGCGTGGAACACCCCGAGCTCTTTGGCAACAGAAGCTGTCCAGCCGAAAAAGATGTCAGCTATGATGCAGAGGGGAGGCTTGTCATGATACTGGATGAATTTCCTGAAGGGAAGCTCCAGAGAAGTGGAGGCATGGAGGAGGTGGATTATGAGAGGGTAGGGGAGCGTGTCGGTGTTCTCAGAATGAGGGGGGAGACCATGTTGGGAGCTGTCGAATGGGATTTCGACAAGACGAATGGAAGAAGATGGAGGGAGAGAGGACTTGAGGTTTTGGATGTTGAGAGGGGTGTTTACAAAGATTATGTTGTGGTTTGTTGTTCTCTCTATGTGATGGGCTAATGCTAGGAACGGGATGATATGACCTTGTGCCATGAATGGAAACATTACTATATCGCCTTTTGCTTCCTCCATTTTTGCAGCTTTTCTTCTTGAGCCGAGAGATGACTGGGATGGAGTTTTCTGCAGTTTTTTTCTCCTGTTTTTGAGTCTCATTAATGGTCATCAGACTGACTATTGCTTGCAACTAGCTAGAGTGGTGAGAAATTTGTCCATATTTAGCAGCTAATGCAAAGAAAGGGATGATATGGCCTTGCGCCATGAAAGGGAACATAACTATGGTTTCTCTTGTTTTTGACATTTTTTGTTTTCGTGGATTGAAGGAATTTTGGTGAAGATGGCCTCTCTGTGTTTTTAATGGTCTCTTCTGCAGTTCTGCTTCAATTGTAAAAACGGATCGACCTAGCTATGTTAAATAAAATAAATGGGTCACAATCGATCCACCCATTACGACTCGTTAGTTGACCGTGTACGACCAGTTTAATCAAAACAGCATCATTTTGATCTTAAATAAAATAATAAAAATACATAAAAAAATATAAAATTATAAAAAAATAATAAAAAATATATAATAAAATAATAAAAATGCTGAAAATTTTATTTCTGAATTTTTTATGAGTTTAAAAAAATTTGAATATTATAGGGACCGAACCTTATATATCTATGACAATTCGGTATAGTTCGATCTGATTGTAATAACACTAGGTCATATTATTAATTATTATTACAGATAGAATTCATGACCTATTTCATAAACGGATCAAAAGTACCAATAGAGTATCTACCTCAAATTTCTCATCCTTATCCTTATCTTTAAAAAAAAAAATTCACCCATGGTCATACCCGTTTGACCGGGTGTTACCCGGTTTCCGAGAGTGGGTTTGCAACAAAAACAAAAAAGGGTCAGCCGACTCGATTAATTGGGTACGGGTCGACCCGATTGGTCAGACTCATTTTAACACCTCTATTCCTAGATAAACCTTGGGTATAAAAAGAGTACTTAAGATGAGACTCAAACTTAAACTCAAACTGGAGTGAGTAATGGTATTTTGTCATAGTCACTTCTGATAAGATTCCCTTTCCTTAATTAGTATTAGATGATTAAGTGAAATGTAACATGACAACATCTTCATTTTGGTTTTTAGCTTTACAATGAATTCTCTTCGGTGCTGGCTCAGTTTTTACAAGGAAACTAGAGAAGCTTCTTTATCTTTTTATTGAACGAAAAACTATGGTAAGATCCAAAAAGCTATCCTTTTTTTTCATCTCATTTTTGTTAACTGATGGAGACAGATGATAAATCTGGTGAACTTTAAATTTTTAGAGTTGGTGATATGGTTGAACTTGGTGCAAAAAGGCAACTTACTGCGCATAGCTTCTTTTCCCTTTTTCCTTTCATAGAGATACAACCACACGATTGAATTTAAAATTAACTTTTCATAAAGTATCACTGAATTATAAGTTTATAGATTATAAGTTCATAGATTACATCAGCATAGTTTGATAGCAAACATAACTTTTCTTTCCTGCAGATTTTGCAATAGGAAAATGTGGTCACATCACAAAAAATAGAAATCCAAAAACATCACCTAATCCTCAACTAAACACTAATAATGCTGACTTTTTGTAGCAGTAGAAATTGTCAATAGTGCTGATCTATGTATTTTACTTATGTAGAGGGGAATTTTGAGCAAAGAAAGTCCCACTAAGCACTTATTGACCCATACATACACAGATTCTATCGTGACAGTTTTCTATTTTAGAACAGAGGCCTTGAGAATCAATGCAAAGAATGATGCTGATACTAAATGGCTTTAAATGGCTTAAGTTGAAGACTTGTTGTACATACAAAGAACCTTACATCTTAAGACCCTATCTTGAACATAAAACCCTGGCATCACCATGATCTTAACTCGGCTCGGACCGTGAGATTTTTGCCTATCCATGAACATATCTTCCATGTAATGTGAATCAAAGATCCTATTCTCTTCAACTCTTAAGATTCCCAGCGGCGAGTTGAACGAAAACGCAAGCAAATGAAGCAACCATATACACTTAGCAGCAACAAAGAAAACTTGAAGAAGCTGTTCAGGCCATGGTCTGGTCCAATTCAATGTTGTAATAACACAGCTCATCTTCTGGTCACAAAACTTACTGAACTCCTCACTGTAATATTTAGTCCCCTTCCTCAAAACCTCATTCCAGCTCAGATTCCTTAAAGCAACAAAGGATGAAAACTGCACTTGCCGATCCTGTTGAGGGTCCAAATGCTTCGGTGATCCATTCTTTTGAAACACAGAATTCTCAAAATCTTGGTATAGAGATTGGTTTATGATGGCCTCCGTATGGCACAGAACTGCCTTTGAGTATTTGGAATTTAGAGACAGTTTATAGGGTTGAAGGAGAGAATTCAAATTGTCCATAAGAGAAACATCTGTTTCATCAATCTGTCCTATTAGGGTCTTACAGAATTGCTTGACAGACAACCTTGCCTCAGACACTATCTGCAAGAAACCTTCCACCATTACCTCCTCACTTACGGGCA
Organism: Viola odorata; assembly: GCA_963691705.1. Taxonomy (NCBI): domain Eukaryota; kingdom Viridiplantae; phylum Streptophyta; class Magnoliopsida; order Malpighiales; family Violaceae; genus Viola; species Viola odorata. The sequence continues at coordinate 65,902,827 of OY829541.1, forward strand.
TCGAGTTTTGTCCTTCAATGGATTTCACTCTACTCGGAAAATTTCCAAGCTTTTCGATACCTTGTAAATCCTGTGCTTGAGTAGTAGCATGCCTTAATGCTTTCTTCAGCTCTTCACAATACCTCTCCAAGTACTCGAGCTTCTCCCTTAGCTCCCCGAGTGAACATTTCATATCCGAGACTTGCATTAAGGCTGCTTCTTTATTCTCATTTGCTTCAAACAACTCTCTCTTTAATGCCTCGATCGACAATATCCCCAGGTCCTTGCAAATCTGTGAAACTTCCTCAGACTCTGTTCGGTTTGGAGAACTCTCATTCTTCTGCTTCTTTTTCAACTTCGGGAACAAGCGAGAAATCATTCCCCGATTCTTAGGTTGAGATTGAACTGATGAGTGGGAATCTGTCAATGGAACAACCATATTTGAATGCTTGCTGTTCCTGGTAAGATTTTGAGGCTCGGTAAGTATAGTAGCTGGCTTGCATCTGTTGCAAGAGGAGACAGATTTGAAGTCTGTCAAGCTATTTCTCCTACTAGACTTGTACAATTCTTTTCCAGGAGATGAGTGCAAAACAGTAATGTTGTTTGTACAAGAACCAGTTACAGATTTCTGGTCTTCTGGACAAAGATGGGATGATTCCAAATTGGTCAAACCGGATGAAATCCCTTTCCTTGAGGAAGAATTCCCTTTCTTATACTCTGATAATGCAGTTTCATAACCACTTCCTGCTTCTACTCCAAACTCATCCCAACTTTCTGATAATGTTTTTGATTTTGTTAGAAGCTGATGATGCCCTTGTAATGGTTGTTCATCATCATAACTCTGTCAACAGAAACTAAACCCATCAACCTTTGAAAAGATTTCAAGAAAAAAGAAAAATCAAAGAATTTTTTTCTGGTAATCAATAACAAATAATAGAAACAAAAACCACCATAAAAAAAAGTTTAGATTATGGAAATAACAGTGAAAAATAGCATCTTTAAAGCTTATGCTACCCTCCTTAAAAGAAAAAACTTTTTTTCTGGGTTTGCTTGAGTAATGATGATTATGAACACAAAACATCTGATGGCTCCATGATAATAACATCTTGTATGCTTATTTTGATGAATACCATGATAATAACTTTTAGTATTAAGGTTTCATAAAACTTTTTTTCTGGGTTTGCTTGAGTAATGATGATTATGAACACAAAACATCTGATGGCTCCATGATAATAACATCATGTATGCTTATTTTGATGAATACCATGATAATAACTTTTAGTATTAAGGTTTCATTAACTACTAAACAATTAATGCACATAATGACTTTCCATAAAATAATTAATGCCTATAAGTACAATAACTAAATAAACACATATCTGCAGTAGTAACTTCATGAATACACTAACTACATTTTTACTGCTTGACTTGTCACCTCAATTTGTGAAATTGAAACTTTCCATGAGAATTGAACAAAACAAAAGGAACCCTCTTAAAGAAAACTTACAGGGGTGAAGATGGGGTAATCTTGAGCAGAGAAGTAAGGAGCAGGGCGTGAAACAGGGGAGGAAGAAGAAGATGGGAATCTGAAAGTAGTAGCTGCTGGGCTGTTCCCTTGCATTAGAGCAGCATGAAGAGCTCTAAGTTCTACAGCTTTAGCAATGGCGGATTGTATTTCTTGTCTGTTAATTTCACTATTTGGATTGTCATGGTTTTGAAGGGTTTGAATGGTACCAGCGGCAGTAGCCATGAAATAAAAAACAGAACAAAAAACAGAGTGCAGATAATGAAATGGATAGAATTTTGAAGAGAGTGTTATCTTTGTTGGACCAAATTCTATCAAGATACAGAAGAAGAAACAAAATGGGATTGCAACTGGGTATGCATCTAACGGTTGGATTTGATTTGCAGATATGGAAATATGAGAACCAGAAGAAAGAATGGAAAGAGAGAGAGAGAACCCAATATGAAATGAGGTTTTCTCTTTGCTCTGTTTAGAATGTTGGCAAGTGAAGGGGGAGAGAGGCTTGTTTGTGTTATGGCAGGAGTAGTCTTTTTTACTCCAAGTAGAGTCGCTACTCCCTAGCCAAGCATGGGTTGAAACAGTCCTCTGTCTCCAAGATTAGCTGTAGGGTTACTAATTACTTATTATTTTTTGCTTTTTGGGTACTTATAATTCTCTGATGAAAATTAATGAGTACTCAATTAAGCTTTGATCAATGTAGTCCATTGAAAGTTTTTGTTTACTCGAATAATCAATGTTCATATGGTCGGTTATTAAAATTAAACAGTTTCATCTATTTAGTACCCAAAAATCGAATTAACTTACATCTTCTTTTTCTTCTTTTATCACAGAATTAATTACATCTCGCTTACAAGTAAAAGCACGAAATCACTCGTATCAACTTTCTAGTAATTAAGTTTTCCAACACAAAGTATTATGATTGGCTTTAGTGGTGGCAATGTGGCGTGGGATATTCTCTATACACTACTATTGCTTATTTGCTATAATGCTCGTAGCTATAATACAATTAATCATAACGACTGATCATATAAGTGGGTTGTATGCCATAGTGTGATTAGACCCACTTTGATTGGACATGCTTTTTTGGTTGCATTGATGAATTCAGAATTTTGTTCTTGTTGCAACAAAATTGGTTAGGGTTTATCAGATTTTAAGTAAAATTGTTGATTGCCAATTAACTTCATTATTGAACCCTATAATCATAAACCCTAAACCAAATTTGTCCACTCGTTTGAGTCACTCTGTCATGAATTAGTGCCCCACTAAAGAATGTTCGGGTTGAATCATTTGTTGTTGGAATTTGGAAATACTATTTTTATTTCTAATATTTTAGAAAGGGTTAATGAAAAAAATAATGGATTAATTTGGTATCTACATTATTTTTTTTGCTTTAAAAAGTACTCGCACTCAAAAGGTTGTTCACATTTGGTACCTCACCTTAACGCCGTCCATCAAAAACCGTTAAATGTCCGACGTGGTATGACACATCAGCGGTCACGTATATCCTTACTGATGTGTCATGCATGCAAGCAAAAATGACCCAAACCATTTAAAAACGGGCTAGGAAGTTGGAGCAGATTCACAAAACGAAGTCGTTTTGGCAAGGTAAGGGTTATTACCGTTTCTTCACTCTCGCGTATTACCTTTCACTCTCATCTCCTTCATCCCTCTCATTCCTTTCTCTTTTTCTTTCTTCTTTTTCTTTCTTTTCTTTCCTTTCCACGACCTCACCCTCTCTCCTCTTTCTTTCTTTTCTTTCTTTTCTTCTTTCCTCTGTACTTTCCTTCTTTCTTTCTTTTTCTTTTCTATTTCTCTAAACGGAGGTGAGGTGCGGCGGTTGAGGGTTCGGTCCGATGAGTTTGATGATTTGTATGTGTGTGTTGGTTTTTTGCAGTTGCATTTTTTGTGGTGTGGTTGAGATGTGGTGGCGTGGTTGGGTGTTGTCGGCAGTGGTGCTTTGATGGTTGGTGGTTGGCCGGAGTAGGTGCGGCGGTGGTGGAGGTGGTAGTGACGGTTTAGGTTGGTGATTGGCCGGAATAGGTGGATTGAATTGGGTGATTCAGTTGATTGGTTGGAGGATTTGGATTGGATTAATTGATTGGCATGAGGATTGAATTTAATTTGCAGGATGATTGGATTTGAATTAATTTGGAAGGGAGAGGGAGATGGTTTGTCTCTGGTTGTGTGGGTTTGGGGATTTGAATCCGCTCCAACTTGCCGACCCGACCAGTTTTTAAATGGCTCGGGTCATTTTTACTTGCGTGGCATGATACGACACGTCAGCAAAGACATACGTGGTCGCTGACGTGTCATGCCACAACGGACACTTAACGGTTTTCGATAGACGGCGTTAAGGTGAAGTATTAAATGTGAACAACCTTTTAAGTGCGAGTACTTTTTAAAAACAAAAAATAGTACAAGTACCAAATCAATATATTAAATAGAATACAGATTTTTTTTCGTTGCATTAACCTATTTTAGAAAATAACACCTCTATTTATTTTTATTTAGAAAATAATAATATTGCTAGTTTTTTTGCCGAAAGTGATTGAGGTGGACACAACATAAATATCCCAAATCATCCAAAGTCGAGAACCCTCTATTCTTTCCCTCTAACTCTCTATGGTTGAGACTGGTAAAAATAATTATCTTCTTTAAAACTCGATAATATTTAAATGAGATTATTTTATAAAAAGTAAAATAATTATATCTTTATACGTGTAGGCGTACGCGTCAGTAATCAGCCAATTTTTTTTTTATTGTGTTGTGTCTAAATACATTAAGCGTATATTTTAAATGATCGGGAATTTTTGAAAGAGATTTAACTAACTGGTAAGAGCTATAGATTGGAGTCTTAGCCTTCAATCAACATGCCAACTATTTCAACCATTACCTTATTATATGTATAGGAAGGAAACTTTAGAAGAAGGGCAACATCAAATTAGATTATGTAAATGCAGTATATTTTCTAAAACAAAAGACAGACTAGTCGTCGAGAAGCTCTTTTCAGATTCCTTTTCTTATTTTTATTTTATTATGAAATGGAATTCCACGTTGGATTTGGAAATCTTTTAGCATGATCGTCAAAGTCGTTGTTTCCGATGACCAATTTCTTTGAATAAATAAAGAAATAGATTAGTTTTTATTGGCACAATTCGAACCGGAATTTAAATTTTTAATATTATCTTTATTAACAGTAAAATAACTAATAAAATATATGTCCATTAACGAAAATGATTAGTTAATTAACTAATACTCCTTTTTCAATTTTTTTAAGAACTAAATTAATAATTAATCGTCAATTATGGAGTGATTATCAAAAGTATGTCAGCAACATATTTTAAATTTTCAGTCAATCAAATTGCAACGTTTTTTCTTCCTAAAAATGATTGTCATTTTTAAATTTTTCAATCAACTAAATTACAACATTTTTTATTAATTATAGAGTAATTACAAGTATTTAATTTTTTTTATATAAATAGATCTTAAAAATTAAAAATTATCAACTAATTCGGTCATTCTATTTCGGTAATTACTAGGAGATGTTTTTGCCAACCAATCCACCCAGCTAAAAAGTCAGTATAGTTTTGTCAACCTCCACGCGCCAAAAACTTTGCCAGCAGCCTACCACTGTTGAGTGCGAAGCAAAAGAAAATCCATCTCTTCCTTTGTTTTTATATAACTATCTTTTTACAAATTTTCAAAATAATTAAAAAATAATAATTAAATTATTATTATTTTAATTTTTGACTAAAGTAACCTTATTAATTATAAATTTCATCTTTTTTATTATAAAATTATTTAAGGTTAATTTTGTCATTGACTACAGAAGTGACTCTGAAAATATAAAAAATTATTTTAAAAATCGAAAAATAACAATTAAATAAAAAAAAAATTATTAGAAAAACGACAGTTATATAAAAACGGAGGGAGTACTTCATTAACTTCATTAGATTAGATGTGATTATCTATTAAAAAAACTTCATTAAATGTAGTTTTTACTTCATCCATATAAGAATTAAGTTTAAATAAAATAATCTATTAAAGAAATTGAACCTCTCTTATTTTATATAAAATGTTAAATAAAGTATTACTATTTTCAAATAATGGTGGTTAATATTAACTGAATTGATAAATATCCTGATTTATTTGACTCAAGTACAAATATAGTGGACTGTGATTGAACTTTACCTCTAGAACACCATTGAAATGAACTCTGAAGCTCATATTGTTTTGGGGATGGGTAGGGCAGAGGGTCTTATAAGCTAGTATATGGGTAAATGTAGCAAACGTTGTTGTCTCTTTCTCATGAATTTACAGGAATTCATAAACACACAAGAAAACAAAGCATAAACAGCCAAAGTGGATCGATTGAAGCAAGCATGGCTCTCTTTTTTCCATCACGAGGCTACCACAATATTCCACCATTCTCCTCAGTCCAGTAATATACGTATATACTCTGTCAAAGTTTAAAAGAAAACAAGATCATCTCTCTCACCTTTCATTTTAATTTTAATTCTTGTCTTGTTTGGTTGTTCCCAAAGAATCACCATCTATTAATTACCCGTATATATATACCCACAAGAATCCAAAGGTACATACTATAATTAAGATATTCTGTTCGTTTATCCTTGATAATTGTCGCATTCAATTATTCTCTAGAAGTTAGTACCTCTCTTCTCTTGTCTTGCACTTTCACATTCTCTGCTACCACGACTAATTCCACTACAGCAAATTAATGCTTGGGAGAACGGAGAGCCCAACTGACAACCTCAGTGGGCTGTGAGAGCTGGGCTGGGCCTCCCGATCAAAGGGCAATTCATTTCAGTAATTTAATCTGATATTATCAAGAGAAAAATTGAGCAATTCCTGCAAGGACGACAAACCCTTCAACCAATCAAACAAACAAGATACCATAAGGTATAATGTTACACGTACAACACAAATACAGGACTAGCACCTACACATGCGCAGAATAGATTTCGCAGGATCATCTATGTGACAACTAAATCGTCTTATTCCTAATTTCTAAATCAAACTGTTGCAAAAAGATCAATTGTAGAGAAATGGGAGATTTTTCTGTACATAGAACCAAGGAAGAAGCAGAGATGAATGAAATGAATTTAAACCCAGTTGTTGGAAAGTGAAAAATCATGGAATCTGAATGAGACTTCCCCGGCAGTGTCTCGATCAAGCCTAACACCTGACTCGCTTTCCATCACTTGCTCATCGGGAGTATCTGGTGGCAGAGACTGTACTTGGTTCTCATTCAGTTCAGGTGGCAATGCCATTACCGGAGGGGGAGCAGACCTAATCCTAGCACTCCCACTGCCACTGCCACTCCCACTACGACTGCCAATGCCAGCACTTGGAGAAGGCAGTGTTCGGTCCCATAAGAAAACATGAATGACGATAGGGACCTTGGCATGTCTGTGCAGGGAAAGTTTCCGGCTGATGGAAACCGTGTCAAAGCATCGGACTGCTCCTGTTGAGGAAACCATCCAAGGGAGGACCTTCTCGTTTGATAATCTCGAAACAACAAGTAATTTCGACGCACTTGTTGCTTCTTTGTATAAATCGCTCAGTCCTGACCTTGTTGAGGGAACATTTTCATCACCGCCAATAACAGATGAAATGTAAATAAATCCCTGGAAAAACAAGCATATACTCAGCACACATACTAAACAACTCAAGAAGGTCAGACATGGTCAAAATCGAGAACAGATTGCCAAGAAGCTTGACCATTTAGATATTAAATATAATACCTCTTCTGTGCGACTAATCGCAAACCCAAGCTTTGTATCGTCTTCTTTTATCTTGACCTCAATCGCAAACTCTCCGCACATAGGAGCATACCAGAGTCGAACTGCCCTAACAACTCCAATATCAACCCCATGGTAATCCTCAAACCCGTACAAGCTTGCTTGTGCAATACTAGACAAATCAGATAATGACCCAGCATTCACTGTTGAAGAGGCTGTTTCTCCTGATATCTGTTCCAAAATAGGGAAAACAAAATGGAAGTAGGTTTCCTCAGCTCCCAGCCAATCACAAATCATTCAGAAACATTAAAAATGAAATTGCAATTGTCGTCCTACTTGGAACGAAGACATTAACAAAGAGCTACCACGATAAATCCAACATCAGCTAGTCCTGGTTTACCCACATAGCTTATAAGACCCTCTGCCCTACCCACCCCCAAAACAATATGAGCTTCAGAGTTCGTTTCAATGGTGTTCTAGAGGTAAGTTCAATGACAGTGGAATATTCACGTGATTGAAGAAACTAACCTTCTAGATTAATCCTTATTTTTGTTCGGCTATATGGTTAAACACATGTTTCATAATTATTGCCAAGGTACTCATGCCATTCATGCGTTAAGAATAATAATAATTGTAATAGTGCTGAAAACACACAGCTATTAAAACTCTATGGTGTGAATTAATGAGAGTGGTGATTACCTTGGTAAGCATGGACTCAGTCTGAATATTCATGAAAACAATAGGGACACCAGAGGCCTGAGATGCGTACAGCCATGCATTTGCCCTGGCAAGAGTGTCTTCTAAGTCATTGTACCGAGAAGCAACTCGATCTGAAGCTTTAGGCAGGAGGAGTACTGAGAGGAAGCAGCTTGAATTCGGAACAGGTAGCGCCTCTTGCATCCTCCTCGCCCATGGATATGAAACATATCCATCTTGAAGCTTAGCGCTGTGAAGTGCACTGACAACTCTGGAGCTTCTTGAAGCTGCAGAACACAAGTAAAAACTAATTCACGTAGCTAGAGAAACTGAAAGCTTGTACTCAAAAGAATTGATTACCTATTTCTTATTTTTATGTAAAAAAACTAAGGAAAGGCATTTCTTATCAATAACACGAAACATGGTTTTAGATCCCACTTCAAGCTTACTATATTTAAAATGGCTTCTAGTGCTAAGTGTTTGATATTATCAGTTAAAAAATAATAATCTTAGTATCAAGGGAAACAAGAAAACCAAAATTTGAAGGGTTGAAAGAAGTAGATGATCAACTGAGGGGGATTGCAACAAAGGCAAGCATTATCTATTCAATTTAGGAATAAAATAAAATAAAATCATGAGCTAAGCATTATCTATTCAATTTAGGATACATATCATTAGTTGTTGTAGGGAACACATCCTAACCCTAATAAGTGCTAAATTTGATCCGATCTACAGGCTCGAATTCGAGACCTAAATTAAAAATGTCCATAACCAACATGTTAAGTAATACAGACTATAATATCAAATCTTCCTGGAAAATATGGTAATCGCCATAATCATAACCACAAGAAAAAGAGCTACCAACTATTTCAATACAGACTATAATTCTCGCCCACCAAAGGAGACGCACATGTTTCTTAAGCGAGCAATAAAAAAGTTTTTCTTTTTTCTTTTTCTTCCTAGGTTACAATCATGATACAATTAAAAAGTCAAGTCAACACAAACATACAAAATTCACGAAAGAAAGAAAAGAAGTCTTCTTCAATTCATACCTTGTAGTTCGAAGCATTCAGACTCAGAACGATCCGTGAACCCGACAGCGTAATTCGGATCTTGAATTGCCCTCAAAATGTACTGTTTCTTAAACCCCGATTCGGGTACCACACACGCCTGCAACTCCGCAAATTCGTCGCTACCCCGGCGCACTCGCACTAGAATCGAAGTCTGTTTGTTCTTGAACGAATTGTGCAGAATCCTCTGTACACCACTCTTCCCGTTCTTAAACGGAGCCTTGTAGGACGGGTACGAGCCGGATCCGGATGAGGACCCGGATCCCATCACGATTTCCTCCACTATGTCACCCGTTTGGAGCATGTCGCCGGCCCACTCGTCGGCCTTGGAGGTGCCTTTTATGCAGTCTATGGAGAGAACCATGGGAGATTTGGGGTCGCGGGACGGCGTATCGGGAGGCGAATTTCGGTCCATGGTCATGCTTTCGGGTCGAAAAGGAGCGGCTTCCAATTTCAAAAGGGAATTGAAAGAAGAAGAGGGTGTTTGATCAAAGTTGTTGGAAATACTGAATCCATGAAAAAAGGATCATTTTTTTTGGTGGAATGCTTGGTATTTATCGGGTTGATGGCGCCAAAAGTCAAAAGAAGGGGGGAGGTTGTTTTTGGAAATTGGATTCCAGGAATTTGAAAGGCAATTGCAAGAGACTTTGCGTAAGCTAGTTGACTCATTACTACTGGTATTCTTCTTTAATCAAACAAAATATAAAATTAATATTTTTATTCCGCTCCAGCTCTCACCATTTAGATCTATTACATTATTAATTTAACTGATATAACGATTTAACCGGTAATAAATTAAGTGCGATACGAGAGAGCGTTTTTGATTCAATAGTCAACATTTTCTTTCTTAGTCAACAGCAGATAGTAAAGACCTATTCAATCACATTGCACATGTAAACGCAACTCGTTTCTTAAACTTTCTTCGTATTACAACAAATAATTAAATGCTAATTATTGTGATTTCCCACCACACTCGAATCTTATTGGGGTGATTAAGTAATCTATTAACGTCAAGCTAACAACTTGACCATTAATTAATCACATCAGGATTAAGAATGGGTACTTGCATTTTCATTGTAATGAAAGAAATATTGTACATCAGGATGACATTTATGAATTTTCCTTCCCTACTGGAGATGTTATGCAGCTGGGGCTATTTAGAGACTACACGATCTGTTGTTGAAATATGGGTGATGGAAGAGTATGGTGTTGTTGAATCTTGGACAAAAACATTTGTCACCCGTGAGAGCCCCGTGGTATCGGACTCTCAAAGAGGAGATGATAGCTATGTCTGCGTGTATCGGACTCGTGACGGAAGTTACGACAGACTCACAACCAAACTAGTTATGCGCTCCAATGTACCTTGCTGTTATTGCAGTTCTAAAACTATAGTATTAATTAACAACCATATTATATATAATTAATATTAACAGAGTTCACAACTCCAGATGTGTCTATTACCTGCAAGTTGGAACGAAAAGACTTCTTCATATTGCCACACTTACACCAATGCAATATCATCTACCAAGGGTGGCTATGGATTACTTACTAAACCCATCTCTTCTTGGATGCTTCATCCTTAGATACAGATTGAGTTCGCCTTCTGATCTTCCTATGGTCACCCCCAGCTGACAGCTGCTTTGGCCTGAACGAAGAAAGTCCCATGGACTTTTGATTTGTCGTTATCTCTTTAAGAGGACTTGCAGATCTAGACATCGTATGTTTTTCCTTTGATCTGTCAAAATAACTTGGAGGCTTTGCTGGATTAGATTGCTGGCTTGCTCTTGAAACCAGGTCGAAAGAACTTGGAGGCTTTGCTGGAGTTGATTGCTGGCTTGTTGTTGAAACCAGGTCAAAACTCTGATGAACAACAGTCTGCTGCATTAAAAGCAGGACTTTCTTGTAAGTTCACAGAACTCGAAAAAGAAGAGGAAGGGACTACAATTAAATCGAAATGGAATAACCTGAACTTTCACAGGAGGAGAATCTGAATCCGAAGAGGAAGGACTGGTAGTACTGTCCATATCATAGACAATATTATCCATCATGAATGGATGGTCCCTGCTCTCAGAGACTGAGAAAGAGGAGGATGGTCTCCGAAGCCTTGTAAGATGCACAACCTGTAATAAATTCCATCATTAATTTATGGCATCATTACTAGAAATTCACAGGCATACTAATTACTTCTGCCAACATACCAAATTTGAACCAACTACACTCAAAAAAGGCCACAAATTCTGTTTCCAAATGAGAAGAATTTTCAACATACTTGATTATGGCTTGTACCCCGTAGAGAACCTAATTATTTTATTGGTTTTGACATCTATTATATAAGATAAGATTGGGGCATTACATCCTTGAGCACGGAATTCTTAAATTCAAAAGGAAGAAATGCAATAAGAAAACTATTTAAAATAAGAAAACAATATGATTCAAATAAGTAACAAAAAGGAAGATGATATTGTGAAGCATAAAAAGCTCCCCGATTTTCTACAGGACAGTATAGTTAATGCTAGCTTCTCACCTTTTGTTCTAATACCAGCATGTCTTTCTTCAGTCTTGTTATTATTGTGTTCTTTCTGCGTATAATGTCTTCTAACTCTGGAATTCTCTGTTGTCAGGCGGAAAATATATTGGTGAAAATCAAATAAGAAATCCGGTAACCCAGAGACAGCTGAATTATTACCTTTGAACCTGCCATATTAGCCGACTGAACAATAGTGCTCAGCTCCTTGATGGTGGCATCCTTCTCTTCGCACTCTTTCTTGAGACTGAACATGTCTTGGTCTATGGCAAAGTTGTCCATCTGCATTAGGATACGCCGCATAAATTCACAGAAAATGTGACCTCCACATATGTGAGTTATCCATTCTCTTTGCACTAGATTTCACCACCATAATGAAATTGCTCAAGGCAAAACGAAACAACAATAACAATAATGCAATAGCAGTTATCTCCAAATCTACTTAGTATCATAAAGTTCAAATATTAGAACTGCAACACTTGATTATGTACCTTGTAAGGTCATAAATTCCTAAGGGACAAATTTTGTTTGGACCTTTCCCTCTAATTTTTTTAGCAACAATCCTCACAATAGAAAGTACTTGGTTTTTGCTGAATGTTCCCTTACCTGGAGTTCTGTGGTAGATGTGACACTAGAAGCCCAATCTGAAAGATCTGACATGCGCCGTTCATCTTGTTCCACTTGATTTATATAAGGCATTTTATACTCCAGCACCTCCTCTCCTCTAGACACTTTAACAACAGAGTTCCCCTGCCACAAAATAGACAAAATGAGAAAGGAATCTCTTGTCGTTCACCGTTAGCAAATGAATGCCGAAAAGCCTCAAACTTGTACAACGTACACAAAAATCAATTCTCACCATCAATCCAGCAAACATGTCTTGGTGTTGATCACAATGCCAGCAACCACAATCCACAAATTTAATTTTATCACAACCAAAAGTATCATTAGATAATGATTCAGTGCCTTTGCTAGGTAAAGAATTGGCCCTTGTTCCAACCTGGTTGTTAATGTTGCTCATCTGCTCGCACAGACAGTCCAGTTTCATCTGCATGCTTGACAGAACCTGATCCTGGAAAAAGTTACAAAAAAAATTGAAATTTAAAGTTTTCAAGTTCTTGCTCATGTTAAAGTGAGTGAATCCTAAAATGTGTCTGCAACATTGAATTCCTGAGAATTTAGGAAATTTGAAAATCCAATGACAGTTACAAAACAACCCCTTAAAATCAAATTGCATTTACAAAAGAAACCCTTTAATTAACACAAAACCCAATCATAAAATCACAACTATGAAAGCAACAATAAAGAAACAAACCCAACTCAACAACTACAAACTTGGTCCAAGTAACAAAATGGAATTAAAGAACTTAGAAAATAAATATAGAAGCATGGCACAAACAAAAATCATGCATTTAGAAAACTTAAGGAAACCCATCAACAGAAACAAGAGATTAAATCGAACCCATTTCCTAATTGACACTATAGAATCACTGACCCTGAGCTCGACAGACTTCTTGAGCTGCGAAATGATCCGGTTCTTTTTGGATTCGGCAACAGCAACGCCAATTACAGCAACAATGAGGAATCTTTGAACGGGACTAAACAGTTCCCACCCAATAGCTTCTTCGCGGCTCAAGTTTCCTCCAATGGCTTTCGCCGAGCTGGCTTCTTGGGCGTTTACAAGCCTGCCTTGGAGTGACACCCAAGACAGGCGCCGAGAAGAGGGAACTGGCCGGCTCGGCGTCAAGTACTGGCTGGAGAGCCGGCGAGAGGAAGGGGTTGGCATAGGAGAAAGAGTAGAGAGTGAGACTAGTGAAGGAGGAAGAGCTTGAGCAGAGCCCATTAGCGGGTGGTCTGCTTCTTCTTCCATGGTTGAAATGGAAGAGAGGGGGCGTGATTTGCAGCAAATTTTAGGTTGTTGTTTATTTTATTTATTTGGGAAATATCAAATATGAATTCAAATCTTGTGATTGAGAGGGAAATATTTGAATCGTTGTATTATGGAAGGTGAACGTTACGTTGAGATACATTTGAATCTTGGCTAGGGTTTTTTTTTAAATCCAATTATAGATTTATTCTAACCAAAAAAAAATTATGAAATTTTACCATTTTAAAATTTCTTAAAATTTCCTGCTTTTATATTATTTCATTTTTTTATAGGTTAATAATGCCAAAGAAAAAAAAAACACCAAACATAAAATAGATTATACAAATAAGTTTCAATATAATGGAAAAAAAGAGAATGATTGTACTAAGAATTTTGTTTTTATACTATCTTTTGCCTTACAATTTTTATTGCTCGGGCGGTTTAAATGGTATTAAATTTACATTTAGTTTTAATTTCAATACTTGAACTCGAGATTTTGGTTAACTTAGAACTACTTCAAACCAATCGATCTGCATCTATTTTGATGATATTTATTTAAGCCTTTTTATTTTGGAAAGTCCAATCTAAAGAAATGAAAACCAAAAAAAAAAATCAATTAAAATGTTCTTTTTAATTGTAAAAATATAATAGCTATAGATAACTTATAAAAAATTAAAAAATAAATTAAAAAAACTATAGATAAGTAACTAATTAATTGGATAGAGAATCAATAACTAAGAAACAAATTAAGTAGATCATACTTAAATGTTTTCCATGAGTTTTATGAGGTTTACTAAAAAAATGTGTTATGAGGAAAGGGTTAACTCGGTAAATAATTGTAAAAAGCATGGTAGTTTCACAAACCAAGACAACAAGAGACCCAAATCCGCAAAATGCAACTAGTTTAGGGGCCAAAACGTAATTTAGCCAGATGATGAAAGTAAAATTGCGTTTCCAGTTCCACTCTCGGATCTTCCCATATCACCTCTAAGGCTCTAACCCATCGTCTATCCCACCTCCGCCCGCCACCATCTCCACAATCTTATACCCATCAAGGAATTGATAATCGCGAGATCGAGATGGGGAAGCAACCAGTGAGAATGAAGGCTGTTGTCTACGCTCTATCGCCCTTCCAGCAGAAGGTGATGAGCGGTCTGTGGAAGGATCTGCCTGAAAAGCTCCACCACAAGGTCTCTGAGAACTGGATCAGCGCCACCCTCCTCCTCGCTCCTCTCGTCGGAACCTATGCGTATGTCTCCAATCTTATATATCATTTCCATTTCCGATTTCATTATTTATCGCAAACCCTAGTCATAGTATTATACCTAAATGGGTATTGTGGGAAGGAGGTCCCCTAACATACTAGTTTTGAACCAAAAGTTTAGTCCTTTGGATTCAATTGCATAAATTTGACATCACAGACCCTATTGATAGGACTATAGCTAAATGGGTATCGTGGGGAAGGAGGTTTGCTTACATAGTCGTCAACCAAAAGTTTAGTCCTTTGGATTCTATTGCATAAAATAGTTTGATGGGAATTTACAATTATTTGCCTGTGTGGTGTTTTTGGTAACAGTTGTATTATGACAGTGGAACTGCTCTTCTCCTTCTGTATTTGTTTGTTGATATGCCTTTCTTTTTAACATTCTGCAAATAGAGTTACTCTTTTGTAAAGTTTGTTCCTGGGGATGTTGAATTTAATTTATTTTCTTTCTGTAAGAGTCTTATAATGTGTTAATTCGTTTGATTTTGTGTGTGAGATAGTTAGCCGTGTCTTTGTTTTCATTTATTTGTTGCAAGACCTTAGTATTAAAGTATCCTCAGGAAAAAGTATAGGTTACAGTCTCCATAAATGATATAAACGAGCAGTCCACTTCATTTGTGCTAAGAAGTTTTATGTTTCTGATTGGAAGAATGTGTTTTCTCTTAGGGCCTCGTAGTGAAAAATCAACAATTTTTTTGCTACATCTAAATATTAGATATCCTATTTGTGTACCAAGTCTTAGAATTTTGTGTGCATGGTGGACCTTCTCACCACTTTCCTTGTTTTAGCTCAGTAATTTGAGCTAACTATGCCTTATGTTCCTTGCCTTGTCTATCTTGCAGCTATGTTCAAAACTACTTGGAAAAGGAGAAGTTAGAGCACAGGTACTGAGATCATGTGCGTGGTCGAAGATGCTTTTTGTTGAAGACTTCATACCTTTTCATTTTTTCTTTCTTTTTGCTACCAGCAAATAAGCTGAATGGTATGGCTGTTAACTGCTGTTGCAGCCAAAAAAGCTTGGTAAACTGTTGTTACAAGTTATTGAACTTTTATTAGCTCATGTTTAAATCTTCCTTGCCCTTCATATTTTGTGGTTTCGGATACTATTGGCCATTATCAGAAAACAGCTATTGAATGTTCTATTTAATCTGGGATGGATCTGTCATGTTTTATACCAAACCAGGCTCTGAGGTCTACCTTACTGTTTGCTATCATCCTTCATTGACCTTCCCTTGTGTTTATTCATTGGAGATTGACATGCTATTTAATAAGGTCAGTGTATGCGTATTATGATTCGGGAAGCATTGGAAACATGAAGAAATTTCATATGCAATAAACTGATAGCTATGGCAATAATCTTCATTATTCAGATGCAACTTAATAGTTTATGAGCATGTTAATGGTTGTGTTAGTTTAGAATAGTTGTTGATTGTTTCATTTGAACGCTTTTGTTTGCTGGCTGATTGCCCCTGATTAATTTTGGTTAGAGAATTTACCATTGATTAGTATACTCGAGGTTTGAAACACATTATTGAATATTAAAATGTGCAAACAAATCTTATTAGAATTTACAATTGAGGCGATGGTTGAAAGGTGAAGCATGTCTCTGCATGTTAAAATGTGCAACCTATGAACAAATCTTAAGTTGTAAAGGTAGGGTTGTTGACGTCATATTGTTGTCATACCATCCATTCATAATCATTAGCAGTGCTGGATGGATGTTTCCAGCAAATGATGACCAGTACATGCATGTTATGTGCTCTTCATTTCACCATGTACTGGCTGTTCATTTTCTTGCTGTGATTTGAGATATAAATAGCTTTGGGCAGCCAGCTTGATTATGCCCTTTTAAGAGATTGTTTGGTGGAAAGCCAAGATTAAATTAACTTTAGACATTCCATTTGGTCGCCTTTGAAATACTGTGGGTGGAAGCTTAACTTTGTGTAGTGAATGTGATGGTCAATGTGATTTAATAGTTAAATACTTGATTTCTTAGTTGGATGAAACCCTTTTTGTACATGAAATTTCTCTTAGATTTGTGTACCTTGCAGGGGTATGATAGAATCTTGATCATTTGGGTGAGAATTAGGGCATTGAAGTCATTGTTCCTTTAATCATCTTAATTTGCAAGTCTCTTCTTTTAACATCCTCATTTCACTCATCCTTTCATTTCGCTTGACAAATGGAAGATTCTGAAAGGTCATTGTAGGTATTTGTTTGGGAGAAACTCATGATGTTTCTTCACCCAATCTTCAAGTTGTTCTTGTTGCTTGAGCAAACCTGCATACTCTACTGCTACCTTAACATCCAAGACCAACACCATGGTCTCTACAGTTAACCCCCACAGCCTGTCAGCCATCACCATTGGAGTTGAGCACAACGAAACACCAATGCACTTTGGTTCTAGCCGCGGCCAGATCGAAGGAGTGGGGGCTGAGGCCTCCATCTCGTTGCAGTGAAAATCTTTGTGACTACACCTTTTTTTAACAGCTTGCGACTATACCCTCAAGGCAGTAAAAAAAATCATCTTTTTTGTTTAAAAAAAAGAACTTTTTGGATGCTGAAGTCAGCTATGACGTGGTAAACACTTCCTTCCTTCCTTCTCCGAGTTTGGAGAGTTGGACAATGACCGGTGCGGTTTGGAGCCAGCTGTGCCCGGTTCACTTTCCCCACCACCCACCTTCATCTAATGACCATACTAACCATACTGAATTCCAATATTTTCTTTTCTTCTTTACCTTCAAACAACAATAACAACATAAAATTAAATATATACTCCAATTAAAAAAACATAAGAAAGATCTAAATTAGATCCATATATATTTTTAAACTCATTAGACTATAACTAATTTTGTTCGAATTGGCACATTAAAAAATAAAATATTCACAACAGGTAATTTCATTATACACGAGAATTGAAACTCGTAACCTCAATAACTAGTATTTCTGAAACAGTAACAATCAGTAGGTTTAACACTAAAAAGTCAAGTAAAGTGTACAGTAACATTCAGTAGCAAAACGACATTTATTGGAAACCAAAGGGAGTAGTTTAAATTGCTAAAGTCACACTTTATGGTTTTTGTATTTTTTTTTCCGTCTTGTTTGTATAATTTGTGAAGAACAAACGTGAAGGTTTTTTCTTTTTCTTGTTTTAATAGAAAAGAATAAAAACTAAAAAAAGTGTGAAATCTTTGTGGTTTCCTTATTTTCATAAGAAAGCATGTCATCTAATGAGGCCAAGGATGAGAATGTGTGGTGGGGGGAACTTGCAATTTGCATATTAATGTAAGGTAGCTTTCACACTGTGTCGCCAACAACCTCAAGCTTTTTCTTCTTCTTTTTCTCTTTTTTTCTTTTTTTCTTGTATTTCAGTTTTTTTAAGAAGAAGAAGATGATGATTTCGTGTTGGGTAGTTCATCTAACTACTTGATTTGATTGCCTATTTAATGTCATTCGGAAAAAGAAAAAATACGTAAAAATAAATGAATCCACAACGATAAAACTAATTTATATTCTCACAAACGAATGTTATTTAAATAAAACTAATTTCTTTGTTTATCTCATTCGCTAAGTAACAAAATTTGATATCAGGGTGTAGCACGGATAGATGGATGACCGGTTGTCGAAGCTATAAAAAATAATCCTATCGTCTAATGTACAATATAAATTGTGTAAAGTGGTAACATGGTCGAACTCAGGGATCAAGGGCAAAATGCTTACTTCAATGTATGACAAAAAACACTAAACCGAAACAGTACCAGAGGAGAAGTTTTGAGAGGTTGTTTGACTGACTATTAATTAAACTAAATAAAACAGAATAAAGTAAGGTAAATAAAGATATAAAATTGATGAGAAAAAGTTCCTAGCAAAGGTCTATTTCTGGTTGCATTTCAGTCAGTCGGTCATTAGTGCAAAAATGTTCTACTCCTAGTTCATAGATATGCTATAGGGACCAGGTGCGTTTAGGTCCCCTGCCTTCCTTCGTAAGAGAAGTTATCCCAAGGTACGTTTATGAGATAACCTTGACACTTCGCCGTCCTCTAAGCTTATGGAGACAATACTCAGAGGCACATTAAGAAGAGGAAATACACATCTAGGGCGAGACACTCAGTACGCTCGAGACACTATCCTAATTGGTTATTTATCCTAGTCATATTGGACCAGTAACCTGATGACTCTGATCTAGTTGCCTACTTTACTATGCAGCATCACGTTAGTTATTACGACATAGATGACCGTAATTATCTAGGATTAATTATTAGTTGGCTAGACCTTTAACTGTTCCTAGACAAATTGACAAGAAAGCGATAAACAAGCAAATGCCAACATGGAGTTTATTAGACTCAATTAGACCTCACAACTAACTTTTGCAACCTTCGAATAACCTTTACTAGGAAAGAAGGGTTTAGTCACTCATACTTGAAGATAAATAAACAAGAGAATTAAATTGCATAAAAGGGAAAGGAAGAAAATACCGAAAAGTATCAATTAATACCGACCGAAGCTAAAGCTCCGGTTTATTACAAACTGGAGAGTGGACGCCGGAGGCGAAAGTACGGAGAGAACAAACTCTGAAAGTAGAAATCTCTCCTCGTGAGAAAAAAGGCACACCTAAAACCCTAGTTATCTAAATTATTTAAAGTAAAAATACAGAAGAGGAAATCCCAAGTCAAAGGGAACTAAAATGGAAAATAACTAAAAAGGAAATCGTAAGTAAACTAAAAGGGAAATATATCTTCCGCTGAGCTAGGGAAAGCGCGGGAATAAATGATCGGATCCAGAAGATATCTTCGCTCGAAAGTTTCTTTTTCTGCGTCGGTCTTCTCAATTTTTGTGATCCACTAGCTGCAAGGCCTCGACGCTCGGCATCCGTCAGATTCTGGCTGAAAGTGTGTACTTCTATGATTTTTCTTCTCTAAATCCCAATCTGCAAAAAGAAAAAAAAAACAGAAGCAAATTAGTAACATTAAGATTGAAAATGGACTATAATAGGAAATAAAAAATATGCATAAAATATACAGTATAAAATATCACGTTGGCTATAATAAATTAATAATTGGGGTTGAGAAAGTAAGAATTAGTGATTGCCTCATGATTTAAGGATAGGCGCATATTAAATGATCGATGGGGACTAAAATGGCAAAGGACAAAATGATTGAATTTCAGGCCACGCCACTCAAATCTCTAATGGGTTATTATTATCTTATGCAAATACCCAACAACTTATTACCATTCTTTTCTCTGATTGTGAAGTGGAAGTTTACAACATGATACGTAAATAAGATGAAAGAACTGACATTACTTAAATAAAAGGCAGCTTTTTTCTTTTTTTTTACCATAATTCTAGAAAAAAAATAATAATATATCTCAATTAAGGGCTAATTTTAAAATCAAACTATTAACTAAAAAGAGACAAACCCTCGGATTAGAAAAAAGACAATATTGACCTTTAATTGAGAGAATTATCTAAATGTAGGTTCCATGTACACAACGAGTCATTGGCATGGATAGCAGGATAGGTATAGTGGAGCACAGATGTGTAGAATGTAGACAGAAGTAGCACAATAAAGAAAAGTGGAAATGGTTGACGTACAGATAACTTTCTAAGAAAGGGAACTCTAACGCTGCACAGCAAATCTCTCTAAATAAAATTAGGTCCAAATTGGGAAAAAACACATTCTCTATCTAACTTCCAAAAAAAGAAGAAAGAAGTATTTTTTTTTCATTAACTAGTAGGAGTGTTTATCCTTAATACGGGTTTCACGTTCGAGTTTGAAAAATAGAGAAATTATATTGAGAAATTTATCTTTCTAAACCTAATCATGCTCGAATATTCTTAGTTTTTTAACCAATACCAAAAAGATTGGGAAAAAAATGTCTACATACCAGTTTGATTAGGTATTTTATGGAGAGGTTTAATTTGCTTTTCCCATCAAATTTGCATCAGAAAAAAAAGAAGAAGTAGTCCCATCTGTTTCCTACCTTACCTTGCAATCATATGGGAACATCTCATACCAAGTTGAGTGGATTGTGTTTCATGTACATTACAGCAGAGTTCCAGATATGAATGGTGGAGAAACATAGATAAAAGTTTTGCACTTTATGTTGCTACTACTTTTCTTCCCAAAATTGCACATCCACATCAGAGAGTTCACTAGGAAAAGGCAAAACCTACAAGAAGGTTGAGGAGATGTGTAAAGTGCCGTGGTACAAGTGGTTTGATATTCTCACCTTTTAAAATAAAAATTGCTAGCTCGATTATTGTTTATAGAAAACGACCTGCTAAAAATACTTCATCTTTTAGTGGGCTAACCCGATATGAATGTAATTTTAGGCCATTAGATTTAGGGATATCATGGTTCAAATATAAACCTGCCATTAGTTGCATGGTTAAGCTAGACATTTATGTAGCAAGAATATAAACACATAAACAAGTAGTTAAACTATACAACCTGCTTCCTATAGAATTGCATCAATGTTACAGATGGCTGGTTCGATCATTGTTTATTATGAAATTACTTATTGGAAACACTTTCCTCCTTAATGAGTCAGCCCGATGCAAACTAGATTAGTCTTAAATCAATAGACTTAGACGTGTGTCGATTAAGGATAAACCTGTCATTAATTGCATTGCTAAGCTAGACGTCTATGTTACAACAACATAAACACACAAAGAAGTACTTAATACAACCTGCTTCCTATAGAACTGTACCAATGTTTTAGTGGATTGAAATTGGACCTAGGTTGCTAGTTTCATGATGGAAGAACTTACTGGATAAGAGCACTTTATTTCTAAGTGAGTCAACCCCAAACCAACGAGACTAATCTTAAGCCAGTAGACTAAAGAATACTCGTGGTTCAAATATAAACTTGCCCATTCATTGCATTGTTAAGCTAAACATTTATGAACATTAAAAGAAGTAGTTAAACTATACAACCTGCTTGCTATAGAGCTGCACCAATGTTTTAGTGGGTTGAAATTGGACCTTGCAGTCAGCTTTTTTCCCCACAATAAATAGCTAAATATAGATAAATATATGCATCTTTTTCAGTGCAAAAGAGAACCCATCTTTGCTTTACATCATCTTTTGCAATTTCTTATTAGTACCAAGCACCAAACTCAAAGCTTTGGCCTTTTTTTCTTTTTCCCACTTTGTGCAGTTATCTATAGCTGTTGCTCTACCTGTTTCTGCAAGTACACTTGGCACGGTTCTCCGCAAGTGTCTGAATCAAGAAGGAAAAAGGAAATGAATGCAATGCAAAGTGTGCAATGATTCAATGGATTTTGATCCACGATTCTTTGTTACAACATACATACCTTGACTTGTCCTTGAAGATCTTTAATATAGTCAACAGCCAAATCCAACATGTCTGATGTGTTTGTTTGCTGTACATTGGAATTAAATTGAATCTGAGATCATACCTGTGGAAAAGGAAACAAGCACAAGAATTTGAATCTGTGATCATATACCTTATCCATGTTGGGTACAAGATCTTGCAACTTCCTCATGCGGTCACTAATTTTAGTTCGTCTCACCTGCATTAAATAGTTCATACGAAAAGATCAGTAAAGAGAACAGAAGAAACAAGATCTTGCTCAGTGGTAATTACTGCAATGGTTAGGTTTCTGATTCGAGTCTCCTTACTAACGTTACTATCTATGGCAAATAAAAGAATGTTACTTTTGTTTACCCTTTCGGCAATGCTTCTTGGATGAGTGGCACAACCGCGCTTAGCTCGAATCTTACAAGGAACAGAATCTTGATACTGCAAGAACTTCTCAATGGCTGAAAATTCCGCTGAGGTTTTAGGCAAACTCAAATGATGAGCTAACATAGGAGGAGGTTTTCCAATCTCTCCACTCTGTCCACCAAGAATCACAATACAATTACAACCCAGAAAAAAATCCTAAACCAAAACCTATAGCTTCCAACCAGTCCTGTTTTGACCTAAACGTTCTAACTTAGCTATAGAAAAGATAAGATTGGATAAAAGAATGTGGTAATCCTACCTCAATTTCAGCTGCATTTAGACCAGAAAGTGAAAGTGTTCTATCCTCATCTTTAAGTCTCTTTGCACTAGCAGGCATGATTGACGAATCGTCCCAAGTTCTGATCGGGAAATTGTTGACGAAACTATTGCCACTAGTTTCACCAAAACCACCATCATCTGGAATATTATTTTCTCCCATGTTCTTGTTCTCCATCTCTGCAATTGGACTCATGCTTCCTAAAGAAGTATATGTTGTTTCTCTATTTCCTCCTCCAAAATCTGCCCCCATGCCTGTAAGCACAGCATATCCTGCCAGTTTGCAGCAAATAACACATTTTGAATACAACAAGCAGAAATTTCACATCCATGTTGTTACTTAAGAACCATAAATCAAGCAACTTGATCAACTTGATTTATTATATATTAAAACTCTTTTATATCTTGTTTTCAAAATTTGTTTAAGTCCCACTTGCTAGTTGGAATGATTGGTAAGCAGAAAAAAACTGCAAAGAACTGTCAATTTGTAAACCCAAGTTGTCTGGAGACAAAAATCTTCATTAACTAAGTTCTAGTTCCTTTTCCTTTTTTTACTAGTTTTTCCTTGCACATCAGAAATCAAAAGTACTCCTTCATTGACCATGAGGAAGAAAAACAAAAAAAAAAAACTTTAAAACAGATTTCATCTGAGATTGGTTTCATGAAAAAAAGAGAGAAACAAAGAACATACCATCTTCAATTTCAATATTTATGTTGGAGAAAAGCCCTGCAGGTGAGCTACTATGTCGAACAAGATTCGTATTATTATTTCCTCCACTCATCTTAATCTGTTGAGGCAACCTATAATCCATTCCACCACCTGGGTTCTGGTCTGGCAATGGAGGTTTTTGTGGGTTTCGATAAAAACTCTGTGATTGAGTAGAGAAATTCCTCTGCTGCTGTTGTTGTTGTAACCTTGAGTCATTATTACTGTGTCTCTTATTCATTGAACCCAACATCTGAGTTTGCTGGTGAGCTTGTTGAGAATCTCTCTTGTTCTCGCTGAGATTTTGATTCGATACTGTGTCTAAATTCCCACTAGTATTCGCCAAGAATCTAGCGAAAATTCGTTCTGTTTCTGGACTTGATGGCCTATTGAGGAACTCTTCACAGAAGTCTTTGTCCAATAAGTGTGAAAAATAGGAACTTGGTGCAGATTGGTACCTCGACAACCCAGAATTCATCTGTTTCTGGTGATGCTGTTGCGGTTGATGGTGAAGGAAATGCTGCTGCTGCTGCTGAAGATCTGATGACTCCATTTTTTCCCCGTTATTCAAGAATCTAACACAAAATTTGAATCTTTCTGTTTGAGAATGATTTTGGGTTGTTTCTCTCTCAATCAGACCAAGGAAAGATGCTCAGAAAAGAAGAGACAGAATCAAACAAGTCCATGTGACATGGTTTTAAGTATTAAAAAAAACAGAGGAAACAGAGCAAGTACAGAAACCAAAAAGACCAAAGAGAGCTAATTCTGGTTGAATTTTATCAGCAGAAACCAGCAATAACTATCAAATCTGAAAGCAACCCACTTTGCTAATTTTGAATCTGAAAAAAAGAAAAAAAAACCACTCAATCCAAAAAGAAGAAGAGGATAACATTAACCACAAAAGAGGAAACCACTCACAAAAGAAATAAGAATATAAAAAGAAAAAACAACAATTACTACTCTGTCTCTCTCTCTCCAAATCTTGTCTACTGAATCTTTAAGATGCTGCAAAAGGGTGGTGGTGTGGCGGTGGTGATAGTGTTGTGGTGTTGTTGGTGGTGGTGCAATAGAGTGAAGAGGGAGAGAGGTTGAATTTTCATTATTTTATTTTAGAAAGGAAAACAAACCATTTTCTTTATTGAATTTATAAAAGCCATTTTCTCTCTCTTTTATGTATAGTTTTTCATCTTTTAGCCAAATAGAAGTAACACAGACCAAACATTAGACCGTCATATTTGGGTAGATTGCTTTCACGTGATGACATCAATGCCACTAATGTCAGCTTGTTATTACCAAAGAGCCACAAGTGTAAGCGGACACAATACTAAAGAGATGACTCTCTTCTTACCCTGTTTGGGAAAAAAGGAAATGATCTCCAAATAGCTAGTACATGGTTTTTTCCTTAATAATGTTTTATTTATCTAACGAAGATTAATTTTATTTAAGTATTTAATCCCAAAAATCGGCATATATATTCATTCCTAAAATGCCACGAAAAAAAAACTTTATAATTTTATTCGTGTAATTTTTTGTTTATTTTATTTTGCAATAGGACCAAAATGTACCATGTGTAAGTCCTCCAAATCAGTCCACCTGCTTAAAATGTCCATTTATTAAAGAGGTGCCTTGTTCTGCGGGTCATGTAACATGTGCACTGCATGATTGGATTCTGAGCTTTAGTACTGGAATTGTTAGTCAAATTTAATTTTCTCCTTCGTAATCCCTTAATTCGATTACCGCATTAATTGTCGACTATCCAATATTTGAAAAAACCTTCATTATCTGTGTTTTTAGGTCAAATGGCTGCAACTAATATCTCAATTATTATTATTATTATTGTTTAAAAATCGATCTCTCAATAAAAGAAAAAGAAAGAAGGTCTGCTGTCATATGGGGCCCACATGAGTTGAGTATTTGGATTTTGGGTTCCCGAATCACGCTTGGGTAACGGTGGCTCAAGGGAGTCCCAGTTTCACGGAACAATAACCATTTTGAGTTCGGACACATTTTTTTATAAAATGATTGATTTTGAGTTTTCAAAGTGTTCCTGATCTTCTTATCCTTTGCTAGTTTTTTTATTTCTAATAACATCAGTTGCGATAGAATGATAAAAAATAAAAAAAGCGTCATCTAATTTAGCTCGAATTTCAATTTTTAAAATAATTTTTATTAAAGTACGGAGGGAGTACTAATAATTATCCAATTAAATTATAATACATTATCCCATCACATCCGAACAAATTACTTCATTGGTTTGATACAATATAAAATCCAAAAACATAATTTAAAAGCATGACATGTTAATATCATATGACATAAAGAAAGCATGGCTTATTAATATTTAATATAACCCGAATGATACATACTGGACCCGTTTTCTTTTATCATACGGGCCTCATCCCACACGTATGCAAATCATAATTTCTTACGTCACCTCTGTAATTAAATTATTTGCTATTATTCCATTGAATTTGATAAACACGGTATGTAATGTTGATCTATTTTCCTTAGACAATAATTAAATTTGCAGTTTGAGGGAAAGGGATCCAATACATTTGCTTAAATTTTGATGTAAGTAATTTATTGATTATCTTATTGGTGTTAAATATAATATTACGAATTCTAATTTAGATTTCAATCTCACTCGGTTTATAAAAAAAATAATGTTCAGCTCCATTTAAAATTTAATCGTATCGTTAAATTTATGAAAAAGAAAGTATATGTAAATATAGGAGTCTTCTAAATTTTGGTGAATCAAAATTTTATTTTCATACAGGGGTTCGACCATTTATTCTCAAAATAATTTATTGTATAAAAGATGCGAGTCTAATTTAATTATAGATTAATGACACTTTTAGCTCTGTACTTTTTTTTTAAGCTGAAAAATATATGGAAAAAAATCACGCTAGCGATGTGCTACATAAAAGAATTTGAATCGATATTCGAAAATTTAAATTCTAGGAAGATTATAAATTGATCCCAAATTATTAAAAATTGACTCTAATGAGTAAAAATTTAGAGAGTTATCACCCAAATTAAAAGGGAAAAAGAATTCCCTTTACTCTTTGATTTTATTTAAAGGAGTTTCTTTACTTTAGAATTTACATAAACCAACCATTTATTATCAAAGTTTGTTTGCTTTAGTTCTTGTCGTCCCTTTATATCTAACTTTTGTTCAATAATGTGTTGGTTTTCCATTTTTTGGTTTTTTTTCAAGAAAAAATGAAAAACTTGTTCGAATGATACTTAATAGTATCCATTTATGTTCTTTTGTTATTGAAAGACCTTGTTTTCTTGAACCATTTATTGTGGGTTTTTTTTATGTTGATTTTGTCTCCTTCTGCCTGCCTTCATCCTATCTTCCTCATTTCCATTCACACCCACAACCATCACCTCCCTCCTCCTCCTCCATTCACCCTCTCTACTTCCTTCTCTACCTCAACCTCCCTCCTTTACAACCACCACCATCATCACCTTCCTCCTTCTCCAGCCACTACCTTCACCTCCTTCCTTCTCTACCCACCACCACCTCCCTCCTCATCCAACCACAACCTGCACCTCCACTTCAGTTCGTCATGCTGCCCTCTCTTCCACCCACCACCAGCTTCAAATTTGATTTAATTTTGGGTTATTAAAATTATAATTCTATGCTAGATTAGTGAGGACGGTGAGTAGATGGGTTGATCTAGTGGGACTGGTGGCTGTCAAAGGTCGGAAATGGCAGACGGTACTTGAGGTAGTAGGTGGTGGGCAAAGGGATGAGTCACTGGTTGGTCTTTTGGTGAGGGAGATGGATCTGGTGTTGTTGTATGGTGACCGTGATAATTGGTGGTGGTGGAGATTAATGTTGTGAGGGGAAAGCGACACTTGTGGAGGTGGCGGATCAAATTATAAAGGATGGTGATTGCACGAACAAAGGAGAGTCTAATTCGGTACCAAAAGAGGTGAGAGGATTATCGGGGATAAGTGATTGATGGACGGTGCAAATTGTTGAAATCTTTTTAGATGAAGGTTTTGTGTTAAAAAGTTTTCCTTAAAAAATAAAAAAATTAAAAGATAAAAATCGTTTTTGTTTTTAAGGAAAAAAAACAGAAAAATGGAATCGATCCCAGTTAAGGTTCGACCGAGATCTTGGAATTGGCATAAGTTCGGCAGCGGATCATGAAATCTTGGTGATCTTCTCTATCTAATGAATGGGGAGTCCGCTTTGAAATCGTCCGCTCTACAACCACGCCCGAGTATATGCTTCAAGAGGAATTACACAAGGGTAGATGATACAATAGAAACCTCTAGTAAAATGCTCGCCTGTAACCCAACAGATAAGGTATATGTACCATTTTAAGGATTGACGACTTACCCAGTCGCGATTATAAATAAAATTTAGGTAATCGTTCCAACTTTCACGTGTCACAAAATGATAAATGTGAAAAAAATAAAGGGAAAATAAAGAGATATTTTTTACTATTGGAAGATTTTTAATAATGAATTTTATTCCAATAATAGGAAACATTAAAAAAAGTTGAACATTGTTCAAAATTCGCTCTAAATTGTGTAGAACAAAAAAAAAAAATACTTTAATTTTTTTAATAATAAAATTAGGAAAAATTACAACAGTTCAAGAAAAAAGTTACTTACATATTGTTAAAAGCACACGTGTAACCACTACGAAAGGCGTGTCGTTTTGCGTAAACAACGAAACCGAATGCCTTTCGATTTCGTTTCTCCTTGGCGACCAAAAAACCCTAAAACCCAAATCCGACCCTCCCCTCCCCCTTCCATTCCATCTTCCTAACACTCAAAACTAACTCCATTTCATCACCGCACCATCGTTCTTGCCCAAGTTAGCAATTCTCAACCATCAATTTACAGGTACTTACGATTCTGCTAACTTCCTCTTTCCCGTTTTCTTATGGGGTAAATGAATGTATTTCCTGCTACTCAGCTTAGGTTTGAGAGGTAATGAGTATTTTGATATGATATAATGGAGAGATGAAAAGAGAGAAAAAATGATGGTGATTTAGTGTTTTTTTATTGATTACAGTATCTTCAACTACATTTTATATGACCCATTTTCTTATTTAGTGCATTGGACTTAGGATTTGTGATTACTTATATAGAGTAGACTCTAATTTGTGATTAGTTGGTGTAGTCTTCAAGTATTGTTGTTGGAATGGTTTACATTGATTCATCCATTGTCAACGTTTCTTCTTCTTTTTTGTGCTGAATGCTATGATTTCTTACAGTTTTGTGCTAATTTTAGGTTTCTGAAAAAGTTAAGGTATTTATTGGAATGGGGTCCTTAAGGCAAGAATTCCTGTTGCCAACACTGGAAGTGATTTGAGGAAAAATGCTTATGGTTGGTTTTGAGATTGGTCACAAGCTTGATTTGAATCTTCCTACTGCAACCATGGATGCTAGTGTTGTCCCAGACAGTGCAGTTCTGGAACCACGTGATGATATGGAATTTGAATCGCATGAAGATGCTTATTCATTTTACAAGGATTATGCCAAGTCAGTTGGGTTTGGTACAGCGAAATTGAGCAGCCGGAGATCTAGGTCATCGAAGGAATTTATTGATGCAAAATTCTCATGTATAAGATATGGGAATAAGCAGCAGTCTGATGATGCTATCAACCCACGGCCTTCCCCAAAAATTGGTTGTAAAGCTAGCATGCACGTGAAAAAAAGAAAGAATGGAAACTGGTATGTTTATAGCTTTGTCAAGGAGCATAATCATGATCTTTTACCTTCTCAGGTGCATTTTTTTCGCAGTCACAGGGACGTTGATCCCCTTAAGAATGATGCTCGAGTTCGAAGGCGGAAGAATTTGGGGTCAGTATCCAAATTATTTTCTGCATATCAAAATGTTGATTGTTTAGAGGGATACATGAGAAATCAGCATGACAAGGGACGAAGTTTGATTTTAGAGGCAGGCGATGCTCCAATTCTACTCGAACTTTTCATGAATATGCAGGAAGAAAACCCAAAGTTCTTCTATGCTGTTGATTTGAATGAAGAGCATCGGTTGAGAAACTTATTTTGGGTTGATACAAAAGGCATGGAAGATTATAGCAACTTTGGTGATGTTGTTTGTTTTGATACTACATATTTCACAAACAAGTACAAGATACCCTTGGTTCTTTTTATTGGTGTGAACCATCATATTCAACCCACACTGCTTGGTTGTGCATTGATTGCAGATGAGACTGTTTATACTTATGTCTGGTTAATGCAAACCTGGCGTATGGCAATGGATGAACGATCTCCGCTGGTGATGCTTGCAGATCAAAACAATGCCATAAAGGAAGCTATTGCAGTGGTTTTTCCCCAAACGCGGCATTGTTTTTGTTTGTGGCATATATTGGACAAGATCCCTA
Organism: Viola odorata; assembly: GCA_963691705.1. Taxonomy (NCBI): domain Eukaryota; kingdom Viridiplantae; phylum Streptophyta; class Magnoliopsida; order Malpighiales; family Violaceae; genus Viola; species Viola odorata. Next base: position 65,932,625 of record OY829541.1, read on the forward strand.
GGCAGCTTGAGTATTTGAGCCTATGGCATGATAATTTTATGGCAAAGTTCAATAAATGTATTCTTAAATCATGGACAGAGGAAAAATTTGAAAAGAGATGGTGGAAATTGGTTGATAAATTTAACCTAAGGGAGGTTGAATGGATTCAATTGCTATACAGAGATCGGAAATACTGGGTCCCTACATTCATGAGAGATTTATCTTTCGCTGGTCTGTCTACAATTACCCGATCTGAAAGTTTGAACTCTTTGTTTGACAGATATTTGCACGCAGAAACATCAATAAGAGAATTTATAGAACAGTACAAGGTAATTCTTGAGGATAGGTATGAAGAGGAAGCAAAGGCAGAATTTGACGCATGGCATGAAGCACCTGAATTGAAGTCTCCGTCACCTTTTGAGAAACAGATGTCACTTGTGTATACACATGAAATTTTCAGGAAATTCCAGGTTGAGGTTATGGGAGCAGCTGCTTGTCATCTTAAGAAAGAAGCTGAGAATGAGACAACCACAGTATATTCTGTGAAGGACTTTGAAGATAATCAATCTTATATAGTTGAATGGAATGAATTAAAATCAGTTATCTATTGTTCATGTCATTCTTTTGAGTACAAAGGTTATCTTTGTAGACATGCTATTGTTGTTCTTCAAATGTCCGGTGTATTCAGCATACCCACTCAATACGTACTAAAACGGTGGACAAATGCCGCTTTGAGCAGGCATTCCCTTAGCACTAGACTGGATGAGGTGCAAACTAAGGTCCGTCGATTCAATGATTTGTGTCGACGAGCCATAATATTAGGTGAAGAGGGGTCACTTTCCTTGGAGAGTTACAACATTGCACTATGTGCAATTAAGGAAGCTTTGAAGCAATGTGCAACCATGAATAACTCTGTTGAAAATGATGCTTCCTCTAGCATCATAGGGATTGTTGAGGAAGAGAATCATTTCAGCGACGTGTTCAGAGACAGGGTGCCGGAACCTCATGTACCTAGTACAAACAAGGTCCCAAGAAGAGTTGGAGCTGGAAAGGTGAAGGAAAACAATGGAGAGCATGCAAATCGAAGTGGGAAGGTTGGTTAAGTTGATGGCCCGAAACTGTTTTCATTTGTATTTTATCTTCCTGCAATATAGTTTGATAGGTGGTACATTATTATTATTATTATTTTTGGTCATTACATTGATTTGTTCGTGTATGGAGCAGGTACCTAGGCAAGGAGATGTTACAGTGGGGACACATGATGGCTTCCACCTAATGGTTTGTGATCTCCCATCTTGATACCACATTAATGGCATGATGCATTCTTCCTTACTTAAATTGCTTTTTCATGCTTCGTGCAGGACCTGTCTGACCTGGGGCCAATTCAATCACATAACATGCTACCAGCACAGTTACAGAATGTTGTACCTACAATGTTTCATAATATCTCACCGACTCAGTTTCAAAACATGACATCAACACATTTGCATGAGACTCGACTTCCTCGGTAGTGAAATTCAACATCACATTGTAAAATTTTGTATATGATTAACAATTATACAAATGTAGGTCAGGGTATAGCTGTTTTGCAGGATGCAAACACTGGCCCAATCTGTAATGTATTGTGTTGTGAAGTTGGCTAAAAGAAATCAAATTTCTTCTTGTGTACTGACTCGAAGTAATGCGAAGGTAATTGGTGGTCTCCAACTTGTGTTTGCACAGTAGCTTAAGGTTTTCGCAGTCTGTTTTGTCTGCTGTTCTTAGAAAAGTAGCACAGGATGTGGGTTGGCAACAAAGTTCTACTTCCTCTGGGCTTATTCACAGGTCGAGTCACCACCTTACACTACAGTCAGAATGTAGAAGATTAGAGGGTAAAATATTCTAAAGTCATTAGAGCTTTGGGAAATCCTACACCTTGGTTCCTGACGTTTACGCGATCAGTAACTAACAATAACCCACCACTAAGGTCCCTGCAATCCTATACGTTATCTGATGCTTACACGAGCAGTTACAGTAACACACCGCTATATTTAAGGTTTATTTAACAAACGAACTTGTGATTTAACTATAAAATGGAGGTTTAATAGATTTATCTTATTAAAAAGGAAAAAAATATGTTTTAGACCATCTAGGTAGGTGGCTAAAAAGAAGCAAAAAGAGTTTCTAATGATAATGAGTTTGATAATTAATGGGCTTCAAGAAGAAGAAGAGGATTATGACCAGGCCACATTTTCTGACCAAAAAAAAGCTAAGCCATATTTGAAATACGTTTCTCCAGACTGCAAATATGACAACAAGGTGAAAGTTTAGGCTAGAAATCTAACTTGAAGCCCCCACAACCACCACCAGGTATATAGTACTAATATTTATAATATGATAAGGCTAAGGCTTGGGCTTGGGCCTTGGGCCTTGGGTTCGGCTCTTGAAAAGAGCGTGTCCTGCTAGAACTCTAGTAGGGCTAGGCCTAGGTAAGGTAAGGACTAGGCCTACTAGCTCATTATTCAGCTCCATATGATAACATTGATAAGTAAGGAGGGTTTGACTTTGAAGGTGGTGTTTGGCTTTGGTGTCAAACGGGCACTAACGGTTACAGGGGGACCGCGTGACTTTAGAATTACTAGTGTTCGGCGGGCATAACAAGATGGAATGGAACCGAACCGCTGAAAAAGTGGGAAGTAGCTAAGACTGTTAAATGCTTGTCTGTCGGGATCACATGCACAAATCCCAGGTTTGTGGCTCAAAGATGGAAATTGATCCCCAGTTATTGACTCCCTCCCCTACATACCGCCTACGCACGCACGGCACGGCTAATTAATTAGTATTTTGATAACACCAAAATCAGTTTATAGTATTAAAAGATTAGGCCCCGTTTACTTCGCAGAATTTTCAGTTTAAAAATTTGCTGTTTTTCTAAAATTTGCTGTTTTTCTAAAATTTGTAAATAGAATTTTCAAACTGGAAATCGCGTTTACTTCGTCACTTTTCCTGATTTGAAAAACTGGAAAACCTGTTTACTTCGTCACTTTTCCTGATCTGAAAACTGGAAAACCTGTTTACTTCGTCACTTTTCCAAATTATTGCAAAACTAAAAACAATTTTGTTCCAACAACTTGAATTTTCTCATTAAAAAAATCATGTTATTATTTCCTTCTATTTGCAAAGATTAACAAACTAATAAATATATTTGTAGGAAAATCTATTAATGTGTAAAACTAATAAAGTTGAAAAGAATGTAAAAAAATAAAGAATTTATACAATCTGATGGGCAAATCTGTAAAAACCAAAAAAGTACAAGTTATACACCTTGTCATTAATGTGGTTGAAAATGGACACGCAACCAATCAAGAAGAAAGTTTCTGTACTGGAAGATGATGGTTGAGGTCCATTGGATTTAGCCTGCTTTGATTTGATAATGATAATACTCGATTTAGGATGAGGGTGATTCTGTAATCTGTTGTGCTGATGTGGATTGTCTCGCTGGTTTTATGCCACCTGTAAAGCATTGGAGGGGATTTCCGGCGTAGAAGTTCCGACAATCAATTCAGTAAGCATGATGAAAATAGACAATGAGGGAGAACTATCGGGTGTGGGTAGGTATTTTGGCAGAGTTTTGGTATGCATGTCTCTATGTATATATATCTTTATGAAGGGATAATATGGGGTATTTATAACCTCGTCATGTGGGTCACCTTAAACACGTGTCATTCAGACTAGATCAGCTATTACCGATACCTGTCCCTTTTTCTGATAGTTTCCCTAGCATGTTGTACTAGTGGTATATTTACATGATGTAGTCGGTATGTTTAGTCTTGGCTATTGTTGAGTATATATACCGAAAGGTACATATATCAAGACTCCCCCATTACTGATGAATGTCGAAAATACTTTTAAGTTGCCTTATTTATATTATCGGATAATATCATCAAGAATCAAGATAGCATGGATAGATGACAGACCGATAGATCATAGATCATAGATGATGTGTATGTGTTTGTCTTGTCGAAAAAATCGACCTCTTGATTTACATCCAATAATTAAGTGGCCTACACATATAGACATCATCTTCAATATTCACCTTGGTGGTAGGGACCAAAGATTAGAGACAGTCAAGATTTGCATATGGCATGCAGGCTGCAGCTATTAAAATTCATCTTAATCCACATATAGATATATATTTTATATATTGCATTTATTTAAATATATTTTTATTATTTGCAATCCGCCAAGTAAATTCCATTAATCATTGAGTTTTACAATGAGATTGTTGCTAATTACTCCCTAAATTTAATTACATGTCTTTTTAGAAAATATTCATTAATTTCAAATTTATTTATTTATTTAATTCTTCAAATTTTTTATACTTATCTATTTAATCGAAATTTCAAATACTAATATGATCGATAATTTTTAATTAAAAATAGTAAAAAAAATATAAAAAATATAAAAGTATATATAACTCATTGGATTTCTCTGTCTTTTTAAACTTTATAATCTCTTCCCCATGTTGATATGTTCGTCCTCGATTATTAGGCCAGCCCCCTCTGTCTCTTCCCAACCCCAATCCTCCATGTGCGATGGCTAAACCCTAAAGCTATTAAGATGGAAAGATCCTTATAAATATAAATAACTCTAAATAGGAAATGTTTGGATAAAAAAATATCCGAAGTGATCGCATCTTATGTATTTACTAAATTGAATTAATCTAATATATACTCCCTCCGGTCCTCAAAGAATGTCTTTTACTATTTGCGCACGCATTTCAAGGAGACTGGATGATTCATCCTTAACGTACGTTCGAAAAAAAATACGAAATTTTTCGGGGTCAAATAATAAATCATCTGGCCTTCTTAAGATACGTACGCAAATAGTAAAAGACGTTTAATAGGGATAGAGGGAGTATTATTTATTAAAAAAAACTCTAAATAGGTATATCAAAACATGTTCAATGATCCCACCCCAACATACATGCAAATACAACAAAAGACTTTCACATGGTCACATTTATTTATAGTCTAGGGACGTGGCACTAATTTAGATCCTTCAAAAAAAAAACCATAGACAGCAGCTCCCTCAGATCATGAATCATCATCACGAACTTTCATGGAACCACAGAACCCACAAAGTTAGTTATCTTCCCGCAATCAAGCATCTCATTATGATCTAATTCCTTATTTTCTTATAAAAAAATAAACTTTGATGTTGGTATTACAGCCGTCTGATCTAGTAGAATTATTTTTTAGATTAGAATCTGAAATGTAAATTAAGGTAATGAATCTAATGATACTACCAGTCAATGATAGTGTAAGAAAATAATAATACCATGTAATAATTATAAGCAGATAAGGGACAGAATCGTCACAAAAGGAAACTGACACTGTCCTATTTATATCAAGAAGCCCCTTGTCCGAACATCACTCCCCTAGAAGAATAAGCCCATTAATAAAACCATGTCTATCTTCTCTTACCTTACAATACTGGTTCTCGCCGTCGCTACTTCCTCCGTGAACGGCTGCCTGCCGTCAGACCGAAATGCTTTGCTAGCTTTCAAGGCAGCTCTCCACGAGCCTTACTTGGGCATCTTCAATTCCTGGACCGGATATGACTGCTGCCACAACTGGTACGGCGTCAGCTGTGACCCGGAGACCAAACGGGTCGCTGACATCACCCTCCGTGGAGAGTCCGAAGACCCAATTTTTCAGAAAGCGGGTCGGACAGGTTTCATGAACGGCACCATTTCCCGTTCCGTCTGCAACCTCGAGCGCCTCTCCAGCCTCATCATCGCGGACTGGAAGGGCATTTCCGGCACGATCCCGCCTTGCATTACGTCGCTTCCGTTCTTGAGGCATCTCGATTTGATCGGAAATCGGATTTCCGGCGGCATCCCGGCTGATATCGGTCGGTTGCAACGGTTAACCGTGCTGAATGTCGCCGATAATCTCATATCGGGTCGGATCCCGCGGTCCTTGACTAAACTATCAAGCTTGATGCATCTCGATTTGCGCAACAACAAAATCTCGGGCCCAATCCCTTCGAATTTCGGGGATCTCCGGATGCTGAGCCGGGCTTTACTGAGCCGGAACTATATCAGTGGGGCCATCCCGAGATCCATTTCCAAGATATATCGCCTGGCCGATTTGGATCTTTCTTTGAACAGCTTATGGGGTGTGATACCGGCTTCTCTCGGTAAAATGGCTGTTTTAGCAACACTAAATCTTGATGCCAATAAATTATCCGGAAGAGTACCGGCAACACTGTTCACTTCAAGCATTGGTAACTTGAATTTGAGCAAGAATGGGCTCGTCGGATACTTACCAAACGTTTTCGGGCAAAGTTCTTATTTCACGGTGCTGGATCTATCGTACAACAATTTTCGGGGTCCGATACCGAAATCTTTGGCCGGTGCAGCTTACATCGGTCACCTAGATTTGAGCCATAATCATCTATGCGGGCGGATCCCGGCAGGTTCGCCGTTTGATCATCTTGAAGCGTCTTCGTTTACATACAACGATTGTCTTTGCGGGAAGCCGTTGAGTAAAGCTTGTACTAAGAAATCTAGGCGGGGAAGAAGAAGGGGTTGATAATGTTTCGGCCGATATGGCATGGTATAATGTGTGTTTCGTTTTGTTGTGTCGGTGTGTATCGGGTAATTAGGATTTGATTATACGATATAATATTGGGTGTTTAGAAACGCAGTTAATAGGTTTCATGCACGTGATTAAGTCTTGCATGAAATTGGAGATTTGGTGTATACTTTAAAGTTTAATCAAAAGCATCTTAATATTTGCTTTGCTTTGTCAAATATAAAAATGCCCCACATGATTTTGTTTCTCTATTTGTTTCTCTATGTTTACTTATATAATTATATCGTATATTTTTTTTGAATCAGATTAATTCACACCGATTTTTATCGCATATTTACTTATTGGATCAGAGATTGGGTACTTAAATATAGATTCAAGGCCCAAACATTTACTTGGTACTTGGTAGTATTATTGACCAAAAGAGGCTTCCATTATTATTGCTATTTTTCCCAAAAAAGTAACAGTAATGATTAATATTTCTAATATCTTTTATTTTCCTTTTTTTTTTTGAAAAAAAGATAACATTTCATTTATTTCATAATTTAAATTTAAATTAATGGTGGCCCACATTTGCAAACACCATCGTCGCACCAATTCTGGCGGTGGCCAACGCACCAGATCTTGTCGCACATTTGCTTGGAAGTGCATTGAGATGATAAAATGCCTTGGCCGTCGTTGGAAAACTTTGGTTGATCATCAGACGATATTGCCCTTCCTTCACCTGCATAATACAATACATATAACACCAAATAGTTTTGATTATAAACGTTTCGATCCAACAATATTAATGTTTCTTTTTCCTAAGTGAGTGTTCTCTTTCCAAAATTTAATATCGTTCGAGTATGGTCGGTTCTTAAAATGACTTTCCTAACATTATTTTTTACATTCATAATACTCGAATTCGAAATCAAATCACTTTAATTAAGGATAGACAAAGTCATTTACTACCTGATTAGTTGTAATCAAGTTTATAATTAATGTTATGTTTTTTTTTTAATTAGAAAAAGGAATAGAAACAGAAAACTAACATGTGGACGATGCAATGAAGAAGAGGACGAGGAGGATGGTGATAGAAATTTTGTTCATGTTTACGAAAATGTTTGGAGAAAGAGAATATTAAAGGAATTAAATAAGAAATTAAGAATGCAAGGTCTATTTATAATTACAAGTTTAGTTGATAGTAAGGGATAATAACCTTTTTGGTAAGAAATAATAGGATTGATTTGGGTGATATTTAAAATAAAAATAAAATAAAATCGCAAATTTTTATATTTTATCTGTATATATACAACCTGATAATTTGCTACTGAGACACGTGACTTGTATTTATTGGCTATGCATTGATGCCTAAAAATTCATTAAGACATAATAGCAATTGATAATTCATAATAGGATCAATTCTCTCTCGCTTATAAAGGAAACAATATGAAAATTACATATTTTCTATATAAAATTAGATAATTCTATATATATATATATATGGTGGAGAATTATCTAATTTTATATAGAAAATATGAAAAATATAAATTAATATCTAATTCTAGCACTATTTGGGGGCACGTGTCATCATCTTATATCATGACGTAGGTAGATCATGATCTACCCAAGTTTTTTCCCTTTTTTAGCTAAGCAAAAATAAGGCGCATATCCAAAACAATTAGGGAGTATATCTTCTCTAATTAAATATACAATTATATTTTATTTTATTTTTTCATGAGCAATGTAGTATAAATAGCAATGTTATCATAACCGGACCGGATAGCGAATCGGGAACTAAAATTTTATGATTCTATCGGGTTCAACCGAGTTCGACCGGATTGTAAATGTTGAACCGTTTTGAACCGTTCAATTTTAAATGATTGAACCAGATTGAACTGGCTGGGTTAATATCTGTAATGGGCCGGCCCATCAAAACTTTAAAAAAAAATAAAAAAAAGTACCAAAACGGCATCATTTTGGAGAAGAAGCATTGAACCAGTAGGTTCAATCCAGTTTGCCGGTTGTGTAAAAACTGGTCGGTTCCACCGGTCGAACCTGGTTTACATTCATATCCGGTCCAATAGCTGAATTAGACCGAAAATATGAAAAATTTCGGTTGAACCGGTCGGACTGTGATAACCAGGATAAATAGAGAACCAAACCCTCAAATTCCTTCAGTGCAATAATCTCAAATCATTAAAAGAAGTAATTAAAGAAAAGAAAACATGGCATTATTGTCTCAAAATTATAATCTTTCCCTCGTCTCTTTGCTTCTTTGTTTCCTCTTCATCATCAACCCTAACCCTGCCATGAGTGATGACGCCCAAGCAAAGATCGAACACATCTGTAGACAGATGGAAGAGTTTGGTTTCTGCTCTCAAACTTTCAACCAAAACCTCAAGAACCCTAATACAGATTACGTTGGCCTAACAGAAATCGAAACCCAACAAGCCATCCAAAATGCGACCAACACACATGATTTCATCGTCCCACTCCTCCAAAATACCACCGAACCCGCACTGAAAAACATTCTTACAACCTGCGAAAATGCGTATCGAGTCGTGCAACAAGCTTTTGAAGATGGGTACAAGTCATTCTTGGCCAAGGATTATGATGGTATGCTTTTGAATCTGAAGTGGTGGCACCAAGAGCAGAAGGGAGCTGTGACCAAGTCCTAGCTGTCCCGCCACACCCATCTACAAATCCTCTTCTGGAAAGGAATAGAGAGATGAGGATTTTGATTGCCATGGCCCTTGTTAGTGGCAATCAACTCTTACCTAAAACAAATTAATTACTACCACTACTCTCAATTTGTTTGTACTCTCAAAATAAATAATTGTTTTGTTCTAGTTTACTTCTTATGATGATCAATGAAATATAAAAAGGGAGAAAAATATTTTTTTGGTTGAAGAAAGTGTTATTACATTATATCATCATTAATATATTTCTCGCTTTAAAAAATTAAACTGAATACTTAAAATGAAACAGAGAGAATAATATATATTTATACTTATATGCTTATTCTCCGCATGGATCGAGTAATACACTGGTCCCTCTTAAAACAGAGTAACAACTCACAATTAAGGGTTGATTTATTCTCCTTATTGAAAATTCGAACAAAGTAAGTCAATGAAGATGGAGATATCCAACATTTGTTAACAGTGACAAAATCACTCTTTATTATTAAGAATAAAATTATCTCATCTTTTACAACAACAAAAAGAAAAAAAAGAAAGAAAAACACTGACTCGCAGTGTTATTTTGTTCTTAGGCAATCCAAACTTATTCATAAAGTTGACAACAACAAGAAATAAAAATAGGTATAGATATCAGAAAGTTATAATTATTATCGTAGATCATCGATCGATCACGCCTAGAGCATCATCGCAACTCCAACCATGGCCGCGACGAAGATGTAGAGGTTAGCCCCTAGTGCGACAGCAGCGTTAGGTGCGGGTGCTGGGCTTGGGGTGGCATCCACAGTGATCACTAGCTTCTGCCCATTAACACAGTGTTGTTCGTAACTGCACATGTACCATTTCTTTCCAGGGGTATCCAATGTGATTTTGTCATTTCCACTGGTCAAACCTACGGTTGTTGTGTTGCAACTCTGGAAATCCTGGCCGTTCACAGCGTGCACGTTATGTGGTGAACCGTACTTGAACACTGTCGAGTAATAAACCTCACATCAATCAGAATATACCAAAATAATCATTCATATTATAAGAGTCACAGGCATTTTTTACTGATCCAATCTTTTATAAAAAGAAAAAAGTTACAGAAACAGGTTTGTCGCGATTTTAGCTGTTTTTTAGACGAATTTTTTTATTGCTAGTTCAAAATTTTGACTGCAGTTACCAAATATGTTTATTTTATTATCATTTTTTGCCAATTAAAAGAGTAATTATAATTAACACTGTAATGTTACTTGATTTCATTATATATAGCTGTAACGCAAGGTTAATTAAAATGGTGATAATAATAAGAATAATAATTAGTTGATGTGCGGATAGACCAACCTAGTGTGTCACCAAGGTGGAACACTTTGCCGGCAGCCCAAGTCGTGTAGTTAACATTATTAGTCCACCCATCGCTATCTCCAACAGTGTATTCCGTCGCGAGGGTTAGAGTAGGAACGAGAATTGCCGCAATAGCAAACACGATTAGGAACTGATTAGAAGCCATAATTAATCGGTGATTAATTCGCTTAATTTAATTTCTTTTCCTTTTTGGTGTTCACTATACAACTGTGGTGGTTTGGCTAAGAGAGAAACTTGGGTCTCTTATTTATAGTAAGCAAAAGATGAACACACACGTACGCACTTTGTTTTTGAAGACGACATTGTATAGTAGTAGCCGGCGATGGTTGGCAGGACAAGAAAGCATTGGGTTATACGCACTCTACGAGGTGCAAAAATACTTATAAATTATTTCGTATATATTTTTGGCAAAATTCCAAAGAGCAAAAGTACTAGGTTGTGTCCGATGGGATCATCGAATACTTGACTTTTTTAAACTCTGCTTGTAACTCACTATTATTCGTGTGTATAAGGCAACATTTTTGTTGTGTGTTTATGTCATTACTAAGAAATACTAAAGCATGAAACCAGGTTCCCGGTTCGATAATTATGAGAATTGAAATGTGTTTAAAAAACTAAAGAAGGTGCAGAGCAATTGACACGGGATTGTCCTAACATTCCTACAGGGGTCTTAATTAGTTATGAGCCCCATTGAACAGAGTTGTTTTAAAAACCCTTTAGGAGAGTTTTGCCTCCCTTACGAGACCTATCTGACTCTAGTCCGAATTAGTCAAGCGTTGAATATGCATCTGGGCATTGGATGGCTTTCAAAAATAAATATATATATATAGTACATTTAAAAATATGGAGCATGTTTTTTTTCCAGACGAATGTGATATTCAAAATTTTAGATTCGGTTCTTTACTGGTATTTTTGCTACCAGTTAGACAACCAATGAGCTACATGCCCATCGGCAAACATATGTTGGAAAAATATAAAAGGAATAAAGATGTGTACAAAAAAGAATGCCTAGTGAAAAGTATGAGATGAAAATTTTGAAGGATTTAAATAAGAGTGAATTAGATAGTGGATATATATAGTCTTGGGGTAAGGCGAAACTTAAAACCTTGAAGGGTTATATTGAACATGTTAAGAACTTTGAGGGCTTAAGTAAGTGTGCATAAAAAAGAGGTGAGTGGTGGTTTTTTTTTAGTAAATACCTAAACTGCCCCGTGACATACAACGGTAACTGTAAGTAATAAACCTCACCATGGGTCGAGCTCGACACGGACTTAAGCGGGCTTTTTCTTTTCCTTCTTTTTTTCAAGTTCAGGCCCTGACCCAGCCGAGCTTCAGATCTCCGGGCCAGGCTCGGTCCTTAACGTGTCATAAGTTCAAAACAATACAACTACAATTTCACTTAATTAACGAGGTAACGTGTACACAAATATTAAAAATTCAAAAACATTCACAAAGAGTGAGTGATTTTTTCTTTGTTAACGAGCTTTTATAATTAAGGCTAGATAGAGTTGGAATATAATTTAAGATTAGAAATAATACAAAATTTCCATAAAATACATAATATATTCTTATCTTGCCAATAGGTGTAAAAAAACGGTTGCTACGTTATGTAACTTTTAATTGTAATTAAGATTTTGATCTTTTTTATTATTTTTTAGTTAAAAGCTAATTTAGCTTATTTGTTTACTCGTTCAATATTAATCACTACTTTCTAAAGATAGTTACACCTCGTTTGGTATATAACAAAACAACATAAGATCATATTGACTTGAAAATTAAATTTTAAAATAAATAAAAAAATTGACACGGTAAAAAACCACGACGGATATCCATTTTTTTAAAAATAAATAAATAAAATTGAGTAGACAAATATAGTGGTTTATTATTTTGATCCCACTCGATTTTCTATTTTTGGATATTTTGATCCAATTTTTAGAGTTTTGTTTCCTTAAATAAAACAAACTTAATTTTTTTTATTTTCCTAATTAAAAAGGTAACCTCGTTAACTTGCTACCTTTTTAAGTTTTTACGAAAGATCCCATCGATTAATAATGAATATGCATGGTAAAAAAAACCTTTGTACTATAAATAAAGAACCAAAACCTCCAATTCATTCATTGAAATCTCAAATTGTGTATATTTCACATTAAAAAAAACAGAAGAAAAAAACATGGCTTTGTTGTCTCCTTCTCTAGTGGCCTCTTTGCTTCTTGTTTCCTCTTCATCATCAACCCTACCCCTGCCATGAGTGATGACACCCAAGCAAAGATCGAGCACATCTGTAGACAGATGGAAGAGTTTGGTTTCTGCTCTCAAACTTTCAACCAAAACCTCAAGAACCCTAATACAGATTACGTTGGCCTAACAGAAATCGCAACCCAACAAGCCATCCAAAATGCGACCAACACACATGAATTCATCGTCCCACTCCTCCAAAATACCACCGAACCCGCACTGAAAAACATTCTTACAACCTGCGAAAATGCGCATCGAGTCGTGCAACAAGCTTTTGAAGATGGGTACAAGTCATTCTTGGCCAAGGATTATGATGGTATGCTTAAATCTGAAATGGTGGCACCCAGAGCAGAAGGGAGCTGTGACCAAGTCATAGCTGTCCCGCCACACCCATCTACAAATCCTCTTCTGGAAAGGAATAGAGAGATGAGGATTTTGATTTCCATGGCCCTTGTTAGTGGTCATCAACTTAGCCCTTAAAAAATAATACAACACCACCACTTCTTAATTTGTTTCTTGATGTACTCCATTTCTTATGATTAATGAAATAAAAGGAGTAATTCTTTTTTGGGTTGAAAAATTATTAGTCGATTTGTGTAATTATTAGTACATTTTATCAGGATAAATATCTTAATTGTGTTTTTGGTAAAGAAGAGAATGCACTAGCAACTAAGAAGTACAAAGGGCTCCTTACTAATCAAACAAAGTCACAAGGTTAATTGAAAAATCTCAACAAATAGTATTTTAATTATTTATTTGTATTTTCTTTTAATTTTATTTAAAAACAAACAAAATTGTGTGGTGGATTATTGTAATTGAAGACTGTGAGGGGGCATAAATCTCACATCGATTAGAAAATTGAATTGAATAGAAAAAAACATATATACTATTTGGTATATTTACACTTTTTTTTTAAATCAATTTAGTACGAATCCTTCCCGTTTTCATTAATTTCATACTTGTCATACTAATGACTTGAAAATTTCATGGGTAATGACATTTTCGAACTTTTACTCCACCGAAATTACTATAATGGACCTCTAACGGAAAAAAAATGGCCATAATAGACTTTCTATTCGTCGAAATTGACATTTTAAACCCTCCGTCAATACGTGTCACTTAAGTATTAATGTAGATTTACTTTTTATTGTATTTTTCCTTCCGAAAGTACGTGTTATATATCATTAAAACGACGTCGTTTTGATACTATTTTTTTAAAATTACAGAAATTCTAAAATTATTTTTCACTTAATATTTTGTTACACGGCTGACATGGATATTCCACTAAACTAAGAAATTATTTACCAACCCAAAATGGGCCACTTGGACATCATCACGATCGTCCCAAGAGAGAAAAAAAAACACGACCATCAACCAAATCCTATCCCTTTCCTGAGTTTCCTCCATCGGATCCCTCATCTCTCTCCCCTCCAATCTCCCCTTTTCCTCTTTCACAACAGCCGCAAACATTTCACCATATTTTTGTTGTTGATAGGCTGCAACTCACTTAATTTCACAAATGGGGTAACGGAGAATCCTAGGATCGCGTTGGAATGCGACAAGCGATCGGAGAAAGACAAGACGAAACTAGTTGAGGACCTGAGGGTTGGGGGTGCTTCCTTTCTTTTTCGTGTAGTGCTGGCCGGATTTATTTTAGAATAAGGGATTGTGGTCGGGATCTGGCCGCTTTTGGGTTTTGGTGATACAGCTTGTTCGGAGTTTGGTCGGAGTTGTGGTAGTGTTCTAGCTCAGGTTTGCTGTCGAATCTGTGGAATTTAGGGTGCTGGGTTCTGGGTTCGGGTTGAATTTGTTTTTTCGGGTTGGTCACTAGAGTTACTGGTGGTTGGAGCTTGGCTAGTCAGAGTTGAAGGAAGAAGATGATGTTTTGGGTGTTTTAGGGTTTAATTGAATTTGGGTATTCTTTGATAGAAAACAAATTTATTGAGATGGGTCTGTGTTTTTTTGGCTTGAATTTGATGATGGTGATGGCAGTGTGTTTGATGTTTGTTAATGGTGGTGAAGGAGGGAAGAAGATGGTGATGGCCGTGAAGATGAGGAGATGGGAATAGAGGTAGAAAAAACAATAGTAATTTTTATTTAATATTTAATTTTCATAAATAAGTGTAATGACAATTTTGGTGGGAAAATATAAAGAAAAAAGAAAAAAATTCACCTGAGTACTTAATTGACACGTATTGACGAAGCACTTAAAATGTTAAATTTTAACGAATAGATGATTTCTTATAGCTATTTTTTCTATTAGAGGTCCATTATGTCAATTTTGGTTGAGTAAAATGTCCAAAATTTCATATTTTTTGGAATTGAGTTATTTGTTCCGATCAATTACAAGAAGTCATGAGTTATTCACAGAAATTCTGGAATTGAGTTACAGGGGAAAGACGATTCTTGAGAGAGAGTGAGAATTGAATTACAGAAGAATTAAGAGGGAGAGAAGGAGATCGAGAAGAACTGATTCAATTGATTTCTTTCATTCTGATAACTTCAGTTACAATAAGGTTTTACATCTTTTTATTGATGCCATCTAAGACTGAGACACGTGGCCCAATCATCTTCTTTCGTAATAACCTAACTAATAACTACTACTAAATACTAACTATTTTTCCCGCCTGTAGAGAGAAGAACAGAAATACAAAAGTAAATAAATAGAGAGTGAATTTACAGAAACACCCCCAATTTACATGCTGAATCTTCAAAGTGCAAAAAGTAAAGCTATGCATTTTTTTTTCTTTGCGCTACTTACCCTATGCACCAAGATTAAAATAAACAGTGTAGGATTCATCCCTCAAGCTAAATAATGGCATAAGCAGAAAATTCTGTTTAGCTCCCTTTGCAACAAAGCTGATAGGGTGATACTCACTCAGTCCCTTGTTCATTATAAAGCTGGTTCCTTGATTGAATTTAGCGTCGGCGGACCCCGAACTGCAGCTCACCTTCATGCTCGCGCCTGACTCGTGATTCCCACCGCTAAACACGAAGCAGCCCTCGTTGCTAGTTGACCGCAATGACACAGTTCCATCCTTTTTATCCAATCCAGGAACCAAGTGGAAAAATGCAGCATCAGTATCATCGGCAGAGGCAACAGCAAGGTCTTCTTCTTTTCCTTGATCAACTAAGACCCTGCCGGGCAGATCAAATGGTTCGAGCTTGACCGATTTGCCAATAGCATCTGTCAATGTCTTCAGTTCTGAGGAGTCGTTTAAGATCAACCGGAATGTAGCGTGGATGGCAGCGTCGGTCCCAGTTTTGGGGAATTTTTCAATGCTAATTGACTTGTTGGAGTTGGTTATAACAACAGCTTCCTCATCCGAGCCTTGGGAAAAGGACACCAGATTATTGGCGTAACCAGACGGAATGGGAGTTATCCAATCCAGAGGAGAGCTAGAAGATTCGGATTTAACGCTCCAATCGCCACTCGTAAGACCAGCTAGAAGATAGGGGCCATAAAGAATCGCCTGGATAGAAGCGTACTCAGGGCGGTCATCTGAATATTGTGTCAAACAAATCTGTCAGTAGCCTTCCTTTCATCTATAGATGTTAAGAAAATGTTTAAAGAGAGAATAGGCAAAGGCACAAGAAAATTGGCAAAGTAATACCTTTAATGGCCTCTTTTCTTAAACTAATAGGCAGGTCAAGAGTTATTTTGTCACCGACACTCCATTTTCTAGTTATCGATAGAAACTGACCTGCACAATGAATACAAGATAAGTCCATAATTTCATCCAAAGACGATGAAAAATGTTTTGAACAAATTCGCACATTAGCTATCCATCATAAAGTAAACGATAACACCAAGTAAGAAAGAACAGGATTGAAACTGAACAAAATCAGGGCAAAAAAAGCTTCAACTTACTCAGAAATATAAATAGAGAGATAATTAAGTGTGCTTCATAAACAGTACCTGGATTGGACAGAGAAATACTTTGACCGTTTAGTTGAGCCTTAGCACCTTTTGATCGTGTCCACATTGGTATTCGGAGATGCACAGCAGATGATCCTTCTGCCCCCTACATACAATTAGGTCCAGAAGAACAATAGTTACACTTTTTTCAGTGAGACCATGTGGAAAAACAAAAGAACTTAGGTGGAGGAGGATAGGAAAAAGACGTATACATGTAGGATGCTTCCCTAAAAGGACAATACCGAATTTAATGGGTCTGTAAAACAATTTAATTTCACGAAATACCTCAGTGTGGGAAATTATGAATGTGGCTCGAAGATGAGAATCCCAAGAAACAACTGGATCAACTTTCTGACTAAGCACAAGCTGTCCAGAATTCCAATAAAGAGAGCTTGATATGTACTGAATAACATAAAGACCTGGAACTTCTCCTCCCGCTTCAAAATATATGGAATCTCCCAACTTTGAAAATGACTCAATTCCTGGAGGAGACATCAAGAATCAAGAAAAACTATATAAAGGAGCACAGAGAAGAAAGTATGTCTATAACACCAAAACTCAACAGTGGTTACAAGAAAGAAGAAGGAGCAACTAGAAAAACACTATAAAATTAAATGACATGAGGAAACCATGCCGCACCTGTTCCATAACAACACCAAAAAGCTTCAGTTGGACTCCCCCATCCATGGTAGCTTCTGGCCTTGGAACTTCCAGCAGCTAGTGGGAGCATGTAAATCATCCGACCAGGCTCTGTTCCTCTTTGGATGCCCAGCACACCATTGGTCAGGGCACGCTCATAATAATCTGCATAAGCCATTTCTCCGGTCCATCTAAACAGGTGGCGAGAGACCTGTAAAATGTTCCAATGGAAGTGACAGTATTAACATGAAAATAGAAACTTGTGGCAATGGGAGATGTCAAATACTTCAAATAAAACTGTATCATGAGCGAGACTCAACAGAAAACTACCGTAAAATGGTGGTTACTTAACATGAATAAAAGTTCTAGTGACCATGATGAAGAGCTCAAAGATCTAGTAAATAAATAAGAGAAGCGGAAGGATATCCACCGTTAGTGCATTTTTTAAAAATCTTTGAACTCAGTAATTTTTTCATAGGACCATATAACTTCCCATTTCTATTCTGAGATCTTTTCTTTCTTTATAGTTTTAAAAAATCTTTGAACTCAGTAATTTTCTTTATTTATCTTTTCTCAAAATAGAATGGTACCTTCAGCATATTATAAGTTGTACATGATTCTTCATTTTCCGACTGCAATGTGCTTGCTAATCTCTTTGGATTTGACCTGCATTAACATATGGTCCAAAGTAATGCAGAATCAGGACACGGGAGAGTTAAACGAATAACCAGGTACATGCATGCAAAAGTTTCAAGTAATTGTTCAATGATGGAGAGTTATGGTATGTATACCAAACCATGAAATGTATTTGGCAGTGAATATAGTTATGTTATGCCCCCATTACTTGCCACAGGTGTGTTCTTCAAAAAAATGTGTTTTGTCTATACACAAAGACATTTTCAATATGGACAAAGGAATTTAAAATGTTTAACCAGAAATTAACTTCAAAATGCCAATATACCAGAACTCACTGACGGATGTTCCTCCAGTTGCGTAGCTGTGAGAAGAGTTAACAATGTCCATAAAGAATTTCCCGACTTCCTAGCACATGAAATTTATATTTCTTAAAATATGGAACTGAGATTTACACCTTCAATACATTGCTGCATACTGAATCAAGATAAGGATCTTTTAAAAACGGCTAGGCTCAACACAAACTAATAATGAGGTGGGAACAATGAAAGCCAAATGGTACAAGGCTCCATTTGGAAGTTTCTATTTAGGTGGTTTTGTAATTAACGTGAAGCAATTTACCTTATAAAGTGGATCACCAGTGACTTCATATCGCATTTGAGATCCAATGACAACTGGGATATGTGTGTTGGCATGGAAACCTGCTATGTCATCAGCCTACGAGCAAAAGAGGGAAATTTGTGAAAATAAGTAAATACTGCCAGTGGAGAGTGTACTCCGCTTTGACAAGCCAAGAAAGCATACTTCCATACTTTAATCAGTAAATACTTATAATAATAAGTAGAGTGTCTTTCATTAGACAACTAGACCGCTTTTAGCTCTAACATTTGCTGATTGTAACTACTGCAGCTTAACAGCAAAACTAACACTGAGTCAGACGACAAAGTTTTAGGCTTATAAACTGCCAATCAGAATACATTAGCCACCAGACTAGTGGAAAGTTCAAATGTTAATGTCTAATAGGAAGATAAACTAAGAGTGGTATGCAGAAACATAGAAGTTAGAATTATGTCCATGGGAAATTTCTTTTTGATAACAGGGAAACAAATTATTACGGTTTGTGATCTTATCAGAGCGAAAAAACTAAAACCTGAAAAATACCAGATGATGCTGACAAAAAGTGCAGCATATTGGGATAATACCTGTACTGCAAGAAGACCAAGGAAGCATGGTTTGTCAAACAGGTGGGCTAGTGTTAAATGCTTTGGATCTCCCTGTTTGCAGAAAAAGAAAAGAAAAGAGGCTGAGCTCAGTCATCTTAAAACACCCATTGTCAGTGGAAATTGCAAACTGGTTGTTCCAGCTACTATAAATAAGAAGGAAGAATAAATGACGCATTCAAGGAAAAGATATTTTCAGGATATGATAACAAAAAAAGTTAAGTTCAGTTGTAGAGTGAACCCTGAAACCAATTTCAGGATGAAATTCATGACATATTCAGACAGAAAAAAACCACGAGGTGGGACTAATGGAACTTCATAAGTAGTTTACTTACTGTTATAGTGAATAACTTGTAAAGTACATCATTCATGCCTCCAGTTTCTTCATTCAGTGACAGATAATGCCTTTCAACACTGAATTTGGTTATCACATTCTGAACACGGTTGTAAAAGTAATCAACCATCCAGGTTGTCATTTTTAGAGCCTGAATATTATCCGCCAAAGTATATTGGTCCAAAAGACCTGCCAGGATCTGCCAAAAATTGACAGAAAGGGTTTGTTATATAACTTTCTGGGTACAAAACATCTCCATATCTTGGAAGAGTTGATAGTGTGGTTTACCTTATGGATTGTGTAATATGGAGCCCAAACAGATTTTATAGCTTCAAATCGATCAAATAGCTCAGTTGGAAAAGCTGAAAGGTATCCTGTTCCGATCTTCTCCTGACAGGTAGATAAAGCAGATACCAATGCTGACATTTTCTCTTTGAGAGTTTCATTGTGAGTGCTAGCCCACATGTGCGCGGTTGCACCCAGGTAATGCCCTTCAACATGCCAAATAACTCAAATATTCAGAAGGACTAATGCTCTCCAAAAAATAATCCTAATAACAGTTATTGCTGTAGAAGTTGCTGATGGAATCAAAACTTTATGAAGAAAGCAACGTGAGTAAGACAGACAGACATATTGAAATTGTTAGACAAAATATCAAATACTCGAAGAATATAGTATCAGGAATGCTTAAAGTTCAAATGAATGACACATGATTACACACAGTAGTAGCCGAAAAGACAAAAAAGAAGGAAGAGGCATGGTTAATTAAGTGTTCCTTTTCAAAGCAGAACTAATCAATTATTGAAAGTTTACTGATTTATCCTACAAAAGAAACAAAGGAAAAAAATATGTGATAACACACCATGCTTACGATGCACACACACAAAAGTGTTACAAGGGCCATTCCTTGAAACATTAGAGAACACTCATAATATAAACTCGTTTCCAAATTCCAACAAGTATATTGCAGCAAAATGACAGATAATGGGAAATTCTCAAAAACTGAACTTACCTACAAAATGACCACGGAGCTCGCATTCCGGAGCCTCCCAGCCACCATAAGGTTTGCCAGGTGTAGCCAAACCTGCAGTCTTCCTGAAGCTCCACACCAGCCTATCCACATCCAACATCAGCAAGTACTCTAAATTTGTTTGCTGTGCCCGCCAATGAATCGAACTCGAATCCAAGCTCACATTATGCAATGACACTTCCTTAAGGAATTGTCCAGAGGATGATTGGAGAGAACTTTTCATTTTCTTATATGTCATTGCCCAATTGTACTCGTCTTCTTCTTTCAACAACTTTCTGGGTAGCAAATCAGACCAAGCGGAATCATCTGTTGGTATCAGATGGTTGTGTGAGAGCAGCTCTTCTTTCCATGTCTCATTCTTGGATGATAAGAGTTCATATCTAAGTGTGTGTGATGAAAGCTGAGTTGGAATGTTGGTACACTCTTTACACTCACCAAAACCACAAAGCGCAAACAGAACAACTAGGACAATCAATTGGAAAAACACTGAACCCTTCATATTAGTTTTCCCCAAATTTGGGTGAATTTGAACAATCAATGATCAAAATATGATGAAAGTTAACAGAGCTTTGAACAGAGCTTTGATCAAATGGATGTGTGATTGGATCCTTCAAATCGAAAAAAGAAGCATGCTTTATGCTATAAAACAGTGTTTTAACTAAAACCCAGATAAGAAAAAGAAATGAATGCACCGCATTCAATTGACACGATGACTAAAAAACAAAAATTCTGAAATAACAACCAAAGGTGTAGAGTTTTTCTAAGAAGACCCAACAAAAAGCACCCAATTCAAAGCTCAAAAGGGATCACGGATTCAATAAACAAGAGCACGTGAACCCATATATATACAGAGCCAACAAGAAAGAAAAGGTCAAATTCTTTTCATCATTCTTAAATATCTCTAAGTATTATCAACATATCTTAAAAGCCAAGAATTTGGTTTAGTGTGGAGTAAGAGAAATAGTAAATAAATAAATATAGGAAAGAAAGAAACAAACTTTATTGAAAAAGAAGAAATTGGAAGTAATAGAAAAATAGGAGATGAAACAGAAGGGCAAAGATAAAGAAGAGAATCGCGGATTATGGGTCTGTTTGCTGAACTGTAAAGAGGAATAAGATTTGTCCTGACCTAAAAAAGAAACTGAATTGCTTTGGATAACAACAGCTTTCTATTTGGACGCAGTTGAGTAGTTTCTGGTTTCTAGAAAAGCTGAATTGTTTGTTACAAAATGAATCTCCAGAGCAGCAAGAGAGAGTGAAGAGCAACGTTCACAAAGTGTTCGTGGTATGTCCCATATGAATATTTTGTTTGTTCATTAGTGTCCCAAGTATCAAACCCCGGTCTTGCTTAACGAACGAGAGCAATTTTAGTTGTTAATAATAATACCCATTTGGAACTCTATATTTACTTTTGATAAATGGTAGTTTTATAATAATGTATGATTATTAATTATGTTTGCGGTGAATTGATTTGATTCACTCTGTAATAGAAGTGCTCTAAATATATCTTTTTTTAGTTATTATTTTTTCATTTTTTATTAATAAAATAATCATTAGATTATAATTATTGTATAATTTTTTAACTAAACTTCTTTTATTAATTATTAACCATTCCTTTTTAATTTTCCTCCAAAAATTGATTAATTTTAAATTATTTAGGGTTAATTTTATCATTGATTAAAAAAATAATCTTGAAAATATAAAAAATAATTTAAAAAACGAAAAACGAAAACTAAATAGAAACAACTATTTTTTTAAAAACAACAACTAAAAAAACAAAAAAATATATATAATTTTTTTATATAGAAAAATCAAACCTATAATTTTACTTAAAAAATAAAAATGTCAAATCGTTGGACAATCATGAATATACCACCCATGATTAGTCAGGAGAAAAAACAAAAGAAAGGAAGTTCCTAAGAAACTCACAAGTCACGGAGTGCTAATCTATTCCCTCCCGTGCTGCGGCCAGTGGGGCAAGTTGCATTCAAGTAGGGAATATGTACTGTGGATGATTGGGTTCATACTCATACGTATCATTCAAGTAGGGTTCTTATTTTGGGTTGCAGTTAGAACTGAATGCAAACGATAATACCCCACTCGAGGAATATGACACAAAGCAAGTAATTAATTACAAGAATTGACTTGCTGGGTCAACCCTTTATTGATCCTGTTATGATTTTATTAATTAGAGAATTTTTATATACACATTGGATAAAAAATTAATTTGCTACATTTTTCATTTAATTTTCAAATTTTTTTTTTGTTTAGCTTTCACCATCTTTTCCGAATATTTTAACTAAACAGAAAGATTAAAATTACAACTTTTCTATATTTAATGAGATTCTTTCCCACGTACCGTGTTGGTGTAGTGGCCTCGCTTTGTTTCTTTTTTGGAAATAAAAAAAAATACAATTTTCAAAAAATACAATTTTTATGAAACTAAAGGGTTTTAAATGGTAGATTTGAAAAATATAAGGTGTAAGATGGATTTTTTTTGGAAACTCTGCCCTCATTTTTTCATTACTCATAGAAATTGTTGTTTTCAGTCAGTGGAGCTGTGGGCCCTGTACACTGAGCCCTAAAATTGATTTGTGGGCCACTTACAATAAGCCCAAAATTAATTGTTACTCATGGAGCTAAAAATAAAACCCCAAAAGAAGCAAAATAGAACAAGAATTCCCTTCAAAGGAAAGGGTACGCAAACAAAAACCAAGTTTCTTCCATTTCCTTTTCACCATTATAGTTTAAGCTTTGACGTATTCCCCATTCTTTCTATCCTATTTCACAAGCGTCACATTGTCGGTCCACTAGCCATTAATGAGATATTGTTTTTCTTTAATTTATTATTATAGGCAGAGAACTAGGGTTTGAATTTCTGTTCGAATCCCCGCTAGTACTCTGCTACCGGCTAACAACCCTATAGTAAAAGATGTCGTTTTGGTTCTCCAGTATAAAATAAAATTATTATTGGTTAAAACAATTCATCGTTTACACCTTAAAGAAATGAATTAAATAAGTGAAATTGGATTCTTAACGGCAGGAAGCGAGAAGGGAGAATTTGAGTATGTAGGTAATATATCAACATCAAGTGCACCGATGAAGTGGGAAAGATAGATAGGCCCATTTTCCACACCTAACAGTTGCACTCTTTTCTTATCTTTGTTTAGAGTAGCTATCTAGCTTTATTGATATAATAAACCAAATGGTTTTTAAGCCCTTTTGTCGTGCTAATTATTTTTATTAATAAAACTATAATTAAAAAACAATATCTACGAACTGCATTTGTTGTCTCTGATAGCAAAGTATAAGTGGGGATTCGAGAAGAAAACACTTGAATGGATACCAATTTCACCTCATCAAATAAACTTAAAATTCGTGGCCCACTCAAAGCCCATGTTTTAAAAGAGAGAGCAACGAAACAATACAAGCCCCAGTCTGATGGACTCGTGCGTAAAGCTAGAAGGCCCATGAAGAAACATTTAAACGGGGATGGGCTACAGTAGTGGATTAATAAAGCTATTAGGCCCATGGAGAAGAGATTTAAGTCAGCCCTTTGCCTTTTAGTGGGACGAGTACTGACTCAATAAGCTCAGAAATACTTGCATTTATATCTATATTTTTAAAGTAATTGTTATGGTTTAGATTTTAAAAAGAGGGTTCATGGTGCTGGGAGAATCGCCACTATTTGGGAGACCGATAGAACTCGAATAGAATTATTTTTAATTGAGAGAATACATGAAAGATAAAAAGAAGATGCTAAATTATGGAATTATTTCTCACCTTTGTCTTTCATCAAAATTAACATCTATGTTTATTTAATTGGCAAAAATCAATCCAATTGATTTAAATGAATTAATACGTAACAATTGCCCTCAATTTGGATAAATTTTATTAGTTTGGATCTCAGGTATCACTAATTAAGTTTATTAAGGTAGAATTAAATTTATCCGTATTGGCCTGTTGACCTATTGAAATGTAGAGTAGATAGTTACTCTATACATAAAGATCGAATTTGTCAGTCCGAACCACGAACATCACTCATTTATAAAATTTATAGAATTTTTGACCTTGATCAAAAGTTATATGACTTATAGCACAGCATATGATACGTGCAAGAGATGAGAATAAAATACTATGATGCCCACAATTTTCCGAAGATTTGAGGAAAGATCGATCGGATTCGGATAAGTACGGTCGATATTTGTAGGTATAGGTTTTTGGAATCGTGGCCCTCTTTTTTTGTTGGCTCATTAAGGGCACCCATTATCACCCAATCTCTTCTTTTGAGTCTTGCGGCCGGACAAGTTTGGCGTGGGTATGGACCTCCTTAAATTGCGATGTGCCACACACGCAACGGAAACATACCCTATATACGGTGTTTAATTTATTTTGACCCTTACATTTGTCAAAAAGTTTCAAATTGCACCCTCATTTTATTTATTTTCAAAATTAAAGAATTCTTCTCTCTTTTTTCCTCCTCTCCACTCGCATCACCACCAACTGTTTCTTTTTAATCATTAACAAAAAGGTGATTATTATTGCATTAAAGACAATAAGTAGAAAATAAACTAAATATACAAGCATAGTTATAATACGAAAACCAAGACCTACTATAGTTATATCCTATCAATATCCTTATTTTCGAAATCAATAAATTTTTAAAATTGAGACACATTGTGCAATTTGAGACATTAGTGATGTAGAGTGCAATTTAAAACTTTTTTATAAACGCAGGACCAAAATGTATGTTAAGCTTTTTATATATATATAACATTTTTGAGGGGATTGAATATAATTAAATTTCAGTTTTTGAGTGGCTGGAGTGGCAGTCTATATGGGGTGTCACATTTATTTTGGTGTCTACTTTGATTTGGCATAAGTTGGCAATAATCATTGAAAGATACTATTCTTACAGCGAAATAGTTGTATTTTTTTCGATCTTTTAGGGTATTCAATTTATTTTTTATTTTTTTAAAAATTAGAGATTAATTTTATTCGAATATGATCAAATTTTAAAAGAAATGATTTTTTAAATATGGTTTTCTCGATTTTGTAAATTCGAATTTAAGACTCAATTTAAGGGAATTGCTATTTTTAATGGGGCTACTACACGTAGTTCAGTCCGTTCAAGTGAAGCGTACCCAAGAGGCACATGGGCTGCGAGGTTAATGAAATGAGCCCCGTGGGGTATCGGATCTTTCTTAACATTATCCTCTCCAAAGAGGATTACACATAATATAAGACATGTTGTCTCGTGACAATCATAAAAAGCTTATTTTTTTATTTTTTATTTTTATTTTTTGAATAAGCTGAAGATTTTATTCATGCCTAGAAGCTGTAGGCAATAGAAAGAAAGGATAGAATGTACAGAAGGTAGTTCCTCTAGAGAGGAAGCTACCAAAGAACTACGTTAGAAACAACCAAAGAAGGGACCAAGAATACTAGACTACTGAAATGCCCGACCCTACGATAGTAACCAAGAAGGAGACAGCATAATCATTCCCAAACTGTAAGGGAATGTATGATCAGTACTCTTTAACCATCTGTACCAAAACGAGTAGGCTGAATTGAAAACACGTCTCGAGCAAAAGGATTGTTGATTGAAAACTACCTGGTTTCTCTGCAACCACAAGCTCCAAATCATAGCATAAAACAGTACACTCCATTTCTCTTTAAACTGCCTCCCTCCTCTTGGAAGTAAGGTCTCCCAAGAATCCCATAAATCACCAATTGTCCGAGGAGGACACCAGGACACACCTAACCATAACATCACAGCGTTCCAGCAAGAGTAGGAAGTTTGACAGTGGAGTAAAATATGATGGATTGATTCCCCTTGCCTATCACACATAGAACAAACGTTGTCCTCCTCGTTGAGCATGCCACGAATGAAGAGAAATTCCCTAGTTACCAAACGCCCGCGCAATGTCAGCCAAAGGAAAAATTCTACCCTGTAAGGGACTAAATTAGACCAGCATGACTCTAAGCTCTGATTGGCCTGGTAGCGTTGATTGTCGTAACCCATGGACCAGGACCCAACCGAAAATTCTCCATCTGAATTTAACTGCCACCTATTATTAGCAGTACCAATAGTATTATTTGGCACCGAGATAAGAGAAGCCAAGCCAATCCATTCCTCCATTTCCCACTCATAGAGCTCACGGCGCCACGGAATATTCCAGAGCCACTGATGCCCATTCCAGTACCCATGATCAAGGATAGAACCATTAGCATTGATTGCTAAATTGAAAAGCCGTGGGTTACTAAGGGCTAGAGGAGTATTGTTGTGCCAAGGATCCCCCCAAAAGGACACCGATTGGCCATTACCCACGACCTGTTTCACGTTTCCCGCCCAAAAATCGAACCAATCTCCTCCCCTTTTAAATAAACGAAAGATGTCTCGCCAGATAAAAGACACCTTGGCCGCTAACTCCTTCCAAAGGAATCCTAAGTTGGTGAAGCCGTATTGCCTCCTTACTATGTCCGCCCACATTTTCTTGCTTCCATTGCTTAGCTCCCATACCCACTTGAATAAAAAAGCTGCATTCCGAGTTTCTAGATTCCCTATACCCAAGCCCCCAAGCTCCTTCGGACGAATCATATCTCCCCATTTTACCTTCGACAATCCACTTTTGGAGTCATCCCCACTCCACATGAACCTTCTCATTATCCCTTCACATTTACGGCGCACAATTTTTGGCATATTATAAATAGACATGTTGTAGATAGGTAGGTTAGAAACCGCAGACTTAATCAAAGTAACACGACCTCCCACCGACAGCAGATGGCCCTTCCATGTCGCCAACTTAGTCTTCATTTTCTGAATTAGAAAATCCCAGCTAGAGACTCTCCTGGGATTAAGCCCCACAAAAGAACCAAGGTACTTGAAGGGTAATTGTTCATACTTACACCCAGCTCTCCTGGCAAGGCATCCCCCTACCTGCTGGCAAATGTTGATACCCACTAGCGAGCTCTTGTGAAAATTGACTCGGAGCCCAGAGTAAGCCTCAAACCAACGAAGCGTCCCTTTCACTCCTTGGATCTCACTCTCATCATTCTTAACAAAAATCAGAGTATCGTCAGCAAACTGAAGATGAGTAAGTTGCCACCCAGCCTGCTCATTTCCCACGCCATTTAACAACCCCACCATTTTAGCTCGCACTAAAAGACGATGTAACCCTTCAGCCGCTATATTAAAGAGATGAGGGGACATAGAACACCCTTGCCTTAGCCCACGGCTAACCTCAAATTGATTTGTAGGAGAACCGTTAATCAAAACAGAAACTCTGGAAGTACTAAGGCACTGCCGAATCCACCCCCTCCAACGTTCCCCAAAACCCATAAGGCGCATCATCTCGTCTAAGTAACTCCATTCGACCGAGTCGTAAGCCTTCTCGAAATCCAATTTGAAAAGTAAGCCTTGCTGTTTAGACTTTTTCAAATGATTAACAACTTCATTTGCAGCCATCACACAATCAAGAGTCTGCTTACCTCTCATAAACCCGTGTTGTTCCTCACTTATCACCTTCTCTATCACCCTGCTCAACCTTGACGCTAAAATTTTGGAAATTACTTTATAAAAGCTACTCACCAGACTGATGGGACGGAAATCACTAAACCTCTTAGTAGCTTTCGATTTCGGCAGAAGCGCGATGAAGGAGGAGTTAGCCCCCTTCGGGAAGATGCCAGTTCTAAAGAAACCCATTATCAAGACACAGAATTCTGGGCCAATGATATCCCAAGCGTTCTGGATGAACCTTAGCGAATAACCATCAGGACCGGGTGTCTTCTGCCCATTACAGCCCTTAACAGCTTCCCATATCTCCTCTGTAGTGACCTCCCCTTCTAGTCCATTTGCTTCAATCTCATTTAACCTGTTAAACCCCAAATCTGGAATCATAGGTCTATCCCAGCTAGCCGAGCGAAAGAAGGAAGAAAAGTGGTGAACAGCAGCAGCTTTGATCTCAATAGGATCTGTTATACGACCATTTGACGTCACAATATCAGTCACTCCTTTCCGAATATAACTCACTTTTGCTAGCCTGTGAAAATACCTAGTATTTCTGTCACCCTGAGAGTCCCATTGAGTTCTAGCTTTCTGTTTCCAGAACCTGTCAACCCGCCCTTGCTGATCCCAAATCTCATTGGCCAGCTCTAACCTCCGGCCTTGTTCTGCTAAGGACAGAGCTCTCTCATCTGCAATCCTGTCAAACGCGAGATCCTCCTCTTGAAGCTCCTCTAACCGCTTCTCCACTTTACCGTAAACCTCAGCATTCCAACTCTTGACTTTCTGTTTCAACCACCTTAACTTCTGAATTACTCTGCAAGATCCTGGAATTTCAGTGGTAGCCTCACTCCACCAATCAGTCACCAATTTTTTGAAGCCCACTACTTCCCACCATATACCCTGATCTCTGAAAGGTTTTGGGCCCCAATTAACAGAATCTTTAGTAAGAAGCAAAGGAGAGTGATCAGAACCATGTCTGGGCAGTGGTGACAGCCGATCACTCTGCAATAGAGTGCCCCATCCTGCTTGAATGAAGACCCTGTCCAATCTGCTTCTACTGGTCGCTTTACCCCACGTGATCATAAAAAGCTTATTACTATTTTTATATTCAAATTTGTGAACTGTATGTAATTCAAACGACAACCTTAATTTAGTTTCTAACACTAAATTACGTACCTAGTTCAACAATCCACGAATGTTGTTGTTTGAAAATGGATCAACCATATATTGAAAGAGTGAGATCCACGGAACCCAAACGGGATTAGCCTTGTACATCTCGGAAGTTATAGACGTATGGTACATTTTTACGTTTTTGATAATTTTGCAGGAGAATCTGGTTCTCATCAGCACGTGAAGTTAAAGTATCTAATTCTAACTTGATTCATTACTGCCACAAAATTAGCACTCTTCACGGAACCTAAAAATGATGCCCAATTTAAAATTCATGACCCTACCAATTCATCATTCAACCAACTTCTTTAATTACTCCACGTAATACTAATCAATTTTATATCTTTTTGAATAATAAAAATGTGATAGTAATCAATTAGTCCATTAAAAAAAATACTAACCGTAATTAATTAACTGACTGGTTTGTTTACGGTAAGAACGTTTATATTTTCTATAATTTTGATCATAATTTAAAATTTTACTTTTTCAGAGTTAATATCATCAAAATTATATCTAACAATTTAATTATTCTTTTTATGGACACGCATACTTTTTTAGATAAACTCAAGCATTAAATTAATTAAAACCTAAGTAAGTCAATTGGACAATTCTAGTCTTCTAAGGTACGTACATAATAATTATATATAAAAAAAAAACATAAAATATGCTTGTATTTTAGGCTACCTATATTAATATTCATATACCCTTCTTACTTTCTTTTCAAGAAAATGTTACTCCCTCAATCAATTAATATAAATGTATTTTACATATATACATTCTTTGACGCAAAGGCAAAGAAAATGGGCATAGTTTTGTAGAAAAAATTTGGATAGTTCATGATCTATGTATATCATGATTTAGGATGATGACACGTGCCCCAAATAGTGCTAAAATACTACTATTCTTAACATTTTTGGACACGTGTCATCATCCTACATCATGATGTAGGTAGATCATGATCTACCCAAATTTTACTCTAGTTTTGTCCCTAAGCAACCGGACACATCACCCCTCAATCCCCATTCATGAAGCATTTCATAGAATTTCCCATTCCCATTTAGCCATATCCAATAATGGATGCTCAATAACAATCCATAATAATCTATATACATTAAAAAAAAAGAGAACAATTACACCTGAACCACTCGAACTCATTGCTACTCAATCAAGCGCGTATTGCTAAGCAAGGTTGGAGATTATGTACCCAACAACATCAGCTTTGGGCAAGAATTTTGAGAGGCATTTACTTCTCTAGGACCTCTTTCCTGAAAGCAAAGCTAGGAGGATCTGCTTCTTGGTTGTGGAGAAGCCTTTTATTTGGCAGAAACTTGTGGGAAGAAGGGTTGCGGCAGAACCCTAGCATTTGGGAAGAACCTTGGGTTCCCTTGCTGAAAGACTTAAAAGTCTGTTCGGCGAGACCACGGATTTCTCCACCTGTTTGGTATCTTCGTTAATGACAGGCAATGGTAGACAGTGGGACCTCTCTAAACTGGAACGACTGTTTACGGTCTCTGAGCAGGAAGCTATAAGGTCAATTCCAACGGGAGGAGAGAATTCTAGAGATAAGATGGTTTGGCATTATGAAAAGACTGGTGATTTCAGTGTCAAGACTGCTTACAATCTTATCAGGAGCAAGATGATGTGTGTGATCCTAGAACATCTTCTTCCTTTGGGTGTCTTGAAGATAAATTGCGATGCGTTTAAAGTAAAGAACAGTATACGTGTGGGAGTTGCGGTGGTGTGTAGAAACATGTTAGGCAGAATAAAGGATGGTGTGGTGTAGAGACGAGTTAGGCAGAATAAAGGATGGTATTGTGCTTTGTTCCATTATTACTCTGTGTTACAATCTAGAGCTATTGAATGAGAGAATCTGTAACATTATTGAAAAGTTGTATTTTTGTTAAAATTCCTAAAAAAGCTACTAGACCCATTTTTCTCTTCTGGATTGGATTTTACATCTTCCTGGTCCTCTTCTTACTATGTTAAAAAATGATGCTTTTGTAACTACTCCCTTTGTCCGGTATTAACTGTTTTTTTAACACAGTAATTTTCAGTAAAATAAACACTAAAAAATCAAATAAAGTGTAATTTTCTGTAGATTTTCGCCACTTAATATCGGACGAATGGAGTAATATTTATTGATAAAAAAAGTTGATTTCTCTTTTATAGGAGGAAAAGGAAAAGGAAAAGAATTATATATCCCACTAAACAGTAAACTCTACACATGCAAACTTCCAAACGTGAGGTTAGAATTCTGACAGGTTCCTATGCCAATCCGGAGATGGTGACGGTAACGGCGATGGAGGCAACGACGGTGGCGGCTCCCTTAATTTTTTAAAATATCCTCTAATATCCGCCCCTTCTGCGGCGGCCTTCGTGGGTGAATCACCGTCTTCTCTAGACGGAATAAACGGCGGCCGTAACACCTCCGTTAACACGTCCCACTTCACACCTTTAAAGAACGCATGCTCCTTGATCTCACTCGCGCCACGCTCGTATCCCAGCCGTTTAGTGGGGTCCTTCTCTAACAACCGTTCGATCAAATCCGTCAATTCGTTTCGTTTCCCAACAAACTCCGGGTTCTTCGCTGAAACGTTACGGAACGTTTCTTTTCGGTTCTTCCCCTTAAACGGCGTCGTACCGTACAGCATTTCATAGGTTAAAACCCCCAGGGCCCACCAATCGACGGCGAACTCGTGACCGTCGCCTCTCACCACTTCCGGCGATACGTACTCCTCCGTCCCCACAAACGAATTGGACCTCTCACCATTGCTGAAACTCGATATCCGCCGACTCACTGGGCTGACTCGCGCCGATTTTGCTTTTTTCAATCCCACCCCCAAATTCATCTTCTCCCCAGAATTACCAGCATATCCGAGCGCCACCCATCTTGTGAAAGCCCTCCCATGCTGACCCCCGCCGAAATGACGGTGTTTCCGTGAAGACATCTCCGGCACGGCGGCGGCGGGGGGAGGAGGTCTGGTGTTGGATAACATGGTTTTGACTCTGGGTTTTTTCAAGGTGCGGCAGAGATCGAAATCGGTGAGGGTGACGTGACCGGATGCTTGCACGAGGATGTTTTCTGGCTTCAGGTCTCGATAGACGATGCCCATTTCGTGGAGGTGCTGTAAGGCGGTGATTATTTCGGACAAGTAGAAGCGGAGGACGGTGGGGGAGAAGACGCGGTCGTTTTGATGGTGGCGGAGGACGTTGAGGTCTCCGCCGGGGCAATACGGGACGGCCCAAGCGAGGAAGTCATGGGTTTCGAAGGATGTGATGAGCTTGGGGAGGAAAGGGTGGTTTTTGAAGCGGGAAAGGACTTGGATCTCCCACCGCGCCCGGCGGTCGGCTTCGTGCTTGGTGTGGAGGGTGGATTTCTCAACTACTTTGAGGGCAAATGGGTTGGAGGAGGAGGTGGGGTCATGGACGAGGAAGACTGTGCCCATTGCTCCTTTGCCCAAAACTTTGATGATTTTAATGTTGACAAAGTCCATGTCGGAATGCGGCGGAGTAGGCGGTGGTAGTTCCATTTTAAGATGGGTTGAGGACGGTTATTGGGGGAAGGAGAGGTGGGAATTTGGAGTTTATAGGTGGTTTTGCTCTGTTTTAACTTTTTCATATTTTATTCTTGTCATCAAGTGGTGGTGAGGTGGTTGCTTGTGGAAATACCATTATGTCCATGACACAAGCCACGTGTTAGTAGGTGTGGGAGTGGAGTAGCCTACCTCCTTTTCACTTCTTAATTGTTATTTATTTGTGTAAAAACAACTACAGTTAAACCTCGATAAATGAATGTCCGATAAACGAATAACCTCGCCAAATGAATAATTTTCTCCGGTCCCGACTTGGGCAAATGGGCTAAATGAATAACCTCGCTAAATGCATTAACGAAATTTTTTTTTTGAATTCTTAAAGACCCCATGTAAATATAAATGAATAATCATTAAAATTCATAAGATATATATATATATATATATATATATATATATATATATATTTATTTATTTATCCTAAAAACAAAAATATTTCTTCCAATCAACAATGTTCATACAAGAAGTCATTTCTTCACAAAAAAAGCGTCTAAAGTTGTTTGTTTTTTCCTTCCACCAAAATGCATCACATCTGCGACTTTTTCTAGTGCAAAATGAATTATTTACCAAACCAAGACTCTAGAAAAATATATATAGTAGTTTGTAGGTAGGTTAGGTACATTGTCTTAGTCTCTAAGTATTCCATACATAGAATATTATTATTAGTACATGTTGCATGTATTTAGACTCTAAGTATTTCATACATAGAATCTTATAAGTACATGATGCATGTACATAGTCTATATACGTATTTGTACATTAAATGTAAAATAAATAATCATACGAAAAAATAAAAATGTAAAAATACTATCTAAATGAATAAAAATTCATTTATCGATAAATGAATAATATATTCATTTATCGATAAGTAAATAAACTCACTAAACGAATATTTTTTGCTGGTTCCAAGAGCATTCATTTATCGAGGTTTAACTGTACTAATTAATCTTAACTACTTGTTGATAGCGTATTCATGATATGTGTTCATACCTTTGGAAAATCTCTCTATTCATTCAAATAATTGATCAATCTGTAGTCTGTAATTTTCTAATTGAGCGTTTGTACTATTAGTACTATCACTAAACCACTATGGTTCCCATATTAAAATATTCATGATTAGGTTTAGAGGAGCCTAATGGTGCTAGTTAAGTGCAAATGAGTTGTTTTGCCCCCCGGCCATTCAATGATGTGTGGGTTGAATCTTATAATTAAAATTGATAATTCATGAGAGAAGAAGAAGAAGAAGCACACGTGTAAGGAGGAGAAATGAAATCACACGGGTGGGAAATTATTGTGATCGTGCGTCTTAATTATCGCCGTTATTGGAATATTGTCAGGTTGTCATTCTTATCATTTTAATTAATTTATGGCATGTGTTAGTTAATGTGTTGACTCTGTATTATTAGCCCATAGAATACAAGCGAGAGATATTTAAGGTACGGTCTCATTACGGCAACAAACCCGATAAGTTGTTTTATAATTAAATGATCGATCGAGTTTGACGTTAGGTGGTGGCGGTGGTGGTGGATCAAACCTCCAACCGTTGCCTACCACAAGATATACAAGAGAGTAATTAAAGTATTCATACTTCAACTCTACTCCTATTCATAATTTCTTGAGAAGAACATTTTATGCAAAGTAGTAATTCTTTGGAAAAGGATCCAAAAGACAACCCCATCTTTTGTAACTTTAGGCAACACAATATTTTCTTTTTGGCTATCTTTTGAGGCAATGTTGGAGACATTGAAACCCTACCAAGATTTTTTTTACCATTAACTTGAAGTTTCTTATAAAGATGTGTTCCTGTCTGCTATCATTTGGTGGTAGAAAATGTAAGGTTCCACCTAAGCTATGAGGTCTAAAAGCTTAATGGAAAGAAGAAACTACTAATCATGTATATTCCCCACCAATGTCAAAAGCCATACTCCCTTTCTTCATGTTCTTGTCGGCCATCAAGAACATTACCTTGCTTTCTGATCTTAAAAACAAGTTAGTATTATACTCGCCCAAAAGAAATTATTATTGTATTATAATTTCTTTGGTGTTACTTGAAGACTTCTTCCATAATGGTTAAATTAAGTGGGAAACACGCATTTTCATTGCTTTCCATTGCGCACAACATTGATGCATCATGTAAAGCTAGTATACTAAGGTATCAGTAGAGGAAGAGGACCCATCCAAAATCTCAACACCATATACATACATACATATATAAGCCATCTTTGATATCGGGGGACAATAACAGCTTTATACATATTGTACAATTGCTTTTTTTTCCAGAGTATTGTGGTCACTTAATTGATAGCACGAATGAATTCAATTATATTATCATTGCTAAACATTATTTCTTCCATTGATTGCCTATAGACCGATGTATACGTGCGTGGGTTTATATAGTACGTTTTAATCATTGGTGTAAATCTCATTAACCCGAAAATTTAAAAAACATTTTACAGGTTTTAAGTTTAAGATTTTCTATGCAATTTGGTGAAGCCCATTGGGCCTAGCTGATAATAAGTATAAGCCTATCCACCATGATAAGCCCAACCATACCGCAACCCAATTAGTAAGAAAGGATGTATATATGAAGATTGCTTTGCGTGTTGTACTAATTTTCCCAAAAAATATATATGTACCAAAAACAGAGATTTCCGAATTTATTGTTGAAGTAACTGAGTTAGAACTAATCTTATTCGTATTAGATTAACTGATTAAAGCAGTAATGAAGCTTTAAAGAGCCAAGCAATCCTCTTAAAAAAAGGTTTCTAAATTTTTTCATAATAACTCTTAAAAGTTTTTTTTTTTTTTTTACATTGATCCTCGTATTGCCTCCGACATTTTGAATTCTCATATAACAGTCATTAAAGTTCTAGTTTTTTTTATCTTTTAGTATTTACTTTCTAAAATTTTAAATTCTTCTAATAGTCCTTAATTTATTATTATTATTATTAATCTAAAAAATGAAATTATTTGCTCCCAAATTTTTTCCCTGTTGGATTAAGGACTAGAGAGTAGCCCAGTCGAAAACCACTATATATATATACGTACACACAAAAAATCTAACCAATTATCTCTTCTTTAAATGATTGAAATTTCAAAACCACTCACAACTGTTGGTATAATATTTAAAGTTTAAGCACCACATAAATAATCCACGACTCATGAAGGTTTATCACCAAGAACATACGAAAATAAACGCCGGTTCGTTTTTTCCGTGGGTTCACTCCCATTTTGGGCCACTGTTTTTTTCTTCTGTTTCGGCCCAATCAAATACGAAGTCTTTCCTCTCTTTTTTATCGCGTTTTGTTTTCCAAAACGGCTCATTACGTTGGGGATTGACTCCTTTTATATTTAATTTTTGTTTATCTTATCTATTAAATACGTGTAATTTTGATTCACATATAAGTAATAATTCCCCCCTCAACAAAGTGCCACAAAACTCATTTTTCAAGCCTAATAATCTCTCTCGAATGAACAAAGTCCTACATAGCCTACCATTAGGTCCCATTGACTTCTAGTTTCATTTGGAGATTTATTGTATTTCATGTTTAATCTCAAACTGAATAAAATTTATCAAGTTTTGGTTCAGACTGGAGATTCGCTGTCTATCACCAACATTATTCGAGTATTTACGACCATCAGACCCTATATAGTGAGTTTGGACCCACCAAACTATTAAATAATCTATTTTATAGGTCCGTTAAACTATCGGCTTCACTACCATTTATTTTCTTAACAATCTACAATCGGGTACATTGACATACATTACAAGTGTAATATCCCACATCAACCGAAAAAATGTCTCTAGGATGGATAAGTAGGCAATTTTAACTCTCAACGTTTATATCTACATCTACATATGAAGTAAAACTGTGATGTTACGAGGGTCTAGTGAAACTGAATCGATGGTAAAGCTGGCAGCAAGCCAACCCTTACAACCGAGTGAGCTTAATTAAATACCAATACTAAGGTTTTTGCGTGGTGATAATAAAAAATGGATCCGGCTCTTCTAATTTTTCTTTAAATATGATCTGTCATGTTTGAGCAATCTG
Organism: Viola odorata; assembly: GCA_963691705.1. Lineage (NCBI taxonomy): Eukaryota > Viridiplantae > Streptophyta > Magnoliopsida > Malpighiales > Violaceae > Viola > Viola odorata. The sequence continues at coordinate 65,969,533 of OY829541.1, forward strand.
AACCGTTCAATAAAATTGGACGAATGAGATTAAAAATTCAACTCATTAATGAGTTGACCAGTCAATAAAATTCAATAAGTGGTCAACTCATTAATTACTTGAATTTTTAATCTCATCCGTTTAATTTTATTGAACGATTCAGATTGTTCAAACATGACTGGTCACATTTCAAAAAAAATTAGATGAGCTCAATCCATAAAGAATCATTTTTCGCGTGTTTCTAAAGTGTGAGGATCGTAAGTTTCGAGGAGACACGAGCAATACCCCGGCGTTTCCTCCCATGTCTTGGAAATTCTCAATCCTGTCTCTGGATTCTACTCATCAGTAGTCGTAGTAGTAGCAGTGGTCACTACTAGTCAGCACTCACCTTCTTTAATCCTACTAATTAATCAAATAAATAAATTGCTAGTAATTTTTTTTAATAAGCTGGATGGTATTATTATAAGAGCCACTGAGAAAATGGCTCCCGGAAAGATACAAGAGATAGAGGGCAGCTGCACTCAATAAAGAGAGCTAAACTGCCCAGAAAGAAAGCCAAAAATACACCAAATAAATAAATTGCTAGTAATAACAATGAAATATGACGTTAATACTATATTGTATTTATAAATTATAACTTGAACCAAAATAAACATATTTTAACTTTCTCTAATTTTCCTGTTTATGAGTTTAATTAATTGGGGACGGGAGAAACACAATCTTTTGGTGGGATATTTGGGCAGGTAAGAAGCCATTGGCCTTGGAGCATCCTCGGCTATACCATATATCGAGCAATCAGTATGGGACCGTCAAGGAATTTGGTACATGGATCGATTCTGTGTGGGAATGGGAAACTGTGTGGAGGCGAGGTTTGTTTGAGTGGGAGAGAGACGAGTGGGTATGTTTGAGAGCTCAGTTACCACTTCCCTGTAGGGGAGATCAACAACCGGTTCTTCGTTGGGAATTAGATCAATCGGGGACATACACAGTGAATTCAGGGTACAAGAAATGGGAGGAATCAAGGTTTGAGCCAGCTCCTCTACTTCGGTCTTGTTGGACTGGTCTAGCTCCATACCGAGTGGAATTTTTCCTTTGGTTAGCACTGCGAGAAAGAATTGTCACTAGGACTTTCCTCATGAAGCGAAACATGATTCCTGAGTACTTGAATGTCTGCCCAATGTGCAATAGGGAACCGGAGAATGTTACTCACCCTTTCTTGCGTTGTGAGGTAGCTTCGGGTATTTGGGAGTTTATCATGCGTCGGCTTCAGGTGGTTTGGTGCCAGCCTCAAAATCTTTCGGACATGTGGCGAACGTGGGGAAATTATTTACCATGTACAGACAAGCAGACCGGTAGAACTTGAAAAATCCTATTTTATGCGGTTATTTGGACCATATGGAAGACTCGCAACGAAGTGGTGTTCAGACATACGGAATACAATGAATCGAGATGTATTAATATGATTTATTCGTTGTGTCATTGGTGGTTGAAAAGTAAGGACAACGGGTTCGCCTACAGTATGTCCGATGTTCTTCAATCCCCGGCATGGTTACTCAATCGGTAAATCCAAGCTCGTTGTTTCTCAGATGTAGGTTGTTGAGGAGTCAGGTCCAATAGTGGACTAGGGAGTCTGTCCTTTGCCCTTTCTTTGGGGCATCGTTTTTTATGAGAGCGTTTGTTGCACCGCTTCTGAAGCGGTGTTTTGTAAACTTCAGTCATGTTCTTCATGACAATTAAATTCAATATAACTTTCTGCTGATTAAAAAAAAAAAAAGAGTTTAATTAATTAAGTTTGGTTTGATATATCCAAGAAACATATGTATAGAATAGATTTATAGTTAGCTATTGACATTCTATGCTAGCCGTAGTAGCCAAATGTAGATGTATCTTCGATCAGCAATATTAAAGTTAAGTAATCGAATTAAGTATAATAGGCTTTCGTGGGTAATTTTGACAATTAATTTGGTAATTTTGTTTTATGGTTTTCTGTGCAGAGGAAGAGCATGCAAGCAAAAGCAAATTCCGGATAGGGCAATTGGCCCGTCCTGGTCTGGTCTGGTTACCCGAACACAATGGTTAGAATAAGTACAACGGTTGGAACGGATGCAACGGTCGGAACGAACACTATGGTTGGAATAGGTACAACGGTTGGAATAGACACAACGGTTGGAACAAATACACCGGTTGGAACGAACACAACAGTTGGAACGAACGCAACGATTGGAATGGATGTGTTGTTTGAATATTCAACACCACACACGCAGAGAGAAGATAGTAATTTGGTCATTTACCTGTAAGTTACTAAAACAAAAACTCTTCTTAATAATATTAATAATTATTTATTTGTTTTTGTTTCTCTTCCAAATGTTTATAATCGAGGAATTAGAAATATAGAGATCCGCCTGAAGGATAATTTGATTAGTGCCTGTTCTTTTCATTCTCCTTTAATTTGTAGTATATGGTTTTCTCTTTAACTATCTTTGTCTTTGTAATTTTGTTTTGAAAAATCAAATATTATTACTAGGGTTTGAAAAGTGAAGAGAAGGGAAGGGGAAGCGAGAGACGTGGGTCCTGCCCCCTAATAGTGGTGCAATCCAGTCAACGTAGGCTTTTTTCTATATATATATTTTGCTTGTTGTGCGTGTGTGTGCAAGAATTTAGAGGGAATCGTGTCAATTTCCATATACAACATCAACAAAAGCAGGTGATTCTCTTCTCTACTTCCTAATTTCCTTTCATAAACTTCTGATTTACCTTTAATAATATACTCTCTTTTTTTTATTGACAGAAGTGAAATTCGAACTTGATTTGGAAACTTATATATTATTATATATTTCATTTATACTTGATTATGTATGTTTCTCTATATGCACAGAAGAGAGATCAGTAAAATTAAGAAATCTCTGAATATTTCAGTTCGCAAATGATAGACACTTAGATTCACTGCAAACTTAATTATTGAACCTTCAAAAAAAATTGAATTTTCCTGTCAGATGATCTTTCTTTTAAAAAAATACATAGTTTAACCACAAACATGCATGCGATTTCTATAGGGTTTCCTAACTGCACATGTGGACAAACTATATACATACATGAATTTATATGCATTAATGCGTGACATTTCAAATTTATTTATTTACTATATAGTAGTATTATTTTTAAATGGGGGCTTTGATTTTATTTTAATGCATATATATATAGGGTTTTAACCTTTTGACGGGGCACGAAGATCAATTGGGTGGTCAACAGATTTCTACTTGGGAGAACCAACCAGATCCTTCAAAGTATTTCTTTACAGCTGATCATCCTGCAATCTCAAATAATTTCAATTTATTTTTACTGGGCCGGGAAATTTGAAACGAAAGGGTAAGTCTCACTCTTCCTTTCCTAAACACTTTGTATATTTGATATGTCGGGATTTATAGCCCTAAAGTATTAGAGTGTTATGATATTGCATCATCCGTACACATGAAGAAATATTTTAAATTCTTAAAAACACATGCAAAGAAACTCGGGGATCTACAAATTTTGGATTTTGGGTTTGATAGTGTGTGAGAGTAATGAACATGTATGTTATGTTATGTGCATTTGGGAGATCTTCTATGGGTTCTGGGTTTTTGATCTTAGTATTCTAAATATTATTGAAATACCCATCGTATAAATCAGCATTAATTCTACATCATGCATACTAGCTACTTCAAATAGTCATTCTACACTTAAATTCATGTCGTGATTTTAAGTAATAGATTATTTATTTAATCATTATGTATGAAAAAATATTTATTTGAAACGCTTTTCTTTTTAAGGTGATTAGCTAATTTAGTGCAAATAAAATATAAAATAGAGTGAGTTTTAAATTTTTGTTAGTTGTGTCCGTATTACTTTAGGAAGATAAGACAGAAAGAGAGAGAAAGGGAGATGTTAACTTTACGTAGAATGGTCGTCGTTCGAGCAAGTAAATAATTTACTAGTTCTAAGTAGAATAGTAAGGGAAGAAGAGATGATTTGCAGAGTGTGGGAATGCTGGGCTTTGGGGAGTCATACGTTGCTATGAACGAGGACGAGAGTTCCAATAACCCAAGTTGGTCTTCGACTCAGATATTTTATTTACGAATAGAAAGGTTCTTTTTTTCATTTTTTTTAAGAAAAGGAGAAAAAAGGTAATAATATCATGAATTGGATTCTTGCAATTGGAATTGTGGGGTTGTCTCTATACAAGGAATGTAATTAAGGATTATTTTAATGGGGCATGCACTCGTTTCCCTCATAATATTTATTAATGTACGTGAAAACAAAAAGGAAAAGAAATAAATATAAAGATTACTGGATTCTACCCATTAGGGTTTGGTGTGTGCTCATCTGTCAGACTGATCAGACCGCTTAAAATGACCATTCCGAAAGGGGTGTGAAAGAAGAAAAAAAATTAAATTAAGGACCAACTTGGGTTGAAATATTTAGAATTAAGCGTGTTACACTATCAAACCAGCTTTGTCATACAAGTTTTTATAAGTTCTTTGTATCTTCCACGTTATCCTTTTCACCCTCTTCCCTCTTCTCTTCTCTTCTCTCATGTTTCTTAGGTCAAAAGATTTAATTAGAGAGAGGGAAGAAATTAAGGAAGACGAAAAAACAGCAGCACCTAACAACAACAACTGCATTTAAAGTACCCTACCTAGCTAGCAGTTGTAGGTGTAAAGGTGCAAATCCCCTTGTTCTGCTCTTGACTCTCATTGGTTATTGTTGTTTTCTTGTTCCCACACCTTTGTGTTTGTGTTGTGTTGTGGATTTGTTATATTTATGTGTTTGCTAATTTTACTGGTGTTGTTAATTACATGCAGCAGGAGAAACAACAACAACAACAACAGGAACTGATCAAGAAGTAAAATCTTCTCCTTTTGTAGATCAAGAAATCAACAAGAAATGAATTCAAACAACTGGCTCTCATTCCCTCTTTCTCCTCCTCACTCTTCTTTACCAACCCATCTTCATGCATCACACCCTCCTCACCACTTCTCTTTAGGGCTAGTCAGTGACACCATGGACAACCCTATATTCCAACCACAAGGTAACTTTTTTCCCTCCATCTCCCAAAGTATATATCCACTCTACCTCGCTCTTGCAGACATGAGTCTAATCTTGTTCGAGCATTCATTTTTCTTTCTCTTTAGATATATATGATCTTGAATATTTTTTTTCATGAAGAGTGGAGTCTTATGAATGGGCAAAGCTGCAATAGTACTAGTGGAGGAGATCAAGTCCCAAAAGTTGCAGACTTTCTTGGAGTGAGCAGCATCAAATGCGATCAAGAGAATGATCAGTCATCATCAGAGCAGCATCATTTACAGGTTGTTGGGTTCAATGAGTCTGACTATTTATACCCATCAAGCAGTGTCGTCCCTCTCCAAAACGGAGTCGTCGCGGCCACCAACTATGACCAGTTTCAGGAGAGTGGGAGCAACCTACAGTCGCTGACGCTTTCCATGGGCGGTGGAGGAACTAGTAGTGCAAGTGGGAAGGGTAATTCCACGTGTGAAACCAGTGGAGACAATAGTACTAATAATAGTAATAGTAATGCTGTTGTAGCTGTTGTAGCTGTTGTTGAACCCACTGCCCCAAGAAGAACTTTGGATACTTTTGGTCAAAGAACTTCTATTTATCGAGGAGTCACCAGGTTTAATTAATTATTTAATCAGTTCATACTATTAAATTATTCTTTTAATTTACATAGAGCTTAGTGGTCATCTGCTAGTGGTTAAATATCTGCAACAACTCGATTTTGAATCTTAATTTCACAAATGTGACGAAATGTGTAATTTTTGATGCCTGTGTGTTCAGGCATAGGTGGACAGGAAGGTATGAAGCTCATCTCTGGGATAATAGCTGTAGGAGAGAAGGTCAATCTAGGAAAGGGAGGCAGGGTAATGAACATTTATATATAACATTACATCAATGTAAATTTCTACATTTTTTATAAATTTTGTTATTCAAATTTTTGATGAGTGATACTTTCTCTATGATTTGATGGTGATGGGGAAAACTCGGTTGCAGTCTATTTAGGTGAGCACGTTTTCTTTAATTTTATGTTAATTTGTCGAAAAATCTTTTCACCATTTCTTTTCTTTCCAATCCTAATTTTTCTAATTTTGTAACATGTGACCAGGTGGGTATGATAAAGAAGAGAAAGCTGCTAGAGCATATGATCTTGCAGCACTCAAGTATTGGGGTACATCTACCACCACCAATTTCCCTGTAATTTCTTATCTTCCTTTCTCTAATTTCTTTGCTTAAACATTATATTATAACTACAACATAAAATAAAATGTAAGCATTTGTATTTCTTTTCAGATCAGTAATTATGAGAAGGAAGTGGAGGAGATGAAAAACATGACCAGGCAAGAATTTGTGGCATCCATTAGAAGGTAAACAAAACTATATATATTCATAGCCATGCAAAAAGAAATTTAATTTGTTGTTATGAAAAGAAAAAAACAGAGGAACAGATCTTTTACCAAAAAATAATAAAAACAGGAAGAGCAGTGGGTTTTCAAGGGGTGCATCCATGTATCGTGGAGTGACAAGGCATCACCAGCATGGAAGATGGCAGGCAAGGATTGGCAGAGTTGCAGGAAACAAAGATCTTTACCTTGGCACTTTCAGTAAGACCCATCGTATTATATTATATTTACCTAAGAATGAACATAATTAGTTATAACCTAGCTCGGTTTGCTGATCAACTTAATTATATTAATGGTATTAATTAGGTACTGAGGAGGAGGCAGCAGAGGCATATGACATCGCTGCAATCAAATTTAGAGGCTTAAGCGCAGTGACCAACTTCGACATGACCCGGTACGACGTGAAGAGCATACTGGAGAGCAACAGTTTGCCGATCGGAGGAGGAGCAGCGAAACGACTAAAAGAAGCACAGGCCATCGAAACATCGCGAAAGCGTGAAGAAATGATAGCCGCCCTTGGATCATCATCAGCTCTCTCGTACGGGATTCTTTCTACTACTCCATCATCATCAACTAGGTTACAGTCGTCGTCACCTTACTCTCTAATGCAATCCACACCTTACGATCATCCACATCACCAGATCCAACCATTCCTAACTTTACAAAACCAGGCGCAAGATACTAGTAATATTTCTCAGTTATACGCGACGAACGCGCAAGATCCTAATCATAATTACCAGAACTATCTGCAGACGCAGCTACACCTGCACCAGCAATCCATGCAAGTTCTTCCGCAAAGTCATCCTCATCAGCAGCACCAGCTTTATAACAGTTATATCCAGAGCAACCCCGGTTTGATGCATGGGTTGTGGAATATGGGCATGGAGAGTAGTGGCAGTGGTTATGGTAGTCTTGGTGGGAATTCTTCTGGTGGGTCTATTGGTGGTGGTGGTGGAGATCAGGATCAGCCGGCTGCCGCGCTTGTTAAGGTGGATTATGACCAGCTGCCAACTGGTGGTGGTGGGTTTGGGAACTGGTCAGGGGAGTCAGGTGTTCAGGGATCAAATCCTGGAGTTTTCACAATGTGGAATGAGTAATCAAAATAGGTCGCTAGGAGTCTTTTCTTTCTTTCTTCTTTACGATAATTGGGTATGGATTATTTAGAGTGGGGGAGAACTGACTAACCCTAATTAAAAACCAATTTGTTGGGTTTTATATTTGATTATGTCAGTTTATGGGTACAAAATAGGACCCAAATTTTGTAATGCTAAATCTCCATCTATAGCTATTTCTATATTGGTTTTGGAATTTTTTCCCCTCGTTATTTTGGCACGTGGCGTTGCACGTGCGAAATTCATTTAGATTTGAAAATGTTAAAATATCATATTTATGTACAAAAAAGTATTTCACACAAAATATTTTTAGTATAATATAAAAGTTTTAATAATGTCTCAAAAAATGAGATTAACATAAATTTTTAGTATGGTGTTTAAACTATATTGTAAGCTTTAATAAAAATATTTTAATGTAGGTGTTGACAAAAAAAATATTTTATTAATTCTGAAATAATTTAATTTTTAGTTCTTAAAATTAAAACAATTTTAACTCAATTAAATAATTTACTTTTATAAATTAAAATTTAAATATTTAAAATAATGTTTTATATTATTTTTATTCTACTTCTTCAAATATTGTAAATAATTATGTGGTTATTTAAAAACAACCACTAATGAATTTTTCTTTAAAAAACCAAACTCAATAAAAAAATAAGTTTAACATTTAATGAAAAATTATGATTTAATTAAATGTACAAACTATTTTTTTTCATGTTTATGTATGATAAAAAATCACATAATTAGCTAAGGAAAAATAATTCCTTATCATTACAAATTTTAAAAAATCAAATTTAAGTAATTTAATATTTGTGTATATATACTTTTTAAGAATAATACATTATAAAAAGGTTTTCATAGTTTTTTTTTTATTATTAAAAAATAGTTTATTGAGGCAAGATAATTTCTTATTTATTTTACATATTTTTTATAGTTTTTTATTTTTTAAATAAAATAATTATCATTTTTTACTTTATTTTTTTATTTTTTCTCTCATATTTTTTTCTTTCTAGTTTAAAAAATAGTCTAAAAATAAATGTGATTATAATTTAATAAAAGGGATAACTTTGTTAATATACTTGTCCTTTATTTTTTTCTTCTTTTCGTAATAATATTATATTTTGTTATCTTTTGAAAGAAAAAAATATACTTTCTTAAATTTTTGGATTAGAATAATAATAGTAGTAATAGTTAAGTCATGAAACTTTTATTATTATTATAAATAAATAAACTATTCCAAATTTAAAATATTTTATATTAGATTAAAATGATAATAACGTTAGAATATTTATGTATCTCATCTAATCCATAACTTTTAGCTTTTTTTCCTATCACTTATGGCTTAGAACATGATTTCTTATTTATATCAACTTCATTAACATTTCATCACTCGCATTAAGAATCCATGAGTGAGATCTTCTATGTACTTTTATATGTGATTTTTTATCATACATAAACATGAAGAAAATAGTTTGTATATTTAATTACAAATTTTACGAAATCAAACTTAAGTAATTTAATATTTGTGTATATATACTTTTTAAGAATAATACATTATAAAATAGTTTTCATAGTTTTTTTTATTTTTTATTAAAAAAATATTTATTAAGGCATTATAATTTCTTATTTATTTTACATATTTTTTATAGTTTTTTAATTTTTAACTAAAAATAATTATCATTTTTACTTTATTTTTTTATTTTTTCTCTCATATCTCATTCTTTCTAGTTCTTATTTTAATAATCGCAATGCATGAAATAGAAACTAACAACAATAATAATAATTAAAAAAATAGTCTAAAAATAATTGTGATTATAATTTAATAAAAATGATAGCTTTGTTAATATACTTATCCTTTATTTTCTTCTTCTTTTCGTAATAATATCATATTTTTTTATCTTTTGAAAGAAAAAAATATATTTTCTTAAATTTTTGGATTAGAATAATAATAGTAGTAATAGTTAAGTTATGAAACTTTTATTATTATTATAAATAAATAAACTATTCCAATTTTAAAATATTTTTTATTAGATAAATATGATAATAACTTTATAATATTTATATATCTCATCTAATCCATAACTTTTAGCTTTTTTTCCTATAACTCATGGCTTAGAACATGATTTCTTATTTAATTTTCTTATTTATATCAACTTCATCAACATTTCATCGCTCGCATTAAAAATCCATGAGTGAGATCTTCTATGTACTTTTATAGCAGTCTATTACGTTATACAAATTTACCCTCATCCATTTGTTACTAATTGAAAAAATAATTTAAATTTAAGGTTTTAAGGACTTTAAGTTTACGATAAATATTTATTTAATTATTTTAGGTATAATGATAACTTTTAAAATAGTAACTAACTATTAATCAATTTGTTTTATTATTTTTAAAATATATGACTCATGCATATTGAGTTGCATGTTTTTTTCCAGAGAGGTGGGATTCAGAGTTGTGTTATCTAATTTTAATTATCAATTTAAAGATTCAAAAGGTTACTCATTGTGACAATATCTCATTTAAAAGTTAATTTAACGTTAACTTTCTAACAACTTTAAGTTTACAATAAATATTTATTTAATATAGTTTATATACCTATCATATGTTATGTTGATGATGTAGATCATGTATTCGACCCATAATATGATAATGATAACTAAAAATATAACCAATTTTTTTAAAAATATATCTTATCACTTTACCGAGCACAGATTTTAAGGTAAACAACATAATTTTTTATGGTTTAAAAATTCTTTCACTTCGGGCACTATAGTTTTGAGATTTACATTAAAAATCCTATAATATCCTAAAATGTTTTAATATAAACATTATAAGTGGTTAAAAAATATAAAAAATGGTAAAAAGTTAAAAAAACTTATAAATATTGGAGAAAAATGTATAACCATAAATATTTGATGATTAGATTATAAAATATTAATTTTTTATATATATTTTTTAAATATCTAACCTCATCCCTTTATATTATTAAAACTCATTAACAAACAGTTGTCACTGAATTAATTTTAGGAAAAGTTATAAATTTTCTTTTTATTTTTCACTTTTATGATTTTCTTAACTTTAAAAGTAATTTTTTCTGAAAAAATAAACCATATACTGCCTTGAAATTATAGTTAAATAATAAAAATAAAATAAATATTATTAACCCATATTTCTTTCATAAAAATAAAATTAATGTAAATCATTTTGATAATATATGGCTAATATTGTCAATACTTATAAATAAACTTCTCAATTATTCTCATAAACAATTTCTTCTTTTAGAAAAAGTATAAATATTACAATTTATTTTTCACTTTTATTTACTTTATGTTTCTTCAACTCTCTTAAAATCAATCTCTTTACTAAATTTAATAATAAAATAAAATAAAAAATATTAACTTGAATAAAGAATATTATTCTTAAAATAATATAATAATAATTAAAATAATTTACTTTTAAAAAATATATTATTATACATATGTTATATTTAACAAATAATTTAAATTTAAAAATACATTAACTTATATTTTACTCATTGTGACTAATTTTTAATTCCATACTTTTAAAGATATTTCTCACATTGTAGCTCCACGAGTACATTACATAGATTGATTTCTTACAATCTCTTTGAATATTAAATTTTTTCTTCCTATGAAATTATTCTTATGAACTTTTACTTTTATATATTTTTAAAATTTATCATTGTTTGTGATATTAACATAGGTGAAAAAAAATGATAAATTTTAAAAATATATAAAAGTAAAAATTCATAAGAATAATTTCATAGGAAGATAGTTTCGGTATTTAACATATTTTAGTTCTTAAAAAATTATCTTTCTCTTTTGTATTTTAGAATTTAAATTATTAAATTATTAAAATAATTTTTTTGTTAATTATAATTTAATATTATGATGCGAATATTTTATTATAAAAAATCACGTTCTTTTATTTTCATACTATCAAAAAATTATTTAATATAAATTTAAATTCTAAAGAATTGATTTAATATACATTAATTATTCATAATTTTAATATTAATTCACTTTAAAAAAAGTATAGTTTATACAAATATAATTTATTTTTGCTAATTTTCTTAACTCACAATACAAAGTATATTTTTCTATGATAAATCATTTACTAATTTCAAGCTCTTACCAAAAGTTATGAATATTATAATTCTTTATTAATTAAATAAATTGTCATTTAATAATAGAAATAAAATTTCATTACTTAATTGAAAAATTAATCTATAAGTTTGTTCACTTTCTAATTTACTATTATTAGTGTTATTTAAAATATTATTACAAGGTACCCCATGTGATTTTCTAAGAGACTAACGAATGAACCGATTTTCTTTCTACTTTTACCATATAGGAAATAAATAAATAAATATATATATTTAAGTTTTTTTAAAGACTAACGAATGTCGTTTATCTTAAAATTGAAAACATTATCTAGTTTTTATCTAAAAATATATATTAAAATCTCAAGAAATATATTTACGTAATCATTAAAAATATACTCAAAACATTTATTTTGTAACATTTTATTTTTTATTATATAATAACAATAAAAAATATTAAATTTATTGATTAAAAAATTAAATATATTTTTAGATAAACTATATAAAGAAACCCTAAAGTTTTAAAAATCTCCCACTTTATACCCAATAGTTTTGAAATTTGCAACGTAAGCCTACAAAATTGCAATGGAAATTATTTTATCAATCACTAATTATTTTAATTTTTTAAAATATACTGATAAATTTGTTAAGGGTGATGTTGATTCGAACCAATTAAAAATATAGAGAATTTACTATGACATTTATAATACAAATTCAGAATATTTTATTACAAATTAGATTAATTCCTCTCTATTCTTCCTCCATTTTTTCGCATAAATATGATCTCATCTTTTCTTAGAATTTTAGTCTCCTATTCTAACATAGTCATTCATGTCATCAAATAAACTAAAGTTTTCTTTCTTGTCAATAATGTGAGCTTAAATTATTCTAAAATGAATTTAATTTTATTAATATATTTTTAATAAATGACATTATTTATTATGTATTATCCTTTTATTTTTAAAAAAAAATAAATATATGTCAAAATAATTTAATACCACATTATAAACATGAAAATGAACTTCAAATTATTTTTTATAACTATAACTTATTTTTTCCATCTAAGTAAATATAGTTGTTGATTCGAGGTAATTAAAAATACATGAACTTATTTGATATTAGTTGGAAATGTATAGGCAAGTGCAAAATATTAATTATTGATCGTTGCTTCTTCCAAATTCTTGCAAATAAGAACTTAGATATCTATGTATAACATTTAGAGTCGTAAGCAACAAAATAACTTAAATTTCTATTTAATTTTCATCTCTGTTTATGAGATCCGTACTACCTGTCTTTAAAAAAATTAACATACCATTGAAACATTATATAAAATAATCAGGACATAAAATTGTTAAGTTTATATTCCCAAATTTGAATCAATTGAGTATCATATATATAAATTTCTCTATAAAATTCTATTTGTTTTGAATAGGGGAAAAAATCTTAAAATCAATCCGGATATGCAAAATTAATTCATAAAAATTAACCGAACATGGATTCCCTCAAGGAGTTGTACATTCTTTATTTTTTAAAAATAAATTGAATAAAATGTTGTATATGACTATATGCTAATTAGGTTAGGCTAGTTATGGAGAAAAATTAAAAATTAAGCAATACCAAATCTAATTACCACTAAGAAATATAATAGAGAAGTTGAATATATCATGGTTTATGATCTCGAAATTACTTAATGTAAATAAACAAATATTAATCATTAAACACAAACAATAAAATAAATTAATTTAAAAAAATAAGAAAACAGAACAGATAATTATGATTATAATTTAAATTAAGTAATTATGTTTTTAATTTTAGTTACTTATATTATTACATGCTTGGAAAACTAATTATATATTTTATTTTGGTATCTTTAAATCTTGTGGATCAATACTAACTTTATTCGCATGTGGCCGGGTATTTAGGTATTTTATTATCTATATATACTATATATTTAATATATATTATCTAACTTAACTACCAACTGAATTAGTATCAATACTCCCGCTATTGTTAAGAATTTTGAATTCTCTCATAATTTTTTTAAATTATTTCCAGCTTTTGTTTTAGATAAATTGGTTGAACTATTTTATTCCAAATTTAAAAGCACCAATTATTAATGGATAAAGTTTTTAACTGATTTATAAAAACTTAAAAGAAAATTAAGAGTGTAATAGACTTTTAAATAATAACTTAATGTATAAAAAATCACCTTGTTTCATTTTTCATACTATAAAAAAATATTTAATATAAATTTAAATTCTAAATAATTAATTTAATATACACTAATTATTCATAACTTTAATATTAATTCATTTAATATATATATATATAGTTTATTTTTGCTAACTTTCTTAACTCATAATACTATGATAAATTATTTACTAATTTCAAGCTCTTACTAAAAATTATGAATATTACAATTGTTTATTAATTAAATAATTTTCATTTAATAATATAAATAAAATTGCATTACTTAATTGAAAAATTAATTTATAAGTTTTTTTACTTTATAATTTACTATTATTAGTGTTATTTAAAATATTATTACAAGCTACTATCATGTGATTTTTTAAGAGACTAACGAATGTAGGAGATCCGATTTTCTTTCCACTTTTGCCATATAGGATTTTTTATTTATTTTAAAGTTTGTGTTGTTGTTTAGCTTGAAATTAAAAACATCATCTAGTTTTTATCTAAAAAAATATACTAAAATCTCAAGAAATATATTTACGTAATCATTAAAAATATACTCAAAATATTTATTTTGTAACATTTTTTGTTATTATATAATAATAAAAACATTATTAACTTTATTATTAAAAAATTAAATATATTTTTAGATAAACTATATAAAGAAATCTTAAAGTTTACAAAATCTCCCACTTTGAACCCAATAGTTTTAAAATTTACAATATAAGCCTGAAATTTGCAACGTAAGCCTGCAACAAAATTGCAATTTTGGTCTTTCTAATAATTAGAAAATTAAAAGATGGTAAAAAATATTATTAAGTTATTTAATTATTTTATCAATCACTAATTATTTTAATTTTTTAATATATACTGGTTAATTTTTTATGGGTGATGTTGATTCGAATTAATTAAAAATATAAATAATTTAATAGGTAGATTTATTAATTTAATAGATAGGTTAATTAATTAAATAAATAAATTACTTAAAATGTTTAAAAGTCTATTACAATCAAATAACTTAATAGGTAGGTTAATTAATTTAATAGGTAAGTTAATTAATTAAAATGTTTAAAAGTCTATTACACCCTTAAATTTTTTAATAGTTTAAAGGTATAATAGACTTTTAAAGAATAAGGCTTTTCGTGCTTTTTATATAGTATAGATATATATAATATTCGCAGTTTCCTCCTACATCCCAAAATAATTCAAAATTCATCACGGAGCTGGGCTAGGCCTGATTAGGTATTATTGGGCCAGGTTAGCGAATCTAATAACCAGTAGCCTGGTGGCTATGTTTATCATCGGTTTGTTTCTTCCTCAAGGAAAGGAACTCTCCTGGACTTTTCTCTCGTCTTCCATAAGGTCATAATTGTCCTAAAGTACATCAATCAATTTTATAATTTGAGACAAGGGGTTAAGGCTTTTTTGATGCACAGAAGAAGCACACTCATTCTCTCTGCCAGATCTCCACACGCAACAGGTACGTGTATCTCATCTGGGTTGTCTTTAAAATCTCAGTTTTCCTTCCATTTAGCTCGCCTCCTGTCATGATTAGTGAGCTTGAATTGATGCAGGAGCTTTTCCTGAGCTTAATTGTTTATGGGTTTTGTTGTGACAGCTTTAATTGGTCCTCTGCTTCTTGTTTTTCTAATTTATTAATAGGTGTTCGGTTATGTGGTTTTATTGCGTTAGATATATTGTTGAGCGTGGCAGATTTGGATTGTTGTTTACTTGTTTCCTGGCACCAGTATTTTGTGAATTGCTTGACTGGGTTTCATTTAAGGTTTAGAAACATTTGTTAGTGTTCTTCATATGCAATGCTCGTCTCTACAGCATTAATTTCTGTAAAATTCGATACCCTCACCGTTGTTGGGGTTCCTTTTTCTTTTTATGGTATCAAGATGATTGATTGGCTTTGAGAAAGGGTTCAAATGTGCTGATGTGTCCTTTCGTGAGTGGGATTTGAGTTTCTTCAATGTATTTATTGCTATCCCTAGCAATTGTAGTGTAATAGTTCATCTATAGGCAAGCCATACAATACTTGACAGTGGTATAAGAGAATTGGGGAGCTGGATTCAACTTTTCATGTTTTTTTTTTTTTTGGGCCTTCCTTTGGTTGCCTTGTTATTTGAATTTTGTTCTCTGAGGAAGCGAAAACTGAATTAAAGTTGAGTATCTTGGTTCGCACTTCCTTTTGTGAATCAGTGTTGACTTGAGTTTTTTCTTTTGTGAAGGACGGGTAACTAGTTGAGCAACATGGTAAAAGCATTTGGGCAAGAACATGTTTACAAGCATCCATGGGAGATAGTAACTTCTGCTTCTTGGCGGAAGTTTGGAGATCCTGAAAGCAAGCGAACTCTCTCTCACATCCTTGAAGTTGACACCTTGAACTCTAAGCTTGATCCTAAGACCGGAAAGCTATACACAACCCGGGCCCTCACCATCCACGCTCCAGGACCATGGTTCATCCGCAAGATTATTGGTCAAGATATCTGCCACTGTGTTGAATCAACAGTTGTTGATGCAAAAACAAAGTCAATGCAACTTACAACTCGCAACATCAGTCTCCAGAAGTTCATAGAAGTGGAGGAGAAAATTCGTTACAATCCTCACCCGGAAAATCCTAGTGGATGGACAGCTTGTCATCAGGAGACTAGCATACGTATTAAGCCAATATCAGCCCTGGCATCAATGGCAGAGAAGGTAGAGCAACGATGTGCTGAGAAGTTTGTGCAGAATAGTGCCAAGGGTAGAGAGGTAATGGAGAGAATTTGCAAGTATCTTGAAGCTGAATCGAGTGGGATTTGCCCTGTAATCTGAGAATCTCACTTCAGTCTTCAGTTTTTCTAGTGCGACCATTGCCGTCGTTGAAGCCCTTTTAGATTAGAAATAACTTGAAAGTGTAGGAAATGACTCAAGACTGGTAGTATTGTACAACTGTTAAGGGGTTAAACCTCGAGTATATTGCGGAAATTTTGATCTAGCGTAATGTGCTCTCGATCTTAATGACCATGATGCAGTGATGCTAATATGTTGTTTTCTTTTTTAATTTGTTGCACACTTCTAAATCTAATATGCGAGTGTACTCGAGTATGAACGGGCTTAGGGCTGATATCACTCTTCTGCAAGGATTTAAAAGTTTACTTATGATGCTGTAATGAGTTTTGTAGTTCGATGGAATTATCCTTGTAGAGAATGAATAACCTATAACAGATTTAATTTTTTGGTTGTTAATTTTATGCCACAAAGCCATGAAGAAGCAACTTAAAGGACACTCAATACCAGCACAGCTCACACCACACTAGGTTCTAAACAGCACAACAATAAGAGCGCCATGAAAAAGCCATAATTAAAATTTACAATAAACATGATCCATACCACCTTGAAAATGCACATACAACTTTTGCGTAATACCACATAGAAATGCGATATGAAAATGGAGCAAACCATGACAAAGTCCATCAAACCAGAACACATTACAACTTAAACACGCTAGAACCACCACATGAATTCTAATCCCTCAGAAGGTACCATATCGTAGAGGAACTCCAGCGCTGTCATGCTTCACCCAATACACAAGAAGAAAAAAGGACACCTGGGAAGACACTCTGGCCAACCCAGAAGTCCCAAAGACGAAAATGGGCAACGTATTTCAGTACGTGAAACTGCAACCCTGGAGATCTAGATTTTATCAAGCTTCTCTGCCTTGACAATGGGGTTTGCTTTCGCTATGGCTTCACGGGCAGCAGTTCGATAATCAAATGGGCAGTCATGCTTGTCTGAATAGCGGTGAGATGAACAGAAAAGGTCACCACAACGGCACTTAAACCCTGTTAAGCCAACCCGTTTCTTGCAAGTCCCACACCTGTTTGGACCTTCCTTTGGTTTTGGCTCAACACTCTCAGTTGTGCTTTCAGCACAGGGTGGCTGCACCAAGATGATCTTTGGCTCTGGTTCATTAACGTGGACATTGATGATGTCAGTAACCACAAGCGCTTTTCCATTATTGCTGGATGACCCATTCACAAAACTCCCGATAGATTTGGCAGCAAACTTAGCCTGCTCCTGTTTTAATAGGATATCCTTGTGACACTTGGAGCACATGTTCATGGTTGCTGCACTACCGAAGAAGCCACAATTGTTGACGCACAAAATAGGACCTTCAGAAGGAGCTTGAAATCCTGTCTCATCGTGGTCCATGTTTCACCTCTCCTGCATAAAAGGTATCATCAATCAAAAATGCATCAAAGAAATTGACAGTGGTACAACATGAAGGCGAACGTTCACTTGGTACACACATGCATAAGGAATATTTGCATGTCCTTACAAAATAACAAGTATAAGCAAAAGAGGAGTGTATAAAACACCTAAAGAAAATTGAGAGAGCCCAAGCATCAACCTTCCTCTCTATTTTTTCAATCAAGTCTTAAAAGGTCCTTGTCTACAATTAGTTTTCAATCTAAAACATAGCTAAACAACAAACTCAGCTGAGACACTAAAACCATATTTGACATTTTCAACAATTAGTGATAGCATACCATATTCCATGACTGTGCTGCAACTCTTAATCAAGCATAATCAATTCCAAGACAAGCACAAATAAGACACATGAAATGAAAACTGAAGAATCAAACACATAGGTGTACATGGCTTTTTAAATGGTGACATAGCTGATAGAAAAGGAGGACAAAGAGAAGTGGCAGTGCAACTAAGGCATGTAGAAGTTGAGGACTAAGTCATGTCATGTGCCCGGTTAGCAAACCAAAAATTCCACCTGGCTGCAGCTCAGGTGGTGTCATATAACTCACCATTCCCTAGATGACTCGTGTTTCAGTCTCCTAATGAGCACCACCCTCTCCCACCCCAGAAAAGAGAAGCTTATATAACCATTACATATGTTTCCAAATGTTTCCCAAAACCTTTACAGGTTTAACCATAAGTCTTTTGCCATCCTTCTATTCTCCATCCCTTATGACACAGGTTTGAGTCACTCACAGAAACCTCATTTCACAGCATTCAATCAGATATTTGATAACATGAACTCGCAAATACGTTCAGATTACTTATGAGTGACGTCCATAGCAGATAGACTAAAAAAACATAACCACAGTATCAATTGGTATATTAGCCAACCACATAAACAGACTCATTTCCGCAGTAACTCCCCAACAAGTTCATGACTGATTACTCACATCTCTTTAGATAATCTCTTTAGCAACAGATTTTGAACAGCAACAGTAAGTAAAACTCACAAGCATATCCAAACATCATTCTACACAACCAGACAAAGTAAAAACCTCAATCATTTAATTCATTCTATAAATCCTCAACCAAAACACACCAGAAACGTATATTTCTCCACATACACGCAACAGAACACACTCCTTTATCACTAAAACAGCAAGGTTCACCATCAAAGCAAAGGAAGACTAAAAAAATAAATCTTTCCTCCAATCAGACCAAAATTAATCCAGAAGCACAAGCCTATATATACACAAAACACAGTCATAAACACACACATAAGTGAAGTGAAAACCTGTTTGCAACTGGAAATGATTCACTGTAACCGATCTCTTGGCTCAAAACCACATCAGATAAGTTAACCCCTGTGTTCATCAATCAAACAAACATAAAAATATTAGTAAAAAAAGACAAAAAAAATCCACACACTTAAGGTAGCAACAGCAATCAAAACCCAGATGCCAGAAGTCCTGACCCTGTAAGAAAAATGACCCAGATCGACCAAGACGGGGGAGAGAGAGAAAGAGAGAGGCTTTTGGGTTTTTCTACTCTTTCTTTCTCTCTCTTGTTTTGGCTGGTTGGATTCTTTCTCCTTTATTTTTCTTCTTTTTATTCTGTGTTACAGTGCCATCTTCCTTTGATTTTTAAAAAGGTACAAAGTAGAAGAAACAATGTTTCTCTGCCAACGAACCATCTGTACTGATTAGGGGGCTTACGTGTTGCGTTGTAACTGGCCATACTTGTAACTTTCTGCTTTTCCTATTCTGTCCTTCTATTTGCTGACGAAATAACGGCTTTGCCAGTTTCCGGCGACAAAGTTACAAAAATGCTTGTAGACTGCACAGGAAAAAATTAGAGGTTCAAAATTTAGATGTTTAATTGAAATCAAATCAGGTTTAACTTAATTAATTATATTAAATATTTCAGATTTACTTGAGCTCATATTCTTACCAAATGTTTTTAATTAAATTACATGAAATATTAATTTTGAAGTCGGTTACTATAATATTAAATTATATTTGAAATTTTAGTGACAGTATATAACCAAAAAAAAAAGAAAAAGAAAAGAAATATTAGTATTTCTTTTATCCCAATCCGAACGATTGATGTCTTCTAATTCATGCCGCAAAATCGCCGCTCAATTTTTACCTCGATTCAACAGTTGGATCAGAAATTATGATCGTTAGAAGTTCGAAATAATATTAAAAATAAATAAAGAACCAAGCCGGTTACGAATTCACGGCTGAACCATGGGAAACTTGTTCCAGTTTACCTACTGAACCGTTTCGGATTTACGGACCGGTTACGGATATATGGTTGAGTTGTAGAACCATATCCAGATTTATGGGTGAACCGCGAGAATCGGTTATAGATTCACTATTGAACTGTATTCTGGAAGCGCGGTTAAACCATGAGAACCGCTAGTGGATTCGTGGTTGAACTGTGGGAACATTTTTGGATTTTCAGTTTTATATTTTTTTCTAATTTTTTCTATTTTTTTGGGTTACACTGTTACTATGTTTATGAAATTTGAAAGTAATTTTTATGTTTTAACAATTAATTAACTTCAAAATGAATAATTCGTTATTAAATTAAATAAAAAATTACTTCAGAAATATAATTCAACTTCAATTAAAACTCTAATTTTACTTGTAAATATATTTCAGTAATTGAATCATTTTGTTGAATGCTTTGGCGCGGGACAGGACGACTGGAATCAGTTATTGTTCGTGAGGGAAAGAATATTTTCCCTATGCTTGAAATATTTTGGCGGTCCTATAAGCAGCAAAGCATTAATCATACCTTCTTCTTCTTTTCTAAAGACTTGTTATTTTCCTTTTCTTCTTTCTTCAAAACACATATATATACCAAATACCCGATTAACTAAACCGATCCAATTTGATTTGACCGGGTACTCGGTTAAAAAAGTATCTAATTTGAATGGATCGAAAAGCTTACAATATGAACCAAACCGATTAAACTGGATACTGAAACTGATATTACAAACTAGTAGGGCACCCGAGTCGTGAACAATCCAAGCAATAGCAACGGAAAACCATGAATGCTGTGGCCTGTGGGGAAGAAGGAGTAGGTGGGTTGGTGCTTTCCTACAGCTGACATTACAGTACATGTTACATTACATATTACTACCGTTTATTGTATAACAGCATAAATCATAAATCCTTTCACGTATTTCCTTTTTAGGTTTATTGTGCTCATTTGGAGTTACACTTATCATGAACGTGAGGTAAATTACACTCAGCAGATAATTTTCTTAGTACCGATAACTTGATAGTTTAAGGGAGCCAAGAAGATGAAACAAGTATTGTTTGAGCAACTTTTAATGCAAGATTTTTTCCTTTTATTTTTTTATGAGCAAACCTTTCTCTTTATGTTTCAATAACGATTACCGATTGACTTACTTATTTCAACTTTTTATTGATGTTTATAAAACCAACCTGCCCTCACCAATGCTTCTACCCATGGAAAGGATGGACCACAAAGGATGGATAAACAGACTTGGACTGCCAAATTGCCAATCAACAAGATAAAACCAAAATGCACAATTTCTTATTTTTTTCTTCAAGGAGAGAAAAAAGAAGGAGCATTTAGTGTGAAAACAAAAGGAAGAAAAGCACACAACATTCTATTCTATATTTACATAATGAACAAAACATTGTGCGTTAAAGAAATGGAAAGAGATCTTTGAGATTAAGTAGATAGTGACCCACCAACCACACATGCAAAATGGCAGTAATGATACCAAACCAGAGAGGAATCCCAAAATGCAAGTCTAAGTTATTTCAAATCTCTGCCCGCCTGCTGTTTTTTTCACACTTTGCTTTTGCCTCAAATTTGCTCTCCAATCTTTTTGTGATTTCTGCGAGAAACTAATCTCGTTCGAACCCTTAAATTCATTTCCCATACAATATAACATAGTATTAGCATCAGTGCCATTTAGTATCTTTTCTTTTTTACTTTATACTTTCTTTTCTTCTTCCTCTTGTGTTGTAAATGTTGAATTTAATGTTTCCTGTCTTCATGATTCCTGCATGATCTCTGAACCACACATGTTCTTGAATTGAATGAAAGATTGGCTCTTCTTGCACATTAATTATTCCTGCATGATATATACCAATCAAGACTGCAAACGTTGGGGTATTAGTTTAACTTTGCAAGAAGTCATATCTTGGAAGCAAAGCAAAGAACAAAGAGATGGTGTCAAAAATGGATGATTATGAAGTGATAGAGCAGATTGGAAGAGGAGTTTTTGGTGCAGCATTTCTGGTTCTGCATAAATTAGAGAAGAAGAGGTAAAGGACAAAAAAGGAAATCACCTGCAAAAAGAAGCCTTTTGCTTTCTTGCCATTCTTGGGTTCTTGATAAGTTTTGTCTCCATTCTCTGTCATTTAGTTCCATCAGAAAGAAAGATTAGTACTTGCTATTTTTGTTGTTGTACAGATATATCTGTCTGGTTTGTCTGTTTTAATGATGAAAGATGAACTGCTATAATATTTCCATCTATAGGTATGCATTGAAGAAGATTCGTCTGGCCAAACAAACACAGAAATTCAAGCAGACAACATATCAAGTGGTTAGCCTGAGCTATTTTGACTATAACGGTTCTTCTTTTTTCAAGTCATGAATTGGTAAAACTGTCTATGGATTTCCAATTCTGGTTACAGATGAATTTGATAGCAAAACTGGAAAATCCATATATTGTGGAGTTCAAAGAAGCTTGGGTGGAAAAGGTAAATTTCAGCAATGTGATGTTCAAGAATTTGGAAATCATTTGCTCAAACAATCCAAGAACTGTTTAACATTTCCTTTTTTTGGGAATACAGGAATCATATGTGTGCATTGTAACAAGTTACTGTGAGAGAGGAGACATGTAAGCCAAAGTTTTCGTAGATGTATGAATTTAATCTATGCACATTCTGGAAAACTGACATTTTTTCTGGAATCTTCTTCTTCAACAGGGCTCAGGTTATAAAGAAAGCTAGGGAAACGCACATCCCTGAAGAGGTAAAGCAATATGAAAAAGTCTACATGAAAGAAAAGAAAAACCCTATAATTGTAGTTATTCTTGAGTACTCCCGGAATGTCAACTCACAATTTACACACTTGAATAAATGATGAAATCCAACATTAAAAGTGGTTTCGTCACTTATGAGAGAAGAGGTGTGAACTGATGTGGCATTCTGAAAGTACCGAAGAATTTTCCCTAAAATTGAGTTGCATTTCTCTTTTCATTTACAGAAGCTCTGCAAATGGTTGACCCAGCTGTTGCTGGCAGTGGATTACCTACACTCTAATCGTGTTCTTCATAGGGATTTGAAAGTATGCAAGTCAATTTCGTAGCAGTTTTCATGGGCTTTCTTAAATAACTAATGAAGTCATAACATAGAATAACTTTGGTCTCTCATCTCAGTGCTCAAACATCTTCCTTACAAAAGACAATGACATCAAACTAGGTGAGAAAGATGCAGAATCAAGAACCCTCTTCTTCTCTAACTATGTTGGATATTCAAATTGCACTGATACTCTTTCGTACAGGTGATTTTGGACTTGCCAAATTGCTGAACAAGGAGGATCTTGCATCTACTGTAAGGCTTGAATAATTTTGTTTTTATGGGAATAACGAAACAAGATTTCTCTGACATTTCCTTAGTATTGTGATGGCAAAATCAGATGATATTGACTTCAGTATAATTTACTTTCCGCAGATTGTGGGCACTCCTAACCACATGTGCCCAGAACTTCTTGCAGACATACCGTATGGCTACAAGTCTGACATTTGGTCTCTAGGTTGTGAAAAACATTGCTCAACTATTCTGTTCTGAGAGACAAACCTGGTGATGTGGATTCCTTTGGACTGACAAGTGACAACAATTTTGTTGTGTTTTTATAGGATGCTGCATGTTTGAGATGGCTGCACATCAACCTGCATTCAAAGCTCCTGTAAGTTTCACTTTGACATGAACAATTTCTACACAAAAACATCGAAGTAATCTGAATTTCTGTTAGTTTCTGACTAAAGACTCAACAGAATTAACAATCTTTATAAACAGGATATGGCTGGACTCATCAACAAGATAAACCGTTCCTCAATTTCTCCTCTCCCAACTATATACTCAGCTACATTGTAAGTAATGTTGTGATGTTTTATGGGCGACCCAATATGCAGCACAAGCACAACATCAAGGAAAGCAAATAACTGAATCAGTTGGCATGCATCTGCAGGAAACAATTAATCAAGACCATGCTAAGGAAGAACCCAGAACACAGACCAACAGTAAGTTCGAGTGCGCCATGTTTTTGTCTTAGCTTAAGAGGAACCATAACTTTTGCTAATACTTACGTTCAAAATAATCTAGGCTGCAGAGTTGTTGAGACACCTCCATTTACAGCCATATCTTGCTCAATGCCATAACTTATCTCTGGTCTTTGTCCCGCTGAGGTCCGAATATGGTTGCAAGGACAAACCTAAAGGAACCCGACACTGTAACAAGTCTAGCGTTCATGTTCAGAAGAATCTAAAAGCAATGAAAGAATGCCTATCAAAGGAGTGCAAGCGTATTCAGCAGGTAAACAGTTACCCTTTTGGCCAAAATGTACCTGCAAATAATTTACGCAACAGAGCAGAACACATTGCAAGTTCCAACACAGAAACCACCTCATCAAGTACAGAAAGGATTTACCTTGAAGAAAGGAGACAAGAGTCTGTCTCTGATCA
Organism: Viola odorata; assembly: GCA_963691705.1. Classification (NCBI taxonomy): domain Eukaryota; kingdom Viridiplantae; phylum Streptophyta; class Magnoliopsida; order Malpighiales; family Violaceae; genus Viola; species Viola odorata. The sequence continues at coordinate 65,994,374 of OY829541.1, forward strand.
TTCACATATAGTCCAAGAGAAACTGATGAGTGTAGAAGATATTGGTATGCAAGGTAAGAGTGATGATCCAGGGAGTAATCGGGTTGTCGAAATATTGCATGCAGAACCTACGGGCAATATTTGCCTTTCTAACAGTAAACAGTCATTAAAGTTGAAGAGCAACCAAAGTGAAGGCAAAGTGGAGCCTAATTTCTGTTCACAGACAACAGTGACAGATAGGATGTCACCGGTAAAGAAGCCTCCACTTCCTGCAAATGGAATAAAAAAAAAGGCTACTCCTGCTCGACCTAAACAACCTAGAAATGAAAATATCAAGCAAATAAATGAAGCCTCTAGTGACATCTCGTCAATGAGTACACTGGCACTTGAAAATGGTGATGGAGTGAGGATAGAATGGCCTCAGAGCCTGCAAAGAGCAGAAGCTCTGGAATCTCTCCTGGAGATTTGTGCAAGGTTGCTTACACAGGAACGATTTGAAGAGCTAGCTGTTGCGTTAAAGCCATTCGGAGATGAAATCGTGTCTTCTAGAGAAACAGCAATCTGGTTGACAAAGAGCCTAATGAAACTTCATAAACGTGGCAGTGGAGAAACTCAGTAGCATGAAAAATTAAACAGATCATAAAATGGCTGCTGCTAGCCACCGATGCCTATGTTTAACACAATTAAATTGCATATACTGAATATAAACTGATAAAGTAGCTTGTTAGTTGTGCAATTCACTGCGTACTCTTAGCTACTGTTGAACCAACTATATTATCACATACAATGGTAAAGGAATTACATTCATTCACAGCTCCAACAATGACCACCTCTGCTTCCATACGCAGTGACGACCTAAAGTTCATCACCTAAATATCCATCATGGAGTTTCCAGAAATCCACTAGAAACTCCCCAGTACTCATCCTGTAAGAGATTAATAGCAGAACAACCATATACATCAAAAAAAAAAAAAAAACTGAATTGGATTAGCAGCTAGGGTTGTGGTCTGCTTGCACTCTCTTAGCTTTATCCAGAATCAAACTTCTAGCTTTCAGTTAGTAGTCCTAATTAGTTCCAATGAGGTACCAGCAGAGCTTCAGGAGGGCAGTGGTTCTTCCAGCAATTGCACCTATAAAGCTTAACTTGAACTCCTTGGAATGAGAACTAAAAGAAGACTGTTCAAGGATGAGTTCCCAGATTCAAACTCCAAAAGGACCATGAGCCTAATTCCTTCTAACAAAGAATAAAAAGGCAAAAGATATTGAGCCATTCTAACAATCAGTTTAATCCATCATCGTTCAAGTATCATTTGATCCATCATACCTTGTCTTCAATAAAACATTCCTTACCCATTGTCTTTGACACATGACTCAGTTCATAGGTTTCTCACCAATTTCGATCCACCTCTTACAATTCTTATTAGTAACTGCAGCCTCTTTTAGCATACACTGCTGATTGGATTAACAAGAAACGCCATCACCAAAAGAGTAAAACATCCTACCCCTTTCTTGCCTGCAAAAACCTGCCAGTCTACAAGCTTCACTTCCCACTCAGCTCTTATATGGAGCTTGAAATCGTGTTTGCCCATATAGGCATATACAAGCTGCAGATTCTCAAATGATTGTTGAAAGTAACAATCTTGTAATTAAACTCATCCAATCATTTATACTATCTAAAATGCTGGTGCCCTTTTAACACAGTGCATGACCTCACAACAACAGTCCTCCAAGTACTCAAGATATCTATCAGAATCCCATGAGTAACTCTTAGTCTTACCACTTCACATTTTGTAAAGCAACTACAAAAGCCACTTCACATGTCTGTTAGACTTTACTCAGCATCTAAAAGGAGCTAACAACATCTGCAATGGCTTGAAACATAAGGAGAACTTTATTCACGAAATGAATCATGTAAATGCATATGAGAGAGCATAGATGCCCCATTTACCAAGGAAACTCATGGTGAATTGAGTATGACCTAGTTTAGGTAGCATTATGGAGTAGGAAAACTGGTTCTGTTCCATAAATACTTCATGCTAGAAGACAAGACCACATTCATTCCAGAAATGGTTTGTTTCTTTAATCTGGTTTCAATGAATTCGGAAAAGTTGGAACACTGGAACTAACACCCCAACTGCTACCTCATCTCATAACTAATCTTAGCATGAATGAGGAAAACTATTGGTCGAATAGATTCACCCAAGCAGTGGAAGGTTACAGTTTGCTGTCAAACAAATTCATGCCAAATCATCAGCTTCAGAAGAAAAGCAAATCCCAGCACACCCCTAAAATTAATCTCATGGTTTCCCAACCATCCATTATCAAATCAAACAGAGGACACAAAATCAATAGGAAAGCAAAAGGAGCATTACATAGTTATCCGTAAGCAAGCATCACACTTCAGCAAAAGATCAAATCACATTCATAGACCTAACAGTTGATTAGTGAACAAAATTATTCAACTTTAATTGCCAATGAGTGGGGTATTACACCATCAAAGTTTGAAGAAAAACTATAAGCTTCAAATGACAAAATTCTCACCCCCCCCCCCCCCCCCCCCCCCCCCCCCCCAAAACCAATAAGATACTATCACTTACCAAAACATTGTAAGAATGACATACATGCCTATCATTAAACTCACGTATAGCTAAATTATCATGAATCAAAAATAATAAAGTTGCGGCCAGAATTCCACTGACCTCAAAGAAACTACAACAACATCATCAAACAATCAAAATTTTGAACCGCAACCATAATTCTACTTCTTTTCACCTCCCTCTTGCCGTCCCTCTATTTCACCAGCTGCAATCATCTTCTTGTTCTTCTCAATTGCGGCTGCAACTTCCTTGGGCATGTACTTCTCGTCATGCTTAGCCAACACCTCCACAGCTGAAAAATAGCAATCCCCGGTTCGGGCCTTCTCTGAGATACCAGCGGTCCTCCCTACACCACCTCCCCCTCTCGATTCCTCAGTAAATGGCTTCACGAACCCTTCCACAACCACACTGTGCCCTTCTCGGAACAAATCAGGCAATGAACCTTGATATCTCACCAAGATATCAGTTACTAAATCAGTGATCACAAACTCCATTTCGGGCGACGAAGCAGGGTGGTTGACACTCCCTTCAAGGACCAAACCGCCTAATCGAAACTTGGTTTTTTGTGGGTCTGCTTTGTACTTCTCCATAGCATCCGTTGGAGTCACGTAAAAGACTAATTGATCTTGAACACTGTTGAGAACGATCACAATAAAGCCTGCTACACAACTGAATGTTAACGCGTAAGTCCATAGGCGGCGGGTTTGGAGCTGGCGGGCACGGGCGCCGATGTCTACAGGTTTGGATCGGGTGGGTTGGCGACGGGGGGCGGTGGAAAAGAAGCGCAGATCGGAGAGGGAGGAGAGGATGATGGGGTTGGCAGGTCTTGTGGAGGAGAGGAGGGAACGTAAGCTGGTGGTGGCGCGGAGGAGGTGGCGGAGACGGGAGGACATGTTGGGTTAATTTATTTCTTTTTTCTTTGGTCAGGTGGATGCACGTTTTGAACAGAGGAGAGGAGAGGAGAGGAGACTGTAGAGGAGATTTTGCTGGGGTTTATGACGGAAAAAGAATACTCTATTTATCTTTTTCTTTTTTTTTAATCCTACTTTCTGTGTATTTTCTATGTATTTTTTCTATCTTACAGAGTCACGAGCATTCTTTAAGTGAATAATAAGAAAGTCCTTCAAGAATTAGGTGCTCAACTCTATCCCTCGTGTATAAATTGTTGTTAGATATCACTTGTAATATTTTAATGTTTATTTGAGAGATCGACGTGAAATTAAATAATTTATTCACTTTTCATACTTTTTAAAACTATTATTCTTATTTTTTTATTCGAACTTATCATACTTTATCATTTTCATTAATTATCTTTTGTCAATAATTAAAAATAAATTAGTAAGATTAAATAAAAATTAATAAAATATTATTTAATTTAAAATGAAGCGAGTGAATTGATTTCTTTTATAAACAAGAAATAAATAGTAGTTGATAAAAAGATGTGATCTTGGAAGTACGGAAGTTAGAACCCACAGCCCACAAGAATGGGCCACCAGCGAAGCAAAGGATGTCAGTCTCTCCCCCGCTAAATGGGAGGATATTATTTATTTTATTATTTTGATGAGCAGGAAAGGAATGGCATGGGTCATGACTCATGTACAAAAACACAAGTTAGCATATGGGAGTAGGAAACAGAAGTTAGGTATAGACAGCAAGCAAGGAAGCTCTGACCAAAACCAAAACCAAAACCAAAACCAAAACCCAGATGCTTGGCTTCGTTCGGTTCTTGCTCCATCTCTTTGCTTTACTTCAATCCTCCAAATCAATCCATCTCTTTCTTCCATTCCCGGTATTCTCGTTCAGTCATCATAAAAATAACCATTCATAACGTATGCATCACCATATATAAACACAAAGATAGACGCACACCACTCCCTCAGTAAAGCTGTCACATTCACAAACTTTCCCCTCAGCTGTACTGTTTCCTGGCACCAAAAGGAAAAAAGCAAAACAATGGATTCTCAGGTGCTGGTGGCACTTGGTCTTTCTCTTGTTGGTGGATTAAGCACTTCTCTAGGTGAGAATAACTTCCCTTTTGTTCTATTTTTAATGGGTTTGGCTAAAAGAAGCTTCTTCTGACCAATAATTTCCTTTGGCCTTGCTGTTCAAGATGATATTTTGGTTTTAGGATTCTTGCTAGTTTTATGATTGTTGTTGTTTACGATGGTATTTCTGGTTTTGGGTTCCTGCTAGTTTTGTGTTTTTTCCACAAAAGATTAGGAGTTCAATGTCTCTCATCTTTTGGGTTTATTGAGTGGTTTACTTGGTTAGTTGGTCTTCTCAAATTGTGAAATATTTTTGTTTTGCTATCTGTTGGTCTGTTCTGTTTCATCCTAAACTTTCTGAGTCACAAAAGATGCTGTAACTATGTAACTGATAAAAATCTCATTCCTAAAAGTGAAATAATCATGAAAAAAGAGAACTTCTGACCAATAATTTCCTTTGGCCTTGCTGTTCAAGATGATATTTTGGTTTTAGGGTTCTTGCTAGTTTTATGATTGTTGTTGTTTACGATGGTATTTCTGGTTTTGGGTTCCTGCTAGTTTTGTGTTTTTTCCACAAAAGATTAGGAGTTCAATGTCTCTCATCTTTTGGGTTTATTGAGTGGTTTACTTGGTTAGTTGCTCTTCTCAAATTGTGAAATATTTTTGTTTTGCTATCTGTTGGTCTGTTCTGTTTCATCCTAAACTTTCTGAGTCACAAAAGATGCTGTAACTATGTAACTGATAAAAATCTCATTCCTAAAAGTGAAATAATCATGAAAAAAGAGAACTTCTGACCAATAATTTCCTTTGGCCTTGCTGTTCAAGATGATATTTTGGTTTTAGGGTTCTTGCTAGTTTTATGATTGTTGTTGTTTACGATGGTATTTCTGGTTTTGGGTTCCTGCTAGTTTTGTGTTTTTTCCACAAAAGATTAGGAGTTCAATGTCTCTCATCTTTTGGGTTTATTGAGTGGTTTACTTGGTTAGTTGGTCTTCTCAAATTGTGAAATATTTTTGTTTTGCTATCTGTTGGTCTGTTCTGTTTCATCCTAAACTGTCTGAGTCACAAAAGATGCTGTAACTATGTAACTGATAAAAATCTCATTCCTAAAAGTGAAATAATCATGAAAAAAGAGAACTTCATCTCGTAAGTGTTCAATCTCAACCTGTTAAATTAAAAGCCTCTAGTTGTTGATTTTATAATTAATCCATATGCCCTGGATCACAACCATTCACCGCATATGTATGTTTGGCTGTTTTAGGAACTGACTGACATCAGTACTGAGGTTTGCTATTAATCAAATAGGAACTGCAAAATCCCGTCATGTCATTTTTATTGGATACCTGTTTCCTCTGGCATTGCTCCTCTTTACTCATTAACAATCTCTTGGCTTATGGAACAGGTGCACTTTTTGTAATTCTTAGTAATGCTCCCAATTTGAAGATGCTTGGGCTATTACAGGTGATTATCATATGTTCAGGCCTCTATGCTAATTTTGTATGCAATCACTGAAAACAAAATGATTGTCATTTATGATCGTAGCACCAATTTTTAATCTGCAGGTGCTTATATTTTCTATTCTTACTAGTAGCCAATGCTTTCGTCTTACTTCACACATCTTTTCTTGAGTTTTTGCACCTATTCTATTTTTGCAATAACATTAATTTGACCTCCCCTTTTAGGGTTTTGCTGCTGGCCTAATGCTGAGTATATCTTTCCTAGATCTGGCTCATAATGCTATAAATTCAATTGGCTTCTTAAAAGGGAACCTTTGGGTAAGCTACATCGTTCAGCACTATTAATCAAACTGCATTTCCTTTTCATCAAATTCTTTTGCTGTTCACGTATTCTTCCAACTTCTAACTGTTTATCTTACTTCTTGATGGCACAGTTTTTTGGAGGGGTCATATTCTTTGCCATTATTGCCAATTTTATCCCAGAACCAACACTCACCACAGGTCCTGATGTTAAAAGTAAAAAGGTTTTGTAGGTTCTATTCTCCTAGCATAAAGCATTTCATAATTGACGTGAACAGTAACTCCTTTATGTTTCTGGTATTTAGAGTGTATATATTGACAATCTTGTTTTCTGTTCATGGGGGCAGAAAAATCGGGATGATGGGGTAAAGGACCTTATGAAAAAACACCGTCGCCAAGTATTATTCAGTGGGATTATCACAGCAATAGGTATGGTTCTCTTCAAAGTAATTTATTTCCTTGAATTCAGTTTCTTTCGATTGTTTCAAAAGTAAATAGTTCCTTAGTTGATCCAATTGTATGGGACTTTTTGTTGAGTTGTAGGTATAAGCTTGCACAATTTTCCAGAGGGAATGGCTGTGTTCCTGGGTTCACTTAAGGTACTAGATCCTTACTTTTGTTACCTCAGGAATACCGCTTAAATTTTTTGAGGGTCTATATTCACCGTCTAAATTTTATCTTATGAATTATGTTCTAGCATTTTTGTTAGTCTCAAAGAATGCAGCAACTCTCTTCTGGAAAGGAAAATGCAAAATTATTTTCTCCGTTTGAACTTCAAAATTTACTTTTTAATTACTGAATTTGAATGGAATTTTATTTACCTTTTTAAAAAAAAATACTCCTTTGTGGTTTGCTGAACTTTCACTAAACATCTTGCATATACTGGATTATTTTGCTTGATGAACTATTTTTTCCTTGACATTCCTGTTGTAGATGATAGGTTATTTTGAATTGTTCTCATACCAAAAGAATGATATTTATTTGTTTCAAATTACCTGTTGGCTTCAACTTATTCTTCATAGGATGTGTGGTTAGCATGCCAAGGTTTCCTTACGTAAACTATTTAGTCCAAGCTTGGCTAATCATGATACTTGGTATTTCCAAAAGCTCATCTAGAAATGCTACATTATTTTTGTTAGTATTATGCCGTTGCACATGTTCTTTTATCATGCACTCGATAAGAAATTGGTGCCCTGGTTCCAAGTTTGACTGTTTTGGATTCCTGGCCTGGAGATCTATAAATCAGTAATCTGAATCATACTTTTTGTGCAGGGACTGCGTGTTGGTCTTAATTTGGCCCTGGCCATTGCTTTGCACAACATTCCGGAGGTGTGTTCTCTCAGATCCTTTATGTAGCTTTATTACTAATGAAGTCGGTGTTCCTTTCTCACCTCCAATGTTTTCATTGCCAATTGTTTTTGCTGCTACCTATACCTTGATTCTTATTTGAAAAAAGTTGAAAGAATGAACTCTTAGTCATTTATGTGTACGATGCTAAATTTAGTCTATATTCTGGCTTGGCTTTGTCAACATGAGATGTAATTATTATGGCAAGATGTGTCTGGTACATGTACTGGGATACATGCTTATTGCTGCATTACAACGTTAGAAACTATAGTTATTTTACTTTCCACCAAGAGATATTCTTGTGCAAAGCACAACATGAGCTACTACTTGCTACAGTAAAATATTGGGAAGAAAAAGGATGAGATTTTAAGTCTATTTTGCACACATTGTTAGAATATATTTTCTGTTATAAGTGAAATATAGTATAATGTTTAAGCTTTGAGGCGCACGGGAGTGATAACTACATGGTAAGAGATTGTTCTTTTTTCCTAATTGCTCTATGTTTATTTCTGCAGGGTGTTGCTGTTGCACTTCCTGTATATTTTGCAACACAGAGGTGAGAATTTCTCTAGTCAATGTTTGGTTCAGCTTGCTAAAGTACTGGTAGTCATTTTTTAAGCATGTTTTGTGTGACAATATTCCTACCGTAGAGCTTTGATGGAAGCAAGAATCTGAGGCAGGAATCTTCTGGCTGTAATCGCGGTATGTGGTGGTAAATTCCTTCGTTGTCTGTCTAGAGAGAAGTATAGGAATGAGGAATATGGAATTTGGATGATCTGGTGTAATATTCAATGTAGTTGCAAGCTTGTTGGACAAGATCTTCTAAATATAATAAATTGTTTAGGAAGAATTGCTGTCATCACTGGTAGTACCCTCCGCAGTAGCCATGTTAGTATTATTCTTAACCGAGATTACCTACTTATGAACCCTCTAATCTTCAAAACCTATAGGAGACTGTTTTGTTTTTCGCTACATTTTCATTAGTAGTTTTTTCATCATTGTTAAAGTTGTTATATTAAGTTGGTTTTTGCCTCCATTGCAGCAAGTGGCAGGCATTCAAATTAGCAACACTTTCTGGCTTTGCTGAGCCACTTGGTGTAATAATCGTAGGTAAGTCATCTATTTTTACATGTAACCTTTCTTACCTTAATCATTGATAACCTCTATATATTATTAACTGCAGCATATCTATTTCCAAGCAGCTTAAGTCCGGAAATTCTCGAGGGTTTGCTGGGAGCAGGTTTGTAATTTCAGTAATTCCTCAGCATTTTAAATTTGACAAAATAGTTTGTCTGGAAGCACGCACATCATTAATTCTATTATGAATGTAGTTGGTGGAGTAATGGCTTTCCTAACCTTGCACGAAATGCTGCCGTTGGCTTTTGATTATGCGGGGCAGAAACAAGCTGTTAAGGCTGTGTTCCTTGGCATGGCTTTCATGTCAGCCAGGTAATAAATACAATTTCTTCCCAAGATATTTCCGTAACGAATTAGCTATAGCTTCTTTCTTTTTATTCTGGCATTATTGAGGAGATGCAAAGAATCCATTCATATGGTCCATCCTTAAAAAGCCAGTCCCTCTGCAAGCAAGTCGAATCTTAGCTGCCACAGATTCGCACTTTGGATTAGTTTCTTTAAGAAAAACAAACCTGATGTGCATTCTTTGCCCAATGGTTCAATCCCTTTAATTATTTTGTACCCTTGAAAATCCCTTTGTCTCATCTTTTGCTTTGTCCCGACTGATTTTGTCTTGTTGTCGCACGTATTCTTGCTGGAATGGACTGCAGCCTATATTTCCTCGAGATGAGCCTACCTGAGGAGATGAGCCACATGGATGGATCAAATCAAGTGAATCTGTACATTACAATGTTTGTTCTGCACAACTCAAAATCTCCTGGGTTGTGTACTGCACGTCATCATCTTGCTTCTGACATGGGTTCCTGCTTTTTTAGACGTGGCCTTAAAATCCAGTTGATCGGATCTAATCAAAGATCACAAAAGTCAGAGACTAGTCCTCGAGTCTTTGGTCCTGTCAATCATAAATCACTAACTTTTTACAATTAATTACTGTTTTTTTTTTATATTATTATATAGAAATTATGGATCATGGAATTCCTGTGAAAGAATGTAGCATTAGTTGTGTTGAATTGTTGCACATTTGTTCGTGTATGTATTAAAAGATAGGATAACGAAATGTCAATTGAGATTGATATTTATGAAATTGTCACTCAAACTCTCTTATTTAAATTTATTTATTTATTAATTTTGGAGGGGATGCATTTAGAATGGAGAGGAGGAGAATATCATGATTGTATATCTAGGAAATGTAAATTTCCAATACAGGTCACGTAAAGGAAGATCGCATCTAATCAAAGAGATTCATGGGATTGAAGCCGTCTAGTCCTGTCTTCCCTTCAAATAGAAAAAAAGTATTATGAGGAGGAAGAAAAGGAAAAATTATAGGTTATTCTCGGTACATTACGTTATACCTCATACTTTACTCCGTTAGTAAGGTAACTAATAAGATCGATATTATTAATGTGGAATTTTGTATAGTTTTAGTGGTAAACTCCATTAGATCTGAAAAATGTTTAATATTTTCTCAAAAAAGAAGGGACATGACTGAAGGGAGACATTTTTTTTTTTTTAATAAGCGGAAGAAAATATATATTAATAAAGCCATTAGAAAATGGCTGAAGAAAGGGAAGAATATACAAGAAACAGAGTAATCGAAGGACCTAACTGACAAGGCAAAAACAAAACGCTGCCCAAAATACAGATTAGCCCCAAGAAGTAAGCCATGCAGACGAAGCAGACATAGTGGCAAAGGAGTAGAGGAAGTTGATATCTAAACTTTTGATCCATCTATGCCACAGAGCCATGATAACATCTATGATCCTATCCTTATGCTGCACTTCATGCTGAAAAACTACTTGATTACGTTTCTTCCAAATACTCCAAGCTACCACATAGAATAGAATTTTCCACATGCGATGCCCTTGAACGTTCCTTCCTGGTAGGAAGCTAGCCCACATCAACCAGAGATCAAGTAAACTTCTCGGTTGGCACCATTTTACACCTAACCAACCCATGCAAAAATCCCAGCAAACACTAGCAACCTCACATTGTAATAGCAAGTGGTCCACAACTTCTGAACTCCTGTTACACATGGGGCAGCTATCATCCTCTACATTTCCCTATTATGTAGGAATTCCTTAGTAACTAAGCGGCCCTTAAACGACAACCACATGAAAAATTCAATTCTGTAAGGAACTATGGTAGTCCAACACGACTGAAGATGGGGCATGAGGCCAAATGCAGCTCTCTCTAAACCCACACACCAAGAATTTACAGAGAAGTCTTTGGCATCATCAGTCCAGCTAATCTTATCCTTCTGATCTTCTTTGATATTCGTCGGCAATCTATCTTTCATGTTATCCCACTCCGCCTTCTCCCAATCGAACAACTCTCTCCTCCACTGAACTCGCCACTCCCAAGATTCCTCACCACGAAGACCATACTCCCTCACGGTACCCTGCTCATTGCAAGCTAGATTATACAAGCGAGGGTGCAACAAGGCCGACGGTTTCTTGTTAGCGATAGGATCCCACCAGAAGGAAGCACTTCTCCCATCTCCCACTACTACTTCTGATCTTGCTGTCCAATAATCAAAATAATCCCCCCTGCTAAGCAGTTTCATGATATCTCTCCAAACAGCTGAAAGATTTGCTTCCCTTGGCTGCCATAAATCTCCTAGATTGCAAATGTTATACTTCTTCCGCAGTAAATCTGCCCAAATCTTTCCACTTCCCTTCACTAGGCCCCAGACCCATTTAAACAAGAAATCCACATTCTTAGCACGAAGGTTGCCAATTTCCAATCCTCCAAATTTCTTCGCCAAGCCTCTTTTCTGATCGTCCCCACTCCACATAAACTTACGCATAATCCCTTCACACTGCTTAATAACACTTTATTAAGAGAGAAAAATTTATGAAGGGAGACATAGAAAAGAAAAAAAAATTTACCACGTTATAGAAAAAATTATATTAAGAGAATCACTCATTTAAAAATCTGATGATACTCGAACAAAATTATTTCAAGTATTAATTGAATGCATCGTACGTGCCACTCAAAAGCCACCAAAAGTGTAGATGCGTGGATCAGTCAGTCAGCAACTCAGACGTAAGTACACTTTTGGATCCATCATTTTTTTATATAAAGAAAAAATCTTAAAAGATTGAAACCCCAAATTGGAAAATTAAACAAATTCAAATGGTGGGTGGGTCAATTCTTCTTTTCATTTACTCATTTACGGACCTAGCCCACCACAATAGCAACGAGGCGAATCATCAAGTCTACTCGGTTATAAATTGCTCAAGTGTTAGATTAACTAAAGTATTATACCACATGGATTAAATGAGTTACATTTATAATACAAAAACTTGATTAAATAAAGTACTCCTTCCGTTTTCTTTTAATTGTCATTTTCCTACTGAATGTTACTGCATACTTTACTTGATTTTTTAGTGTTTATTTTACTGAATGTTACTGTTTTAAAAAATCATTTAAAAGGAAACAGAGGGAGTACGGAAGACCAAAATTATATTCATTTTTTGTGTAATCAGCACAACATGTAGACGGGTTTGATAGTAGTATACGTATGGAAGTCATCTGTGAGTTACCTTTATTTCTTATGTATCTTTCTAGCTTTTGTCCATATATACTCAACTAGCTAGACGCCGATGGGAGAGAATCTCCATGACCCTCCAAGGAACACACAACTCAACCAAAGGACCTTCGTAATAAAGGGAAACAATTAATGGAGTACATGATCATCACCACTTGGAAAAGGGGAATGCACATTAGAAATCTGTAATGTTACTAATGTATATATATACAAGAGTTAGAATTTATCTTGTTAATCTTTGAAATCGATATATGTGACTTTGGTTACACGCCCCAACGATTTCTCACTCGAATAAATTACTACACAATTCACAATTAATGATATATATATATTTGTTGCTTGTTTGATAAAAGTAGTAGGGTCATGTAGCACATGATCTTAATAGTATGGTCGTAAGTTGATACACAGACATTACAAAAATTAATATTTCACAATGATGAGAATTATTGTGAAATCTATCGATCGAGTCCACTCAACACAAGCTTTTGTCTTTTTATAATAATTATATTTTTCGGCCAAACTATATATAAGTCTCTTTGTTACGTGGTAGTTGACGGGTGTGATTAGTGAAAGAAGAAAGGAAGACTTATCAGTGTCTGGAAATATAGAACAAAGATAACGAGCGAAGAATCACCTGGTTACTATCGTTTTCAACACCTCATTCTAATAATAACAATTAACAACACTATCTTTAATTTTGCATTTTTTAGGGATCTGTTAAAAATAGATGGGTATACTGTACAAAACCGATAACTGCTCAAAAAGGACTGTTATCTAGTACAGTGTCATTAATACTTGACGTTAAAGTGGACAAAACAGAAGAAAATGATCTCAAAAAACAAAAACAGAGCAGAAGAAGAAGTAGGGCACGACAGAGAGAGAAACAGAAAATAGGGCATAGATAATAGTCAATGGTCACGTAATTTATTGATTATTTTACTTACGGTAAAAGATTTTGTAAAGACCTAAAACTATCTTTGAATTTCACCTTTGTTTGTAAAAATTAAAAAAATATGATATGGGTTGGAGCGGCTGCACACTTTGTACCGACGTAAACCCAACAGTACAGTAAATGTGTCATGTACGTATATGTATAATGTAATGTATGTGCTCTGTTCTTCTTCTCTCTCCTGTTTCTTCTTACCACCAGCTGCTTTGCTATTATATAGCCTAATATTAGCTACACCCCTAGCTATGGAACTATAGCGTTGTAGTGTAGTGTAGAGTGAAAAGACTTGTCAAACAAACCCTTTGACTACTCCCTTCTCGCTTCACTCCATCACCACACCTCTCTTTCTTGTCAAACCCTCCCCAAATACACCAAATTCAACTTCTAGGTTACTTCTAGCTAGCCTTGTTAATTTATCTTCATGATTCAACTAGTTTGTAGTAATTTAATTACCACTCTTGTGTCACAATATGTATTGTTGTGAATAATAATTCATCACTCTACGGGCTACCACTCTACTCACATTGGTAGGTGCGAGTGATTTGATAATCTCATCTTTTAAGTAAAGTCGTAAGTTCGATTTTTGCGTATGTACAAATTACGTGTTGAAAACAATATACTTTACCCTTAATGAGTCAATCCGATGCGAACATGATTAGTTCTAAGTTGGTAAACTCACGGATATATAGAGTATACCTAAATATTATTTATTTCTAGCAAAAACTCAACATGTATGTCATCCAATCCATCAAATTTGAGTCATCTATTTTTTTACCTTGAATTTACAATCAAAATCAAATTACCCCTAATTTTATATTCTTTCAAAAAAAATCTGGATTTTTTTTTCAATTTTTATATTTCTTAAAAAAAATTATCATTTTTAAAATTGTCTTATTTAACAAAATTGTTTAGCTTTAGTGTTTTTCTACCACTATATTTCCCATTTAATTAGATGAAATTTAAAAGCTAATCTCAACCTTAAACACACTCTTAATAAATTCTAGTACGAAACATTAAAAGTGTGTATCAAACTTAACATTCGTAAGAATTTGTTTTTATTATACTTATTAAATAGTAGAATCGAACCCACTAGTGTGACCGAGTAAAATTGGTCTTTCGGACCTCAAATTGGTTGGGTTTAGTCATCATCAGGTCCGATGAGTATTGACTATTGATATGATCACTGTTTCTGATGTATGTATAAATGTCTCTCTCTCCACCTAATCATTTGATTTGAGTTAACATTGTGAATCGAACATAGTATCTATAGTATATATATATTCATGCATGTTGTGTCGTCCATCACTGTAAAAAGAGAGAAGAAGGCAAATGGTTTATGGTTACATCTGTGAGGTAATTCATCATCAGTTTGTAAAAGAAGAAAGCCGCCCCCCATCTCATCTATAATCTATCTATCAATCTCCCTACATCTCTGCTCAGGCCCAGCCACGGCCCCCCACCTTATATATAATGCATAGTACAACATTCAAATTTTGAGGAACGTACGTACAATGAGCTGGTATAACAATTTGGTAAGATTTGCGAATATGTACGTATATGTAAATAAGTAGTAGTATCCAGGGGCTTCTTGATAGCTAGGGAGGTAGGTAGGTTGGCTAGGGAAATGGGCTATATGGTAGACTCCTGCAATTGCCCATTTGTTACCTGGCAATACATGCACGTAGGGTATATATTACAGAAGGAATTATTGAAGACAAAAGGTAGACAACAACACAACATCACACATGGGAAAGAAGAGAAAGAAGCAGTTTCATCATAAAAATAAAGATATTATTATTGTAGCATGCAGTAGCTAGTAGCTAGCACCACATTATAACAATTAAGTCCTTCTCAACAACCTTCCAAAATACTTTTGTGTGTATATATATACACATGCTTGTACAGATTATACCTATGTACTGTACACCCTCCTCATTAATTTATTTATCTTTTCTTACAGGCAGGTGTTTGTCTATATTAGGGAAAGGTACATTCTTGTGAACCCCCCTCCCCACCAAGAAGAAGTACATCTTCTCATATAGATCGAGGGAAAATGTTTAGAATCACATGTAGGTCTAAATATTTAGGTTTGATGCACATGTGATGAAAAGATGTTTGCGAACCCTAAATTAATTAACGTTTAGTTCGAACTTAGAGTCGGTTCATGAAAAGATGAAGTGCTCGTTAAGTTGATCATTTGGCTTTCATCATTGACATGCATCAGCGGCCGCTAGCTAGACTAGAAGAACTAATCACGTTTATGCAGAGATATTTCGTGAAAGAGGAAAGTGTTCACAGCAATATTGTAGTGTCTGTTGGCTGTGCTGCAAGTCCTTTTTCACATTTTTGTTACACAGGAACCCTATATTCTAACTAGCTAGGCTTGAGCGTTAGACTATTTATGCAGATAAGAATGGCAGAAGGGAAACAAATAATGTACTGATCGAAGTCAAACCAAAAGAAAAGACCAATAATTAAATTGACCAAGTCAAGTGATTGAACTTGAAACAATGTTAAATTGACCATGTGTCAACTGATTGAACTTGAAACCATGTCAAGTGATCAAAGTGTGAGCACATTAAATAGACATAGAAGAAGGCAGTGAAGTTGACAATGAACTACCAATTCAGTGGTATTTCTCGCAAAGTAAACAGGACATTAGATCTCCAGTTCGTATCTCCTGACTTACAATTCCTATCTTTGTTAAAGCAAGGAGAAGAAGAAGAAGGGAATGAAGTAGCATAAATAGGGTACATCTTGATAATTGATTACATTAATCCATATTGAGCTGCAAGCCTTCTAACTAATTAACTAAGCTACACCACATGTAATGATAAACTAAACAAGAGAGAGAAAAAAAAACAAGATTAATTTGCTGATTAATGAAAAAAACAACATCAGATGATTTTTTCTTTCTTTCTCTCTTCATCTTAAATGGATCTAGTCTTGCTCAATTTCTGAGGCAGCTTCATCATCGTCTAGATCAAAGCTGTCAATCCCATTAGCAGAGTGTCCATTACCGAAAGACTTGATATGATCTTTGAGTGATCTTTTATGCTTGAAATCAGATCCACAAGTGCAATACCAAAGCTTACCACAATTCTTCTCATGAGTTCTCCAGTCTCCTCTAACAGCAAATGCTTTACCACATTTCCTGCACATGAAAGGTTTGATCCCATGTTTTCGCTTGTAATGTGTTTGAAGAGTTCTGAAATCTTTGAGAGGTTTTGATCTTGGATGATCAATGTTGTTCCTGCAACCTGGTGCACAGCAGTAGCAGGGCAGTCTTAGCATTGCTGTTGGCTGTGTCCCTCTTAAGGACTCTGGCCCTTTCCTGTACTGAGATCCATGCCCCCACATGTGCATCTATATCATTTATAAACACCAATTAATCAATCAAGAACCATTCTTAATTTAAGATCACAACTAATTAAACACCAATTAATCAATCAAGAACCATTCTTAATTTAAGATCACAACTAATTAAAAATACATAAATTATCAAAGAAACTCAATAAAACATCTCTTGTAATTAAACATACTAGCTGGACGACTGGTAAAATTTTGAGTTCTAATCCATTTGTCTACATTCTTATATATGTTTTAAAAAAAGAACAAGCTAGACATGACAAATGCTACAACCTTGATTTATATTTCTTTCATGAAATCAAAGTGAAAATGGTTAATCAATATTTGTTTAAAGAATGGTCCAAACCAAAGAATAAGAAAAATGTTACTGAATAACATCCGTTTATCCAAGAATCAAGAACCCTTATGTAATTGCATGAGAAAAAACAGAAAAGAAGGGTGGAAAAAGCAGAATTGATGGACATATCATGATTTGATCAAAACAAAACAAGAAGATATTCTGATTTACATGTATGAAAAAGTGAAACTAGCTGAGATATGATGGTGCATAGGCTTTTTTCATGAGCAAGTGGTTGTTTTCTCTTGAGGATAAGTGAGAGTTAAAGATTGAAAAGATACTGTTGGTCTCCTGATCTATGTAGGGTTTTGATCATAAAAAGATGATGTATGCATTTTTTTTTCTTTCCATAAAGAAGGAAATGTGGAAGAACTGGATATTTTGAGTTTTCTTGCGCAGAGCTGAGCTGCCAATAATGTGAGAGGAGTAGAACACAAACTTCAAGGTACAAAAAGCATAATGGCTGAGTAGTTCAATCACTATAAAGAGTGCTGCTGATCTTATTCTCATCAGTTGGACCAGACCAGTTTTTTGAATATTTATTCATATTTTTTAAATCCCAAAGCCTACAAATCATGCAAAAAGGGAAGAGTAGATCAGATATTCAGATGGTTATTGTTGAAAAGAATCATTTAATTAATTAAAAGAGTATAAAATTACAAGTAAATCTTTTTGTTGGTCATGAAATTATAAACAATTCAAAGAGTATATTAAAGTATAGAGAAGAAAAAACAGAAAAAAAGAGAGAGACAGAAAAAGAAAAAGGAAAAGGAAAAAAGAGTAAAAACCCTAAGGACCCATATTCATGTCAAAGACAAAGACTCAATCTTTAGGCAGAAAAAGAAGTATGGAAGAAAAGGTGAGGAATGGGGTTTTCTTGCTTTCTTTCTTTCAATGATCTGCAAAATTCAAAAGGAAGAAAGAAAAAGAAGACCCAATTGAAAAGGATAGGAGAAGGAGGGAGAGGCAAAAGGTTGAATCTTTTCGAAAGATTCTTGATGGAAGAGACATTTTCTTGATTTCTTTCTTTTAAACATTTACCTGCATGTTATTGTATCTGTTGAAGGTCTTGAAGCAGAGAGGACAAGAGAACTGAGTTGGGCCAATCAGAATCTGAGCGGGGGTAGGGATCCAATACTGACCTTTGTTGAGACATGACTTTGTATGCTGCTGCTGCTGATCAATATCACAAGAAACAGAAACAGTAGAAGAAGTATTATCATTATTATTAATTTCTTGCTGTTGTTGCTTGTTGTGATCTGATGATGAGGATGAGGATGAGATAATATTTGCAGCTGCTAGGTCCCCTCCTCCTGAAACAGCAGCAGGTGTAGGGAGCCCTAAATGTAGAGCTACAGTAACACCAGCTGCTTCATCAACTTCATCAAAATCATCATAAATGTTCAAAAGACTTTCTTGATGATCTTTGTCCTTCCCCTTGTCCACATCCATGGCAGTGCATTCTTGGTCATGATCATGATGCCATGTTGGGCTTAAGCTCAAGAGAGGAAGTGCTTCTTTTATCGGAGGAGATGGAGGTGAGAAATAATTATAGTAATTAGGATTTTGGTTGTTGTTGTTCTTGAGAGGATAGAAAGATTGGTAACTTGTAGGAGTGGGATTAGATGGAGAGGCAGAGAAGTGGTGGTGGTGGTGGAGATGGTTGAGGTGATTATACCATAAACCACTACTACTGAAGTAGTAATTGGTGTTGGTATTGGTATAAGGGTCAGCCATGAAAGTGGGGGAGAGGAAAGAAATAGTGGTTATGGTGATAATAAAATGGAGGGAGAGAAAGAGACACTTGAGTGAGAGAGAGCAAAAGATTGAAAAAGAAGGTGAAGAAAGAAAGAAAAATGAAGGATTGTCAAGATTTGAAAAAGGAAGAGCTGAATTGAGTAAAAAAAGGGGACAGACAAGAAATCTACTAGTGAGGTGTGACTGAACAGGAGAGAAATATGCTTAAAGCAATATATATATATATATATCAGAATCAGAATTGAAAGAGAGAGAGATGGAAAGAACAGGAACATGAGGGGATGGGAGAGGAGAAGAGAAGAGAAGAGAAGAAGAGGAGAAGTATAGATATAAATCTTGGGACTTGAAAGAACAAGCTACTTATTGAATAGTGCGTTGAAAGATTGTAAGAAGAAGAAAGGAAACACAAGATTTTTTTCTTCTCTTCTTCATATTATTATTAGAAAAAAGAAAAAGAAAAGAAAACTTACCTAATAAAACAAAATTGAACCCACTCGATCAAAGGAAATAGTATTAGTCCAAAGAGACAAAATCAGTAATTAGGCTGGGGTTGTCTCTCTTTAACTCAATTCTTATATTAATACGGCTTATTTGTTTGATGAGCACATCAAGATTAATTTATGACTCACGCTGATACTTCAAAATTTTAGGTCGATTTTTTAGATTTTAAGACGATAAATATGGATTAATCTAATAAAAAAGGATCCAAAATCACATTATATATATAAAAAAAGAACAACTTATTCAGACATAAATTAATGATTTATCATAAAATTTCAATCTAAATAATAATAATGATAATAATGTCCGTAACTATAAATAATTGATAGATTTAAATACCCTCAAATTTATTACGAAAAGAGCTAAAAGTTTTTTTTCAAGTCTTTTATAGCCAAATTTGAGCAACTTGGTACTTGAAATCAAACCTTAACCATAAACCTTCAGTTAATTACAGTTAATTTCTTTAAAATTTATTAAATTATTGACCGTTTGTCAAATTTCAACCTAACTCAATAATCCGATAAAAAATTACTACTATCTTTTATCTTATACTTGGACCCCATTTTTGATCCACTTCTTGTGATCTAGGAACTCATGAGTCCCACGTCAACAATACAACTTGTTTTGTTTTAAACTTTTGATCCTCTTTCAATTTGATATTTTTAAATTGGTTTTCCTCTTTCTTGGGAAACAAACAAGATTTGAAACCAGCAGTTGCTTTGGTGGGCGCGCCCTGGTCGGCTTGGCTCAGGAAGAAAGGGTGAGAGAGAGAGGGAGTGTCTGAACCAAACCTTACTGTTTTCACTGTTCACTGTTTAAGTTTCGCTGCATGCATCAACAGCACACAACAACAACTATAAAGTAATAAACCATAAACACAAACTAAACTAATGTCACCTTCCCCTATGACCAAATTTCACTCATCCGGTACGCCACCAAACAGAAAACATTCTTTAATCCTTAGTTATTTTAATGTATTCTCATATTTTGTCATTGATTAACTTGTTACTACTATCCACTATACAATCCTTTTTTTTTAATTATTCCCCGAATGTTCTATCAATTGATCGTAGATGTTTATACATACTGTTCCCTCTGTTCAGATATAAAGATCATAAAAGTGACATTTTCTTTTCCATTTTTTTTTTTAGTTGTCAAATTACAAGTTCTCAATGTAATTGATAGATCCAAATGGAGTGAGTACCTGTTGAAGAGAGTTTTCGTTAAACTACTTCTACGTACAATATTACTGATTGATAAGCCGGGAACACAAGGCTGTAACTGTAATAAACACACACTGAGTTTCCGACCAAAATAATAAACGTGTGATGAATTCAGAGACCGACACGTCACTCTTCAGGCAAAGGAATTGAAGAATTTTTTACTTCCTCAGTTGTTGTCAATTCTTAATTTTTTATATATTAATATATATATATATATATATATATATATATACACACACACTATAGGCTAAAAGAATATCTTTCCCCATGTGTATATTTGTCTCTCTTTGGGCCGGCGTAATTGTCTCATTTGTGAAGAAAAAAATAAGTTGATAATTTGGGAGAAAAAAACATACTCCTGGCGGCTAAAAGAGCATATGGAAAACATGGATCGATCATCCTATTCCTGAGGTAGAAGTGAGAATTAAATTAGAGATCTGGTCGGAATAGGTTTTTTTTCTTTTTCAAAAATAAAATTCTAATCACTCAATCACCGTCTAACACAAGTGATTTAACTACAAACAAATTTGTGAATTTGCAGCCAAAAAAAATTCCTAAACTGTACCTTTCCCCAAAATATTCACCCGTCGCTGCCAGCAATAGCAAACCCACATTTATACCCAAACACCCTGTTTTTGTCCCACTCAGACCAACTTCGCTATCACCACCTAAAAGTCCACATGCTCATCAAAGCCACCACCAAGTACAATGATCTAAAAGGCTCATTGCTTCGCCAGCCAAAAAAATAACCCATTTTTCCAAGAAAATCTTTTTCATCATTATGGCTACATCTTCTAAAATCATTTAGGCAAGAGACTGTTTCCGCAAAAACTCACTCTAAACTCGTAGGAGTAGCGATCCAGAGCAGAATTAGTATCCTTTTGATTCACATAAAAACTCAGGCAGTCAGGGCAACCAACCAACAGGAAAAAGGACAAAGAATGGCTAAACGAAAACAAGTGCTCTGACCAAACAAAATAGGATAAGGCTAAGTGCAATAGTAGCTAAACAAATGTGAATAAATTGATAAAAAATTAAAACCACCTTAAACTCAGAGCTGCTAGGCCAGTTGAGAGTACGACTACCATGTAGCCAAACAACCTACAGGAAACGGTAATCTCCTAGCTCTAGCAATAAAAAATGATCGCCACCCGAAAATAGTAGGAGGCCTTCAACAAACAAAACTAGTAGTGATGAAGAAAGAACTTAACTTCGGTGGCCTACTCCAAAATGAAATCGTTTCGCATGCCTATCATTAAATGCATATTCGAGACGCAGAGGGCCCAAAGGTGAATCCACGCGGATGCCAAAGCCATACCCATATCCACTTCCAGGCTTCAGTCTTGCCCCAGCAGGATCACCTAATAAAAGACAAATGATTCTCTCATTAACAGAAATCATGCACAAAGATCGCATAAAAACTACAATAGCATTTCAGATCATTTAAGTATTTGAGCATTCCAGCAGAGATTTGTGTGAAAAATCCAACCGACTGATTCAGAAATTGGCAGTGATCCTATTGGCTGGCAACTCATACAAAAAAAATAGCAAGTAGTTACAGATCATGCCCTGTTAAGGTCCCTACACTGTTGAGCAACTATGATTGACCATTTAACCTTTTGTGGTACACTACAGCGAATACAGCCAAAGAGATCTTAGGAAGGAACCCCAATATCACACAACATGCGTAACGATCAGATGGCACACATTTTCTATCTGCATTTTCACCTTGAATCGTGTCTACCTATTTTCTCCCATCTTTACAGAATCACATCATGAAACAGAAAAGACAACAACAGTTCTAAATAATTGATCAACAGGAAAAGACCTACCAGGCACAGTAGGTCCAGATCCAAGATCTGTTCCATAATCACCAAAAAGAACTCCTTCCACCGGTCCCAACTGCAAAGCAGAATAAGTGAATAGCACCAATGAGTAAACTCTCCCTTAGACTCCATACTTTACCAGTCATGAAGTTACTCAGAGAAGGGAAGAACAATAACATCAATACACTACAGTGTTTGCAGGAAACAACAAGATTATGTGATAACCTACCACAGGGAAAGAAATTTCACCAGAGCCCACAACGTAAGATCGACCAGAGCCTACCGCACCTTCTTCATATCCCCTCACACTATTTGTTCCACCAATGGCAAAGGCTTCATGAGGAGAGAAATTACCTACCACATGGCCACCAGACAAGCTAGCAATAAAAGTCAGAGAAAGTCAGCAAGCAGAAGGGGATTTTTTTGTTGAAGTATGATGTACACAATAGTTTTCAAACTGTTTTACACTAGTTGGATCACACCCACCCACCCACCCACCCCCCTCAAAAAAAAAAACAAATAGGAAAAAAAGAACCACAATTAAGATATTATACCTCAAAAGAAAGAGAGCGGGGCCAATTTCTACACCCTTCCTAGCACGAGCATTTACCCTGTTAAAACACAGCCACTCAGGCCAGAGTGGAAGCCCTTGTTCCATGTTCAATACAAACTGCAAATGTAGACAAGATGGTGCATAAGTGCACTAAAAAGAGAAGTGGAAGACTCCTTTTTAATGACAGAACAAGATAAAAGTGGGGGTAACAGTATAGATAGAGGACTAACCATTGAAGAACCATGATCACCAGAACCTGTGTAGACACTTTCGCATTTTGCGAGTAACATGTCATCATAAGTCTTGCCACTGCACAACCAAAAAATAAAGTGCAAATTAAAACAGTCAGACTTTTGGACCCCAGAAGCATAATCAATAATCACAAAACAGGATCCCTCATCAAAGCTACTAAATTACTAAACAAGAAATTGACAGGCAGCGAATAAAAAAAATTGACAAGTAGAAGATGACATGCAATCAAACTTTTAAAAGTTAAATACAGGGAAACTAGGTCTTAAGTTCAATTCTATAGCTTTGCTTCCCATAAACCAAAAAGAGCTGTTCAACTAATCTGCTATTAAGGATTTATATGTTACAGTAAGACTGTAAGAGCACTACTGCAACAGTCCTTAACAGTAAACTATCAAACAATAATTTCAGAAGTAAAAATGTTGCAATCAAATTCTTAAAGTTCAAAAAGATAATCTGCTAATAAAGATCTATACCTTGCAGTGAGAGGGCTGCTATAGCAATCCTTAATAAGAGGTCTCCCTTCCCCATCGCGTGCTCCAGCATGCTGAAAAATCAGGTAAAATAAGTAAAACTATATAAGCACAAAGTATAGGTAAATTTCTATCTTCAAGAGTAGGAAAACGAGACAGACATGTGCCTTGTCAATGTCCACAGGAAACTAAATTACAATTTAAGTTTTCACATAGAAGACCAATTCAAATTACCAAATGTAAATTACGATAGCACAAAAAGATGAAATGCTAAGAATTGGGTAAACAACCTATGCACATTTGAAGGCATTCTCAGAGAACAGCAGAGCTACCAAGAGAGGAACCTCATCTTACAAAGATCTAACTTTTAAAGATGTTTGTCAAGTACCTGAAAGATAAGCCCCATTGTTCCGCTCCACTTTGGCCGGAGTGGTCGACTGTATTCTACACTAGCTGTTACCCTTCCAATTGTCAGACTACTGTTGCCGGGTTGGTTACCATGAACAAGATTTCCAGGAGTTCTTGAATTCTAGCATAGAGAGGAATGAGTTCAGACATAAAGTACTCACATCACCAAGGAAGTAAACATAAAATAGAAGACAAAAATTACCTGAACCATAATAGTTCTGGATGTCCGCTTGTCATCTCCTGCAATCCATGGGTCTGTATAGTTTACACGAAATATTGAGTCAATCTGGCCTCTCTCCAAGGAAATATTTAGTTTTTGATTTCGTCCAAAAACATTCCTGTGGGAGTATGCAAAGCTGCAAGAGAAATGAAAGTAACTATAAAGCAGAACGATATTCTTAAGATTTGCATACAGTTGGAGATTAACAGTAAAATAAAAGCATTGTTTTTATGTAAGCCTGTGTACACAACTGAAAAACTGAACCAACCAGATCACAAATTTTGGAGCATTACCTTCCGATAAGTCCCGATAGTGGTCCACTCGTAATCCTAGAAATTGCAATCTCATCAGTACATAATATTTCTGATATGGCAGAAGATTATTTCAAATTACAAGTAGAGCAGAATTTGGATTGAACAGAGTTGGCACAGCATTATGTTCTATCTTCAAAACCATGGTTTTAGAAACAAAAGAATATTGCTTATAATCATAACTTTGAAGATAGAATAATCTGCTTTCCAAAAGCTGA
Organism: Viola odorata; assembly: GCA_963691705.1. Classification (NCBI taxonomy): domain Eukaryota; kingdom Viridiplantae; phylum Streptophyta; class Magnoliopsida; order Malpighiales; family Violaceae; genus Viola; species Viola odorata. Next base: position 66,019,121 of record OY829541.1, read on the forward strand.
AAACCTAATCCCCACATATTACATTAATGAAAAGATGCCACTGCCCTCTAAGTAAGCATAACTCACCCACTCGATATCCCACCACCAGCTGAGAAACCTCCGCTTGGACGCTCAACAACATTCATTATCAGATCAACTTTACCAGTATCTAAAGGAAGAATAGAGAGGGGTTAGTAAAATATTTTTCAAAACACCAAGTAATAATAATAAAGTATGCACAGATTTGGCATAGTATGTCTCAAAGTGAGCACATGATAAAGTGAAACATAAGTTTTCCACAAGACTATTCAAAATGAAAAACGATTTTGATTTACCTCCAGCAGGTTGGGGAATAAAGCTAACATCTTCCATGATTCCCATAGTTAATACAGTATCCACGTCTCTTTTCCCTTGCATCATGCTGTAAACCTACCAGAGGGACAATTCAACAGCAAAAGATTTGTTAGAGACAGTTGGTAAGAATAAAAAGGTGACCTTAGTATAACACTATCAACCTACAACAACACCCCAAATTACCTGTCCTTTCTTGGTTGTAAGTTGTCTGAGTATTGTTTCAGGTTTTGTCTTCCCTTTAGTTGGCTCACCACTGAAAGTACAACAAACAAAAATGTTAGTCGACAGTCCCCTCTATCTTTCTCCCAAGAAAAGCTGGAGACATTCTCTTACGTTTTCCGGTCGAGAAAGCGTATGGAGATGTTGTTCACCTCAGCTTCTGCAACTTGTAACCTTATCATGCCACCTGAGAGGATCTCAACTCCTGAAACCTACAACAATAAATAAATAACTACTAATGACATCGAACTTGAAATCTTAAACCACAAGACAGAAAACATGTTTTTGACTTCTGGGCAAAACTGAATCACAACATATCATGAAAGATGATATACTAAAGTACTAACCATGCCAAAAAGACCACGCTCCATATACCATCCATTGATGGAGCTTATTACTTCATCCAAACGCCTAATATTTACCACTTTTCCTGCACAGCTTAACACCAAAAATCAAAATCAATTAAAGCAAACGACTCCTATTGAAATTGATGCATTGCAAGATATGAAATAGAACACCTACCATGTCCATCCTTAAAAGCATCTTGTAGAAACTTAGCTGGAAGAACACTGGCTCCTTCACAAACCAAACCATGAAACTCCTGGTTTGGCTCTACCTTATGGCACAAGAAAGTGATATTATTAAACAAAGAATATCCACTTCTAAAACAATAATAACCAAATACCTATTTATGCCCAGGATTCCAGATTGAAATTCCTAGAAGTCTCCTGTCTTCAGGTTGATAGGACACCTTAACACAAGATCATCATCCAATCTGGATGTGGTTGAGTAACAATACCAAGCAGTTTTGTTTTGTTTTTCTGTTCTTTTCTTTCTTTTTCGATCTCTTTGGGTATCCTCTCTGCCTTCCAGCAGAAGACTAAAGGAGGAGTACTGGACTTCAATTTTTTTTTCAAATTACTCATATTTTCCTAAACGATCCATTTGGCTCCTACAATTAACATTTTATCAAATGAAACCCTTCACTTCTACAAATTATATGTAATTTGATCTCCAACTTCTATGTTTAAGCCAGAAACCTTTATTCTTCTTTTTCTCGTCATAGGCAAACTTTAGTTCATGAAATTAGATTGGGACAATTCAATTAAAAGTATCAATGAACACTCAAATTCATTTTGAGTTCGAAGTGGAGCATAAATAAAATTCAAAGTGCCAATCAAACTATTATGTACCTGAAAAACCAATCTGATTCCATCACGCGTGTCCACAGCGACTGGCATGCACGCACAGAAGTAACCGCAATCGATAATCCTATGCACATCCTCTTGAACTTCACGAACAGTAAGGGCAGAGTTCGGCCGGCAAGCTTTCAACGCCACCAAAGCCTCCGATTCTAAATCCTTCCTCTCCAGCTCCTCTCCATCTTTGTTCCTGACTAACACCTCACTTATCAGTACCCTCTCCTCATCATGCCGACTCGCCGACACACCACCACCGGTCTTCAGCGGAGTAACAGCTGGCTCAGGTTGAGTCGACTCGGGGGATTGACTGAGTGACAACGACGCGGAGCACAGAATGGGTGAGGGTTTGGAAACGGACTGAGTTTTACGTGTTAGTGATAGTGATAAGAAGCGTTGGAAAGCTGATTTGGGAAAAGAGCTGGGCCGGAGAGTTAAGAAAGAGTTGATGAAGTTGAAGAAGTGAGGGGGTGAAGTTTGGCGGTGGTGGTGGTGGTGGTTGTGGTGGCGGCAGGGGAGATGAGGGGTTTTGAGATGAGATGAAGTGAAACGAACGTTGTCATTTCGCGGCATTTGTACTGTTTATTGTTATCGGAATTGAAAGGAGCTGTGAAGAACCCTAGGCGGCAGCCGGCGCCGGGTGATGGGATGGAATGGAGTAGTAGCCGCAGTAACGGCAGGAGAATGCAAACGGCAAGTGCTTATATTGGTTGGGAAAATGTCAATTTAGTTCCTAAAATATAATTGATTTATCAATTAAGTTCCTAAACCTTTTGAAACTCTCTTTCTGCCTGATTGCCCTTAGTTTGTTAGGGTAGCCGGTAGGGGTGTTCACGGTCGGATAATTTTTTCCGTCGGTTATTTTATCATTGATATTCAGTTTAAATTTATCGATTCGAACGGTTAATTTTAATTTCGATTAAATCAGATATTATTTGATCGGTTATCCAATTCAATCGGTTTAATTCGGTTTGATATATCGATTATTTTAAGACTGAATTTTGGTTTAATTATCAGATTTATTTTTGAAAAATAAAAAATAATAATTTATGTATAACCTTAAAAATACCAATATTCTCATTAGTCAATTTACTGAACCACATAAGACAAATTTATGTGTATTACACAATTTTAGTTACTTTTTTGTAATTTGTTGTGTGTATTTAATATTTTTCCTACTTTATTTGTTTATTGAATAAGAAAATTACGTCATGTTTAGCAATTATATTCTTAATTAGTTGACTAAAAAAACGAATCAGAAGTGAGGTGCGGTATTTGACAAAAACAACTAGATGATTTTTTAAAAACTTTTAAAGTATATTATTACTTTTAATATATATTTTGAATGTACATATGGGCAAAATAAAAGTTTATTTTATAATTTGGTCACATGTTTGACTATTAATTGTGATGATAATACTCATCCATCTTTTCATATCTTTTATATTCAACCCTTAATTTTTTTAATTTTATATTGGTTTTTAAAGTTTTTATACTTTTCAATTGATTTATTTTAAGGTAAATTATATTTGAGAGAAAACGTTACAAATATAGGAAAATCCACTGGAAAAAATTGAAAAAATAAAAAATTTAAAAATAAATTGTAAATAAAATTTAAACTAAATATTTATTGGTTGTTGTTTTGATTTATGTATTCGGTTTGAATGGAGAATGTAAAAATTTGAGTAATTTTTTTAAAGTTTGATTATGTTCGGGTGAAATTAGTATTTTGCTGGAATGATAAAAACAACAGTTAGGGAGATCGCAAATATCTCACTCATTTAAATATGAGTGTCAAACCCATTAAATATATTTAGAGTATGAGTCGTTTTATAATACGGTAAGTTATTTCACTCTTTCAATCCATGAAAATATAACGGATAAAAAACTCGTGACTCAAGACATTAAAAGTCTATTAATACCTTTCCATCACTGTCATATTTTACACTACTTACATAAATTATCGTAAGTCATACAAGGATAATAACCACACGGTAGCAACTAGAAAGGCGCGGTCACTGTTTCGCGGCTTACGCTAATCGGCTACTGTATAAAAAACGGTTTGTTCAATGGAAGCCGCTAACATTTCAAATTCAAATGGACAAAAATTTGAAATTCCCCCATTTCACTCACTCCTAACAAGCTGACAAACTTCCGCGCTCTGAGAACTCAGAATCAGAACTCTCTGTCGCAAAACCTGAATCCAAAACCGCCTAACACTGGCAACGACAACTCTCTGCTCTGCCCCCACTTCTTCTCTTCCTTCTATTATCATTTCGATTTCATATCAAGAAACAAAACCCTAATCCTTCTTATCCCTAAACTCTATTCCCTATTTTGTCCAAAACAACGAACCCTAATTCACAACGCCGATCACAATCCTTTCTTCTAGAGGTATATCTCTCCTCCTCCTTATATGTAGCGTTAACTCCAATAAGAATACATGGGTCTGCGTTGACTTGATTTTTTTTGTTTCTTTTTATCTCGTCCTTGTTACTGGAAAATTCTGAAATTGATTTGCTGTTCTTGAATTTTTTGTTCGGCGTTGAATCAGTTGGAATCATTTGTTATCGTTTGATTGTTGTAGAAAATTATTTTGTTATTGTTACTTAATTGTTTGATGGGCAATTAATTCTCCTCAGGTTGTATTCTTAGTTCCTGTGTTGAGCAACATGAATAACAGATTTAATGCCATTATCAAATTTAATTAAGATAGTGAGTTTGTAAGATTTTTCTGCGCATAACCACATGTGCTCGGAGTTTTAACTTGTGAAGTCTGGAAAAACATTGAACCTTTTTTTATAATTAATTTTGTATAACTAAACTCATGTGTATGGTAGATGGTAACTGTTTGTATAGTGTGACAAACGTAGTAATTCTTGCTCAGGATTGCTAATTGCAGCGTTTACTTTCCTGTTTTGCTTTTTGATGCTTAGGAGCAATGAACTCAGTGGTTGGGAATGGTAAAATGGAAGCTAATGGGAAGGATGATCTCCTGGAACCTCTACTGAAAGCACCAGACAGTGTTAAGAAGGTTAGAACCATTAAATTCAAGATAGGAGAAATTAAGTGCACATCTTGTTCAACAACCATTGAATCTGTGCTGGGAGAGCTTGATGGAGTTGAAAGTGCAGTAGTGTCACCCCTTGATGGTCATGCAGCTATCACTTATGTACCAGAGATCATCACTGTAAGTCAGCCATGCACTTATACATGTTCTTATTTGTTTACACGTGTCTCTTGGAGAAATAGCAGTGGGATTATTCTGAATTTCTTTCATCCCTTCTTAGAGCTAGCTCTTTTCTGTTTATTTGTAAATTGTTTCATTTGTTTGCATCAGTAATGAAGAGAAAGGTTGTATAGTCTGGTATTTTTTTTCAACTTTTTGTGCCTTTTGTTTTGAACTTGGATTTGGGTTTGGAGTTCAGACATTATCCAGTTATAGTTTGCTGAATCTTTCTATACTATTGGGAGAAGAAGTGTTTATGGCTTATCTGGTGTTTTTACAGGTTAAGAAAATTAAGGAAACCATAGAAGATGCTGGATTTCCAGTCGATGAGTTTCCGGAGCAGGACATGGCAGTGTGCCGGCTCAAGATTAAAGGAATGATGTGCACCAGCTGCTCTGAGTCGATTGAACGTGCACTTCTAATGGTTGATGGGGTTAAAAAGGCAGTTGTTGGTCTAGCTCTTGAAGAAGCAAAGGTCCACTTTGATCAAAACCTTCTTGGTGCAGAACACATTGTTAAAGCTGTAGAAGATGCTGGGTTCAATGCTGAGCTCATCAGTTCTGGAAATGATGCAAATAAAGTGCATCTAAAACTTGAAGGAGTTAATTCTGCAGAAGATGGTGCATTTATTCAATATTTGCTCGAGTCAACACAAGGTGTGAGTCATGTTGAAATGGACTTGGAAGAACACAAGGTTACAGTTAGCTATGCCCCAGATGTTATTGGCCCAAGAACTATTATACAGCGCATTGAAGAAGCTTCCCGAGGTCCCAATCTTTACCGTGCAAGCTTGTATGCTCCTCCCAAGAGAAGAGAAAAAGAGCAGCAGAAAGAAATTTGGATGTACAGAAACCAATTTCTTTTCAGTTGCCTTTTTTCAGTTCCAGTTCTCCTATTCTCCATGGTACTTCCCATGATTCATCCTTATGGAAACTGGCTTGAATTCAGGGTTCATAACATGCTCACCATTGGGATGCTTCTTAGGTGGATCCTCTGCACTCCTGTGCAATTCATTGTTGGTCGAAGGTACTTACTGAGCATTACAGTCATTGCTTTCTTGTTGTTTTACTCCTCTGTGAATCTCTGTTATTTGTCTTTTGAAGTATGGCAATGTTTTGGTCATTATGGGAAACTGACTAATCTATATACCTGTGATGCCCATTTCAGGTTTTATGTGGGGTCATACCATGCATTGAAACGGAAATCTGCTAATATGGATGTTTTGGTTGCATTGGGCACTAATGCTGCTTATTTTTACTCTATATATGTTGTTATTAAAGCAATAACTTCAGATACATTTGAAGGGCAAGATTTCTTTGAGACAAGTGCCATGTTGATATCTTTTATTCTTTTGGGTAAATATTTGGAGGTCATGGCTAAAGGGAAGACATCAGATGCTTTGGCGAAGCTAACAGAGCTTTCTCCTGATACAGCCTACCTAGTGACACAAGGCACTGATGGAAATGTTATCTCGGAGATCGAGCTTAGCACTCAACTAATACAAAAGAATGATATCATAAAGATTGGACCTGGGGCAAAAGTTCCTGTTGACGGGATTGTTATAGAAGGTCAAAGCCATGTTAATGAGAGTATGATCACAGGGGAGGCAATACCTGTTGCTAAAAGACCTGATGACAAGGTATAATTTATTTGGAGTTTGCCAACTCCTGTTGCTGTCACTTGGAAAGTTCTTACATGCTAATTGGGAGCTCTTTGTCTTGTTTCATTTTGATATTGATAACAGGTAATTGGCGGTACTGTCAATGAGAATGGATGCTTACTGGTTAAGGCTACTCATGTTGGATCAGAGACTGCACTCTCCCAAATTGTTCAACTGGTAGAAGCTGCTCAGCTTGCCAGGGCCCCTGTTCAGAAACTAGCTGATCAGATCTCCAAATTTTTTGTTCCTACAGTGAGATCATTCGATTCCTATTCTACTATCATGGTTATATATATTTTAAATATATTTATAGACATGGGTGATTGTCGTAGGCTCTTTTGAATCCTGCTATTTCTTCTTTCAATTGATAGAAAATCAAGTAAGTAAAAACACTGGTTTATGCTCGTTTGTCTATTTGAGGGGACACCTAATTCTAGAATGCAACAGAGTTATTCTCTTGTGAAGCTTAGTTGGAGATTGTGTGGGGCTGTGGAGTGTGCTTTCCCTGGTTTTTATTTTCCTTTAAAAGTTTTGATTTTGGGCTGAAGAACTCACACTTTCATCATTTTGTTTTCATGCAAACAAATTATGAATTCAAATTGAAGAAAGAAGGGAAATAAAGAAATGAACAAATGATTCACCTATCCAATAAAAACAATGGTATTTGAAGAATGAAAGTCACTGGAATATGCTGCTGATCATAGAGGGAAGAAGAAAAAGAAGTGGATGTTTCATAGGATTAGAAAACTTGTCCCTCATTGTTTGACTAGCATTGTAGAACCGTTTTTGTTTATTCGACTTAAAGTAGATATTGAAGACAATGTCTTCACTTGGGATCCTCTATGACATTAGCCTGGATCTTACATGACTTATAAAAAATATGATTGTTTTGTTCTCTCATACATATTCTTATGGCATTTCAGGTTGTTATCATATCATTTATAACATGGCTGGGATGGTTTATACCTTTAAAAGCTGGTCTCTATCCTCCACATTGGATACCTAAGGCTATGGATGGATTTGAGCTTGCACTGCAGTTTGGAATTTCAGTGCTGGTAGTTGCATGTCCATGTGCTCTAGGACTGGCAACACCAACAGCAGTCATGGTTGCCACAGGGAAAGGGGCTTCTCAAGGTGTGCTCATCAAAGGTGGAAATGCACTTGAGAAGGCACACAAAGTGAGGCCACTATTCCTAGAATGATTTGAACTATTTTAGCAGCACTGGATTTAATGTTTGACTTGTTTTTGGGTTATGTGATAGGAAAGGGCCGAAAGACTAATTTTGTCAAACAGACCTCATATTAACTTGAGATTGATTGAATCCTAGAAGTAGATCTACGTAACATGTATTAACTCAGAAGTACTTATTATCTGTCATTTTCATGTAATTTTTTACTTTTAAGTCCTTATTAGATGTTCCTACCAGGAAACGGGTGTCGTGAGCATGATGAAGTATTCCTGTTCGAAAGTACTGTTTTTTTTTTTTTTTTTATCTTTTTATTTTGTGTGTTCTTTAAAGTCTTCTCTTTCATGATTCCAATGAAACTGTATGCAGTGGATGGATTCATACATGGCTTGGTGGCTTTACTGTGGTTGGCTGTTTTTAACAAGCTCCTGTTTGCTGAATCCTACAGGTGAAGAAAATAGTCTTTGACAAAACAGGGACATTAACTATTGGAAAACCATCCGTAGTTAATGCTGTCCTCTTTTCTAAGGATGTCTCAATGGAGGAATTCTGTGACATGGTCACTGCTACAGAGGTGGGTGTCCATATTTTAAGTTGAGTTTGTCGGTTGAAATGAGTGTTTTAGCCATTGAATAGGAATCTAATAAATTTTAAAGTTTTCTTTTAAGAGTTATGACATCATCAAAACTTTATTCAATAGTCACACCTCAAAACATTTGTGGACATATATAAAGGTTCATTTTCCAGATCAACCCTTTTAACTTTGCTTGATATTGGCCAAATGAAACAAAAAAATTTGAATGCAACCTCATTCTCAATCATGTAGCTGGAACTTGAATAAATTCCAGAATATTCATGAGTATTTAGTATTTACAATATGTTACTCATGCCATCATGGAAATTCATATCGTTTACAATGTAATTCCCATGTTATATTGTAGAACTTTGATTTGTCGTCTAGACTTTTCAACTTTAAATTTAACAGTGGTATATTATGTTAATTCCCGACCTCTGCTAGTTGAGAGCTGACTAGAATTTCAATACTTTCTTTTTCCCTGCTCAAATACTCAGGCAAACAGTGAACATCCAATAGCAAAAGCTGTTGTGGAGCATGCAAAGAGGCTACGAGAAAAGCTTGGGTCAGCAACAGAAAAAGTTACAGAGGCTAAGGACTTTGAGGTGCACATTGGAGCTGGGGTCAGTGGAAAAGTTGGGGACAGACTGGTTTTGGTTGGGAACAAGAGGCTTATGCAGGCTAGTAATGTCACCATTGGTCAACCAGTTGACAATTACGTCCAAGAAAATGAGAAATTGGTCAGAACATGTGTACTAGTAGCCATTGATGGAAAGATAGCTGGAGCTTTTTCCGTCACTGATCCAGTAAAGCCAGAGGCTCGGCGGGTTATATCCTTTCTTCATTCCATGGGCATCTCTAGTACCATGGTGACTGGTGATAATTGGGCTACAGCTCGTGCCGTAGCAAAGGAGGTCGGAATTGAGGAGGTATATGCCGAGACGGATCCCCTGGGAAAAGCTGACAGGATCAAAGATTTACAGGTGTGTCTCTACTACATGGTTTTGTTTAACTAATGAATGAAAAATCCTTTTAGGAATGTGATACCAAAGTCAAAACCATAAATCGACTCAACATGTAACAAGTTAAATTGTTCAGAGAATGTTGCTAATGTCCATCTCATTGATCCAATAGTGCCAGGCAACTACCCTTGACAGGTCTATTTTGAGAGGGACTTCATTGTGTTAGGTTGATTTTAGTATTGGGTTTTTGACATAGAATGGATTGTGCTTGATTCTAAGGATTAGTTTAAGGGTTAGGAAGTTTATTAGAAGGTTGTCCATGGCTGCAAATAGTAATTGGGGGGACTATAGCAATAGGATCTCATAGGAAAGTAGGAGAACAAGAGGGAAACCTATGAATCACACCTAGGTGTCCTGGGAGTCTCTCCTCGAGGTTCATTGCATCAGGCAACGACAAGCATAGCTAATTTTTTCAATAGTCTGAGATAGTATCTCTCCGAAGCAGTTGCAGGCTCTATTAGCGACCGCTAGCAAAAGTTTAAATAAACAGCTAATAATACAACGTAAACATCCCTATTGAAGAAAACAGTAAAACTAATTTTGTAAATATAACTTCAATATATAAAATAGAACCTAAACATTTGGAAATTTGAGAAATACCGTAAGTAATGATACCACATGCAAGCACATAACTTGGACTATTTTAGGCATCACCATAATCATATCCACCAATGAAAAGAATAATTTTGAACTGGACAACATGGGTAATGCCGGAGTGGAGTTTAGCCATGGTGGTCAAATCGTTGGTGATTATAATCCCGATGTCCAGTGACAAGAATATTAAGGAGTCTATTAGTGTCTTTGTTTACGTTTGTTGTTTGAAAATCTCATTTTCGCACTATATTCACAATTTTCGTAGGATGTTTTGGTAACAGCAACATTGAGAGCTTAGCCTCCCTTTTGAGAATTAGTTCATTTGATTGCAAGCTATTTGGTGGATTGTACATTAAGTTTGATTCAAGTTGAAAAACAGTTTATTAATTTTCTTGTTCAATTGATATTGAGATTTCCACGTGTGAGATTTGTGTTGAATTTTCAGGAGAGTTTTTCAAACAAATAAACCAAAACAAGAGTGTCAGATGTGAGCTAAATAAACAGTTTGAATGAGCTAGGCCACTGGCTTGGCCTAGAAAGAATGATGATTTCTAAAAAACAGATGGAAATGATTCCTGTTAAGGGCAACTCGTGAGCTTCGTTTCTTACACTTTGATTCAATGATGTTAATCTCTAACTTCAGCAAATAAAAAATTACAAAGAGAGATTATTAAGGACATTTATATCTCACAAAGCATTAGCTTTAAAGCCCTTACCAAGAACGGATGTTTTAGCCGGACATACTCATAATATTAATTGGAAATGATCAAATTGCATTCAATGGAAAATAAATCCGTAAGATCCAAAACTGGAAAATACAGAGCAGAATTGTTTAGTAAGGGACGTTTATATCTCACAAAGCATAAGAGACTCTATTTGCTCTGTATTTTCCAATTTATCTTACGGATTTATTTTCCATTGAATGCAATTTAATATTATGAGCATGTCCAGCTAAAACATCCGTTCTTGGTAAGGGCTTTAGAGCTAGAATTTCTTATGCTTTGTGAGATATAAACGTCCTTAATAATCTCTCTTTATAATTGTTTATTTGCTGAAGTTAGAGATTAACATCAATGAATCAGTGATCAAAGTGTAAGAAACGAAGCTCACGAGTTGCCCTTAACAGGAATCATTTCCATCTGTTTTTCAGAAATCATCATTCTTTTTCGGCCAAGCTAGTGACCTAGCTCATTCAAACTGTTTATTTAGCTCACAACTGACACTCTTGTTTTGGTTTATTTGTTTGAAAAACTCTCCTGAAAATTCAACACAAATCTCACACACAAACAAAGTGGAAATCTCAATATCAATTGAACAAGAAAATATAGACAAACTGTTTTTCAACTTGAATCAAACTTAAGGTACAATCCACCAAATAGCTTGCAATCAAATGAGCCTAATTCTCAAAAGGGAGGCTATGCTCTCAACGTTGCTGTTACCAAAACATCCTACGAAAATTGTGAATATAGTCTGCGAAAATGAGATTTTCAAACAACAAACCTAAACAAAGACACTAATAGACTACTTAATATTCTTGTCATCGGGATTATAATCACCAACGATTTGACCACCATGGCTCCACTCCGGCATAATTTTATTTGGAAAGAAAGAATTACTTTTTTCGTAATGTTTTGGTCAAGCAGGCGGACTCCATGCTATAACAGTATCATCTATTGTTGAAAAAATTTATGGAAAAGGAAGCATCTTAATGCATTTTGTGCTGAATACTTCCTTTTTCCAGCATCTCTGTGGGCTCTTCTTTCCTGCTAGCCATTTACTTTCTACCCACTTATACATTTGGAAGTTATCATGATTTAATTGTTAATTTAATAGTATGAGCCTCCGGTTCCAGGGTTTGTTTGTTTCTGCTACATCACTTGGAGATATGATTAAATAGTCTAACTGTGATTCATTTAGTATATTATCTGACGTTTAGTGCTCAAAATGTGTTTTTTTTTCCTAACTGGATGCAGGGGAAAGGGGTGGCTGTGGCAATGGTGGGAGATGGAATAAATGACTCACCAGGCCTAGTAGCAGCTGATGTTGGCATGGCTATTGGTGCTGGAACTGATGTAGCAATAGAAGCAGCTGACATAGTTCTTATTAAAAGCAACTTGGAAGATGTAGTCACTGCTATAGATCTATCGAGAAAGACCATTTCTCGGATCCGGCTAAATTACGTGTGGGCCCTCGGTTATAACATACTTGGTATGCCCGTTGCTGCCGGTGTCCTATACCCGTTCACTGGAATCCGGTTGCCACCTTGGCTTGCTGGGGCTTGCATGGCTGCCTCATCAGTTAGTGTAGTTTGTTCCTCTCTCTTGTTGCAGACTTATAAGAAACCGATGCATGTTAGAGATTTTTGATGGTAAGAACTTTATGTAACCACCTCGGTTATGGATTTTAGTTGATTTTTAGTCTTGTAATTGGCATTCTGAGTCGGTTAATAAGGAGAATAACTTCACCAATACTTACGTTGGTTTGGAGGTTGACTGGCCTGAGTTTTGCGAGCGATTCCAGGGCACTTAGGGAATTCGATACGTCGACGTTTGTTCCTTTTCCATGTTATAATTTGTAAGTTCACTTTAAGTTTAGCTTTTTAACTCTTGATTTGTGGCCTGTATGTAGTTTGCTGATTGATTCTTGGATTAAAATGCAAGTGTTTTCTGACGTTGTTCTTGTTCAGCAGCAGAAATTTATAAATCTTTTTTTCATATTATTGCTATTTATGATTACCAAGGATTTTAAACTATGAAATTTACAGCATCCTTAAATTCCCTATATCCAAAAAGTAGTTGGATTAAGAACAAACTAGACAAGAAATGGATCATAATGTGTTAGGGACCGCACTTATGAGTACAAATACTAATGTTGAGGGATTTTGTTGAAAAAATAAATTACGTGAAGGACTTGCACGAACTTTTTAAAAAGTATTAGGGACCGCAGGGTTTTTTTTAGTTTTTTACCCCAATCCAGAAAATTTTTCATATATGCGCGCGAACGACGTGCCGACCGACCCCGTCCATATACAATAAAAACCTTCATAGTTTCTCCACACCCAATAGTTACACTCTCATCACAGTCTCACTGCCACTCTCTTCATTTCCGCGCATTCAAAACCCGTCTCCTTCTTTCTCTCATCATCACATGCCCAAATAACCCAAAAGGGTAAACTGTCTTTTGCCCTCTACAACAAACGTCGCATTCATCGCTCCGCATCTCATGCCTCCATTTTTTCTTCTCTTAACTGTTTAATTTGTTATGTGTGTTACTGTTATTTGCCTGCATTTGCATACCATACTTAATAAAACCCATCTCACACTTCATTATCATTACTTGTTTTGTTTGATTTTGTCATCCTAAAGCAATCAAAAAAAAAAAAGGGGTTAGTTTGATTCACCTCTCACTCTGTCGTTTGATCTTTCTTTGTTTTTGAGTAAATATATGGATTGTTAATGTTATGATTAATGACGCTTGTCTTGTTATTCTGATCTGTTGGGTATGGTTTTACCATGACTGATTCTTGCAAAGCTTTGATAAATTTTTGGTTGGGCTTTGTGTGTTGTTGGATTAGTTAGTTGCAACTGTGGTTTGGTATTTGGTGGTAATTGTGGTGATCAAATCTTATTCTTGTATTTGACATTGTTCTGTTTATACTAACCTGAAAACCTCTCTGTTGGGAGCTTATTTCCGTTACTCATTTTTACATTGTGTTTTATAGTATTAATAATTTGCGGTTTCTGCAGGACCTGTAGTTATATTTTCATTTCTAATATGTTGATTATCATTTTCTTCTTCTGAAGACGGATTAAGGAATTTCTCATCATTTTCTAGATTATTACAGACTGCAACTAGTTGTATGTTGATAAGTGGCCATTTCTCTTTTAGTATACAAATGTGCTCTTTTTTTCTAAATTTTAACATAAACCTCTTCTCCGATTATGAATAAAATAAACCTCTTTCCCTGATCAGTTTGACTGGTAACTTTTCTTGTATTAAGCTGTTAAAATGAGGTTATGATGTGCATTGGTATGAACATCTGCCAGGGTGGATAAGGGGGTCTTGTTTTGAAATTGTTAGAAATATATGAAGCATAGTTTTATAAAGTGCGCCTTCAGTGCCTTTCATCATCCTGCATTGACCTAGTCATCATCTTTGTTATCTGTTGTATTTGTTCAGTCATCTATAACATGACTTTGATCAGCTTTCATCCTTCCTAAATATTTCTCATTACAGTGTGGAATTGTTTGGAAATGATTGCAGGAAATTTTACTGTGAAGAGAAATGGCTGATAGGCACCAGTACTCATCTGCTGTGCAAAAGATGGCCAGCCAGGTCCATCTTGGTTCTAGCCTTTCACCAGATGTTCAATACCAATGTCGAGGCTTTCAAAGTCCTGCTTTCAATTTGAGGCATTCTGCTTCTCGGAATTATTCTGGTGCAGGACTGCAATATCCTACTGCACAGGACATGCCTGATGTGTCACTGATTTCATCAACTACATCACCAGTGTTTGTCCAAGCTCCAAAAGAGAAAGGCTTTTCTGGCTTTGCCATTGACTTTCTTATGGGTGGAGTTTCTGCAGCAGTGTCCAAAACTGCTGCAGCTCCCATTGAGCGTGTGAAGTTGTTGATTCAAAATCAGGATGAGATGATCAAAACTGGTCGTCTTTCTGAACCCTATAAGGGAATTGGAGAATGTTTCAGCCGAACAATTAAAGACGAGGGGATGATGTCATTATGGAGAGGGAACACAGCCAACGTTATTCGCTACTTCCCCACTCAGGTTCGTTTCTAGATACCCCTAAAATACTACACTAAACAATTTCTTTTCCTTTCGGTTTTTTTGTACTTAATCTAGTTGTTCTGATTTCTCCATCAGGCCTTGAATTTTGCATTTAAAGATTACTTTAAGAGGCTCTTCAACTTTAAAAAGGAACGTGATGGCTATTGGAAGTGGTTTGCTGGCAACTTAGGATCTGGTGGTGCTGCTGGTGCATCGTCTCTTCTGTTTGTCTATTCGTTGGACTATGCTCGAACTCGTCTTGCAAATGATGCCAAGGCTGCAAAGAAGGGAGGGGAGAGGCAATTCAATGGCATGGTTGACGTCTACAAGAAGACTATGAAAACAGATGGCATTGCTGGGCTTTACCGTGGGTTTAACATTTCATGTGTTGGTATCATTGTGTACCGTGGTTTGTATTTTGGAATGTATGATTCCTTGAAGCCAGTTCTCCTAACTGGAAAGATGCAAGTAAGTAAATTATGTCATCTGTTTTCTCTTCATGTTTGCCACCAAAAAATGTATAACAGTTTGATTATTATTCTTATTACAAATATTTGTGCGATCCAAAGATTTTTCTCACGATATTGTCTCTTCGTATGATTTCAGGATAGTTTCTTTGCTAGCTTTGCCCTCGGTTGGGTTATCACCAATGGTGCTGGTCTTGCTTCCTACCCAATTGACACTGTTCGCAGAAGAATGATGATGACATCTGGTGAAGCTGTCAAGTACAAAAGCTCAATGGATGCCTTCTCTCAGATTCTTAAGAAAGAGGGCGCCAAATCCCTCTTCAAAGGTGCCGGTGCAAACATCCTTCGTGCAGTCGCCGGTGCTGGTGTGCTTGCAGGGTACGACAAGCTTCAGGTGATTGTTTTCGGAAAGAAGTATGGCTCTGGTGGGGCGTAAATACGAGTACCAACCGGTCTTCAGCCACATAAAGCAGTAGACAGCAGAGACATTTTTAGACTCGCTATTCAAGATCAAGAACCTATTCAGAATGGTTCATTTATACATCTACATTAAATAACTTGGTCCAGAGTTTTTTTGTCCTAAGCTTCTATTCGATATTTCAGGATGTAATCTGATAATCCTGGATTTTGGAGTAGTTGCAATCTGACATGCATTGATTTACCAATTTAATAAGAGTTATGAAATATTATTTTCTATTTAAAGAAAAATAAATAAAATTTAATAGTAGTCACTCACATTCTATAAAATTTAAATTTCTGTAATTTTTTATCTAACCGTTACATATAGTCAAATTTTTTAGGCACATTCGTGATAAATTTAAACAAAGATCACTGTTCGGATTAGGTAAATTATTTCCAAATGACCTTAAATTAAATCTGAATTTTATATATATATATATATATATATATATATATTCTTATTTATTTTGAACTAGTCCCATTTCTTTTCTTCATGTTTATTTATTTATTTCGAACTAACTGTAATGATGAAAAATAGAATGCACGTGCTTAAAAACTTAGTTTAAAAAAAAAAAACTTATGAAACATACATACCAATTTTTAAGGTTAAAAAGATCATCTCAACAGTGAACAGACACGGCAAGAACAAAACACCCCTTTCCCGCCTAAACTGTCTCCTCCCCATTCCCCAGCAGATTCAAGAAACCGAAAACAAAGAACTGATGAGAATTCACTGTTGCAACATAAGATCTCAGCCATTGATCTCAAAACCTCCCTTAAACCCTTCTCGTGGGTCTTCTCTTTACTTCAGGACTCTTTCTCCGAGCTGGAACACAACCCATATCTTTGCTCTTTCAAACCCACTCCTCTCTTTACTAGAAAAGTACAAATATTTCTCTCAATTGAAGAATCCAATCGCAAATGATACTAACAGGCCTGATCTTAGATGGGTTTGCTTCCAGTCGCTTAATTGCCTTTTGTGCAATCTCAGAATCAAGAAATCTTGATTATTGCTTCAAGCTTTTGTTTAGCATACAAAACCCAAATGCGTTTTCTTGGAATGTAGCTATTAGAGGATGTGTAGCGAGTGAAAATCACATGAAAGCTTTAGTCTTGTATAAAAAAATGTTGACTGGTGGTCTGACTAGGCCAGATAATTATACCTATCCTTTGTTGTTCAAAGCTTGTTCCAGTTTAGGTTTGGAATTGAATTATGTTAGTTA
Organism: Viola odorata; assembly: GCA_963691705.1. Lineage (NCBI taxonomy): Eukaryota > Viridiplantae > Streptophyta > Magnoliopsida > Malpighiales > Violaceae > Viola > Viola odorata. The sequence goes on from OY829541.1 coordinate 66,036,072, forward strand.
TGAGGTTCTTGGACATGTATTGAAGTTGGGGTTTGATAAGGATGTTTATGTGGTCAATGCAATGATACACTTTATTGTCCGTACCAGGGAGTTAGGGTTGGCATGTAAGGTGTTTAACGAAAGTTGTGTGAGGGATTTAGTTTCATGGAATTCTTTGCTTAATGGGCATGTTAGGAATAGGAAAGCAAGGGGAGCTCTGGGTATTTATGACAAAATGGTAAAGGAGCAAGTAAAGCTTGATGAAGTGACAATGATTGTTGTTGTTTCGTCTTGTGCACAGTTGGAGAATTTGAAACTTGGGAGAGAATTTCACCGGCATATTGGAGACAGTGGATTGAACTTGAAGATTTCACTTGCCAATGCACTCTGGACATGTATGTGAAGTGTGGGGATCTAGAGGCAGCGAAAGCTATATTTGATAGCATGACAAAGAAAACAGTTGTTTCGTGGACAACAATGGTTGCTGGATATGTGAAACACGGGCTTTTGGATATGGCTAGGAAGTTTTTCCATAACATTCCGGAGAAGAATGTTGTGACTTGGAATGCCATAATTGGAGGTTATGTTCACGCCAAGCGTGGCAAGGAGGCATTGGTTTTATTTCAAGAAATGCAATCCACCAATATACAGCCTGATGAGGTCACTTTGATTCATTGTTTGTCTGCATGCTCACAAATTGGAGCTCTTGATGCTGGAATATGGGTTCATTGTTATATCCAAAAGCACAAACCTTTAAATGTTGGGTTAGGTACTGCTTTAGTTGACATGTATTCAAAGTGTGGGAATATCTCAAAGGCGCTCCAGGTTTTTCATGAGATGGGAAGGAGAAACTCAATGACTTGGACAGCCATTATTGGAGGTTTGGCACATCATGGGAATGCACATGATGTCGTATCTTACTTCTCGAGGATGGTTAATATTGGATTGATTCCAGATGAGATCACCTTTCTTGGGGTCCTATCGGCTTGGTTGAACAGGGCCGCAAGTATTTTGCTGAAATGAAATCCAAGTTCAATGTATCTCCCCAGCTTAAACACTATTCTTGCATGGTGGACCTTTATGGTCGGGCTGGTTTATTAAAAGAGGCAGAAGAGCTGATTGAAAGCATGACAATAGAGGCAGACACTATGGTGTGGGGTGCATTATTCTTTGCTTGTCGAATTTATGAAAACCTTCTAATCAGTGAAATAGCTGCTTCAAAGCTTCTTCAGTTGGATCCCAGTGACTGCGGAACATACGTTCTGCTTGCAAGGATGTACCGGGAAGCCAATATGTTGGATGAGGCTCGGGAAGTGTGGAAGATTATGAAGGAAAGAGGAGTGGAGAAGTCTCCCGGTTCTAGTTCAATTGAGGTGAATGGAATAGTTTATGAGTTTACTGTTAGAGACAGATTGCACCCTCAAGCTGAGCAGATTTATGAATGCTTAACTCAATTAACAGGACAATCAGATTTTTTTGGGATATAAATCCGGTGCTGAACAATACGGATGACCTTCTCCTAGGATTTCAAGTCAAAACTCAGGTGATTGTCCCTGCATTGGATGCATACTGAACAAGTACACTATTTCAAAGCATCACAAGGATCGATACCCACTCACAATGGGACGCCAATTATTTTCCGTAAGCTCTTCCTTCATAGCTTGGATCTCTAGACTCCAGTTGCGCATGAAAGGTAAGGTTGTACCTAGTTATGTCAATATTAGGGAAACAAGCCACATTAGGTGGCACATTAAACTGTCATTTACATTAACTATGTCATATATAACCACAAATTGTTTTCTTCATTGATGTGCTGGGAACTTTCCTTTTCTTCTTCAAGCGAATTTGTCGTGTTTGGTCTTTCGGAATTTCGATAGAAGAGAATGTAAATCTCTGCAGCAACCGACCATGGCTTGCTGCACTGGCCCCATAAAATTGTACACTACTAGTAGTACTAATTATGAAGGATATGCCCCTTCTCATACATGTGGGAGATAACAGAAATCTGAAAAAATCAGACCAATTTGTCCTTTATTCAGGGCACCCCACCCCACAAGCAGAAGGCCACAGTTAAGTAAAAGAAGCATTCTTGTAAGGTAACAGAGGAGGGAAGGATCCAATGCTTGATTTGACAGTAAAGGGTAAGCCAATAAACAGAATTTCACTTTTTTGACAGTGGAGACAAAAAGGTCGCAAGGAATTTATATACAATTATTCCTCTTTTCCTCATTGCTTGCACGCCAGGTTTTGTTTTGTTCATCCATTTATATATAATTTCTATGTCATCAAACTTTTTTTTTCCACATGCATTACCTGATACCCTTTTTTCGGCTGCGCTTGCTTGGTTGGGCCAACTGAGTGTGCATGCATGATCATATCATATGGGCCACCGGATTGGCCATTACTTCCTGTAGCAACAACTAACCCCCTTCTTTTGTTTCCCGGGTGGAAGTGGGATGAAGCTGAGTCCTTAATACTACTTTACTATTGATAGACAACCATTGCACTGCACGACTAGTGGCTAAACGAAAACTAACCTAAATTCTAGTGACTGACCATTGGAGCGCCGGAGTGGGTACTCGAGAATCTCAGTCTCTATTGATATTTTGCATTGATAGTAGGTAGAAACTTGTTTTCTGCATTGTTTCTACTGCTACCTAATCCCCAATTGTTTTGCTTTTCCTTTTTTGTGGGGAAAGAACACACATCAATAGTCAATTTCCCTTATTTTGTATTTTCTATTCTCCTTCTGATTACCCAATTGGTAAAAAAATACAGAAAAGATATTTCTGGGTGGAAAAAAAACAATGTGGGTATGAATTCACCAAACCTAAAAGAAGATGGTAAAAAGTGCGACAACAACTTGAGAATTTTTTCTAACCTACCACCATGTTCATGTTGTGGATAAACCCAATTACTTATTTTTGGTGGATGAACAAATTTAGGAGATGTTGATTGTGTCAATAAATTCCAAACCTGGTTTACTTACCACATATTGGTGGACCAATTAGCTCTGCTCTTTTGAGAATGACATGCTTATTTCGGGTCTTAATTAACTAATCCACAAAAGCATCTTCTTTACGGTTTTCTTCAATTTTAAAAAAGAATTTAATTAATCAGATCTACCTTAATTAGAGGTCTCGTTTTGAGCCTTAAATATAAAGCTATGTTAAAACCTATAAGAGAGAGTTTTGACGTTTTTCAGAATTCCTCCTGACTAAAATCTAGAGCTAGAGTGAGGTCTCGATTTTAAGTCTCACATATGAAGTTGCGTTAAAACTTATTAGAGAGAATTTTGCCACTTTTAAGAACTTTTCCCGATTAAAATTTAGAGTAGTTAACAATTAACACTCAATATAATGATAATTACAGAAAACTAAATGATTTTAGAAAGAAAAAAAGAAAGAAGAATATTTTGCAATGGATATAATTAATCCTTCCCGCGGTTTGATTCCTATCCAAGGCAACCAACCCTGAGAAGATCAGATGGTTTTGGTGATCTCCTTTTAACTGTAACATCACATGGGGCCATTACCAACTCCCAACTATAATCCCATGACTTAGGACAATTAGGACCAAGGTTTCATCACTTTGCCTAATTCTAATTAGCCTCATTAAAAAAAAACTATATATAATTAGAACAGGCAGAAATTATTTTGCATGATTATGTATCAAGTTGGCTGTCACACCATGCTTCTTTTCTTTTTCCCTTATAAAATATATGAATAAATCTATAACTTAAAATTTTTCCATCACTCAATAATACCTCAATCTAATATAATATAGAGGCGTCTTGATTTCACCTCTTCATTTTACAATTTACGAAATTAATTTCTCTTAAAAAAAATTCACAATTTCTCCGCATATTCATTAGAGTAATATTTTAATTCTAAAAAGATTCGCTCTATTCTCCCCGCTTTCAGAGTGAATAAAATGTTGCGAATTCTCTTTCAATAAATCTTTTGTGGTAGCACTAATTAAATACAATTACATTAACAACAGTGTTTATGAAAAAGAAATGCTACAACATCAAACATTGTGGTGAGGTCAGCACAGCATACGTTAAATAATGAGTGAAAATGACAAATGGTGGAGGAGGTGTGAAGGTTAAATAGTCGCGTGTCCCTGAAACCAGTGGATAAAGAAGGCACACAACACTCTGCCACCTCAACTCAACTCAAACACTAACACCAAAACGTCACTCTAATGAGAGGAAAAGAAAAAAGTATGTCAACAGAAGAACAGAAGAACCTCTTCTAAGGCCATTAATGTCGGCTCCGTTCCTTATCTCTCTCCCTTCTCCTTTTCTTTTTAATATATTCCTTCTTCCCTTTCCTCTTTTTTCTTAAGAAAAAATATTTATTTATATATACTCTTCCTTGATCACCTGATCCACTCATTTCACTTTCACACTCTCTCATTTTCCCAAGAAAATCTCGCTTCATTACCACGCAAAACCCAGATTTTCTATTCAAAGATTGGCTTAAATTCCATTTCTTCTCTTGTTCTTTTCTATCAACATTGCTTAAACAGGTGCTTAACTCACGTGGGCTCCTTTTATTTTCAGCAATGCATTTATATTCTCGTTTCTTGAACTTAATGGGCATCCCCTTCATTGATGCATTGTTTCATCTTGTAATTGTTTTAGTGATCAAATTTGTGCGATTGGATTGGTTAATTTCTTGATTTCTTAAGCATTGCAGGTGCAAAGTTTGCTTCTTTTCCTCATTGTGATAATTTATTATCATCTTTGGTGTCAAAGTTGATTACACATTTCAGAGACAAGATCAAGCATTTAAATTGCTTAAGTGGTTGTTTCTTTTGGTGTTTTCTGCAGGCGTAGTTGGTATATTGGAATGTGATAATACAGTCGTTTGTTGATTCCTTGTATCGATGCTCGAGTGAATTTTCAATCTGATTTAGGAAACCAGGTTAGCTTCTGCATTTCCTTCAATTTGTATGGGTTTAGATGGATTTTATAGGATAAAGCAATTCACTTTATAGTAATAATGATGGTTTTACTATTAGGGGACAGATTGGTGGTTCTGAAATGAGTTGGAGCCCACATATGGATGCTCATTACATGAATAGTAGTTACCCTTATAATTCGTCCGGAAGCTTTATTGAATACTTTGAAGGTCTCACATATCAGCATGTGAATTTCATTTTTGAAGGCGGTTCTCATGTTCAGGTACCTTTTTATTCATGATCTTTCATTCGCGATATTAATTTGGTTAGAATGTGATTGGAATGACAACCCAAATTGCATAAATGCAATTGTTTGAGCAAAGTGGATGGATTGGATTGTATGCTTTCTTGCATTTAGGTTATATTTCCTTCTTTTGTTTGCAGGAGAGTGTTTACCCATCTATGAATTCAAATTACTATAAGTTTGGGCCCCAATCTGGTAGTACCTCTTATTATGATCATAGTCATGCTTATGAGGTCCATGATCATGGACTACGAATCAATGATTATAGAAGGCCTTTGGAGAATTCTTCAACAATGACAAATGAACAGACTGGCACAGTAAATACAGAATGGGAAGGAAGTGAAAATAGGGCTATGCACAGTAACCCTGCAGAATGTAAGTCCTGTGTTTTGTTTTGGCATTTTATTTGTGAACAATCATCTAATCAAACGTTCTTGTTGCGCTTGCTATACGGCTGTGGGGATACTAAAATGAATAAATGTCTTTCGGAAGAGGGACTGTAGAAATAGTGAGAGGGTGTGGATCTCGTAAGTTATTTGTTTACTCACCCTGCCAAATCTAAGTTCTGAGTTTTGTTGAGATTTTTTTTCCTTAAAACAAACTAACCTCTCTTTACATACCTTATGTGCCATGGAGGGATACTCTCTCGGACGAACATCTTATTTTTTTGAGGGGGAGAGAGTGGATAAATAGAGAATGAGGCAACCTCACACTTGTTTCCTCACGACACATCCCGCCGTTTATGGTCTAGTGGGATGGCTGTAGATGTCCCATGAACTCTGCATGATGATAGCTTTCACACTTGTTCCTGTTGTCAGCTAAATCCTATCCTGTTGCAAGTTGGAATGGCCTTCAAATTCTGAGGAAATAGTCCAATTAGGTTCTTACACATCATTCCTATCTAAACAATCTCCATCAAAGGCTGCTATATTTCTACACAGGAACATTCTATACATGAGAGAGTGTTCCCTTGTTCCAAATATAACTTTCCATTAATCAAATTGCTTTCAATTGATCTAGCTCATTGATATACCTTTATGGCTAGAGTCGAATCACATCTCTTGCACACTTTTTTAGATCTATGCTTTTTACTAGCATATATCCATTGCAGACTTTAGAAATGTTTTGCTCATATCTGCCACCTTCCCTCTACTTTTCAGGTTTCCGGAGACATAATAATGCTCATGATTTTCAGGTGAGCAAACTTCTTAATAGTAATGGTGAACAGCCAGTTATTCATTCTTTTTGGCAAAATTTATATGTTGCATTGTAGTCATTTGATTTGTAGCTCTAATAGTCGACAGCGCATATGCTTTGCAATGCCAGTTATTCATTCTTTTTTGGCAAAATCTATATGTTGCATTGTAATCATTTGATTTGTAGCTCTAATAGTCGACAGCGCATATGCTTTGCAATGCCTTTTATTGATGTTAGATGTGATTGCTGTCTTCAAGACTCTAGTATTTATTTCTGATGCACATTTCGAAGTTACAATATTTCATAGACTGTTCTTTTTTTCAATAAATAAACAGCTGGTATAGTTAGACACTAATAAGCAAACATATTCTCTTGTCTGTGGATTATGCAGACAATTTGGCAAGACAACATTGATCCTGATGCTATGACTTATGAGGTTAGAGCTTAAGTTTCTGTTTCTTTTCCCCTTTACTTTTCATACATTTCCATGTGTTTCCCAATGTTCATACTCTTTTATTTTGTATTTCACCCCCACTTTTGGTAGTATTATGTCAATATCCTTAAGTGTGCATTCCATGAGTTGCCTGAATGCATTTCAAGTATCAGAAGCCCACTCTCATGTAGTTCATGTCAGGGGGAGACAACAAGAAACTTTTTTCTGAGTTCTGTGTTCTCCAACTGTCACCTAGCTTTAGTATGTTTTAGTAATACTTTACGCTCAACTATGTTTTACTCTATCCAACTTCAAAGTTGATTTCAATAGCAACTATGAGCTTCAAAAAGGATTACTTCATACTTTTTCGTATTATATTACACAAGCTCATGTACATCTATAAAGGCCATGTTTGAGGTTGAGTTTCTCTTAGCCCCATTACAGATTCAACACATTTCTGCCACACTTTTGACCTTTAGAAATGTCATGGATAAAGTTTTCTGCTCGTGTAGATCCTTTTTGAAAAGAAATGTGTTTACTTGAAATTCACTGTCCTTCACAGGTTTTGGATTATCAGTATTAACAAAATGTTGCCCTCTCAGGAATTGCTCGAGTTAGGGGAGACAGTCGGTACTCAAAATCGAGGTCTTTCACAAGAGCTTATTTCCATGCTTCCAATCTCAAAATACAAGCGCAGCTTCTTTGCAAGAAGGAAATCAAGAACTGAGAGGTGCATTCACAAATACATATTGCTTATATTGTTATTACTGTTTCTATGTTTTGAAATCAAGAACTATCCTACTGTCGTCAACAACTGTCTCGTTGCAATTGAATGTATCTTACTTTCATAAGAGTCTGATGACCTTGCTATGCCTTATTGTCACCAACCTTTCTCATTTTACGTTTTTGTTGGCAATTTGGTCCAACCTTATTTCTTTTGTTGGAAACAGGTGTGTGGTTTGCCAGATGGAATACAAGCGAGGTGATCAGCGAATCACGCTACCGTGCAAACATATCTACCATGCCGGTTGTGGGGCTAGATGGCTTAGCATCAATAAGGTAAACTATTGAAACTCTTAAAGATGAATTCGACCATCATGTCAACCATTCTTAACTGTACAGATCGTCAGCATAACTGATGGTTGTTTGATGATAATCAGGCTTGCCCCATATGTTATACAGAGGTCTTTGGTGATGCATTGAAACAAACACTTAGAAACAATCACTGACTGACGTAAAGAATACAAGTATCGCATTTTACTTTGATGCTGGAGCTTGGATTTTTCTCTTTTTTTCCTCTTCATACAGAGTTGTTTCTTGTTTTCATTAGTTTTCCAGTTTATTTGGTAGAAAAAATTGATAATTATAAACTTTACAAGGGGATGGGTCATAGATTTTCCTAAGGCTGGAGATTGTGTTGAGTATTTTCTTTTCTTCATTTTTAAAGGTTAATTATCTTCTCAGTTCAGTTCGATTCTTATATATTGAGTAATTAATTATTGGGGGCATTTTACCTTTCAGTTTTCCGAGTAGGTACGAACATGATTAATCTTAGCTTCCCGGCATCTGGGACCTAACAAGAGCTAGAGCAGCTTCCATTTAGGACCTAACAGTAGTAGCTGCATATGGAAACGTCATCCTGACTGCTAGACATCCACTGCTAAGAATTTTAGAGATTTGTGAACAGTAACTTCAAAATGAACGTGAATGCTGTTGGGCCATTTTAAACCAGAAGAGGAAATCATCTGGATTGGTTCTGTTATAACCGGACCCAAATCCCATATTTAGGGCCAGCATTCCCAACCTACCCAAGAACACCTTCATTTTTATTTAATTCGATCGGCACTACTTCCGGTTCCATCTAATTTAGACGGACACTGCTTTAGTGGTGTCGTTTATTAAATGAGCCCGAACAGATCTGACCTGAGTTTAAGCGGGATCATATGAGTTTTGACCGGAACTTGTTCTATAAACCCGTTTTGTCGCCTCTAGTTTATGAAAATGAATTAAACCCAAATATTTTTGTTCCCTCCTTTTTATTTGAGCATTATACTATCGACTAAAATGAGATGACTCGCCTTTACGAGTACTTTTATCCCAAATAAAAACTGACAAATGAAGAAACGACAGACAAATGATGTTGTCATTCAGGACACAAATTAAGAATCAATCAATTAGCCTGCAATTAATGGAGATCCCAACCTCTCTCTCTCTCTCTCTATATATATATGTTGGTAGGTGGTTTGGTATGAACCTTCCCGTTATACAACGCATTGTTCCAAGGAGATGCACCATTGTCAAAAGGAACATGAAGCCCGGCGACAATGTAGCTGTAAGCCTGTAATATCCATGTTTCACATGAATGATTAACCAATCTATTCATATATATGACAAAACCAACTGCATGATTAATATTCCTATACTAATTATCCAAAAGCTACCTACTTTCTAATTCTTTTTTTCTCTCCTCGGCTTAGAAATAAAGAATTATCACTATTTAAAGCCCCAATAAAATTCGAATGAGATCACGTATATATTATACTCCCTCCGGACACAATTACTTGTCATTTTACTATTCATGCACCCATTTCGAGGATGCTGAATGGCTCGCTATTTGACCCCAAAAAATTTCGTGTACGTTCGAAAAAAAGTACGAAATTTTTTGGGGTCAAATAGCGAGCCATTCAGCATCCTCGAAATGGGTGCATGAATAGTAAAACGACAAGTAATTGTGTCCGGAGGGAGTATATCAATAACCAATCATTTTAATATTTGCTATTCTAATAAGATTACAACTCTGCCTTTAATTAGTTGGGCTAAAATGATCATTGATTGTGGGCTTTATGGCCCAGTTATAGAGGGAGCCATTTTTTATCATTAATTAAATAAAAATTACATTATCATCTTTGTGATTGATAAAAATACAGTGTGTCTCTATATGCAAGTAGTTGTAATATAAATTATAATTGATATTTCTCATAAGTCTGCCAATTTTTTATTTTTGTTGTTATATTTTTAATTTATTTCACCGACGGATCATAAAATATAAATTATCATACCAGATTTGAAATTTAGTCAGCCACTTCCAGCCGTCTGATCAGAATTAAATTAGTATTGAGCATTAGCTGCGACGCATACAGAGTACACGAACCTTGGACTCTATGTTCAGCCATTTCGTGTAAAAATAAAGTACACAGGTCAACTCTTTTAGCTAGGACTTTTTTTTAAAAATAAAATAAAATTGTCTGATTATCTTTGCTGATTGCCAAGTAAAGAGTATTTTTCTTAAGGTTTAGTTAATAAACTTATGTGAAAATTTAAAAAAAAAAAAAAGTGTACTCACACAGTCACACTAGTAACATATTACTTCATACACATAATTAAGAATCGAACCAACAACTCTTTATTTAAACACAAGAATAATAACGAACTATTCGCATTAATCACGTGACGAACACTTAAGATTCTTTGCATAAGAAATACGCAAACCGAACACCATAGCTTAATAATCACTTGGAGACACCCATCGAAACTAATTTATCTTTTTATTATTCCATACTTTTTTGGTTCATCTTATTTCACCAATCGATCAAATTGATAGTACTTAGCGATCGAATTCCCTAAATTTATATTTGTATTGTTTAGACTACAAAGTTTAAACATACGTCACTCATTTTCCTATAATTATCCGTACTACTATAATAATAATAATAGTAAATAAATAATGAAAAATTAACGGTCTACAACAAAGAAAACAAGAAATGGAGATTTTTATAATATGTATTCTGTAGACAAGTTCACTCCAAACGCGTTGCATGCTAATACCGACACAGTGTACCTTGATGGTCTTGACATTCTCACGTTCTTGCATTATATGGTACCCAAAAAAATATGTAATTAGAAAGGTGGCAACGCACTAACAGCTAGCAAGTCAACGTGAAAAAATTATATTAGTTTAATCATTTAATCCAAGCTGTTATGATAATTATAAGATAAACACTTCTCAATTATGATTGAAAAGATCCCTATATAAAGGACTTGCATCTACGCTAATCTTACAAACACACACACAACACTTCCTATAACAATGGGGAAACGTGGCCCATCGGGGCATTTTAGTCCATTGCTTAGAGCCATAGCAATTTGCCTTCTTGCTACTACTGTCGTGGCTGCGCACCCTTACCTTTATACTTCTCCACCACCACCCCACCACTACAACCATGAAGAGCACCCACCCCATCATGAGCACAAAAAGCCACACCCTAAGAAGTCTCCACCACCATCGTACTACTACACATCCCCTCCTCCTCCCGTGAAATCCCCACCACCTCCTTACCACTATACCTCACCTCCAACTCCTAAGAAGTCTCCACCTCCACCATACCACTACTCATCCCCTCCTCCTCCAAAAAAGTCTCCACCACCACCGTACCACTACACATCCCCTCCTCCTCCTGTGAAGTCCCCACCACCACCATACCACTACTCTTCCCCTCCTCCACCTAAGAAATCTCCTCCACCACCATATCACTACACATCTCCCCCTCCTCCTGTTAAGTCACCACCACCACCGTACCACTACTCTTCCCCTCCCCCACCTAAGAAGTCTCCACCACCGCCATACCACTACACATCCCCTCCTCCTCCCGTAAAGTCCCCGCCACCACCATACCACTACTCTTCCCCTCCTCCTCCAAAGAAGTCTCCTCCACCACCATACCACTACACATCACCTCCTCCACCTAAGAAATCTCCACCACCACCATATCACTACACATCCCCCCCTCCTCCCGTTAAGTCACCACCACCACCGTACCACTACTCTTCCCCTCCCCCACCTAAGAAGTCGCCACCACCACCATACCACTACACATCCCCTCCTCCTCCCGTGAAGTCCCCACCACCACCATACCACTACTCTTCCCCTCCTCCTCCAAAGAAGTCTCCTCCACCACCATACCACTACACATCACCTCCTCCACCTAAGAAATCTCCACCACCACCATATCACTACACATCCCCCCCTCCTCCCGTTAAGTCACCACCACCACCGTACCACTACTCTTCCCCTCCCCCACCTAAAAAGTCTCCACCACCGCCATACCACTACACATCACCTCCTCCTCCCGTGAAGTCCCCACCACCACCATACCACTACTCTTCCCCTCCTCCACCTAAGAAATCTCCCCCACCACCATACCACTACACATCACCTCCTCCACCTAAGAAATCTCCACCACCACCATATCACTACGCATCCCCCCCTCCTCCCGTTAAGTCACCACCACCACCGTACCACTACTCTTCCCCTCCCCCACCTAAGAAGTCGCCGCCACCGCCATACCACTACACATCACCTCCTCCTCCCGTGAAGTCCCCACCACCACCATACCACTACTCTTCCCCTCCTCCACCTAAGAAATCTCCCCCACCACCATACCACTACACATCACCTCCTCCACCTAAGAAATCTACACCACCACCATATCACTACACATCCCCCCCTCCTCCCGTTAAGTCACCACCACCACCGTACCACTACTCTTCCCCTCCCCCACCTAAGAAGTCTCCACCACCGCCATACCACTACACATCACCTCCTCCTCCCGTGAAGTCCCCACCACCACCATACCACTACTCTTCCCCTCCTCCACCTAAGAAATCTCTCCCACCACCATACCACTACACATCACCTCCTCCACCTAAGAAATCTCCACCACCACCATATCACTACACATCCCCCCCTCCTCCCGTTAAGTCACCACCACCACCATACCACTACTCTTCCCCTCCCCCACCTAAGAAGTCTCCACCACCGCCATACCACTACACATCACCTCCTCCTCCCGTGAAGTCTCCACCACCACCATACCACTACTCTTCCCCTCCTCCACCGAAGAAATCTCCCCCACCACCATACCACTACACATCACCTCCTCCACCTAAGAAATCTCCACCACCACCATATCACTACACATCCCCCCCTCCTCCCGTTAAGTCACCACCACCACCATACCACTACTCTTCCCCTCCCCCACCTAAGAAGTCGCCACCACCACCATACCACTACACATCCCCTCCTCCTCCCGTGAAGTCCCCACCACCACCGTATCACTACACCTCCCCTCCTCCTCCTATGAAATCTCCACCACCTCCATATCACTACACTTCCCCTCCTCCTCCGGAAAAATCTCCACCACCTCCATATTACTACACATCACCACCACCTCCAATGCATTACTAAGATTATAATCAGCTTCTAATGAATTAATTCTAAATGCAATGGTTTTTATGCTTTGACTTTTATTTTTTTAATTGATATTTTCCCAGCATTGTTTTGTTTGTGAAGGAATAAATTGTATTCTAGGATGAAGGTCCTCAGTTGGTTATTATATGAATATTTAACATTTATTGGATCACTGTAAGCTCGGAAGAGCTAGCAATCTTTCAATCAATGAGAAGAATAATGATATTTCCTTCTTTCTTTTGATTATATTTTTTTAAAGATATAGCATTAATGATATACTCCCTCCGTCATTTTTTATCTGTCTCTAGACAAAGAAACACAGTTTTTAAGGGTCACTGTTCATGTCAGTCCCTTGTTATTGTTTTCGTACAAATTTGTTCTCTTTTACTTTGAACGGAAAAATACACCCTTTATCAGCGTTATTTATTGTCACCGCCGCCATAGAAAGGAGTGGACGGCCGTCTCGAGCCGGACACAGGTGGAACGAAGCTGATCGGAGCCTCCACGCGCCGCCAAACGCGCGACGAAGCTTCCGTCGCTCATCCACGCGCCGCCACACGCGCGCGCGTCCATGCTCCGTTCCGGCCGCCGTGACCTACGTTCTGCTCGTCTCGTAATTTCCTGCCCGAATCTATGTTCGTCTTCGTGATCGGATCTACCAAACTCGTTTTATTTCGCATTTGAAATCGGAGGAGGAGAGAGAGTGTGGTCCAACTTTTTCTGACGCATTTCTGTCCATGTGCAGCAAGCATTTCAAATATGGTCCTTTAGTTTTTTTGGTTTCTGTTTTTACCCCGTATGACGCCCGTCTCGTGTATAACACGGTTTGTCACGCAAGGGCCTTTTCGGTTAAAAAAAAAGATTGAGGACCAAAATTATAAACTTTATGGAACAACACCCAAAGGCGTCAATTAATCAGGGGCTTGGGTTTTTACTCTTGGGGCGTCATGTATATAATGACGGAGGGAGTAGTACATAACAACAGAAGAAATAAATAAACGATCAAAAAACTAAGATGACTTATCAAGGATAATGCTATATCATGTTCGAGTCATGATAAACGTAACAACAGAAAAACCTAAAAAATACGTCCTCGATCTTAAACAATTATGTTAGTTTTGATGTTAGGATGGGCTGCCCGATAGCGTGAAAGTGATAGTTTTTGGTCTTCCAAAATATAATTGTAAAAGTAGGCCCAAGAACCTGGCCTGGGCCTGCTGACCTGCTATGTAAGCTGGTCAGTTGTCAGTTGTCGGTTGGAGAACTTGGAGTTACATGTGTCGCTCAAACAATATCCCTTGGGAACAAATGCAGACAGTTGACTAGGTGAGTTTAAGATTTATCGTTAATTAAGCGAAGTTGACAAAAATATGGTTTCGCCAACTGACAAGAATATAAGAAAAGTACACGAGAGATTCTTGTTTCTTCCAGGTGAGATCAAAGTTGCAGATTTCTCCATCCATAAACCCATATCTTCACCAAAAATGATCCGGTAAGCGCTTATCTCACTCCCATTCTTACTAACCAAATTGGTTTTTTTTTTCCACTGCCACACTCGTTCTGTTTCTCAATTCTTAATTACACAATCTCTTGCTTTTTCTGATATTCTAGCACTGCAAAGTTATGCCCTTTCTGTGTTTTTCACTTGCCAACTTGAAGTCTGGACTGCTGGATTCTCTTCTGTAGTTGAATCGTTTGAAATTCGTGCTTGATTTGGTTATCTTGCGGAGATTCTCCATTTGGGTATTCTTTAAATTGGTCAAACCTTTTATGGTGTCAAAGCTTTTTTAGTTGGAATCGGGTCTTGGGTTTGGTTATTGGTCTAAAAGGTTAATATGGGTTATTACAAGCTTTTGTTGATTATGACTATAGTATTGAGTTGAGGTTTTGGGAATTTAATAAATGATGTTCCATATGATTTCTGTTAATATGCTCCCTTTGGATATATTCTTTGGATGATTACATGAGCCATGATCACGCAACCCTCTTTTGACTTTCAACTTGCCAATTTTACAGCATTATTATAAACCCTTAATAGTTCCATTTTGCCGTAACAATCGTTGTGATTGTGTGTTGCTCACTGATCTAAAACAAAATTAGAATTTTGGTGTTGCATATTTCTTATCTTTCTTGGTGTTTGACTGGAAAGAATTGTTGTTTGGAGGAATGAGTAATGATATGAAGGATGGTTTGGGTGATGGGGAGGTTGAGCTTTCGGGGAAAGCTTTACTGGCAAACCCTGATTCATCTAGTATTTTGCACTGCCCTGCATCCATGGATTCATTTCTTGATGAATTCTTGAAGAGCACCAGAACCTGTACTCACACTCATACTTGCAACCCTCCTGGTCCAGCCGCAAACCATACGCATATATGCTTCCACACCCACACACAAATTATTTCATCCGAAGAGGATGACAATCCGAGCAGTAGAGACCATTCTAATTCAAAGTCAAGAAGGCGGCCATCTGGAAATAGGGAAGCTGTACGAAAGTATAGAGAAAAAAAGAAGGCTCACACGGCTTACTTAGAAGAGGAAGTTCAGAAACTACGCGTATTGAATCGGCAGCTACTTAAGAAATTGCAAGGGCGGGCAATTCTTGAAGCTGAAACTTTGCAACTAAGAGGCCTGTTGGTAGATCTGAGAGGAAGGATTGACAACGAATTGGGCGTATTTCCATTCAAAAAGCAATCGAACACTACTACCATTTTCACGGAGGGTGACTGCCGGGTGCAGCCTATGGATGAGCCTACAGGGGTGCAGTGTCAGACTGGTACACCATGCTTCCATCCGCAGGCGGGTTCATCATCACAGGCTAGTATTGTTGGAAGCCACAAATTGATGGAATCATGGAAGGAGGGTTGTCAACCTGCAATAAATGATTGTCAAACTAACAACAGCAACGGTATGGCTGATGCTGAAGGACTTAACGTGGATACAGTTGAAACATTGGCTTAATTTCTTCTGCATCGCGAGCTCAATAACCAGGAGTGAGATCGATTGATTGTAAGCTCTCGTATCTTTTCATCTTCTTCTTGCACCAGTGACATATATACCTTGAAATTCTTCTCGTATCTTAAAATGTTGCTCTCTCCAACATAATGTTATTACATATATGAAATGTTCAATGCACTTTTACAACGGTAGATGTGTATGTGCAATGACTGGACATTTATGCTATCATCAGACCTGCTTGTTGTGTGCAATTTTCAGACAAACTGTTTAAGGATTGTAGTTCATTCTTGCAAGATCCCTTTAGATGAAGAGTTTTGCTTTGTCTGCATGCCAAATTCCTTTCCCAATCACAACAAATTGAGTGGCAATTAAGGGGAAACTTACGAAACTGAGAATTATGCCTCAGTTTTGGATTCAAAGTATGAAAAAACATAGTAAGCACCCATCCACCCTTAATCCAGATCGTAAGATCATGTTTGAGGAATAGAGAAAATCATGCTTGAAGAGTCATCCTTGTTTGGAGTCTAAAAATACATGAGCCGGATCACTCTCGGGTCCTAAAAGAGCAGAGCGGGCACCCAGAAATACCGAAAGAAAGTAGTATATGGCAGACTTTTTTGTTTATGAAGTAAATGGTCCTATCTTGTGGTGTCTTGTCGCATACTTGCATTGGACACTTGGATGCGGAAGAGGGTATGATGTACAATCAAAATATTAATTATTGGTTTCTTTGGCATGATCTGTTAATTAATTAGAGAAGCAGTCTAATTTATTCATTATTCAACCTCAAGTATTTTTCAGAGCTATACTAAAATAAAAACTCGAGGAATATGGCATTATCTATCTAACATTTATTTCTACAATAACTAGTTGTTTGTCCACGCAAATGCAACTTCTTTTATTTTAGTTTAATCGTGTATTTGTATTTGGGCCTTTAGGTATAGTACTTGAGGTGAAAAGGATTGGGCCTTTAGGCCCACGAGAAAGGATTTAGGCATATTGTCATGGCCTGTTAGGTACGAATAAAGGTAACTCAACATCGGAAGGTGACCGTCGCGGGGACTCGAAACAATCTTCTGAAAAGTGCAGTGAGCTCGCTTACTGTGTGATCACAACAATGGACTGGGCTGGGTCGGCCTTGGACCGGGTCTAACCAAGTTTTTTTTTTTTTTTCTTCAGTGGATTGTCTTGTCTATAATTTATATAATAAATAAATAATAGATTCTTCCCCATCTTCTAACCTATTTGCACCGCGTCTTCTTCTGTTTTTTCTTTTTTTTTATAAAAAAAAAATATATATTTTTAATTATTTTTATAATATTATGAATCGAATTTATAATAAATACTAATCAGTTATATTGTGTTTTTTTCAGCCGCTTTTTTACATGTATCGTTTCTTTTTCCACCATTGATTAAATTACATATTCAGTCATCATCATAATCGCCATGATATCCTATCAAACAATTAATTTAAGAATGAGAGATGAGTAATGGGAAGAAAAGAAGTGATGGGAAGAGAAGAAGTGGGAGCACATTATTGCGGTGGGGTGGGCCGTGGGGAATGGGCCCCTAGATGTTGGGAAATCAGCAAAAAATTATTGAAGAAAAGAAAAGAAGAAGGACAAGAAGAGAATATTTTAGGAAAGAGGGGGACTTGATTGGTGAGGCATTGACTGAATAGAAATTTTATGAATCAATCAAAAAGACAAAAAGGCAAGGAAATTGAATTAGGCCACTCTCCATCCAATCACAAGAGATGGTGAAATTCTCAACTTTGGTCCCACTAATCAATTATATATTGATCAATGATCAAATTCAATCCCATTAGCAACTTTGTGATGCCCTAGTTCCTAGCATATTACTCAACTTGTATATAGAGCATGATTATACTTCTTCTAAACATTAATATATTATGTTTCAAAGTGGAACACGGGTCTTAAAGCAATGATTAATTTGATATTGTTAGAAAAATGTTATTTTTTTATCTCTAATTTGCTCTTTAATTTACGAGCATGATAAAATTGGGTTGAAATTTTGGTCGAAATTTTAACATTGGGTTAAATTTAAAACGTAGATTCATTAGGTCTTCAAAAAATTTAAATGTTACTCTCTCCGTTCTAAAATATTTGACGTTTTAGCCCAAAAATGTTTGTCTTTTTTAACTAACACCCTTTGGCAATTGTGTTCACTTATCTTGTGCTTTGACAAAAATGCCCTCAGACGACGAGTCATTTTCCCCTTGTATAACGCGTCACACAGGGACAAATGAGGAAACCGAAAAATAGCTGGGGTCGTGTGGGAACATGGACAAGATCGATTCATCCGTCCCTGACACTCATCTTCTCTATCCTATCCTTCTCTCCTCAAAACCTCTCGTCCTCCTTTCTCCAAAATTTCAAATAAGATTTCGTTGCCGAAAACATGAGGACATCGATGGGTCTGGGCAAAGGGCTGGTGAGGTTTCTGGGTTTAGCGTTAAAGATGAGAAGATACAGTTGAATGTTACAGTTTATGGCATTCGGGAAGGAGTTCCCAACCATGGATGTATCCCGCAATATCATTCCAGGAATCAAAGGGAGTAGATACTTGTTTCCATCTCAGTTCTTTGTTTTTTTTATGGGATTTGTGGGTATATATCTGAATTTTGGCCTTAGGGTTTCATCCTCTATTTCTGGATTTATGTTGCCAGAAGGAATGATGAATTTGATGTGGGTTTTGGGTGTAGCTTCCTCTATTATCTGAATATATGATTATGGTGTTGATGATGAATTTTATGTTTTCAAATCTTACAATTTTGTTGGGCAAATTGAGCGATTCTTCTGTCGTTTTGTTGGTTTTGCAAAATTTATCCACAGGTAATAAAAACCGTGTTTACCAAAATATTAATTTATTGAAATTTAAATTAAAGCATAGAAGCATACACATTACACTACATAATTTCAAATACACCAAGGTGTGAAGCAAGAGATCTCACCGTTGCCCTATTTCTTAAAGGAATACTTCGCATCATTTCTAAATCAAATTCAACTCTTTTTCTACCACAATTCTTGACTCTATAATTCTCATGAGCATTTGTACCTGAATCCCGTGCACGTTTCCAGATCCTCTGGACTGTTCGCACCCTCACTCCAAACTGAACAACAACATCCATGGTTGCTTTTCTCTTCAACACCCCATTGACACTTCTTTGAAGCAACGATTGTATTACTCGGAGCCGTTCATCTGAAGTAAGTACTTTCCTCCGCTCTAACCATACAAATGGTCAACATGGTCAGTGAAATCAAGGGAGCAAGAGGTAATGCTTTTTGGGCAAAATTTTTTTTTTTTGAGGAAACAAACAAACCTGGTCAAGGCACATAGTTTAACCCTAGAATGTCAATGTCTTCCTCAACTTCTTCATCTAAGTTAACTGCTTGATTTTCGGTTCCTAGAAACCCTTCTTCATCTGGCGATAACTCATCAAGCCCAACCCAATATACTTCGGGAGATGCAGGTTCGATTGACATATGAGATGGAGTATAGGTTGGGAGCTCATTGAGGTCAGGTACTAGAGAAGCAATAGCAGAGTAAGTAGAAAGGGTTTTTGGACGAATTTTAATTCCCGTTTGATTTTGAAGAAAGAGGAGGTGGCTGAAATTTTAAACCCAATCGGGAAATCAAAAAATTTCAAGCAACAGGATACGAAGGGAAACATTTTAAATTTCAGATTTTACCAAAATTTCAATTCAAAATTTTGGTGAATTTTGAGCGGGATT
Source organism: Viola odorata (assembly GCA_963691705.1). NCBI lineage: Eukaryota > Viridiplantae > Streptophyta > Magnoliopsida > Malpighiales > Violaceae > Viola > Viola odorata. The sequence goes on from OY829541.1 coordinate 66,055,850, forward strand.
GCGGGTAGTTTTGGGCGAGAAATGGGAGAGAGAGAAGAGGCGCGGGCTTGAAATAGGAAGAAGAAGTGAGGAGCGGTGGACGCGTGGCGTGGTCTGTGTGACCCACAGACAGCCACTGACAATTTATTAATCTGTGTGAACTCCCTCTCGGCGTCAAATATAAAAGACTGGAGAGAGTATATAATTGACGTTTTTGATTTGGTTCAAAATGTCATTTAATGAAGTTCGAAAAAAGTAATAAATAAATAAATAATAGTACCAACGTTTTCAAGACTAACCTAAATTATAAACGCTGTTCATAAAATTAAAAAATAAAGATTTATATTTTTTAATTAAAGTTATGGTATAGTAAGGGTGTCAGGGAGTTGGTGCAAGAACGTGCATTATAATTGTTTGGGTTATTATTCGAAGCACAGATCTGGATCCACTCATATACATACGACACAGGGCTCTGTGTCCCTCTCTCTCTCCCTATACTCTAGTCACTGCTACGTCTTACCGGTCCTTGTTCTTATAAACATTCAAAAGAGAGGTAATATAATACTACAGAAATTAATTGGTACTGCGTCTACTCATCCTCCTATTAAATTACTCAGGTTAGCCAACACATTATCTACTTAGTACTAACTGATTTGTTTATCATTAATTAAAATCTCAATTTCGTTTCTTTACGTTAAAAAAGTTGATTTTTTTTTAAAATTAATAATATTTAAACGAAATTATTCTTTGATGGATAAGAAAGTTTGACTGTCCAGTAGCTCAGAAATCCAAAAAGACCAAACTTTTATCAGCAATTAAACTTTTATCGGCAATTAATTGATGCTGCTGCTGCTGCTGCTGCTGCTGCTATAGTGCTCTGCCTCTACCTCCAGCCCAGTCTAGGAAGAGAAGGCGGTGGTTTGGCTTTTGTACTCTCTTTTGGCTGAGAAAAAACAAGAAACAAATGCTTAAGGATTACTAATGAAGATTGATACTACTTGATACTCTATAATAAATGAATGACAAGTCTCTTTAGTTTTTACCGCTCTGAGTTTTGAGAAAGAAAAGGAAGACTATTTTTTTCTTTTTTTCCTCTCATGGGTGGTAACATTGGTAAGCTCCCTCTCTCTCCCTCTCCCTCTCCCTCTCCCTCTCTATCTTCTACTACCACTCTCTTCTTGGACAAAAACCCAAAAGTGATAAGGTTTACTTCTTCTCTGCATTTAGCTAACTAGTAATTATTTTGGGAAAAAACAGCCTGAAAAGATGGATTTTTTTATAAAAAAGAGTGGCATGTTGGTTTAATTAGCTACTATTTCAACCTTCTTCTTTTGTTACTGTCTCCTTTTGGTCACATGCTTTTCCTTTATAAACAAATTCAACTCACCCAGTTTTATTTTCTCTCTTCTTTGCTTTCTGCTTCTTGCTTCTCCTCTTTTGCTTTTAACAAAGCCAACTCCTGTTAGCTTCCTCCTCTTCCTACTTTCCTTTCCTTTCCTTTCCTTTCCTTTCCTTTAATCACCACCACACGGGAATACCCTTTTAGAAGGATTGCTTACCTTTCCTTGAGTCATTTCCTTTCCTTGAGTTTGAGTTGTTTCTTTTTCTTTACCCGTCTCTTTTTCTTGGGTTTTGCAGGAATGAGAAAAGAAAGAACTTGGCTGTCCTAGTACTACTACTACTACCACTATTGCAACTGTTGCTTGCTACTAATAATACTCTCTGTCAAGTTGGTAGGTAGGCTTTGGCTTTGTGGTTGAGAAATACTAGTTTTACTTGTAAAGAGTAGAGAGCAGCCATAAACCACACTCATCTCACAACTCAAGCAAGAAAAGAAACAGAGAAGCTTTTAGCATAGACAAAAACAAATTTCAGGGTTTTGTGAAGAAGAGGGTTTAGTTTTAGTTTAGTTTAGTGTGGTTTGGTTTGGGTTGGTGTTAATACCAAACCCAAAAGATCTTTCCTTTTGATCACCATGGATGGATATGAAGCAACAAGGATTGTGTTCTCAAGAATCCAAAACTTAGACCCAGAAAATGCTTCCAAAATCATGGGTCTACTTTTGATTCAAGACCATGGTGAGAAGGAAATGATTAGGCTAGCTTTTGGGCCAGAATCAGTTGTGCATGCTGTGATTTTGAAGGGTAGAAAAGAATTGGGTCTCACATCTCCTACCACAACAAACCCTTCCTCTGCTCCTTCATCTCCATCTCCTCTGTTTTCAAACAACTCTAGACAAAATTCCACTTCTTCAAGACTTTCCTTTAACATCCCACCTTCTCTTACAATTCCTTCAAACCCTATTTCTTCTTCATGGAGTCCTATGTCTGATCTTGCAAACCCTGATGAGTTAATTAGTCCAAATGGTAGCACACTTAACCCTGCGTCTGCTCCTTTCTATGCCAATGGAGGAGGAGGAGGCGGAGCTGATTGGATGGATGAATTTCAGCTCCAAGACCAGCTTTCATTCTTAAACGAGAACCCACCTAATCTTGGACCCAAAAGTCCTGATCTTTATTACACCCAACTGGACTCTTTGTCAAGTCCTACTGCTGCTTCTGAGTCAATGCTCTTCCCTTCTTACTGGGGAGGAGGAGGGTCTGTCCACCGCAGGAGCTGCTCTGTGAGTGATGTTTTGGGGTCTGAAGACCCAAATTCTGGGCTTGGATGGAGGCCTTGTCTTTACTATGCAAGAGGGTACTGCAAAAATGGGAGTGATTGCAGGTTTGTCCATGGTGGGCTTGGAGAATCAGATGGTGCTAGTTTGGTTGGTTCACCTAGCAAGATTGATATGATGGAGCAGTGCCATGAGTTGCTTAGATCAAAGTCTGGTCAACAACACAGACTAACTGCTGCTTCTCAGCTAATGGGTTCTGCTTCCTCTTTCCCTTACTCTCCTAAAAGCATGAACTTTCTTCTTCAACAGCAGCAAAATGACAGCCAGAGGTATATATAGTGTACTTGTTGAATTCTTTCGCTTTTTGTTAGTTTTTGTTTTAAACCATTTTATTGACTGTTTGGTGAAATTGTTGCAGAGCTGCTGCTGCTGCTGCTTTGATGATGGGTGAGGATATGCCCAAATTTGGCCGGTCTCGGCTCGACAGGAATGATTTGGCTAACCCGGCCTCAAGGCAGATCTATTTGACTTTCCCAGCTGATAGTACTTTTAGAGAGGAAGATGTGTCAAATTATTTCAGGTTCATGTTCAATTTCTTGGTTATATGCAAGTTGTTACTTGGTCAGTGAAGTTGAAGCTTGTTGCTCAATCAATTTCTTGGTTTTTGTTGGTTTGAAGTATTTACGGGCCAGTTCAAGATGTGAGGATACCTTACCAGCAGAAGAGGATGTTTGGATTTGTCACTTTTGTGTATTCAGATACTGTCAAGATGATCTTGGCCAAAGGGAACCCTCATTTTGTTTGTGATGCAAGGGTTCTTGTTAAGCCTTACAAGGAGAAAGGCAAAGTTCCAGAGAAGTACAGGCATTTTCCTTTCACTCTTCTTTTTTCCCATTTTCTAGTCTCTTAGCTTGTGATTTGCGTTGAGTTTCTACTTTTTTCTGATTCCATTTAGCTTACTCCTTGCAGGAAGCAACAGCAGCAGCAAGTGGAAAGAGGTGAGTTCTCACCTTGTGGTACCCCTACCAGCCTTGAGTCAAGGGATCCCTTTGATCTCCAGCTTGGTAAGAAATCATCCTTTTATGTTATCAAATTTTGTCAACTTCCCTTGAAGACTTGTAAATCGTCCTTGCTTACCGATTTTGTTCTTTTCGGTCATTCAGGCTCACGAATGTTCTATAACCCTCAAGACATGTTGTGGAGGAGGAAGCTAGAGGAGCAAGCTGATTTGCAGCAGGCTCTTGAGCTCCAAAATAGAAGGTTGATGGGTTTGCAGCTTCTTGATGTTAAGAAGCATCACCATCACAGAGCTCTTTCCACTGGCAGCCCCGTCCCTTCCCCTACTCATTCTCCTATTCTCTTCAATCACTCTGTTGCTTTTCCTCCACTCCACAACACCACACAAATCCCACAAGGTATTTGTCTCTTTGGTTCTTCTACATCCCTTTGTTCAATCTCAAAGTGATGTTTACAATTTGGTTTTGCTCTCTTTCTTTCTTTTCTTGCAGAGAATTGTTCTAGCCCAAGGCCACACTCTTCTGTGACAGTGACAGTGACAGTGACCGCTCCACCAGAAAAGCAGACATCAAATGTTGCTTTTGGTAAAGAATCCAAAGGAAATGATGAAAATGGGAGAGGCAGAGAGAGCTTTAGTTGTGAAGATGGTAATTTACAAGAAAGGTGAACTACCTTCTTTTTTTGCACTTAACTTCATAAACAGAATGGTTACCGAGTTGCCACACAGATTTGTGTCAAATTTCTTTTTTAATCTATGCCTGTACTTGTTTGAACATACCTAATTGAGGTAAGAGTTTTTGATGTTGAAATTGATTGCTTGCAGTTTGGAGCACAACCTACCTGATAGTCCCTTTGCTTCTCCTACCACCAAAGGTTCCGGCAGCGAGTACTTCTCAGCCTTCATGAACGGTGTTAGTGAGGCTGGAAAGATTGCTGTCACCCCAGTTCCAGCTTCTTCTTCTCTAGACATGGCTTCCTTCAAGTCTTTCAATTGCCAGATGCCTAGGTAACAATAATAACTATCGATAACATCCCATAAAAACAACAATCTTAAGCAACAATTAACAAGCTTTTCTGTTCTTGTTTTAGGTTTTCATCCGGCCATGGCGCTATCGGAATGTACGCCGGCACAGGCGGGCCGACGTGCCCGGTTGGAATTTAGCAGCTTTCTTGTGCGTAGGTAAATAACAATTAGCAAGCATTGGATTCCTCCTAATCTTTGGTTTTTCTATAGTTTATAGTTTCATACGTGTACAAATTTGTTTTTTGACAAAAGTTGGTTGGTGTTGGCTTGGCTTGGCTTTTTCTTGTTTATAATTTTACAGGAAGGAAAGATTGAGAAGTGTAACCAAACAAAAGATTGTGTAGAGAAACCACCATCATCACCAGTACCTTTACCGCATCATCAACCGTCCGTTGTCATCAATCAATACTATACTACTTACTACCATACATAAATATTGCATACTTGAAAGAGAGGAATTTAAGGAAAGTGGGTCAGCCGTTCCTTTCTTTGCTGTACCATTTTAATCACTCATGTCAGTAGTTGAATTAAGTTGGACCACAGGTAGAGAAAAGGAAGAAGCAGTAGCAACAAATTTACATGTCACAGGAAGTGTAGTTGTAACTTTATGGAGCTGTAGCTGTAATTTTCTTTTCACATCACCACCATTCCTGTCTTGTTTAGGAGAAACAAAGAAAACCCATATTTAGTTTAGTTTGTTAGTGATCATCAGTGTTTGTTTTTAGGGTATGATCAAATCTTTGTACAGCAGAAGCAACGGGAACGAATGATTCGGCAAGAATCTGGGTTGGGAAAGAATGGAGCTGGAGGGAGGAAAAAAGGTTGTAACTTGCAGGAGATAGTTAATTATATGGGTTTTCCACAAGATTATTGTTATTATATGTATTATTGCTGTTGTTGTATCTTACTACTACTTTAGATTATGTAGAAGACAGGAAGATATGATAATTTAGTAAAAACAATCATCGTGAGATGAGAACTGAGGAAAAAGTGAAGCTTTAAAATTCAAAAATGGTGTCCAGCTCCATCTTTTCTTTTTCATTTTTGTCCTTTGCTCTTTATCATTGCAACAATGTTGTCCCTTTTGTCCAGAAATTTCCCAGTGGGGTCTTTCGTCTTTAAAGTTTTGCCATTGACGGAGGGAAAGCAGATGGATAGGGCCACCACCACACCAGTCACCACCACAAGGCATAAAATATCACATGGGGTACAGGCTCTGAATTTGGGATTTTTGGGGCCCGCAAGTATCCTTAAGTTCATTGGTTGGATTGGTTGGATTAGGATCGTTGCATTAAGGTTCTAATAAGTACATGGATTCCTTTTTACGAGCTCCGAATTACTTATTTCATGTATATGAAACAAGAATTCGACTACTGATTATTTAAGAGTGTCGAATTAGTAACACCATTTATTGGTCGTTGATGAATGTTGGCCAGGTTGTTGTCGTTTCTGTTGTGGGTCTGTTGTCCCTAGCAGCAGCGCCAACCCATGTGATGATGCCACTCAATAGGCACACAGTTCCCTCCATCCCTTGCTCTGCTGCTACTTTACTTTCCTCTGTTGATGACCGCAAAGGAGACTAATAGATTTATATAGATATAGATGTGATGCAATGCATGCCATGCCACACGTACGACAAAAGTGTACTGTTTTGTGTTTGCAGGAATCTTTTGAACTCTGTGTTGTCTGTGAGTCTGTGACTGTAGCCGTAGCATTGGATATGGGCCTGTGGAGTGTGGAGTGGATCATGGGTCATTTTTATATACGTGGGTTTTCTTTTATTGTTTTTTCTTTTCCGAGGATGAAGATGCTGTCTTTTTTTTAACAAAAATTATATACTTATTTACAGTCTTGCATGGTTTTTATAACCATAGGTCCATAGCTATTGCATTTGAGTTTATAACTTTGTAACAAAAGATGCAGTGGCAAGTTGCGGAAAAAGATAAGAGAGTACCCACACGGTTGTTCGGCTAATTTCCACTATAGGCTCGTATAAGTAGTGTGATCTAGTACTAGCGCCGTACACTTCTTCCAATAAGTAATAGAGCTCATTTATATACGAGAGGTTTTTAGGAAGGAAACCAAGAAAACATGATTAATGGAGAAGTATTGAGGGAAGAAATCATGCAAATGTGAGTGTACATGTCATAAAGATCGAATGCAAATAAAAGGTATGTAATATAAAAATCATTATTGATAGTTTATTTATAAATTTATTGAATAAAATATAAATATTAAATTCCACATGAAATATCAATAATATATTGTTTAAAAAAATCATAAAATTATACTTTCAGACTCATTCCAATTCCTTGGTCAGTGATGATTTGGCTTCCAAGAAACAGAGGTTGATCCAAAATCTATTTCTCCGATTGAGGTTTCCTATTTCCCTCCCTTTGTAATATTATTTTTAAACAAAAACTATGATAAAATATTAAATATATAAAAAACTAAATCCTCCGATTGAAATAATAAGAATTTATCATACACTTAAAAGATCATAATTTCAATTTTTTTACTTCAATCATTCATTAATATTTTATTTTAATTGATATATTCAAATAAATTATTAAATTATGACAATTTCTAGCGGGTCCACAAAACCTAGTGTACTATGAGATCTCGCCTCTTATAAACTCTTTGACGGATTTAAACACGAAACTGTTGGGCTTATTCTAATGGGCTCAATATAGCAACGGACCTACTTCCGTGATTGTAATTTGTATATGGAAGGAATGGTGAAATGGGCTTATCAAATTGAATATAAACTCTCTCTCTCTATCCCCGTATTACCAATCTGCTAGAAATTAGAACAGGCAATTGTATTTCTTCTGTCGTTGGTCAAAGTGAAGAAAATAAGTTCTGACCCAAAAGAAAAAGGCACGTGGCCTTTCGAGTTGGGTCGAAAAGCCCAATAGCAACCAAGCAGAAAAATTTCCTAATTTGTTTGCCTTCTTCTAATTATCCCTTTGTGAAATGAAGGAGGATTCAAGACTACCATAAGACTAATTAATATCCATTCTAGATTTCTGTGGATTGGAGTGTTTTATCCTTAACACTCTTACAGCTATGAATTTCCCTGCAAAAATTCGTAATTGTTGACCAGCGACCCGACCCGGTCAATTTCGTAAACATGGCCCAATTCACTCGGCCTAAGGACTAAAATGTGGCGACATTAAATGGAACCGAGTCAAAATTAGGAGTGGCAATATTGCCACTAGTCCAAGTTTATACCGAATATGGACAATATTTTTTGTCCCGTTTAATAAACGGGTTAGGTTAGATCTGTCCCGCTATATACACGGACAGACGGGACAAACCTGACGGGTCCTCGTCTGTCCGTTTATAATTTAATTTTTTATAGAAATTAAAAAAACATTTTATTAATTTACCAATAAACAAAAAGCATATTTTATTAAAAAAATTCAAAACAAAATTTATTTGGACAAATCCAGCTAATTTAGATAGACGGATCTAATCCGTCTGTTTATTAAATGGGTTGAGATTAATCTATCTCACTTATTTTTAGGACTAAACGGACTTAATTCATAAACGTCCCGTCCCTCCGCCACCCGTAGTCAAAATGTCACACAAAGATCTCTATACAATGTATTGTTAAAATGGACCCCGTATAATATGGCATTATTCTTTTAAAAACAGTTGCCGTACACGAAAAGTAACAATAAATACAATATCTCTACTTAAGTTTATATATATATATGCCATGCAACGATCGTAAGACAATAATTTATCATTTTTTCTCGGACACTTAATTATATATACCTTACCTCCAGCTTGAATCTAGTTGGGTTAGAAAGATTTTTAAGTATACTTAGTCCATCGTATAGATGGTGGATTGAACTAATCAAAGTAAAACACTCGTTAATATCATTGACATGTCATTTAAATATGTAGATTGGTCAGAATTCAATCATTTCAAAACCCCTGGCTGTGCAAATACCGACAGAACCAAAATTATTGTAAACCATACCGAAATTTACTCTATTCGGTCAGTATTTTTTTTAGAATTTTTACTATTCGGTATATCAGTACGATATGGTATCTAATTTTGCAGGCACCGAAATTTTATTTTGCCTAGTCACGGCCCATCCAGGATGAATTAAGCAAACTGGCAAAAAAGATGAGGCAGAACGCAGAACATGTGTTTTTAATATAAAACCCATATTGGGCCCATATGTGTTTTTAATATAAAACCCATATTGGGCCAATAATGATTGCTAATGGGAGAAATGCTCCTCCTGACTTTCTTGTCTTCTCATTTTGGCCCCTCCTTCTGCTACCTCTCTTCTCTTTTGTTCTGTTATAGTTATGTTTCATCACACAAACATGTATAAATTGCTTTTTAATTCTCTTTGCAAATCAATCCCAACATCTCAAACTCTATACCATCTACTCATTTCTACAAAAAGATTCGAAATGGATTTGAATGCATCAAGCTTCCATCTACTCACCGTATTTCTTTAATGTACTTTATATTTATTTTTATATTATTCGGTATTACCGTAATACCGTACTGAAATTATTTCGGTAATATGGTAACGGTATTGATCAATAGAAATTATGGTATGGTATCAAATTTTTTAAATTTGATATACCGAATATCGAAATTTTTATACCGAAAAATTACAATACCGACCGATTAACACCCCTACCTATAATACTAATGAAAATAAACTAAAACGCTGGAGAACAAAAATTCTCCTATATAAATAATAGTAACATGTATCTCATCTCAATGCTAAGCTAAACTAAATACAACATAGCTACTTTAGCAAATGGGAATGGCACCTAATAAGATGCATATAATAATTATCTTGTTTTTCCTGTCAGCACACAAAGGGTTATCAATATCAACGTCAAACCCTAATAGCAAGCATTTTGTGTTAGTCCATGGAGCTTGCCATGGTGCTTGGTCTTGGTACAAACTTATACCACTACTCAGATCTTCCGGTCACAATGTCACAGCTCTGGATCTAGCGGCTTCCGGGATCGATCCGCGGCAGGTAACGGATCTTCGATCGCTGTCGGATTATTTTCAGCCGTTGACAGATTTTATGGCATCTCTTCCCCTCCATGAAAGAGTTATCCTTGTTGGGCATAGCTATGGTGGTCTAGCTCTTTCTTATGTCATGCAAGCTTTTCCTGAAAAAATCTCCGCCGCAGTTTTTGTCACAGCCGTCATGCCTGGACCGAACAATGTTACACTTTTTTTTCAACAGGTATAGGAATTTATTTATATATGTCCCAATTGGTACGTTCTTGCTTTATTTAATTTCCAACAATTTCATGAAACAAAAATAGTTTGATCTTTTTAAATAGAATATAGTTCATAATATATAGTATTTTTTTTAACTTGGTGTTTGATGTTTTTTTATATATCGATTGTTATGGGTTGAAGTTCTTTAGCACCCAAACTCCTCAGCTGGACACCCAATTTTATTTCGGCAATGGGCCAAACAATCCTCCCACCGCACTCAAGTTTGGCCCAATCGTCCTGTTAACTACTCTGTATCAGCTCAGCCCGATTCAGGTAACAAAGATTCTATTTTTCAGTCTTATTTATTTTATTTTGTTCTCAAACATATATTCTAGTCTCTTCTCGAAAGGATTGAGAAAACGCCCGAAAAGATTGAAAAACTCCCCGTATTTAGGGGTCAAGTCGAGCGGCGTGAGCTCTCTTTTAAAGGTTCAAACTCAGCTATTATAAATATCCTTCCTGAACAGAAGATTAATCATTCGAGTATCGCGAGGTTTTATAAGGCTGACTATCTCAGCATAATTTTTAAATTTTTTTTAGACGTGACTTAACTGTGCTTTGCATATGCCACCGTCCTATAATTAATTCTAGTATCAAAATCTTGTGAAAAAAAAAGAGATTTAAAAAAACTTTTCAGGACTGGACGTTGGCTACAACATTAATGAGGCCAGTGCCGATCTTCAGCGCGGAGGACATGGGAAAGGAACTTGCGGTAACGAGAGAGAAATATGGGTCGGTTAAAAGGATTTTTATCATTGCCGGGAAGGACTTAGTTGCCGTTTGGCGTTATGGTTCTACTTGGAAAAGTCATTTTCCAAGTAGAAAATCAGCCCCAAGGTGTTTGGTTACGCCATTTCAAACGGAGCTTCTTGAGAAGAGATTCTTGCAAACAAGCAAAATTGCCATTTCTGGCACTGGTGGGATTTGCTCCAGTGGCCAAAATCAGATTTTGGCCAAAACACGCGAAGGAGTTTCTACTGTTGAGAGTTTAATGAAACTCTCAGAAACCCAATTTTGCCCTCTTCGATTTCGTTGCAGCCGTTCCTTCTTCTCTTCTCATTCATGCCTTCTTCATTGCTTCTTCGTTGCAGCCATTCCTTCTTCTTCTTCTTGTTTTTTTGTTTGGTGATATGGGTTTGTATATTATATATGTATTGAATGCTTTTGATTTGTTGGATTGTTGTTGTATTGACTTGTTGGATGCTTCTGTGAGGGATTGAGGATTTTTGGATCTGGATGGTTTTGCGGGAAAGGGAAAAGAGATGAAGAAGATGGCTAAATGAGGAAAAAAACATGACCGTTGGATGGGTCTTGCCAAAAAGGTAAGATGATCCAACGGTGAGGATGAGAGTGGGAAGGAAAAAAGAATATAATTATTTAATTGGTTCGAGTTATTGGTACGAGTAGTCTCGCAAAAAATAAATATAAATCCGAATGGAAAATACCGAAAGGATTAATAAAATGAAATAAACTAAATGATACGCGTTAAAAATGTAAAATGTGACAACGGATGGAAATGTTCGATCTACGGTTCGAGAAATTTTATTCGAAATAGAAAAAAATCGAACGAAAAAATACTTAAAATACGGGAAAAAAGGGGTAAAAATTGAAGAAGGTATTAATAATTTATGGTATTAATAACTTAAATTTTTTATGGTATTAATAAGTTTAATTTATTTATAATATTAGATAAATATTAGGTGGTAAATATTAGATTATAAATAAATTGATTAAAAATATATATAAAGATACTAAAAAAATTAATTATAACACTTAAAATGAATTGTGCCCTTTATGGTCATTTTATATTCAAACCATAGTTTTAAACCAGTTTTTACCAAACACCAAAAACAGCTTTTCATTTCCCCACAGAACTTTTAATAAAAAATTACCAAACAGTATACTCCTTTTTCCAGAAGTCATTTTTACACAGAACTTTTTCCCACAGAACTTTTCCAACTAGAACCGGAACGCCAAATAGACCCTTAGCCATCACCAAAGATTTTCAAGAATATATGATCCAACAAAATCCACCAGACAAAGTAGAGGAAATATTTGGATCTGATCATATGGTCATGATGTCAAACCCAATTCAACTTTACGCTCGTCTCATAGGAATTGCTAAGGACTACCCTTAATTATCCTTAATTTATTAATGTGTTATTACTTGCTTATTCTATTGGGCTCAATGTAGAAACAGGCCTGCTTCTCTGATTGCATATGAAATGAATGATAATTAAATGGGCCCCAATTGCTAAAAAAATGATTAAATGGGCCTCTTTCTCTATCCCGTGCTATCAACTCTTCTGGACAATACATGGGCTTTTGACTTGGGTCGGAGAGAAGATGCATCTGATCATGTCCACTATCATATTCCAGAGGAAAAAAAACGGGGTTTCGGAGTATAAGCATTTGAAGAGAGGCACGGAGTACCTTCCCACATTATACAAGTTCCAAACCTAATGAAACAAGGTCTGTGTCATTTTACAGACCTACGAAAAAAAAAGCCACATCTATTGATAATTTGATACCATCACATATTTGAAGAGATTCTAGCTAGCTGAAGGGCCCGACTCTCTTCTTACAAACAGCTTCCCTATATCCTCCGTCACAACATTTTTCCTGGTAACAAGAAAATTCAAATAATCAGTAACAATGTTCTTCTTGTGTGAACGTTGTAGCAAAGAATATCCACTTAAAAAAATATTGCAGTCAATTAATATTTCTATCAGATAGTTTTCGCCCCCCTTCATTTTCTTCTACCATATACAACATAGTGTAATTCGTACGAAGCACACTGCGATGCGAGTATGAATGTGGCCACAAAATCATACTAAAAACAATTCATAACATACAAAGGGTGACAAAGTGCATAACCATCCCTACTACAGAATCCCAAAAACCAAATGTGAAATTGGTCCAACCATAGGGCATACTCAGCGTATAGTCCTAAACAAAGTCTAAGCTACTAGGAGCATATTCCTCAAGAACAAAAGCAACATAAGTGGTGAAAGAGATCGCAGATAACAAAGCTAGATTTCTTGTATCACAGAACCACTCAATAAACAACTTAGCATAACTACGAGCCAGAAGATCAGTGAAAACTCTATGTTTACCGTAAACTCATACCTTCCACTAAGCTGAGGTGGAACTAGCATCCCGCCTCCTGTATCTGGAACATTTTTTGTGTGTGGTATGGTCCCTCTTGGAATTTTTCCACGCGGCAAGGAGGATGAAGAAGAAGGCACTCCACTTGAGTCTCTCTTGCGTCGTGAAGCACTTTCAGCCATGGCAGCTGAAACTCGAGCAGAATGATCAGTTGAAGGGCCACTGACCGATGGAATAGTTGGTGAATTCAATAAAATTGAAGCATCAGGAAGCTTCTCAAATTGTGGGGGAGGCAATGGCTGTGCACGACTTTCATGTGGTAACGACCCATATCCCCTACACACAAATAAGGAAGAAAATAGAATAAAATAAAAATGTGATCTATGCTGCAACACATAGTTTTCAACTACACAGCTTTTGATACTGACCACTGCAACAGTGAAGTTATGCATGATTAACACATAACGCCACCGATAGCTATCATTATCACTACATGCTACCAGACATATAACCTTAATGTTTTCAGCTTGTAATCACCAAATTGCAAGTTAGAGCCTAAAGAACAGCCTCTTTAAAGAGAAAAGTAACAAGCTTTAACAGCGCATTCTGATCAATATTTAAAAGATAGCAGTCGGCAATCAAGGGATTACGAGTTATAATAACAAGAGCGGCGGCTCACACAAAACTAGATAGCAAGCTTCCATGTACACAAACACTGTATAATGAACGCACATAAGAAAGGGAGAACCATACATTGTAATCCATAAAAAAAGTAACCAAACAGAGGAGTAATCAAAGAACTTCAGGTATTCCCATAAAACAGTCTTGTTTAAAGATTTAAACATAAGAGAGACCCATGTAGCTAGATAGCAATTAAAGAGCATAGAGAAATAAACTCCAAAAAAGGTCAATTTTTTCATGGTTTAGTACCTTAATAAGCTTAAAACAAGTAGACCCAAGTCCAAAAACACCTAAATAAATAAACGAGGAAAAAATGGGGGGGAAAAAGAGATGCGGAATTACTGGTTGTTACGAGGGATTGGAGAAGGGGAAGGATCGTGTTTAGGAGGCTTTTGTTCGAGCTGGGGCTTCACTTTCTGTGGCTGATTTTCTTGTTCTTGTTCTTCTCTATCCTCCGCAGCATCGTCGTCCGACGAAGCATAGTCTACCAGAGACATCATCCTGCTCTCTCGCTATTTTACTTTTTAACTCGTCGCCTGTGATCTTATTTATTTATGTTCTTTTCCTTCGTTTCCTCTTTCTTTTCTCGTTTCTAAGCTTTTTTATCGTTTCGTCCTATGCAATTTTTATAGTTTTTTTTAATAAAAAAACTCTTAAATAGTATATTTTCTTTTCAAAGGTGTATTTTCATTTCTTTTCTTTTTTTAAGTAAAAAAGGTGTATATTTCTAAGCTATACTTAAATCAACAATTGCATTTTAATTTAGATTCTTGTTTATTTAGAAAAAATAATTTGCATTAGTTAAACATTTTCTTTTTTAATAAAATTTATCGTTGATGAAATATTTTCAATCTCCTTAGTTTGGGTATCGTCGGGTCTTGAAGAAAGTTACATTCAAAGAATGATTTTATATTATTTTAGTAAGTCTCTCATGAAAGTTTTCAACATCCAAAATACAACAAAGCAAAGTCCGAAAGAAATGGGAACAAAATGAAGGAATTTATACAACAAACACTCATTGCACTCTCCTTTCGCTCAAAGATCCAGCTCAAACACTTAAGACTAGGACCTAACTGATGGTTAAATTTCAATGTACAAGTGGTAAAAAGTGGATGCCGACGGAAAAATGGCAAGCGATTTCAAGGTTGCTGACCAAGGAGTGACGGCCTGTAGAACACATGGGTTTGAGCAATTTCGATGCGATCCCGTGGGTCGTTCATTGTTTCATCCCTCAGAGCATCAAGAATGGCGTGCACCGAACACTCCCTGAAGATGCAAATGTAAAAAACATGAAGCATCAGATCACATATCCAAAACTAATGTTTTATCAAATGGATTCAGAAAAATAGTGGATATCATAACATGTGCAGGCATGCATGAGAGAGAGAAAAAAAGTATATATATAATCTTAGAAAAGTCAAAAAAAAGTACCTGGTTATTAGAATTTTATATAGCATTTTCAATATGGGGCAAAACTCCACAGGAGCTACAGGTTTCTTTTCTTCTGGATTCAAGACGTTTAGGCAGGACTGACTTAGCAGTTCATAAAATGCTTTCACAGCAGAAACTCCCTGCAAAGGAAAACTTGGGATCAGTACAACTGTTTGAAGATTGGTAATGAATGTGAAACAACTCCCAAGAAGGGAACAAAACAACCATAAAAAATATGATAGTGGTACTAAGTTACCAACTCAAAGCTCATTCTCTGCTTCTGCAAATAGTTTTTGCATACTCAAAATGAGACAAATTACGAATTATTCTTCGTTATATCTAAATGCATAACTCAATCACATTTCAGTCGAATTGGCTGTTTAAATTCCAAACACCCAAACCTACATGCATCCCATTACATGCCAAAAACCACATGGATATTCTAAAAGGTGATCAGCTGATGGTTGAAAGGAAGGCTAGACACTTCTGAATCAAGCCACTCTTAACACAATTCATGTTTAATAGGCATGAACATGTTTATTAGTAGAACATATCATACCTGAATTGTTCCCTTGCCCTTGATGCTATCACCCATTTCAAGACTCAATTCTCCCTTGGCCAACTGTTGGCCATACCATGCATTGCGACCTTTCAGCAGTGTTACGTAAGTGTCAGCCAACAAGGGGCCAGCTAGCTTCTCAGGCTCTTCCGCCAGCAGATGTGTAATAAATATCATCTCTGAAGTACAATGTGCAAAGTACACCGATTTACTGGTTGCGCTCTCCTTGGTTATGGCAGCAATCATTCCTGCAGATGATGAAAAAATTAGAAATACAATCTGAAGACCTCAAGCTATGTATTCTTCTAGATGGTATAACCTATTTCCTGTAGATGAAGAAAAAGTTGGAAATACAATCCAATGACTCCAAACTACATAGTCTTCTTTGGAGAACAAAGAACAGCCAATGCAAGCATAGCACAAGATTTAACCACTTCATCTTGACTTGTTATCTTGTATAAGCATTCCTTTACTAGTAAGTATAAGCAATAGATAGATTCAGAAAAGCAACCAATTGCTCTAAGATAGTGGAAATAGAAGACTTGATTATCATGCCAACTTCATAATAGCAATCATAAAGCATTCCTATCAGTGGCTTTATTTCCTAGGACAACAACCATTAATACATCAAAGTATCTAAATCCCTCGAAGATTCAGATTCGAGTTGCATAAATACTTCAAAATGTACAAAGACTCAGCATTAAACCCAAGGACCTAACACTACAACAGAAGAATAATGTTGTATCTTTAAATCTTACAGACACAGACTTCAGATACTTGTGAAAGCCATAGTCTTGCGCAACAAATGCAATTGCAATGAAGTTGCACAGTCTCTGTCAGCATAACACTTTGAGAGACGTGTGTGAGCATGATATAAATGAAGGATGTGGACATACTCAAGAGCTTGTTATTGGGGTAAAAAGAAAATTATTCATGAAAAGTGGAGAAACTAACTAAAATTTACCAGCTCCAATTGCATAGACGTTCTTTAGACCACCCATAACTTCATGCGTGATGAGATCACCATTGTCCCATACTATGAAGTGCGGTTGTCTCAAAAACTTTGCCAAAGGTTTCCTCCACTTCTCAGCTCCACATATACGAGCATTAGCATATTCTCTATTGTAGATCTCGGAAGCAATGTTAGGTCCTCCAAGATAGAGAACGTTCTCCATTGGTACTCC
Source organism: Viola odorata (assembly GCA_963691705.1). Classification (NCBI taxonomy): domain Eukaryota; kingdom Viridiplantae; phylum Streptophyta; class Magnoliopsida; order Malpighiales; family Violaceae; genus Viola; species Viola odorata. The sequence continues at coordinate 66,072,728 of OY829541.1, forward strand.
AGCTGCAAAGTACAAGTAATCAACTAATATAAGAACAAATGAATTTGAAAGAGCAATCAATCACAAACATAATCAGAGGAAAAAAAGGTCATCTTACTGGCACGGTTGATCATTTGAGTGGGAGTTATTATGCGTGGTTCAGGTCCCAACTCAGCCTCTATACCCTTTGCCAAAGAGATGATAACTGGCATTGTCAGCCTCTCCTTCCAATAACGACGGATTTCCTCAAAGACAGTTCTTGTTTCAGTTGATGGCAATCCATTGATAACAATATCAGCATCCCATACAGCCTCCTGCAAATTAGTCACAACCTTCAAAGGGCAAAGAGGGGTATCTATCATATTTAAGCAAAATCCATCTTTCAAAAGCTCATCGGCATGTAAGATCCTATCACCCAATCTTGCCTCAACATACTTCAAATATGCACAACGCCTGATCAATCTTCTTAATACATCTTCCCTCGAATTGATCACATTAAATAAATGCTCGGCTGTGACCCGATCAACAGATTTTCCAGGCCGTCTCCATATCCTGATTATAACCTTATCCCTGAGGTGACCATAACTATCTTGCAACAAAGCTGTAAATGCGCTACCCCAAGCACCTGCCCCAATGCCAACGATCCTCAAGGGATCACCTTCAGCTTTCCCAAAGAGGCCCCGAAGCTCATCTAGCTTCTCCTCCAAAGCACCATTGGAGTGTTGAATTAACCCATTCAAATACTCATTTTGATTCACTGCCTCAGAATTTTCCACCATTCTCTCTCTCCCTTAAATCACCACACAGCACAACAACTAGAACTAGTACAACAGATACAAAAGGAAAACTCTCTTGGTAATGTCCTAACCCTCAAGTCCCAAATCCTATCTAGGTTCAATATGCCTCAAGAAATATAAAACCTCAAATAAGCAAAGCAACTATCGAAAACATAGAGCAAGGTATTATATAGTAGCGGAGTTTTCTTCCAAATCAAAACAAACCACTGTCAGCCACCATTGACCCAAACCTTTGAAATTCTAGAATGCAAGACCCACATGGGTTTTTGTTTTCATGACTCTAATTATCCCATCAGCGTCTACCCAGAGAAACACGAGCTTTGATATCACCGTCCGCACCTTCGGTTGGCTAACCTAAACAAAACAAAACCAAGTTAGCAAATGCCAAAAACGGAAGGAAAGAAGAAAAGGTGAAAAGAAAGCAAAACACAACCTCTCTTGTCCTTATTACCCTCAAACGCGGCAACACCAAAGTTTGCTGCTTTGTTTGCTTCTGTCACACCATTTCAAAAAGGCAATTCACACCATGCTCATGAAACAAAATGGGTTATCTGGAAACTGCAAGAGAGAGTAAATTTTCACTTAAAGTTCGCATATTTTATTGGAAAAACAAAACGATAGGAACCGAAGCATTGCCTGTATAGGTGTATCTGCGTTTATGATTGATGGTTGTTACGTGCGGGGAAGCTGCTTCTAGTTCTTTGGAGCTGTTTAGAATTTAGATTTCACCGCCGGTGGTGCTGATGCTGTAACAACATATTTGTTGTTGTCGGCTTGATCGTAATTAGCAAATCGTGTTTTGCTTTGAGAGTCGGCTGGTTAATGGTCGTTCATGAATCCCGGCTAATCGGCTAACAAGCTTATACAGCGTGTTTGGCACCCGGCAATCCTTAATTATGACTTATGAGCTGACAAATTAAGCAAATTTTTATATTTTTGTGAATGAAATGGTTTTATTTATTATTTAGTTGTTTCTTCTGTACTATGCTAAAAGAATTCTTAAAAATTGTGTTCATATGTTTATTATTTAAGTAAATTTATTACGATGCCACATATTTGTGAAAAGAAATATATTTTAAACTTTTAATACAAAGAAATATTTTCATGTTTTCTAAGTAAAATCTAATTATAGCTAAGAAAATAAATTGGTTTATTATTTAATTTAGTTAGGAAGTAGTTAACCTACTAATATGGCCCAAGCTAGGTAGGTGAGTTTTCATGGACCAAAGTCACCAAAAAGCCAAGTGGGGCTATATGAAAGCTTGAACCCTCTAAATAATAAAATAATAAATAAAACCATTTCATTCAGGGACAAACTTATCGCTAGGGCTGGCAAGGTTGAGGCGCGGACGCGTTTGTCCGACTGCGGGTAAGTGCGGAGCTTGGGTTGATTGCGAGCCCTCACGTAATTTATAGCAGAGGCGGGACGGGCCCTTGAGGCCTGGTTGGCCTTGGGAATGGTTGGCGGAGGACTAGGCCTTGTCCATGCCCGAGAGGGGCTCGGCCGGGGCCATGGTATGGGCCTAGTTGGGCTCATATCACCTACCCAAACACCACAATATTATTTTTACATGTTTAACTTTTAAAGTTAATCGGTATAAAAATGGAGGCAAAGGGACAATATTTATAGCTTATTATTTTTATAGTGTTTATCTTACTATATACTCCCTCCAGTCTCAAAAGAATGTCTTCCTCGCATCTCAATATTCAGTAGGGAATGCATATCGAGAAGGCCGAATGAGGCACTATTTGACCCCAAAAAAATCCGAATTTTTTTGTGAACGTACGTTAATCGTGAACGTACGTTAATCCTTAACGCACTTCCCAGAAAAAAATTAAGGGCAAAATTGTCTCAAATAGTGAGTCTACCGACCGTTTTAAGATACGTGCCGAAACAGTAAAAGCAAAAGCTAAAACGACATTGTTTCGAGACCGGAGGGAGTAATAATTATTTAAAATTTAAGGACTAATAAGTCAAGTTTGATTAACTTTAAACATGACAAGCTAAAAGTTAATTATACTTATTCGGCAAGAATTCAAGCCTTCAAAAATAATAAAGAAGTGGAGCTTGATTGAGCCTAATTATTTAAGATCATTAACGAGTTTAATTGAAATTTACCTTCATAAACTTCGACGAGTTGAGACCAATTTACAACTCTAATTTTGATTCTATGGCAACGCTATTGATTTCAAGTGTGTATCCATTTTAAACAAAAATGAGATAAAAGAGAGTATTATTTCATCTCGCTCTCCAGCTTAATTCATCTTATAAATCTCTTAGAGATCTCGCAAAAATGAAATATTATGAGAGTATTTCAACTTGATTTTCTATCAAACTTTTTTTTAATACTCCCTCATGAGCAAAATAAATGACGTTTTAGAATAATAAAAATTTGTAAAATAATAATTTTTGATCTTATTTTATTCCACATTGTTTCATTTTTACTTCTAATTTTCACTCAAATTACCACACCATCATCAAATTGGGCTGATGCATAAAATCATTTGCACAAAATATATGATTCAAAAAAGATAAAATAATAAGTATTATGAACAATAAAAATTTATAAAAAAAAGTCATTTATTATGCATCGGATGGAGTAATATAAGTCTTTTATTTCATTGATAATTCAGACAACGTCATTTTAATATTTTTTTTTCAACTTTTGAAGGTAAACTTTTATCTAAATACTGGATATTGCTTACATAAAAAAGAAAATACTGGATGGCGTAACTAATTCTTTTATTTTTTTATTTATTATTATTAAAGACATATATTTTTGGTTTAAAGACATTTAAAATGTCTATTATTATTGTTTTGATAACTTTTATTTCCACACTCAATTAGCTTATTTACACACCAAAATATATAGAATCTGCTAAATTTCAATTTCTCATCACAATTTCAAGTCTTTCCAACTTCTCTTTTTATTTCTCAAACATTTCAATTTATCATACAAATTCTCTTTTTACTTTTTTATCCTACTGCACCTTCTTCGAAGGATGAAATACACAAATCCTATCATTCACTACTGCAAATTCTTCATTGCTGCATATTCTTCTTTTGAATCATCATTAGAAGTCTTGATCTCAATACAAATCGTATTCACTCTTTCCTCGCCATATTCACTCTTTCACAAGGAGTTAATTATTTTGACTTGGGTTCCACATGTTAAATGTTATTATTTTAATAACTTTTTTTGACAATCGGGTCCCACACGTCAGAAAATATTTTAAAAAAATATAGGAAACTAAAAAGAAATCTAATAAAATAGGAAAAGAAATCTAATAAAATACGACGATGCCTTTAAATTTTTATATTTTTATGTTTTTTTTACATTTTCATATTTGTTTTTTTTTTATTTTGAAATGAATTATCAAGTTTTACATGTGACTTTTTAATTTTAAAATATTTTCCCTATTTTATTATATTTTTATTAATTTCCTATAATTTTGGGGAAAATCTTAGTTTATTAGATTTTTTAAATTATTTTCCTATTTTATTAGATTTTTAAAAATATTTTCCTTATTTTATTAGTTTTTTCTTAATTTTTTATATTTTTTTCTATGTGGGACCCAATTTTCAGAAATAATTATTAAAATAGTAAAATTTAACGGAGTTTGTCTCCGTTAACAAGTTTTTTGACATTTGAGACTATATATTGAAATAACCACTAAAATGTTTGAGACCGATAAAAATAGAAAAAAATGTGTGAGAGTGATTAAAATAAAATGACAAACATTTAGAACCGTGGGGTGTATTAATTTTTCAAAACTGAGTCTCCGTTGGTAATTTATCATCAATGTGTAACAAAATTAAAATTAGGTGTCAAGTTATTAATGAAAAAAAATTAGGGGTAAATTTTACACTGGAAAAAAAATTGTATATAAAATAGACATTTTCTCAAATAATTATTTAAAAAGAAAAAAGAAAAAGAAAAATAAAGTGGTTGATTTCAAAAATAAATTGTAAAGATAAATTAAAGAGATATGAGAAAAAAATATAATTTTTTTAACTGTAAAAATAAGCTAAGAGTGTTAAAATAAAGATTTATTATTATTATTATTTTATTACGAGTATAGTTATTATTTTTAACCGCGTCGGGCCCAGAATACTTGTAAAAGAAAAGAAACGCTGGGCCCAGAATTTTCATCTCAGGCAAAAAGGGCAAAAAGAACAGGAAAATAAAATAGAGTGGAAATTTTGCTAAGAGAGGAGAAAGGTGATTCTTCAACTACTTTTTGTGGCGCGGAACGGATTTTGCAGGTGAAACTTCGTTGCCTTAAATGATTGTTTGAGGTATGGAATCCAATCCTTCTTCGTGAAAGGTTTTAATGTTCGATCGAGTGTGTTAATGATCATTTGGGTTGTTGAAGCTGCTGGCCTTGCAAATTGTTTTCAACCTTTCTTGCTTGTGTCTTGCTGCCATTCTATGTCACGTGGTATGATTTGGGTTTGTTAAGCTCTCTCCTTGATTTGGTGCGTGGAGTTTGCTGTTTCAGAATTTTGGGTTTTTGGGTTTTTTTTGTTGCTGAATCTGTTGATTATGTTGATGAGCAACAGAGATTGTTGTGAACATTACTCTTGTATTCTCTTTGATTGCTCGTGTTGTGTAATGTCTAAACTTTTGCATGTTTGTTATGCCATATGATGTCACTTGATGTGAGTTTCTGTGTCACGACATTGTATCTAGTTAGCCATAACAGCAGGTACATACCGCTTGCACCATTGTCTGTCCGAAAAATCTTTGTCTGTTGATCTCAGTTAAATAATTTTTTTTTTATAAATTATTTGTATTGATCTCAATGCAAAACTATACTTGTGCTTTTCATTTTTGTACTCGATTTCTTGAATTTAACAAAACATTTTATGTGGTTGTTTGGATTTTTTTTTGCTTGGAGTGATGCGATGAATCTGAAACTGGCCACACTTTAGGTGTTCTCTTAAATGGAAAACATTGATGCCTTTGGTCTAAATTAATGTTTTGTGACTTAGTTTAGGAATCTCCTTGCTGTGACAAAGTTTACCAATTGACTTTTTGTGGTTCTTATTGGATTTTTTCTTTTTCACATTTGAGAATGATGTTATTATTGGAATTTATCGGCAATTATGTGGGTTGTTTCTTGAATCCGTTGTTAAGCTTGCTTTTGGCCTATCATTTGGTTCAGAACCTACCATGTGTGATTGATTTGGAATTCTTTTGCTTGAAATAAAACTGGGTGCTCTGCAATTGTTTTGGAAACTTTGTCTTCTAGTCTTTTTATATTTAATTTGGAAGATGCTGAGTTTTCATGTCGGCAAGTAAGAAAATGAAGGAATCTGAGCCTCTGATGCTGTGGCACTAGTTGCTGTAAACTTAATGCTTGGTCATGCCTTTTCTTACAGAAAAAGAAAAGCATCGACATTGGTGTGTTATTACTAGGACCTGCTGGTAAGTTCTATTTAAGGTTCAATAATTCAGTGCTTGAAAAAATCATACTTGACTTGCAATGGGTTTGTAATGATTAAATGCGTGAGAATTCTTTGATTGAGATGCTTTTGCTGCTGTCCTCTTGTGTCTTTCTATTGATTGCTCGGTGTAACATGTGAAGGGTCAGGCTGTAATTTCCATTTGATTCCTGTAGTGCCTGGTCGACCATTGGATCGGATAGTCTTTGATTGAAATGATGAACATATGTTGAAGGGGACCCAAGTCTGTAGGCATGGAGCAGAAGAGCTTTGGGGGCTGAACTATATTCATTTATTCAACATTATAACCAAGTGCACATACTAGTTGTGTCTATGAAATCCTGTGTACTTGAAATCTTATTCAAGAGTTTGAGCTAAAAAGGAAAGTCAAAGTAAATGTTGTTCATACTGTGGCTTGGTCTTAGATGAATAGTGCCATGTAAACAGTATATTTTGTTCCGTCTCCTGGCAGCAAATCTAGGTTGGAAGAAACCTGTCCTGAGTTCGAACTAATCTATCCTCGATCTCATGGATGGCCAATCAAAACTTTCCGTATTTCAACTCACACTAAAACCCCACATTTAAATGGCAAAAGAGACATGATAGGTTTGTAACCATTTTGGCATTCAAAATCTTTTCTCCACCTCTTTTTACTTTTACTTTCAGTTCATTGTTTTGTATGGTTTAGCCTTTATCCCATCTGTCTTATTTTACAATTTCCTTTCATAATCATTTTCTTAAATAGGAATAGAACTCTTTTGTACTCCAATGCTTTCTAAAACCTGTAGAACAGTTCCGAGGGATGCTAATAAAAGATAATTTCTCTGCAGTTCTTATTTACTTATTCACTCTTTAGTTTTGAAGCTGTATAATTGTTTATTTGAGGGATAACAGTGAAAAAAAACTTTCTACTTGTTTGATCATTTTCTTAAACTGGAAGTATGTGATAATAAAAATATATGCTGATAATCCTTTTACCTTCATTTAGATTTTCATTAAAATATGCTATTATTTTACTGCATTTTGTAACGTATAATGGCTCTCGACGCACATACTATTACTTATTTGTTTCTCTGGTCAAATTTCTCTATAAGAGTAACAAGAGTTGCTTGTGTTACTAATGGCTTAAATGTTTATTTATATGTCAACTCCAATTACATTGCAGACTTCTATATAGATAGGTCCCTTTTTATATGAACTTTCAAGTGCGCAGTTGAGCTGCACTTTTTATGGAAACTGTAGCTTTTCTACTGTTTCTTGCAGTTTGAATGGTTTCAAAAACAAAGCCATTCTTAACCAATGAAATCATGAGGTATGCATGTGCGTCACAACTTTTTCCTTACAGTGGTTGGTGCAGAGGATGAACTGAGAGAACCATTTAAAGTTGTTTCGGGAATAATTCTGAGTTGGAGATATGCCAGAATCTCTTGAACAGAAAAATTTTGCACTCTTTTCGGTTCACTTTTGTCATCAGATCTCTTCTTTTTGGCCGACGCTGAATGCATGTAAACGAAATTGGGGAAAAATGCATAGGCTGATAATAGTCTGTTGAAAAGGCACGAATAGGAGAATCATGGAATATGCGATGTGTAGGACCCTTAAAGTAGAAGCAATCTTGTTTTTAGGAAATTCCTTAAATAGTATATTAGATTACAGTAATAAGATCCTTTTACATTGGTTTTTCTAAATGTCAACTGGTTGAGAGAAAGAATTGGCTGCTCTGCTCTATTTTTGCTCAAGAACGGTGTCAATGAAAAGCTTTAGCATTTCTGATTTTGTTACTTTGTTCTTTCGTTGTTTGAGATGCTGTGACTATTAATGTGAGCATCAATTTTAAGTAACATCCCCTTTTGAGAATGTAAATCCTTTCACTGATAGTATTATTGGCCTAATAATCATGTGAACGGTCTTGTTTCCTGACACCCAAATTTGATTCATATGGAAGAAGCTAGCCTGGATAATCCCTAGGTTTTATTCTCTTAAAGCTTTAGCAAGTTCATTTGACAGCTTAATAAAACGTGGATGAGGCTGAAAATAGTACTATGTTCTTATTGTTCTTTTTTTTTTTATCCTTGCAGTGCCTATAGGATAGTTTCATGTTGTTATGCATACATTGCCTTATGGTGTGGATTTTTGCTGCATCTGGTGGCCTTTTCTTCTTGTGTCTCAGGTATATCAATAAATTTGGTATTCTGTTTTCACTTACTCTTGACAGTCGTTTTGCGCTCTCTTTTTTTCTCTTCATATTTTCCTCAATGCTTTCAATACATAGAACGATGGGAACTGGCCCTTCATATCATTACTTTCCATCAGCAATCAGCATGCTAAATCTGCATGCCGGAGAAAAGCATTAGCTTTCTTTCTCTATATCCATTCTTTAGAATATGATTAACTATAAAGGACCATTCAACACCCTGTTTACAAATTCCTTAAATCAATTCTTTATATGGCTACTGCTTACTTTTTCAGTGCCATTTACAACTCTAGTTAGTGATTCATATGGGCATATTTTGATCTGTTTGTTTCGGAAAAAAATTCAACTAGCCTTAGTTACACTTGCAGGTTGTTTTGAAGACAGCAAAACATTATAGTTATGTATTTACATGGATCGAAGCATCTTGCCACATGGCCTTTTCATCTTTAAACGAACTATATCGACCAGTGTCATGAGAAAGGTATTGCTTTTTGAAATATTCTTTGGCCAGGAGCAAGTATTGCCAAGGGGTCATAAGTGGATTTTCTCTGGACAAAAGCTCTCCATCCTGGGCCAAAATGGGCTTGCCATTCTTCCTGTGTAGTGTAGTGGGGTAGATATTGCTTCACCCCAAGATTTGCTATTTCACAAAATTCTAGAATTCTTTTGTTCTGAGTTAAAATATGCTCTAAACCATCGGTTCCTGTGGACAAGGGTACTGCAGAGGAAAGGAATGCCACTAAGTAGAAAATATCTTCATCTGGAATAACTGCAGAAGTTCTGTTGTCCCATCTGAAATGAGGATCAATAAATCAATCAGTCAACAGAAGCTATGAGAAAAAGCCAAATGCTTTTGGTAGGTCAGACTGTTACTTTGATTTGTTAACTGGGTAGATGAGGATGGGGCCGTTGCTGGTGTCTTTGAGGATATTGCGAAAGACTTCTTCAGCAAAATTGTGTATTTTGCTTTTCGGAATAAGGAGATTGAGCCATGGATGAGGGACTTCCCACAAGCCTTTAGAGCGTAGTTTTACCTCAGACACATGAACCCTATCCAAAAATTCTATGTATCGAACTTCTGATATAAAAAGCGTTGATGGGATGTATCCTAATTGGGACAACAAGGTCGTGACTTCCTGCGTAGCACAAACAAATAGATGAGTAAGTGTTCATGTGTCCGGTCTGGTTATAATTTTTAACTAATATAGCTAGAGTAATTAAAATCAGAAGATGTTGGGTGTGTCAAAGAACCTCACCTGATTTGTTTCATCTATCTTGTCCTGCTTGAAGTATTTGGCCAATTCTAAACAGAAGAGGGTTCTTCCATCTGAACTGAATTGGTTAGCCTGCACTGGGTCTTGAGGATTAAATGATGACCTCCAGTTATTAAGGAGGCCAGTCCTGTTTATAATCACAAAACCTTCAATATAGTCAAACGTACTTTCTGAAGATGTTAAGCGCTCCTGGTCTCGGGTAAATGTGCTAAAATCTGAGTAGAGAACTCTAATCCATTTCACCTGTTCAAAATAAGGATCGAGTCATGAGAATCTTTTCCCCCCCTTAGAGCTATTATTTGCATTCCTTGTTTTATTTTCCTAAAAATTATCTGTACTCAATGATTGTGCTTTTACCATATCAGGTGCTGGTTCCAGTGCTATTCTTGCCCGTGTTATGATGCCAAACTGGCCAAGTCCTCCAAGAACACCATGAAATAAGTCACCATTTTGCTTTTCAGAGCAATTTTTGACTTCTCCTTTACCTGCACTTAGTTTCAGTCTATGTTAGTCAGGAAATTAAGAGATTTATGCCATTCACAGGGTCTTTTGTGGTTGTTGTGTGCACATATGCAATCACTTGTGGCAGAGAATTGATAGTTCATGGGACCTAGGTGTAACACATATGCATAATGATGAAACTTGCTAACAACTGCAATGCTTATCGCATGACCTGGCCCTTTTCTCTATGATGCAATTATCCTATGATGATTTTTTGTCTTTATTTCGTTTTAAATATCTTCACAAATTTACTTTTAACAAACCTGTAACTACTTCAAGCTGATGCACATTACTGATTTGAGGACCATGCCGGAATGCTTGCCCACTAATCCCAGCATTGGACAAAGTACCACCTACTGTTAGATGTAGGTAGTCTGTCCATGATTTTGGTGCTAACCCATATTTAAGGCTTTCATGCAGGATATTGATCCACAACTCGCCACCAGAGACATCTGCATATGGATGATTTCCAGTGTGAACGTGCATTTTGGGGCCTTGCAGTGATTCCATGTTGACTACGATTCCTCGATGGGCTTGTGCTTGACCCTGGAGTGAATGACCGTGCCCTCTAGCTGCAACTGTGAGCTCTGAATGAGGGCCCATCTGCCAAATATGCTTTATAGTAGTAGCAATATCGTTGACTGACTTTGGATAAAGCACTGCCAGGGGGAGTACCTGATACGTATTGCCGAAGTCTTTGGCTGCACGGTGGACTTTGTCAAATGCGAAATGGCCATCGACTGAAACTGTCTTCAATGAAGAAAGGCTGCTGAAAATGCCAACGTTTGTTGTAATGGTGACACAGCTCAGGAACAAGATCACAAAGCTTCTTATGAAAAGCATGTTTTGTTTGATTTCGTTCGTATGTGGGTATCTGAATTTTTGAGTTCAGAAGCTGTAGGATAGGGAGTTGATGCCAAAAGATGCTTAAGCTGGTATCTGATGTTTGTTTGTGGGGGAGAGAAAAAGAAGCGAAAGGTGTGGTATAGAATAGCCAAGAAAGTGAAGGGTTGAGGTGAGAATTTAAAGGTGAAAATTTTGGGTGGCTGAGACAAGCAATATTCAGTTACAAGAATCCGTATGTAGACTGCCTACTTAGGTGGAAGAGTTTTAGGAGTTTCTTTTGGTTCTCTTTTTTGGGTCTTCTATTCAATTCAATAGAGTAAGCCAAGCCATCACACTTGTGCCAAGTAGAAGGGAGGAAAGTCACGAGAAAGGAAGATTTCTCAAATCTTTTGCACTTTTTTGTAACAGTTGTAAGCACAATCACACACACCACTTTCCACCAAAGACAACTATGTGTATGATTTCTTTAATTTCTTTCCATTTACTTCCATTAGCCTTGATGGAAAGATTAGTTATTTTCTATATTTAGCTTAGAAAACGAGTTTCTATATTATATGTGCGTATCGGGTTGCCTAGGATAGCACGTAGGGATACCCATGCCTATGTCACTTACATGAATGTATATTGGATTGTGTTCTTCTCAAGATCTATAGCTGTCGGAATGTAAGCATCGCGTATCTGCTTTGAGATCAGATGAGAAGGACTATGGGACCTCTTTCCTTTGATTTATTTGAGGGAAGGGTGGTCATGGTCTGGGGTGGGGTATTCATGGGTCCGTTCGGCACGTGAACTTCTCAAATCTGTACAGGCTCTATGGTGTTGAAAGGTTATGAATCATGATTGGTTATGTTGGGACCCTTTTTTCTTTTGCAGCAGTGAAGATGGAGATGATGACAGGTTACGAGAAGACCACTGGTAGGTTTTGTTTTCGCTCCTTCTGCTGTTGGTTTTGTTTTGAAGCCTCAGTTCCCAGCAAATTCTACAAGTCTGCAGTGATTCAGTGCAATTATTGCCTTTTGATCACTAATTTTTTGGTTACAAGTTGCATGTGAAATACTGGTGAGTTGGAAGATTTGCATCACCAAAGGGAAGCATCTTTTTCTTCCCTTAGTATTGGTTTTGAACGTATGTCTACTATTGCAGTATTTGGTTTGGTGGTGATGATGAAACTGATGAGTAGGCAAGCATTGTTCAGAAGCTTAAAATGGAAATTATTCATACAAATAAATGTGGAAAGCAACAGCATTGTATCATGTTTTCTTTTTTTTTGTTCCCTAGTCATTGTCAAAGAAGTGAAAAAAAAAAATACTATAGGTTTAGTCCCACCCTACAAACAACGACAAAAGTTATGAATTCTCTTAAAAGATTAGAGCTCGTACTAGTTATTATTATTCCGTCTTATAGAAAAAAGAAGGTGTGATCTGATTGTTAGCTTGTATGGTTTGAGAAAAAATAGATTGTGGCTCACGGTTTATCGTTCAAATTTGACATTAAAATGTAACGTCAAAATTCGACCCTGAAAAATCAAAAAGTAAAATTATTTTTCATACTTTTCCTTACTCTCTTTTATAATTTTACATTTTACAAAACTTTGAGAGTACAGAATTTCGATATTATAATTCTATCAAACTTGTTCCTTTTCTCGTAATCAAGAGATACAGATTGTAGGTATACTAAAATTTTATTGTGACGAAAATGACACAGAAATCCAGACGATATGATGACAACAATACTTGATAAAGACTATGTTTGACAAATCGACTACTCGCTCGCGTATTACTTCAACTTTCTTCGGTGGAAAAAAACGTATTATATTCAGGCATTTGTCTTCATTTCCCGTCCTTAACTACTGGACACCACATACTCAAGTCCTTTTCAATTCTTTAGGACTAAATAAAATTTATTACCACGTTTTTTGTTTTTTTGTTTTTTTTTGTTTTCGACGTAGATATTGCACTAGGGGATCTCTCTAATTATGAGATCCGGTGTGAAAATGTGTTAGTTGCAAACAACAATATTGTTTCCCTTTTACTTCTGTGGTTAAAGGCCTAATTACATATGCTTTCTAGAAGGGAGACCGTGTATTGATAAAGAAATCGAAAACATAATAAGCACAAAGTAATGATTATGTTAGAATACAATCATAAATCTATACACCGAATTAATGTGAGAGATTCGACTCTTTCACTCTCATTAAATATCAAAAATTATTGGTTCAATATTAATGTATAAAATTCATATCGCGAGAATCTTATCTTTCGATATACCGATTCACTATAAATAAAATTAATCTTAATTCGTAAAAGAAGAATTCACGGTGTTAAGAAGGAGAGGGGGGTTTTATGTCCATTTGATGCTTCAATTGTGGAGTCCAAAACCCCTCTTTATAATATTCAAATATTATTGAAGCTTTTTTATCAAATGTAACAATTGTCACTCAAGAAGCAAGAGGGCGGCTTGGGTGGCTCCCATTCCATGCCATGGTCGTCTCCTCTTGGGAAAAAAAATCATGGGATCAAAAGAAGAGAGCATTTCCTATTAATCTAAACAATGTGGTTGTGTCAACACATTACAAGCTACTCGATTGGCTAGGTTGAGATCAAAGACTAGCCAACCATACCGCGACAAAAAGGCTCGATGCCACTAAAGCAATGGGTGGTAATGACACGTTGAATGGTCCAACTCATGCACATCCTCAACAACAGAGGAAAAGCAAACGGAGGGAAGGGTTTGGTGGGGTACAAGGTTGATTTAAACATGTATGTACACATGAGGGTTAAAATGGATAAACCATACTTATCATGTTCCCTATCTAGACCGTGATTCCACTTTAATCAGTGTTGTGTTGTCTCTCTTACCATTTAAGAGGTCAATAAACTCAATATATTAACCTATAATCGTGTAAATTAGCTGATAGGAGGTTTTTTTTAATTTAACTATATATTTTAAATTCGATTTCTAAATATAAAATTACGTTAAAATTTATGAGATAGAATTATATCCAACTAAAATCTTGAATAATCGACAGTTAATATGATAATCGAATATCAAATATTCACCTAAAAAAAATATAAACTCAATACTAATAATTAAACCTATGAAGAAAAAAACTAACAATTAAAAGTTATGTGCTATCTTAATTATTATGAATGTTTGTCGTTTCTCGTCCGCCTCTAACACATTAAGATCAAGAATCTAAGTGCAAGACCCGGATGAACAAGATCTATTAAACCCATTAGAGCACTTAAAAGCCAAGAAGTGATGGATATTGTTAATTTGCTGTCTCATCATATATATATATATATATATATATATATATGCTCATGACGGGGTGATATGATGTATTTCATGTCGACATGTCATTTTGTCTTTAATATTATAGTAATAGCACAATGTTTTTGTTCCCATCCTTCATGTTAATGTTGGTTATTAATTATTATTTTTCTTAAATGAATTGAAATTATTTAATTCAATCATACTTCTACTTGTGATCGTTAATTCGAAGAAACTATTCGTGTTAAATTACAGAGTTTATAGTTTATTGGTATTTTATTGTAAAAAAAATACATGTTAATATCAGGTTTGAATCCTCTAACACGCAATATCTATTTACGACAGTAGGGATTTGGATTTAAGTTCAAATTACATTTTCGTCTATAAAAAAATCTACTTACGGCAAAACAAAAACAAAAAAAACAATCAATGATTATAACAATACTTACCCATAAGTGCATAGAATTTCAAGCTTAAGCATGTAGCTATGTTTGTTGGAATGCAGCTTCTCAAATACAGGTTCCATCTATAGGCTAGAGTTGATCAGTTTGCGAAATGGGGTAGGATATATGTGGTTAGTTTCTTTCAAAGATGGAAAATTAAGAAGCATACATCAATTTTTGGTCAGGGGTAGCTAGCTATAGCTAGCTAGCTACTACCCTTCCCATATGCAATGTTTGGAATCTTACATATAAACGACATCATAATTTGTTTTAAAATGTTGTAATTTCTTCCTTTTTTATTTTTATATCTCGGGTCGAATCAGAATTAATTGTTATTGTTTATTAAAATTTGTTTTATATTGTTAATCATTTGATCGAACAATTGACATTTTTGTCCCTAATATATTTCTATCAACTTGTTTTAAAATGTTGTAATTTCTTCCCCTTTTTATTTTTATATCTCGGGTCGAATCAGAATCAATTGATGTGCTGGATCGTTAGTGTCATGCGCTATCAGGCCCAATATTGAAAAAATTAAAATGTAATTTATATTAAAAGATCTTAATTGAGGAAACATGCCCTTTTAATTTATATATTTTAGACCTTTAATTATAATTAGATGATAACAGTTGCAGGAAGTATATATCACCATCGGCTGACATAAATGTTACTCAAAAGATCTAGGCTTTAAGAATTTATTGCTTGTAGTGAATGAAGTGAGTGAGGATTGGTTGGACCATGGACAGCGAAGACACGGCGATGCCTACGAACAAATGGGCTTGACATGGACTTGACTCAAGCACGCCATTGACCCAACAATGAACCCAAATGGGTCCAATTACACGTTTCAACGTTTTGAACAAGTCATTTTCTATGACCAAAAACGTGTCCTAACATTTTGTTGCTATTATTATTTATTATTTATAGATTACTAATTAAGAAAAAGGAAAAGAAGATTCCCACAAGTCTCAAACAGAACATTGAACCTTTTTCCTAAACACAATTATTGACCATCTAGAATAAGAATGTTCTAGTGGGAAAATCATGCTCGTTTTTTTTTTTACTTTTATTTAAACCGCTGATTTTTAGTAGTGAAGTAAAAAAGAATCATTATTAGAGTAAAAAATAACATGATAATATACGATTATAATCGGACCACATCAAACTACTAGTCGATTAGAGTCAATATCTTTTATTGAGTGAATCATTATTATTTATTTTTTGTCATGACTATTCAAGATTCGGCCATCATTATAATGATAACAACTACTCCAAATATAAGATCTTAAACAATAGTAAAGGTATGCGTACTCAAGACTCAAAACAGAAACCTAAACCTAAACCCGGTCAATCATTGTTATGTTTGTTTGATGAATAGAATGGTGGGCGCTAGAAACGTTTGTATCCTAACAAAATCTTTATTCCCACGAGTCAATTTTAAGTTTTATATATGTTGAATTTGCTTAATTTGGAAATTGTTTTACGTTTGCCGTATGGTTAATTAGGCACAAGTCCACTTAATTGCTAATGTTGGAAACTAATCATGGTTTTGCTGAATATAGTACAAACCATTTACATGGTGTGGTACCTTTCTTTTTTTCAACCACTAGTGGAAGTATCAAATCATTTTGGAATATTTTAAAAAGTCGGCAGGCCTGCAACTGATGGACTCTTTTACGATGGGAGCCCATTTTGTGGATTGAGCCCAGAAAAGGTGGCTGGCGGACATATTTCTATTGGGCTTCTTCATCGGAACATGTAACCCAAACTAAACAAAACAAAAAAATCTAACTAATGTAATGAAATACTGCCACTAGAATCATCGGGATAAATTACTAATGTGGTCGACTAATAAATGATTTGTTCATCCTTAACTCACATCGTACAAAACCCTTTAAAGCCGACCATGATGGTGTTGATCTATTATATGTATAGAGTAAAAAGTGACAATAAACTCAACCAAGCTAACATTCAAACTTAATGTAATAATATTGTAATTACAAATGAATTCCTGCACTCAAAACACACCCATGTCATCTAAATGCACTTGGTTGGCCCCAAGTTCTCAGTGAGCATTCTGAATCAAAACTGAGATCTTTTGATGTCAGGGCAGATTTTACAGGACCTGTCAGGTTTTTCAAGCTTGGTGACCTTTGCTGATGGGCACTAGACCTACCTAGCCTACCACCCGGCGGGGCGTCTCCGTTTGTTCTAGATGATATCAGATAAAGCTTATTCTTACATGGGGAGTAGCTGTCTGAATAAGCATCAAAACTTCCTGGTCTTAGCTTTGGTGAGCTTAATGATCTGGCTTTCGCCTTTGCCGACTCGGTTGCTGCCATGTAAGTTGGAACAATTGGAGACCCAGAAAAGGAATTGTCTTCTCCTAATGAGTTCTGCTTTCTGTGATAGGATCTTCTTGGAAATGCCATGGCAGAATCTGAATCCGTACCTTCAATTTGATACTGTTTCTGCAGACCTCTCAGTTTGATCTGCTTACCTGATCTATATTCTACTGTAGGATTTGGATTTGAAGTCAGAACTGTGTCCAAGTCTTCAAGTTCTCTACTTTTGTTCACATGAGTATCCACCCATTGCTCTAACCAGTACCTCCATCTTCCATTTATCTTGTTTCGTTCTGTTTCGGATGAATTCTGAAAGTTTTCCCCTCCAATTATGAGAAAATGCCTCACAAACTGAATATTACAAGAAAACTTATTCTAATCTAGAGAAACTTACACGATGGCTAAACGAGTATTCTTTGATCCGATCGCGCTTGATTGTTGCCTCTTTCTTGCTAAGAAACAAGGCATTTGCTTCTTCCTTTGTCAAAATGCTACCATCCCATCTTCTTTGACTGTTCGTGTCCATCTGTAAACACAAAGAATCATGAACTATGACGCTGCATGAGAATTCAAGAAAATCAAGATGTTAGTATGAATTTACCTTTATGATCTTGTCCCTCAATTCCTGAAGATGTTTAGTTTGATCCCAGTTACAATGTTCTTCATCTTTTTGGAGTCTCTTTGCACAAACTTGTGACTGGATGTTCACAATGGTCTGCAAGCATTTCAAAGTAGTCATTGCTTGCTTTCTCACGTTTCGGCCACGAATAATCGCTTGTAGCCTTACTATCCCCTTCAATGCCTGCAATGCTTTTCTTGCCTGCAATGTCACAAAGAATAGTTTAAGGAGGCTGTGATCATCTTGATCAAGTCCAATAGAATTTGAAACATAGAAAACTAATAACCCCTTTACTTCTCAATCAAACTCATTCTTGATTTTTCAAACATTTATAGTTCTCTCAGTAGATAATTTCTTCATACACAAGTATCAAATTGATAGTTAAATCTCAAAACAAACTTACAAGGTAACCCCGAAATGCAGATTGGATTCGGATAGCAGCAGATTGTTGGACCTCCTCCCTCTCAGCTTGAATCTTGAGTGTTGAATTTTCTTGTGTTTCTTTCTTGAGTTGATGATGAGGGACACCAGTGAGCCAGACAACCTCAGCTGCAACATGAGCTGCTGCAACAGCTGCTTCAGCAGCAACAGCACTGGCAAGAGCAACATTCAAGGCATGTCTGCTCTGTTCTTCCCCTGCTTCATCAATCAGTCTTGTTCTTTCTCTAGGTGGTGATGAAGCTGCTGCTGCAATGGAGGGTAGCTTGCTTTTGACCTTGAACAACCTTCCAAGAAAAATCCATTTTCTACTTTTCTCCTTCTGGAAAATTTCACAAGATTCATCAAGTTATTACAAACAGAAGTTCATTAGGTATTTGTAAATCAGAAAATCTAATGTAGTACCTTGTCTTGCTTTTGTTGTATGTCTGAAGTAAAGAACCTCTTCACTAGATTGAACCAATTCCTCTTCTTCTTGGCCATTGAATTGAACCACCATCACTGCGCAAAACTTTTTTTGATCTTCATCAATCTGATAACACAGTAGAAAATGATTTTAAGCAAATTAACTGTTTTTTTAAGAAAGAATGAAACTTTAGAAGATTGGAGACTAAAATGAAACTGCTAGTTGCTTACCTATCTCCTAGAATCCTGTGATTTAGTGAATCAAGAAAGAAAAAAGCATTCAGAACAGAAGAGATCAATTTCAGGAATTTGTCTGTTAGTACTTCTATGAAACTGAGAAACACATCTACTAGTGCTAGTCCTAAACCCTAAACCAAATACCATGGTAAAGGAATTTTATAAGATGGAAAAAAAAGCAGATAGGCTGAACTTTATCGAGAATCTCTAATTATAATTATTATAGATTAACTACGGGAAGTTTGTTAACTTAAACACAGATTTTCATAATCTTGCTGGGTTTACGTTGCCTGTGTAAATCGTAAATTGTTTTCATTCAACTTTATATTTAATTATTTATTGAAGTTTTTATTCGCTATGAGATTCGATCCTCGACGATAATCATTCATACTTTTTTTTTTTTTGTATGATTAGTTTCATCTGTTCAATTAAAGAGGTGGTGGGCCTTTGAAGGAAGAGCCATGTTGTACTTGTAGACTTGTAGTCATGGTGGGGACCTCTTTAATGAATTATAGGAGACGTCTTTTTTAAGGCTGCAATGCATGATACTCATGTAGCTTCCTTTTCTTCTCCTCTCAACTCTCCCCTTTTGTTTTGTCTACTGTAGTAGACATGTTCAAATGTCTGTTGGGGCGGAAATCTCCAAATTACCCCTCTCTTAGTTTTGCTTTTTTAATCAGGTGAGAAACAATCTGTTTAAGGTCAAAAGAATTTTCTTTGTTGTCAGAACAAATTTGGAATTTTACCTAAAAAGAACCAAAAGAACATCTTGACTGATTGTATGCAGATACATGTTATTCCGTAACGAACCAATCTGATACGAACAAAATTAATTCTGACTCGATACGATTAGAAAAAGAAGAAGAAATGCTACAAAATAAAACAATATAATGTTAAATTTGCACACGCATACGTTGAGAAGAACAGTTGAGTCACTTGAGTGAGTGGTGTGTGCGGGGGGGGGGAGGGGAGGGGTATTATTGAGGGAAGTGGGGAGGTAGTAACGTGGAAAAGATTGGAATGTGCAGAAGAGACCAAAACAGGCTTAGGTTGTAAGATGAATACAGCTGTAGTTAAGGCCAATGGGGCAATGGGCCTTGGCCCTACAGGATGAATCATGAATCATGATAATAATAATTCTGTTCATCTCTTCATTTCGGACAAAGAATGAATGAAAGATTATTCTCCTCCTCCGCTTTTGGAGGATTAGTAGGTTACATCATACATATATTTGAACCTTACCTCATATAAAATATAATTTATTTCTTACAAAATTCAATTTTTTTTTATAAAAAACATATTTTTCTTTGTTTTAAAAAAAATCATATTGAAAATCAAAGAAAACTAGTATTCAATTAGATTTAATTATACCAATTGAATAAAATTAGGGTTTCAATTTTTTCAGTTAAGTTTAATTAACAATGTCATTTGACCTCGTTAGTTATTTTTTTCGCCCTAAACTTTTCATTTTTTCTTCAAGTAATATTGTTTCTTAATAGGTCCAATTGATCAATATGTATACACAACCTTTTTTCTTTGAACAAAATGTTACACTCTCTCTTTTTTACCTTAGCACATGCTACAAAAGGTTTTCTTTGATTTGGATGTTTAAAAAATAAAAAAATATATGCAAAAAAATGATTATATTGATGATGTTATAGTTTAACTGATTAAGTAAGATTATCATTTTTATCGGATAAAAAAAAGGAGACTTTTTAAACGTGTTGTCCGCCGCGTGCAGCCGATACATCATGATATAGGATGATGACACGTGTCTAAAAGTGTCAAGAATAGTGGTATTCTATCACTATTTGAGACACGTGTCATCATCATAAATCATGATGTAGGTAGATCATGATCTAGCCAAGTTTTTCCCCGAACCGACCGAGAACAGACGCCAATCTTTTTCTTAGTTCGATTTCTCTGTTTCTTTGTCCGGTCCGGGCCGGTCTAGTCCTATTCCTTCCTTTCAAGAATGACCTTCTCCTGGTCTGTGCACGAGAAATGAGCAAGACGACTGTAGAATTCGAATTCAATACTTGATCTTGAATAGAAATTCAATTGCTACAACATCAGATGGGCAACTGGAGAAACCGTCCGCCGCGTCGCTTCTTCTACAGCCACAACGCTCCCACACTATCATCTTACGACAACCACCCTGAGTCTCCCCCTAATTCAGGTATGTAATTGGATTTAATTTTCGAGTTGGGTTTTGTAGGTTTGCGTTATTGCAATGTTCTTGATGGGTTTTTGATAGATGTATCTTTTCTTGATTCCTTAACTGGTTAATTAGTTATATTTCATTTTTATTCATGTCTGTTTGTTTGTTTCTGACAAGATGTAAAAGGGATGGCCTTTACTTTATTGTATAAATAGGGTTCTGCATTTGAGGAAAGAAAGAGTAACAGCAATAAAATGGTATTGAATTGTGGTAGGATTGGATGGTTCATGATTTTGTTCTTGCAACTAGGCAGTATCATATTACCAAGTTTACCATACTTCTATGTGATTTTGTACTTGAAAAGGGCATTTAGTGTTTGACTAGTCGCCAAGTAAATGTTTGATTTTGTTTCAAGCCTTCAAGCATCAGTTGGTTAACTTCATTAATGACAGAGAGTAACGTGTCGCTGTTTGTTCAAATCGTAGCCAGGTCTTTGTTTAGACTCAAATTGCATTGCTGTCGTTCCATCAGCAGCTGAATGTGTTTTCCTTTCATTTACAAGTTACTATCTTTATAGCTATGGTCGATGGATCAATTCAAGAAAACTGCAATCATACACTGGATTAGATGTGGGATATGGGGGCAATAACTTGTCCTGATAGGAAATCATACATAGATTACCAAAAGTATATCCTTTATTATGAATGGGAAAAGGATTGCTACATCTAATAATAGCCTTTAACAGCATTTTGTGTCAACTAGATTATATGCATGATTAACCATCCTTTGTATTCCCACGATAATTGTTATCCCTTGGATGTATTGTAATTTGTAAACTTGGGCATCCGGGATTCTATACTTCCCATTGGATAAGGCTTGGTGGTGCAGGCAGGAGACTTCATTCTTGGCCATGTAGCCTACCTCACTGGGGTTTGTAACCTGGATTAGGCCCCTTTGGGCCTCACTCAGATAGCTTCCCCTTATGAGAAGAATAAAGAGAGAATGTAAACGTTGTGGCTACTTTACAATAGCTAGTCTAATGGTATCGACATACTCTACAGGAGCAATTCTGATGGTATCAATCTATATTATAATAATTTATCTCTGGCTTTGTTTTCAGCTTAGAATTAAGGTACTCCCTTTAGTCTTTTTTACTTAAAACCCCTCTTAAGCTTCACCACACAAGAATGGAATCTTGTTAACAAAAACAAATACAACCCTCATCGGTTTACATAATACTGGAATTATCATTTGAGGGCAGAATTATAAAAAATGCATAGCCTGTCCACTCTATCCATTTCACGTGCTTCGAATATGGCATCGTGTCTGATCTACATGTTACATTTATATTAGATATTGCCTTGCTTCTTACTTGCTTCCCCACTGTTTCTTTTAAAGTTTAGCAGGATTTTGGAGATCCATAGCTAATTTATTTATTTATTTTCTTTAATAACATTTCATAGGAATTGTTGAAGCTGATGGTGTGCCAGTATGGGAAAAGAAGTTCTGTTATTCGATAGGTTCGGTGCCATGGTGGAAGATTGTAGATTCTAAGAAGTTTATGTATTGCCATAATAATATAGCCAACTGGGATGATTCTGCTAGTGAAGAAGCATTTCATAGTGCTAAAAAGCGTTTTTGGTCAGAGATCAATGGGCTACCTTGTGACAGCTCTCTGCCTGATCCTGATATATATATTGATGAAATAAATTGGAATCCCGATATCGATCCTGAATTGGTTAAGGACATGGAACAATCACTTTTTGTTCCTGATGAAGGAGAACAAGATAATAGGTTATGGCGCAGAAACAAAAGGAGAAGGAACTTTGCTGCTGTTCATTCAGGTGGGTATTACAGGAATGCTGGTGATGCTAGAGATGCTCGGGAATGTGACAATAATGTTAGAACTGGTGCAGCTTTGGAAGATAAAGCAAATACATTGAATCAACAGGGTGCAGATGCAAATAATTCTATTAATGTAAATGAAAGTGGCAACCCTTGGGAGCAAGTCTCTCCTCATGGAAATACGGCAGTGAGACAACAGGGTGCAGATGCAAATAATTCAAGCACTGTAAATAAGAATGACAGCCGTTGGGAGCAAGTTTCTCCTGATGGAAATACGGCAGTTAGAAGGAACACATGGGAGGATTCTGTTGATAGGTCATCTGGATGGAACCGAAGTGGGAATGCTGCAGTGCACGGGAATGCTTGGGAAGATTCGGGTAGTAAATTATGTGGATGGACCCACAGTGCAAACCTTCTTGATGAATCAGGGGATCGCAATGACAGTAAAAGTCCTTGGGAACAAAGCACTCAGGGTGATGTTCCGGTGAAGGAGAGTATGTGGTGTTTTCGGAACGGTTCTTGGGGCTATCACCCACAGAATTCAAGGAATCTCAATAACTGCAGTAGTGCTTGGGGAAGCAGCTTGCCTAGCAGTAGTGAAACTACAACGAATGGTGGAGGATGGGCGGATGAAAGATGGAGGGATAATGGACCCGACTCTAGGGGATGGAAACAAAGGGATAATTATGGTTATGAAACCCAAAACTCCGGTGGTGGTTGGGGTGCCCGTAAAGATAGTACTTGGAAGAATGAAAGCACTAATTATGGTCATGAAGCCCAAAACCCCGGTTGTGGTTGGGATGCCCGTAAAGATAGTAACTGGAAGAACGAAAGCACCCAGCAGAATGCAGCTCGTTACAGGAACACGAGGTTTCAAGGACATGATTATCGCACAAGTCATTCCTGGAGAGGAGGGAGAAACTAAAAGAGTAAGTTTTGCTTGTAGTTGTAGCTGCTAGAGTAAGTTCTTCGCACAGGTGCCATCAAAGCTCTGAGATTTCTCTTTTGATTTCTCGTTTTTGAAATGATGTGTATCTTAACAAGAAGTTTCTAGTAGAAAATTTTGGATTCCTGTTTTCCTCTTGGCTAGTTGAGTTTTTGGGCTCTGTATTTCTTGTTTAGTTGATTTAGCTCCTAAACATTTTTTCTGTTCAAATTAGCCCTTCTATGATTTAAAAAGACCAATTCACCTTTTCTTTCTGTATATTTTCATTTAATATGAAAATTGGACACTTTGCCATGGTAGCATAACATAAGGCCATCTTTGCCATTCAATAAATAAAGAATATATCCTTAAAAATATAAATAAATAAATTAAATCACAGAATAATCTAATTTTTACGTTGAATAAAAAAAAATTATACAGAGAAAGTAGAAGGACCAAATTGATGAACTCTTGTAAAATAAGTAGTAGCATTTTCACCCATAAAAATACCTTAAGGGGTAAATCGACTAACTCAGGCAAGGGAAAATGTATCAAAACTAGAAGAAAAAAATGCCCCATAAACCCTCCTTCTTCTATGGCCACCGTAAACCCTCCCATCACCGCCCCACCGTCTACGGCGGCGGAGGCTTATTTACCAATCGCCAATCCCTCAAACCGCATAAAGCCTCGCTTCTTCACCCCGCAAAACCCTTTGACCTCCACAAATGGGATCCTCACCATGAAACTCAAAACCATTCTCCGTCCCAAAATCCCATAACAAAACTGGACTCGGCATCCTCTTTCCACTTCCAACAACGCCTCTCCCCCATTGCTCGCTTTGTCCTCGACGCCTTTCGCAAGAACCAGAGCCGGTGGGGACCAGAGGTAGTGGCTGAGCTCCGAAAGCTCCGGAGGGTGACGCCGGACATTTTGGCGGAAGTGTTAAAAGTCGAAACGAATCCTCATTTGAGCACCAAGTTCTTTCACTGGGCAGGTAAGCAAAAAGGGTACAACCATAACTTTGCTTCATACAATGCCTTTGCTTATTGCTTGAATAAGAATAGCATGTTTCGTGCTGCGGATAATTTGCCTGAGTTAATGGAATCGCAAGGGAAGGCACCGAGTGAGAAACAGTTTGAGATTTTGATCAGAATGCATTGCGATGCAAATAGAGGACTTAGAGTTTATTATGTGTATGAAAAGATGAAGAAATTTGGTGTGAAACCACGTGTTTTTCTATACAATAGGATTATGGATGGGTTAATAAGAACAGGTCATTTAGATTTGGCATTGAAGGTTTATGATGATTTTAGGAGTGAGGGGTCGGTGGAAGAGAGTGTTACTTACATGGTTTTGATAAAAGGGTTGTGTAAGGCAGGGAGGATAAAGGAAATGATGGTCATTTTGAAGAGGATGAGGGAGAATCTGTGTAAACCTGATGTTTTTGCATATACGGCTATGGTTAGGGCTTTAGTCGGGGAAGGGAATTTGGATGGGTGTTTGAAGGTTTGGGAAGAGATGAAGAGAGATGGGGTGGAGCCTGATGTGATGGCGTATGTGACATTAGTAACTGGGTTGTGTAAAGGGGATAGGGTGGAGAAAGGGTGTGAATTGTTCAAAGAGATGAAGAGGAAGGGAATTTTGATCGATAGGGCAATTTACGGGGTGTTAGTGGAGGCTTTTGTGAAAGATGGAAAGGTTGGGTCAGCTTGTGATTTGCTGAAGGATTTGGTGGACTCGGGATACAGGGCAGATTTGGGAATTTATAATTCACTTATCGAAGGTCTGTGTAATGTGAAACGGGTTGATAAGGCTCAGAAGCTTTTTCAGGTTACAGTTCATGAGGGTCTTGAACCCAATTTTAAGACGGTGAGACCCATGTTGATGTTTTATGCTGAGATGAAACGAAATGGTGATTTTTATAAGCTGCTTTTGCAGATGGAGAAGTTGGGATTTCCTGTATTGGATGATATTTCCAGATTCTTCTCCTATGTGGTTGGGAAGGAGGAAAGAATTACAATGGCTTTGGAAGTGTTTGAAGAGTTAAAAGTGAAAGGTTACAATAGTGTTTCAATCTACAATATTCTTATGGAGGCACTCCTCAAGGTAGGGGAGGTTAAAAAGACTTTGTCACTCTTTTGTGAAATGATGAATTTGAACTTAGAACCTGATTCAACTACTTATAGCATTGTACTTGTATGTTTTGTTGAAGATGAAAATGTCAAAGAGGCTTGTTCAATTCACAATAAAATAATTGAAATGTCGTGCATCCCTTCTGTTGCTGCCTATTGTTCTCTAGCCAAAGGCCTTTGTAATATTGGAGAGATTGATGCAGCCATGATGCTAGTTCGTGACTGCTTAGCCAGTGTTCCAAGTGCACCCATGGAATTCAAGTATACTGTTGTAATTCTTCATGTGTGCAAATCTGGCGACGCAAGAAAGGTGATTGAGGTGCTAAATGAGATGATGCAGGAGGATTGTCCTCCCAATGAGGTTATATATTCTGCTATTATATACGGCATGTGTAAGCATGGGACAGTAGAAGAGGCAAGGAAGGTGTTTACGGATTTGAGGGAGCGGAAACTCATGTCAGAAGCCAAGACAATTGTGTATGAGGAAATATTAATTGACCACATGAAGAGGAAGACAGCAGACTTGGTGCTGTGTGGATTGAAGTTTTTTGGGCTAGAGTCGAAGTTGAGAGCAAAGGGTTCTACACTTCTCTCAAGTTGAGACATATATTGATTTTCCATTGGATGAATGAATCAGTTATATGAAAACCATTTTGGAGAGGTCATCTTATGATTCAGTCACGAGTCTGAATCCGTGATGCTGCATAATGGGGTATCCTCGAACATGATTCTCATGATCAAATACTAAAGATCCGCGCTTGTGCTCCTTGTATACCAAGTATGTAAGTTGGGTGTTGGTTCCTCAATGATCAAATTTGATGGCACTTGGCTGTATCTGCTGGGCTTTAGACGGTGTCCAATTTTACGAACCGCAATCTATGGTTGCTGCTTTGAGGAACTTCTGATTCTTACATTGGTGTTCAAGGACAATTTTGAAAGTTTTAAGATTACTGATGTCATTTTAGATTCGTCTCATTCAATATGCAAGGTTTAAAGTTAGGGCAGCACACGGTGAAAGTGATGATTGCCTGATCGGCTTGAGTATTGGCAGAGCCCTAAAGCTGTTGAAGGTGCTACATTCTCTATTGTTGGGCGGACTTGAAATTCCGACATGGAAGGGCGGACAGTCGGAGCATGTTCCAGGCCGGAACACCGAACACATGTACATCTTATCATGTATCATCAGATAAACTGTACAGTTATAAAAGCCAGAAAAGTACACCTTATTATTTTATTATTTATTTGGTCAAATAAAAGATGCAAGTTCTGCTATTGCTTTTTGTGTCTTGCATCTGATTATCATATTTTTTTAGTAGAACAAAAAAAAATGCCAAGAAAATTGGACCAGGGACAGTCAATTATAACTTGATTTAAGAAATGGTAATCAGTAAGTATGAAGTAACCACCAAACTTTGAAGGTTGGCATGACAATAACAATCACAATCATGATCTTATCAAGCAGGTAACAAGGTCATCTAGCTCCTCTAAAAGAACAAAGAAGTAAATAGTAGCACCATTATCGAGTTACATAATGGAAACAACTCAATTGAATTACTATCTAATCTATTGCTTTTAAGTTTTAAGCACTAAAGTAGGAAGCTGGATCAGAAGCTCACTGGAAATTACAGGGGAACTACGGCAGCTTTTGGTATGGACTGCCAAATTTGGTTTCAAAACTCCAGACCAAAATTGTACATACAGAGCCTACACCT
This sequence comes from Viola odorata, assembly GCA_963691705.1. Taxonomy (NCBI): domain Eukaryota; kingdom Viridiplantae; phylum Streptophyta; class Magnoliopsida; order Malpighiales; family Violaceae; genus Viola; species Viola odorata. Next base: position 66,100,303 of record OY829541.1, read on the forward strand.
CCCGTTTGGGACGGTTGCGAACGCGAGGGCGTGTGAGTGGAAGCACAGGCTGCGGCTGCACTTCCTCTTTTAAAGAAACATCGACGCCATCTACAGACTCGATGTCATCGTAATCCTCCTCCTCCTCCTCCCCATCTTCATCCTCTTCTGCTTCTCTGATTGCTTCACTAATCATTAGCTGCTCCAAAAAAGTACGAATCAAAAATTGGCAGTCTTAACTGTTAAATTAGCACACTCCAAGCATCTCAAATGCAGCACGGTGTAGCATTGTTTAACTATTCAAGAATCAAGACATAGCAACTCACATCAAATCTTTCACATGACAACCAATTCCAAAAACTAGAAGCAAGAATGCAAATAAAACCAGGCTTAGTCATACATTATCAAAACTTGCATTCTGGAAAGTTCATGAACATATTACACAGCTCAAACGCACAGGACCCATAACGAATAGAATAACTCGGACAAACATGTTCATATATATGATTTGTAAGAATGCAAAGTATTACATGAATGGCTAATACAAGTACATGCCACTCAATTCATACATAACCCACCAAATAAATCTTTTTCTACACAAATTTGAGAAATGGGTTACTTTGATTTGATCCATGTTCAACTCATAAAGCAATTACTCAACCAACTCAAATAGCAACAAATATTCTATAAAATTCTCCCTGTTTGAGAAGACAAGAACAAAAGATTCTAACTTTCTAACCAAATCAACAAATTTGATAAGATATAAAAAAGACAGAAAAAACAGATACTTGTGAGAAATACCTCCTCAAGCCAGTCTCTATCAAGCTTATCAGCAACTCTACTAGCAGTAAAGACCGTGGCAGCAACAAGGGATAGCGGTAAGGCGATAGCGAAGGCGACGCTAGTGGCGGTGGGCGCTGCACGTGTCATCACTGTCACATGCCTCGTTGTCCTGTCCCGGTGTTGGGTGAACAGAGCTGCCGGCGGCGACGGCGTGGATAGAACCTGTGGTGGCGTCGGAGTCGCACGTGTGAGCGTGAGAGTGAGTGAGTTGCGGATTAGGAAACTCAGACTCATACTACTAGCCATTGCTTCTTTTTCCTTTTTGGCAATGATCGAACCTTTTTCTTTTTAATTTGACATGTTTGGATAAAGGGGGAATTCCCGACCTCGGTGGACCGGACTAGAGGCGTCGCGGGGAAAGAGAGATATATTTTCCTTTTTTGTTTAACTTTTGTAACTAATAACAAACTCCTCCAATTTATTTAACAATTTAAAAACAATAAACAATATATTAGGATAATGAGAGAATCGTGTCTCTGAGTTCGAATTTCACAATTCTATCCTTATTAAAAAAACACGACATTAGTAGAAAAATTAATCTTTAACAAAAAAAAAAAAAAGAGTAGAAAAACTATCATAAGAATTAAGAACTGAATTGACCAGACTGGTTGTTGAGAATAATGTTTTATTTATACTGTTGTTTGTTTGTTTTCTGCTTTTTCAGTTGATCCATGTACTCATGAATGCAGTTAGAAGGCTCACTGGTCTTAGCCCAAAAAGATGCATTTCCTCTGTCCAATCCAAAATGATACTCCTTTTGTGTTGTTTCTGATTTGTGTACATGAGGATGAGAGGAGGACGAGTTTAGTACCTACATACACAGTTGAAGTTACAAGACACCAAACAAAAAGAAAAAGACCATAGGGTCTCCGAAATGTAGACAAGCGCTTGGGGTCAATGATCGGGAAGAACCCAGTGAATCGAACACCTTTACTATAAGATGAAGTCCGGTTGCTCTCTTTCCTCTCCTGATTCTTCCCTTGGGGCACTATCAGACTGAGCTGATCAACAATTCAAACAGGAACTAGAAGAAGCATTTATGTGAAAATATGAGTTATACTTCGTCAAGAAGGCCATCATTCAATCCGGGTGGAGACAAAGGAGGAACAGCTGCTACACCAATTACCGTAGTTTCTAACTCCAGGATTTTCCTAGCTGTTGCCTTATTTTCCTTGCTTCTACTTGTGTTTGGTGGTTTTACTGCTCTGGATGAGTTGCTACTATCTATAGACGCTAAAAACTTGTCCTTTGAAAGTGTTGATGGCGCAGATGAGATAATAGAGCTGAAGACACCTGACTCCCGTAGGCCCTGTATGATGGCCTGAGACATAAAAGCCAGCATAAATTATAACAAAAAAAAAACAAAGAACAATTAGCAACATCGAAAAGATAGATCACTTTGATTTACCATCGGTGTGTATATGCGTGTTAAGATGCCTTTCCTTAGGAGTTTCAAGTTTATGTCTTTGTCAGTCCATACAACATGCTCACGATACCTAAAACACATTCAAAGCACATGGACATTAGTGCTTTAAGCAAAATTCTTTAGAAAAAAAGAAAAAGCCTGAGACATCTCCACCGAAGACAATAACTTCCTTACCAGCTTAGCATTTGCTCCTCAGTGGAAGTTGAAGCAATTATGAATGCCTGCAATGCATGGTTTGTATCTATAAAATTAAAACTAAGAAAATGGAACCCGTCAAATCAATGAGATTGGGAACAAAGATTTATTATATGGTTAAACCTATTTTGAGTCATCCACTATAGTAATACACACAAGTACTGAAACAAACAACTGAGAATTCATTCATTCAGTTAGTCCTAAAACCACAAAAACCTAGCAAGTAAAAGTTATCTGGGACCTCTTCCCAAAGCATTATCACTACTGCAGGGTAAGTTATCTCTGGCCATCTTCGGATGGCTGTACCAATAGCATAAGCCAAACTACTAAAATTACACCCCACTACAACTGCAGTATGCAAATCATTCTTTTACAAGAAATCATTTTATACGACTATGAACAGAAGTGACATCCAGTATTGACTCCCTATATATCCCACTTGACCAGCCACACTGGCCTTGCAAGGCAAGAACATTGAAAAGAGAGGGGCTTTCTAGCCATCAATATAAAGAATGCGCAAGTAGCAGGTCACATCATCATCAACGCATCAATGCTTGGATCACCTTCAATAAAACTCATTTTAGGTGCATTTATGGCCTTACCAATGTCCTAGGACAAGGATCGATTGGATCATGCCAAAACCATGACATAGATCATGAACAAAAGTCAATCTTCTCTATAGCAAAAGTAAGCAACTGTTCTCTGTTGCAAATGAACAAAGCATCAAGTTTGAATCCTTGAATTCAAAATGCAGGCTTTGGATTTCATTATCCTATATGTACTACAATTAATAGGCCAGAGCAAAAATGGAACAGGAGGAAGGAGAAAAGAAGGAACTAAACTCACAGCTCTGTCAAACTCCAACATAAAGCATCTTTTGACATCTTCCTTTGTAGGTTTGCAGCCACAACGATCACGTCTAGAAGTCAAGTCTGAAAACTTGGCGTACGTGTAATGCAGAACAGCAGCCTCTTCCAACTTCACCTCACTATAAAAGTTTATGCCATACACAATGATTGTTAAAATTTAGAAAGCCGACATTCCTCTTTTACCATTACAATTATCATAAGAAATAATATGCCAGATTTTTTTTTAAAGAGCTTAGATTGAAGTAGCTAAAGTTGGAATAAAGGAACACAATGCTAACTGGTAAGACTCAAGATCTGCATATCACAGGGATATATGTGCACATATGCATGTCAGCGTGTTATACATATTTACATGGATGCTAGTGTTATCACTGCATGCTTGTTGCTTGGATGCATGCCATCAGATGACAACTAATTCCACTCAGGGACCAATAGTAGATGATAAAAATAACATACTTTGGGGTTTTCATATAATTGTGCCATCTGTGTGCTCCATTAGGACGCAGATGATCTTGAACTCGAGCGACTGATTTCCCATTTCCATAAGTTAAGAAGTAGTTTGGATTTCCACGAGTTGATTCCTTGTACATGCCAAAGTATGTATCCTTTGGGAGATGATCATAATTCTTCTTAAACATTGAGACCTATCACCATGAATGCATTAATAAAATTAGGACAAAGGCAATCCTTTGTCTATAAAGGGACTCGCAGAACAAACTCATTCTAAAAAGAAAAATGAAAGCTGCCACATTATTCATCCACAAATAGCTAAAAAGAACATTTTTTTTCTTCAAATTGTTCTGTAAACTTGAAAACTAAAATTACTAAACCAAACTTACAAAACAATCTAGTAAAAAGAAAAATGTAAAGGATGGATGGTAAAAGTGATTTACCTCACCAAAGGGATCAGTGATATCATCTCGTTCAACGCTGCTTTCCTGAGAGGATAAAAAAAACTCTTTAGATAAAAGACCAGAGCACAGAAATTTTAATGTGACTAATTTTGTCAACCATGTTTTCCAATTCCCTAACGTGCACTACCACTGAGAAAGCAAAATATAAATTCTTTCACTCACATAATTTGGAAAGATAACCATATCAACATTCCCAGGAACATCAAGCAATAGCTGCCTCAACGAGTATTCACTAGCACCAGCAGGGTATATCAGCTCATCAGTGTCTAAGTGAAGTATCCAGTCCATGCCAGCATCCTAAGCGTTTTGGTGCATGAGAGTATGTTCAGGAAGATATTGCTAATTATGAATTGAACAGCATTACTTTGTATGGGAAATAATGTTAGTACTGCATACCCTTGCCATGACAATTGCCATCTCCATATTGAGAGATTGCTTAACAAACAGCTCGTAATTGCACGGCTTGTAAAAGAAACTTGACAACCATGTCTCATTCCAAATTCGGCTGACAAAACAAAGGGATAAATTTCAGCAGAGCAGCAATACCAGAAAGTATAAATGGTGCAGAATTTTCTCCAAGCTTGGCTCAAGTACAGAAATAAATAAAATGGCCAAACTACCTGGAAAATCAACAAAACAAAGCAGAAACATATTCTACAATAGTGATAAGGAAAGGTGACAGTAGAGGAAACTAAGGAAATTAATTCATCTCTACCCACCGTGAACTCTAAAGCTGGCCTACACTCTTAAAACTGAATTCTGAAGCCAAAATTGGTAATAGGGAAAATGCTACGGGCTTAACTTCAAAATCATCAGCTATCATTCAACCATAGCTTTAAAGAAGATTAACTAACCTTTTAGCCTGTTGCTCCTCTAGCTCTTTTGTTCTATAAATCAGCTTTATCCCCTGAGCAAGCAAGAAAGTCCATTTACACTTATCTCTCAGTTGCAAATACTCCATAAAGGCCAAGTGGCGAATTCTTTAACATAAGCTTATAACAGGAACTATATCAGTAATCAGAAAAGGTTGCCTAACTCACAGGAATAGACTCAAGCACTTTAGCTACTTCAGGAGATGCCGCCTTTCCTTCCACAAAAAGGAAAAAGGTTGTCACCCCAATAACCTTATGATAAAACATCCATGGTAGGATCTGATTTAGATCAGCTGATGTACTTGTTGTAATGCATATCTGCAAATAAAGTGACGGTAGACAATGTCAGAGAAGATTTTTTCTGAACTTTTTCGAATCAAATAAGCAGATCCCTGGTAATAGGACGTACTAACTGACCAAGGAATTCAAATCAAGGCAAAATCAACAAAAACTGAATAAGCAAAGATCAGAGAAGCCAAAATTAATCAATACAGCCACAAAACCACAAGTCAACTTGAGTCGCACAAAAAACTCAAAATAAGAGATACCTAACAAAAGAATGCAACTTGAAATTACAAAACTCCTAAATTAATCAACCCCGTAACCCAAAATTCAGTTAATAAACAACTCACAAATTCCAAAACTGAGGAATACCTATCAATGCTGCTAGAATACAACAAGACAATCTAAAACTATTTTTTTTGAAAAAGCATACCTTGGGGTTGATTTTGGTTTCATAATCAAATTTCCAGTCATGAAAGTAAGGAAAAGAAGGGGACCCACTGCGAGCAAGAGTTGAGCAATCAGATGAGGAAGAAAGGTGGGATTTTGGAGAGAGGACGGAGGATTCCATGCCAGGGAAGATCTCATGAGAGTGGTGGAGAGAGCCTTGTGGGGCGCCGCGACTTGTGGAGTCGGAGAGGAGGAAGAAGCTGCTGTTGCCTTTCCATTGGAGAGTGAAAGCTAAGATGGCTAGAGAGAAAGGGAGGAGAGTGAGGAGGAGAATTAACTTTGAAGAAAATGAGTGAGAGGAGGAAGTGACGGCGGAGGAAGGGCGGAGTGGGGCGTGGAGGTGGTGGTTGGGCATGGTGGTTTGTGGCGGTTGTGATTGGTAAGAGACTTAGACTTAGTTGGTTGAGTTGGTTTATTTCAATGCTTTCAACACCGGCCGGGAATTGGCCGGCAAGAAAAGCGGGTGGAGGGCTGGTGGGGACAACGTATATTTTAAGTCTTTAAATAAAATTACTAGCTTGTTTTTTCACAAGTTGAGGGGATAATTTAATTTGAATTCGAATCTATATTGATATTTTTATTTATACGTATTATAATTTCACGTAGAACATGTTATAAATTGATAACACTTTATTGGATTATATGATAAATTTAGTACAGTAGTTTTCACAATGGATGATCCTTTTACGAGGAAAATTATGAGCACCGGAATAAAGTATAAATACATTTAAAGTTTAATTTTAATATTGTAACGATAATGAATAATTATAATATTAAAAAATAGGTGTGAATGCGAATGAATTAGCAAGAGAATAGAGAGAGTATGATCATAAACCAAAGAGGAGTTATCAACTGCATAATCCCAAAACGACACTGACATACTCTCTTCATTTATATAAAACGCATCCAAAAGAAAACCACAACCCTAAAACATCAAGCCCACAAATCGCTCTCCCCTTCCCTTCATGCTCCTCCTCACCGCCCGTCTTCCTTCCTTTAACAACAGAGAGAGTTCCATTATTAAATGCTCTCTCTCCTCCACCCAATCCAAGTTCGCTTCTTTTTCATGTCTTCAATCGACCCTTTTCTCTCTTTCTGCTCTTCTCCTCACTGGAACTGGTCTCAATTCTTAACTCCTTCTAAACCCTGCTTCGTTCCCTTCTCGCTTTGCTTCCAAAAACAAGATACCCATAGGTTTTATCACAGCAACACATCAAGTCTGAATTTTTATGCATCATGAGTGATCCAAAGGTGAGTTTCCATTTGTTCTGTTTGTGGCTTTTTTTATTGGAGGGTTTTAATGGTAGCTAGGTGGAGGTACATGGATTTTATTTTGTTATTATTATTTTTTGTCTTTGAACGGTGTAGCACTCTGAAGAGATGGACTTTTGCTTGTGGAATTGGATTGCTTGATTTTCCTTTAAATAGCTCTAGGCTAGGATTTTGAATGTGTTTATAACTTTATACATGATTGAGTGGAACATGCATTCCACTTTATATCTTAGGCTCTTTTATGTGATGCAGTTGGATTTGCCTCTGCAAATTTCCTTAACCATGCATGAAACCTCTAAGGTCCATTGCAATGCCAGGCACTGACTCACTTGATGTGTTATTGTAGACTTAAATTTATGTATATATATGCATGTTTGGTTCTGGTATAAGCTCCCTTCATTTTTAAAAAGTTAACACGAGTAGCTGTTATATGTCTTCTTAATAAGTTAGACAGGATGATCCTTGTGTGTGATTTATGATTTTTTTCCCTTTCATTGCAGCAGCTTTTGGTATTTGGGTCCTTTACTGAAGATGAAACTAAGTCATGGATGGAAAGTAAGACATCTAAAAATGCTGTAAAGCCTGTGGAGAAGAATGGATTTCAATTTGGATCCTTGAACTTAGGAAGTGGAATAACTTTTGGTAATTTTGGTAGTGAACCGAGAAAACAGTTGGGTTCTACCAATGGGAAAATAAGTGATCAACCTGCGAATTCGGTTAAGAAGGACACTGATGTAAACATCGTAAATAAAGCCAGTGGTTTTCCTGGGGTGGCAGCAAGCCCTAAAGAAAATGGGAACATTGAGAATTCCAAGTGCAAGTTTCCTCATAGCAATGGTGTGAAGGACTTTAAAGCAGGAAGTATTGATTTCACCCCTGTTTCTTTAAAGCAGAAGGATGATAGTCCCATAAGCCAATCACAAGGTTCAATTTTTTCTGTTCTTGAAAGTGAAATGAAGGATGGTGATGCAGATGGGCCTACTAATGGTTCATTGGTCTATGTGAAAAAAGAGGACATCAGGAAAGCCTCTACTGGGCCAGTTGCAGCAGCTATGAATTTGCTGCCTCGTGGATTAATTAATTCTGGGAATTTATGCTTCCTCAGTGCGACACTACAGGCTCTCTTGTCCTGTTCTCCTTTTGTGCAACTTTTACAGAACCTAAAAGATCGTGACATCCCTAAGGTTTGCTCTTTTCACCTATTTTTTCCATTTTACATATTTATAGTTTTAGCCAACCTGGCTATCATCAGAGCAAACAAGAGAAATGACCTAACATATACCTGTTTTATGATTACTGATACAAATTGTTCAACACCAAGTACTTACAAAAACTGTTTTATTGTTGGGCCATGATTTACTAGGTTGGCTTTCCAACTCTGAATGCATTTGCAGAGTTCATCTCTGAACTTGACATGCCCAGCAGTTCAAGCTTGAAGAAGGGCACAGCTGCTATTGAGACTGGCCCACCTTTTAGCCTTGCCATGTTTGAAGGTGTTCTTAAAATTTTTACTCCTGATGTGCCTAATAGCATATCTGGACGACCAAGGTTCGTGCATTTAGTGTGTGCTTTCCATCGTTTTTTGAACAGTGGTATTGTCATGTTATGTTTTATGTTTTAGGTCCATGTTAATTTACAAACCAAATCAAGCTTTTACTGTTCCATGCTATTGCCTGAAGCAATGATGATGGTCCCTAGTAAATGGTTTGTGTGAACATGCATGTAATAGTTTTGGCTGCTCTCTTGGTGATTAACCTAGTGAAATGATGGGATAAAAGCATGAAGTTGCATTGAGATGCTCACAAATATATACTGTTAAGGAACTTCATTTCTGATGATATTTTGATGAGCCCTTCGAGTTATAATTGGCCTTTTCTCTCCAGTATCATGATTTATTTATATTTGACCATCTTCTACTTTCTTTTTGGATATTCATGGCCTGTGAGACCTGGAGATAGTTAGGCACTGATATGAGTGAAAAAAAGAAGTGAGTTGATTTCTGAAAATTAGCTTCCTTTCAGGCAGGAAGATGCCCAAGAGTTTTTAAGTTTTGTCATGGATCAAATGCATGATGAATTACTCAAGCTTGAAGCGCAATCTACAGGCACAAATGGTGCCAAATATTCTCTTGTTTCTTCTACTGAAGATGATGATTGGGAAACAGTTGGCCCAAAGAATAAATCTGCTGTGACAAGGACACAGAGCTTCATCCCTTCAGAACTAAGTGGCATTTTTGGAGGACAGTTGAAAAGTGTGGTGACAGCAAAAGGTACCAACTTTTGTTATTGTGGGCTTAGTCATTTGCATTCCAGCTGAAACAGTTTGTCTATTTTATTTTGTTCCTTCAAAGTCAAGTTTCATGCTAGTCAATGAGATGTTTTGTATCTTTTAGGATTCCTTATGCGTTTTCCTTTTCCTTTTCTCCAGTGCCCTTTGCCTTGCAAATTTTTGTATTCCCGATTCGTCAAATTTATGTGTAGAAATCTCATAGTTCTAGCCCATCTGCATCATAGAAAGTTGCTATGGTTCTTGGAGAGATAGCTTGCAAACTTCTGAAATGGGAATGCTAAGCAAAGCCATAAATTATATTATGAGTTGATGGATGATGCTTAAGCCCAAAGCAAACTTCGTTAAACAATTATTTTTTTGCACATGTACTGAGATAGTTAATTTTAAAAGGAGGCCATACCATATGTGAAGCACTAATTTATACTATTTCCTTTTTTAACCAGCATGTCGTTTTTTGATTCGGGGTCAAACTGTTTCTGAAGACAACTAGGTTATTTTTCTAGATTTTTTCTTAACCATGTCCCATCTTTATTCATTTAACCAGATTAAAGATGGTTTAAAAAATAAGGGTAAACACTTTCACAATCAATAGTCCAACTATGTTTTTTAAAATAATTTCAAGGGACGGCACATGCACATCAAAATGGTCCTACTATTTATGCCACAACCAAAAACGCTTTTCTCTGTGCCATAGTATTTCATGTTTGACACCCTTGCTCTTTCTTCTTTTTTTTTTTTTTTTTGCTTCAAGTATTGTTATAATGATCCCTTTCAACTATTTACTGTGTGTGCGCGCAATTATGTTGCAGTTTCCTTTCTAATATATGTTTTATTCCTGTAATGCAGGAAACAAAGCTTCTGCTACTGTTCAACCTTTTCTGCTGCTCCACCTCGATATTCATCCTGAGGCTGTCCGTACTATAGAGGATGCACTTCGTTTGTTCTCTGCACAAGAAAATCTTGAAGGATATCGGGCATCAGCTACTGGGAAGGTACTTGTTCTTTTTCTCACTGTTGTTGTTTGAATGACAAAATGTTCAACCTATGTGAATGTCTGCTCTGCTAAAATGCTTGTGTGATATAGTTTACACTTTGTTTTCTGTGTGCAATGTTGCATCACTAGTCCTTGCATGGATGAGTCACAGATGCTGAGACCTTTTATTAATTTGTAAAAGTCACAGTGTGAAGCTTGGATTTAGATTGGCTATTGCAGTTCCTTTATTTCATACCCACTTTGTTTTCCGGCAGTTATCTATTCAAAATTATCTGTATGTTTGTGCGTGGCTTGTTTGGTGTGAAACATAAACAATTACAACATAACTAGGTTAATTGATTATGCCTTTCGGTGTACCTCTTATATACAGAGGATAATTGCATTTTTTGCGCTAGAAAGATAATCAACTGCTGTTAGTGCCTTACAGGCTGCTGTGGTGTCAGCAAGAAAGTCTGTGAAAATACAGACTCTTTCAAAGATAATGATATTGCACCTGATGCGATTTAGTTATGGAAGCCAAGGAAGTACCAAGTTGCACAAGCCTGTGCGCTTTCCGCTGGAGTTTATGGTGGGCCGGGATCTCCTTGTTTCTCCAACTAATGTGGTAATGTCTCTTACAGTGTTTTTCTACAGTTTAGATTGATTTGTGAGGTCTCCAACTTGAATGTTCTTGGCATATTTTGTGATAAGTGTCAAAATCGTTTTATGTTTATGTGCTGTCACAACATTATGAGCAGCAGCCACTTTTTATGACTAACTCTCAAGTGCCTTTCATGGTTTCTCCTTTTCCCTAAACAGAGCCGAAAGTATGAACTTGTTGCCACGATAACTCATCATGGAAGGGAACCATCTAAGGGCCACTATACTGCAGATGCACGCTACTCCAATGGCCAGTGGCTACATTATGATGATGCGTCCGTAACAGCTATTGGGACAGACAAGGTGTTGCATGAACAGGCATATGTCCTCTTCTACAAACAAGTGTAGAAAGTGACTGTAAAATGAGCAAGCTCTTACATTGGAATATTTAACGGTTATCTGATTTGTACCCAAAGAAAAGAAAAGAAAAAACGGATGTCTGATTAAATGATAATTACCGGCTAAAGTAAGCAAGGAGCCACTTCAGTGATGGTTGAGAAGTGTGGAGTGTTGTATGAAGGGAAACCTAGAGTTGGCAATAATTGCAGCATTTCTTTTGCAGCTCTAGTCTGAGAATGTATAAGTGATCTATAATTATCAACGAAAAGTATATTGGAGTTCTTGTCCTTTAATTTAAGGAACGCATTGTATCATGAAAATCCCTTATAAAAGGTTTAATAGGTAGCAAGCTTTGGTGATTTGTGTTTTGAAGTCAGATTGTTTGTTTACTTGACTGCACAGATTAGTATGGTATGGCAGGTGCTATAATTTCTTCATATTCATATCACCATTGAGTTACTTAAGCTTCAATAGTGCTTTTACGTAATTTCCATTTTCTTTATAATTTTAGTTTTACTATAATTTTCTTCAAAATCAAAGCCGATGTCCTCTCCGGTATGATTCCAGTCCCTCCTTAGGCCACGGATAGTTAATAGTTAGTGCGCTTTTCATGTTACTATTCTATTATATAATTATATTCATGAGTGGAATTTTACCCAATTTCCTGGTTATATTCTATGTTTACATCATTCCGAGTATAATGAAACTTTAAAAGGGTAATTTTGTTAATATGATCTTTTTTATTTTTTAGACTCGAAACGGAGAGCTAAATTAATAATGAATGCGTTATTGGACCACATCTATGTTACGATGTATTTTTTGAAGCAAGCATTTTACAACTTATAGTAATGGCAATACCATCCATTGTTCAATTAATTTCTTGGAATGTTTCTTTTGGAAAGGTACTACTCCGTAGACTAGTAGTTGCTTCAACTTTTTGGATGGTCCCTTTAAATTTACAAAAAATATATAAAATTCCCGTATGGGTTGGCCAGCAAGCACCCGCATCATTGCTTTGAAGTTTCGAACCTTGTTGCCTCAGATGCCTGCTTGGTTTCTTTCTGAAAAGGAAAATCTCCCCCAAATAGCAAAATAATGGTCCAATTTATGCTTTTCCCTCACGATACTCATTTTTCTAATGGCAAAAGCTAGCCTCCTTACTTCTACGTGAATAAATGTATCACCGTCTGAATAGTTTAAATGGTTCGGTTCTGGATCTCTTTTTAGAATATAATTTATATTGCTGTTTCGAATAAATTTTACCCGATTTAGTAAAAAATTGAAATTTTTTTCTGGTCACGATTTTTTAGATCCAACTGTCGGGTCGGTTCAATTTTTAAAACTATACTTGGGAAAGGGTTTGTTGCGGGATGAGCAAGTCTGATTTGGTATTTTTTATATTTCCTTTTTATTTTCTTATTTTGGGTCGACAAACCGACAATTGGCCATCACTCATAAAATCATAACTCATAAAAGGAAGCCTTTTTCATCATGAAAATATTGGATTTTTGATTGGTTTAAAAACAGAAATAAGAACATCTTAGTATTCTATTCGCTTCATGTGTTATGTCATGTCCATAAACACCACCACCATGTTCTGTTGTTTGTCCTAAAACGCACATGATTGACCTTAAATTACTCCTTAATTATTGAAATTAGATATTCTATTAAGTAACTAATAACAACAAAAGATTAGAAAAAATAATAATATTTATTCCATTGATTGATTCCTCACCAAACTAATTACAAATTGATCACAAAATTACCCAAAAAAGAAAGAGAATATTTCACACAAAACTTAAGAAATAAATACAAGATCAACAACAAACAAGAAGCCAAAATCTAACACGAAAAAAGAAAAAAAGAAAGAAAAACCGTGTATGGTATCAGATTTGCCTATCATTTTCACACTTTAAATCCTTAATCAGAAGCACTACACCACAAAAAAAAATAGGAATCAATGCTTCTCCTCCTGCTCAATCTTGACAAGAAAACAATTCAAAAACATAAACTGCTATTGGACTTTTCTTGTATACTCTTCTGTATTTGATCATCTGAATTTGAAGATTGCATCTTTTTGGGCACCCACCAAACCCTAACACTCTTGTCAAGGCCACCACTGTAGAGCAAGAACCCACCTCCAACATTATTAGGTGAAGCCTGCAAACATTTTACTGGACCTTCATGTCCATTGATAACTGCAATTTTACAAATCCTACCAAAACATTCTCTTCTCCATATCCCAATACTCTTATCAGCTGATCCACTGCACAAGAACTCACCAACCAAACACATACACAAGACAGCAATCTCATGTGCTTTAGTCTCACAAACCAAATCCCAACTCTCAAAATCATCACATCTTTTTCCTTCCCATCCCATCACATACCCATCTGATCCACCACCATAAACCCATTTTCCATCTTCTGATACAGCTACAGAATTCATCGACACATCTTTATGTCCATCCAAGATTCCCTTCAAACAATGCGTCGAGTTCTTGAATTCGTTCCCCCAAATCTTGACTTTCCCATCTGCTGATGCTGAAAAGACCATTCCCTTACATGCTACCAACCCGTTTATCGCATCATCATGCGCCTTAATCGACTCCAAACATTTCAAATCAGAAACCCTCCATACCTTGAGTGTTTTATCCCAAGATCCTGAATAAATCAACCCGTTCGAAACAGCTAAACAAGAAATACTATCAGAATGCTCAATCCATAACTTCTTATGATGCCTCCTAGTTTGGACATAATTGCTCTGCTTCATGAACTTCCCCAAATAATCTTTAGTGGTAGGAAGTGTGTCGACAAGCTTGAACACATTCTCCGAACTTCTCGACACCTTCCATACTCGAATCCTGCTGTCTTGATGAGCAGTAAAAACCTTATTTCCAACAGTAATTAATGCCTTAACTGAGCCATCTCCCTGACCAAACTTTGTAAACAATTTCAAATCAGGTTGTTGCCAAACTATAATATCTTTACCTTGTGAAGCACTGAGGATAAACTCTCCACATAAAGCCAAGCAAGAAACTGATCCGATGTGACCAGATAACACTGCTAATTGCCTATATGAGTAAGTCCCTGATAAGGATTTGGTTGCTGGATATGGAAAGTTTACATCTTTGAGCTCAAAATTGAAAAATCGTGGTGGGCTATCTTGGCTGGCCTCACTGCTGCTACAACTGCTGCTGCTGCTGGTAGTGCTCATTGGTGTCACAGCTGCAGATAGTAGTGGAGTTGTAGGAGCAATTATAGGATCCATTGGATGCATCAAATCTAAAAAGGATTAGGATTCTTGATTTTTGATAGAGAGAGAGAAGGGTTAGGGAGAGAAGTCTACAAAGGAGAAGAGAGGAGCGGAGAAGGGTCTAAAAGAAGTTCCAAAGTGAACACGGATTCCTTGCCCCTCTTGGTGGAAAAAAGACTTGTCAAGTTTGGTGTTGTCTTTAATTTGGTGAGTTATAATATTTAAATGGGAAAAATAAGGAGGGAGGTGTAACGGCTACTTTGAAAATTGAGAAAGTGAGAAAGGTGGCCGAGTAGGTTTATTACTAATTAATTTAAATGGACCATTTTTCTCAAGAAAAAATTTAAGGGGACCATCCTAATGCTCTGTGTTTTTTTTACTACTGGTAGCTTTAAATTAATGGAGGATTGAGCTGTTAGGGTTTTTTGTTTTGAGTTGAGCAATCATGAAATGACAAGTCATTCAATAATGTTCATATTGCTAGTCACAGAAATGGAACCATATATTAAAGGAGTCGGATCCTAATTTCATGTTAAACTTCATAGATCACATTTTCCCTGTTTTTCCTTTTATTACTAACATTAAAAAAGATTAAAGAAATATGCAGTTTTACGGGTCACTTAATATTCTTTTATATAAAAAAATAGATAAGAAAATTTAAACTCGAGAATCATTTTGTAGAAAATACAAACGAGCCATGTTTTTTTCATTAGCACACTTCCTGGAGACTTCATGTCAAAGCCTACAAAGTCTATTTGGTGAGAGAGCTTTGGTACCGTTTTAAAAAAACCTAATGCACTCAAAAGTTATATAACTAATCTTATTTAATGTTATCTTTGTTAAGTTAAATAAACATAATTGAACACTACTAATTAACTTCTATCATTAGCTCATAAACAACTAATTAATCTTAAAATTAGCTCACTGCTAACATCACATGAAGCAGCGGAAAGGTGCTTATAATCCATGTAACAAGGAGCCATAATAATTGACACCATCACCTAATTAAGATTATTATTATATTTACCATTGATTATGTTACTTCATAAAGTGATCGGCTATTAATTACGAGTTTGTATATAAAATTGAAACAGCATAACTCGACGAGACTACATTTTACAAGCCAAACAACAAAACTAATGATTCCATATTGAGTCAAAGTGTAGCGCGCGTACTGCTGACTGCTTCTGTTCGAAATATACAATCGTACGTACCAAGGAGATATTTCCACTACCAAAAGTAGCCAATCATATTACTTCGCACAACTGCTGGCCACACGGAGCAGGCCATAGAGGCTTACACGGTCTCCTGAGCCGATATTGCACGAGTATAATACTTAGATCGTACCGAGTCTACCCTGTCTACCCAGGGCATATATATGGACTGCACATATGCAAGGGACCGTAGCGCTTACAAGGGAGAAGAACCTCTGGCCTTTTGCTTGTTTGCATCCTGTGAAGGAGGAGTTAACGAAGGAGAAGAAACCGACTGAGTGGTAAGAAGAGGAAGCAAGTTGAGCTAGTGCTGGAACGGCACCACCTGCAGATTGTACAAGGAATGCTACTGTTAATAGCTTAAAAGCACCTGTGAACCCAGAAAAACATGACTTCATTGCAGCAAATAATAGCTTCCGCAATGACCATATGCTATAACACTATGGTTTTGATAAATATCCACCAAGGAACTAACTGACCAATGAATTCCTTCTTACACGTAACAATTAGACATAATAACATACAAGGGAATCGGGTATGCCTGCATGCGTATGTAAATCACATGGAAATGGAGCCAAGTATGTTCATGTGCTGGACAAATTTGAGAAGCCTTTAAGGAACATGTGAGGTAGACTTTTGGCTTCGGAGAAAGCTTTGAATGCAATCAACATGCAGCTCTCCAGCCATCCACATTTTATTGAGGGCAGTGAACCAAAAGTTCTCACCCTAAATCCCTCCACCCCACAGATTGAGCACCATCTCAAATGAGGGGAGTAGAATCTCTACATGTTGTAGGCTCACAACTGCAGAGGGCCTAGGAGCTATTGCATGTCTCATGTGCTCTTTCAGTGAGAGTTTATCATGACTTCTCATAGGGCTGGAGTGTAATGTTCTTGGATATTGCCGATGTTTGACAACAACTTATGGTATTGAATACTAGTAAAGATCAAGCAATTTATGGATAATAGTACCAACCTGCCAACCCAGCGCAAGCTGAAGAGAAAACAATTACAGGGGGGGCCTGCATATGCACAATTTTTTTTTGTAAATAAATACTTTCCACAAAAACAAATATTGCTAGATTGTATTTACTAAAAATTATTGCACACATTTGGTGAAGTAATGGAAGGTTATTAGCACTCGAAACCACATGAGGTCAGAACTCTGAAGTAAATACAAACAATATGGTACAGGTGTGAAACACTTCTGCGAAACCATTTTGCAGGCAAAGACGCTAGGCATGCACAGATTGCCACAAATCTAGAGTCCCCTAGCTTTCATTCAACTTAGTCTATGCATATTCAGACACACAAGCGTACATTAATAAACATCTCCTGTACCACACCCTGGCTCAAGCCAGCCATAGCTCATGCTTAGCATAAACTGATGTCAAGGACCAGAAGGAAATACCAAGGCTTGACCAGCCCAAAAGAATAAGCAAGCATAAGTTCTAGAGGTCCAGAGTGTGGGCTGTGGGCAAACAGTATGGTACAGAAGAAACAAACATGCGCCCCTAGCACACTGCAAGCGCATGCAGCTCAAAACAATCAATCAATGATTACTGTTTAACAGACTATAATACCAAAGGTTCATCATAACTATAAAAAAAAACTATATCAACTTCCAGACATGCTATGACTACTTGTCACCAAAAAGGTTGTGCTCCTACTGCTGAGCCAACCTGGTGAAGCCACATTTATTATAAAATCTAACGTCAAAGAACAAAAGTTGCAAAACAACATGACAACAGGGGATGGCGAGAACTTGAAAACAGAAAGTAGCAACAGGAAACTTACACCAATGAAGAAATGTAGCCACATAGGTCCTTTTACCCACCTCTGAACTTTTGGCATCACTGCATTAACAAAATATGCATAACGAAAGTAAGAAAAAAACTGCAGCAGTCCTTTGAAACTCATGGTTCATGAATCCTAGTCCTAGCAATATTTCTACTCCAGTTAGGAAACAGAAAATTCTTTTTTCTTTTCTTTTCTCCTGTTCTCTTCTATCGTTCCTTTTCAACATGATTTTGCTCCAATGTAGTTTCACAATTTATATTAGTAAAAGTGAAAAAAATCTAACCAAACAAAGGATTTAGAGAATTATCAACCAGCACGAATTAACTAAGCTAAAATGTGAAAGAGTAAAAAGAGCAGAAACCAATTACCATGGTTGAATCCATAGAATGCACTCGTTGTACCCCCGACAGCAGACCCAATCTAGACCACAAACAACAAATGGAAACCATAAGAGCCGAAGCCCAAAACTCCATAAAACAATTCTATATATTCCACTAATCTAAATACAGCTAGCCATATCACACAAATTCTATTAGACCAAGTGTATCCCTAGAAGCAAACAGCTGTCCAGTTAATAAACATCAATCTAAACCAAACCCAATTACACATATCAGCTAAATAATTTTACGCTTTTTTTTTCATGGACATAGCTCATCGATTCAGAAAACATAACTTAAAGCAAAAGGAACCAACTTTCCAATATGTAAACCATTCTAAACAACTCAATTGCAACTAGGAGCTAATGGCCAACTTCACTATCAAAACCCAGCTGCTGCTGCTGCTACCTAAACTCCAACCTTTTCATGAATAAAGTCTTTGCGTTTATTTAAAAATACACAAAAATATCACAGTACCATGGAAAAACTGTCTCTTATTAGGGGTGCAACCGTCCAATGACTAGTTTCCTGCGAGAAAAAGTTCAAAAAGAAGAAAAGGGTTCATTAATTAGTAAAAATTTAATCTAATTACAACTGGTTTTTCAAGTAGAAGCTAAGAATTTGAATACCATATCCTTGAAAAGAGGGCCAGCACAATGGTAGCATCGCGTTTTATTCTCTGGATTCGGTTTAGAATCTGCCATTGTTGTTTGCTTTACAAAATACACCTTTAACGACTGAAGATTCTGTAAATTTTGAAAGGTTTGATTTTTAAGATGTCACCAGGAAACACGAGAAGAAACCAGAAATGATAATCAGCTGCTAACCACGGGAGCGAACAAACCAGGCAGCCCTGATGAATTTTCGATCCGACTTCTGTCCTCAGTAAACGGGTAAACCGCAGTTATAAGCTATCACCTTAAAACGACAAGTCTCTCGATTTTACATCGTACTGACAGTACTACTATATGTGGCGTGTCGTTGCTCTGAGGGAAGAAAGAAGTGTGTATTTTATAGATTGGGCTTTTTTATATGGGCCCAAATCCGATTTCATGCTACTAAATGGGCCTGCAGCTGCCACCAAGTTGTTTAAAGTTGGCGGGAGATTGTATTTTGCGAACCATTGGGCGTTCACGTTGGAAAATTCTTTCTTTTTTCTAAAATTTTGAGATATATTGGTAAAATTGTAATAAAACTAAACCTAAGATTATTTTTGTCAAAAAGAAAATTAATTAAACTGGAAAAGCGTATTTTTCAATTTAGAAAATAACTTTTTGTTGTTTTTTTATATTAAGTTCTAGAGTCAATTCCGACATATTTATACTCTTGGGGAAAATTCTTACTATAAAATGAAGAGATATTGAAGAAGAAAAAGAGTGAAATGATCATTTTCTCATTTATATGAAAAAAAAATTAAAATTTCACTCAAAAAATTGATAATTAAACTTTAAAATTTTAGAGTCCATTTCTACAAATTTATACCTTTAGGAAAAAAATTAATTAATTAATAATTAATAAATAAATAAATATAAAAAGAGAAGAGGGAGAAGATGAGTCAGAGTCGGTTATAAATCCCCACCAACTCCGAAACAGAAACTGATCTTCATCAACAAACCACCAAAACCCAATACAAACAAACAAACAAATCTTTCTCATGTTTTTCAATTTATAAGAAAAAAAGAGAGAGGAGAAGAACAACAGAAAGAAACGCCCAAGCATATCATCAGCAAGAAATCCGTTATGTCAACGTGCGGTTTCACGGTTCACACCAACAGCCCCCTCCTCCTCCCTTCAAAACCGTTACTACAATTACCACAACTCAATACATAAATCAAAACCCAATTCCACCATTAATCTCTTCCTCCTCCACCTCTCAATCACTAGTAATTCTCTTATGGGTTCTTTCAACGGCAGCGGCGGCGGCAATGGCGATAGAATCAAAGGGTCATGGAGCCCACAAGAGGATGCTAATCTCATTAAGCTTGTTCAGCAGCACGGATCCAGAAACTGGTCCATGATCAGCACCGGAATCCCTGGCCGGTCCGGCAAATCCTGTCGTCTCCGTTGGTGTAATCAGCTCTCCCCGGAGGTGCAGCACCGCCCGTTTACTCCCTCTGAGGATGCTATTATCGTTCAGGCGCATTCCGTCCACGGCAACAAGTGGGCAACAATCGCCCGCCTTTTGCCTGGCAGAACGGACAATGCGATTAAGAATCACTGGAATTCCACTCTGCGGCGGAAACGCTTGGGGAACGACATGTCGTCCGCGTCGTCCGAGTCCAATTCAGCTCTGAAACGACCCAGTATGGATGGGTCCGCCGAATCGGAGTCTGACTTGGTCGTTGCAGCCAAGAGGCAGTGCTTGGATGTTGATGGGTCTCCAGAACAGAACAGTTGCGCCGGTGGTGGTGGCGGTGATGATGGGGAGATAAATGTAGGGCCTGCGACTTCCCTGACGCTGTGGCCGCCGGGAGATGGGTTTGTGGCTACGGTGGCGGCCGCGACAAATGCGGAGAAAGTGGGGATGGAGAGTACTGGTGGGAAGGAAGATGAGGAAGGACATGTTAATAAGGATAGAGGAGTTTGTTATAAGGTGGAATCAATGGAGGAGAGTTGTTTGTTGAGTATAATGCAGAGGATGATAGCAGAGGAAGTCAGGAGTTATATTGATATACTGAATAATCAAGAAAATGGGTTTAATGTTCTTCAAATTAGGGGACCTAAAGACGGTTGAATTTTTTCATTTTTCTTCCCT
Source organism: Viola odorata (assembly GCA_963691705.1). Lineage (NCBI taxonomy): Eukaryota > Viridiplantae > Streptophyta > Magnoliopsida > Malpighiales > Violaceae > Viola > Viola odorata. The sequence continues at coordinate 66,121,066 of OY829541.1, forward strand.
CCCTCGTCATAAAATTTATGCTTTTTTTACTTTCGTTTTTTGAATCCGGTTATCAAGTTGAAGAAGAAGATGAACTTAGCAGAAAGTATTCATGAGTTTAATTAGTGGGAGCCAATCTTTAATCATTCTCCTCTGATCTCACTCAGTATTTCTGCATTTGCATTCCTGTTTCTACTTGAGGAAATGTGTTGTCTACCTTTACTCAGTCTCGAGCTTTGAAAATGGAACCTCTTTCAGATCTGGCAATACTCAAAACAATATTGTGAAAAACAGTGAGGATGCCAAAGAACACCTATAGGACTGTCCATGATTTCCTCTACAAGAGGTTACCAGTAAACTGTTGAGACATTCACTTCTGCAGTATATATCACTCTCATGCATGACATGTATAAGAAATTACAATATTTCAAGCTGTCCTTGATATCCAAGGACAATAAGATTGGAGAAGTTCTGGTTTGGCCAATAACAGAAGGTTTTTCATGTACAACACAATAGGTTTAGAGACGAGACGAGAAGAGAATGCGAAACATTTGTCGGTTATTGCAACTCATAAACATAGCACTTTGATTCTTCCAACTACAAATTCAGTTCAGTTCTGCAGACGATCATGACAATGAACAACAAAAGACACAACTTGTGTGTACAAGTAGCAACTAGAAGCAAGCCTACTCTAACTCTGATGACTTTATGTAAGCCTACTCTATTTGCATCAGTGATGCTGCTGCATAAAATGCTAGCACGAGCGTGTACAATAGCATCTCTTTCAGCGAGGCTGGTGAATGCGTCTTGTGGAGGAGCATTTTGCTTTGGCAAAATGGGGAGGCTTCACTTGATACTTGGCAGGAGCTAAGGAAGACTTTGGACTCCATTCTCTTGGGGACTTTATCACAGTCAGGTCTTTGACAAGCACATCTTTAACATTCATTTCAAGTCCTGTTTTCATAATACATCAAATGTTAGTAAATGACTGAACTCCTCATCTATACCTCTCTCTGCACATCAATTGCTAACAATGAGAAAAAAGAAGAATATATTCCATTTGAACTATCTAAAAAATTGCAATATTCATCGGGAGCCAAACATCCCCACCCAACCACAAAAGATCCACAGCAGATCAGATGTATTAGTGCAATGCTGTAAAGTAGTGCCGATTAACCTTTGTTTTGCTCAACTGTAGCAAGATAGCATGGCCCGATTTGCGACTAAAATTCATATCCTATTTACTGAAAAAAACAATCATATCTTCTTCAACTTCAAAATTATTTATACTAACATATTCCAAAACATCAAGGACCAACATAAATCTTATCTAAATACAGGCAGATCACAAGTATACACTTTCTGTACCAGTTAGCGCCGGCCTTTCCCTCTTTGCAGCAGGATCAACGGATTCATCTTTCTGTTCAGCTTCAGCCAGCATGACAAGCTCCTCAAACCAAGCTTCCACATTAGAGGTCTCGTCATCCACACCAGTATCAAACTCATCCGGCAGCATATCCACAACATCAACATCATCACAGCTGCCACCAAAAGTCCCCTCCGGATGCTGACTCAGCCAAAAGTCACGGAACCATGTTGAACTGGTCACAAGTTGCCACCATTCAGGCGAGAAATCCTCCACCTGCCGGTAGGCCGTGGGAATGAACATTGGTGCATTTGGGTTCAAAGTAGATCTATGTCCAGAAACCAAAGCCATTACAACAATCGCCTCTTTCCCAAAGCAGAATCTAGCTTATCTGGAAAACAAATCAACCCAGAACAAGACAGTAAGTTTTGGACAGGGAACACAATAAAGCAAACTTTATGAATGCAAGCAGACCAGATCCATCATTGACTAAAATATGATTGCTAAACTAACGAATGATCGAACCAATCAGCAGTAAGTGCCAAGTGAGACTGGAAAATTTTCAAGAACAAGAGACCAACCAACCTTAAAAGATCAAATATGATCACCACTTACAGAAAACAATACACAACTAGCCAGACATAATTTACCTTTTCAAAAGCAAAACCAAAATCAGAAAACTTTGGCATACAAATGAAACCAAAACACCACAGAATCAAACTGGACAAGCAAAATACAACAGACGAGAAAGAACAACTAATTTCCGTTACCCTAATCAAACGAGTAAAAAAACTTCAAACTTTGATGAACAAATACGACAAAATAACAGACGCGGATCATATAAATCTTTTACCTTTTCGTGTTGTGTAGAAGATCCCAGGCTGTCTAGTCTGATCAGGTTTAAAGAAGAAGTGGAAGTAGAAGATAAAATGGCCCTTTAATAGTGCAGGAAGAAATGATTGCGGAGTGGATAAGACTGGTTGATTTGGAATCCGCACCGGAGGTCGGGGAACGAATTGCGAATTTGCGATAAGATTGGTTGGTTTGGATAACCGAGCCTGAGGTAAGGTAGCACACTGCGTGTTTTTTCCTACTAAACTGCAGGAGCCGGCTTGTCTGGGGGTGGGATGGACACTTGGCGCCTTGGATAATGGAGCCGTGACTAGATTTTAGATAGAGATGGGCTCCGTTCCATAACGAGGATATTTTTTTCCTTTTCTTTTTAATTATTTTGCCGTTACATATATTTTTAGGTCATTTTCAACTTTCAATTGAATAAAAAACAGTCCATACTCATTGAATATCGGATAATTTTGAGAAAACAATAAATTGAATTCGAAATAGTCGACGCAGTGTATATTTTATCGAATATTGAATGATTTTTTTAGAAGAAAAAATGGAAAAAGAAAAAAAAATGTAAGAAATTATGACTATAAAAAATTTGATTTCGTTGGAGTGGATTAAACTTATCTAATTTACTGATAACAAATTACCTAACAAAAATTCTAAATTGTTATGAAAACTCAACAATAAAGTTATTGTGCAAATTACATAAATAATTTAACTATAATTTCCACACAAAAGCAACACTAAAAATTAATAATAATAAAGTAATCAAAATATAATTATCTACCATTGAAATAACTCTAGTATTTTATTGAATATTTCTTTTAAAAAAATTCTAATCAAAATATCAAATTTACAAGACAAGTAAATAAGAATATTTTTAATTTAGACCATCCAGTAATCTGATTACCATATTGAGTACCAATGATTTCGGACTCGAGTTGGGTGTGATCTCGAAAGGGGCGGTAAAATTCTTTCTCAAGTTTTAATGCAGCTGCATACATAAAGCTCGAACCTGAAATTTCTACTTAAGTCAAAATAACTCTCATACTAATTGATTTACGTGCTTATAAGTAGGGAAAAGGCACCCGGGGGTCCCCACGGTTATTATTTTTATTTTAGTTGGTCCCCAAAACGGTTTTTGGTTCCCACGGGTCCCTGGCGTTAAGGCCGTTAGTCACCACAGGTCCCCGCCGTCAAATTCGTCCCTAACGGACACTAACGGCCGTTAACTCCGAATTTTTTAATATTTTCTCTGAAAAAGCAACTGACAGGGGGCATGTGTCAGATTTTCCAGATTTATTATTTTCCCATTTTCTTAATATCTACAAATATTAATTTTATTAATTAGTTAATTTATTTTTAAAAAATAAATAAATAAAACCAAGTTAAAAAAATAAAAAAAATATATTATTAAAATTCCAAATTCTTTTTCTTAATCCCACATGATTTCTTTTTCTTTTCCTAAAATCACTAAGCCACTGAACCTACCCACCTGTACTATTACAACCTGCGGCACAGTGGGTTGCAAATTACAATTGCAAACCCAATTAAAACCCAAAGCGCCTCCAACCTTTTTCTATTCCTTTTCCGATTTTTTTTTCTTTTCTTTTCTAGTCAAAGCAGCGAGGTTATGGTCGGACTGTGGTGGAGGGGGAGGTTGTTTGCCCAGATCTGGGTAATATGGTCCAGATCTGGGTGCAGCCAAGGTCGAGAGGGAGGTTTGGGTGCATTGGTGCGGCCGTTGCAGTAGGCAGAAAATTGGAGGAGGCGACGATTGTGGTGGTCCAGATCTGCTTCTTCTTCTTCTTCTTCTTCAGTTTCAATTACAGAATCAGTGTTGATGAAATGGGATTTTGCAAGGAGGATTCGACAACTGGGTCTTGATGAAATGCTCGGCTTCTTCAAATTTGGTTGTTTATTGTTTAATTTTGGTTGTCTATTGGAAAAGGGGCCGCGAGAAGGAGATGGTTTTTGGAAGGGGGGTAGGGTTGTTGAGTATTTTGGTTTTGGAAAAATGGATATTATACTGCAATTTTAGAGGATGTTGAGAAAAAGATGGACAGAAGGGAGAGAGACGTAGAAGATGAAGTGAAAAAATAAAAAAGAGAAATTGGAAACATTAATTATTGTTGAAACCCTAATTAATTATAATTGATTAGTGATTTTAGGAAAAGAAAAAGAAATCAAGTGGGATTAAGAAAAAGATTTTAGAATTTTAATAATATATTCTTTTCATTTTTTTTATTTAGTTTTATTAAATTTTTTTAAAAATAAATTAACTAATTAATTATTATTAGTAAAGTAAAGAGAAAAAGAAAGAAAAGAAAAGAGAAGCATCTCGTTTGACAAGGAAAGAAAAATAAAGAAAAAAATGGTTTGGGCTTCGGCCAAGAAAAATGAAAAGAAAAGAGAATAAATTTTCACAAAAGAAAATCTGACGTGTGGCCCCAATCAACAGTTAATTTTTGAAATAAATAATAAAAATTTCGGAGTTAACGGCCGTTAGTGTCCGTTAGGGTCGAATTTGACGACGGGACATGTGGTGACTAACGGCCTTAACGCCAGGGACCCGTGAGAACCAAAAACCGTTTTGGGGACCAACTAAAATGAAAATAATAACCGTGGGGACCCCCGGGTGCTTTTTCCCCTTATAAGTAAGGGATGTTTTTACTATTAAAGTAAAATAACTCCTGGTTAAAAAGTTAAACTAAATTTATCTTTAATTTTTTTTATACTTTATGAAAATATTAAATTTTATTTACTAATTTATTAAAATCACGTTTCAATCATTTTTGACCCCGGATAAACCTATAATTCTCGACTATTTTTATCTGATCGAGCCGAATTTTACAACCTTACTTTGATAGCTATTTAGTATCACTCATCGTAAAGAAAAAATTAAAATAAAAAATAAATACTACCTACATTCATACACGTAGAAAATAATATAGTGGTAATTATTGGCCCGCTAATTTTTTAATTTTTATGTTTAAGATCACTATTTCATGTTATAAATAGATCTTATTTTCTAGTACAAAATAAAATTAATATATTAAAAAATATAACACAAAATACTACTTTGATTAAAGAAAGTTGCTTTTTTAATATATTCAGCTTATAAAAAAAAAAACGAATTAGAAACGAATATTGGCTTCGTATTTCTTATATAAAAAAGAATATAGTGGTCATTTTATTTAGAACCATTCCCTGCATTTTTTATTCAATTTATTTCCTACCATTTTTCATTAAAACATCCAAACGAGTACTTTCCTTTACTTTCCATTCCCTTCCTTTATGTATTAGTATTCCTTTTCCTTTCCTAAGTTTCCTTTCCTTTCCTTTATCTATCCGTGTAAAAGGAATCATCAAGGTTGACGGTTCAATTTTTTTCACAAAAAGAAAACCGGCCCAATTTAGTCCCACCACATTTCTTCATCGTGCAATTTGAAATCCCCACGTTAGGAAACCTGGCGCTATTTCCTTGCCCTTCTTCCCCTCTTTCTTCTTCTGATTCTACTAAATCAAAACCCTAACCTCCCCCATCAAAGCTCCCAATTCCAAACAAAACCCTAGTTAGACAAGTCGAGAAAATCCCCTTAGATGGAGAAGCGTGTAAGGGTCTTATGCCCTGAAAATGAAGAGATGGTGACCTACTTGTTACAGAAGAGGAAAGAATTAGCTGAGAAGCCCAAAGGGTTATCAGAGAACATTGACATGACTCTTTCTAAGGCTTATAACAGTATCTGCAGTGTTAAGACTCCTATCAAGACCCTCAAAGAGTTATCTCAACTAAAGCATGTTCCTTTTTGGGTATATCATATTTTCTTTTGAAGTTCTATAAATGTATTAACATTTTATGGGAATGTAGGACTTTTAGAATTATGGGTTCTGCTTGTTTTGGTGGGTACTGGACATCTATTGAAAAAAATTGTGTAAATGTATCTTATAAGCATGTCTGTGCTCCAAAGTATGGAAATTTACTTCTGGAGAATTTTCACCATCATTGTTTTTGCCAAAATGGGAATGGTTTTTCTTTCTTCCAGGAAGTCTGGTCCTGATTATGTGGTAAAGGTTTGGTTCTCGGGATATTGAAAAGGAATTTTGGAAATATATGGATGGCAGGGTTTTCTCTTAGTATTTAAATCTATATAACATTCTTTTTCCTTTCTTCAATTCTTGGTCAAATGACTTGTAACTTGTGTTTTGTATCGATAATAGAGAATGTTATGCCTAGTTACTTCTTGGGTTTTCACTTTTTTGTATTATGTTGCAGGGGTGTGGGTAAATGGATTTTGAAGCTAATGCAAGGTTATTTTGATAGTGGTTCAGGAGGTTCTGAACCGGAAGAGTTGCCCAAAAAAGGTAGACAGAATCACATTTGACATTGTTTTGACTATTAGTTCACATGGTTAGGTTGATTTTCTTAATTACTTGCCGATCTAGTTATGCAGGTAACAGGGCTAGAGGGACAAAGCGTTATATGCCGCAAAGGAATTCTGTGGCATATGCGTTGCTGATCACCCTATACAGGTAACTAGTTGTTTCTTTGTTGAACATTTTCCCACAATATTTATGGCCTTTGAGTTGAGTCTACTTTTGGTGTCAGGGGGGCTGCTGATGGTCGTGATTTTATGCGTAAACAGAAGCTTATTGATGCTGCTGACGCAAGTGGGCTTTCTCGTGCTCCCGTCGGGTATGATGCTTATATCATTATGAGTTTTTTTTTTAAAAAAAATTTATTTCAGACATCGATTGTTAACTTTCAATACTTTGATTGTATTCCTCAGGCAAGAAAATGGACGAGCAAAATCTGCACATTTTGGAAGTGCTCGAAGGGACTGGTACACTGGATGGAGCTGCATGAAAACCTTGATAAACAAAGGATTAGTTGTCAAATCAAGTTGCCCTGCTAAGTATGCTCTCATTTGAACACCTCTTATCTTAGTCATTCCTTTTGTGCTCCATAGTTAAGTTAATTTTAAAGTTCATGTAATTCTCAAGTTGTTCAAAATCTTGGTTGCTAATATGGTTCAATTATTAATGATGGAGCTCTTCAATCCTTGATTGATTGTGTGCGCATGAATGGTGTTTTAGGTATATGCTGACTGATGAAGGGCGGGAGGCAGCACGTGATAGTCTCATGAGATCTCATATGGAGGATCCCATGGACATTTTGTCTAACAAAGAAGGGCCTTCTAATAGAGACACGCATAATGCTTCAGATCCTGGGTCTCCTCTCCCTGATTCAGCTAATGAAGTAATGTTTTCCTCTATTGATCTAAGTAGGCAGAGTAAACCAATGGATGTTCCTCTGGAGAGTCTTGAGAGGGTATGGTTTCTCGTTGTTTTTAATACTGTGTTATAGGATGCATCTTAGTGCAGTATCTCTTAACCTCTCCACCCTACCCCTCTTTCGTTTGTGTTTAGGAATGTATGTGTGGTCTTTTGATCTGAAGCTTCATGTTTTGCACCTGTCCATTGCCAATTACTATATAACGTTCCTCTCTTATCATGAGTCATTAGACTCAGACCTGACAGAATATTCATATTTATCCTTTTCCTTTTTGTTATGTAATTTCTTTCCTGCATTTTTTATGATTTTTGTTGGATAAGTTGTTTCTGATTTAGATTTTCAAATTGATAGGTTATGTGCTTGGGATATTCTAAGGAACAAGTCCTTCATGCTTTCAGCGAAGTCTCAGAGAGTTCCCCAAACAAGGAGATTTCAGCACTCTGGCCTGCAGTCGTGTGTCATCTCCGTGAAGAGCAAGTTTACGGCCTACATTCAGAGCCTCAAACTTTAAAGAGGGGTTGTTGGGCGTCATCAACTAATTCCAGATTTACAGATGCCAATAGTATTAATCTTTTTTTTCTATCTTGTTGTTATAAACGATGGTTTTTTTAAAATTATTATTTCTTATTAGAGTCTTTCTATATGCAGGTCAAATAAATGCTGTTGCTAATCAGAGAATTCAGATGAATTTGCCTAATTCCCGTTCTGCCTCCTCCTCATCTGGCTCATTTACCTTGAGAGGCTGCTCATCATCTGTATGTTTTTTGCTCAGATAAAATATTTTCTGTATTCTTGCTGAATGCATTTCAGTATCTTGAAAGACATTCTGTTTTTCATTTACTTTTCTATAAATACAGATAAATAATATCTTGAAATTTTTGCTTCTTCTCTCGTAGGATCATCTTTTGAAGAAGTCTAGTTTGGATGGCCTGGAAGCAAAAATGAATTGTTCAAGTGTGCCACCTCTGAGCTCGGGGGAGAGATTTGAAGATGTGTATGAAGTGATTCTGATATTGGATGACAGAGAACAATTTGCTATTCAGTGGTCAGTAGCTTGTATCAGACGGTTCATTGGCTTTCCTGGTGACATCTTGCTGCTTGATTGTAATTTAGCGTGCTTCCGTCTATCCTTTGTTAAATCTGGATGGTTATCATGGGCCTTGAGCGATCGCAGCAGTCTTAGGTTTTATTATTGAACCAATATGTTTGTTGAGCTGTTATTTTTTTTAAAATCTTAGTAAAGAAATTGATAACCATTTGTCTTGTAATAAAGACATGTTTTTCCCGGTAGTTCTACAGTTGCCATGATGCAAAATGGCTACTGCATCTGGAAGAATAAACCATTTTTTAAAAACCTTTAACGTATATTCTAACAAAGGGGATTAAAAGCTGCGAGTAATGTTACAAATTTAATTTGGCATCATTCATTTATAAGGGCCTTTCCCTTTCACATGCAGGATCTACTGACCAGTTTCTCTTGTTGTGCCTCTTAATGATGTTTATGGTCCAGCCTCACCTTACATACGCTTGTTGTGACTCTTTGTGGCTTTCAGTTCAAAAGGTCGGAAGCTTATTGAGAGCATTTGCAAGGAACATAAAGTCAAAATACAGGTGTGCTGTTGAATTTCTTATGTATACCTTGTTTCTGATACTACCATGGTGAGATTTTATTTTGAAAGTTCATTTGCGAGAGCTTTGAAATTGTTAGATACAAAAAAGAGTCCAAACTAATGTTCTTAATTGTATTTTACTGCTAGAGTATAATTTATAGATTTATTTTTCATAATCTAAGTATCACTTGTATTAGTTTTATTAGGATGTCTGGAACAGGCTGTGTTTTAGTGTTAGCTACTTACTGTACTAGGATTTGCTAGAAGTTACCCAAGCGTGTAGTTGCTGTCAATTGATAGATTCAAACTTTGCAGAATTGGCTGTTGTGCTTGTGATTTTGTGATGCTAACAAACCTTAGTTCGGATTCTTGAGATCCCTAGGTCTGATGCTTCAGGTGATCGCTTTCAGTTATCTTATTTTCCTTCGATTCTCTTTTGCTGCAGTAGCCAGAGGCCAGATCACTGTTGACAGGCCATAAACAGTTATCAAAGCAGCCTCTAAACTATTAGATTAAACCCTGGAACTAACCTAACCTCTTTTACATCAAACCAAACTTAAATCAGCCAAACACATCAAAATCCCTCTTGAATTAGACCTTATCCAGGATAGGTACGTGGTTGTCTTGCATCACTGTTCTTCGTCAAGACTGGAAGGTATTGGGAGACGTTTGAAGGATAGGCATACAGTTCTGTTGCTTTATGACTAACTCTATCACGAAATATCACACAATGATGCATAACTTTCTCAATTCAGTCTTTAAAATATGGATTATTGAAGGATCTGTTGGTATGATAGTGTAGCATCATTTCTACTTCAGTACTAAGCTTATTAACTTATTAAGTATTAACAGAAGTTGTCAACGTGAATTTTATGATTACTATTTGTCCTTATAAAGATTAGAAGAACTTGTCCTTGAAATGCCTAATTTTATGCTATTCAAAGTGTTTTCTATTTATAATTGTTCAACTTTCTATGGAATTGTGCATGTTTTATTCCAGTTCCATTTGAACTAACCAAATTATCTTATCTATCATTCTGTAGGTTAGGCGGTTACCAGTGGGAGATGGAACCTGGATAGCTCGCCACAAATACCTCCACACTGAATATGTTCTTGATTTTATTGTTGAGAGGAAGAATGTTGATGACCTGCGCTCGTCAATCAGGGATAATCGTTATAGAGATCAGAAACTAAGGCTTCTGGTATTGACTTTTATCATTTATCTGTTTTTGCTTTTAATTTCTATTAATGTTATGTTGTTTATTAATTTTGTTACTCTGTCTGGACTGCTGTTAACTTATGTTTTGGTTACTGCCACAGTTTCTGATAAGACATGATCATAGGCTATATCGAAATGTTTTATAAGTACAGGACCTTTCGTTTGACAATCCTTGTCCTCAGACTTCTCATGACAATTTGCAAACTTAAGTTTGGCCTCAGACCTTTCTTTTGGAATAATACTTCCAGTGCAATATCGAACTTCCCCATTGTCATGGAAAGTCCGAGGAATAATTGAACTTGGGCGTGTTTTCCCCATGGTCAACCAGTCAATGTGTGAAAAGGACATTCTTATTGTTTAAGTCTTCGATTGATTTGTTTGACTTGATGCTTATTTCACATGCAGAAGAATACAGTGTCACAAATATAGTAGTGTCACAAATTTGAAAATGACATCTTTACTCCTTGCTTGTGGATTTCACCTAACAATGTTGTGGACAAATTTGCATGTTGTTAGAGATGTGGACTCAATAAGCTAATATATCTTGTGGAAGGTGATCCAAATTCTTCTGAAGCTGCTGAGAGCATAAAAACAGCGCAAGTTTTTTTCTTCTCCCCTAACAGCAGATCCTTTGTCGTAGATTATGTTTTGTTAATCTTCTAGGGTAGGGATCCTAAAACGTGTCCCTGTTGTTTTCCACCTTGTGCAGCTGTTTTACAACAGAGATTCTGGAGGGCTTTGATGTGCAGAGAACAGGTTCCTTGCGTGATACACTTAAGAAGTATGGTTATATTACTCAGTCTATAACACAGTTTTATAGATCACATCTTCAAGAGGACTATTTGAAATGCAATAAGATCAGTCCACCTTTTGATGAATTCATAAAAAGGTGCCAAGATCTAGACAAAATAACAGTCAGCGATGTATTTGCTATCCAGCTTATGCAGGTAACTTCTTCATGTTAAACAAGTGCACTAACTTTGTAGTAATGATCTTGCTATTTAATTTAGGTTAGAAATTTAATGGAACTTACTTTTGAGGTTATAAGAGATGTTGTTTTCTTTTTTCATGCTCATTCGTATCCTGACATAAAAGTTGACATTCTATGAATGCTTAGTTGAACGTATAAATTATGTGTAATATTTGGCTGCTTAATGCTGTTAGTAATATCTGGGAAATTTTGGGTGCAGGTTCCACAGGTGACAGAGGAAATTGCCTTGGCAGTTCTAGACTTGTATCCAACAATTGCATCTCTTGCTCATGCCTATTCTGCTTTGGTGAGTGCTCATTTTTCTTTGTTGAATACTTCGGGTATGGATGCGTGCTGAATCTACTGATGCTAACAGTTAACTTAAAACTACTGTAACTTTAAAAGCCTAACCAGCTCACTGACTTGTTTAATGGAACATCTTATCTATCATTGAATATGATGACAGAATACCGAAAAGAGAAATAGGAGAAATTTATAACCAACAAAAATGCTAGTTGAAAAGGGAGAAAACGAAACGTGATGATAAAACCTAGAAATGTTGAAGGTGTTGGAGGCCATTTTTTGTCCGAAAAGATGAATAAGAACCTAGAAATTCTATGGCTTAGGCTTAGGCTTAGGCTTGTAAAGGTCTTTTCTTTCGTTTTGCTTCTTACAATATAGCTGGTCTATGCTTGTGCAGTGTTCGGGCACTGATGTTCTTGGGAAGACCGAATGGCCTAACTTGTACACACACACGACACAAATTACTGTTAGAAACAATTATTTATCTAACTTCATTAGTTCCTTCTCATTTGCTATCTACTTAGGCTTATATCATTCGTCTGTCTTTGGCAGGAGGGGGATGTTTGCGCGCAGGAGGAGATGCTTAGGAAGCAGAGCAACAACGTTGTCAGTGCATCTGCTAGTAGGAATATCTTCCAGTTAGTTTGGGGGAATGAATGACCCTATTTCTCTCCTAAATGAAATAACCAACTATAAGATGTCAAATGAACATCTTCATGAAGCAGTTTGTGTTTTGGCAATGTAAATAAGAGATGGTATGGTTATTCCCTACTCTAGTCCTTCAGATAGTAGAAATATTTTATTTTATATAATCATGGTCCATATTTTTTTTTTCTTTATTAAAAATGAGGAATGCAGATTCAGTAGGTGATTGGTAAAAAAAAAAATTAATTTATCACTCCGGTGAGTATGGATGGATAATCTCGTCTTTAACATTTCTCATTAAAATCTGCTTGAAAAAAAATGTGTTCAGAAATTATTAGATTGTTTAGTAGAAATTATTAGAAATATTATATTTTATTAGATTTGATCATAGGATACAGAACATCTGCCCTCCCCATTTCTGGGAATGAGCATCTTATTTAAGATAATGATTTAAGTTTCGTAGAGCATGATCCCCATTTCTGGGAATTCACTTCATAATCATATTGATGAGATTGGATATCGGATCTCGCCCACTTCTTGTTTCAGTTTTGACTATGCGGAAGCTGTCATCAACTTGTTTCGTGTTCGGATTCACAAACTGCAAGAACGCAAGAATTTTGAAGTTAGAAAAGTGTCCATCAAGATATGGACAAAATCTTAAAGTTGTAAAGTCAAAAACTTGCATTACCAACCTCAAATTTCAACTCGTTCCGTGTGGCATTGCATCTTACATAGCCATATTCAGCAATCCTTACCAAACTCCAGTCATCAGGCTGTCAATTTTAATGACACGACAACTTATCAGCTCCTTAAAGCAATCAATTTGGATCTATGGATCATAAGTATAGATTAACAAGACTTACATTTGGCTTGAATTCTTCCAGGGTGAAGCCGGCCATACCAATGACTGCTTGCACTGGCGCCGTATATTTGCTCAAATCGTATGTATCGATCCCATTCTCGTCTTTTGTAGGCTTTGCAAGACATTTCCCTTGGTAAACACAGCATAATCTCTCGTAGCTGTGAACATGCGCAAAGAGTCCTAGATCGACCTAACATTCATGTTTCATATCTTTCAGAACACGAACCAAAAAGAGGCGACGGTGATTTCATATAAACCAGCTAGTCAAGCCAAAGAAGCATGCTAATTAAGAGCTAACCTTATTCTGCACTAGCAATGGCTCTACTTGTTTGGCAAAATCTTCGTCAAGATCAGTGGGGTCAGCACCTGAGGTATACAGGGGTCTGTGTCTGCATTGAATAACGAGAATATAAATATCCAGATTCTAAATCACTCAAAGAACGAAGAATTCTGTTCATGCCGTGTTCTGTTTCTACATCATGGAAACGCATGTACCCTGTAAAAATTAGCCAGGGAGTTCTCTTCCGATCAACCGAAGCCAAGTCCTTTTGCATCCATTCATACTGCAAGAGCCTCATAATATGTCAGTCATAAAAGGGGTCAGCCTGAAAATGCACCCCGGGTAGCAAATTAATCAGTCAGGTTGAAAATAGCAACCTGCTCAGAATTTTGAGTCCAGTCATGCTCTGTCGAGATGACAGTGAAGTGAATACTTCCTTGTTCGATGGAGTACCATGGTTTGTCACGCCCTGCAGTTGGCATTGGAAAGTAGGTCTCATATGGGACACCACATTCTCCACCCGAGGCAGGCAATTGGTACATGAGGCTGGGTGGTACTGGTCCGTACCCTGGGTAATTACTGGATTGCGACAATCCTAATTAGTATAGCATCAGAAAATAATTGCTTATAGGTATATCCTGATTTTAAGGTATTCTCTTTGTTGTACAGGTTGAGGAGGCCGGTACCTTTCGTGGTTTCCAATCGCGGTCATGTAAGGCACTCGAGACGCCATTGGTGTTATGAGATGAAGGAAGTAATCCCATTCGACTAAGAATCCTGTCGCATAACTTATATCACCAATGTGAAAGATGGAGTCCACATTGCCAGCTGCAACTTCTTCTGTCATTGCATTAATCACTGAGAGGGCTCCTGGCTGTATGTAATGTTCGACAGAAGCATCGAGAGGAGTCTTCCCCATATCTCCAAATACAAGAAATTTGAGCTCATCTGATCCTCCAGCTGGTGGTGTCTTGAACTGAACTTCATCACTCCAACCAACCGAATCACTGAATTTGAAGAATTAACAAGCTCATTTGTCAATCTTTACAAATCTTTGTACGTAGAGCAGACATAAATGTAGCAGTTTTCTTTTCCGCAAGTAATACCTTCCGTATTTGTAAGAGAAGGTGGATGAAGGGGTTAGTCCTGTCATGACAGCTGAATGTATGTAGCCAGGATCATGCCACCCAAAATCCACTGCTGGACTTTTTATGTTACCAAAAACAGTTTTAACAGCTGGAAACAACAAATTACCCATTAAGGATGCACGGAGCAACTTATATAGACCTTAATACGAGTACTTACTGCACATGTCATTTTGTGTAAAAGTTGAAACAGTTGAAATCTCTGTCTTGCCATCTCCATACTGCAATTCTTGAGGTTGTTTATCTCCACTGACCCATCTTACTTTCATCTGATTCACAACATAATCTCACTTTTCAATACTATCAGTATAATTAATTCAAGAAGGCAATATTAATCTCATTTACAAATATGTTCTTTTAATCACATGTATTAGCCCACTGGGCTGATACAAATCTTGGTCACACAGGCGAGCTTACCCCCTCGTGTTTTAGGGATGAGTGTCAAACTACTCACACCAACCATATTTCATTCTAGTTTAAGGAGGCTAAAATCAACAAATAAAAGAAAATTACACGCTCAATAAATGAAATTGTGTAATTAATCGACCTTACCGAAGTGGCTGTGGAATCTGTGCTTGAAATGTGGCCATGTAAGGGCTTGTTTGGATTGGCAAAACTCAAGGTGTCGGACTTGGCCAAGATGCAGGGCTTGCCGAATCCTCCCGCAAAAAACACAAACTGGATATCAGTTCTGAAGTTGACAACATGAAACGACAGCGTAGCACTGCATGTGTGCTGCAAACTGCCTTGGCAGCTTAGATAACCTGGATCGTTGCTCGCATATTGGGCCTGCAATGTAGTAACTCTCAAGGACTATCTTAAAAAAAAAAGAAAAATACTTTGGGCTCTTCCAATTTTAACAAGTCACTTAGTTAATCATTCTCTATCTGCACCGAACATGGAACCTCCCCTATTTTTAACTCAATTCGAATTTGACCGTTGAACTGATAAAATATAAAATAATATTTTTAAAATTTTAATAAATTAAAAAATAAATTCAGGTTGAATGGTTCAACTGTCTGGTATAAAAGTAATTTAAAAAAAGAGATTAATTACACTAATGGGATAATGGCACAGGAGAGGGAGATCCGCAAGGTCACCGGTCTGTTTGTAATTCAATTCGGTGAGGAACTTGAGGAACGAAGTACTACAAGGTTCAACGCTGCATAAAGCGGAAAAAAAGAAGTTATTACACATTTTATTTTTCTCCATAATCCATAAAGAAAGAGTAAGTTACATACCTGGAATGAGAAGGTGAAATCATGGCAACCCAATGGTCAGAAAGAGGAGAAATAACTCCACTAACAGTGACAGTAATGAAGTCGTTGTCGGAGAGGCCGCCGGGGTGGGTTGCTGCCGCCGTGATTTTGAGGGAATGGCTCGGGTCAGCGCACTGAATCAAAGCTCTTCTGTTCACAACTCGATAACCTGAGTTTATTGCGGTGTGGTTAAAATGCAGAATGGTCGAGTCTTGGACCGAAGGAGGGAGCTTGTACGATGAACATGTAGGAAAGTTTTGGATTGTAAGAAGCAGCAGTGCTACCAGTAAAAGATTAATGCATTTATTAGATGATACTGAGAGCTCCATCTCATGAAATCTTGAATTGAAAAAATCATTAGGAAGTGGCTCGATATATATAATAAGGCCACTCTATCTAAGATGGCTGTGCCCAAAAACTATGGTCCATTCATTCCTACGAAGATAATATTGAAATGTGAAAAGAAATTAAGATTTATTAGAGAAAAAAAAGGTGAAACACAAATTAAAATCCCCACTCTATCTATTAGAGAAGAAAGACAAAGATACCAAAAAGAACACGTGTAACAACACGATGATAATATTAAAGTGTGAAAAAAAATTAAAGTTTTATTTTTATTTTTAATTAAGAAAAAATATGGAACACAATTTTTCTTAGGCCATTTTCATGTTGATATCTCAGCAGCGATATTTTATAGAAAAAAATAAATTGTAAGGTTTATGAAATTAAAATCTCCACAATAATACGAAAAAGAACACGTGTAACACGATGATAACATTAAAGTGTGAAAAAAAATTAAAGTTTTACTTTTATTTTTAATTAAGAAAAAAGATGGAACACAATTTTTCTTAGGCCATTTTCATGTTGATAAGGTTTATGAAATTAAAATCTCCACAATAATACAAAAAAGAACACGTGAAACACAATGATAATATTAAAGTGTGAAAAAAAATTAAAATTTTACTTTTATTTTTAGTTAAGAAAAAAGATGGAACACAATTTTTCTTAGGCCATTTTCATGTTGATATCTCAGCATCGATATTTTATAGAAAAAAATAATTGTAAGGTTTATGAAATTAAAATCTCCACAATAATACAAAAAAGAACATGTGTAACACGATGATAATATTAAAGTGTGAAAAAAAATTAAAGTTTTACTTTTATTTTTAATTAAAAAAAAAGATGGAACACAATTTTTCTTAGGCCATTTTCATGTTGATAAGGTTTATGAAATTAAAATCTCCACAATAATACAAAAAAGAACACGTGAAACACAATGATAATATTAAAGTGTGAAAAAAAATTAAAGTTTTACTTTTATTTTTAATTAAGAAAAAAGATGGAACACAATTTTTCTTAGGCCATTTTCATGTTGATATCTCAGCATCGATATTTTATAGAAAAAAATAATTGTAAAGTTTATGAAATTAAAATCTCCACAATAATACAAAAAAGAACATGTGTAACACGATGATAATATTAAAGTGTGAAAAAAAATAAAGTTTTACTTTTATTTTTAATTAAGAAAAAAGATGGAACACAATTTTTCTTAGGCCATTTTCATGTTGATAAGGTTTATGAAATTAAAATCTCCACAATAATACAAAAAAGAACACGTGTAACATGATGATAATATTAAAGTGTAAAAAAAATTAAAGTTTTACTTTTATTTTTAATTAAGAAAAAAGATGGAACACAATTTTTCTTAGGCCATTTTCATGTTGATATCTCAGCATCGATATTTTATAGAAAAAAACAATTGTAAGGTTTATGAAATTTAAATCTCCACAATAATACAAAAAAGAACACGTGTAACACGATGATAATATTAAAGTGTGAAAAAAATTAAAGTTTTACTTTTATTTTTAATTAAGAAAAAAGATGGAACACAATTTTTCTTAGGCCATTTTCATGTTGATATCTCAACATCGATATTTTATAGAAAAAAACAATTGTAAGGTTTATGAAATTTAAATCTCCACAATAATACAAAAAAGAACGTGTAACACGATGATAATATTAAAGTGTGAAAAAAAATTAAAGTTTTACTTTTATTTTTAATTAAGAAAAAAGATGGAACACAATTTTTCTTAGGCCATTTTCATGTTGATAAGGTTTATGAAATTAAAATCTCAACAATAATACAAAAAAGAACACGTGAAACACAATGATAATATTAAAGTGTGAAAAAAAATTAAAATTTTACTTTTATTTTTAATTAAGAAAAAAGATGGAACACAATTTTTCTTAGGCCATTTTCATGTTGATATCTCAGCATCAATATTTTATAGAAAAAAAATAATTGTAAGGTTTATGAAATTAAAATCTCCACAATAATACAAAAAAGAACATGTGTAACACGATGATAATATTAAAGTGTGAAAAAAATTAAAGTTTTACTTTTATTTTTAATTAAGAAAAAAGATGGAACACAATTTTTCTTAGGCCATTTTCATGTTGATAAGGTTTATGAAATTAAAATCTCAACAATAATACAAAAAAGAACACGTGAAACACAATGATAATATTAAAGTGTGAAAAAAAATTAAAATTTAACTTTTATTTTTAATTAAGAAAAAAGATGGAACACAATTTTTCTTAGGCCATTTTCATGTTGATATCTCAGCATCAATATTTTATAGAAAAAAAATAATTGTAAGGTTTATGAAATTAAAATCTCCACAATAATACAAAAAAGAACATGTGTAACACGATGATAATATTAAAGTGTGAAAAAAAATTAAAGTTTTACTTTTATTTTTAATTAAGAAAAAAGATGGAACACAATTTTTCTTAGGCCATTTTCATGTTGACAAGGTTTATGAAATTAAAATCTCCACAATAATACAAAAAAGAACACGTGAAACACAATGATAATATTAAAGTGTGAAAAAAAATTAAAATTTAACTTTTATTTTTAATTAAGAAAAAAGATGGAACACAATTTTTCTTAGGCCATTTTCATGTTGATATCTCAGCATCGATATTTTATAGAAAAAAATAATTGTAAGGTTTATGAAATTAAAATCTCCACAATAATACAAAAAAGAACATGTGTAACACGATGATAATATTAAAGTGTGAAAAAAAATTAAAGTTTTACTTTTATTTTTAATTAAGAAAAAAGATGGAACACAATTTTTCTTAGGCCATTTTCATGTTGATAAGGTTTATGAAATTAAAATCTCCACAATAATACAAAAAAGAACACGTGTAACATGATGATAATATTAAAGTGTGAAAAAAAATTAAAGTTTTACTTTTATTTTTAATTAAGAAAAAAGATGGAACACAATTTTTCTTAGGCCATTTTCATGTTGATATCTCAGCATCAATATTTTATAGAAAAAAAATAATTGTAAGGTTTATGAAATTAAAATCTCCACAATAATACAAAAAAGAACATGTGTAACACGATGATAATATTAAAGTGTGAAAAAAAATTAAAGTTTTACTTTTATTTTTAATTAAGAAAAAAGATGGAACACAATTTTTCTTAGGCCATTTTCATGTTGATAAGGTTTATGAAATTAAAATCTCAACAATAATACAAAAAAGAACACGTGAAACACAATGATAATATTAAAGTGTGAAAAAAAATTAAAATTTAACTTTTATTTTTAATTAAGAAAAAAGATGGAACACAATTTTTCTTAGGCCATTTTCATGTTGATATCTCAGCATCAATATTTTATAGAAAAAAAATAATTGTAAGGTTTATGAAATTAAAATCTCCACAATAATACAAAAAAGAACATGTGTAACACGATGATAATATTAAAGTGTGAAAAAAAATTAAAGTTTTACTTTTATTTTTAATTAAGAAAAAAGATGGAACACAATTTTTCTTAGGCCATTTTCATGTTGACAAGGTTTATGAAATTAAAATCTCCACAATAATACAAAAAAGAACACGTGAAACACAATGATAATATTAAAGTGTGAAAAAAAATTAAAATTTTACTTTTATTTTTAATTAAGAAAAAAGATGGAACACAATTTTTCTTAGGCCATTTTCATGTTGATATCTCAGCATCGATATTTTATAGAAAAAAATAATTGTAAGGTTTATGAAATTAAAATCTCCACAATAATACAAAAAAGAACATGTGTAACACGATGATAATATTAAAGTGTGAAAAAAAATTAAAGTTTTACTTTTATTTTTAATTAAGAAAAAAGATGGAACACAATTTTTCTTAGGCCATTTTCATGTTGATAAGGTTTATGAAATTAAAATCTCCACAATAATACAAAAAAGAACACGTGTAACATGATGATAATATTAAAGTGTGAAAAAAAATTAAAGTTTTACTTTTATTTTTAATTAAGAAAAAAGATGGAACACAATTTTTCTTAGGCCATTTTCATGTTGATATCTCAGCATCGATATTTTATAGAAAAAAACAATTGTAAGGTTTATGAAATTTAAATCTCCACAATAATACAAAAAAGAACACGTGTAACACGATGATAATATTAAAGTGTGAAAAAAATTAAAGTTTTACTTTTATTTTTAATTAAGAAAAAAGATGGAACACAATTTTTCTTAGGCCATTTTCATGTTGATATCTCAGCATCGATATTTTATAGAAAAAAACAATTGTAAGGTTTATGAAATTTAAATCTCCACAATAATACAAAAAAGAACGTGTAACACGATGATAATATTAAAGTGTGAAAAAAAATTAAAGTTTTACTTTTATTTTTAATTAAGAAAAAAGATGGAACACAATTTTTCTTAGGCCATTTTCATGTTGATAAGGTTTATGAAATTAAAATCTCAACAATAATACAAAAAAGAACACGTGAAACACAATGATAATATTAAAGTGTGAAAAAAAATTAAAATTTTACTTTTATTTTTAATTAAGAAAAAAGATGGAACACAATTTTTCTTAGGCCATTTTCATGTTGATATCTCAGCATCAATATTTTATAGAAAAAAAATAATTGTAAGGTTTATGAAATTAAAATCTCCACAATAATACAAAAAAGAACATGTGTAACACGATGATAATATTAAAGTGTGAAAAAAAATTAAAGTTTTACTTTTATTTTTAATTAAGAAAAAAGATGGAACACAATTTTTCTTAGGCCATTTTCATGTTGATAAGGTTTATGAAATTAAAATCTCAACAATAATACAAAAAAGAACACGTGAAACACAATGATAATATTAAAGTGTGAAAAAAAATTAAAATTTAACTTTTATTTTTAATTAAGAAAAAAGATGGAACACAATTTTTCTTAGGCCATTTTCATGTTGATATCTCAGCATCAATATTTTATAGAAAAAAAATAATTGTAAGGTTTATGAAATTAAAATCTCCACAATAATACAAAAAAGAACATGTGTAACACGATGATAATATTAAAGTGTGAAAAAAAATTAAAGTTTTACTTTTATTTTTAATTAAGAAAAAAGATGGAACACAATTTTTCTTAGGCCATTTTCATGTTGACAAGGTTTATGAAATTAAAATCTCCACAATAATACAAAAAAGAACACGTGAAACACAATGATAATATTAAAGTGTGAAAAAAAATTAAAATTTTACTTTTATTTTTAATTAAGAAAAAAGATGGAACACAATTTTTCTTAGGCCATTTTCATGTTGATATCTCAGCATCGATATTTTATAGAAAAAAATAATTGTAAGGTTTATGAAATTAAAATCTCCACAATAATACAAAAAAGAACATGTGTAACACGATGATAATATTAAAGTGTGAAAAAAAATTAAAGTTTTACTTTTATTTTTAATTAAGAAAAAAGATGGAACACAATTTTTCTTAGGCCATTTTCATGTTGATAAGGTTTATGAAATTAAAATCTCCACAATAATACAAAAAAGAACACGTGTAACATGATGATAATATTAAAGTGTGAAAAAAAATTAAAGTTTTACTTTTATTTTTAATTAAGAAAAAAGATGGAACACAATTTTTCTTAGGCCATTTTCATGTTGATATCTCAGCATCAATATTTTATAGAAAAAAAATAATTGTAAGGTTTATGAAATTAAAATCTCCACAATAATACAAAAAAGAACATGTGTAACACGATGATAATATTAAAGTGTGAAAAAAAATTAAAGTTTTACTTTTATTTTTAATTAAGAAAAAAGATGGAACACAATTTTTCTTAGGCCATTTTCATGTTGATAAGGTTTATGAAATTAAAATCTCAACAATAATACAAAAAAGAACACGTGAAACACAATGATAATATTAAAGTGTGAAAAAAAATTAAAATTTAACTTTTATTTTTAATTAAGAAAAAAGATGGAACACAATTTTTCTTAGGCCATTTTCATGTTGATATCTCAGCATCAATATTTTATAGAAAAAAAATAATTGTAAGGTTTATGAAATTAAAATCTCCACAATAATACAAAAAAGAACATGTGTAACACGATGATAATATTAAAGTGTGAAAAAAAATTAAAGTTTTACTTTTATTTTTAATTAAGAAAAAAGATGGAACACAATTTTTCTTAGGCCATTTTCATGTTGACAAGGTTTATGAAATTAAAATCTCCACAATAATACAAAAAAGAACACGTGAAACACAATGATAATATTAAAGTGTGAAAAAAAATTAAAATTTTACTTTTATTTTTAATTAAGAAAAAAGATGGAACACAATTTTTCTTAGGCCATTTTCATGTTGATATCTCAGCATCGATATTTTATAGAAAAAAATAATTGTAAGGTTTATGAAATTAAAATCTCCACAATAATACAAAAAAGAACATGTGTAACACGATGATAATATTAAAGTGTGAAAAAAAATTAAAGTTTTACTTTTATTTTTAATTAAGAAAAAAGATGGAACACAATTTTTCTTAGGCCATTTTCATGTTGATAAGGTTTATGAAATTAAAATCTCCACAATAATACAAAAAAGAACACGTGTAACATGATGATAATATTAAAGTGTGAAAAAAAATTAAAGTTTTACTTTTATTTTTAATTAAGAAAAAAGATGGAACACAATTTTTCTTAGGCCATTTTCATGTTGATATCTCAGCATCGATATTTTATAGAAAAAAACAATTGTAAGGTTTATGAAATTTAAATCTCCACAATAATACAAAAAAGAACACGTGTAACACGATGATAATATTAAAGTGTGAAAAAAATTAAAGTTTTACTTTTATTTTTAATTAAGAAAAAAGATGGAACACAATTTTTCTTAGGCCATTTTCATGTTGATATCTCAGCATCGATATTTTATAGAAAAAAACAATTGTAAGGTTTATGAAATTTAAATCTCCACAATAATACAAAAAAGAACGTGTAACACGATGATAATATTAAAGTGTGAAAAAAAATTAAAGTTTTACTTTTATTTTTAATTAAGAAAAAAGATGGAACACAATTTTTCTTAGGCCATTTTCATGTTGATAAGGTTTATGAAATTAAAATCTCAACAATAATACAAAAAAGAACACGTGAAACACAATGATAATATTAAAGTGTGAAAAAAAATTAAAATTTTACTTTTATTTTTAATTAAGAAAAAAGATGGAACACAATTTTTCTTAGGCCATTTTCATGTTGATATCTCAGCATCAATATTTTATAGAAAAAAAATAATTGTAAGGTTTATGAAATTAAAATCTCCACAATAATACAAAAAAGAACATGTGTAACACGATGATAATATTAAAGTGTGAAAAAAAATTAAAGTTTTACTTTTATTTTTAATTAAGAAAAAAGATGGAACACAATTTTTCTTAGGCCATTTTCATGTTGATAAGGTTTATGAAATTAAAATCTCAACAATAATACAAAAAAGAACACGTGAAACACAATGATAATATTAAAGTGTGAAAAAAAATTAAAATTTTACTTTTATTTTTAATTAAGAAAAAAGATGGAACACAATTTTTCTTAGGCCATTTTCATGTTGATATCTCAGCATCAATATTTTATAGAAAAAAAATAATTGTAAGGTTTATGAAATTAAAATCTCCACAATAATACAAAAAAGAACATGTGTAACACGATGATAATATTAAAGTGTGAAAAAAAATTTAAGTTTTACTTTTATTTTTAATTAAGAAAAAAGATGGAACACAATTTTTCTTAGGCCATTTTCATGTTGACAAGGTTTATGAAATTAAAATCTCCACAATAATACAAAAAAGAACACGTGAAACACAATGATAATATTAAAGTGTGAAAAAAAATTAAAATTTTACTTTTATTTTTAATTAAGAAAAAAGATGGAACACAATTTTTCTTAGGCCATTTTCATGTTGATATCTCAGCATCGATATTTTATAGAAAAAAATAATTGTAAGGTTTATGAAATTAAAATCTCCACAATAATACAAAAAAGAACATGTGTAACACGATGATAATATTAAAGTGTGAAAAAAAATTAAAGTTTTACTTTTATTTTTAATTAAGAAAAAAGATGGAACACAATTTTTCTTAGGCCATTTTCATGTTGATAAGGTTTATGAAATTAAAATCTCCACAATAATACAAAAAAGAACACGTGTAACATGATGATAATATTAAAGTGTGAAAAAAAATTAAAGTTTTACTTTTATTTTTAATTAAGAAAAAAGATGGAACACAATTTTTCTTAGGCCATTTTCATGTTGATATCTCAGCATCAATATTTTATAGAAAAAAAATAATTGTAAGGTTTATGAAATTAAAATCTCCACAATAATACAAAAAAGAACATGTGTAACACGATGATAATATTAAAGTGTGAAAAAAAATTAAAGTTTTACTTTTATTTTTAATTAAGAAAAAAGATGGAACACAATTTTTCTTAGGCCATTTTCATGTTGATAAGGTTTATGAAATTAAAATCTCAACAATAATACAAAAAAGAACACGTGAAACACAATGATAATATTAAAGTGTGAAAAAAAATTAAAATTTAACTTTTATTTTTAATTAAGAAAAAAGATGGAACACAATTTTTCTTAGGCCATTTTCATGTTGATATCTCAGCATCAATATTTTATAGAAAAAAAATAATTGTAAGGTTTATGAAATTAAAATCTCCACAATAATACAAAAAAGAACATGTGTAACACGATGATAATATTAAAGTGTGAAAAAAAATTAAAGTTTTACTTTTATTTTTAATTAAGAAAAAAGATGGAACACAATTTTTCTTAGGCCATTTTCATGTTGACAAGGTTTATGAAATTAAAATCTCCACAATAATACAAAAAAGAACACGTGAAACACAATGATAATATTAAAGTGTGAAAAAAAATTAAAATTTTACTTTTATTTTTAATTAAGAAAAAAGATGGAACACAATTTTTCTTAGGCCATTTTCATGTTGATATCTCAGCATCGATATTTTATAGAAAAAAATAATTGTAAGGTTTATGAAATTAAAATCTCCACAATAATACAAAAAAGAACATGTGTAACACGATGATAATATTAAAGTGTGAAAAAAAATTAAAGTTTTACTTTTATTTTTAATTAAGAAAAAAGATGGAACACAATTTTTCTTAGGCCATTTTCATGTTGATAAGGTTTATGAAATTAAAATCTCCACAATAATACAAAAAAGAACACGTGTAACATGATGATAATATTAAAGTGTGAAAAAAAATTAAAGTTTTACTTTTATTTTTAATTAAGAAAAAAGATGGAACACAATTTTTCTTAGGCCATTTTCATGTTGATATCTCAACATCGATATTTTATAGAAAAAAATAATTGTAAGGTTTATGAAATTAAAATCTCCACAATAATACAAAAAAGAACACGTGTAACACGATGATAATATTAAAGTGTGAAAAAAATTAAAGTTTTACTTTTATTTTTAATTAAGAAAAAAGATGGAACACAATTTTTCTTAGGCCATTTTCATGTTGATATCTCAGCATCGATATTTTATAGAAAAAAATAATTGTAAGGTTTATGAAATTTAAATCTCCACAATAATACAAAAAAGATCATGTGTAACACGATGATAATATTAAAGTGTCAAAAAAAATTAAAGTTTTACTTTTATTTTTAATTAAGAAAAAAGATGGAACACAATTTTTCTTAGGCCATTTTCATGTTGATATCTAAGCATTGATATTTTATAGAAAAAAATAATTGTAAGGTTTATGAAATTAAAATCTCCACAATAATACAAAAAAGAACACGTGTAACACGATGATAATATTAATGTGTGAAAAAAAAATTAAAATTTACTTTTATTTTTAATTAAAAAAAAAGGTGGAACACAACTTTTCTTAGGCCATTTTCATATTGATATCTCAGCATCGATATTTCATGTTAATACCGTGACCATATCATAACACGTGATACATGATACGGTGACATGACGCTTATCAAATACTCCCCCGGGGCAAATTAAATGACATTTTAGGATAGTAAAAATCCGTAAAACAATAATTTTTTGTCTTATTTTATTCCACATTATTTCATTTTTACTCATAATTTCCACCCTAATTACCACACCATCATCAAATTGGGTTGTTGCATAATTTTTTTTGTCATTTGCACAAAATATGTTTCGAAAAAAATAAATTGACAAGTATTATGAACAGTAAGAATCTGTCGGAAATAGTCATTTAATTTGTCCCGGAGGGAGTATCATTTTAGTACCAATGTGTCACTTTTCTTGATAGAAAATTGAACTTTATTATTTTTCTAAGTGTTATTAATTTTAAAAAAAACATAAATGTAAAATAGTAATTAAATAAACAATAACTATGAAGAGATACTTGAATAAAAAAATCAGTAAAATGTCATTAAACCAAAAATAAAATAGAGTTTGTAGTTATACCTTAACGGGATAATGGCATAGAAGGGGGAGATGGCATAGGAGGGAGGTTGTAGGAAGAACAAGTAGGAACATTTTGGACCGAAATTAGTAGTAGTACAGATAAAAAATTAAGAACAGCTGCACAAGATGATGAATGATAAGCTGAGAGCTCCACCTGAAGAAATCTTTTTGAGTAAATTATGACAGATTAAGGCCCATTTCTGGTTATGTTTTGGGCTTTATTGGAACTGTATTATTGGATTACTGAACCAAGAATGGCGGTGATCAATTTTGAGAATTGGCCCTCTTAGGTCCAAATTGTTTTAAAAGAGAGTAAAAAGTAATTTTTATCATTTATTTTTCTGATATTTTTTTCTCTTAATTTTATTGATGTAATATTTACAGTATATATCTATTTATTTTCTCTTACACGTTTGCACATGGCTTATTAAATTATAATAAATTGAGTAACTTTTCCCTTGACGATTCATGACCGACCGGCGACCACCCAGTTGCCGGTAGTGTACTACGATTTGGTGAGCCGGAAACTGTCTTCTACTTGTTTTGTTTTTGAATTTACTAACTGCAAAAGAAAAACCATTAATCAACGAGAATGGAAATTAAGATTTCTCGTACCATGTTTCATTCTTACACGTAACACCATTTTTTTGTAACATTTACACACCCGACGGTCCAAAGCACTATTGAAAAATATCTCAACACCAAAATGAGAACTGACCTCAAGTGTCAAGTCATTCCTTGTAGCATGGCCTCTTAGATAGCCAAATGTAGAGATCCTTACCAAACTCCAACTTGCAGGCTGTTTGATTACAATGAGTTTTGAGAAGTCAAATTACAAAATCATCCATCTATATACAATGAAACGAAAGGGTAATTAAGTAAACAGACTTACATTGTTGGAGAATGCATCCAAAGAAAAGCCAGCCATACCAATGACACCTTGAACTGGTGCACTGTAGTTGCTAAAATTGTATGTATCGATCCCGTTCTCGTCTTTTGTAGGCATTGCAAGACATTTCCCTTCGTAAATCGAGCATGTTCGCTCGTAGTTGTGAACGTGCCCGAAGAGTGCAACATCAACCTATAGTTCAATATTTGCAGCACAACATTTATAAGCTGATATAAGTGTTTGATTAGCTCTAGCCAAAGAATAAGCAGCAGCTAACCTTATTCTGCACTAATAACGGCTCTACAGCATCAACAAAGTTTTTATCGACATCGAACAATCCATTTGATGAGGTATACATTGGTCTGTGCCTGCAGTTCAGAAACATGCATTGCTTGAACAGAATCCAAAGAAAATCAGGAGCTACAGGATTACATGCATCATCAGGATGTCCTAATCATACCCGGTAAAGATTAGCCATGGTGTTCTCGATCGATCAACTGAAGCCATATCCTTTTGCATCCATTGATACTGCAAGAACCCAATATACAAGTCAATCACATAATTAAGGGAGGATGAGGTAGCAAATTTGTGAGACTAAGATAGAAACTTTCATCTTACCTGCTCAGAATTCTCGGTCCAATCGTGCTCAGTCGAAATTACTGTAAAATGGACACTTCCTTGTTCAATAGAGTACCATGGCTTGTCTGCTTCTGGGGTTGGCATCGGGAAGTAAGTCTCGTAAGGGATTCCACACTCGCCACCCGAGTCAGGAGTCATGTACACTGATCCTGAGTCTACATAATCCCTGGATATACAGAAAACACATCGATTAATTAGCTCCCCTGAGACAAAACTCAATCGATTAGTACAACGTCATAAAAAGCATCGCTGATGATCATCGTTGATGTCGTTCAGCTTATGATAGAAACTGAAATTTCTACGTACCTCTCGTGGTTTCCAATCGCGGTCATGTAAGGCACCTGAGACGCCATTGGGGTTATAAGCTGAAGGAAGAAATCCCATTCAACTAAGAATCCTGTTGCATAGCTTATATCTCCAATGTGAAAGATTGAGTCTACATTTCCGGCTGCTACCTCATCGGTAATGGCCTTAATCACCGAGAGGGATCCTGGCTGCATTTATGCAGCGAAATTTAAACACATTGCACCAGAAAATGGTATTACAAAAAGATGGGAATTGTAATTAACTTTAAGCCACTGATTATAATTACAAAACCTGTATGTAGTGCTCGACAGACGCAGCATCAACAGGAGCCTTTCCCATATCACCAAATGCAATGAATTTGAGTTCATCTGATCCTCCAGCAGGTGGAGTCTTGAACTTAATCTCATCACTCCAACCAACAGAATCACTGAATTTAAAGAAATTAGGAGTAAGGTCCTAATAGTTGTTTGTTGGTGGTAAAATACCGATAGGGACTCATTCAATGCTATACCTTCCGTATTTGTAAGAGAAGGTGGATGAAGGGGTTAGTCCGGACATGACAGCCGAATGAATGTAGCCAGGATCATGCCACCCAAAATCCTTGGCTGGACTTGGAAGCAGAGCAGAACCTACAACATTATCATTAATTCCATAAAAAAAATTACATTACAACGGCTGTAATTACTAAGCTAGGTCAACCTAAAAGCATTGAAACAAGTATATAAGGAAGGAGTAGGGACTCACTGGACATGTCATCTTGTGTGAAAGTGGAAACCTTTGAAGTCTCTGTCTTGCCATCTCCATACTGCAATTGCTGAGGTTGTTTATCTCCGCTAACCCATGTCACTCTCATCTGTTTCACAACATAATCTCACTTCTCAAACTAAAAATAAATGATCAGACAAAGTGGCACACTTATATGGCTAGTGGAAACGAAGAATTAAGAAAGAAGTTGTAACTAGTATATGCAATTACCGAAGTGGCTGTGGAGTCTGTGCTAGAGATATGAGCATACAAGGGCTTGTTTGGATTGGCAAAACTCAAGGTGTTGGACTTAGCCAAAATGCACGGTGTATCGAATCCTCCCGCGAAAAACACGAATTCAATATCAGTCCTGATGTTGACAACATGAAACGACAACGTACCACTGCACGTGCTAACCACACATTCGCTGTTGTTGTATTTCTGGCACTCTTTATTTTTGCAGCTTAGGTAACCCGGATCGCTACTCACATGTTGTGCCTGCACAAATTAAGTTATTTCTTCATAGAACTCCATTATTTATGAGCTTACATAAAACTCTTATAATGATTTAATTAACTATATTAAACTTTCCAAGAAGTTAGATAATTGACATGAAGAAGTTACAAATAATTAAAATAATAATAATAATAATAGTGTTACTAATACGTTTTTATAGTGGAACAGTCCGTGTACCAAATTTAATAATAAATAAATTTGAGGGATGAAAAGTATATCATTAGAAATGATGAGGTCTAAACTATCAATAGTAAACCAAAATTTAAGCGATGACTAACTAAAAAGTCTAAAATGCCATCATGTTTTTGAAGAGTGGTTAATTACGTACCTTAACAGGATAATGACAGAGCAATGGGAGACTACTAAGATCACCAGTCTGTACATACTTAGCTTTATTGAGAAGACAAGTTCCCACACTGCAAAAACATGCATAGTGAAACAAAATTTTCATAATTATCTATTAAATTAGATGACCATACTAAAAAAATTGAGGAAAAAAATCATATATGATATTACTCAGAATCAGAAGGTGAGATCATAGCAACCCAATCACCAGATTGAGGATCAAAAACGCCACCAACAGTGACGGTAATGAAATCTTCATCGGAAAGGTTATTAGAATTGGAGCCACCGCCGCGAGTGGGCGTGGCATTGATTTTGAGATAAGTGTTGGTGTCAGGACACTGAATCAAAGCTCTTCTGTTGAGAACTCTGAAACTTGAGATTGCGGTGTGATTATAATAATGCTCAATCGTCGAGTTGGTTATCAAAGGATGCAACGAATAAGAATGAGTGGTAGGAATAACATTGTTACTATGGAAGATGAGTAGAACCAGTAGCAGCGGCAAAAAAAGGTTGTGAATCCATGATCTCCTTGTGAAAATTGGAATTGAGTTTGACGAGGAGGAGGGTTCCATGTGATTTTTTTCTTCTTTTGATTTTATGCTGTTCTTGTTTCATTTATATAGAGATAGGTGGCATTTTTAGGAATTTGACCTGTGATTTGGACGGGATCTACAAGAGGAGAAATTAATATCCTCTCTTTTTGTTGTTGATAATAACGGAATATTGACTGATTTTTTTCTTCTTAAAAATATAGGAAATTAAGCAGTTTACTATCTACTGTTTTGTTTCGGCTGCTTGACGTTCTATTCCGGTATCAGAAAGCGAGTCGACTCGATAAAATTAAACTCGGGTCAAATCAATTCGTTTAAACTTTTATTATTTGATCGACTTACTACTCCCTCCGTCCCATATTAACTGTCACTGGCCACTATTCATGCACGCATTCGAGGAGGCCGGATGACGCACTATTTGACCTCAAAAATTTTCGAATTTTTTCTCGAACGTAGGTTAAGGATTAACGTATGTTTGAAAAAAAATACGAATTTTTTTGGGGTCAAATAGTGAGTCATTCGGTTTCCTCGAAATACGTGCACTAACAGTAAAGTGACAGTTAATATGGGACGGAGGGAGTAATTAATTGGAAATCTTGAGCCAAATAGTTTTGTATTAATTCAAAATTTGTTTGTTAGGACTAGGGGTGACAATATAAGACGGACGGACGTCCATGGAGCAATCTCATTTGTCTAATAAATAAAGTGGACAGACTTGTCCAAATCCATTTAATAAACGGACGGACCAGACTCGTCCAACTAAATTAGCCGGGTTTGGACGGGTTCTCGTCCAACAATAATTTTTTTTCTAGAACTTAAATTTTTTTTTTGAAAAATAAGAGTAATTTTTTTGAAAAATAATATTTTTTTAAAAATTAAATAATAAACGGACAGACGGGAACCCGTCGGGTTTGTCCCGTCTGTCCATGTATATAGCTGGAAGGGTCTGACCCAGTCTGTTTATTAAATGGGACAAAAAATATTGTCCATATCCCGTCTAAATTTGGACGAACAGACGAGTTATAGGGTCCATATTGCCACCCCTGGTTAGGACCCACTAATTCTAGTTTAATTATAAATTTGAATTACGTATATTTTTTTAATTTATTGAACTGATAATATTGATTTGATTCATTAAAAGATAAAATATTTTTCGTATATAATTTTTCTTATAAAATATTTGAAGTTGATACTACCTATTGATCACTCTGTCTTATTTTGAGATTTTTTTATTTTAAATAACGCATCAAATATTACCCTTATTTTATTTTATTTTCTTATGGTGACATACTTGTTGCTTTGTTGTGTTGGCCTAGAAAGCCAGCTCTTGTTCCAATCCACCTCACAGCGACAGAACCAACTTAAAACTTAGGGAGGAAGAGATTCGAAGAGAGGAGAGCAACAAAACAAACAACAAAAGGATTGGATTAGGAGAAATCAAGAAATTCCCATGTTTGTCTGATCGTCTCAATGGACAACACAAGACATGTAATGATAAAAAACGACAACTTGTACAGTTGTCCTATCCTCAACACAGCCACGAGGAAGTGCCCAAAGTCAAGAGCTTTCAGTCCAATTTCACTGCTCATTCTGCCTCAGCAAAACCCTATAGGCTCTTATTAAATTAAAATTAATTCACTCACTCTGTTGGATTAGGAGAATTGGGTCGCCAAGATTGCAGCTTTCTTCAAGGGTTTTGGTGGAGTTCAAAACCGAGTAGAATTTTGACTTAGTCTTGCTTTTTAGCAGTATTTCACAGGAGAAACAAGTCGACTTCCTCTGGTAATTCCCCTGCTTTTCTTCATCATTCAGTTGCTTATTATTGTTGTTGTTGTTGTTTTTTTTTTCTAGGAAGAAACCCAGCCGAGCTTGCTTTGTATTCTGATATTTTGCATTAAATTTTTGAAAGCCTTTGCTTTCTCCATAGCTTGGCTTCATGAATTGGGAAATGTTGGTAATCGACTGTTTAATTTTTGCATGTTCTTAACCTGAGAAACAGACATACTTATTTAAGGATGCTAGATGTGTTTAATGTTAACTTCTTCAAATATATGATTCAAGAAGCAATATGATTCCTTTAATTGAGCTTTGTGGATAATTAGGATAATTTTTTCATGAAGGTTTTAGGTTTTAGCTAATTCCTGCATTTCTCTTATCCTCTTTCTTGTTTCCCTATGTGCATTTTTTTCATGTACCTAACAATGGGGCTCTTTATGGTCATTTAGAAAATGATAAGAAAGTTAAGTGAGTTACAGTTTTTGGGGCTAACTCTTTAGATGACATCTTATGGGGATTTCGCAGGTTAAAATACAGACTTGGTTTCATTTGGGATAAGTAACTAAGATTCCAATGATATTAATTGAAACTAGTGCTGCTTATTAGCAAATTTCCACTGGTTCAGGATAATATTTGATGTGGTATTCTCTTTTACAGTGTATTTGGTTTGCACTTGTTGCTAATGGCCGGAATTTGCGAGGATGGATCACCATTCCCATGGCTTAGGGAGCTAAAATCTGAAGAGAGAGGGTTGTGGCTCATCCATCTTCTTCTTGCTTGTGCTAACCATGTAGCAGGTGGTAATGCTGAGAATGCAAATATTGGCCTGGAGCGTATCTCACAACTGGCTTCTACCGGTGGTGATGCTGTTCAGCGAATCGCAGCATATTTCAGTGAGGCTCTTGCTGTTAGGTTGGTTAAAGGATGGCCTGGTTTGCACAAGGCCATAAATTCCACAAAACCATCTCTGAAATCTGATGACATTCTTGTTCAAAGATTATTCTTTGAGCTCTGCCCTTTTCTAAAGCTCAATTATGTGATCACCAATCAAGCCATTATCGAAGCAATGGAAGGGGAGACGGTGGTCCACATTATCGATTTGAATTCATTTGAGCCTGCCCAATGGATTAATCTTCTTCAAACATTAAGTGCACGCCCAGGAGGGCCGCCTTATTTGAGGATTACGGGTGTTCATGAACAGAAGGAGGTATTAGAACATATGGGTCTTCGGTTAACAGAAGAAGCTGATAAATTGGGTGTCCCTTTTCAGTTCAACCCTATTGTGAGCAAACTAGAGGACCTTGACCTTGAAAATTTGTCTGTCAAGATGGGAGAGGCCCTTGCAGTTAGTGCTGTACTTAAGCTGCATACTCTCCTGGCAACTGAGGAAGAGATGCATAGCAGAAAGTCACCATCAGCATCAAAGAATTTAAATTCCAACTATTTGCCGATGAAACCAAACCAACTCACTTTAGGTGAGTGGCTTGAGAAAGATTCCACCCATGTCTATAGCCGGAGTTCTGGTTCTGCATTATCCCCACCACCCTTAGCTGCTACCCCTAAGTTGTGGAGGTTCCTGAGTGCTTTGTGGGACCTTTCACCAAAGTTGATGGTAGTAATGGAGCAAGAGTCGAATCATAACGGCACTACCTTAATGGAGAGGGTCACAGAAGCATTGAACTTCTATGCTGCGATGTTTGATTGCTTGGAGTCTACCACATCAAGAGTAGTATCACTAGAGAGACAAAAAGTGGAGAAGTGGCTATTTGGAGAGGAAATTAAGAACATCATTGCATGTGAGGGAATTGAGAGAAAGGAGAGGCATGAGAAAGTAGAGCAATGGATTTTGAGGCTGGAGTCGGCTGGGTTCGGGAAGGTTCCTCTGAGCATCCATGGCATGCTGCAGGCGACCGGTTTTCTGCGGAGTTATGGCTATGATGGATATAAAATACGAGAAAATAATGGACGTTTCGTTATTTGCTGGCATGAAAGACCCCTTTTTTCGTTGTCGGCTTGGAGATTTAGGAGGTATGGATGAGAGATTTGATAGTGGTGAATTTCTCTTTCTATCTTTTTCTTGCTCCCTTACTGCATTGTGCAAAGAATATTGTGTTCTTATCTGCAATTTCATTTACAAAGTTCTCCATTGAAGGTACTAACAATGGTATATGCTGCTCGAGTTGCATGCTACTCTTTGGAAGAAAACATTACCGTCATGGTTCTTGATTAATAGCCAGATTCTACTCTAATTGCAGCAAATTTAGGATTTGAAGAAACAGAACAATGCCACTCTTAACAGTAACATATGCTAGGAAACGAAATTGAACAACATACACATTGTATTCAACTACAGCATCTAGTCTAGAGCAAACCGGAAAAAGCCCATTTCCGCCAACAATTGGCATTGCTCTAACATTGTCTATGATCGGACTCCGACCGAGAACAGTGAGGGGGCACTGCCATTGTGGAAAGTAGAAACCCTCCACATATGCCACATTTATTATAGCCATGAGCGAGGTCCATCTTCATGTTCGGAAGCAAAAGCATACATGTTATAAGACTAATAATTCATTAAGTTAATATGGCTACTCGCTAATTATAAGCCAAATAATGTTTAGAACGATCAAGTCACTAAATAATTCAATCTATGCTGTAATAATTAATTAAGTAGATATAATATTATCTAGCAAGCACTAACGATTTTTCACAAAAATGTGTCACATACGCATTGTACTCAACAGTGGCATCTCCAGTTCTCATATCGGCCCAAACAGTATGGGCCAAAGCATACCCACGGGCAAGCCTGAAAAGCCCATTTCCACCAACAATTGGCATTTCCCTCACATCATTCATGATTGGATTCCTCCCAAGAATGCTGATGCTGCTCCCATTATAGTTCCCTTCCGTAAACACAAAATTCATAACCATCAGCAACGACAAGTCGTGTTGGGCTGCCATAGCGTAAAGCCCTTGGGCTTTCCCGACGGGTTTCGAACCGCGATCGGGCCCTTCCGTCAACACGTCGTCCGCCATCATTGTTGTGCCAAACATGCCTTCTTCGGGTGCGGCAATTTTGACCACGGTTGCATTTTTGCCGCTGACGATGTCCTGGAAGTAGAAGTGGAGGTGCGCTGTCTTTTCTGCCCGCTTTATGGCTATGCCTTCCGCTACTTCTTCGTACAAAACTCCATAGGTGGTCGTGATGAAAAAAATCGATAATGAGAATAAGGTAGTGATACAACATAGGATGAAGAAAGTGAAATTGTAAGAGAGAGCCATTTTGAGATTTTTTTGGACTTCCTAGTACTAGTTTGTGTTATTTGGGCTAAACTTTACCATGTATGAGTTACCTCTTTAAAGGGCTTGGAGTATAGTATTGCTGCATTTTTAAGATACAATGATTAATTTCACTCTCACTTTTTCAACTTTTCCAATTGTAGGGTGATTTTATCACTTATGAGTGGTTTCGTATATTCTCTTTGCTTTTAAGAGGTAATTAGTTCGATTATTTTATATATAAAAATAGCTATTTACTATAAGTATTTTATTTTTTACTTCTTAATGGTTCAGCCTGAATCATACTTAAAACTAGTCCGGATTTATTAAAATTATAAGTATTTATGGTTCAGATTTTAAAAAATCACAATATTTGAACCTCTATTCGGACTTTGTTATTTTGTTATGTAGAGAGTGTTTGCATTCCTTAAAAGTTAAAGGAAATTACCCGCACTCTTGCTATTATCATTGCCAGCCAACGCAAAGCTTGAAGCTACGGCGTCCGCCACATTGATATGCACGCCACGCCAAGATACATCAACCCACCACGGGAAGGGGATTTCTCAGGTAAAAATCTTAATAGAATGATTTAAAAAAAAAAATTGTGCAAATTTCGATTCAAAGCCGCTAATATTATTACATTAATAGAAAAATTGATAGGTTTTTTTTTATAGATAAAAGCGAATTTTTTTATAGCATGCTAATTTTCAAAGCTTAATTACTTTGAGCTTAAATAGCTGTTAAATGTGTGCCTAAAATAAAATAATTTAATTTGTGATGGATCTAGATATTCTAATTTTATAATTAATTAACTAATAATGGCTGCATAGAGAAGTTCATTCCACGTGTCAGGGAGGCCAGCAAGACACCAATGGGTACAATCCATGCCCTTGAAGGCATTATAGGAGCTTGGGTGTGCATCTTTTCTTAGCTGTGACAATGTTGTTATGTTTAGCAAGTGAACTTGCTTCTTGATTAGTGTACTAATCAGCACATCTTCCACCACTTTTAATGCCAATGGCGTACCACCAGGATATGATGATCCAGTCATGGGCTCTGTCTCGTTCCCACAATTCGTCACTCCTGGCTCATTCCAATCCTCCCCGCTGGTAAATTTTCACATCATTAAAATGTACATTAACTTGATATGCTCGAACGAAATTAAAATATTCTAGCTATATAATTACATTCATTACTTACTTGTAATGGGAGGGAGAAATTCCTTGAAAAATAACTTTAGTTTTGCTTGTATCCACGTCGGACTCGACCCACTTAGCCCAAGTTGTCAAAGCCTTGCGGAAAGCATCCATCCGGTCTATATCCTTGAGGATAACTGCACCATCTTCAACATAATCCCATCTGAAAATAATTATAATTAGCAGGTAATTACATACTATAATATATAATTTGGATTTAAATAGTAGGAGTATTTAACATTTTAATTTGGAACATGAGATTTAAATGTGGGTAGGGCAGGAAAAATTAGTAGATACACAATATTTTATAGCAAATATGGATGCTTTTTTATATTTTTTTTCTGACTCGCCGAATTATGTCATTCTATACCGAAAGTATCTAATAAAAGTTTCAAACTTTCAAAACTTACGGTTGCTTAGGGCCTTTCCGGTACCACCAAAGCCAAGTGTTGAAAACCAAAACATCAATCTCCTTCCAAATGTTCCCATTCTTGAGGGAATCCAGCTTTAGAACTCTACCAATCTCCTCCTCTTCAATGTCTACTAAATATTGTGAAGTAAAGATTGCTACCGACACTCCATAATCCTGATTTTTTTTCATTTCAAACAAAAGGAATTTATTAAAACGTCATAGAAAAGAAATCAAAATACTATAGTTTAAGTGACTAGCCTCACCACTTACCATCTAACTCAATCCATACCATTCATAACCCTTATTTTAGTTCCCAATCACACATAACTCTAGATTCACATTTTATTGGCTAAGAGGTATAAAATGCTCTCCATAAGTAACTGTTGAGTATTGGTTAGAAATAGGTAATAATCTTAAAATTATTATAAGGGGTCGAGGCCTGTGTTGAGCGGAAGACGTCGCGTCGACTCATGATCTGTAATAGATATACTATCGAATCATGCACGTAAAATCTTGTCTTTCTTTCTCTTTTGCTTTCAATTTGTGTGTTCAATATTGCTTGTATTTATTCAGGGTGAACTGTTATTAATTTATAACAATAATTTTTTCATCCATAATGATTATACCAATACTTTTTATTTAAAACCAACCTATGCTCGTATTTGTCACTATTTTTTTTCTTTCAAAAATTAACATGTGAATTTATATATCATAAAAATAAGGACCGATTAATGAATGAATTGACTCACTTGGAATATGATTTCAGTGGTAGATTTACGTGTGATATTGGAATTGGGGACAGCCGCGTGAAGCAAGCAAAGCAGTGACTCGAAGTGATTGAGACTAACGGAGTCTCCTATAAACATAATCCTCTTCCCCCTTAACCTCTCCAACAAATCCTTACCATCAAACCTAAAAACAAATATAGAAATATTGTTATAATAAATACCATTAAGTTACAAATTCGTTGACGTTGTCAGAGAAGTCAGATTTCGAATCCTTATAAAAAAGGAGCAAATTAATGTACCGTATTGTCATTATGCCAATATTCCATCAATTAAGGGAAAAAACTTGGGTAGATCATGATCTACCTACATCATGATTTAGGATGATGACACGTGATCCAAATAGTGCTAGAATACCACTATTCTTGACATTTTTAGACACGTATCATCATTCTACATCATGATGTAGGTAGATCATGATCTACCCAAGTTTTACTCATCGATCAAGTCAGATAATTAATAATGAAAGAAAGATCTTGAATTGAATTATTTTTCAATAATTGAATTCAAAACGGGATCATGTTATATTCTTCAACTACAGGTCATGGATCCATGTGTAGAACAGTAGTCCACCACCGCCAGTGAACAGTTCCATTAATTTAATGGAGACATGGAGCGATCATTAGGTAAAGGAGCCATTCAAGGGAAAAAGATTATATTATTTCCAAAATAGAAAATTAAGGAAATAAAGTTGGTGGCTCAATTATTTGCCAATAGGAGTTTCTTTCTTGAAAACTTTAAATTGGCATTCAAAGTGAACAAAACGGAAAGTAATTGCTTTTTAAAAAAAAAAAAGATTCATCAGTTCGGTAGTTATGATTGAGTAGTAAAAGACTCCGTAAATCCAATCTTAAAATTCAAGAATGAATATGGATCGATTTACATTGAAAAAATCATCCCTTCGATTCCGAATACTAATATTTATAAGGCAAAGAACATACCTGAACAGATAGGGAAAGATGTGAAATTAGTGAAATGAGGTTAATTAGCTAGGTACGTACCTTGGGAGGTGACACTGGGCAGGCTGCCATCTGAACTGGAGATAGAGGTAATCTGGGCGGCCATATTTTTGGCAGTCATACTCCTTGCGAATGAAAGGGCAGGACAACGAGTCATACAGAGGATACGTCTCGTCGTAAACCCAATTCCCTTCGTACCTATTGCAGCTCTTGTCGCTGTAGCTCTTTCCTGCCAAAGTAGAGATGGAAAAAAGGACGACAAACCAAAATCTTTGATTATTAGTGCCATAGCCCATAATTGGAAAATGGATCAGCGACAGAGGAAAAGAAAAGAGTGCATTGACGATGGTGAGATTCCATTCCTATATATACACACCAGTCAGCACATGAGCACAAATCTCAGGTCGGGTTGGGTCGGGTCGGATAATTATAATGAAATAGTGATTTTGTTGCCTAATCTTTCTAAAATTAATTTATATATTACTTGTGATAAATTGGAGAGTTATTAATGAAGGATAATATAGTCATTTATCATATTTTTAAAAAATTGGAATATCACTCTAATCATTTTATCATATTAATAGGATATTTTCAAACAAAAAAATCATATTAATAGGATGCACAAAAATTTAAATGAGAGACCACGCAACAATTATGCATAACCATTTTGTCACTACATTTACTTATTTCGAAATTCAGCCATGTAATAAATTTAAAAAATTACAAAAAAATCATAAAGCATGCATGTAAATGTAACATACATAAATCAATAATAATTGAAAAGACATGTCGCTCAAAATAACAGAATGGGTCATGTGATGGAACGACATTGCGCATAGGATTCCAGATGCTCTAAAACCATCCTTCTCCCCTGTTCTTCACTCATCCCCGACGAGTGAGCGCGCGTGCGCTATTCAAAATGGGCTCATTAGCTGCCCACATTCTTCAAGCTCTTTAGAACCCCTTCTCCAGGTACCTCTATCTTATTCTCCTCTCATTGTTTTTCGATCACCACTTTTTAGCTGTAATCACCTTCTTCTTGTTTTTTTTGTTTTTGTTTCATTGGGGAATTTCGCCAAACAGATGGTGGTAACTAAAACCATTTGGCTACTGAACTGTGTGTTTCAGAATTTTGAGACATGGGAAATGGTTTTTTTTTTTTTTTTTTTTGAAAGGTACGACCAAACTAATCCACTCTAGTGTTTAATGACTCGCTAACTTATGACGAAAAATAGTCCCATAGATTCAAAAGGCGTAAAATGGACTCTAGAGTGGGCTTTCGGCCACTGCGTTCAAAGCTTAGGCCCTTCTTTCTATTGGGTCGTGCTGATCATTATCTGAAGATTCATGCAATAATTTCTCAGTTGGTTGAACTTGAACTTGAACGTTTCTACTCTGCCTTTCCTTCCTTATGACTCAAATGCAAGTAAATGATTCACGTTTTAGTTCACTTTGATATGCTATCACTACTTCCTCCGAAGTGTTTGCTTTAATTGAATTATGACAACGAGTAATTATCTGAAACATCTGTGTCTGCTATGTGTTTATTGTAAGTTCTCAACAATGTTTTTGGATCATAAAGACTGCAATCTTTGTATGCTCTTGAATTTGCGTCTGTTTCAAGTTTATTGATGTACCGGAATTTACTGTTAAACAAAGAAAATTTGTTAACATTAGTATTTCATGGTCTGTTTCTGCTAAGTGTTTGCTGTAAGTCCTCAAAATGATCATAATTTCATTGAAGCTCATCCGTGGTCCTTGTTTGTGTGTATTGATTTCTAATTTTAGTCATGGAAGAGGCATTTCACAAAGAGATTTACTACTCAGAAACCTTGATATATATACTATGTTTAACAAAACAGGCTCTCCATCAACATCCCAGGTTAGCAAGATAAGTTGATTCATCCCGTCACACATTATCTGTTTTCTTAATTTATGTATGTTTGTGATACAGTGAAGGTGATGGTGGAAATGAAGATGGAGCCTTATTGGACAAACTATCTGATTCGGACCGGGAGTCATGGAAGAGACTTGACCAGTTTCACAAGGTAGAAATTTCTTGGGGTTTAAAGTTACTGCTTCTCCGAGTTTGTTTGTTTGGTTTGATGCGGTGCTATATTGAATTTCATTGCTCATAGCAGTTGGTCTTAGCTCAGATTGGATAGCCTGATGGGCTTATATGCTATACAGTTAGGATGAGATTACTGAAATGAAACTCTTCAGATTAGGTCATTGCCTTTCTTATGGATGCATTTCATGGTCTGTGGAAGTTTTAGTTGAACATCATCATTAAAATTGCCTTCTTTCTCAGGAGGACTGCATGCTATGCTGGAAGTGAAAATAGTAATGAGTTAGACTACAAAGGATTTAACAAACTTAATTACTGTTACCATAGTACTAGATGAACAAACACAATAATTTAATAACTGTAAGAGTTAAAAGGTCCTCCTACACCAACAAGGGACTAGTGGAAACTGTCTT
Organism: Viola odorata; assembly: GCA_963691705.1. Taxonomy (NCBI): domain Eukaryota; kingdom Viridiplantae; phylum Streptophyta; class Magnoliopsida; order Malpighiales; family Violaceae; genus Viola; species Viola odorata. Next base: position 66,162,519 of record OY829541.1, read on the forward strand.
GTTTAAAGAGCTCGACACAATACTCAAAAGTTATTATTACACTTTATTTTTGAGCTAGAAACTCCTCATCCACAGAGTCAGGCTGCATCTGCATCCATTGAACCATGAACACCTTGTGCGTAGTTCTTAAGCATGCCATGAACAACAATTTAGTTGCTCATCCGAACTTGCTTCTTACCCCTGGCTAGGTGTGGTAGAGCACCGATTTATCCTTTGTAGAATCCCCTGAGAATCAAAATAAGAAAGTAATTACTTAATATTTTAAGAATTATAATATGAATAGTTTGACCAAACAGAAAGGAATGAGAGTTAGAAAAGGACTTCTTATTTACCTCGGTGATTGCCCATCAACTACAAGCTTGTATGGCTCTTGTCTGAGAAAAGAGTGCTGATGTACGGATTTGAGGCTTATATTTCGGTATCGGCAATACTGTTTCAAAAGCTTCAACAAGTAGTGCCACCTTTCTCTTCCTGGCGGGAGCAAGCTTTGTGACAGCTTGTTGAAGTGCGTAATCGATCATCCACTCCTCGGCATTTTTCTTGTCATCTATAATCTGATGCCTGAGGTCAACTTTTTCTGCCTCTGGATCAGGGATAACAGGAAGGAAATTTGGGTCTTTTGGATTAAAGTCCCTCTCTTCCTCCAAGTCATCCTTGATGGGTTTCTTGCATCCAATTGTCCATCTCCGATTGTTTTCGGCATCGGGGAGTTCTTGCTTGGAACCGTTTCGTGTGTAGATGTACTTGCTCACTGATTCTTGATTGATTCCACTGTTAACCATGAGGACTGATTCTGCTGTAGCTGAATTAGAGCATGTCTGTTCTTCCATGTTCTCTTCTTCCTCTGTATTGTTCCCTGCCAAACTGATGTTATATTGCTTTGGATCAGGGTGCTCATCAGAGGCAGAGGAAGGGAGGACTTTGAACATGCTCGTTTCATCTTGATCTTCTCGGAATGACTTCAGCTTTTCTATAACATTTGTGTTCCCATGATGTTCATCCCCATGCTGTTCTTGAGGTCTCACTGGACCACTTTCATCAGCAAGATCTTTACTGGAGGTACAATATTCAGCAATTTCATCGAGCTTAAACTCCTCTGTTTTGTGCACTATGTTGTCCTGTTCATCATTTGTCAAAGCCTCATCTTGATCATCTTCAGACAAAGTTGGAGATGAATCAGGAACTTCAAATAGACCTTCGGCATCGGCTACTTCTTTTTGATTTTCTGTTGCATCTGCTGTATCTCCAGTTTCATGAATAAGCAGTTCCTGTTCTATAGTGGAAAAATCAAAGGGCACCTGGTGAGCATCATCAGGTTGAAGACATCCGTCTCCCTCGTGAGCATTGAAAGCTTCTAATGTCATGTCTGCGGAGCAATCATTTCCAACATCTCGAGGTTGAGGACTTGTTTGGAACATAGCATTCTCTGTTTTAGAAAGTTCATCTATCTTACTGTTGTCACCGGCTTCCTCTGAATCTGTGGCTGTCGCGCCCATTGAAGCTGATGTCATCAGAGTGCTAATGAAATCTGTCTCTGCTTCTTTATCCTTCTCCTCCATAGCTTCTAGCACCTCAAATGAATGTTCACTGTCGGCCATACTATCCATTTCATAATTGCTGTCGTTGAATTGCATAACAACGAAAGCAGATTCCTCAAAAATTTCCTTCAGTATCTCACCAGCTAGAATTTCCTCAGTACAGGTGCTGGTTGTGTCATCTAACCCAACAACCTCACGTTCTTCATGCAACTCAACCTTCTTGATTTTGACTGTGCACTCATCATTGGCCGAAGATTCATTGTCGGTCTTGTCTGAATAATAAGCTTCTGCATCAGTCTCTGACACGAAATATTGGCCCTCTTCCCACACCATATCAGTAGCTTCAGAGATGTAGTCTTCAATTTCACTCCTGCTGTCAGGACTCCCAGCAGTTGCTTCTTCTTCAGCCAATATGGTTGAGTAGGCCACATCCATATCTACTTCATTTTCATCAAAAGGACCTTCTGTGATATCCATCTCTTCAGAATCGATAATAGCATTTTGTTCAAAGTTTTCCTCAACCTGAATCTCTGATTCTGCTGATGCATCAGACAGGCTCTCAGCAACTTGGTCAATATTGCCTTCTTCAGCTCCTGCTTCATTGTCATCGTCAAAACAGGACTCATTATTTTGCTCCCCCGGTCCTCCACTCAAATCAGCTGTTTCCACATCCTTCTCCTCTGTGCTCTTGTCAACTGCTGCGGTAGAATCTTCAATATTGTTTGCATAGATTTCAATGAAGAAATCTGTGCTTACCTCTTTCAGTATGGGCACTGAAACAACCAAAGCAGCATCCTCGTTGAGAGATTCATCGCCATCAAAACCCAACAATCCACCATCACTTTTTTCTTTCGCGACACGTGATGGCTTGGCTTTACGTGGAGATAAAACCTCTAGCTTCATACTCTTTTGCGTCTTCAGTGAACGCCGCCTTGCCTTCAAGAAGCACTTCAATGGAGGAACGGGGTTGTGATGATGGCCGTTAAGAGAGCAGTAGGTGTATGGGCAGACCTTCATGATTGAAGTTCCTTCTGCCTCAGTTGCACCAGGACTTAGCATGAGGTAAGCGGGGAACTTTGAGTCCTTCAAAGTTGAAGAGCAGGTAGATTTTTGTGCAGTCATCTCTTTGCACAGAGCTACTCCTCTGGCACATCTTTTTGCAGTAACTCTAACTGGTTTAAAGCTAGTAGTCTTTGTTAGACTCCTCACTAACTTGAAACTAGATGACTTTGTTAAACTTTCTGTTGGTTTATTGGTGGAAGCAGAGCCAAGTTTTGCACTACTTGATTCTCTTCGACCCACCTTTTTACTATCCGAACCAGTTTGAGAATTCAAGGAACTCACCGGAGACCGCTCCTTTCTTGCTGCTGAACTGCTGGTTGCCTTCATGTAATTCGGCGACCTATCAGATGCTTTGATCAAAGGCTGCTTCAGCGGTGTTGCTGCAGTGGTTGGAGGCGGCTTTCCAGGCTGCGGTATCGGTTTCCTAAGAGGTGATGATGACTTCAAGCCCTCAATATCTGAAAGCTTGATTGATCTTGACCTTTTCATTTTCTTTTTCATGTCAGGTCCTCCTCTATACTTGCCATCCTGGTGCTGGCAAGAAGCTGGTTTTAGGTTCCCAAATCGCTTCTCGGATTTAATATGATCAGCTTGGATTCCAAGCTTGTTGGGTACCTTTCTTTGGACCATCTTCAAAGAAACATGAATTGCAGCTTGAACATCGAAGTTAGTTTTCGTTACCTTCGATGATGGATTTGTTTGTTCAAGCTTTGGAAGGAAGGAAAGCAGGTTTCTTGTCTTGTGCTTTGTCTCTGTGATTTCTTTTGGGATGAAACCAGAAAGAATGAAACTTCTTGGGTGTGAAACAAATGAAGATTCTTATTTGTTTACTTTCTTTTCAGTGGGTAGCCTTTTGTTTTACGATACTCAATGATTCGAGCATATCAAATTTGAATATAGCTGAGATGGGAGAGTTTGATGCTGACCTTCACTCACAGGTGGCCTTTTTGTCCTTCCCGTTCCCGATAGACGATGGTGGTATTCGAACCCGAAACTCTACTCCGGTCTTTGTATCTAAAGATTGTGAAAAAAGTTGTGATTAGATATCCCAACTCATTATCTCTGTTCTTTTATTTTCTGGCATTAGAGAACAAGCCCTAACGAGGGGGATAAAGGGGTCATTGTCTATCTAAACATCGATATATCTTCTTAAGCATTATACAAAATTTGGCAGGATTGGAGCTGTTCAATTATTTATGATCCCACTTACCATAAATCTTTTGCAATTGAAATTTAAATGATAATTAATTGAAGAAATGACTTATCATTATCAATCAGGTGGTTGTTATGTACTAGTACTACTAGTATTTTAAACACATTTGTTTTTATAAAGTAGCAGTTGGGTTTTGGTCGTGTAATCATATGTTTAATTAAAGTATCATAGTTATTAGCTCTAGTACCGTGGCTTGCCACTTCAATGATGTCTAATTTGCACGATTCATATCGATGTTATAATTTATAGTTATTATCATAGTTTATTTTTTTAATATATTTCATTTTAACTCATAAATTAATTTTTCGTAACATTTTCATGGCACGAGCCTGTAACTTTAGAAAATTATTGTCATTGGGTAGCAAATTATTGACTGAGAAATCCACGAGAGGTGAAAGGTGAGAGTGGGCGGCAGCACTTCATCGAAAATAGGCCATTGGTCGGCAAAGATGGGCCGGAAAGTGGGGTCTGTTGGTTAGGCAGGCATAAATAAAGGTCAATAAACGCTCCTCCTGTAGGAAAACAAAATACAGATCCACGTGTCACATGATCATATTTTTTAATTTCGATTCGAATCGAAAGATGAAAAATACGGTACGTTTAATTACTAGTAATAATGAACCACTAAGAATGATAGGGAAAAAAAACTAGAAATAAGAATAAGATTGAAAGCGTAATTTTGAAAAGTAATACAACCATCCTTCGTATGTTTATTTAAACTAACCCTTCTAAAATTATGATACCCGTTTTGTGTTTTGTTTCTTTTTTCATCGATAGTTGTGGGCAATGAACACCCACACGAAGGGATGTCTGAATTCCAGAATACATAACATTTTCATGTGTTGGACAATCTGCCAAATTTTCCTTAAAATGTCCCATGTTACATGTCACCTTGTCCATTTAGACATCTACAATACATATTACATTAATTTGCATCTCTCTTATGGGATGTTATGTCATATGACCTTGCACTGGGCTGCTTCAGTGTAATGAAACAATTGAATTAGTTTAGTGCTTGTGATTAGTGATACTAATGGTCCTTAATGATTGTCAAATTGGGCACATAATTAGTTGATTTGAAAAACAATGTGAAAAGATGAGTATCAAAGCAACTTTAATAAAAGAAAAAGGAGGTAAGTGCCTTTCAATTCTCAAAGATGCAAGCTTGGCCAGCTTTGGGGCACACAGTAACCTGTTTTACAATCCAAATCTACTTTTTGTTTGATGCTTTTATATGTAAATAGATGAGAAATTTGTCTTGTTTCCTTTTTTTTCCCACTAGAATTAAAGAGAAATAATTGTAGGTAAGCACTAGATGTGGCAAAAATTGGCAAACCAAGCACGTCAATTTGACCAATGAGCTAATAATTCAGTGATATTTCTTGCAAAATAAAAAATATAAGATTTCAAATTCAGATCAACTAACTTACAAATCTTAAATTGATCCATCTTCTGATTAATCATGTGGAGGGCAAGAAAATCTCATGAATCTGTTTTAGGATTGATGCTTACACTACAAAAATCAGTACCTAGGCCATTCCTGCAAAATTTCCCCTTACATTGCAAAAACTCCACAGAAGGGTCCATTCTGCAGTATTTTTGGTGGATTATATGCACAAATTCCTCCAAGTTGGAGGAGTGGGGCAACAATTAGCTGTCATCTGAAAGTAGTTTAGACAAAGATGGTGAAGAGATAAGCTAATCAAACTGAGAATTATAGGAGTCCTACAGATAAGGGAAAGAAAGGAACAAAATTCTGAAAATCATTCATAATATATGTATTACAGATGTATAAAGACAACATAAAACAAGGTGATCATGGTATGTTGGAAATGAACATATACTAAAACATTTAGACATGTATCCCACATATATTGTCAGCTATAGTGCCCTACACGAGTGGAAACAACAAGGGAACTTTTTTTTTCCCCTCCAGCCATCAAGAATTTTTTTCATCAAAACAGGACAGAGGCAGTAAAGCATAGAAAAGTCACACTTAAGTTGCAATCTCACTAATGGAATTCAGAAGCATGAAATCATTTCAAGTTTGAACAATTTTACTGTCATTTTCCTTGGTAAACTTTTGATTTTGCACACGCTCATTCGCACCACAAAGGGCTGTGCGATAGGAGCAGTTGCGGCAACGCATGTGCCACAGATTGCTCTGCATTGTGGTCTATGTCCAGAAGACTTCTTAAAAAGGAAAGAGGCAACTCTAAAGTCAAACAGCACATCACAATAACAAGCAGCTTAACGCATCTTTTCTTATGACTCATGATATTAAAAAACTACACTATTCACTATCCAGCTTACATCACAAGAACAATCAGCTTACATGTCACCAATTTTTCAGATTCAAAGCTCATAACTTAATATGATTGTCATTAGCCACAAGGGAACTATACTTATTCCAGGCCGGCTAGTTTTGTTCCTATAGGGATATTTAATTCATCCCTTACTGAGGTTACCGACACCTTCACTATTCAGCTCCTTTGTCCTAGTTAGGATTGTATAAAATTATATCATTACAATCAAATCACCAACCATTGGCAAGGCATAGTTGATGTATCATGTATCAATGACAGACAGTTGAACAAAATATTGCCAGAATGTAAATCGTTTATTCCAGTAAAGAAGCTTATAATGTGTTACATCTGAGTAGTTAGTGAAGTTTCTAATTTGTATTCCCTCCCTGTACAGCAATATACAGCACTATAAAAATAGGAGAAACAATTAAAATCATATATGGGAGAGCTTGGTTTAATACACTTTCCCCGATTGAAGCCTCACCTGCAGGGTAGTTCCCTTTATCTTCCACAAACTTCTCAAAATAGCTCTCGAAGCCTGGGTTTATGGGTGAGATATCTGAGCCTGTAACCTTCATCATTTCCATAGCCTACAAAACATGAAGATACAACAAAGGAGATATTAAAGACAACTTATTTTTGATCGTTATATGAGAACTTTAAGTTGATAATTGTGGAGATGAGTTTTAAGATCAGGGATCTCAAAATAGCATTTCCCACTCTTGGTTTTGAACCTAGTTATCTCGATTGCTGTGTGTGCTATAATTCTGTACAGTATTTGAATGTCCAGCAACACTTTCAGGCTCTAAAGTGTCTATGCAGCTCCGTGACAGTCACCTGGAAACTGAATAGAAATTGCCTTGCTTGCTTGCTCACTTTTGCATTTGGGTGAGACTGAAGTTTCTCATACAAAACTCGAGCCTCATCTGACCTGTCAACACTTACAAATGTTGTTATCCAGATAATAGCCACATAAAAGACACATTGAATTTCAGAACCCAACAATAGGCATCGACATGCAAACTATTTAATTATTGAGGCTGTTAATGTTTCAGAGCTCACATACTGCCTCACAATCACAAAGCAACTAACATTATGCTTGGGAAGAGGCCATAAGTATCACAGCTCGGCCATTCCTTGAGCACAAATCACTTAGTTCAGAAAATAAAAACTCTGCTTTAAGAGTCATCAGTCTAAAGAGTAATATCTGATATCTACCTAGAAATAAGGGGCTACGCAATGCTTCAAATCTATTCCATTCTTTTTCTTTTCATAAAATAACGAACACAAAAGTTTTTTTTTAAAAAAAAAGAGACAAATTATGAGTAAAATAACTGTACCTATTAAGTGAATCTTGACAGATAGACCACTGCAAAGCAGCTAATCCATGAAGTTCACTCTGCAGAAACAGAAGTATTTGTAATTAAACATCAAGGAAAATTCTTCACGGATGATTGATTTCCTTTGAATAAAATAAAGAATAAATAAAGAAAACAACCAAAGACAAGAACCATTGCCTGATGATAAACAGATTTGTTATTGAGTTTGTTCTATTAGCAACCAGCTAATGAGGATTTCGCAAACAGATGTCATTTATTGATTGAACGTATTATCATTGTAATCTAATATTATAAAGATTGTCCAGGTCAAGCCCACATTGTTTTCCTGGACTATAGCATTAAGTTGAGGTCTAGAAAAAATCTGTGTTTCACCAATATTTGGAAGAGAAAACACCTGTTTTGCAACTGACAGACATAGTCGACACCATGACTTAGCCATGATGTCAATAGACTTGCATTGTCAAATGAAAGCCCAAATGAGATAAAGTTAGCCATTAGCCCTCTCAATTTACAGACAAGACCAAAAAGTTGCAGGCTTACCTTAAATGGCAACTTATCCATTACATTTTCATAGTACTGAATAGCTTCATTAAGCTTTCCAGAATCCATCAAGGAGTCACCCTCCTTCAAAGCCTATATATAACATTGACTTGCATTAGAAAACAAGACATTCACACAGTTCTCCACCTAATACTCATGAAAATAATCATCATATGATTGTGAAGTGAAACAGTGATATACTAACAGACTTTTTATTCATTGAAAATTTTCATTGGACAAAGTTATCAGCTTCCCCAAGTATTATTGGCAATCCCAATTCTTGAATTGCTTGCATCTTTTCTTCCATTTTTCTTCAAATTCTATATTCACCTAATTGCCTTTTTTTATTTTAGAATAATTGATAAAGGAAAGAGAACCTAAAAGCTATTTTATGTATCCCTCTTCTTTATTTAAGAATTATGTAATGAAACATACCTTCTCGCACTCTAACTTGACCTTCGGATCAATGTTCAAGCCAATTTGCTTCCTATATGCTGCAATCAACTGCTTTGTCCGCTCATCTTTAGCAGCACGTTCTTCTGCGGTTTCAATGACATCCCCAGGCCGGATGGTTCTTCCACCTCCAAACTAAACAACCAAATAAAGGAAGGTTTTATTTTCTTTTTAAGAAAAAGGTCCCATAAATAAAAAAATTATGATTATTGTAATTGAAGGTATCTCCTCTTATCAAGGAATGGTCATTTTATCCAGTTGGTGGATGCAGGTTCCTTCAAGTCTAAAGAACTATAAGTACAACAAGCATTAACCAACCAGGAAAAAACTAAAAAGTGAGATCAAACTTCATTGTCCACCAATTCTATTCTAATTTTGAGTAAACCATTGCAAAAATTTCTAGGTCTCTACCAGCACGAAGTTCTTCAGAACCACTCATCAAACATCCATTTTTCCGCCCAAAATTCAGTCGAATCCAGTAATACTGAGCATTATCAGTCAGATGTGTTTATTATTCCTTTTGTTAGCAAATGTCATAGAATTTGCTTTCCAACATAATCAAGTTCACTCCCTGATAGTATTATGTTCTCCAACAAACTTATATGACTGTATCTCTCACAGGATTGAAAATGGTAACTTTTCACAAAAATAAAAGAGCCAACTGATTGTTTTACCGTCTTGGAAATGTTTTCAGGTCTAGGAAAGACACCCCATGTAGAAACCTTTGGCTTGTAAAGCTCCGGAGTATCTTCCTGTGTAGGCTTAGACATTGATGTAGTGTCATCTGCAAACTTGCTGGTGTCCCCAACAATAATCTCTACGTCAGGCAAATTCCCTCCTGGAATAGGTTCTGTAAGTGGAATTAGTCCAGCAGGCAGTCCCCTTCCAATCTTTTTGTCCGCAAAGCCAAGCCCCACAAAATCAATGCTTGAAACGGACAACTTCTCTTTCTTCCTAGAACTTCCACCTTCCAAGTCACTCGACTTACTACCTGAATTCCTCGCATTTCCTCCCTTTAATCCTAACAAAATTCAAATGCACATATTACTAGACAAAAGCGTGCAGATACAAACAGAACATGTCTTACATAAATGATTCTGTACCACAAAACATACACACACTGAACATGCCTTTCAGGAACAACTAAGTATCAAACTTAGCTGATATAATCATAATTATCCATGACTAAATGAAAATTAGTATCTCAGACCATAAAGCTTCACTGAAGATCAAGTAACACAAGACTTCATGTAAACATTCTTGCAATAGGAACAACAAATCAACTCAGCTAAAATTATTTAAAGCCTCCAGCTCAAATAAATATAAATTCCCTCTATTTTCCAATGCAATACCTGAACTCGTTTCACTTTCAGCAACATCCTTAACCCCACCGGCGACGACCCCTTTGTTCTTCTTGTACTCTTTCGCTTTCTCCAGAGCAACTTTGACGGAATCAGGCACTTCCTTACTTTCCCCATTACCTCCAATCGAAGTACCAGCAGAAACACCAACTGGGTTTTCCTCAAAGTTAGCAACTTTGCTGGATTCTCCAATGATTTTCTTATACGATTTAGCTTTCTCAAAAGCGAGCTTTACAGGGTCTGGTTCAGGTTCAGGTTCAGGAGAGGATTCTACCTTATTGGATTGGTTTGCAGAGAGTGAGACTTTGAATGGCGAGGTTTTGGAGGGGAAAAGGGCATTGGGTTTTCTGGTTAGAGAGGAAAGCCATGAATTTTGAAGTTGAAGCGAAGCCATAAATTTGTGTTGGTGTGTGGGATATTATTTTTCGTCATAAAAATGGCTCTTCGCAATTTCGTCATAACACTTGTCTTCGTGGTTGTTTGGGGTTTGGGGTTGGATACCCAACCCAATTTTTCCCAACCCAAAATGAAATTTTGGTGTACACACCATTTCACAAATGAAAATTGGTCATTTTGGGTTGTCAACCCAGTAAAATTGACATTCACGGGCTGGAGCAACAAATGGAACTCCATTTGGCTTCTCTCTCTCCTTTTTTTTTCTTTTTCATTTCATTTTAATTTTTTTACTTTATATAACCAACAAAATAAATTAAAAACTAGCACAATAAAATCTTTATCTTAAAATAAGTAATTCTAGATCCATTTTTCCTATTTTTATTAATTTTTTAAAAATGGGTTTTTATACTCCAATGTGATTCACGCTAGGCACTTTAGCGTGATCACGCCAAGAATTTTTACAAATTTAAAAAAATTGCAAAAAATCTAAAGAAAATGTAAAAATTCACGAAAAAATGTAATTAACCTAAAAATCAAGAAACATTGTAAAAAATTCTAAGAATTCACAAAAAAATTTGATTTAATTATGGACATAAGGGGTTTTTTGCTCGAAAACAATAGTCCAGGGGGGCGAATTTCAAAAAATGAAGTTCAGGGGATGTTTTTGATTTTCGATGATAGTTCAGGGGTGGTAAAAACTATTTCCCCTATATAAAATCGCGATTTCTTTCTTCTTCTTCACTTTTTCCAGAAAATTCTCTCTCCTCCAACCCGACCCCTTCACCTCCAAAATCGATTTTCTTCTTCGAATCTCCCCTAAGGCTCTGTTTGGCAGTCCAGTTTAGTGGGGAAATGGTTAGTGAGGAAATGTTCAGTGGGAAAACAACATTTGGGAAATGGAGGGTGCTGTTTGGTAAAATTGTAAAAATTCAGTGGGAAAACGATATCTGGGAAATTGAGGGTGCTGTTTGGTAGTCCAGTTTTCCAAAACTATGATTTGGATGTAAAATGACCATAAAGGGCATAATTCATTTTAAGTGTTTGAATTTTTTTTATTTTTTTATCTTTATATATATTTTTAATCAATTTATTTATAATCTAACATCTAATAAAATTGATCTATATACCATAAATAAGACATTGTGCCGAAATAAATTGAGAGTGATTTTACGGATGGATGTCGAAATAAATTGATGGGTTTTGTTGGAATGGATGTAGGGAAGGTGTGGTCAAAATTTGAGAGGATTCGGAGAAGATTTGGGGGAGATTCGAAGAAGAAAATCGATTTTGGAGGTGAAAGGGTCGGGTTGGAGGAGAGAGAAATTTCTGAAAAAAGTGAAGAAGAAGAAGGAAATCACGATTTTATATAGGGGAAATAGTTTTTACCACCCCTGAACTATCGTCGAAAATCAAAAACCTCCCCTGAACTTCATTTTTTGAAATTCACCCCCTAGACTATTGTTTTCGGGCAAAAATCCCCTTTTGTCCATAATTAAATCAATTTTTTTGTGAATTCTTGGAATTTTTTACAATGTTTCTTGATTTTTAGGTTAATTACATTTTTTCGTGAATTTTTACATTTTTTTTAGATTTTTTACAATTTTGTTGGAGGAGAGAAAAATCTTTGACGTGATCACGCTAAGGCTTGGCGTGATCACGCTAAGGGCTTGGCGTGATCACGCCAAGGAAAAAGTGCCTAGCGTGAATCACATTGGCAACTTAAACCCATTTTCAAAAAATTAATAAAAATAGGAAAAATGGATTTAGAATTACTTATCTTGAAATAGAGATTTTATTGGGGTAGTTTTTAATTTATTTTGTTGGTTATATAACGTAAAAAAATTAAAATGAAATGAAAAAGAAAAAAAAAAGGAGAGAGAGAAGGCCAAATGGAGTTTCATTTCCGGAATGGAGCATTTTGCTCCATTCCCTCACCCCCTACTTTTCTCATTTCCCCACCCAAAAACCCACTTTTTCATTTCGGGAATGGTGTTTAACAAACACCAAAATTTCATTTTGGGTTGGCAAATGTTGGGTTGGGTACCCAACCCCAAACCCCAAACAGCCACTAAATCTTCTCAGAATCCTCTCAAATTTTGACCACACCTTCCCTACATCCATTCCAACAAAACCCATCAATTTATTTCGACATCCATCCGTAAAATCACTCTCAAATTGAAAATCACTCTCAAGTTATTTCGGCTCAATGTCTTATTTATGGTATATAGATCAATTTTATTAGATGTTAGATTATAAATAAATTGATTAAAAATAAAAATAAAAAACCATTAAACACTTAAAATGAATTATGCCCTTTATAGTTATTTTACATCCAAATCATAGTTTTGGAAAACTGGACTACCAAACAGCACCCTCCGTTTCCCAGATATCGTTTTCCCACTGAATTTTTACAATTTTACCAAACAGCACCCTCCGTTTCCCAGATGTTGTTTTCCCACTGAACATTTCCCTACTGACCATTTCCCCACTAAACTGGACTGCCAAACAGAGTCTTCCTGTCCCTGATTACTTCAAAACTCCTGAACTTTATAATTTCTTTTTATAAAATTTATTATATTATTAATTTATTACAAAGTAGGGGATTGAAGTTATCCGATTTTTAATAAATAACTTTCTGAAACAGTAACATTCAGTAAATCAGACACTAAAAAATTAAGTAAAGTGTACAGTAACCTTCAGTAGGAAAACGTCATTTATTAAAAACCGAAGAGAGTATAATTTAATAACTAAATGAATTTATTCTATTTTTAACTATATTTTTATTTTATTTAAATAAATAATTACGAAATGACTTTTGGTATTGATTATATTGGTTAGGGCAATCATTTTCCTTACTTATTTTGTTTGATTTTGATACTATTACTTTTCTCTTCTCTTACACATTTCTAGTTACCATTACTTTAATACCCACTAATTTCGTCCATCGCGCTTATAATTAATTTATAAATATTCTTTCGTTTACAAATTTTTAATATTTTTAATCAAGCAAACATATAAATTATAAAAAGTAATCAAACTACTTACATTAATTATTTACCGGTGCTACTTTACTTACTAACTACTTCCTCCGTTTTTTATTAACTGTCGCTTTGACTTTGGACACGCATATTGAGGAGCCCAGATGACTCACTATTTGAGACAATTTTACCTCGAATTTTTTCTCGGACGTTCGTTAATTCTTAACGTACGTTCGAAAAAAAGTACGAATTTTTTTGGGGTCAAATAATGAATCATCTGGGCTCCTCAATAAGCGTGTCCAAAGTTAAAGCGACAGTCAATAAAAAACGAAGGGAGTATTCAATTAAAACTGAAGTATCAAATTAAATCACTTGACCCTATTAAATATTTTATCAAAATCCCACCAGTTAAGTTACAAACTTATATCAGACTTATTGCACTTTTTAACTCAATGTAGATTTTAAAAAGACAAACAGTAATTATATAAATTCATAGAATATTAATGACTTTTTTATTAGTTTATAATTTGTAACAACTCAAAACGAGAAATAGTAGAAAAGCGTAAAAATAATGAGTGATATTGTGCAAAATAAAATCCGGACTTGATATAACGGGAAATAATCAGGAAATTTACCTCGCGACACATGTTCAAGCAAAAATAAGTCGAAACTATAAACATTTCACCACATCCTTAGTAAGGGATGCATAGGTTGGAAAGTACATGCATAGACTCGGTTGAATTTCACCTCCGTCTATAAAAAAATAAAAATAAAACTGCAATTTCTTGCATCTCTTTTCTTACCATGTAAGATCCAGATCCAATCAAATAGATATATCCATAGCGGGGGAAGAATGAAACTGCCACCTAATGGGAACATTACTCTTCTCATCTGAAAACTCGAAGACTATGATTAGCGCACGTGAGGCCCCCATCAACCATTAGATTATCCCCGCTAATGTACCTTGCCTCATCACTAGCTAAGAAGAGAACAGCATTGGCCACATCGTGAGTTTCTAGGCCTACACCCTTCAAGTTAGCATGCATCCCAACAAAATGGCGAAAACCCACCAACGCATCCTCAGTTCTTTGATCCTCAGGCAAGTGAGCCACAGCTAAGCCTGTTGGGACCGCATAAGGAGAAACACAGTTTACACGTATCCCATGTTTTCCGAGCTCAGCTGCAACACTCCTGGTGAGACCTAATACAGCATGCTTCGACCCTGTGTAAGCATGTGGACCTAGACCTCCTATGACGCTGCCAACACTACAAAGAGAAATAATTGCGCCTTTGCTTAGCGGAATCATAGCGCGTGCAGCATGCTTCATTCCGAGAAAGACACCCTTCACGTTTACATCAAACACCTTCTCAAATTCAGACAAGGCAAACTCGCGGATGTCTGGACAGGGAGAGCCTGACAGCCCAGCATTGTTGACCATAATATCAAGTGTTCCAAACTTATCAAGTGTGAAGTCCACAGCTCGATGCACATCATCTTCAATTGTGACATCACAATGGAGATAGCAAGTATTTGGATCACCACCAAGGGATTCACAAACATTCTGTCCAATGTCATCTTGCAAATCAACTATGCACACTTTTGCACCATGTCTGTGGAATAGACGGGCAATGCTCTCTCCAATTCCCGTAGCTCCACCCGTGACCAATGCTACTTTCCCCAACAAACTGCAAAAAAGTTTTTTTTTAAACAGCATAAGAGAAGGAAATTTCCATGCCAACAGAAACACATCAAGACTATAATTAAAAAATGTTATAGACTCTGCAGCAAATCAATTTCCTCGCGATGGCAAAACATCTTTCAGAAGACCAAAGACTTGAACTTTTTTTACACATGTAGATCCAAGTATTTTTCCCGGTCTCCCCCGTATCCTCTCTGCACCTTCCGGGCAAGAACTAATCCCGTTAATCCAAGTTATTTAAGAGGCTTCCCCAACTGTCTATAAATAGATGCACAATAAAATTGTTCAAGGTGGGTGGGTTCACCACCGCCATGTGAACTTGTACGATGGAAAATCTACACAAGAGACCTCAAACAATAAACAACCATCTCCACCTGCCCTACTAAGGTGTGGCGGTCCTACTTATCAATTTGAGTTTTATTGGACCTAAAGGTGGTCCTAACTCCTGGAAATACCACCCAAGTGGATTTCTCCTTATCAAGTACTGACCAAAATTAGTTTGTCAAGAGAAGAAAAAGAAACAGTGGCCGATCTATTGAAACATTCATATTTCGATCAAGAAAAGAAAATCCACCCAATTCAGTGAAACTGAGAATCAACCGTTATAATTAGTAACATGCTACAGCAAAGGCGAAGTCGAGTGGATTGAAATTCCACCCAAACATGCCCAAAACAACCCAACACAACTGGGAAACTGTAAAGGAGCGAATAGAAATGATGGGTATGGCAAAAAAAATATTGGGTATTACATAAAAGTGAGAAAACAAGCCATGTGAATGAAAATACTGAGAAGGAATGCTGAGATTTACCGTTGAGAAGGGGGGAGTGAATCAGTGGAGCTGCCGGCGGCCATAACTGGAGCTTTCTTTTTATTCTGCTAAAAGAAATGCCTCTGTCTTGAGATCCTGCTTGGCCCGACTGAAACTACAATTATATAATAATAATTGTAAGAGGGTGGAGTTTGCAAGCAAATTGATGTTGTTGGTTGGTTGGTTCTATTATTAGATTGGACTCGGGTGGTTTTTTTTTTTTTTGAAAGGTTGGACTCGGGTGGTTTTGGTTTCCCTCAGTGGGTGGAATTTTGAGGTCAGCATTAGAATAATTCGGTCAGATTGGAGAAGTTCGGATCGGACGGTGATTTTAATTTTTTAAATATGACCCTAATTCGATTGCACTTTTTTGGATCATATTGGATGTGTCGGATTTTTAAGATAAATTTAGACTTTTTAAGTACTTTTAAATTAATTTTTTATTTAAATGTAAATTTTATTAATTTTAAATCTCTTAGTTTCTGTCTCTTTCGGTCAACCTAACAAGTTATTCGAACATTATTATAATTTAATAAGTTGAGTAAATTGTAAGAAAAAAAGAAGTAAAATTAAGATATAAAAATTTAAATTCCGAACTTATTTAGATATTTTGAATTTTTGGATAATATCGAATTGGATTTCGAATTTTATCAGATCTTTTACCCTCTAAATAAGTTAGTTTGGATTGAATCGACCGAATTGATTCGATCAGTATCCTCCCATCGGTGCTCACCCGTAGTGGCATTGCCATCGACAACGACCCTCGTTCTTCTTGCTCTTCCTTTTTCTTTCTCGCTCTGTTTTTTTCCTGCATACGTTACCCTCTCTATCTTCTAGACAACGACTTTGACAGATTTGTAATAAGAAAATTAAAAGGCAAAAGTTCTAAATTTTGCCACCAAATGATACTCTTTTTCTTCTCTGTTTTTTTTTGATAGCCACTAAAAGTAATTTTTCAAGCTACCAAATTTTAATTATGTTAATACGATATGACCTTTAAGAAAGGATTTTGGTGAAAACAAATATACTAAAAATGACTTTTTTTAAAGTATGGTTTCTTTTTTCTTTACTATAGGTGGAGAAATGGTTCAAATTTGAATCTTACGGTTATTTTACCACCAATAATTAATAAATTTCATGTTAATTTGAGGCGGTGAATGACGAATCCTTAATTAACTCTTCAAAGGGAGCAAATTAAAATTAAAATACTTTATCTATAAATTAAAAAGTTGTTTAAAATAAAATAAAATAAAATTATAAATGAGTCACAAACATAAAATAGTTTTTTTTCTTTTTTAAAACAACGAAGAAATCACTTTAATTGATATTTAATTATATTAATACTAACTAATTAATAATAATAATAACGACAATAGCATTATTTGGTAAGTGGGGTGTAAATTAGCATGATTCGAAAAGAAATTCGAAACACTACATTATATAAAAAAGAGGTAGAAGCATGATTTGATAAATCGATATTAAAAAATACAGTCTAATTTTTTATGTGTATAACAATTCTGACGAACGGGAAAAAAAGGTGAAACAATGACATAATTTATTTTAAGAAGGAAAAATAATTTTGTGTGTGAATTTGAACGGGAAAGCAGAAGATATAGCTAATAAGCAGCTCCCGATGTCCCAACTCAGAGTCCGATTACAAGTTTTTTTTGCAAAAACTTTAAGTCATGCTACTGAAGCTGGAATCACCGCCGCTGCTGGCACCAAACTTGCTCTACATTGACGGCTGCGAGCAAAGCACCTCTAGAGCATAAATGGCTCCAAGCAAAACCGCCATAGCCCTTGAATTCCACCCTAAAAAAGAAGTTAGGACTAGCATCAGAAGATCTTGTATTTGGCATGAGTAGAAAGGAAAAGTGATATCATTCTCAATGGAGAACAAGAGCCTACATGACAAGAATGAATTACAGCACCTTTTCAATATTTCAGGGATCCAGCTAATTTTGTAGCAATTCTGGTAGTTTTCCACCTTTAGAAGGACTAATCCAATCCATAACTGCATTTTCCAAGCAAATCTGCAGTCATCCAAGTATACACCAGAAAATCAGTGTAGCAAATACATCATCTTTTTGCACTGTGTAACCTAACAAATGGAAGGAAGAGCAGAATGTAATTCAGAAAAACAACAGTACTACCTTTATTTATTTTTTTATAGGAACAACTGTACTACATAGAACAATATATAACAACAAAGCAATGAACAAAGAATTTTAGGTGTAGCAGAATGTAAATCAGAAAAACAAACATGACAGTAATCATAAAAATTTACCTGGATTCACCATTATTACAGTTGGCTTCAGAGCAAGACCAACATACTGAGGAAAATTATAAAATTCCTGCCAGGAATTCAAGAAAATTTTAACTGCATGTCGCGATCTGACTTTAAATACGTGACAAAGTAGATTAGGGGGGGGGGGGGGGGGGGGGGGGGGAACAATGGGACTGTAACAGTGTACTTTTACGTCAGGTATGTTACAAAATGATAGAAGATGCACTCACCGAATATTCTGGCTCAATTCATAACTTTTACGTCTGGTATGTTGCAAATCTTGTGCCAATCTTCTCCTTTCTCTCGTTCACACCTCTGTCCAAGCAAATGACATTCAAAGATGGATAGAGAAGAAAGAGAGATAGGTAGCCCCTCTTCTGGTAAAGACTGTAGCTTAGGGCAATTCCAAATGTGCAATCTTCTGAGAGAGGTGAGATGACAAAGCCCCTCGTAGTCCAGATATTTCAAGTTTTGAAGATCCCGAATGGATAGAACAGTGAGAGTTGAGGGCAGCAGCGTTTTCTCCGGGAAGGATTCCACACTGTTACACTGATGAATTGTGAAACTTGAAAGTGAGAGGAGTCTCTGCATATCCCAGTGCTTTCTGCCTGCAATGAATTTGTTGCAAGAGGTGATACTGAGTGATTCTAATTTCATGGGCAAACCCTCAGCTGGAGAAGACTCAAGTTCTTCACAGTTAACTATTTTCAAGTTCACAAGGGAGTGCATGGATTCGGGCAGAGATTTCAAATTTGAGCAACCATGTAAGTTAACATCAGTCAAACTCAGGGCATGTAATGTTCCTTTGCTGAAAGATGTTAATTTGGGACTGCTATGGATGTAGAGTTTTTCCAACTTGGGGAAACATTCTAATGGGAAGCACTCAATCTGAAGCTGCTCACAGTCCCATAGTTCAATTTGAGTTATAGAAGGAAGGAAACGAGGTAGAGCCCTCACTAGCTTGGGACAACACATCATTGAAAGCTTTTGGAGGAGTGGGAAAACATCACCATCATCTGAAATCCATTCACACCATTCTAGCATCCCATCAAATTTTAACTCTTTTAGATGTTTCATGGACTTGCATCTTCCATAAAAGTCGAGACCAATAACCTTAACTCGGTCAAATGATTTGATCCAGAGCTCTTCTAAAGAGGCTAACTGTCCAAATGATGGCAATGAGAATATTTTGCATCCACGTAGCTTTAAGGATACTAAACGTGAGAAAGAAGAGTCTCCAACCCATTTTGGGAATCTAGTACCTCCATAGAAATGGACAGAAAGGCTCTTCAACTCTGTGTGAGGCTGCAACTGCTCAAGTACTCTTTCATGCAATTCAATATTGGTATCACCATCCCAGCTAAATTCCAACTTGTTAAGATGTTCTTTACCCTTGAAATTGGCTTCCATAGCATCTCGAGCATCCACAATATTTTGAAGATTCCATATATGAAGCTTCCCCCGCAAATTCGAAAGCTTTCCCAACTCTTTGATGCTTGACCCACTCTGCTTTCCAACAAAGAAATCCGTTAACTTTTGAAGCCTTGTCAATTTATCCATATGTGGTGGCATCTCCTGCAAACCTGTTTTTCTAATATCAAGAAGCTGCAAGTTGATTAACCTTCCCATGTTGACTGGTAACTTAATGAGCTTATTGCACCGGTACAAGATCAGAATCTGTAAATTATACAGCTTACACAGAGATTCAGGTAAACACCAAATATCTGCCCCACTAAGATTCATGTACCGTAAATGTTTCAAGTTGCCAATTGAATCGGGCAACTCAGACAAGCAAAAGTTAGACATATAATGAGAACCATGTAGTGATAGCACTCGTAGGCGCTCCATTGACAACAATAAATTGCATAGGTCCATACCATCCATACCATGCTGCATTGATGACATCGATGATGGAACTAAGAAGGTACGCAAGAACTGTGGATGGTCGCATATGCCTCCAACATTTTCAAAGGTCTGACATTCTGTTATTGGGCATGATAAATGACGGGTCCTTCTGGTCGACTTGAAAGAATTGTCACCCTCCACCATGAAGCAAAAGTCTCTTGATACAAATTTAGCTAATTCATTTATTAGGTCATGCATTATATATAACCATGGATGGCTACTTGATTGTTGAAAAAATGACCTCGAAACAAGATCTTGAAAGTATTGCTCACCTATATCTTCCAGCTGCTCATCTCCTTGAGGTTGGACTATAAAACCCTCTGCCATCCATAAAAGGATCAACTCCTTCTTTTCAAATAGATAATCCTTTGGAAATATAGCACAATAAGAAAAACATCGTTTTAGATGCGATGGAAGATAATGATAACTCAATGTTAGGGCTGGGAGGATGCTGTTATCTTGCTTCCATAAATTGCTCTTGAGCACTTTCTTCCACTGGTCCACACGTCTTTCGTTTTGCAACAGACCCCCAAGAGTTTTCGCAGCTAGAGGTAAGCCTTGACACTTTCTTACTATATCTTTACCAATTTTCTCTAAGATTGGATGACCGGCAGAAGTTCCATCATCAAATGCATGTTTCGCAAACAATGACCAGCACTCGGCATCAGTTAACCCCAACAGATGATAGGTTGTAACAGCAGGCGTAGACAGTCCTACACTTGCATCACGCGTCGTAATGATAATTCTGCTACCTTCTTTCACATTCTTGAATGGTTTCATTAAAGAGTCCCATTTCTCTTGACTAGCATTCCAGATATCATCTAAAACAAGCAAGACTTTGCAGCCTGTCAACTTTCTCTCTAGCTCGCGATGAAGCCCATCTGGACTCATTAAATCACAGTTGAGAAAACCAACCCCCTTAAGAATGTCTTTCGTTACATTGAAAACATCAAACGCTTCTGGAACACAGACCCATGCTTTCAGCTCAAACCACTCTTGCACTCTGCTATCATTGTAAACGAGCTGAGAAAGGGTTGTTTTGCCAAGCCCGCCCATACCCACTATGAGAATAACTTGCAGGTTATAGCCTTTTCCATCATCTGATTGCATCAACTTGATTAGGTCCTCCTTATCACCATCCCTACCACAAACAGTAGACTCATCTACAAGAGATGTTGTTGGTATTCTATGTGATAAGGGTTTTTCTCCAACACCCCCTTTCAAGCCTAGGGGAACCATTTGTTCAGCTAAAAGTTTTAGAGCATCAACAATTCTTTTCAACTTAGGTACCATCTCTCCTGATGGCAATTTCTTTCTACAAGGATGAAAAGCATAGAATAAATTGCGTACTGCCAGCCGCGCCTTCCTTGTGCTGGTTTGTTGATGTCCAGCTTCTACCTCCAAGCGGATAGTTTGATAAGCAATCTCATCCAAGAAGTCTTCAGCCTCATAGGCAGCATCTTTGAGATCATCAAGCCAATCTTTGATAGCAGGCCTAGTAAACTGCTTCTCTTCTGCATCATCAAGAACTTCCTTGACAGTTCTTAAGGTTACCTTCAACTCCTTCAGCAATCCGTCATCGAACTCTCGAGCTTTAAAGAAGTCCAGAACCTGGCAAGAGGTAATCCTATCAATTAAAACCCCAATAACAGGGGAAAGAATTGACAAACACAAATCAGCCATGATTCCTGGTAATGGTAAAATGAAGGAAAAGTCAACAACCACAAACAAGAGTTGAAGTAAACAAAGAGCTTTGGTGTTCACAGAATGAACCTAACATCACTGCTTACCTGCTTACTTTATTCCTTATATATGCTGCCAAAGAAGTATAATTCACAAACTAGCACTCAATAATTCAGAAAAGCCATTGCTGTTGATAAAAAAATAACTATTTCATCTATTTTTCCTCTTCCTTATCCTTTTGAAAAGTCAGGTGGGGACTCATCATGAAAACGATTTGGGTAGAAACCCATTTGTCCAGGTGTTCACACGAAGACTAATTGCAAGCTACCCAAAATTAAAGCTTCTCTTTTTCTTTGCGAAAGTAGTGAAAATATGAATAAAAAATGGACACCATTTTTCCTTTTTTATGGCCTGGACATGAGTTCATAGAGGCAATACAACAAACACCTACGAGGCATAAAGAAAATAGATAAATTTACCACACTTGCGCAGACAACTGCCAAGCGAACGAGGTAAATTCATGAACGGAATTGTGAAATATGTAGACATAATCATCTCTCTCTCTCTCAGCATCCCAGTCCCAGGTTCTGTTGAATTTATTTACTACGGTCCTCTCATTTCCTTGTGGTCGAATGGTAACCGGGCAGGCATTTTTCCGGTTTCTCTTCTCAAATGGCAAATGGTAAGTTATTTATATCCCATCACTCCGTTACTATTCTAAACTTGACCTCAACATGACCTTGAACTTGAATGGTGACAAAACAAATATCTCTTATAATATTTTATGACTTAAAACCGAAATTTTAGTTAAATTAGAATAAACATTAATTTACACTCTTGTAGATCGAATGTCAAATTAGTTAATTTGATATTTTCATTTAGTAGTACTCCTTCGATTTTTGATAGTTGTTTGTTCAACTAAAATTATACTACAAGCTAAGGTAATTATTATTTTCAATTAAAAAAATAAATCTGTTTTAAATTGATTGAATTAGACTTATTTATGAGTTAGATAAAAATTATAATTAAAAAATACTAGACAATCTTTTAGGAAATATAAATAATACAACTAATTATAAACAATTTTTTATCAAAATACACCTCTACTCAAATAATAATAATCTATAGTTTTATTTTTGTATAACATTATTTGTGTTATTATTTATTCATGATGTATATAAATAAAATATTATTTTATACTCATCAATATAGATGGAATTAAATAAGATAATTCTATATTCGTAGCATTACTTTTCTTTTCTAATAGTAAAAAAAACCTCACATTTTCAAGAAAAAACAAAACCTAAAATGAGATTTGAGTTAATAATAGTAAAAATAAAAAATATTAAACCGACATTTAAACTTCAAACAAGAGAACCATAAATATAGATTTGTTAGTCATAATTCAGTTTTCCTTGTTCCCCTACCCTTTTTTTCCCTCTTCTTCTTTCTCCTTTTTAAGTCCAACACTGAGAGCAGCTTCTCAGTGTTTTTCGCTGCTTCGCACATCCACAACCACATGACCAAGATATACGGCACCGGCGCTTTCGATTTCAAGCGCCACCATGTCGCCGAGTACCCTCTCGACATCCATTCCTCCACCTCCGACACTAAACCCGACCCCACCGCCGCCGCCCCGGCTCCCGCCCCTGCAGCTTCTCTTCCCAGCTCCATCACTCTCTCTGAAATCCAACGCGACCGTTTAACACAAATCGCCGCGGCTAACTGGCTTAAAACCACCACCGGAGGCGAGGATGCGGAGGTGGGCAAAGGGTTTGATCCGGAACTGGTGAAGAAGATATATGAGACGGAGTTGAAAGTTAGAGAAGGAAGGAAGCCGGTGCCTCTGCAAAGAGTGATGATTTTGGAGGTTAGTCAGTACTTGGAGAACTACTTGTGGCCCAATTTCGACCCTGAAACAGCATCGTTCGAGCATGTAATGTCTATGCTGCTCATGGTTAACGAGAAGGTATTTGCTTTGCTACTACCACAGATAAACAGTTTGGGGCTTTTTGCCCTAACTTCAAATTCATTTCATTAGTTTATTTGTTTTTGTGGAATGCTTGTTTGATATTTGCAGTTTCGGGAGAACGTGGCCGCTTGGTTGTGTTTTTACGATAGGAAAGAGGCATTTAGGGGGTTTCTGGAGAGGGTTGTTAAGCTTAAAGAGGTATGTTGGAGTACCTTCCCGGTTGTCACTTGTTGTTTTTTCACAGGCTTTTTCATGAAAGCATTCTTTTTTTTTTGTTTCTTTGTAATAGTGTGTAGTTTTAGTTTGGTTTCTCATCTGATTGATGTTGCTACTGCTCTGAATGTTGTAGGGAAGAGAGCTGAGTATACCAGAGAAGACGAATTATCTAGTTTTTATGATTAATGCCTTTCAGGTATGCTGTCCCATGTTATGTATGTATTTCAATCTATATCCTTCTCTAATATGTGTCTATATTATGTCTGAGACATGATGAGAGTGGCAACGTGATGGCCGTTGATTATTGTGTCTCTATCGATGCCTGAGAAAATTGTGTTTGTTTCAAATTCTTCCTATTTATTTATTTATTTATTTCCCCATTCACAGAGTTTGGAAGATAATATTGTAAGTGGTACAGTTTTGAGACTGGCGAGTTTGCAGTCATGGCATAGTTTGTCATATGGTCGTTTTCAGGTGAGAGTCATACAGTCAATGTCTATATAATTTTGTTTCCTTTATTGTTCCAATTGTTTGATGATGTGCTCTCTCTCTCTTTTGCAGATGGAGCTTTGTCTTAATCCTGAGCTGATCAAGAAATGGAAAAGAATGGTAAAGAAAGAGACCAAGGAGGCTATGAAACAAGGAGGGACTTATGACCCTGCCACTGCAGTTGAAGTGAAGTTCTTGAGAAATTTTATTGAAGAGTTTCTAGATGTATGTTGTTACCTTAGACTGCAGTCTGGTTTCCTTTTGTTGACTTAAAACTGATTTACCTTTGAACTAACATATCGTGTTCTTTTAAATTATTATGGTTGAAATAGGTACTTGATTTCAAGGTTTTCCCCCAGTATACCACTGCTAATGGAGGTGAGGAGATTGTTACAAGCTTTGAGCAGGTGGATGATGCTGCAGTCTTGTACTGTGAGAGGTTTATGGAATTTCTTATTGATTTGTTAAGTCAACTTCCAACAAGGAGGTATAGCCCCCCTGCTTTCCCCCCTTTTTTTTGTTCTTCTGATGTTGAACTACGTGATGAAGCACAAGAACTTTGTTGTGGAACTGCTCTACTTTATTAGGTCAAATTAGGGGTAACTTTGCCTGGAGAAATCTTAGTGTCGTTTTGTACAGGAACCAAGGTAGTAGACTAGGTAGGGAATCCCTATATGATTGCTGAAACCAAGATCTAACCTTCAAGAATAAAATGTCAATACATGTAGGATAAAGAGCCAATAAACTGAGGATTGCTATAAAAATATTAATATTTTAAACTCTTCTTTTAATATATAACCCTACGATTGCTAATAAATAGGGACAGTGCTTCATCAACTATACCTACCTTTTCATGTGTTATTAAATATTTTGTTTCTTTACTCTGTAACACTTAAGAGTTATTGATCTCTGGAATTTATATGCTTTTCATGCTCTTGAGAGTTAGAAGCAGTCAGCTAAATGTGATGGCTTTTCATTGATTCAAGTCTTCTTTTCTCCCTTTCCTCATCATTTCAGGTACTTGAGGCCTCTTGTGGCTGATGTAGCTGTTGTTGCGAAATGCCATCTTAGTTCTCTTTACAGTCATGAAAAGGGGAAACTCTTTGCACAACTTGTTGACTTACTACAGTTCTATGAGAGGTTTGAGATCAATGACCATGTTGGGACACAGTTAACTGATGATGAGGTGCTCCAAACACATTATGAGCGCTTCCAAGCTTTTCAGCTTCTCGCTTTTAAGAAGATTCCCAAGGTCAATCCCAAGCAATTGTTGAAAATAATACAGTTTTGCGTAGTGTTTGGATGTTCTTGCATCTGAATCAGTTTTGACTTCTTATCTTTTTGGTATAAAAATCTCTGATACCTTGCTACTTTTTTCCATTATAGTTGCGAGAACTTGCACTTTCTAACATTGGTGCACTTCAGAAGCGGGTTGATCTCTCCAAGAAACTGTCTGTGCTCTCACCTGAAGAGTTAAAGGACTTGGTTTGTCATAAGGTATGCAAAGATTCATGGCCCTGCTTGTGTATTCTATTATCCTGTATTTATGTATCCAACTAAGATGGGTATTATTTTTAACATTGAATCTTGTCAATTTTGATATTGTCGCATGACTTTATATACTTTCGATGACATTCATATCACTGTGTCTTTTTCATTTTCTAAATCAGCTCAAATTGGTGTCTGAGGAAGATCCCTGGTCTGACAGAGTTGATTTCCTTATTGAAGTCATGATCTCCTTCTTTGAGAGACAAAAGTCTCAAAAGGAAGCAATAAATGCCCTTCCACTTTACCCTAATGAGCAGATTATGTGGGATGAGAGTGTTGTGCCAAGCATAAATTATTCTGGAGAAGGTTGTTTGGCCCTTCCAAAACTGAATCTGCAATTTTTAACACTCCATGATTATCTCCTTAGAAATTTTAATCTATTTCGACTTGAATCTACATATGAGATTCGTGAGGATATTCAAGAAGCTGTACCACATCTCCTTCCATACATTAATATTGAAGGAGAGACAGCTTTCCGTGGTTGGTCAAGAATGGCTGTGCCAATTAAAGAATTTAAGATCGTCGAGGTCAAGCAACCAAATATTGGTGAAGAGAAGCCATCATCTGTGAAGGCGGAAGTGACTTTTAGCATTTCCAGTTATAGAGCACAGATAAGATCAGAGTGGAATGCCCTCAAGGAGCATGATGTTCTTTTTTTACTTTCTATTCGCCCTTCATTTGAGCCTTTAAGTTCTGAAGAAGCTGAGAAGGCCAGTGTACCTCAGAAGCTTGGACTACAGTATGTCCGAGGATGTGAGATTGTCGAGATCCGTGATGAGGAGGGATCACTCATGAATGATTTTACTGGAAGGATTAAGCGAGATGAATGGAAACCACCAAAAGGGGAACTTAGAACCGTGACTGTTGCTTTAGATTCAGCACAGTACCACATGGATGTTACAAATATTGCAGAGAGAGGCTCAGAAGATGTCTATGGGACATTTAACATTTTGATGAGAAGGAAACCCAAAGAAAACAACTTCAAAGCAATTTTGGAATCTATAAGAGACCTTATGAATGAATACTGCATTGTCCCTGACTGGTTGCACAACATTTTTCTGGGCTATGGGAATCCTTCTGCTGCGCAATGGATCAATATGCCTAATCTTCTTGATACAGTAGATTTCAAAGATACTTTCCTGGACGCAGACCATTTGAAGGAGTGTTTTCCAGATAACCAGGTTGGTGATATCACTTTCTTTCCTCTACTGTGGACATGTCATGTTATTGTTTTTCTGTTTTTTTCAAAAAAAATTGAAATGTATGTTTTTTGGCTACATACTCAAACGTAAGATTGACCTTCGCCTTTTCCACTAAAATCTCTGTCCAACTTCTGAATTTTCCAAAGGAGTTTAACATTAAAAAAAAACTGTTATTATTTTACTTTTTTCCACTTCTTGATCAAGTGATGTTGTAGTTTTTGTTGCATCCAAAGTTCTGAAATGTCTCTTTGTTGTCAGGTATGCTTTACCAATGCAGATGGTACAGAGAACTTACATCCAAGACCTCCCTTTCGGATAAAGTTTCTCAAGACACTAAAAGGAAACACTCATGCACTTCCTGGGAATAAGAAGTCTACTGTAAATTTAGTGAATGATGTCAAAATGTCAGATGTTAATGGTGAGGAACATAAACTTGTTGTTGAAGCGTACATTCCACCAGATCCAGGACCTTATCCGCAAGATCAGCCAAAACAGAACTCAGTCAGATTTACACCTACTCAGGTGAGTGAAGACTCATTTACCTGGTCCCAGGAATCATTGAATACCTAATTCTGTTCTATGTTTTTTTTTCTCTCTTCCGTGCTCTTTCACTTTACTAAAGTGCTTTTGTTGTTCAGGTTGGAGCAATCATCTCTGGTATCCAGCCAGGATTAACTATGGTTGTTGGGCCACCTGGTACAGGAAAAACTGATACAGCTGTGCAAATCTTAAATGTTCTCTACCATAATTGTCCTTCTCAGAGAACGCTAATCATCAGTCACTCTAATCAAGCCTTGAATGACCTTTTTGAGAAGATAATGCAGGTATAAGGTTTGAAAACTGTTCACATGATTTAAAAAGATCCTTCTTTATGGCTTTCTTTTGATGATGGTTAGTCTAGCCTATGCGTAGAAATGGCATGCCATTTTTCAGTTACCTCTCCTTTACATTTTTACAGTTTAGGTCTTAGTGCTAGGTTCTTCTATAATGCAAACCTCCATTTTATTGTTTCAGAGGGATGTGCCTGCTCGCTATCTTCTTCGTTTGGGTCAAGGTGAACAAGAGCTTGCAACTGATCTTGACTTCAGCAGACAAGGTCGTGTGAATGCAATGCTTGTTCGGCGGTTAGAGTTGCTTAGTGAAGTGGAGAGGCTTGCAAGATCACTCCAACTCCCTGAGGATGTAGGCTATACGTGTGAAACTGCTGGATACTTTTGGCTACTTCATGTATATTCACGTTGGGAACAGTTTATTGCTGCTTGTGCGGATAATGAAGATAAACCAACATTTGTTCAAGACCGTTTCCCCTTCAAGGAGTTCTTCACCGACACCCCTCAGCCTGTTTTTACAGGTGAATCCTTTGTGAAAGATATGCGAGCAGCCAAGGGGTGCTATTGTCATCTTAAAACTATGTTCCAAGAACTTGAAGAATGTAGGGCTTTTGAATTGCTCAAGTCAACAGCTGATCGGGCAAATTACCTTATGACCAAGCAGGCAAAGGTAGTAGCAATGACTTGCACACATGCAGCTCTTAAAAGGAAGGACTTTCTACAGCTAGGTTTCAAGTATGACAACTTATTGATGGAAGAAAGTGCACAAATATTGGAGATTGAAACTTTCATCCCTATGTTGCTCCAGAGGCAGGAGGATGGCTATGCCCGTCTTAAACGCTGTATACTCATCGGTGATCATCACCAGTTGCCTCCTGTTGTTAAGAACATGGCTTTTCAAAAGTATAGCCACATGGATCAGAGCTTATTTACAAGGTTTGTTCGTCTGGGTGTTCCTTATATTGAGCTCAATGCTCAGGGTAGAGCCAGGCCAAGTATAGCCAAACTTTATAATTGGAGGTACAGAGAATTGGGAGACCTTCCTTTTGTTAAGGAAGGGTATCTCTTCCGTAGAGCGAATTCTGGATTCTCCTATGAATATCAGTTGGTGGATGTGCCCGATTATCATGGAAAGGGGGAGACTGCCCCATCTCCTTGGTTTTACCAAAATGAGGGTGAGGCTGAATATTTGGTTAGTGTCTATATCTACATGCGTTTGCTAGGCTATCCTGCGAACAAAATTTCCATCTTGACAACTTACAATGGCCAGAAACTTCTTATTCGTGATGTTATCAATAGGCGATGTGCTCCTTATGACTTCATTGGTCCTCCCAGCAAGGTAAATATTGATCTGGATTTAGTATTGAGTGCATGTTGTCTGTTACGAAATTAGCTTTCTTATATTTATTTGATGAGCTGATAAAATAAATCATTCACTGCAGGTCACAACAGTTGATAAATTCCAAGGGCAGCAAAATGATTTTGTTTTGCTTTCTCTTGTGCGAAGCCGCTTTGTCGGTCACCTTCGTGATGTTAGAAGATTGGTCGTTGCCATGTCCCGTGCTCGACTTGGGTTATACATCTTTTGCCGACGCTCTCTGTTTGAACAATGCTATGAATTGCAGCCTACGTTTCAAGTGTTGCTTCAGAGACCTGACCACCTCGCACTGAATTTGAATGAGATCTCACCATACACTGAACGCCATGTTGAGGACATTGGGCATCCTTATCATGTCAGCGGTGTTGAGGAGATGGGCCACATAGTAGCTGATAAGATGAATCAATTCCATCAGGTACAGTGAGTTTATTTCTTAATTAATTTACCCCTACAACTGGCCCGGTGAAAACTTGACGTATAATATAGTACACCTTAATTTCATATTTGTTATGTTCTACTAGTTTACTCTGCGTAATAGTGTTTGTTCCAATTATCTAGTATTTTCAAGTCGGGGCTTTCCTAGTTACTATATTGAAGTCAATAGAATGCAAAATATTTTTGCAGCTTTATGTTGTGGATAATATGTTCTGCATCTAGTCATTTTAAAAGTGGGCTTATAAAGGGACAATACTAGATCATCTCTTTTATGTTGGGTAAAACATGGTTCAGTAGATGAATTAGGAGTCTTGGTTGTCTCTTGAGTAATAATTCCAACAAAGTTGCCGAATAGAATTATCTTGGTACATGATGAATTCTGAAGGTTCAATTTTTCCTTGAATGCCAGGCACGCATGATTAGTTACCAGTATCAGCAGTACATGCCTTACTCATCCGATGCACCTGCGCCCGAAAATGGTGCAGTTGATGACAAGACTAAACCTCATGAAAGCCAGTCCGAGGACGGTGAAGAGATGGAAGGTATTGAAACTGGCCAGAACGGTGACCTACATCAGCAGAACCAATCAAATGGTGAAAAAGATGCAGAAGCTTAGAGAGTTTTATGTACAGATCTTAAGTTCTGGATTAGATTCACTTCACATTTTCTTAGTCTTAGGGTTCCTCTTGCATAACCATGATGAGAAATAGTACTGATCGTACTGTTGTATTGTATTGCATAATCATGTGGTTCCCAATGTTGTTAGTCTGTTCTAGAATACGTTCAATTTTTGGTCAAAGAGGCTTCATTCCTAAGGAGCAATTAAGATTTTGCTTTATATGTAATTTTTTATGCTTAAGCTTAGTGTCTTTTCCAATTAACTGCAAATTCAATTATGGCTGGTATGGTAGAACCTTTGTTTATGCTTAAGCTTAGTATCTTGCCAGTTTGTTCCAGAATCATTTACGGGTTACCGGTTCGATTAGGTCCGTTTCCGGTTCTTACTGGTTCATTCTGAACCATTTATGGTTTACTGGTTGATTAGGCGCCGTTTCCAGATAGATTAGGATTCGGCTCTGGTTCTGACCGGTTCGTCTATGATCCATTTTCAGTTCTTACCGGTTTGTTCCTGAACCATTTACGGTTTACAGGTTCGATTAGGATCTGGCTTCAGTTCTGACTGGTTCTTCTTTGATCCATTTCAGGTTCTTACCGGTTCGATAGGGTCCGATCCAGTTCCAACTGGCTCGATCAGGATCCATTACGGTTCTAGCCGGTTTGATTAGGATCCATTCCGATTTTAACCGGTTCGATCAGGATCTGTTCGGTTCTGACCAGTCGATTATGATCCATTCCGGTTCTGACTGGTTCGATTAGGATGCGTTTCCAGTTCTGACTGGTTCAATCAGGGTCCAGATCCAGTTCTGACTGGTTCATTTATGATCGGTTTCCGGTTCTTACCGGTTCGTTCCCGAACTTTTCTCATGACAAGTGTGATGATAAATAGGACAGTAATCCCAAACAGATGCTAGCCCCTGATATCCAAAAGATGCACGGGCAGAGGACACGTTACAAGGTACCTACTGTTGACGAGCAAGAGATGATTATAAAATTATTTCTTAAGGGTAATAAAACACATTTTTGAATTTTCCTCTTATAAAAAACGTTTTACAAAAAGTCAGAAAACATGAAACGGAGAAAAGTCCAGATTTGTGTGTCAATCTCCAATAAACTTCTGTTTCTTCGCAGTGTTCATGTATGGCCGCATCACCCATTCAATTTGAGCTTCCTTCTGATCCATTGTTCCTAACTTTATCTGTAAACACAAGAAACGAAAAGAGCTAAACTGAGTAAAACTCCCAAAACTCATTCTACAAAGACATCACTAGTTAAAATACGGGTTGAAACACAAACTAGTGGCCTGGCAAAAAAATACCAAGAACAAACAAATAAAGGGTACAGCCCAGAGAAGACGGGAACCGAAAAGGGTGATAAGGAGATCAAACAATTGAGTCAGTTAGGATGTGCTCTACCTGATAAAGCCGCATTTCAAACCGTGGACCAATCTCTTTGAGCTCAACAGATTTAGGACCTCCTTGCTTATCATAAATATGATGCCTGCATGTTACAAGAAGTTGGGAACAGATGTCATAAAGAAGCAGATTGGTAAGTAGAAAAATTCTGTAGTTATTGGAAAATCCTCTCCAAGATTAGACGCTGGACTAACCTAAATGAAACGTAGTCAGATTGATTGGCAAAAGTGAGAATACGTTTAACATCTGGCTTTGGCATTGGGAAAAGATGCTTCAGAATGTTTGCTGTCCTTTCACCCAGCTACCAACAATAGAAAAGAAAAACAATTCCAAAAAGAACGTCTTCAGGAATGCAGTAGTTGTACAATTGAAAGAAAAAAAAACTATAAAATGCATGAATTAAAAGAGTTCGTATGCAATCACGAATCATGAGCGGACAAGTTGACATAAAGAGGGAATTTTTTTGGTAAGAACGGCGGGCCGTCGGAGAGGGACTTCTTTGTTAAAAAGAATTTTAATAACTTTGTTTTTCTGAATCTTAAGGAGTCGAATAATGCTTCTCCTATAGCACATCACAAACATAGAGAGTGCACAAAAAGTGCAATATTATCAATTACAAGAATTTTCGACATAGTTATCTCGTATCCTTGTTCCTTAGTTCTCTCAACACTAATCATTTTTATCTCTACACCATTATTAAGGTTTACAATGCCCACTGCCTCGTATTTGGAAAAGATTATGGCACTAAAGTATTCAGGCACTGAGTCAACAAGTTCAATAGACTTGGTTCTGTAGGATCAAGCAATGAAGAAGCATGCATCATTTTCCCTTCTAATCGACAACAAAATATCGCAAATACCTAATGAAGATACCTTTAGAAAGCACCAGAACATAAACTGATCAAATGCGAATTTGCTAAGGGTTTGATCAGATATATAGATATCCAACAATCGAGAGAAGTGCAAGTACCTTGGTTTTAAAATTGTTAAATATCAAATGTGGGTAAGCCTCAGACATTGTTCCCATGGATTTCTTGTCCTTGATCTCATGCCTAGTAACCTACAGTTGAACAGTAAAGTTTAACATTAAATCAATACCTGCAACAATAATCTAAATCAAATGTTTATACCAGCATGAGAAAATTACATACCACATTAAGCAACCCAAAGTAAGCAGTAGGACCATATGGTAAATGGCTTATAACCAAACAATCTGGAACACCTCGATGCTCATGGACCAAAATAACATCGGTATAATCGTGTGACCGACAACTGTCAATAATCTCAGTTATGACCTATACAAAGGATAACATCCATATTAAGACTTGTAACACGTCATGAAGGGTTCGATAAGTCCCATAAAAAAAATTGAACTAACCTGACCACCACGATTCATTCGCTCTGCATTTGGAAAGACGAGCTTCAATTCCTACCATGCATCCAACACATAGAATCACAGTAAGAATGAAATAATTCACAGATGAAAGGGTTATGAATCTTAGATGCATCATAGACTAAGCAATACCTTAACAAATTGCAAAAGAGGAGCACTTGGATCACGCGAAGTAGTCAACAATATCTTAGGGTCTTTCTCAGTTGCAGTTGCGTACTCATCATCAATGTGAGCCCTTGGAACTACATTCCAACATTACAAGTTAAGAAACAACACTTTTTTTTCCTTAAACAAAAATTCAGCTACAGAAACAAAGTGACACTTTTGCTCATTAACAATCACAAATTACTAAAGTTAAGGCATACGAATTGATTCTCTGTAAGCACCTAAATGGGAGGTTTTGCAAACCACCTTGGATGTAACTGAGACTTAATATGAAAGACAGACTAAGTCCTCACAGTTACTCCCACTATTACACCTTTTCTATCACACTCACACACTGTCCATCAAAAATTGATAAGGCCATAAATAGGTCCATCATTTATGCACACTGGCAAGACTGAATAACCATTTTTGTGAACCATGGAGGGAAAAGGGAAAAAAAATGCATACTTGCAGTGTTTTCATCTTCAAGATCAATTTCTTGGCGGAGAGCAGCTTCTTCGTTCCTGAGCTCGGTGGGGATGGGTTTTCCCTCTGTGTAAGAAGCAGAATTTGCAAATTAAATGCAACAAACAAAAAAGAGTTCATTGATGAGTAAATTCACCAGAAATTGTGGTTCTTCTCATGTGGGTACATACCAGCAAGGGCTTCTCTGATTTTGCGTTTCTTTTCATAGAGCAAACGCTCCTTGCCTTCTAAGCTTTTCCTGTATAAGTACTCCCTCCTCAATCGAATGTTACGTTTCAGCATCTCTAACCGATTAAGTGATTCAGGGTTTCAAAGATTGAGGTCTCTACAACCTACGACCGTATAAATGTGGAGATAAGAGACGAAAAGTAGGTTCCTTTCTTCCCTTCTCCTTCTCTTCTTCAACCGAGCTGAAGTGCGTGCAGCTGAGCTGGGTCAGGGAAGGGTTTTTGGTTAGGGTTTAGTAACCAAGGAGCAAACAGCGGTATTACAACGTAAACGATGTCGTTTCTTTCTTTCTTTATTTGCTCATTTTCCTTTTATTTTTCCTTTTTTCTTATCCTGCCAAACGACCAAAGTACAAAACTAAATCTTCATAATTTTTTTTCTTCTAAAAAAATAAAAACTTTTAAAAATTTCGACCAATTATGGTTTATTTTGCACCAATGTCAATACTCATAAATTACGAGTCATATTATACTAATCTTATTATTCCAATCTATGAATTATTTTCTCTTCTTCTTAACTAGATAAACAAACAATACTTTATTTTCCGTACATTATCTAAATATGATTAGTTTATTAATCGAAAAAAAGTAGAAAAAGCATTGAGGTATGAATTTTTTTTATAGTGAAAGTTAGTTACAAAACTCAATGTTAAACACATTGATCTTCAAACCAAAAAGATGAGTTTGATAGTGGCAGATAGAATTGAATAAAAATTATGGTTTATTAATTTAATAAGGATGATAAAAGAAACAAACTGCACGTACGTATGTTGAATTGAAGTATAACTAAATACAAAATCACCCCCACACTGCTATCATTCACTCCTGTATGAACACTCTCAAAAATAACTAGACTGAGCTTGCAAAACATCAAGCAATCCTAACACTTTTGCAGCTGTTGATTTCAATCTTGGTTCACCATTCTGAGCAAGATCAATTAGCACCACTTGAGCAGACTCTCCATATTCTGCTCTATACACCTCCACTTTAAACATCCTTTCCAATATCCACAATGCCTTTTCTTGACCCTTTACATTTCCTGATTCCAACACTTTCACTACAGCCGGTACGCCCCCCATTTTCGCTATGCAGTTGCTTCCATGCTCCCAAATCTCATCCTGCAATAGGGTTGCGAGTGTGTTAAGCGCGGCCTCATGAGCTTCCGTACGGTTGCTTTCAAGGATTCTGATCAGAGGAGAGATTGCACCTGCCTTTACCAAACAGAATGTGGTTCTGACAGTGCAAAACCCTTCATGGACTTCACAGAATGCATCTGAAGAATGAGGCATACATACCCCCCACCTCGACTTTCGGGATTTTCTAAGAGTTACTGAATTCTGAGATAACTGACTTAACGCGGTTGCAGCTCGGGACATGGCAACTGATGATTCACTGGATAGAAGTTTCACAAGCAAAGGAATCACCCCTACTTCTCCTGAATGAAGCTGTAATTTCTTATCAGAAGGAACTGTGAACCGAATAAGTATTCCTGCAATGCTTTCTGCTAACCGGTTTGTTTCTGCTGTTGAAGCAGATGCATTTGAATCCATTGTTGAAAGCAGAATCGGAAGCAAGTTTGACTTCAAAAGTATCTCTGTTGATTTCTTGTCGCTAAGGGGAAGAGTGCTGATTAGTCCAAGTGCTGCGGCTTTTTCACTCTCACAGGTTGATGATGAGACAATCCTGACAATGCTACTAAGTTGGGATTCCCCAAGCTGTTCTGCCAACTCTTTTGGATAATCTTTAGAAAGAGTGTACATCAAATTTAAGGCAGCAGTTCTGGTTTTGATTCTATTTTCGGTCAGGAAAGGAACAAGAAGCTGGACAGCACCATTTTCTGTCATCTTTCTTCTCACCTTGGATGCACTAGAATGGGAAGCAATACTATTGAGTGCTTCTAAGAGATGGTACTGGATTACTGGGCTGGACAAATTCAAAAGTGAGAACATCTGCTGAGCCACATCTTGGTTAACCAGAATTGATTCCCATCGAGCAATCTTTGTAAGAATGGCTGATGCTGGCTCGCGAAGTGTCATGAGCACAGATGTGACAGAGAAAAGCAACTGCAGCAGAGGTATTACAATTCCTGCAGCGATTACTCGTTGTATGTTTCCTGTCAAGTCTGCCAAATTTTGCAGTGCATTCAAAGCTGATAACTTGGCTTCAAGCTTTCCTTCTTTAAACATCTTGACAAGGGGCTCTACTGCCCCATCTTCCCCAAGTGAGGCTCTACTTTGATCGGTAAGTTCCATCCTTGACAGCGCCGTTGCCATGAGGATCCTGCTCATATCAGATCCTGCAGAATCGAATATCATTGCAATAAACTACTACTAACTCGGTAACAGAATACATGCGAAAGTGCATAAACTTGCGAATATGAAAAAGGGTTAAGGCAAAGCTTGTAAATAACAGTACCTTCCTTTAGGCACTTGACAAGAGCTCTAAAGTAACCAGCCTCAGCCATATGAAGCACATTTTGAGTATTGCTTGAAAGTGAAACCAACAACTTTCCCGCATCATGAGAAGCGGTTGGGTCTTCTCCATTGAGTATGCTAACTAAACATAACAATACACCCTTGAATTCTTCCAATCCGTCGCCTCACTGCAGAAATGTTTGAAAGTTCTAACAACAATCCCACAGCTTCCCTCTGCTCATCCACGTCGCTTGTCAAGGACTTCACCAATGCTGATAAACAGTTAACATCTCCCATCTTCTCCTGCAGACTAGCAAACATATGTAAGGTAAAACCTTAACCTAATACCAAAAATTCAAAGAATGAATAAACAAAAAAGTATCAATTAGTTTCACACCTTGTTTTCTGCACTCTCCAAAGCAAGGATTTTTAGTATTTGAATGGTGATCAACCGGTTGTTAGGCTTACTTGAAGAAAGCTTATTAAAAAGGATTGGTACAATATCTTCTTCATCAATCCATTCTTTATCAACCACTTGTTCCTTGATAAAATCTCTCAATACGAAAAGTGCAAACCTAAATTCTTCATCATCCCCATACTTTAGTTGCCAAACAACATCATCAGCAGTGAGAGTACCTCTTTCCTCTTCGATCTCGATCTCGGACTGCAGTTCACTGGCAGACCCAAATTCTTGTTCTTGTATAGTACTTAGAACAGAATCTGCACTAGGACTAGGAGTCAGACTAAAGCTCGAATCAAACTTGACAGTTATCAATTCTTTGTGCAGCACGCCAATCTTCTGTTTGATTTCTGTAGAGGCATCAATACTTGCAAAGAGCACAAGGCCTAAAGATCTCCCAAGGTCTTGAATCAACATCTCCATCTGCTTGATGGGTTGTCTTGAAGTGGTGCATCTCAACAAATCTTTAACATGCTTAAGCTTTTTCTCAATCAAACCAACTTCTTTTCGAACCGGTGGCCTGTCCATCAGCTTGTCATTTTCTTTTATATCAAGAAGAATTGGTGAGAATTTATGGAGCAAAATTGCAACTTCAGTGAATATTTCTTGCTCAAATTCAGAACTATTGGAAATTGAGGGCATCTCTTCTGCTGAGACTTGTTGCTCAAAAGTTTCAAGCATTTTTCAGTACAGTCTATACGGAGGAGACTAAGAGATTGGCCAATATATGTGTTTAAGAGTGTAAAAAGGTTGGATCTTTGGATGGTATTAAGAGAAATGGAACAGTAAAAAGTGTTTTTGACTAGAAATTCAGAACTGGAGACAACAACAAAAGTGTGATACAACAGTCAAAAGCTGGAAAAATCAAATACGCAGAGATAGAACAGAACTTGAGAGTTAAATATAAACAGAAACAAGCTAGCAACCCATAAACAAAGAATTCAAAAGGTCAGATAAGTAAGAAATGAAAGGGGAGGAGGAGGAAAGACTGACTGGAAGAGAGCTGGAAGCAAAACCCATGAAGCAATTTCAGATCTTTTGAATTTCTTGTTATTCTATATCAACATGGGTTTGATTTGGACCTCCAAATTAAAAATAAATAAATTGAAGAGAATTATAAAAATGTAAGGTAAAGAATGAGGAAGACCTGGTATGGTATTGTTCTTTGTTTGCAGGCTGCATTGGATTCACCTGTTTGTCATGTTTTGTCATTGTTTTTTCTCTCTAATTCGAACCCAAGAAAAGGAATTTGAACCCAAAGAAAAGGCATTCTCTTGGTTCTAGTTTTGTGGAGAAGGGTATCAAAGGGGTCAACGTCAATCACCAATTTGACTTCTTCACTTGTTCTGTTATTTATTAAATGTTCTAAGGTTTTGTTGTTGTTGTTGTTCTTCTTGCTTGCTTCGTGTACAATTTAATGCCCAGCAAAGATGAAGACTGAGTCAAGACACGAAAAAAACCATTGTCGTGTGTACAATGAGTTGTGTTCTGTAATCTTCGATGCAATTTACGTGATGGTGGGGACTAATACCATCAATTTATCAACTAATCAAAAAGATTAACCGGAACTATTTATCCTTTTTTTTAAAGATCAAAAGATAATGCATCATGTATAGATTTTGTGGTTTATTCAGTTTAAATCAATTTTTTTTTTGGGAAATTTCAAAGACAGTGTTCACATTATTAAAATATGGCACTTTTTTAATTATTCAAAACTTTCTGCAGCAGGCAATTTAAGAAGGATTTCAAAAAAAAAAAAAACTGGCAATTTCATTTGACGGATAATGGGCATTACAAGGCCCATCAATATAATGGGCCAAGTTGCACCGGCCCAGATATAAATATCTCGTTTATTTTTGGCCGAATTTTATAAAATCGGATGAAGTGTCATCGCTTTCTCTGTCTCTCTCTCTCTCGAAATCTCCTGATATGTACCTTTCATGTTGGGCCTATTACATTACATCTCTACATATAAAAATTTAGATTGAAAAAAAAATGTCACATTGAGAAAATAGAATATTAACAAACTGACATTTAATGTTTTAATTTGTTGGTTTGTTTCTGTGAATAATTTTTTAACCATTTTTTCATTTAACTTCGGAACTGAACTTAATTTTCATTGTACCTTTTAAAATTTAAATAACATACTAGATTTTTGCCGACTATTTTAGATTCGAGCTAAACAAGACAGTGAAATTTTTACTCACAAATTTTAACACAGTTGTATACTTATAGTCGAACATGAGACCTCTAGTTAAGTTAAAATAACTCCCTGCGGATTGATTTACATGGTTGTATATATTTTATAAATCCTTACAGAGAGGGCAAAACATTGAGAAAAATAGAAAATTTATATAAAAAGAAAAAAATGCAAAAATATATTATTTTTTATAAATTTTTTTCTCCTAATTTTATAATCTACTACCATTTCTATATTTTTAACCATTAAAATTTAAAAAAAAAGTTTAAATGGTAAATGTTATGAGATGGGTGAAAATTCTTTTAATTTTTTTTTGTGTTAAAAAGCTTTTTTTAATAATTGTTTTTTTGATGTAGCTTAAAAAAATCCATGTATAATCTTGAAAAAGTATGCGGCAGCAAAAGCAGTTATACAGTGACGGAGTTCAGTTGGGGAGAGTGGACTGGCATGCAAATCCTGCAGCCGCCACGTATAATGCCCATAACAAAACCTGTCAGCCTGTCACTCTCTCCTCCTCCTTCTCTTGGGAATTTTCACAAACATTCTGCATTCATGGTGTATTATTTTTGTGTGGCGAATCGAGAAGAAGGATAAATGAACCCAGGAAGCCTCGTTGCGTCGGCAGCCATTAACTTTGGGCTGGCCTTCTTTGTTCTCTCTCTCTTCTCCATCTTCAAGAAGCAACCTTCAAATGCTCCCATCTACTACGCTCGTCGTGTCTCAAAAGGACAACCCGTCCCCTCCCATCACTCCTTCACCCTCTGCCGTTTCCTCCCTTCCATCTCTTGGATCCCTCGCGCTCTTCGCGTCACCGAAGATGAAGTCATCCAATTCAACGGCCTTGATGCTCTCATCATCATCCACCTCTTCAAATTTGGGTTCGTCATTTTTTATGTTCTGTTTGCTTTGTTGGGTTGGTGCTGATTGTGGATTTTCTTGTTGTTAGGCAAAATTTTTGATTGAGCGGTAAAGTTTGCTTCTTTTGCTGGTTCGTTCGCAGTATTCGTTTCTTTGGTCTATGCTCTCTCCTTGGATTGATAGTGATCCTCCCAATCAATTACGGTGACCAAGATGAACCATCTACCAACTACCATAGTTTGGATGCTTTTACAATATCTAATATCTCTACAGGTTCCAACAGGTAAAGTCCCTGATTCCTGGTACCACATTTTGTATTCTCTTTTTCCCTCCTATGTATGCTGACAGATACTTATCTCAAATTGGTTCATGTATGATGTTATTTGCTTACCGTGTTTCATTTATTCTATAGGCTTTGGGTGCATTTTTTCTGCTTGTGGGTTATATCTTTCTATGCATTATACCTTTTATATAACGTGAGTTTTCTTTTAATATTTCAGCGTAATTGCTTCTTTGTCCTTTACATTTACAGTAACTTGAAAAGGGATGTGATTTCTTGCATCATCTCCAGGAATATGATGAAATTCAGACTAAAAGGATCCAACAACTTCAGAACTTAAAGCATCGACCTGAGCAGTTTACTGTTCTTATTCGACAAATTCCTTTCTGCGTTGAACACAAGGCTTATAAATGCTCCATCAACCATTTCTTCTACAAAGATTATCGTAACAATTATCATTCCTCTCAAATAGTGTATGATGGAAGAGCTATTGAAGATCTACTGGTAACTCTTGAGCAACTTGGACGCTGATGCTCATACTTGTTGGCTTGGTGCTTTTGTGTTCCCTTGAGGATATGAACTTCACTATTATCATGTACCTTCTACAATAATTAAAGATACTTTATGCTTTTGAATGTTTTCAAACTTAACTTTCAAAGTTATTAACACATTTCCTTTCGAGAGTTCTTTATCACTGCCCTGTTCCAGTGGATGCAGAACTTTGATAGCCCAACGGAATTTTTTTCCCAAGTGTCTCAGGGATTCATGCAATTTCTAATGATCTTTTCGAGAAGAGAGATCATAGCAAAAATTTTATGATTAATATGCAACCGATTTAGTATATTATCTTTTATGCATCTTGAAAACTGTTTTTTCCCTATATGTTGCAATTTGTTGGTACCATCATCTCCTCGAGAGTTTTTCACTGCCTCAGTTCTGTTTCTTTTTATACGTGTCTATGATCTATATCAGCAGCAGCAACTCCCGAGCTTATAGATATTACTGTATACAGGACAAGGCAAAATATGTAGCAAGAAAGATAGAGGAATTAGAAGAAAGATCCACTGCCAGGAAACATCAGAAAGAATGCTTACTCTATGATGCATCCCCAGAAAATGAAATCAAAATGGCCCCACATGTGGAAAAGCTTCGAGAAATTCTTCACAAGATCCGTCAATTACAGGATGAAGATTCACTGAAAGAAAAGGTAACTTCAAGAGAGGCATCAATGTACATGTTTGGCTTATTTTTCTCTGGTGTACTATGCAGTGCTAGTTAATTCAGCGAGTACAGATTTGTAGAAACTCAATTTTTTGGGTGCATGTATGTGTGTTTGTTTACAGTTAGGAAATAATGGTGTTTGCTGACTGGGAAGCCAAGCAGCAAGGAGAAGTTAACCATTTAGAAAACCTGAGTTGTTTTTCATTTTTATAGGAGTTGCCCATTGCCTTTGCTACCTTTAAGTCCCGCTGTGCTGCTGCATTAGCTGCACAATCTCAACAGCACGCAAATCCACTTCTCTGGATCACCGAAATGGCTCCTGAACCGAGGGATGTCTCATGGAGTGGTCTGGCAATCCCAATTAAGATCTTGCCATTTTGCAAAATTGGAGTCATTGTTTTGGCATCACTCCTTACAATTTTCTTTGCAGTCCCAGTTACAGCTGTTCAAGGAATAGCCAAAATTGAGAAACTAAGGAAATGGTTCCCTCCAGCCATGGCAATAGAGCTAATGTAAGAACTCCTTTTCTAGTGTTGCTTCTTTTGAGCATCATGGGTTTGAGCTCTTTTACTGGGTTTTTCGTCAATATCTAACACATTGATTCTGCAACAGTCCAGGATTAAGCTCTATTGTGACAGGGTATCTTCCAAGTGCCATTCTCAATGGGTTTATATACATTGTTCCCTTGGCAATGCGTGCCTTGACCAAATTAGGCGGCTCCGTTTCAAGGAGCAAGGAGGAGATAAAAGCTTGCAATATGGCTTTCTATTTTCTGTTGGGAAATGTATTCTTTTTGAGCCTGATATCAGGGTCCCTACTTGATGCAATAGGAGAATATATTACTCATCCTAGAGATATACCTAGTCATCTTGCCAGTGCTGTCTCTGCTCAAGTAAGCTACTCTTTGCTCTATTTGCTCAGTCTGTTACCTATTTGTCTGAAGTAATTTTGCAGTAAGTAATTTTTCACTGCAACTTGTTTTAGTCTTACAGTCTTGACGGTGGTGATCTGTTTATGTTCCAGGCTGACTTCTTTGTGACATACATCTTGACAGATGGGCTATCGGGATTTTCTTTTGAGATCCTTCAGCCTGGCTTGCTCCTCTGGGCTGCAATAGAGTCAAAAATATTTAGCCGAGCACAGCAGGAAAAACCTTATGTTTATTCACTAAGATACTTTGCAATCATCCCATCAGTCTCCTTGTCAATATTGATTGGCATGGTATATGCAGTTGTTGCACCGTTGCTTCTTCCATTCCTTGTTGGCTACTTCTATCTGGGCTACATTGTGTATCTTAACCAGGTTAAATGCCTTATTCACTTTTACTTCTTTCAACTTCTTTATTCTTTCCATCATGGTTTTGCCAAATTTAATTACTCAGTCATGAAGAAATTCTGAGCAAAATAAGAAAGCAAAGAAACTTTTCT
Organism: Viola odorata; assembly: GCA_963691705.1. Taxonomy (NCBI): domain Eukaryota; kingdom Viridiplantae; phylum Streptophyta; class Magnoliopsida; order Malpighiales; family Violaceae; genus Viola; species Viola odorata. The sequence continues at coordinate 66,205,302 of OY829541.1, forward strand.
ATCATACCTTTTACATTATTATGCACCCCCCTATGCAATTTTTCACTTTTTGCTTTTTTCTTGCCGATTTGGTGTTTTCGGGTTATTCATTCACCATTTTCTAACACGGTCATCCAGATTGAAGATGTATACCAGACTCTTTATGAGACTTGTGGACAGTATTGGCCATACGTTCATCACTATATATTAGTTGGAATAGTTCTTATGCAAATCACCATGATCGGTCTCTTTGGCCTGAAGTCGAAACCAGCTGCCGCTATAGCTACAATTCCACTCTTGTTGTTCACTATAATGTTCAATGAGTACTGCAAGATCCGGTTTTTCCCTACGTTCCGGCATTACCCCATCCAGGTATCCATGTACTTTTTTGCTCTATTTAATAAGCATTTGGTCCTCTGTAAAATGATTTCTTGAAATCTTTTGGCTAACTTCATTGCTTTCTATGGGCAGAGTGCATCTGACAATGATGAAGTAGACTATAAGTGTGGTCAGATAGAAGCTAATTACGACAACGCTGGGAAAGCTTATTGCCAACCTACTTTGCTGTCATCATCAAAGTTCATATCGCTAGAGTCGACCCTTATGCAGCCATTAGTTTCTTCATTCTAATACTTAATTGAATCACAGTTGCAGTTAGTTTTGTTCACTTGTTTGTTGCATTCATTTCCCCTCCCCTCCCTCCCCCCCCAATTTCTGTAGAATTTTCGAATTTCTTCAACTTACTTAGATTTTTTTGCCATCAATTTTCACGTGCTATGTACACAGAGCTTGACTTAAATTGTTTCTGAGCTGTTTGATTTCTCCTGTCAAGACTTTCTGACGTTTTGAACAGGTGGGCGAAGAAAAGGACTTGAACATAAACAAATAAGTAAACCCTAATAAGAATCCCCAACCGGATGTCACAGCCTGTGGTATCTCAGTTTGCACAAGCCATTGTAGTGCAGTAGCAAAGTGTATATGTACCATTCCTCAAAGTTACGTAGTTTTGGACAAAGTATGATCAAAGCGCGTTCAAACATGATTAGTCTTTCGATACGTACGAGTTACTTGTATAACTGATTCCTGCTTTTGGAACGTACAACAATACAAATCTATCGTGTCATTTCCTTTGGAGAAAGACCTTTTTTGAGGAAATTTAACAATTTATTTACAAGTTTTGGACACAGATGAACACTGACTTTAAAGTTGTCCGAGCAGGCAAAATACCCTGTTACAAATTTTATTTCAAATGTTGACAGAAAAAGCAAATCCAACATAACTAACAAAAGAGTGATTTGAGTTGAGACATTTCAGAGTCTTGCACCAAGTAAGGTCATCAAGAAGTTCTTGTAGTCCCCTGAAGTGTCACCAACAACTGCACCATCAAGGTTGGTCTTGTAGATATTGAAATATTCACCTCTTACTTTCATCAGGTCGATTTCTGCTCGCATCACAATCGCTCTGGTCAACGAATCCTCATCTGTTCCTAAGCCAATAATGGCGGTTCCGATGACCTACAGACATGAGAATCATTCTTAACCACAACCTTTGTACCTCCCTTCTTTTTTCTGTTAACCAGAGAATGAGTTTAATTTACCATAGCAAAGTGTGTCTCCGGTCTGTCTATGCAGCAAATTGCCACTCTTAGCAGAGATTCCAGATCACTATGGCCACAGTTCTTGATATCCTGCGGCAAAAAACTCGATTAGAAACCATTCAACAGTAGGAAAATCGCTTGTGTATAACACTAGAACTGCAAAACCTGAACCTGGTCAATAGGATTTCCATAGTTTTGCTTGTAACTCTCAAAAGTTTCTCTGAGCTGATGCACATTTCTAGTGCTGAGTATGTATACCATGTCGTCGTGATCCAATTGCTTCTTTTTGATGGCTTCATGTAGCTTAGCTGCTTCTGTGTTCGCCACGTTTGTATCCACTAACTCCTTATCGTACCTGAACGAGCTCACTAAACCCACCAAAATCTGTGCAAATTCTAATATTGGAGTCACTTTCATGTTGAGAGACCTCTAAAGACACCAACAAGGATGCTAGAATCATTGCAAGTCTAAAAACATGCATCATTATGCCTAGACCGTGCTTCTACCTTAACATAAAGTCACGACTTTGAGTGATACCCGAGATCTAGTATTTATTTAGTTCTCAACATTCCGAAACACGAACCATATTCGACAGAAAATGGAACAAGTTTATGTTTGATTGGTTTGTGAATGAGATAACAGTACCTTTCTGAGAGGCAATGGAACATCGGAGGTAATATGTTCTTCAAGAGAGCAATCAAAAAGAGAACAATAGGCTTGTCTTACTGCCTGCAGATGGTAAGGAGATGAAGCACAAGCTATCTCCACAATCACTTGCAGTTGCTTAATGCCTTTCTTCCTTCCTTTGAGCACTTCATTTGCCAACCTTGCATCTCTCTCTGGTGGATCATAAGTCCACAAAATTACTGCTTTCTGTTACACATCAAAAGCTTAAGTTGTGAGATGAAACCCTAGTTTTTGGTCTCCCCGGAAAGTGTCCTCTCACCACCATCCAGATACGAGACTAATCTCGTTCCAGCATCGTTAGGCTACTAGCAAAATGAAAACTAAAGGGTTTCAATTGGAAATGTATGAAAAAATTGACAATAAGGAAGGGATCATACTCTAAAATCACCAGAGAGCTCGGAATGGAGGCGATCGATGAGGGATTCGTTGTAAAGCTGCTGATAAGTATCTTTGATTTTCTTCCTCTGGCTTGCATTTCTATGCCCCAAAATCCATATAATTTCCTGCTCCGATGTCCCTAACCCTAAACCCAAGCACCCAAAAAAACAACAAGAACAAAAACTTTCAGCAACAGAAAAAGCACCAGCCCACCAGCCACCTATTGGACAAGAAGAACCTAGAAAAAATTGGAGAATTGAGTGAACATTGTTGCTCCCAGTTCTGTCATTTCCAATTCAAATTAAAGAAAACAAAAGGAAAAAATCAAGAAATCCTTAAAAACCTAGATGGAGAAATGAACAACAACAGAGTTGACCCAACAAGAAATTAAAGCAAAAAGAAGAGAAAGACAACCTTGGACAGCATTTCTGAGACTTTTAGCATCTTGGGTTGGAGAAGGAACAACATCAGGTATCCTTAGAGTAGCCATCTCTCTGGAAAAAATAGGCAACAAAAAATCAGCCTACACCTCCTTAAATTTCCTTAATTTTTGCAAAAACAATGACAAAATCTGCCCTTTTTGTTTTAATCAACTGAAGAAGGAAATTAAAACCTTAAAACTGGTTTGGTTTTTTTCAGTTACAGGTATAGCATTGAAGTGTTTTTCAGTTTCTATTTTCCCTCCTAACACCAAGCTAGGATTCAGGGATACTAATCTGTCTTTTATTGGACGCTCATGCCCTTGGTCTGAACTAAAATTACCCAGCATGGTACAGTATACGTATGAAAACCTTTCTAGTTTTCAATTTTTCCACTTAGATCTGATAGTCTTAAATTTACAATGTTAATTTTTTTTCTTAAAGTTACATTTTTGACATTTTTAATGATTAAAATTCAAAAAAAAAAAAAACTAGAAATTTTCATTTTTCCTCATTATTTTGTTCAATTTTGTAAGTGAGGTGATTGTTACATTTTCCTTCTGAACTAATTGTTTGATGCAATTAACCGCTTATATTAGGATCGTTCATTTGATAACAGTCACAAGTAATTAATAATTATTCGACATCGTTAATGATACATGAGAATTTCCATTTTTTTATCAATTATAAATTAGTTCAACCCACCCTTTTTTATAATCTATGACCTAAGATTTAACGGAATATAAATAGATTTATTGATAACGTCTTTCTTATGTCATGTTTAATTTGGTGCAACACATTAAATAAGAGCAAGACATAATTCATTAGTTATTCATTTGATAAAAAAAAATATTAATAAAGATTCCAGTTCATAAAAGATAAGAAAAGAAAATTCCAAGTATGATAGGGCAGTATTATATTATCTGCATTTTTTGTGTGTTAGGAGTGACATCAATAATTTGTGCGTCCTTGTCATGAAAGTTTCAACTACTACTAAACAATTTATGAGGCAACAGGTCCCCACGGACTGACGAGTATATTAGTTTAGATACACAAGATATGCACTGATCTGAAAAAATCAAACTAAAATCCATTAGTAAAAACAAACCTTAGGAAACCAAGAACGCTTAAAACATTCTTAATCAAATCTTAATTAGACCACGTTATAATACAAAAAGTCGAGCTCAAGAGCTCTTGCATAGAGTACATAAAGTAAGGTTTCCGAGCCTTTAACTATCAGACAAGATGCGAAATGTATGTGTATGATGTTCGTTGAAATTTAGGATGGCTTCAGATGTGTGAATGTGAATAAGATCAATGTGATGATATGCTTATGATTTTGATGTAGCTATAATAATTGAAAGCTATAACCAAATTCCACATGGCTTGTCCGAACATCAGCTATCCTACAGCTTATGTGGACCAAATGCCAAGCTGTTGATCGTGTATCACGTTTTTCAGTTCGTATTAAAGAAATAGCTTTTGTCAATGATTCCAAAGATTAGTATGGAGTTGACCGGTTAACCTTTAAATGAAGAACTGAGATTGTCATTAATAAATAGTAATTAATTTGCAAGGAGGAAAAGGTGTTTGTATATAGTAATTGAATTCCAGTTTTGCACCGTTTCTTGTAATATTGAATTCCTTCCATTCAGTTTCCCTTCTTCTAGCTAGAGGTGTCAATTCGGGTCTGCGGACCCGGACCCGGCCCGGACCCGTCAGACCCGAAAAATACGGGTCGGGATCAGATCCGGTCCCGTGAAAAAACGGGACCAATTTCTGGTCCCGGCCCGCCTAAATCGTCCGGGTCCGGGACTAGACCCGGACCCGACTTTTTTTTTAATTTTTTTTGTTTCTTTGGCTCAAGACCAAGTCAACACTCTCTTTCTTACCCCTTTTTCTTCTTTCCTTGCTTTTCTACGTTTTCTTCTTTCCAGAACAAGAAAAACCTTTCCTTTTCTTCCCTTTAGCTTCTGCTTTCCTTTCTTTTCTCCTATGGGCAAACTCAGCCGGATCCAAATCGATCTCATCTCCTTTATTTTCTTGGTTGTTTCGGCTATGTGGTGTGGTTGTCGGGTTTGGCGGTGGCGATGGGTTGTCTGGTTTGGGCAGATGGCGGTGATGGGTTTGGGTTGGGCAGAGGTGAGGCAATGGTGGTGATGGGTTTGGGTTGGGCAGAGGTGGGGCGATGGTGGTAATGGGTTTGGGCAGAGGTGAGGATATGGTGGTGATGGGTTTGGGCAGAGGTGAGGCGATGATGGATCAGTTGTGTGGCTTTGGGTAGATGTGAGACGATGGTGGTGATGAGGTGGTTCGGCAGTGGGTATGAGGGTGATGGATTTGGATCGGGTGTGGATCGAGTGATTTGGTAGTGTGGGTGAGGCGGTGACGGGTTTGATGGTTGAGATGGTGGTGATGGGCGATTGATGGAGGAGTGTTGGCGGGTCCGGGGCCAGACCCGGATAGACCCGGTCCCGGCCCCGTGGACCCGGAAATTTCCGGGCCGGGACCAGACCCGGTCCCGTGAAAAAACGGGACCAAAAATTGGACCCGGACCCGGCCCGAATTGTCGGGACCGGGCCGGGTCCACGGGTCTTGGACCCGTTTTGACACCTCTACTTCTAGCATTAGTAATAATACAATATACCAAAAATGCCCTTAGCTGCTGGATATAAATGTGTCCTTTATTCTCATCAAAACCAACAAACACAGAAGAAAAATGGCTAATTCTGATGTGTTGCTTGCTCTCACTAAGGCTTTCTCAGGTTCTTCATTTTATTACTTTTCGTTTTTATATTAAATTTATAAAAAAAAAAAAAAAAAAAACTTTCTAGTGCATAAACCCACCCAGGACTCATCTTCCACCCAAATTTCTAGCTACATTTCAGTCAACTGTATTTACATATAGAAACAGATGCATTGTCTTGTAATATTACCAGGATTTGCCTCACTCTATTAAGTAAAAATTCATCTCTTTTAATTTTCAGGACTTGGAGTTGATGAGAAGTCACTGATATCAATTCTCGGGAAATCACAGCCTGAGCATAGAAGATCATTCAGGAAAGGAAGCCCCCACTTGTTCCAAGAGGATGAACGCTCTTTCGAGCGCTGGGATGATCACCGTGTCAAGCTCCTCAAGCACGAATTCATGCGATTTAAGGTCAGTCAATACCCTTCTTATTCAATCCTCTCTTCTCTGTTAGTGCGTACTTATTGATAATGATGGGCAAGATCGATTTTTTGTGCATATACTAGATAGATTTAGTAATTTGATCGAAAGTTTCTAGAATTTGATCCTAGCGGTGGCTGGTCTAAAACCAAAACATTGTTAAAATCTCCTTGAAAACATACAAATGTTTCTTATATATTGTCAATGTTGTTACTGTGTCATCTAAGCCTGGACATTATTCGAATCGGATTACTTTCCTATTCATAAAAATATTGCCATATAATTAAGTTGAGTTTTAGCATTAACCTAGAACAGAACAGGTACAACTTAGGCGGAAGTCATGACTGATTAAGTAGTTGTGGTTGTTGTGCAGAATGCTTTAGTGCTATGGGCCATGCATGATTGGGAGAAAGATGCACGTTTGGTAAAAGAGGCATTGGTAAAGGGCACTCCTCAAGCTTATGCTGTAATTGTAGAGATTGCAAGTACCAGAACATCAGAAGAGCTGCTAGGTGCAAGGAAAGCTTACCATTCCCTCTTTGAGCATTCCATTGAAGAAGATGTTTCTGCTCACATCCATGGTGTCGATCGCAAGGTTTTTTTCTCACCATCATCATCTCTATATATACAAATAGATATGAAAAATCATCTGAAATGTGTATGTGTGTTTTTGTGACATGAACAGCTTTTGGTAGCACTTGTTAGTGCTTATAGGTATGAAGGACCTACAGTTAAGGATGATACTGCAAAATCTGAAGCTAAGATACTTGTTAATGCTGTTAAGAACGCGGAGAAGAAGAATCTGGTCGAGGATGAAGAGGTGATAAGAATACTATCTACAAGAAGCAAACCCCATCTCCATGCTGTATACAAACACTACAAGGAAATTGCTGGCAAGAGTCTTAGTGAGGTATAAAGAACATAAATGCTACATTAAATCTTTTAAGTTCCATGTTCGAGTCTTGGTAATGGAGAAAACCATATTAGGTGAGTCGTTCCCTTTCGGGGCTTGACAATGCTTAAACGGGCTTAATCTCCTGCATGGATGTGGCAAAACTTTGATTGCTGTCATGCCTCGAAACTGACTTTTTGTGTGTTTTGTGTAGGATCTTGAGGGTGTAAACTTGTTCTTGAAACAGACTGTTGAATGCTTATGTACACCTCACGCATATTTCAGCAAGGTAAGATAAAATGCACTGCAGAATTTGGATAAAACTCTTTGAGTTGTGAAACCTGATGCTTGTGGTATTCTTCCAGGTTTTGGATGAGGCATTGAGAAATGACTCTGACAAGAATGCCAAGAAGGGACTGACCCGAGTAGTCGTAACCCGAGCTGATGTTGATATGAAGGAGATTCAAGAAGAATACAATCGCTTGTATGGAGTTTCTCTGCTCAAGAAAATTGAAGAAAATGCAAATGGGAACTATAAGGATTTCTTGATTGCCTTGATAGGAAGGGAGGTCTGATTGAGGAAAAAAACACAGATATGGAAATTTGGAGTTCATTTTATAAAGTGATTCTAGTTTGGTTTGAATGGCAGTCTTCTTTGTTTCATCTTTTTTTATCAAGTTGTGTTCTTCACGTATGAGTTTATGGTCACCAAAAGAAATGCCTAAATAAATGAAAATTTTCTTCCTTCTGTTTGGCACCATTTCTTGAATTTTCCTAAATGTCTTAACATTCTTGTTTTTCTAACAAGATACTGTCACATTACAGAACAAATTACTGTCACTGTTTTGAGTATTTGGTCGCTAAATTGCGCAGAATATAACAGAAATTTAAGACAGTAAAGAAGTTTGGAAAAATATGAAGCCAGTTTAGCCAGAAGAGAAAGAAACAGACCAAAATAATCAACTTATCAGATTAAAAAAAAGTTCCAGATTTGAAAACATCACAGTCACACCAGATAAGAAGCATGAAAACAGAAGAAAAAAAAGGTTCAGTTGAACAAGTCATGACCATGACATTATTTAAATATTCGGCGAAAAGCTTTAATCTTCCTTTCCGAGCAGAGCAAGGAGGAAGTTCTTGTAATCCCCAGAAGTCTCATTGGCCACTGCCTGATCCAAATGCACACTGTTCCTCTTGTAGTAGACCTCCTTGATCTCCTTCAAGTCCTTCTCCGCCCTCATGGTGATCACACGAGTCAGCGCATCCTCATCAGTTCCAACCCTTTTGATTGCGTTGCCCAAAATCTATAACACAAAGGTGTTGTTATATTTTAGTCATTCTGAAAGTTCATTGGTTAAACACATTGAGATAAATCCGTATTTGTATTGAATTTCATTCTTAACCTTTTCATAGTATTCCTTATGGTCATTGATGCATCAAATCGTTGTATGCAGCACTGTTTTTAAATCATCAGCACGTTCATCCAGCAAAGCCTTTTAAACAAAACCACCAGAAGTACTTATTAGAAACAGAACAGATAGCCAGGCTAATTAACTGGGTGAACCAAAAGACACTTATCAATTGAAACTTTGGATTGTACCTCAAGGGAGATGCCATGGTCATCGCGATAGCAGTTGAAAGTTGCCATGAGCTGCGCTTTGCTCCTCGTAGTCAGGATCCTAATAACTTCTTCATGACTAAAAGCCTTGTCCTTGATGGCATCATGAAGAATATCTGCTTCAGGCTTTGCCAATTTCAAGTTGATCTCATGAGCTTCGTACCTAAATGCGGTGACTAACCCCACCAAGAGCTGAAAAATGACCATGGTGATCAGGATTCATCACTCATCAGTCTAAGTTCATCTTGAAAATGTAACAATGTCAGCACACTTTAAAACACAAAAGACCAATTTAGGAACTCAAACGAAAAGTTATTGGTTAATGGCAAGCAAGATACCTTCCTAACATCACCAGTGGTGTGTGCAGCCACATCTTCTTCCAACGAATGCTTATAGCGAGCATGGTATGCCCTCCTCACAGCCAGAAGTTCCTCAGAGGAATATATGCAAGCAATCTCAGCAATCACGTGATGATTACCAGATTTCTTCATGGCCACATTAGCCAATACCTCGTCTCTATCCTCTGGATCCAATAGCCATCGATACACAACTTTCTACGCACACGATTCACGAATAGTTAAAACTTGATAAAAAACAGTGGAAACAATTAACAAATGTATGAAGTTTTATTTAACAGAAGAATGAAAAAAAATAGAACACAGTTGGTGATGCTCACCTCAAAATCCCCTTTGAGCTCGGATTCCAGACGCTTAACAAGATCTTCTTGATAAAGGTCAGCATAGGCCTGCTTGATTTGCTTCCTTTGAACTGCATTTCTATGACCCAGTATTGCAGTTACAGCCTTCTCGTTAGTCCCCCATCCTACCCAAAATGACAAACAGGAAAATAAGTATCTGTCAGCCTTTATTGTGTGCATCAAAACAGTACAGACAGCAAAATCATTCATTAGAAAACACTTAACTTAACCAAGTCAGTGCAACAAGCATGATTGTATCACAAATGAACCGAAATCACAGGTTCGAGCCAATGGAGACTGACGGGTTCAAACTCAAAATCTTACATTTTTCTTGTTTTGCAGAAAATACCAATTAAGCTAGCTCGTTAGTTTGTAGGAGGAAAAATAATTAGGTAGGGGGGGTGCATAAACCTTTACTAGCAGAATAGAGAGCTTCAGCATCTTCAGAAGGAACAATGTTTGCAGGAGCAATGAGAGTAGCCATTGGTGCTCTCTTTTTTTGATAGATTTTCGCTTGAGTGAGCGGTGCTGTGAGACAAATATGAATGAAATGCACTAGGATTTTGGTTCTATTTATAGCGAACAAACTTTTGAGTAACACCCCTCAATTATGATTTCTGTTCAATTTGGTCCTTTAAATGTGTACATTCCTCAGCTCACCTCCTTTGAGTTTTTTTCCTTCGAAATTTCCCCCCTTTTCTAATAAACAGTTTCCGAATCACATAACAAGCTACTTGACTTGAGCTAACGGTGAAAGGGTAACAAAGCTTTAAAAAGGTCCGGAGTTCAAATCATTGTAAAAACAATAATTTTGTAGATCAACTAGATAGATTTTATGACCGACTGTCGAATTGGCTAGCTAGGTTTATGTTTTACAACATTGTTGTAATCATTCCAGAAAATATTCAGATCTAACTTCTAAGCACGAGATAGAATGATTTCTTTTCTTTTCTTACTCTAGAAAATAAATAACTTATAATCAGAATTTAAAATTTTATTTTCCTCTAAATAAAAAACTGAATCCGGCTGCAAGTTGAGGAAAAAAAAAGATTAGCTCAACGAAAGAAAATAATGATTTGGCACTAAAATACCATTTGTGAGAATATAGATCAACCGGTTAGTGATGTTGTTTTTATGATGTAAGTTATGAGTTTGATCTTTAGTATTGTAATGATATGATTTTGTAGCTTTTCGCTTCTTTGCTATATAAAATAGAAGCATGTATTTTCTCCGTTGAATGTATCAGAACAAATTACTGTCACTGTTTTGAGTGTCTGATCACGTAATTATGGCACACAATGTAACGGAAGTTTAAGAAAAATATGAAGGTAATTTAGCTAGGAGAGAACGAACAGAACAACATATTCAGCTGATCAGATAAAAAGGTTCCAGATTTTAAAAAACCATCACACTGTCACACCAGATAAGAAACATAAGAACATGAAAACAGAAAATGGAACAAGTCATACCCATAACATTATTGATTTTTTTACTCAAAGCTCTTAAATATTGAGCGAAAAGCTTTAATCTTTCTTTCCAAGCAGAGCCAGGAGGAAATGCTTGTAATCCCCAGAAGTCTCCTTAGCCACTGCATCATCCAAATGCACACTGTTCCTCTTGTAGTAAATCTCCTTGATCTCCTTCAAGTCCTTCTCAGCTCTTGTGGTGATCACACGAGTCAGCGCGTTCTCATCGGTACCAACCCTTTTGATTGCGTTGCGCAAAACCTATTAATCACAATGATGCTACATTTAGTCAACTTAGAAAGTTCATAGTTCAAATACATTGAGATAAACCTGTATTTGTTTTGAGTTTCATTCTTAACCTTTTCATAGTACTTCTTATGGTCATTGATGCATCGAATGGCCGTACGCAGCACTGTTTTGAAATCATCAGCAGGCTCATCCAGCAAGGCCTTTTAAACAAAACCACCAAAAAGTACTTATTAGAAACAGAACAGATAGCCAGGCTAATTAACTTGGTGAACCAAAAAGACAGTATCGGCTAGAGAAGCAGCTTTCAAGATATGAATTGAAACATTGGACTTGTACCTTAGCAAGGGACATGCCATGATCATCTCTATAGCGGTTGAAAGTTGCCATGAGCTGCGCCTTGCTCCTCGTAGTCAGGATCCTAATAACCTCTTCATGGTTAAGAGCCTTGTCTTTGATTGCATCATGAAGAATATCAGCTTCAGACTTCGCCAATCTCGCGTTGATCTCAGGACCCTCGTACCTAAATGCCGTCACTAACCCCACCAGGAGCTGCAAAATGAACATAGTTAAGAAGTAATCAGAATTCATCACTTATCAGCATAGGTTCGTCATGAAAATGTAACAATGACAAAATACCAATTCAGGAACCTGAACGAAAAGTTATGGATTAATGGCAAGTAACATACCTTCCTAACATCACCAGTGGTGCGTGCAGCCACATCTTCTTCCAAGGAATGCTTGTAGCGAGCATGGTATGCCCTCTTCACAGCCAGAAGTTCCTCAGTGGAGTAGATGCAAGAAATTTCAGCAATCACACGATAATCACCAGATTTCTTCGTGGCCAGATTAGCCAATACCGCGTCTCTATCCTCTGGATCCAATAGCCAACGATACACAGCTTTCTACGCACACAATTCACGAATAGTTAAAACTTGATAAAAAATGGAAACAATCAACAAATGTATGAAGTTTTATTTTGCAGAAGGAATCATGAAAAAACAGAACACCTCAAAGTCCCCAGAGAGCTCGGATTCTAGACGCTTAATAAGATCTTCTTGATAAATTTGAGAATAGGCCAGCTTGATCTGCTTCCTTTGAGCTGCATTTCTATGACCCAATATTGCAATTACAGCCTTCTCATTAGTCCCCCATCCTACCAAAATTTTAAAAAGGAAAAAACTATCTGTCAGCTTGCCTTGACATTTCTTTCCTGAATCAAATCAATTCTATCTTCTTTCATTTTGACAAGAATCCAATTTGCGTGCATCAAAACATTAGAGGCAGCAAAACCACTCATCAGAAAGCACTTAACTTAACGAATACAGTATCACAGATAAACCTATTATGGACCTACTAAATCATTGATCATCATACCAATTCAAAGAAAAGAGAAACAAGAAAGTGGATATGACCCGTGTCTCAAAATCACGAGTTGGAGCCAGTGGAGACTAATGGGCGGCATAAAAATGCAATGTATGTGATATACAAAAGAAAATAGAAACAAGAAACATTAATATTGATCAAAGTTGCAGATAATTAAAGAGCACGAGAGAAATAAATAACCCTTGCAAGCCTTTTGGAGGGCTTCAGCATCAGCTACAGGAGAAACAATCTCAGGAATAACAAGGGTAGCCATTAATGTAAATGTTGATGATCAGGAAGACTTGTATTTTGTGTAGTATGATGGACTTGTCCATGACTTACCATATATTTATATAACACAATATTAATGTTCTTACACACCAGTAGTCCAATGTTTTACATAGGAAGCAACGAAGGATTAGGCAAACAATGTTGAAAATTGGAATTTATTTTATACTTATTAATTACCCTGTAGCTCTGCGTTTTTTATTTTTTTATTTTGTCATAGGAGAATACAAACATCAAGTTCAAGAACTTGCCATCCACCCCAAAAAAAAAGAGAAAAATTCAATAATATTGAATTATTTACAAGTCCTTTCAGTTACTTTTTTTTACAAAATCATCCTATAAATTTAATATATTTTTAATAATCATCCTATACTTTTATTTAAATAGAAACTCATAAAGGTAGTCACCGAATTTGATATTACTTCCTAGTTCCTACGAATTTTTTTAATTTTTTAATTTTTTTCATATTTCGAATAATCTAAAGAATTGGATGAAAATGAAAAATAAGTCATCACCTAAAATAAAGGATGAAAATGAAGAAAGAAAAAGAATTAAGGGATGAAAATTTAAATTTATGCTTTAATGATACAACAATTACGAAAAAGCAGGCATTAGCGAATATGGAAATTAAACACCAATTCACGCTAATCTTGTTTTATTAGCTTTTTTGCTAATTACTAAATTCGAAAGAAATACAGCTTGCACTTGCAGTTACACAAAAGGAGAAAAAAAGCAAATTATGTTACAGTGATCTATCTGGACAGGCTGTCTCACGGCTCTGGTGTGTTGATTTTCTTGCATGTTGCCACGTGGATGTTGAACTCTGCTTTTTTGCTGTTACAAACAAATTGTGCTGCATTTTTTTTTCTTCTCAAATTTTTGAAAAGCACGTGGAATATATTATACTCCCTCCCTCAGATTCCAAAACTTTATTCTATCTAGTCAAAAAAATATTATTTTTTAATTAGATTTATTACGAGATTAGTTAGTTCCTTTTACTCTTAATTAATAGTGTGACCCAACCATTAAATTGTGTTTTATATTCTATCGCACGTTTTAAAGTGTAAAATACATTTAATTATTTATCTCATTTAGATTTTCTATTTGAAACAACTATTAAATTAAATTTATATTTTCTTCTTTTAAAAAACATAATAAAGAAAGAATTTTGGAATAAATTTTTTGCGATAATCTATATTAATTAAGAACTTACGTAACTTTTTGAAAAATAAATTATACAGGTTAAAGATATCTCTACACATATTATAATACTAATGATTAAATTTTTCATTTATATATACAAATATTTTTATCGTAAACAAACTCGTATTTTTTATCCACTCTATCAAACTCATTCGAGAAGATAAGAGTTCTTGCACTCAATTTTTTTTCTTTCAGCATGATTTTGTTTACGATATAAATAAAAATGTAAATAAAGAAACTCAAGTTTGAAATACAAAATATATATACATACTACACTACGATAGTGTTTGGGGTTAAGGGTTGGGTTGGGTTGGAAAAGTTGATGAAAAGTGTTTGGGGTTAAGGGTTGGGTTGGAAAGTTGGGTTTCAAAGCAAAATTGGTGCGGTTTGGAACGTAGCAAAATTCTCCGGTGGCAACTGCTGCTGCTTTTGCCACTCTCTCTCCTATATTTTTTTTTCATTTTAATTTCATTTTTTTACTTTATATAATAGAATAAAATAAATTAAAAACTATCACAATAAAATCTCCATCTAGATCCACTTTTCTTATTTTTATTAATTTTTAAAAAATGGGTTTTATACTCCAACTATTTCATTTTTATAGTTTCACCAAACACCAAAAACAACTTCTCGTTTCCCACAGCACTTTTAAGAAATATTTACCAAACAGCATACTAACTTTTCTAAAAGTACTTTTGCCACAACACTTTTCGGACTAGAACCGGAACGTCAAACAGACCCTACAAATTTATTTATTCTCACAATTACAACTTAAGTTACAATTGAATAATTCTTTTAGCTTTGCAAACTCTCTTTTGTAATGAGTCCATAATGAAACGCAACATTCACCAGTGACCAGACCCAATACTTGTTGGGCAAACGCGCTGTAGGCCCATCTTAAGGTAGTAACCAAGCCCAGTGCTTATTTGGATGGATTCAAATTTTCAAAATTTCCACATTAAATAACAAATCTTAAAATCTAGGATGAGGGAAAGGAAGGGAAGGGGATGGAATTTTTTAAAATTCCTCCGAATGGGAATAAAAATAAATGATGAAAAAAGAGAGAAAAGAGAGTAAAGGAGGGGGAATGAAAGTAAATTTTAGAACTTAACTTCCCTCCTAACTTAAAAAATATTTATTCCCATAAGTGGGAGGAAATGAGAGTAAATGGAGGGAAATTAAATTTTTAACTCATGTGTTCCTATTTTAACCCCTTAGATTCATCTTTTTAATGGTAATCAATTAAATATAAAAGTAAATTCACTCATCATTTTTTCTCTCCCTAAAATGACACTCATATAAAGGAAATAAAAAATTATTTCCCTTCCTCTCCTCTCCTCTCCTTTCCTTTACCTCGTTAAATTTCTTCTCTTTTCCCTTGTGCACTTTAGTTCTCATACTAAGCTAAATCCAACCTAATAAAATAAAATAATTAATTAAAATTAGAAAATGAAAAATTAAATTTCCACCAATAGGTGAGTTCGTCTTCATTAAACTAAGTTTTTAAAACAATCTAAGTATAATAATCTTACACCTAGGTTATAGTTCAACTGATTAGTATATATATACCGTTTTTATCCCGAAAAAAAAGGAAGGAAAGAAGAAGGATGTGGATAAATACACCCCCGCGACCATGACCTAATCCCCTAAACAATATACTACAGTAATTTAAAACCCTGACATCACTTTCTTGACTTTAAACCCAAATTAACCACCATAAAATAAATAAACCCCTTATTTTGTTTAATCTTAAACACATGGCTGAGACGAGCCACACTTGTCAATGGTGGGGCCCACTAGCCGACGCATGAAAGAAAAGGAAACAACCTCTTAAGACAACCTCAGCCACAATTTAGATCCACCCAGTCGAGCCCCACCTACTAAATCAACATCTGAAATTCACATGAAATGCAACTCAAATTCACCCCTAACTCCTCCTCCAGCCAATCATGTTCAAGCATTAGATCCTCACACCCCAATAACCACACGCTTAGATACTGTCCCCACACACGTGTCACTCAACAGGCCATACAAAATCCACTTGACGCACGTGACGACTTGGGTCCCAAATCGTTTTCCTACTCGCCCCTTTCTCATCACCTCTTCCCTGGTTCAAAACTTTTGAGAAAAAAAAGAGGAAAAACTACTCTTTCATTTCTGTTAAGGTAGTTTCTACAGTGTTGAGTTTTCTCCTTTGGGTTTATTAAGTGAAAATGAAACTGAAAAGGGTTTCCGTGTTTGTCTCTGATCTTTTTATTTGTTTAGTTTTGAAGGTTTAGTTTTTGATGGTTTAAGCTGTGTTCTGTTTTTTCAAGGTTTTCGAAGAATTGGCGATGTGTGGAGCAATACAGGAGCAGTTATTTGAATTGGGTTTTCGTTTTGCTGTGTGTTCTGCTTTGTTCAGCTATGTTTGATTGGAACGACGAAGAGGTAACTCTTGTTCTTACCATGATTGACCCAATTTTGTATTCTAGTCAGGAAATCATGTTGTTATTGGTGTAGTTTATTCTATGTTTGTGGTAGCGGCTGTATAAACAGGGAGTTATGTTTATGTAGAAAATATGAAGGTATCCGTAACCACATGTGTGATGTATTCCTGACCCTGAGCCTAATTTTGTTTGCACCGAGTCATCTTACTAAGGGGTAAAGTCCTCTCAGCAAGGAACTATCGAACCAACCACGTCTTACTTAAGGAGTGAGAGGGCCGAATCATTCACGCCAACTACTGTCGGTGTCAATAACCAACTACTATTAGCTCTTTATTGATTGAACTAGAGACTCCACATCCTAGGGGTCTGCATGTGTGTGGATATGAAGCTGATATGAATTGTAAAAATGACTGATTGAGAAAAGGAAAACCCAGGGTTAGGAAAGTTGCATAGAGGTGAAGGAATTTAACTGTGCGTGGTACCTTAGAGGGTAATGAATCTAATTTTGTAGGGTAGCTGAAGGCAGAATTCTGGAGATGAGTGATGTTGTGAGCTCCCATTAGTAAGTAACAAAACCATCACCTTTTCAGTTTAGTTGCTCCAGGTAGCATGTGCAAGGAAGAGTATGCTTAGATGCCTTATATGGGTTTGGCATGCAATTGAAGAATCCAGGGATATAGCACAATTCTTGCTATAAGACATCAAGATACAAACTTGAAAACTGCTTTTTTGCCGTGGCTACCTATGAGCGCTCAATAAATGAGCTATGCAGCTTGATTGCTTATCCTATTTGAGGAAGAGTTGCAGAGAATGCTATGTTAAGGCACGTTTAAGAAAACTTTCATTGAGGGATGCTTTTTCTTATGAAACTCTTTAAAGTCTTAAAATTTGAGTTTAATTTTGATCATATTTTTTAATGGATGTATGATCTCATTAAGCTCTACCGTTCTTGTCTTAGGATTTTGCTTGTTATGAGAAAATTAACTGTTATCTTTTCAGCTTACAAACATAATATGGGGTGAGGCTGATGAAAGCGGTGACCATATTGTGCCTTATCCAGAGGCAAGTGAAGGTTATTCCGAAAAGAAGGCATGGAATCAACAAAATGTTAATGGTAATTCCATTGAGCTGAAGGCACCTGGGGCTAAAGTTGATATCCATGACAGAAAGTTGGAGAGCTGTTCAAACGTCAATCTTGGTGAAGGAACTTCAGGGTCAGGATTTTCCTTGGACTTGTGGCCTAACCTGTCGTTAGTTAGTGTGGCCAACACAAAGCAGGATTCCTTGGATAATTCAGTATCTAGCAATCTAACTGATATTACCAAATTTGCTTCTTCAGGAGGTGATGTGATGTTAATTACTAACATAAAAAGTGTGGTGTGTTTTGTGACAGGATTGTTCTAACTGTGATATTTGCTTGCAGCAGAGTCAGCTCAGCTTAGCAAGGATGCTGAAAGTAAAGAGCAAGGTGATTTTGTTGATTATGGATGGGCCAGCATTGGAAGCTTTGACGATCTTGATAGGATATTTAGGTAAAGCTGAATGCCTGTTTCTTATTTTCTGTGTACCTTGGTGACGCGTTGCTTTGAAAATGCCCTAATTTAGAACCTTGGCAATCGCTTGATCATCGTCCATAATATTTCCATTCACAGTTATTTTTACTACAGAGATCGACAAGTATGCAATGATGTGGATTCAGAAAAAAATTACCAGTAACCGAATGACCTTCAGACTTCTGAAGTATTTTTCTTCCTCTTCTGGCATGTAAACCTTTTCTCCTGACACTTACCTGACCGGCTTAAGCTCCAAATGCATTAGCCTTTGGAAAATTGTGGCGCTGACTTGTTCATTCGTGTTATTTGTATCTTGAATTTCTTATTGGAAAAAATGTGCATGAGTAAATCTTTTATTGAAACACAACTAGTAGATGGATGTTAGATAGAAACTGTTAATTTATTAGGAGTTTGGTAAGGTTGTGTAATCGTGGAGGATATCTTATTCCCTCCTGGAAATGAATCCATATCATTTTCTCTTTTTTAGGGTTAAATAATAACCATCTGACTAGATATCCTCATCACAAGTGGTGATTTTGCAGCAACGATGATCAAATATTCGGCAATGTGAATCTTGGCAATGCTGATGAGTTATGGCCATCTTCTAAAGATGTAACAACAAGCCCAGTTAAGTCCTTTCCTATATCTGTGGGTTCAAGAGCAGAGTATACGCAAGAAGGTGACCAGCTGTTCAGACTTGGCATTGAAAAAATGAATCACCCTGCATCTCATGTCCTACAGAATGCGCATTCAATCATGAATCACGTGGAATTTTCTGGAAGTAAGAGTAACCCTGTAGTGAAAGAGGAGCAGGTACAAAAGATTTTTTAGATGGGTGAATCTGTTGTACTTTACTGTGTTAAATAGGGGCTGAGAAAAGCATAGTTTCATGTTTTTGTTTAGCAGACAGAAACCATCTTGGAAAAGAATACAATGGGTAAGTCTCAGCTTACTGCAGACAATTTAGCAGTGCAAAAAGGATTGGAAGATAAGGTAATGTGTATTCCCCTGTTGCTAATCTTTCAAATTTGTCATGCTCAACTAGTCAGCAAGTACTGATGATTTCTTCTCCTTTCATCCTCGACTATCGGGGACTGTTGATTCATTCATAAGGTTGAACAAAAGCCGATCAGGCTTCTCCAATGATAATGTCTTTGTTACTATACTGAGTTCTTGTAATTAGTTCTGGTGTAGTCTCAGACTGAGATATTCTGAAATCTGACTTGATAAAAAAGATAAGTATTATACTTCGTAGGGAAATGTCCTATCCCCTGTTTCAATTTTAATCCTATTAGAAAGCCTCTCCTTCCTTGTGAAAATTCTAAATTATTTTATCTTATAGGGAAAAGGGAATTTGATCAGATATTATTTGGAAATGCTGCATTATGTGTTTCACCTAATTGTACAAGAGAAGCAAAGAAAGCTATATTCTGACAAACTGGGTACTGTAGTTGTGTGCGTTGCTTGCAGAAAAAGTTGTAAATTTGTTTATTTATTTTCTTTCACTCAGGTTAACAAGCCAAAGAAACTATTGAGAGGACGGAAAAAGCCGGAAGAAAAAAATGAAGTTAAATTTTACCCAGATCCTTATGGCAATTGGTCTTCATATGGAAGCCAGGCTGTTCAATTTAAGACTCAATTTGCTGCCCCATTTTTACAATCATCTCCTGCTCCTTTTGTCAGTCAACCAAAGCACCTTATAGGACATGGACAGTTCCAAAACCAGCCGATCTCAAACCCACTTATGGCTGCTTCTGCATATGGAAGTGTTACAAAACCATATTCTGCTATGCCCGTGCTGTCTCATATTCAATCTGGGCAACTTAAGGATCAACAGTTGCCTTCTTCGGGTGATGAAAACACTTTAAACAAGCTGGCACCATCTCCTGCAAAATCCCAGACTATGACACCTCAGGAAAAAATAGAAAAATTAAGAAGGCGGCAACAAATTCAAGCAATGCAAGCTATTCAGAAACAGCAGCAGCAGTTTGGTCATCAAATTTCCTCTAGTGATCAGTCCGTCACTCACAAATGTTCCCAAGATAATCAAATTCATCAATTTGAGGGAGCTGATCAAGGAGCTGAGGATCTAAGCAATTTCCCTTCTTTCAACCCGAACTCACCTATTGAGCAAGATTCCAATACAACCTCTCTGGCAGTTAATGATTATTCGGTGGAGGATACAATAGTCTACCTGCTTCAAGACATTATTGCAAAGGTAAATTTTGACTTAAAGTGGATTGTTTTCCTGCTAGAGTAAATTTATGTTTGTTACATTACTAAACCAATGGTTTACAACAGTTGGATGCTAGAATTAGACTTTGTATACGGGATAGCTTATTCCGGTTAGCTCATAGTGCAATGCAAAGGCATACTGCGACTGATACTAGCAGAGTGAGCAATAGTAGGGATGAGCAATTTAACACAACAAATGAAAGCAGTAACCACAACAGGTTGGTATTTTCCCCTTTCTTTTTTTAATCAGTTGTAGTTGAATGGAGTTAATCTGTCACTAGTGTGCGTATAGAATATCAGCTCAAGCTACATCTCAATGGTCTTCATGTAGTAGTGTCCAGATTCCTTGTAACACTGGTAGTACTACTTCATCGAGATTTATAGCTGCAGTCACTCGCACAATGTTGTAGTGAAGTCCTGAGGAATCTAGACACTACTACATGAACACCTCTGAAGAGTCTGGTGCTTGGCAATTTAAAGAAGAAAAAACAGTAAATGGGATGCTCATTGCAAAGTTTAAAATGACTGTTTGTTTATTCAAAAAGATATTTTTAAACGCATGATGATGAACTATAAGATGTGATGGGAGGAAAGATGCTCTCCATTCTCCAGTCGATGAATTTGTTATGGTTAGGACTAGTACATCTTATGGTGTTCATGTTTATTGCAGGAATGCTAAGGTGACTGAAGTGGAAACTGAGACCAATCCCATTGACAGAGCTGTAGCTCATTTGCTCTTTTATAGATCTCCAGAATTGTCTGGAAAACATCCTGATACACCTGAATCACCTGCTTCTAGTAAGCTCCTGTGTGAACACAAGACTGGAATCACAGAAAACCTGTCAATGAGGTGCGTTCCTGAAAGTCCAGAAAGTAAACAAACCTTTGCTTGTTTTTTGGTTGATCAGTGCAAAAACAACTTTTACTTGGACAATTTGGAGAATGCATCAAATAACGGGCCTCCAGGTGAAGATGACATGGGGGTTGAAGCCTCTCAATGAACGCTACCAGGGGTAATTCCTTCCTTTATATCTCCCGTGCCTATGTTATGCTTAACGTCGACAAGACTGTATCGATTTACTGGTAACCTGGGGATTTTTCTTTCATTGTCAGTTGACTGGATCATCAAGTAAGGGTGCACAGGGTCTAACAAGGACTTATCTGGAAGTGTTAGGAAGTTGCATATATTTTAGAATGTTGTGATATCAATTTGCTCTTTATCTACTACCATCAGAATATGAGCCAAGTCTTTTTCTCTTGTGAAATGTTCAAGATACTGACTGTTTAGTGTGTAGTTTTAGTTATCGCGTTCATATGCGAACAGTTGAAAGCTAGTTTTTGTCATCTGAGCAACTTTGTAGCAGATTTGAGGGTGACGTTGGCCTGTTTAGTCAAGTCTTTAGTTCCTTTTCGTTATTCTTGAAAACAATCGATTGCCTATCTCGTCTGATACGAGCCACTTTGACTTGAATGAAGTTTTACTATTTGATTCCTCCGATTCTATAACTTGTCATTGTTTTCACCAAGGAATCAGCTCTTTCTATATTCGTTCAAGTGACATAAAACCTAGAAATTCTATTCATAACTCTATCATAGATCGAAAGACCGAAAGAGCTGGTAAGCTGAGCGACACTCGCTCTTAGTTTGAAATTCTCATTCCAAAAAATCTTTTTTTATCTAGCAACATTTTTCACTATTTTCTCCATTTGTTGCTCTTAAAAATCAAAATCTATTACTACCTTTCAATGAGACATGCTTTGATAAAAATAAAAAAAGAATTAATGAAAAATCAATGAGAATAACAGTCTAAAAAGGGAATTATTTCCATTGGTGTTTGAAGTGACTATAAATGTAAAGATAATCCTCTCTTCTTACAAACTGATTACAATCATTGGTGATTGAAGCAATTGTAGGATATGTGAAGAAACATTTTTTTATATTTATTTAACTTGTTTTCGATCCAAGGTTTTGAAAACTAGATCGGGAGAGTGCCAAGGTGGTGCCAAACTGAATTCATATTTATTTTTATATGTATTTAAACTCTTTTTTTTTTTAAAAACTATAATTATTTAATTTAGTAAAAAATTATTAATTTTAAAATTGATTACTAAAATATAAAAACCAATTTAACATTTCATAAACATAATGAACATTGCTAATCTCAAAAATAGGAGAAAATTAAAAATAAATAGTTATTAATTCAAAATTAGCAAGAAAATATAATAATTCATAACTAATTTTAGGGCGTTTAGAGAAAACCAATTTAACATTTCATAAACATAATGAACATTGTGTAACCTCAAGAGAAAATTAAAAATAAATAGTTATTAATTCAAAATAGTAAGAAAATATAATAATTCATAGCTAATTTTTAGGGTGTTTAGAGAGGCTTTTAACCGATCCAAACGGTTGATATTTTTCCAAATTTATTTTAAAGATCAAAAGTTAAGCATGTTTGAGATAAATAAATAAAACAAAAACAAAAACAAAAAACCGAACTGGTTGAACCGTAAAACAGGATTCGGCCCGCACAGTTCGATTGTGAACCGGTCAACAAGGATCCATTTCCAGGTTCAACCGGTTCAATCAAATTCGGTTTCCGGTTTTGAACTGTTCAATAGAAATCCATTTTCACCGGTTCAGTCTAAATCCGTTACGGTTTTGAACAGTTCGATATAAATCCATTACAGTTTTGAACGGTTCAATATAAATCCGTTAAGGTTTTCACCGGTCCAATCAAATCCGTTCTCAGCTTTAAATGGTTCGATCAATTCCATTTCCAATTTTGACCGGTTTGATCAAAATCCATTTGCGGTTTTTTAACGGTTCGATGGAAATTCGTTCCCAGTTACCGGATTTTTACCGTTTCAAACTTCAATCAACTACCAAACCAACCAACAACCCAGAAGGTAAAAAAGTTCAACATTTTGGAGTTTGGACAATTCAAAAACATGATTAATTTCCAGCGCCTACGCGCCTCTCTTTTGACTCTTCCTTTCTTCATCATCATAAGGTCTGTCCAAAGACCTCCCTCTTCAATCTTCAATCTTCAATCTACCCAAAGACGAAAATATCCTTATTTTATTTTACTATAAGGTATTGTTTTCGAGTGCAAAAATCACATTTTTACTTCCTGGGTCGTCTTTCTTATTACTATCTACACTCACCAATATGGGCACAATCATGAGCAAAACAACTCCGCCGTCACCAATATGCCCCAAATTCCTTCCCGTTGAAGCCAGAACCAACTCTAATGGTATGTTTACGTTCAGAATTTTTGGTTTATGCATGTATATATGAACTTTGCTTTTGGTATAATGATAACAAAGCTTTGACTTTAAAGCTTTATACTGCAGGAATCAGATTCAGTCTTGTCTCCTATAATATTTTGGCTCAGGTATGCAACGGTTTCTGTATCAAGAAATCTGGGAACCATTGAACTGCCTGCCAAGATGTTGTTTGCATTAATATTTTGGCAAGCTTGGTCTTCTTACAGTTGTTGTGTCGTTTTAGGTTATAGGGGGCTTCGCATCCTGCGCCTGTACATAATTTGTGTCATATTTCACTTGTGGCTGTAGTGACTTTAACAAGGCTGGTTCCAAACCCTTGCCATTGGAAAATGATCTGTATTTGGTCCTTGATATGATTTAGGAATTCAAATTTGGTCTTTGGATTGGTTTGCTGAAACATTAACCTCTTACTGTTAAACCTCCTTTTTGTTACTCTTTTTGAAAAATTAATGGAGCTGTAGCAAACTTGAGATATTATTTGTTTTTTTTCTTCTTGATCCTAAGGCGCTCAGGTTGTCCTTTGCACCTTAGGCTTCATAATTTGGAGTAGTCCTTGAGTTCAGGGTGTTAGTGATATTCAATCCTAGTCACTCAGGAGTCAAGACAGCCCCTAGTGTATCCTTTCCCTGATTTTCATAATGACTCATGCCCTTTATGCTCTGTCATGAGAATGAAGTTCTTTAAGTATGGTTTTTAAGGATAATTCCATGCCTGATTTTTTCAGTCACAGATTTGCTTTTCTAATGCAGGTTTATGTGCATAGGTCTTTCTTTCCACACTCCTCTTTCTTTCCACACTCCCCACCTCCTTGCCTCGAGTAAGTATTCCATTTCGATTCCACCTCCATGTTTTTAATTTTTAAAATATTTTTATGATTCTTCTTAGCTGAAGAAAAGGGGGGCAAACATAGAGTGGGGTATGAATGATGCAGCCTTTGCACATAATTTTTAGTTCCTAATAGCATATTTTTCATAATAATTTCCCATTGCATGCGATGCTTTTGTTGCATTAAGTAATACAAGGAGTTAGAGAGTAACATTTATGCCAACTATGATATCCCAACTATTGAGCTACTAAACATCAGAACCATCTCATGCCAAAAGAGGTTAAGGTTCTTGATAACCTTCCACAACCATTTATGTAGCAAGGATGTTTTCAGGAAAACAGTTCTTGATAACCTTCCTAGGCTCTCTCTGCCTTTGGCTTACAACTACTACTTACCTATACTCCTGTTTCAACTTGTTGGATGTTGCCTTCTCTAGATTACACTTTTCGATAGAAAGGATTCTGTAATTTTTCTATTTAATACTGAGTAAAATAGTATTGTGTGTAACACCACATTTGTTGTGTATTTTCACTTTGCTTTTGTATCCTGCCAAGGTTGGTTTCTAACTAGCCATTGATCCTTTTGACTTTTGACATGCATATTGAGGTTGTTAATTTTTCTCCTTTCTGCTTATGCTCCATACAGGTGGAAAACTCGGTCCCAGGCCATTTTAACTGTCCTCAAGAGCCTAGGTGCTGATTTCCTCTGCCTGCAGGTTCTTTTGCTTTTCCTCTTTTTTCTTTAACCCCTTTCTATGAACAATTGATCACTTTGTGCTTACTACATGAAAAAGAAGAAACCTTCTCTTGCTTCTTGTTTGCGATTTTTAAAAAAATTAAATTTATCATCAATGTTTGAAAATTGCTATGCATATGGGAGAAAAGACATCCTCTGGTGACTTTATGCTAAGTAAGCAAGAAAAAAACAGAATACTCTCTTAGTAAAGAAAGTAAAGCTTTTCAGTTTTAATCTTAGATAAAGAGGCACTGCATCTTCTAGGAATTACAGCACAGGACATCCTACAAAAATGTGCTCATTGCCATCTTTCCAGGCACTAGGGTAACTTAGCTGTAAGGTCCAAAAGGCTATTGACCCTGGGTCTCTGCCTAGTGGAACATCATAACAGCCTCCTCGCTCTACAAGTTGTTTTCATCTTTTGCACTATTGTTGATAGTTTTGAAGATGTATCTTTGCACATGCCTACACTTCTTTTTTTGTACGTCTTATTCATTCATGTTGCCGACCATGCCAGGAACTAGATGAGTATGATAACTTCTACAAGAAAAACATTGAAATCCATGGTTACTCAAGCATATATATTCAGAGGAGTGGACAGAAGTGTGATGGCTGTGGAATCTTTTATAAGCGTAACTGGTATCCTACCGTATTTAATTCTTAGCGATATATTTTCTTGTAAGCATAACTGATTAACTTGTATACTCACAGTATTTAAAACTACAAGTCATTGGCTGATGGTCAACACGAGACATGGTGCACAATTTTTCTTTCAGTCAAAAGCTTCTCCACTCCATGTAGCATAGAAATTGATGAAGATGCTCAGTAGTTAATACTGCATCTTCTTCCTTTGCTTGCCTTTGTCAAACCTTGAATGCAACATTACATAAGAGTTCCTGCATTCAAATTGCAAGTATCGAAAAACATACTGTGTCTATACCTAAATGTTAAACTGTGTCATTCATGCATCTAATTTCCTTTTCTTGGTCTGTGTTTCAGTGCAGATTTGCTCTTAGAAGAAAGAATAGAGTACAATGAGCTTGCAAACCTAAATGAAGGTGAGTCCAGTTTAAGTGGTGATAAACACAGCGGTACACAGGTCAACCAACAGAAAGACGGTCGAGAGAAGACTGGTACTTATGCTGTTATGTATTTTTACTTTAATTTTTTCTTTTCTCTTGCAATTTAATATTTTTCCCACTTGTTCAGTTTGTATGTATTACAACCAAAGTTATATGATTATATCATTTTCAGTACAATATTTATTGTGGTCCGTTTTTCCTAACCAGACTGGTTTGAAGGTTTGATGTGTACTCATTTGATGGTTTTTTTTTGGTTTGATCAGAAATCAAGGCAAAAGCATTGATGCAAACACATGCCAATTACCATTATGAATACAAAATGTGCATGCCTTAACTTGATCTGCAGAAACTAACCCAAAAAATGCACATATTTTGAGAATAAGCTAGAACACATCTTAGCACTTGACTTGATATTCTTGTAAACTGTTTCCTTTTCTTCTTGAAACAAACTTTCTTCAGATGTCTGATGATTTACTATGTATGACATGTCAAGGCAGCTAACTCTAGTTATCTAGGCTCAAAATCGGAAAGTGCTCCTGGAGGACAAGGTCGAGGTCAGGATCAGGTTCGTGGCGGGGGTCGGGGTCGGGGTCGGGGTCGAGTTCAGGGTCGGGGAGATCCTAATGACCCACGTGTGAGATATAAACATAATGAGCTTGCAAACCTAAATGAAGGTGAGTCCAGTTTAAGTGGTGATAAACACAGCGGTACACAGGCCAACCAACAGAAAGACGGTCGAGAGAAGACTGGTACTTATGCTATTATTTATATTTACTTTAATTCTTTTCTTTTCTCCTGCAATTTAATATTTTCCCCACTTGTTCAGTTTGTATGCATCACATCCAAAGTTATTTGATTATATCATTTTCAGTACAACATTTATGAAGAAAAATATAAGGGCATATTTGTCGTGAATTATGTGACTGGTCTGTGGGTCCGTTTTTCCGAACCGGACTGGTTTGAAGGTTTGATGGTACTTTTTGGTTTTATCAGAAATCAAGGCAAAATCATTGATGCAAACACATGCCAATTACCATTATGAATACAAAATGTCCATGCCTTATGCTGATCTGCAGAAACTAACCCAAAAAATGCACATATTTTGAGAATAAGCTAGAACACATCTCTTAGCACTTGACTGGATATTCTTGTAAACTTTCTTTTTCTTCATGAAACAAACTTTCTTCAGATGTCTGATGATTTAAAATGTATGACATGTCAAGGCAGCTAACTTTTAGTTATCTAGGTTCAAAATCAGAAAGTGCTCCTGGAGGACAAGGTCGAGGTCAGGATCAGGTTCGTGGCAGGGGTCAGGGTCGTGGTCTTGGTCTTGGTCGAGGTCAGGATCAGGTTCGTGGCAGGGGTCAGGGTCGTGGTCTTGGTCGAGGTCAGGATCAGGTTCGTGGCAGGGGTCAGGGTCGTGGTCTTGGTCGAGGTCAGGATCAGGTTCGTGGCAGGGGTCAGGGTCAAGGTCAGGATCAGGTTCGTGGCAGGGGTCAGG
This sequence comes from Viola odorata, assembly GCA_963691705.1. Taxonomy (NCBI): domain Eukaryota; kingdom Viridiplantae; phylum Streptophyta; class Magnoliopsida; order Malpighiales; family Violaceae; genus Viola; species Viola odorata. Next base: position 66,232,957 of record OY829541.1, read on the forward strand.
GTCGTGGTCTTGGTCGAGGCCAGGATCAGGTTCGTGGCAGGGGTCAGGGTCGGGGTCAGGGAGATCCTAATGACCCACGTGTGAGATATAAACATGACTGTGTTGGAGTTATGGTTGCTTTTAAGCTTAAAGATCCTTCTCATCATATTGTGATTGTTGCAAACACGCAACTGTACTGGTAAGTAGGGTGGTTTTATCTTTTTATGTGATGGGAGCTATGCACTGGAAAGTATATTCTATACATTTAGGTTTCCGCATGAGATGGGAATTTGCAGTTTTTGAATTTGTTGATTCAAGTTACAGTGCGTTTCATTAATTTTTCAGGGATCCTCAATGCATTGACGTCAAGCTTGCCCAGGCTGAATTTCTTCTATCGCGGTTGGCTAACTTTAGAACCCTAGTTTCGCACAGATTTGAATGCTCGCCTTCTGTTATTCTGGCCGGAGACTTCAATTCAACTCCTGGTGATAAGGTTTGCTCTTTGTTTTGCTGTATTTTGTACTCCCTCTGTTTTTTTTATTACTGTCACTTTTTTAAGAAATGATTTTGTCTATTTAGTTATCTAGTTATCGTTTTTCGATTTTAAAGATCATTTTTTATAGTTGATGACAAAATTAACCTTAAACAATTTTAAATTAACCACGTTTTAAAGGAAAATTAAAGAGAAATAATTCATAATTAATAAGGATGAAAACTGAAAAAATAATAATTAAAAAAAAAAGTGAGTATTAGTTTAGTTCTTTTTACATGCGTGGGCACAGAAGAACTGACATGTGGATGAATGAAAAATGATATGCAAAAAGTACGAAATCAATACAAGCTATCGACTACAAGCACTAAAGTAAGACAAATTTGCAAGTATAAGTATCAAATGTCTTTTCTCCTCTTTGAGGATCAGTCCTTTTACCTTTATATTTTCGCATTTTGTCCTCTTATTTTGTTTTTTTTTAGTGGAAAGTTCTCAAATCACACCTTCAAGTTTGCCTCATCTTCAATTTGGTCCCTTCAGTATTCCAAAGATTCATTTTGTTTCACAGACCGGTATTACTTGTAATCGAGCACTAGTTTTTGAATCTTTCTTGAGTTCGATGACGAAAACGACTAAATGCCATTAGACTTTGTTACTAAAAAAAATTGATGTCAGAAGGTATTCCGCAGTTATCCTCGTGCATTCGGCAAACTAGTGAGCTATGCACCCTTAATTCTTGCTGTTCTTGGTTTCAGGTTTATCAGTTCCTTGTTTCAGGCAACAGCTCATCAGCATCACGAGTGGAACGCTTTGATGAGCTTCCCATCAGGTTACGCAGCTTCTATGGTCATTTAAGAGGAGAACCGCCTTTCACAACCTGCACCCCTCATTTTACAAACACTCTTGACTATATCTTTTTTTCACAAGATAACATAAAACCAGTCAGTTTCCTAGAACTTCCTGAAGCGAACTCACCTAATGTCTTTGGTGGGTTACCAAACTACTACCACCCAAGCGATCATCTACCGATTGGTGCCGAATTTGAAATCAGCAGGAAGTAAAGTCTTCTAGTTTCTTGCTTTTCTTTTCCTAATGTACTCAATAAGAGGAAACTCAGAAACATAACTGTACAGTGTTGTTGAATTGAATATGGCTATTTTAACATTTCTGTAAGCATCCAGTATCAGTACATGATTACAAGCATGCCATGTTGAAAGATGAAGCGCAGCTTTTTACAATTTTTGAATTGCTGATCACAGCTAAGGGAAGCTGCATCCACTTTAGTTCTTGACTTGCCGACTTTTACAGTAGAGCAACTAATCAATCAATAAGGCTTACCAAAACATGTACAGACGTACAAGAATGTTCATGAGGAAACTGGCACTCAGCTTATAAACAAACCAGGAGTTTCTGTCATCAACATTCTCATAACAGTTGGAATTGCCGACAAAGCCGCCACAGCCAGTGACAAATATATGTTCCACCTACAGTAGCAAAAACCATTCACATGTCACAAACAGTCACACAAAGCATAGGGAAGTGTTAAGCAGGTTCGTCTGGTAGCTAGGCAGCATAGAAGTCGACACAATTAACCATACCTCCAGTGGGGAACATGAGTTACAACATTTTGAACCATAAAACTTCAGGGTCAAAACCTAGAATGTTGGCGAGCAAACCATGGATTCTAGCAGCCAATCACCATAACCTGCTCAAGTTTTCTGTTAAAAAAGAAACGAATAGGTTCATTTACATAAATCGACTAAAGTGCTTGCTAAAACAACAAATAGAGGTTAACTTAAAAGTGTCAATAATAACGGAATAGAAAGGAGTTGGATCATCACCTTGGGATTGCATTTCAGCAAGAGTATGGAAAAGCTCCTTTGAAATGAAGAAAGCAACTGATTTTTCTCTCCACGCGGAAAAAATTCTTCACATGCAGAACCAGTAGTATATTATTCACAAGTATTGATGGTTCTAGAAATTCAGAAACCTCAGTCCCATGTCATCAAACAAGTCCCATCTGCTATCAGTTTGGGCATATTTTGTAGTTCAATCTCAATATGGCTTCTGCCTACAGAGAATAGAAAGGATGAATAGAACGCCAAGCTTGGAATATATTGGGACTTCAAAGCATCATAGGTTAACTGTGAAGAAAAAAAGGAGAGAAAAACGGGGATGCATCCCCAGTTTTATCATACACAGAAATGTTGAAGAAAGTTACCAGGACTTGCCAATTTGCAATGAAGTGCCCAGTGTCATGAGTTCATTCTTTATTTGTGCTTGTCAATGACTGATTCCACCCATCAACCAGTGTAGTGTATGTGATTTCATCTAACGATATTCCTTTCCAGGACATCTGGTCGCATACTTTAAAAGCTTCATCCACTTTTCCTTCTTTGCACAACCCATTTATAAAGGCATTGTATGTGACCACATCTGCCACAAGTCCTTTTTCAGCCATCTCAGCTAAAAGCTTAGAAGCTTCTTTTACATTTCCTAATTTGCAATATCCATATATAATGATTGTGTAGGTAATTTTATTAGGACATACATTATGGGCAGACATTTCCTGCAAGACACCATCAACTTTATCCATCTGCCCTAGTTTGCAATAACCACCAATAAGTGCAGTATAGCAAACAACATTCGGTGTCAATGCCTCCTTTCTCATCTTGTCAATAAGGATTTTTGCATCATCAACATGACCAATATTACACAGCCCGTGTATTAGAGAAGAATAAGTTGCACAAGTTTGAGGGATTCCCCTGGACTTCATGTCATCAAGAAGTCGAAAGGCTCCTGTCATATTACCATTTTTACAGTGTGCTCTGATTAGTATATTAAATATGACACCATTTGGCTCCATTTTCTTAGAAATCATCTCCTTGAAAATGTTTTCAGCCTCTTCTATTTTGTTGGCCTTACAGTATCCACTCATCAACAACCCATATGTATAAACATTAGGAACATAGCCATTTCTTTTGCACTCAGCCAAAAGCCCACAAGCTTCTTCTATTTTTCCCATGCTACAGAGACCATGCAGTAGCGAATTGTATGTATAAATATCTGGTTGAATCCCCTGACAAACCATCTCTTCCTTGAGGTTAAAACCTTCCTGCAATTTCCCACCTTTGCAAGATCCCGATATCAGTGTGTTGTATGAAATCCTGTCCAATTCCAAACCCCTGCGCAACATCTCGTTGAGAAGCTTAACAGCCTCCCGCATGCTACCTGCTTCGCAGAGTCCATGAATAAGAGCATTAAAGGTCACTACATTAGCTGCAAAACTATTATCCAAAAGCTTAAACCAAAGTTCAATGGCCTCTGTCTGTTTTCCAGCCTTACATAGCCCACCAAGTAGTGTTGTCAGTAAACCAGCATTAGGCCTTAAATTTCTTAACTGCATCTCCCAGACAAAATGTAGTGCAGAATCAAAGTTACCTGTTGAAAGCAGCCAATGAATGACCGAAGTATATGCACCTTGATTTATAGTTAAGCCTCTTGATATCATCTCCTCCAAAACATGCTTAGCATGTTCCATCTGATGACACTTGCAAAAACCCTGTATAAGGGAATTCAGAGTAACTGAATTCGGAAGAATTCCCTTGGATACCATGTCATCTCTTAATTTTAGCGCTCCATCGATATTTCCCATCTTACAGTACCCATCAATTAATGTGTTATACACAACTTCATTCGGCACAAAACCCTTGTCAGACATTTCCTTTAAAATACAATTTGCTTCATCTATTCTCTCCAACTTAATTAAACCATTAATGAGGACACTGTATGTTATAAGACTAGGGTTCACTCTATCTTTAACCATCTTCTCTTTAAACTGGTATGCCTCATCTAATCTTCCATTCTTGCACAAACCATGAATAATATTATTGTACGTAACAACATTAGGAGAAACCCCTGATGTTTCCATCTTGTAGAACAGCCCAATAGCATCTTCATCTCTTCCCCCTTTGCAAAATGCATTGATCATTGTACTGTAAAGGTAAACGTCTAGAGTGATACCAGACTGACACATAATATCAAACACTTCATAGCACTTCTGTAGCTCATTTGCCTTCACCAAAGCACTCAACAAAAAATTACACATTTTTAAAGATGGTAGCAAGCCTTTAACGGCCAAGGAACTGAACACATCAAAAACAACAGAATCGAAAGCCAGATGCTTGAATTGCGTACAATAAACATGTATCAATAGATCAACCACTTCAACACCACAAGCAGGCTCAAAAAAGGGATTCAAATCAGCCATTGTTAAGGCAATATCAGTGTGTATAGTGTGGCATTGGTTTGTGCTGAGAGTTGGAAGCTTTCCATCGATCAAACGAATCAAAAGAAGTCTGGCGGGGGATAAAAGATGGGCGAAAACGAGCAAACGAATAAGAAGGCAATAAGATTGTAGCGTGAAACGAAACTTACAAGACTGGGATGCAAATTGAAAGAAGTTCAAGGTTGTCTTGGGGTTGGCAGCGGATCGGACAGCTAAGAAACAGCCATGGAACTGGCCGGCCGACAAACGATGCAACACGGATTTACATTTGGAAGCATCCAAAGAGGGGCTGGAGAGAATGGAGGTGAGTTGGTTGAGTAGGGTCTGATTTGGAGGCTGAGGTGCTTGATTGTCCTGCGAATGTTGGAGCAGAGGCGGGGGTTGGCGGCGGAGAGCGGTAGTGGAAATGGAAGTGGCGCATGTTAAGGGACGGACGATTGGAGAATTGATAAATGTGAATTTGGTGGCAGAGAGTCTTCTCAAATCCATTGAAGACTAGTTTTCTTACTGAGGGCGGTTTTAATTTATTGTGGGTTGACAGGAGGCCATGGAAGAGGGAAAGAGAGGTTGTTTCTCGACAGAGTTTTCGGTTTCGCCCGCTGTTTCTCCGCCGCCCGCCGTAGCCGCTAACCTGAGTGAATCGTTACTATGGGATGGGGGATTATGACTGTGTGAGAAATGGAGGCGTGGCGTGTGCTGCAGCCTGGTATATCAAATACAGGTTTTGCATACAACAATCAAGCTGACAAATTCAACAATACAAAGAACAATCGTGGGCTTTTATTGGGCTTTAAGCCATTCTAGGCCCTCAAACCCTCAGGCCCATAATATGAAATTGTGGCATGTTCTCTATATTTAGCCTTTAGAGCTGAGCTGAGTTGAGTTGTAGGGAGTATGGTATGGTATTTTTCTGAAAGAGAGGTTGCTTTGACAATGTCCATGTCCACGAGCAAGACAACTATGATAGAGTTAGGTCACAGATCACTATTGTCTTATGTTTAAGCACCGGCTATATGTACATATCAATAAACGCACGGTGATGTCAAACATATTTATCAGAACTTCATAGCGGATGGTTTAGTGCTAGTTTGGCCCCCAGGTTTCAGTAGGGGAAGGTCTTTTCCAAACCCAAAAGCTAAAAAAAGTGTTTGGTAAACACCTTTCCAAATGTCTTTCTCCAAAAGCTAGCTTCCTTTCCTTCACAAATAGCCAACGTTGCTTACGACCAGACTACTCAGTTTCAATGGCATAGGCAAATTTCATTTTCTTGTATCATCTCCTCTTAAAGAAAGAGAGTGGGGAGTTTTGTTTCCAGTTCTTAGTAATAAAACAGTGTACGGTCAATTTTAATACGTACCATAAGTCTGGACGAGCAGTTTAGGTGTTGCATTTCTAAGGAGAGCAAAACAGAAAAACTTCAATCTCAAAAACCCAACAGCAAAGCTATCAGCAGCAAGAAATAAGCTACTAATTAGTCAAGTAAATATGTAAATGTTGATAATAAGCTCAGTCATGGTGCCAGTATTTTCCTGTAATCTGAGATCAAGAGCTTCAGAACGATACTCTCAGCTAACTTGCATCACAAAAAAGTACTCAACTATGCAACTATGTTACCTTTACCCTCCCCTATCAGCCACTATCCATCTAAGTTCCGTGTTCCCTAAGGTAGTACTGCACAAGTTTAGCAGCGCATATCAGTAAACCCAATCAAGCATATCTGTATCGATGTATAAGCAAAAAGCCATCACATTCACAGCAGAATAATGCAATAGCATTAAAGCATCACTTGACGTAGCGATAGGTTACAAGTGAACCAGCAACTCCATCATTGTAGGTAACTCTTACCACCTGCTCCTTCCCCAGTCCATAGTAACGTGCAATAGCATCAGTTGTTAGCATCACAGGGAGCTGAAAGATAAAATATATCAATTAGCATCATGTAAATGCTGCAATTAACTTGAGCAATTACATAACTATTCATACGCAAAAAAGAATGAAGAGACAGTTTCCATAAGAATGCACATAGTAAACCATAACCTGCAACTTCTGATTTTCTCTGTCTCTAATCATAGTTATAGATCTTAAACAAAATTATTCTAAGGCATAGATAATACTGGTAAAGTTATGTTTAACTCATGGACCTACATGAGACCATCAAGAAGTATCGACAGTAAATTTTGGTTCTTTTTTTCTGTTTTCTATATTTTATCCTTTATAAAGCTCTTTTATTTAGAGTGTAAGGAACCAAAATGACAAAAATAGAGTTCTTATGCATTGCCAGGTCATCCCCACCCTTTCAACCTAACACTGGAAAGCAATTAAATGATGCACCAGCACAGCCTCAAGCTTTTGCAATGTGAAACGCATTATATATTAATTAATCAACTATTACTGGTAAGCAGACACGACTGTACTTCATTTCTAGAATATTTCTTGAAAATATGCCATTCATAATATTTTGGCGATGCATTTATGATCTAACCAAGTAGGGAGTAACCTGTTTATCCTCTAACTTGTACTTCTCCAACAGCTGTCGCTTTTGCTCATTAGTCAAGATTTGAATGTTTGGCTGCAGAACATGCTTGGTGACATTTGCCAGCAAATCAGTTATCTGAAAGCAAAGTAAACCATACTCTTAAATGGGTAACTTTTCCAGTCAAAACTCCAAAGATACACAACTATAAAGACTCAGGCGAATATAAGATGATATGCTTCCTAAATGTAGAGGTAAGGAGAAAAATAATATGCACTCACAACTTGAGAATATATGACAATCACCACTATTACATGACTCACCAAAAGAGGAAAGACTTCTTTTCTTGTGACCAAAGCACAACCTTAGGTAACCATAATGAACTTTAAGACAACAGGAATGGTAAAATAAAATCCTGAATTAACATCAACAGCATAAAAGGCATTTATAAAGAGCATAACATTGACTTGGGGTAAATGACTTTTTAATTGATAACTCAATGACATGGAAAAAGTTCAAATAATCCCAATAGATCCTACCATCTGTCCAAACTTTGAAAAGCAGGCAATGGACCCTGCAGGTATGATGAACATGGTTCTGCCTTACAAAAGAAGTGTGTTTTTTCAAGTGAAGCCACAAGTTAATATAGCTTCATTTGCATCAAAAAAAAATGTTTTGTAAGGTGCTCGAAACATTATTCTACTAAATTTTTAACTATAACTCTTTTGCTAGTGGTATTATTGTAGACAAACTAACATAGTAAAGTAAAGTTCATTTTCTAAACAAGACTGCCCTGTACTAAAACTAGAGAAAAACAAAGAAAATACCAAATCACTCAAACCCTATATCAAAAAAACTGCAATGTGCAAACATGCTGCAAAAGGAAAAGGAACACAGAAGGTAATTGCCTGAAAAATCTCAGCTTTGAAAGGGTACTTCTCCAGTTCTTTACGAGCAAAGCTGTTGATCTTGTTTTGCAGCACCAATATCACCCTGTGTAGACTCTCTGTGCCCATAATCTGGTCGTAAAGAGCACGGATATGTGGAGTCCTGATTTCATCAGTTCCCATGAAGACGACAAGAATCTGTGGTTGACAAAAGATAAAAACTTTCACCATTCCACTAAACATAAAAGCCCCCAAACCCCAATTGAATACAGAAACAACACTGTTATTATAATTGCCATTAAAAAGCAGTCACCTTTTTGGAGAAATCGGAGCGGAGGGAGGCCCGGATGCGGAGGCTTTCAAGGTGAGGGTCATTGCCAAAAGACGCAGCGAACTCAGGGAGGGAGAGAGTAAGGTCCGAGTCGGCGATGGCATAGCCTCGATCTTTTAGCATTTCAAAAATGGTCTTCCGAGAGAGGTAATACCTCTGGCTCTGGATGCTGGTCTGCTCCTTGATATCCAGCATACATAGGGTCGCGTGCCCATCTCCGCCGTTGACAACGCGGCCGTCCAAGGTGTAGCGCTCCACAGTCGCCGCCATTGTCACTCTATCTTTCTGGTATTTCCCAACCAGACACGTTTAGTGTGTGTGTGTAGTTTTCACTTTTCAGTTATGGCATGGGGTGAGAGCAGCCGAGAGACATTATATTTATTAAATATTCAGAGGTATCAACACTTTGGACCCTGTATTTGTCTTAAACTGTTATAATACACCCTCTATTAATTTTAAAACTATAATAAACTATACACTCGAAAAAAATTACTATAATAGACCTTTCATTAACACGTGTCCTGAATTTCCGGCAACGGCAACAATTTTCACACATAAGATAGGATAGAATAGAATAATACACTAATTATCCACAATTTCCAATATATGAAACCTAGATTTCATCAAATCAATTTGGATTTTGTCTTATTTTTTCCATCCATATTTTATTTTATTTTTATTTATTTCCCGTTTTTCCTTTCTCACCAACCATGTTCAATCTTATAAATAAGAGACATAATTCTCAATTACAAGTCGAAATCCTATTAGCAACATCAGTTCAAAAGCATAAATATTTCAAGCTCTCATATTTATTTATTTAAGGATATCACCGTTCATAGATTAATCAATACAATGAGGAATGTTGCGCTAAAGTTAGTTACTAGAGTTATCTTCTCAATCATCAACTCATGTAAGGGTGGCATGTAACTCTTGGTTGTTTTGTTGTGATAAACGTATCAGTAAGAATTCGAATTTATATCGAAATCTTATCTTCGCCTATCTAAACGAAAAGAACGAATTGAGTTAATTCTATTATTATAAAAAAAATTAATTAATCACTTTTTTTAATGTCTTTCAGGGGTACCATTCTCAACGACACTTGGAGTTAAATTATCAAGAGCTATAAGAAGAATTTTTATTATGGAGACTACTTATATAAATCATAATTTGGAGGATGCCTACTATTGTTTTATGTAGTCTATTTTGAAAGGTTAATATATGTTGTGGTAATTAATGAAATATGTTAGATAGAGATATGTAGCATGCAAATCTAGAATGATATGATAGATTAGACGATATCAAGAAAACTTTACTGATTTTATTTGCGAATTTGGTAATTTTTTATTTAAATTAAAAAAATTTGAATGAATACGAATTGTGTAAACTCTAATCGGATGGAAATCTGTACGGCAAGTCATCCCGTGTTAGAAGTTAGAAATGCAAACTACATGTCGTCCAAATGACCGACGTCATCCTCGTCTAAAACGAACAACCGCGCACGCGCACTGGTTACAGAGGCACAGGCCATGGAAGAGCAAAAGGAGCAGGCTCTGAAGCCAAAAAAGAAGACCAAAAACCCATCGCCTACTTGTCCTGTAAATAATCTTGATGATGGCTGCCTTATGCACATCTTCAGCTTCTTATCTCCAATTCCAGGTCTCTCTTTACACCCTCTGCTTATTCATGTGTAAATATATTTCTGTATGTGTATATCAATTGGGGGGATTTTAGTTAATTTATGTAATTTGGATTGCTATCGAACCCTAATCTTACGCAATTTTATTTTTAAGGTTTTTTCTGTGTTGGGTGTTTGCTTAATGTTTAGATTGTGCTAATTTATGGCCTCTAGGGTAGATTTGAGTAATAGTTTGCCTCCATTGGTCTCCTTAATTGGTCATCTTGGCCAATTTTGCAATGAGTTCGAGGAATTTATAGTCCTTTAAGAATTATAAGATAAATTTATAATCAATAGAGAAAAACACAAGACCTGATTTTGGCTTCTTGTGTTGATAATTTGCAAATTTTAAGCTCCAAGTATCTTGTTGTGATGTCAGATACTAATGCTACACAAGTTTTTTTTTTAATTGATGTTAGTGCACCCAATTTAGAGAAAATGCAATAGATTTATGAATGTTTGTGAAGGAGGGACATTAAGCTGCATTGGAGTTGAATTTGGTTGATCTCTCTGGTGGCATTGCTTTCTACTGAAGTTATGTTGAGAGCAAGTATAACTCATACCGGCACCATTTTCATGAAGAAAATAGAAAATAATTGAAAATGACTGGAAAATTATCCAAACCATAATGCTATCGTGTAAATATGTTCAGCTGACTTCACTTCGTAGGTTTACTACTATGAGCTGATATGAATTACAGGATGCTAGTGCAATAGGACTAAAAGAGGAAATGGAAGGACTTAAATCTTTTCTGTAATGTGGAAGGACTTAAATCTTGTGAATGCTAAGATGCCTTACAATTGGATATTGGAGGGATAGCATGTTTCTAGTTCACTGTTACATTTGTCTTACATATGTATATTGGTGAGTTTTCAGATCGCTATAATACAGCCCTCGTTTGCCACAGATGGCTTTACTTGGCATGCCACCCTCGCTTGTGGCTCCGAGTAGAGCACTCTGCCAATGATTTATTGGAGCCTGGTGTTTTTCCGAATATTGAAGCTGCCGTCACTGCTGCTAGGTATGTGCAGTGACAACTGTCAGTACATGATTTTCCATGCAAGACCATGTAAAAGGTAAGTTAAAAGGAAAACTTACATGAATATGTTCTTTCTAGACCCGGTGACACCATTCTGATTGCAGCGGGCGGGAGTCATTTTGCCTCTAATATTCAAATAACCAAGCCGCTTTGCCTGGTATGTGCTAATGATCCATACTGAAAGAGACTAGTTTAGCTTTAAGTATTGCATTCTATATAACTATAAGTTATGGTGAGATCCTCTACAAGCTGGGAAAATAGGGAAAGAAGTTAAACATGAATGACATCTTCAACCTTGGTTATGATTTCTCTTTAGGTCCATCAATCTATTTTACTTTTTGTCTGCACTTATTCATGACAATAGTTCCAACTCTTATTACTTTCATTAGAGAAAAAATATAATAAATTGTGCTTTGTGGAAATACTTGCCATGGCATTTTTTCCCCCTTCTAAGATAATATGCAGGTCAGTTATGCTAAGGCACTCTAAACTGAACAAATATGAGGGCTACATCCATCTCTGAGGATATGGCTACCTTTACTTGGATTTTAGCTACTTGATTTAAAGCCTAGTTTAAAGATTCTCTCCTTGTTGCTAGGAGCAGACTCCACTAATTGCCACTTTTTATTTGTAGTTCATAGTGAGGTGTAGAATAGTTGAAAGTTTAATCCAATTTAATTTTCCAAATTTGTTTGATATAAGGCCTTAGGGGACTCTGTGGTCTGATTCCATGATAGGTCTACCCCATTTTTTCTTTTATTTTTTGTGTGGTTGTTCTTGATTTCCCCATGGTATGAGTGAGCCAAGAGCATAGAAGCTATGAATTGGTTTTCTTCATGAAGGATGAGGTTATGTTGGCTTATCATTCATTATGTAGTAGCATATGTGATCCCTAATGCCACTTGAACCGTAGGTAACCTTGACTTTGTCATGCCCATCTTCTAAGAAAGGAGCTAGTTTTGAGTTTTCATGAGTTAACCTTAGAAAAGAAAGCAGAGTGATCACCCCAATCCTCTTTGGGTTCATTTATGGAAAATAAAAGAAAAATGTCTGTCATAGATAGGTTTTCTGCAACTTCAAAGTTCTGTATCTCAACTTACATTGTTCAGATTGGCGGGGGTGAGGTTCCTGATGAAACGATGGTCTTCTGTTCTCGAGGTTCAGACAGGTATGCTGAATATCCATTTTGTCATATCATATTATTGTGTGTTCATCCTTTTTTTCTCTCTATAATGTTACATGAAGCTTTCAGACCTTGATGACAAGTAATAATATAAGTACCTAGAGTTTGTGCTTATACCTTTGGCCTCACATAAGCAGTTGCATGTCAAACTTTCAGTAAAACCTGTTCGGCCGGATGGTCTTATTGCAAACACATTACATCTTGGAAAGCTCTTGTCCTCAGGCACTTTGCTTTAAGACTCTTATTGGATTTTAACTTTGTTGCATAAGATTTTGCTACCTCATTAATGATAAATTTAGTGAAAGAGTAGCTCAATTTCGCTGGAATATGTAACAACGAATGCAATGTCAATATGCCACAAAACCAGAATGATATTTTAATATGTTTGTCTGGAAACTTCTGGACTGCTCTGTTTTAATGCTTAGCATTATCATTTGTTTTGCGACATTTAGAGTGACTATCAAATTTACCATTTCAAGCTACAAAGGTTTGTATGCTCTTATCATTTTGGTTGAGCAGTGCTTTGGAGTTCCTGTCCGCTTGCAAATTGGCGAACCTAACGGTGAAGGCAGAGCTCGGTTGCTGCTTGCTTCATAGAAGTGGAAGGCTAACTATAGATGGCTGTGTGCTTCAATGCGAGACGAACCCTCTGGATTATCTTTCATGCCCCATCATCAGTACAGCAAATACGCATAAAGCATTATCCTCCTTGGTGAAGACTGATAATGGCAGTGGCGTTTCCAGTCCTCAAAATGGTGTTTTTGTTTCCCATACTAGGATCGAAGGAGGTGCCAAAGCGGTCCTAACAAGAGGCGACCTGGCTCTGCAACGAGTTCGTGCCATTTATGCCCAGACTTCTGTGTATTTCTGGTTTGATGTAGAGCATCAGTGACTTGATGTTTTCTAGTCACTGAGCTCCTTGTAACAATATGAACCCAATGTACCATTTTCAATATAAGTGTTGTATTGATTCTTAATTTAGATCTAATAAACATGGTTTCAAACCCAAGATTGTTCATACTGTTAGGAAGCGGCCTGTATTATGGCTGGTATCAAATTTCAGTACCAAAAATGGAATAGAAAACTTATATTCCATAGCGGTTTTTGTCTCAACTTACACCAGTGATATCGGGCAATTAGTTAACCGTCTTTTTTCTCGCAGGAGTATTTTCTAAATTTGCACTAATTCTAAATTAGATAATACAAAAAAGAAATATTGTGTAAAGTTCAACTTTATTTTGTTGAACTAAAGTGTGCATCAATGAGTAACAAGATGTACCACTGTTGGTAGACACAAGAATCTTGGTCGGTTACCAAGGAACTAGTAGCTCAGTTTCGAGTACATGTCTCCTAACTTGCCATTCCTACACAGGAATACCGAATTCTGAGAAAGAAGTACCGAGGACAAACTGAGAAATTAAAGGGGGGAAAAGTGTGCATGATAGAAGTGAAGATATCCTCCAAGTTTGATGCATCTTAATTTCCCAAACTTATTCCAAAAATAACCATGTGAAGGAGAATATAACAATTTCCTAACAAAACCCTATTGACACACCCACAAACTATGGCCAATCTTCATGCGCAAACTCCTATCAAATATGTAACTATGTAAAATACAACAATGGCTCACTGTCTTTTTGTGCACGAGTATCACAACATACAAAACTTCTCTCACAGAGAAATCGCTTCTATTCGGTGTTCTTCTCTGGGTGTAGCGCTTAGCCTTTCTGCTTAAAAAACACTACTTCCAGCCAGTCTCCGTCAGATATTTGCCCCGCTTATCACTAATAGCTAAAAAGTTCCCTTCCCTCCTTCTGATGACCCTGGTCAACTTGGGACCCGTGTACTTAACAGGAAATCTGTCATCACCTTTCTGCCGTAAACTAATTCTTCCATAGTAATTCCTAACTACCTGAAAGAAAATCGAAACACATCAGGACACAGCTACTGGCATCTTCAAAGTAAGTGGACAATAACGGGCTTGATTGTATGGAAATACAATTTTTAAGACACCATCATAACATACGCACAAGCACCATATGCAAAATACGTCTTTTTCTCCACTAATAAGGAAGAAAACCTCACTTGACACTTATCAAACTGGAAGTATCTGAATTCATTTTCATGAAGCAGGTCTTTGTTGCATCACCAAATCATCAGCAGCAGAGTAATAATCTGCAATGAGTCGGTACATGTATGAAGGATTGTGCCCTCCGCTGGAAAGTAACAATTCTAGTTAGTCACTGAATAGCAATTGCAGGAGTGCAAAATCTAAAGAATATGAAATACTAAGATTGTGGAGCTTAAGAACTGGATAAAAAATCAAGTCAAACTCTTCTATTTGGTGTAAAAACAATTAACAGTATGCATCAGGATAACAACTTGTATCATCAATGACTCCATCACTCAGTGCTCAGTTATTTGCACTTTAGACCCAGTAAAACAAAATGAGATCATAGAAAAGTGACACACTCCAAAGGTTATTCAACATATTCAGAATATTTGTAACCTTGAAAAAACTGCAACTTACGTGTCAGTAATGAACAGACTAACAAGCTTTGGTGGCACATAATCAAATGTTGGATTAACAACATGAAGAAGAGGAGAACTAGAACCACTCCCAAAATCCAAGCAATCTGAAAATTCTCCAAAATCCAGTAGCTCGGATGGTGATCTCAATTCGTTCAGTAAGACCTCGGGATTGTGAGGATACAAAGGACACAACTGATAAATAGGAAAAAAGGTGAGCACCAAAAGGACCACAAGAAAAATGATGCAATAGTACAGTCTAAAAACAAAGATCTAGCCCTATTATCTTGAAGACCAATTATAAAGCAGTGAAAATGCCAGCAGGTAGATACAGATCCTCTCATAAAGATTAATAATAGCAAAGCACAGGGAAAGGAGAAACAAGAAATATCTCTCATAACAAAACAAAACACACATCTTCCTGTATTCCTCATTCGATTGCCAGCTTTCGTAATTTAACAACTATTGTGCATTCGTTGTTTTGAATTACTTAGTGGTGTGTAACTGAAGGCATTAACTAATTGTTCTTAAATTACCTTGTGGCTTCCAGCCAGCACAACAAAAGGAACAGCATGCTTTTGAGCTGCAAGAGCAACCATATTCAATCCAACAGGTGCTATAACACCACCATTTGCCATGACAGCATGGGCTCCAACAATAACCTTCGCATTACAAGTTCAAATATATCAAACAGAAGTGTAACAATATTTAAGAGAGATAGAAACACTACACTTCCACATACCATGTTCACTCGTGAAATCATGGCAAAAATTGCAGAGTCAGTTATCAAAGTGGTCTGTAATCCTCTTGCAACCAACTCTTTTGCAAGGAGATGTCCTTGATACCTAGTTGAATGCAACCAATTATTGAAAAATGATATGTGCGTTAGAAAACCAAAAATCGCATCAATTAAAAACAATTATTTCCCATCAAACCTCTATCAAGCAATTTGCACAAACCTTGGAGCTCCCTCAGCAACAAATACCCGAAATGATCGCTTCTTCTCCTTTGCAGCACAAAGAAATTCCAATACAGTTTTTGAACTGCCTAAAGTCAGAATTACCTCACTGAAATAATATGAACAATTAATTAGTGACACTAGATAATAGTCAAAATGCATAAAATCTAAAGTTATAGCAAACATGTGCATCTATGTGCACTTTGCATACATAGACAAAAGATAAATAAACCCACGCATGCACTTAAATGCAATTTTAAAGAGCACAAAAGCAAGAACATAGCATTTAAGATAAACAGGGTAAATTATAGATGAGTTTGGCTGGGTGGCAGACACCCTCTCATACCATATAGATGCCAAGAAGAAAAGAAGCATGTAACTAATTGCCGGTAGATTGCAATTTAGTGTCTCAAACCATATAGATGTATGTGAGTCCTAGATAAGCTTCAGTGTATCCAATTTGCAAATCCTTTACTGAGCTTTAAAGGTATACACAGTAAAATGGGACTCAAAAGTATAATCAGCAAATACACATCCAACCCACAGTTCTTTGGAACATGGGCACCAACTAAACTAAATTGCGATAAAATTTAAAGCAACTTATTAGACACATATCACAGGATAAAATAATGATTACTTCTGATGTATGTGCTCAACTGCTTGCTCAGCGATCAGTTCATGGCATGTCACGATGTCTTGAATAAGCTCATTGACTGCTTCAATCACATCATGCTTCAACTTCCTACTCCTTGAACTTTTATCAGCAGCTAAACAACCAAGAAGTAACTTAATGATCTTTTAAACCTGATAGTTCCTAACAGTAACCGCATTAAGTGAAATTTACAGTCTCACATTTGCTTTTGCCTTCTGAATCTCCTCCAGAAGAGGAAGTATGGGGAATAGCAGCAGACTGAGGAGCGTCCTCAAGCAAAGTCTGCAGAGAAGGTGGCCGCAATGCATTCCGTGCAGCAGCAGCAACTGCAGCAGCTGAAAGAACTGGATGGTCATCAACATCACGGCCAACCTCGTCATGGTCATCATCATCACTCACTGCACCCGATAGATTCAACCCAGCCATGGCAGCAGTTGTCAATGACAAATCCTCCTCTCGTATGATATGCAACACTCTCCTCACTATATTCCCCACCGCAACCTCTTCACATGCGTCAGAAGATACAATTAACATTTAAAGTTACTAGTTTAGTATGAAGTAGTAACATTGCTGTTGAGTTAAAAGTTGAAAAGCATACCAATGGGATTGGAGGCGATGAGCTTTTCTCCGACGCATCTGATGGCGTCTATTAAGGCAGCGGCTTGGTTAGTGTAAGGCAGTCGCTGCTGTGAGATGACGGAGCGTAGGAGTTCGGCGGTTTGTCTGGCGGTGGCTTGGGAGCCTTCGATTTTGCTGAAATGAGAAAAATAAGTATATCATCGCTATCGTTGTATGAAATACAAGACGAAATGAGGCAAGGAGCTGATGGAATTTACGGCGTGTGACATTAGAGAAGTTAGTAACAACCGTTTTCTTAGCTTGTTGAAGAATTCGTTGATAAGAGCTTGAACGTCCGGCATGACTTTTCTCGTTTTACTGGTGTCGCCCGACGGGATTGGAGGAGATTAAGCTACCTCAAAAGCGGTGGAGCGGAGGACGCGATGGTGATGGTGATGGTAAAGAAGAGAGAGAAGGGAAGGGTTTTGGTGTGATAGGAGTGTGAAAGAGAGGGAGGAGGACGGACGGGGGAGAGGGAGAGGGGCCTCAGCTGGAAGCTGCTATGGGTATTTGGGTTAGTTTCCTTTGGGCCTGTTTCATATGAGTTAGAGGCCCAGTCCACATTTAAGAAATTATTGTTCGGTATTTGAGTGAATTTGCAATCTGAGTCAGATCTGCAAGCCCACTAAGTGTCTGTTTGGGAGTCTGGGTTGGGTACCCAACCCAGCATTCCCAAACTGAAATGGGCTGAATGGTGTTTGGTAAACACCATTCAGCAAATGAAAATCCCAAATTTTGGGTGGCCAACCCAGGAAATTACAAGGTAAGGGAATGGGCCATTTTTTGCCATTGGCAAGATGAGGAAAAGGGCCATTTGCGGGATGGAGGGGTTCATTTATTTTGGACAAAAATAACCCCAGTGTCCTTTGATAATTACGATCCATACCACATATTTAATGTTGAAAATATTTCTGATTTCCCTCATTCTCCCCTCTCTCAAATTCTAGGGTTGCAGCCGCACTCCCTTCCTCCTCTCTTCTTCTTCCTTCAACCTCGGGCTTCCTCATCTCCAGCACTCCGTTTCTTCAAGTGCTGGCAACAAGTTCAGGATGTCGCTGGGTTTGCCAGTGGCAGCGACGGTGAATTGCGCCGACAACACGGGGGCGAAGAATCTCTACATCATTTCCGTGAAAGGGATCAAGGGACGCTTGAACCGTTTGCCTTCAGCTTGCGTTGGCGACATGATCATGGCCACTGTTAAGAAAGGAAAGCCTGATCTCAGGAAGAAGGTCATGCCAGCTGTCATCGTCCGTCAGCGCAAGCCCTAGCGCCGAAAGGATGGTGTCTTCATGTATTTCGAAGGTATGCAGCTATTAAAAGCTTAGTAGGTCCTTGTTTTGTTGTTATAGTGGCTTAGTTGGTGCTTGCTTTGCTGGTATATTGGTGGCTTTATTTGCAATGTGATAGGATGCTTACTCTCGATACTAGCTATAGGTAATCTGATAATTATCGAATGGGATGGCCTATATTTTGTTGTGATTTGGTACATATGTCTAAAATGTGTCTGAAATGTTGAGTTGTTGGTCTGATTCGGTTTTGCTGGTGATGTGGTGTTGAGGATTTGACTAGGTTTCTCTGCACTTCCCATAACCAGCAATATTGAATTTACCCAAATCTTACCCCTTCCCGGGCAGTATTTTGTTTGTTGTCCCTGTCAAGGTTGGGATAGCCTTTGACACTGTTTTTAGACAATGCTCTTGGCACAAAAGCTATCCATGGAAGTCATGAAGATGCCCAAGGATTTGGAGCAAAAGGAAAAGATCTTATCAGCCATGCTGAGGAAATCAAAGCTGGATACTACTGAGAAGCAGATGTTGTTGAAGGAGGTTAAATCATCAAAGGCTAAAAGAAAACAAGTTGAGCTACAAACAGAAGGGTGGAGAGTGGTGACCGAGTCTAGACACGAGAGACATTCATTGCGAAGTATGTTTTCTAGATCAGATGATCCTTCGGTTGCAAGAAGCGGTTCACAGATTGGAAAGGGCAGATCACAACTGGCTGATTATGTTCTTGAGTATGATAGTCCTGAGTTTAGAAAGGAATCACAAGTTTTTACGCCTTTCTCTGATCGCTACTCACCGGAAGAAAATAACGAACCAGGTGAGAAAAGGAAAAACTAATTTCTAGTTGTAGTGCCAAGGGTCTTAGGGGCTCTTTTTATGTTCTTTCACTTTCTTGACTTAATTTTTATTCATATGTTATTTATTTCTGTTTTTCTTTTCACTTGAAGGAATTACAGCTGATTTCAAGCAGTTAGAAGGGTGGGTTCGGTCAGAAGCAGAAAAGTATGCAACTGCAATTGAGAAGAGGCATCATTTAGAAATCGATGCCTTTGCGGAACAGATGAGAATGAAGGATGAGAAGTTAGAAGCATTTCGTTGGAAAATGTTGAGCATGGAAATTCCTCACATCACCAATGTGTCTCCGCCCAAATTTTACACGTACCTCTACCCTAGTTCATTGCCATATTATGAAAAATAAGTGATGAGTGTGATGTTTTCATTTTATACAGTCAATCAATACAGAGTGGAAGTTTCTGTAGTTTATGCATTCACTGCTACAAAGTTCATGTGAACTTTTTCTTCTCTTTTTATTTGAGTCTGTGTTTGCCTTTGTTGCCCTGAATTTTTTGAGATTGAAGATCAATAAATTTCAGTTTTTATGAATTTTTGTATTGCTATTGTTTGGTTTTGTTGAAACTCTGACCTTTGCACCTGGACCAACAGGCACACAAAGGGAAATACCCTTGTTGAGACGAATATCATATTTGCATGCTTAGTCCAGCCATGAATGGAAAAGTAGCAGCTAGCAATGATCAACGTTTTGCTTTGTAACTATGGACTGCAATGATCAACGTTTTGCTTTGTATGGTATGGACTGCAATGATCAACGTTTTGCTTTGTAACTAAAATCTGGAATACTAATCATTGAGTAGATTTGTGATGTTTAACAAGATGATCAATCCCAGCGCACAAGTAAAAAGAAAAACGTTGTGCTAAATTATGCAAGTAAAAACAAAAGTTGGTAGAAAAATCACAAATGGAGTATCTAAAACATCTCTCCTGTTATTGCAGACGAGAAAAAACATAATCAAATGCATTAATTAGTTTAAAACTTTTATGTAATTTTATTACAATTTCAAAGTAATTCATTCCATTTTCAAAGCTAATATTTTAAAACTTTTTATTACATTAGATAAATATTTATTTATGGTATTAATAATTTAAATTTTTTATGGTATTAATAAGTTTAATTATTTATGATATTAGATAAATATTAGGTGGTAGATGTTAGATTATAAATAAATTGATTAAAAACATATATAAAGATACTAAAAAAATTAATTATAACACTTGAAATGAATTGTGCCCTTTATGGTCATTTTACATTCAAACCATAGTTTTGGAAAACTGGACTACCAAACAGCACCCTCCGTTTCCCAGATATCGTTTTCCCACTGAATTTTTACAATTATTTTACCAAACAGCACCCTCCGTTTTCCAGATGTTGTTTTTCCACTGAACATTTTCTCACTGACCATTTCCCCACTAAACTGGACTGCCAAACAGACCCTAAGGAATAATGCTTAACTAACAACCAATAAATGACTTTTCACAGCGATTTATGCCTGCTCGCTTTGAAAGAAATTATGGGAAGCTTTGTTGAAGGAGGCGGAGAAAATTGAGAAGCCTTGGCTAATGCTGGCCGAATGCCCTCACTCAAATCACTGCCCGATCCTACTCGAGACAAACGAAGAAAGTTAACATCTTTTTCCGTTATCTTCATTCAAGCTCCATCACTGAATTTGTTATTGAAGATCATGTTAAAACCTTGTGTGATGACTTATAGTGTCGCTTTTCTATCACTTGCTCGTAATTCTATAGAAAAATTCTCGCTATCCATCCAACAACAATGCTGAGTTCTTTTAATTGGCTTCCTATTTAAGGTAAAAATATACTCCCTCCGGTCTCGAAAGAACGTCGTTTTAGCTTTTGCTTTTACTGTTTCGACACGTATCTTAAAACGGCCGACAGACCTATTATTTGAGACAATTTTGCCCCTAATTTTTTCTGGGAAGTACGTTATGGATTAACGTACGTTCACAAAAAATTTTGGATTTTTTTGAGGTCAAATAATGCCTCATCCGGCCTCCTCGATATGCGTTCTTTACTGAATTTTGGAATGCGAGGAAGACATTCTTTGGAGACCGGAGGGAGTACAATATTGGGAAAAAATGGAAGGAATTTATATAAATCTATCTACATCCAACAGAACAAGTAAGGATAATATTGTAGATATCTTATGATTAAAGAAAAAATAGATATCAATTGAATAGGATTCATTATGAAATCAAACATAAATTGATTCATTACGGATTTAAACATAAACTCAAAAATTAATATCATTAACATCTAATTATGATGGAGTATTAATGAATGGATTTTCAAATTGAGATTCATACACCTTTTAAAATATGCTCTTTTAACTTTAAAATTAGTATTTAATATTTGATCTGTCATGTGAACAAATAACAGTTGTGTCTCATAGTCCGTAGCTAATTTTAAGATTTGATACCAATAAGTATTTTATACACATACATTATCCCAGGATTCTATTTCGGATCTATTAATTGTAAGAACGTTTATAACTTTTTATATATAATTTTTTTCCACATACAATAACAAAAAATTTAACCATTAAATAATATTTTAATCATTTAATTTAAAATTGAAACTTCTTTTACTCTCTTTTTTATTCAATTCTTTCACTCTTACCAGGAATTTTCTTAGAAACTTATAGACTTATGCAGTAACGTTTGAGATTGGTAGTTTTTGTCCTGGAGCCACCACGTACACATCACACAACGTTCAAAGCAAGGAACTACACTTTTTTTTTTGGTATTGAGAGGGCCCACGTTTGATAAATTTACCTTTTTGTATTTTCTCGAGAAATTTATTTCTCCTCTATTCAACACGCTCCACTCCTCTCCCTTCTCTTCCCTTTCTCTCTCAACGGACTTTAATTTGAAATTCTATGAATTGACGCGCATTTTTGCGTCCTTTGTTATTTATTGCTTCATCAATCTCACCTCTTCCCTTCATTGTCTTTCTCCTTAGAGGGTCAGCCTCCGTGTTTTTTCTTCTGTGGTCTCTCCGAGGGTTTTCTTCTTCAATCTAACTTTGCGCCAAGGTACCGCTTTTTGTTATTTAAACCACCTTTTCTTGCTGGGTTGTTGGATATCCAATCTGGGGTTTGATTATTATTATTTTATTGATCCCTTTGATTATTATTATTTTGAGTTTGGATCATAAAGTTTCCACCTTTCTTGTGTGAATTCTTTATGGAATATTCTAGATCTATTTTCACCTTTAAATTTCAATGTGGGTATTCTTTTTTGGGTTTGTTTGATTATTCTGGTTTTGGTTTATATGATTTACTAGATCTTTTGGTTGGGTTGCCGCTCGGTGCAAGTGGTTTCGATAATCTTTTTTCTGTCAGTTATAGGTTTTAACAGCATGTGTTCCTAATGGCTAGTTTTGTGATTGGTGAGTTTCAGATGAATAAATTTTGGTGTCAGATCACATTGTACTGATGATGCTCCTACGAATTGTAAATTGTAACTTTTCCAAATTTACCAAAGATTTTCTTTCTACATTTATAGGTATCTATGATTCTGGTTTAGATTTGGGACGTAAGAGTAAGACAATTTCTGTTTTGTTTGATCTTTTTTCTGCTTCATCTGAGATGTTGAGGTGAAACAACTCCAAGGAAAAAGGCTGCTTTCGTTTGTTGCATTCGTCCTTATATGATGAAATACCATAAAGCAAATGTGCATACTTGTTATACATCTTTTGCGTTGTAATGTAATCTGTTTGGAGTAGAAACATGTTATTTAGCAGCCATATTAATGCGCTCAGACCTTACTATTACTACGTCCTGCAAACTATCCTTTAGTGCTGCAGTTGGACCACATGCATTTATTTTGTTAACTGAGTGAGTATTTTGAAATACATGGTATCCCTTCTCTCATAGTGTTTGAATTTTGAATAATAATGAAACCTTATCTTTTTGCTAGGGTAAGGAGCCATCAAGTCCTAATACTTTCAAGGAATAAGGCACAAGGATAAGGTAGAGAACAAGATCCGTTGTTAGAATTTTTTTCATGCTTTCATTTGTTCTTCTTAATCCACGTTTTTCATAATGGTTCATGTTACTCCAAACATTTTGATGATTGGTTTGATGATGGTTTGTTTGTTTTCTTGTTGATATGTAAACTGCCATATCTTTCGCAGTGTGTTGGTTTTATAATCGGATCTGACCTATACACGGAAAAGATACTATTTTTTTGTTGATGAAAATGAAAAAAGAAGATATTATGACTGTGATATGTGTTGCATGTGGTGTTGTTGACTGGCGTTAACACTTCATACAGTTTCCCGGTCTTATGCTGTTCATTATTGTTTATTTATAGGTTCAAGATAGGTTTGCTAGCATGGCATCTGGAAGCCCATTTTTTGATGACATGCGAAGTAAGCCTGAGGTCATTGACCCTCCTCAGAATGAAGACATGACAGACATTGTGGAAACTGTGAATGATCCTACTCAGACACCCTTGAAACCTAATGTGGTTGTATCTAGTAGTGTACGGGACCTATTGGAGTGCCCTGTGTGCTTAAATGCAATGTATCCTCCTATTCATCAGGTTTGTGGGATGCCATCATACTGATCAATATTAGCACCATTGAGGCTGCTATGTGCACTAATAAATGTAACGATCATTATGTTTGCGATTTTAAGGCTTTTGAAGTTTGTGCTAATTCTTCTTCGTAAGTTTCTGTTGGAATTAGCTCATCATAGTCTCATTTTTTTAAAAATAAAAAAGTTATTCCTAGTGTTACTATAAGTTGAGCTCATGACCTATCACTTGGTCCCCCTTACCCCTTAACACAGACCAACCCCAGTGGCTTCATTTTGTCTCGTGTCTAATCTTAGGCTACTGTCTCCTTATCCATCTATGCATCCAGCTTAAGTCTGTCATGTTTATTTGGAGCTTTGGGTAAATCTAGTATAGGTGGATCTTTGAGGTACAAGTTAAGGCTACATGTACCAAGAGAAGGCGTGATTTTGAGTAGCCTTTGTCTTGCATTGCTGAAATGGCTGTAGCTAAATTAAAACCAATTGGCTGAGAAGTTAACTGGCCGGTTGTTGCTTGAGTCTTCCTTGGAGGTCTCCATCAACTATCTGCTTACCGAGCTTCTCACACTTTTTTTTTCTTTCTCATTTGTTGGTTTCTAGTGGACTGATGAGAGGGGAGAGGAGGAAATGGCACAAGATCCAGCCTTTTTCGGAGATCCTTCTCATATATTAATTTTTTAAAGTTTACCTTCTCAGTGATCTGCTTTGAATTTCCAGCAGTTCGGATCAGTTGGTGACTACATCTTTTTGCTTATGTCATTGTCTTTGAATCAGAAGTTGATTTTAGAATTCCTCTATTTATTATGTTTTCTTTGTTTGCAGTGTTCGAATGGTCACACATTGTGTTCTGGCTGCAAACCAAGAGTTCATAACCGATGCCCCACTTGCAGGCATGAACTCGGCAACATCAGATGTCTTGCATTAGAGAAGGTTGCTGCGTCACTTGAACTTCCTTGTAAATATCAAAGTTTTGGGTGTATTGGAATATACCCATACTACAGCAAGTTAAAACACGAATCCCAATGTGTCTATGGACCATATAGCTGTCCCTATGCTGGATCAGAATGTGCAGTTGTTGGTGATATACCCTATCTAGTGGCTCACTTGAAAGATGATCACAAAGTTGACATGCACAGTGGCAGCACTTTCAACCACCGATATGTGAAATCTAATCCTCATGAAGTAGAGAATGCGACATGGATGCTCACGGTATTGATTTACTTTGCTTTTATTCATCTTGTTGGTTTTCCCTTGTCATCCTTGGTGTTTTCTGCATCTACTGAACTTTGCAAGTCCATCTTCACGAGTATGTAAATGACTGGTCGTTTACTTATTTATTGTGATATCCAGGTTTTTAGCTGCTTTGGACAGTACTTTTGTCTGCATTTTGAAGCTTTCCAGCTAGGTATGGCCCCAGTTTACATAGCATTCTTGCGGTTTATGGGTGATGACAATGATGCAAAGAACTATAGCTACAGTCTTGACGTTGGTGGAAATGGGAGGAAGTTGACATGGCAAGGGGTACCTCGGAGCATAAGGGATAGCCATCGAAAAGTTCGAGACAGTTTCGACGGTCTCATTATCCAACGCAATATGGCTCTCTTCTTCTCAGGTGGAGATCGGAAGGAATTGAAGCTTAGGGTAACCGGAAGGATTTGGAAAGAACAATGAAAAGGGTACCCTCGGAGCGTAGGGGACGGCCATCTCAGCCTGTAGCCTAGTGTCAGATTTGATTCTTTCTTGTAGTAAGCCCTAGAGTCTTCTTGTCATGTATTTTTAGGATTGTAGGAGGCAAACTCTCTTTGCTTGACCGTGCATGAAGTGGAATACATGAGTTGGAGGCAGGCATCACTTACTTCTGCTTTTTGCTTCTTCTGGCAGTTATCATTTTTGTTTTACATACTCCAGTGACTTTCACGGTTTTTTTTTTTCTTCTGAAAATTGTTCGGAGCAAGAAGTATAGTGATATTTATGAAAAAAGAAAGATACAAGTAAGCAAGCAACCCTAGTCGTTCCCGTAAGTTTCGAGCCGACTTCCATTAGTCAAAGTTTCAAGCCAACTTCCATTAGTCAATCGTATGTAAAACTACTGAAATTGACATGTTGAAATGACAAGGGTGCTCTGAAGGCAAAACCAAACTATATTCGTCTATTCGTCACCAACCAAGGGAATGGAGTTGATAGACCCAAACAGATCTTATGTGTAACCAAATAGAGCAACAAACACCCAAAGGCTGGAGCAAAACTGCAGCCTCACGCGCATTTTGCCAAATATGCATCCCACCCTTGAAGACGATATTCACGAGCTGCATCTGCAGGATTTGCTGCCTTTATAATCCCACGGCCAACGATAATGATGTCGCTTCCCCTATCATAGATGACCTGAAACATCATTTGTCACACAAACTATTAGTTGTAGAAGTCACTGAAATATCATTCATTAAAATACAGTTCAATGTGAAAGAACTAAATCGTGAACTTACAGAATATGGTGTGTTATACTGTTGGCCAAGTGCATCACCGCCAGTAACCATTTGAACTCCAGGGGTTGCCTGAATGAATGCTGGATTTACTGGTGCCCCAGGCCAAGATGCAGGATTTACTGAGATGAAGCCAATAACAAAATCGGAGTGTTCTTCAGCAATTTTTACTGCCGCAGCTGTGTAGTCTCCCTTGGCAAAGTTACCAGCGGAGCTCATTTCTGCAAGCAGCAGTAGACCCCTACCACGAGGCAGACCCTGCATAGAGTTCAAAATTGCAAGAGGCAGATGCAAGTTAGGAATTAGACAGCGGCTCTAGCTAAAAGTAATGCTAAGTTACGAGGGAAACCTTCAGTTTTAATCCATCCACAATTCCAGGACCAGAGATAATGTGCGCATTGATTATGTCAGCCCAATCTGCAATATGAAAGATACCTCTGCGAACAACAAACCCAAAAGACACCTCAGACAAGTATAAGAATGCTAACAGAAAAGAAGACATAGCCACAATAACTTACCCTTCATATTGCATTGTCACGGTATTGCCAATATCTGCAAACTTCCGATCTTCAAAAATTATGAAATTGTGCTCATCTGCGATCTTCAGTATATGAAAGTATAATGAGCTATAAGTGGGCAATAACTTTGGTTCACAAATGCTCACACAGGAGCACATTACCAACTATCAAGTCATGAAGCCAAACTTCAGAAAGAGCTAGCATGAATATAAGGTTCCAAGTTCCAACTCTTACAAGACACATGGATGAATAACAAACTTCCAAAAGTTACTTTTGTTATTTTCCAAGCACACAACACGTATGAATTATGAAACAGGTCAGTTTCCATATTGTCACACACGAATTAAATTTAAAAATTAGTAAATGCTATCAAATGTACAACTTCCTCCACTAAAACATGTAAAGACATCACTTTATAGAATCATTATCCCTTCCATAACAACAGTCATCACAACAATTGATGGCACGCAGCTTGTATAATGTGATCCATGAAATGACACCCATCCATGAACTAAGAACTTTCAAGTACAGCATAGGAAACGTTTAAGCCATTCAATTTCCACATGACATTGAAACGTGAAACGAACTAACATTTAAAACAAATTCGAGCTTTAGATGCATACCGAGCGTAGTTTAGCACCAAAATCAGGAGTGAAATCAGGCAAAATGTCAACATGGGTCTTCAACATACATATCTCTGGTCCAATCTACAAACAGATGAGAAACAAAATGAGTATACAAAGAAACCATTAATAAAAGCGTTCTTACTTCTCCCAGAAAATCCATTAATCCAACAACCAACCTTCTCCGCAAGCTCAAGCAACTCTTTGGCAGTCCCCACATCTGCAGCCACACACAAGTTGCTCTCTTTCTTAACCATCACCTCAAACAACCGCTTGGCGGTAGCGTTCTTCACTATCTTAGCCCTCTCCTCGTACTTCACCAAACCCTTCACTTTCTTCTCCAAATTCGGCACACCCACTTTTTTATTCTCCTCCAGAAACTTGATAACCATCTTCTCCACCTCCTCCTCCACTTTGCCTTTCTCTCTCAAAACCCTAACCATTTCACTCAACTTAATAATAGCATGAAGTTTTATCCCATTCTGCTCCAAATTTTCCCTCCCTCCTTGCTCCCTATCAATCAAAACCACAGCGTCCGTCACTTTCAGCCCCACAGCACGCAACGGGAGTGCGGTTTCGATTACAGAAGCACCACTAGTCACCAAATCCTCAATAATCAAACACTTCTGATTGGGCAAGAAGCTCCCTTCAATAGCCTTGGAAGTTCCATAATCTTTCACTTCCTTGCGGCGCATGACCATGGGGATGTTGTGGGACAGGGAGACGGAGGTGGCGATAGGGAGGGCGGTGTAGGGGACGCCACAGACAACGTCGTAGGAGGTGGATGAAGTGGAGGAGATTAGGGTCTGGGAAATGGAATGGAGGAGAGATGGGTAGGAGATGATGAGGCGGAGGTCGATGTAGATTGGGGAGAAGATGCCGGATTTCAGTTTGAAATTGCCGAACTTGACGGCGGATATCTCGTGGAGCTGGAGGATTAGGGATTCTATCGCCGACATTATGCTACGGTGGCGATGGACGGAGCGGGTGGCGGGGAAGAAGACGGACAGTGGTAGTAGTATCACTGAGAGTGAGGAAGGGAATGCGTAGGCGGCGGAAGGAAACAAGGGCTTTTATATGGAAGTGGGAAAAGGATTGGAAATTCTTTTTCCTTCTTTTTTTTAATAAGAATTTTGAGGCAATATTTTCATATTTGAGAAAACTATTTTTTTATATACACCGGTGAAGAAAGGTTCTAAATTTCATCAGTTTAATTCATTTCATTAATAGAGTTTAATTAGAATTTTATTAATGAATGAACTCTAATGATTAGTATAACAATATAAAATTGAAAGAATTCAATTGAATTGAAATGAACACATTGTTTGGTATGGTTAAAAAATAATTTCATTTTGCTTGTTTGACCATTATACCCCTAAATTAAAATTTACCCATAATATAAAAAAAATTATAAAATTATGGGTTGAGTCATGGGGTGATTAATGAAATCATGCGCACAACCATGAACATTTTCCGCCATTAAAAATATATATCAACGAAAAAATTATTTCTAGCGATCATTTTCTCTTTACACAAAACTAGAAGGATGTCTAAATACAATGCAAGACACCAAAGTGACACCAGACACTAGATCCTATACACCCCCAAATGCTGGGACTAAACACTGTAAAAGAATCATTTAGCGACATTGTGAAAAAGAGCTAAGTAGAGACATGATTTGTGAGGGTGGTGGAGCTTTTATCTTCTTGAAGGAAGGTATAAAAGGAGAAACTGCAGGGAAATGAACTAGCATTTGAAGACAGAAAACAAGATATCTGTAAGTCCTTGTCAATATAAAAGGCCCTGCATGTACAATATAAAAGTCCTTGTCAAATGTTAGGGCCTGAATCCATGTACAATATATCATTCATTAAAATACAGTTCAATGTGAAAGATCTAAATCGTGAACTTACAGGCCCTAACATTTGAAGATGTGAGAGAGGGAATCGGAAGAGTTCAATTCAATTAAATTCTTTCAATTTTATATTGTTATATCAATCACTAGAGTTCATTCATTAATAGAATTCTAATTGAACTCTATTAATGAAATGAATTGAACTCATACATAATTTGATACCAAATACCCCCTAACTTATCTTACTAAGTTGTAAGCCCATTACTTTTTTTAATTTTATTTTCACGGTGATTAAGGTGAGTGAGAAGATGTGAGAGAGGGAATCGGAAGAGTTCATAAAATAAATATTTGCGTTAGCTGGAATTCAGGCACCTTTAATTTTACCTTGAACATGACCAGTCATGTTAGAAGAATCTAAACCGTTCAATAAAATTGGACGAATGAGATTAAAAATTTAAATCATTAATGAGTTGACCAGAGTTATGTTCAAGAGAAAAATAGAAGAGTTCAATCCGCGCAATACTTTCTTTCCTTAGGCCAATATTGGATGATGAGTCGGCCTCAAACTAAGACGGGCTTGGGCTTGGGCTTGGTTTTGGTTGCTAAGGGGAAAGGGTGTAAAAGGCCTAATCTATTTTTGGGGCCCAACAGATGGAGCCCAGGAGGGATTTTAATACTGAGTTCGGGATCGTATCTGATGGATTGGGAAACTGGAAATCACCAAAATCACCAATTTTTTGAAATCTCAAACCTAATGTCCTCAGGCAAATCAAAATTAAGAAGCTAGCATAATCGTAACTTGTCGTAATCCTAATTAAGATTTGTGCCATTTCAAGATTTGGGCCGGGATAATTAGAAAAGGATAGAAAAAAGATTTGTGAGAAAA
The DNA here is from genome assembly GCA_963691705.1 of Viola odorata. Taxonomy (NCBI): domain Eukaryota; kingdom Viridiplantae; phylum Streptophyta; class Magnoliopsida; order Malpighiales; family Violaceae; genus Viola; species Viola odorata. Next base: position 66,263,117 of record OY829541.1, read on the forward strand.
ATTAGGACAGAAAAATTTGTGAAGAAAAAAGGAAAGTAATGAAGGGTCTAACCACTTGTAATTTGAACCAACGAGGTAGAGAGTGTTAACGTTTAGATTTGTTCAAGATGGGTTTAAATCACAGTTTTTGACTCGCCAATTGAATGGGTCGGGTCTGAACTTTTTTTAATATTACTTTTAGATAAGGATGAAATTGCAATTACACATTCTATTGGTACCTTTGATTTATTTTCTGAAATAAGTCGTGAGTTCGATTCGTAATAATAATTAATAATAATATAACATAGTATTATTAAAATCGGATCAAACTAGACAAAATTGTTAATTCAACTGATGACCCATAAGGGTATATAGTAAGGTCCCTATAATATTAAAAAATTAAAATTCTTTTAAAAAAAGTATAGGAAATTCAGAAAACTGATAATAAATAATGAAATATAGGAAAAATATTAAAAAAATGTAATAAAATTCAGAAAATTATATATTTTAAAAAGATTTAACTAATTCAAATAAATTATAAAAATAAAAAAATATATAACAAACTAAAAAACTGAAAAAAAATCAGCAAAATATAATTTTATTGTTTTATTATATTTTTATAATTTTCTGAATTTTTTATTTTTTTAATATATTTTTCTATTTTTTATATTTCTTGAATCTTCTATGACTTTTTTATTTTTACCCATTTTTATTATATTTTTCTAGAAAAGAAAAACAATTTTTTATATCAAATTAAAACATCGTCGATTAGTCTGAATCAACCCTTAAAATCGATAAATTCAATTAAATCCACCTATTTATTAAAATAATTTCTTTTTAAATTGATCGAGTGGACCGTTTCACGGGTATTTCCATCGTGACGATCGCTACCCCTCTTATGGAAAGGAATTCCACATTTGGGAATTTGATAAACGGAATTGTAAAGCACGTGCGGTAGCAGCGCGTGACAATTTAGTTTTCGTAAACGTTCTCAAAATATCATACTCCTCCATTCTTTCTGGAGTATATCTGATCGCGTTCTGTCTGTGACTGTTTTTTGTTTGTTGTAATTTTGTTCCTTTTTTTTGATAAGCCTGTCTGTTACTGTTAACAAAATAAAAAAGTCTACGCAAAAATAAATAAATAAATATATATATTGAAAGATAAAGGAAACTGACAAAACTAACATCAACCGGGTCATATCTGGGTCAATACAGATTATTGAAATAATATTTTTTCCAGTTCATTCCCCAGATCCTGTGGATTGTTGTCTTCTCCAAAGATCATTCCATTTCTTTTTTCTTTCTTAATCAACCAATTGCATATTCAGTCTCCATTTCCACAACCCATCATTATCTTCTCCTCTTTCTTTCGTTTTAGCTCTTTTGATCAATGATCAATTTGGTAGGGACCCTCTTTAGATTCTTTCTTTCATTGTAGATAACTTGCATGCATCAGATTGATTTTGATTCTAATTGTGTTCTTTTATTTTTTTTGCTTGATGGGTGCAGAAGAGGTGTTTGTTCATCAAGGGCTGTTCTCTCATCCGAGTTATGTAATTGTAAGAACTTTTGGTTCTGTTTTGTTTTTTTGTTTTTATTATTATTGTTGTCATTCATATTTCCTAATGTGCTTAAATTTTTAATCTTTATTTATTGATGTTTGCAATTTTCGATGTGTATATTAAGGTGCTTGAGTTAAATTCTTGTTGAAGCCCTTACCATTTGAGGCAAAGAAGGAAGTGCTGCATGAGAATTTTCAGATAGCAGTTGTTTATCTTATGTGCTCTGATTTTTGAAGGCTGAAGATGTCTGGAAGAGGGGAGCGCAGTGGTGGTAATCATAATTTATTTGTTATTAATAAAATTTTCTGTGGATAGGGTTAATGGTGATAGTTTCTAATTGAAATGGCAAGCATGGTACCGCATGTTTGAAATGCAGCACTAGTTTGCTATGTTAATGTGATAATGATTAGATGAGTGCCATGTCTGTTTTATTCAAGAAACAAAATTGCTGATGTATTTTTATAGAATTGAGTATACTTAGTCATAAGGATAGGAATGACTCGCCATGATTTTTCGACTTTATTGTTTTTTCCTTGATGATGAGCCTAGAGACAGTAGGTTCTTTCATTAGCTGCAAGGTGCAAATTTCATAAATGGGAGAGGTTGAGTATACTGGAAAATAGTTGGGAGAACTTATTAGGGAGTTTAAAATGAACAAGCATATATTGCATCGCTGGAAAGGCCACTGGAAGATATAGCTATACAAAAACTATCAGTTGAGAAAGCACTCGCTTTTTAGAATAGAGCTTACTTACAGATCGTAGATATTTAGGATTTTAGATTATCAAAATGCATTACAATAAATTATGTGTTAAACCTGTTCTGAAGATTTACTCAATCTACCTTCTATTCAGACATGGACATTTTAGTATCTTCTTATGATCAGTGGTTAAACTTAACAAACCTGATAAGAAATGGACTATCAAAAGATTGGTGAGTAGGATCATGAGCAAAGCAGGCAGGTCAGTGAGATCTGAGCTGTTTTGTATGCCAGAGCGGTAGTTATTTATTGAGATCGCCATTTTGTTTACTGTTACAAAAGGGAAAAGAGCTGCAGAATTCTGTTCTTGTCAGACAAAAACAGTGCACTGCGTTGATTATTTGACTTAACTATATCACTCTTTCAGGATCAGGGTCTAGCCTAGAGGATCTCTTAAATTCAGACAGGGAGAGCGAGAATAGAAGGAATCGACGTAAATCTGGTATGTTGAGCTTTCAACTTCAGATTGTTTTTTCCAGAGGATCTTTTTTCACACAAATACTCATCTTCTACCAGTCATTAGTTTTTTATGAAAGAAATGGTATCTCCTGTTTCTGGATTAAGATTTACCTTTTTCTTCTGTCTAAAGCAGGTCCACAGCGAAAATTGAACAAACTGTTGAGTCAGTCAGGCAATAATTTTTGTGCAGATTGTGGATCTCCTGATCCGAAATGGGTGTAAGTTAACCTTTTTCTTCCAATCTTTTTTTTTTGTTAAATTAATCAGCCCGTACACTTTAGTTTATGAGATAAAAATCCTGGATAGCCAACATTTCACTGATCTCATTTGAATCAACTGCATCATTCTGCATTCTCTGAGCATAACATGGGAGCAGTTGTAACATGGGAGCTAATATATGACTATATATGTATGTTAGACGTATTATTAAATGTATGAATACATGTCTATATAAAACTATTTAAATGTATGATTATATTAGTGCCTCTGAACACGGACATCTGATGCTTGGTTACTTTTTTTTTGCTGCCAACTTTTGATGTGTATCAGGTCTATAACTTACGGAGTATTCGTTTGTATTAAGTGTTCTGGTGTGCATAGAAGCCTTGGAGTGCACTTGACAAAGGTGTGGTTCTTAAACTTTACTCCTTACTTTCATGATTTAATGCCATGAGATGAGTAGAATTAAATTGAAGGAGACATTCCAATGGGCATGTAGCCCAATGGTTGTCTGCTAGTGGAAAGTTACCGGTAGTGTTGTCAAGTTCTGATGTTGAGAATATACGAATCACTCGGCCTGACATTACTCATGTTTTGCACTTAAATCATTTTTGGGCCGCACTCACCAGAGCCTAAAACATGTCAAAATCAATTAGCTTCCCGTGTTTGGCTTGCAGATATCTATTTTAATCAATGGGAAGTAGTCACTGTCATTTTTCTCCATTATTTTTTGTAAAAAGTCTCACCTCGGCTCGTCCTTGAGCCACCATTACTTACTATCTTCACTATACTTATCCGGTAAGCTGACGTAGTATTGAGCTCCGCCTATGCCAGGTTCTATCAATTAGTCTAGACGAATGGTCAGAGGAACAAGTACAGGCTTTGAGAGAGTTAGGTGGCAATGCACTTGCGAATAAGAAGTATGAAGCTTTCATTCCTGATGATTATAAAAAACCAAAATCAGATGCCTCTATAGAGGAGCGTGCTGATTTCATTAGGTAACGCAAGAACGACAGTCATCATATCTTCATACAAGAAACCTACACTATTCTAAATATCTGAACAGGATTTAACTTTCTGAATGCTCAGAAAAAAGTATGAGCAACTACAGTTTGTGGAGGACTATAAAGACGCACAACTTATGTGCCCCTTTCCTGGTCCTAGAAGTTCATCCTGTAGCTCTTCAAGTCATTGTTCTTCCCATGAAAAGAAACATTATGACAAGCAAGGAACGAGGCATCATCATCGTATTGGACACGCATTTCGTAACAGCTGGGGAAGAAAAGAGTCTGATCACAAGCACACAAAAAAAAGTAACAGTTTGGTAATAATTTCCTGTTCATTACTTCCATCTATAATTGCTTGTTGTATGGTTAACTTTTCTCCTTTCGTAGTGACCTAGGAACAAGTTCAATTACTGTCTTGTCTGCACATGAAGGATCATATATTATTAGTCTGCACAATCATTTACTTGACGCTAGAAATAAATACCTCCCCTACCTTTTCTGTCAAACTTAGTGTACCCTTGCTTTCAGTGATTATCAATTGGACCGCACTATATAATTTTTTTCTTTTTTGGAAATAATATGTATGGTTAACGTTGTTATGCCATAGTTTCCATTCAAGATACACAAATAAAATATTGCAATTTGCTGAATATCGGTTGATATCTGCTGTTTATAGGCAGGTATGGTTGAATTTATCGGATTGATTAAGGTAAATGTGGTCAAAGGAACCAACCTAGCTGTACGGGATATGATAGCTAGTGATCCATATGTCATCCTTGCATTGGGTCACCAAGTAAGCTTCTTCTCCTTAACCTGATTTCCATCTTGATTCTGTACAACTGAGATAATTGCAGGTACTGGTGCAGATAACTTTGTTCTGTATTAAATTTTATTGCAGTCAGTTAGGACACGCGTCATAAGGAACAGCCTGAATCCAGTGTGGAATGAAAGTCTAATGTTGTCAATTCCAGACCACATTCCTCCTCTAAAAGTGGTAAGAATGATGATACTAACAATGCTTGGTATAAGTTGTTGGATTTCATCTACTGAAAATTTCTAGTTTGTCTCCTGCAGCTTGTGTATGACAAGGACACATTCTCAACCGATGACTTCATGGGCGAGTCTGAAATTGATATTCAACCCCTAGTCTCTGCTGCCAAAGCCTATGAGAATTCTACAGTCGGTGAGTCCATGCAGCTCGGCAAGTGGATGGCAAACATGGAGAACACCCTAGTGAAAGACAGTATCATTACCCTACAAGATGGGCTGGTAAAACAAGAAATCAGTCTAAGGCTACAAAACGTTGAGAGGGGGGTACTAGAGATTGAGCTGGAGTGTCTTCCACTTACTCAATAGTTAGCTAGCATAGAGATGTTGAGAAATCAAGTTAGCGATGCGCTTTGAACTGCCGATAGTTTATGGAAAATTTTGCTGTCATATGACAATAGACTCCCGGGAAGGACTAGGAGAATCTATCGCCTTTTGCAGGTGTCAGTCCTGATATCAATTTTTTTGCCATTCAGATTGACTAGCAATATTGTAAGGTTTAACATTATAGACACATTGTTGTCAAAGTACACTTTTGGTGGATGAATGGAGTTCGGGCACTTATCCTTCAATTGTAAGATATGTGTTTGGAAACAAAATGTTGTATTACAAACTTATTCACAGCCTGGAAGCAGTTCCATTACTTAAACGATTGAAAATTGTATTTTGTTCCATTTAGAATCTGTCTTTAATGTACAACACACCCCAAGTTTGCAATTGCGGTGATTCGCACCTTGTGTTCGCATAATTGAACTTATTTTAAACAATGTTTGGTTATACTTTTAGTCTTCTGAATGAGAATTCTATCAAAAACATCAATTGAAAGTGTATTTGCAAGTTTTGCTTGGAAGGAAAGGGACGCGACAACATAGACCACCACCATCATGATAAGCAGATAAGGTAGTAAATCCATCCACTCATGTCTGCCAAACAGATAGCAAAAACAAAGTGACAAAAGAAGCAAAGGAAAGCAACATGTCAACCCAAAATGGACCGTTGATGCTACCAACCCAACCAAGAAAAGCAAGAAGACCAAAAAGGTTTTCACGATTTCTTACAGTAATCATATTCTTCTACGAAAGAGAAATCTTTTCTTTAAGAAGTTAAAAAAGATAACACTGCAACAAATGGAATAGCTCTGGACAAAATGGATACTGTTTCCCTTACTCAATTCAACAATTGTAGAACAAATGTACCAGAACTTGGTTAGAGATCAAGAAAAATGTAGTGAAACCTACAGTTGAAGAATTGCAACAATCAAAACTAAGAGGAGGAAGAAACCAGAAAGCAATCAATCAAAACTGAGGAACTTTACTGTCAAACCAGAGACAAAATCTCCAAGAAGCACAATGCGATAAAAACAGCAAAACTAAATTAGTATGAAATTCATATTAGAAGCTTATCTGCACATAATTCATAGTAGATTTTAAAAAAGCATGAAGGAAAAGACAGCAAATCCAGCATGGCTCAGCAGCTATGAGACGGCCATGAAGTTCAACCTAACAAAAAGGAGATCTTCATTGGAAAGGGCTAACAATCAACTGTTGCCACCAAGAGTTGAAATATACAGAACAGAACACTGTGGAGAATGGAAGAAATTAAAAGAGTAAACACAGCTTCATATCAAGCTATTTTGAGAAACATTCTATCGGAAGTAAGTATAAATGTGAAAGCAAAACACACATCAATTAAATGAACTTGTATTTCAGATTACAAGAACAATTCACAGAGGAACAACAAATCAGAAGGATGTTGTGCTCAAACATATAAGTGGCATAGCCCCTTTAGTTATCCACACAAACCACACTTACATTGATCAGCATCAATAAATTGAAAAAGGATATAATGCACAACAGGAAAAAGAATTCAAGAACAGGAAATTAGGGTATGAAACAGGCCTAATCCGTCATTTGCACATCCGCAAATTCTTTTGTAGTACATTTACTAGATATTTACATTACCAAGAAGGAGAAACGATCTCCCCTTATAAAAGATAACCAAAACATCCAAAACCGATTTGGTGTTTTGATACCATATGCTATTATTTCTCAAGATAGAACAAGCTTCAGTCCCCTGACCAATGCAGATACACTTGACAAAATGGAAAAGAGAAAAGCACGTGAATCCAAAGAGAATCTTGAATCCATCCTAACCTTTTTTCACAAATTATCCACATTCATTACATACACCAACAAAGCAACTCTATAAACAAGTAGCGAAACCATTTGCATCCGTATGAACTTAGTAAGATGTCACTAGCAGCAATCTGGGCATCGAATCAAACCATTCTCATTGCATTCCAAGCACCTCTTTGCCACCCCTTCATCCTCATCAAACACCTTCCTACTCCCGCTACAATTCCCACAGGGCACAAATCTTACATCCCCACATCCTTCACACACAAATCCTGGTTGCCTCCTAGGAAATCCATCAAGCGCCCTAGCCAGCTCCCCCGTCTCAAACATTAGCTTGATCACATCTGCGCTGCCTACATAATTACCTCTAATAAATACTTGTGGCAAGCTGACATTCTTCTTCTCCTCCAACACATCTAACAACTCCTTCTTGTATGCAGAATCCATGGAAATATCCCTCTCATCAACCCACACTCTAAATCCTTTAAATATCATCCGGACAGCATAACAATCCTCAAAAGTCCTCCGAACCCCATGCAAGCTGGTAAAATAAACCACAATTCTATCCTCTGTGCCCGGCAAGCGAATAGAAGTAAAAATAGAGAACCTGTTATATTCAGGCCCCATCGATTTCATGGACTTAAGCTTATGACTCTGTGGGATCATCAATTGTGATTGTGGTGATGCATTAGGGTTTGGTTTAGCTGAGGCTCTTGGGGTTTCAAAGAGGGTGCGAAGCTTTTTGACTTTGCCTCTCATGGACTCAAAAGAATTGTAGAATTTTGAGGTGGATTGGATGTAGGGTTTGGTCACTGATGTTGCATGAATTGTAAGAGACCTATTGAACATGGAGGTGGTGGTGGTCTTCCCTTTAGATTTGCCCATAATTTCTGTGTTATTCTCAAATTCTGCCATCGACCTAGATGATAAAACCCAAGAAAAGATACAAAGCTTAGGGCTTTTTGTGTTCCTTTTTGAAGGGATCAATCAAGATTGCAAGAAACAATCTTGACAGCAGAATTCAGAGCTGGAAACGAAAACAAATGAAGGGTTTGTGATATTATTACCAAGGTAAAGAAACCCACGAAGAAGAAGATGATGATGGTGATGAAAAATCAACCTTGTTCCTTGAAACCAGAGGTGGAAATGATGGGAGGACGACGGCGATAATGATCGGAGACTCCTGCAGAGAAATGATCGTTGATGATGTGCAGTGGGCCTAGGGCGAGGAAAAGGATGCAAAAGAGAGGAGAGGTTTGTCTTGTTTAGGTTCAGGTTTTCAAGTTTTGATTAATCTTTGTTGTTGATTCAAAGAGTCTGTTTTTTCGGTGGGTTTTGTTTGATTGTTTCGTCGTCTTTGCTGTGCTGGCTGCTCTGCTTTTTGGTTTTCTTACTTTCTTTGTGCAAAGAAAATAATGAAAACGGTTCTGTTTCAGTTTTGTTTTCGTAGTTTTGGTGCAAAAGAAAGAAAGGAAAATGTTGTGGATAAGCTGATTTTGGAGGCGTGGAGTGGAGTGGGATACAAAGCTAAGAATCAAACTTTTTCAATCCATTATTCTTACGTTTGATCCATTTTTTTGGGTTCATGTATAGTATTAGCATGGACCTTCATAGTGCGGTAAGGGCTGAGGTGAGGTCAGACTATACGTAAAACGCACACGGCCTTGTTTGGTTTTGTTTTTAACTTTTTGGGTTTGAAAATCTGCAGCCCTCAGTCCCTTGACTTATGATATGATTATCACAGGAAAACAGAAGGGGATTTTATGATTTTATCATTCAAAATTCAAAATAAGAGTTGATGCTGATCATATTTTTTCCTCAGTAGCCAGCCAGCTATCTGGTCCCATTCTTATTTATTTATTATTTTACCCATTCAAAGCATCAACATTAAACTATAATCTTTTTGCTTATTAACATCGTGAGCGTCACTAATTTAGACTTATTGCAATTTTATTAATATTGATATGATTGGGAAACAATTGTAAGAGCATGTTTTTCATGTTCAATTTCTTTCATTTAAAAATAAAAACATGTTTGCACAAGATGAAGTAATAAATTAAGTAATACCGTCACATAGCTAAGTGATAATTCCCGAAAAAATGTTAGTTTTCGAGCTCGATTTTCCTAATAGTACAAGAATAGTGGAAAGACAGATCTCAAGTTGAAAGTTGAAACAAGCAATTCATTTCATTGGTAATGAAGTGTGGAAAGACAGATCTCAAGTTTCAACTATCAGAAGCCCAGACTTTGACATCAGTCAATTTTCAGCTAGCTGCAGCTGTGTCTCAACACCAGGGCTAAAAAAATGCCAACTTGAATCATGAAAAGCTGAAAAGTATTCGTCTGGAATTGTCTTCATCTCGAATTCGTCCATGAATTCCCGAGCAGCCAAAACATGCCTTTGCGAATTAATCACATTAAAGCTCTTAAACTCTGACATGAACTGGTACATCTTAAAGCTGTTCCCAAATAATACAACTCTATTCAAGACCCCTACTTCCCAGTTTGCCTTTAAGAGATTATTATACAACCCTGCCTCACAATGAGGCATGTAGAAAAGTGTTGGCTTTGTAGCACGTCGACGCCCTTGCTCATTTATTGATAGAACAGAACATCCAAAGGCTTCTAGAACCCGAGATTCGGTAGCAGAAAGGATTGGATCAAAAACTTCTATGTCCCCAATCCAATCAAAATTTCTTTTCAACAAGATTGCAAGGCTAAGCTGAAACCGAGGAACCTCGTATGAGTCAATGCTGCCAATACCATAGATCACCATCTGCATCTTCGATTCCAAGCCCAGAACACTGTGAAAATGCTCCAGGATTTCTGGAGTTCGGATTTGTTCCAAAATGTTTTGATAGAACTGAGAACTCTCCATTCTGTTTACACAGGCATGCAGATTCTGTATCAATTTTGATCGTCTGTCCGGGTCAAAGTCTACATCAGTTGGCACCCAAGCTTGCTGCTGTAGTTCTTTAGTTTTAATTTCCCTGACCTTTCTGTTTCGTTTGCGCGGTAAGACAACCGTCCACTCTTCATTAAGGGCATGACTATCAAGGGTGGAGACTTTTGCAGAAGCAGCCATTGTACGAGAATGGTTTCTCCTTCTGTGAACAAAGACGTTTTTATCTTTAGAGAAATCAAGCACACTCGATGTAACCAGTAGGAACTATTTTAGATTTAATATGTAAATCAGCTGACAAACATATTTCACTTGTGAGCCAAAGTGTTTTATTGATGGTGCGAATGATTTAAACACTAAAGGATGATACTCTAGTCTATTCTGCCACCAACAAAAACTCTATTAGAGGGAACCTGCTCCTCTTGCAACTAAAAACTACAGCACAAATCAATATTTTGGAAGGTCAAACAAATAGCTCTAGGAGTCCACCAATAAAATTAATAAGTTAATTCAGATTTTTGCAAAGCAGAAATACTACATCAATAAAACTACTTAAATAGAGTGCTTATCTTGCAAAGCCTGACTTGTTTTCCACCTATAGGTACACAAATCCTAGTATGAACAAGGAGTTTATCGATGAAAATCAGAAGCTTTATCTTTTTTTCCAAGCTTAAAGAAACTGACAACAAAAGGCTCAAGTACTAATATCTATCCTAAATACCAACTAAAGAAAGAGAAACAAACTACAGAACTGCTGAAAGAGAAGGGGCTTTGAAAGTTTATAACATAACCCAACACAAAAGCATCATCACTCTCATTGATTACAGTCAAAGTCCAGTTTCATGGTTTTGCATTATTATTATACAACTTTCCTGTTTCCGCTAATGGACTGCCACTTAAACATAGCAATTATCATTACTGAAACCTGCAACAACAAGAGAGTCACACTTGAGATCCCCACCCAAACGAGAGGGTGTCTGGTTCAAATCATCCAACAAGCAAGGATTAACTTTTCCGCACGGCCACAATTTGAGCGACTGAAATAAGATTTATGGATATTCCGTTCTCTCTCCTGAACTCCAGTTTCACCAACCTAGTTCACCTCAAACTGTTCTACATCAAATTATCAAACTTCAACAACTGTATGATAGTTTGATACTGCACTTCCTATTAGTTGATATTCAATCCATGAATTCTATGTCGTGCCTCACAACTAAAGATCCAAATGAGAAGTACAATAATTTATACCAAGAGTAAAGATGAAACACCAACCTACTTCATCTCAAAAGCTGTTCTAAATCAAATTATCAAACTTCAACAACTGTACTGATAGTTTGATACTGTACTTCCTTTACTTGATATTCAATCCATGAATCTATCGTGCCAAGCAAAACCTAACTAAGAACCCAAATGAGAAGTACAATAATTTACCATAAGTAAAGATGAAACACATCAATTAAACCTCAAAACCCCAGATTTGGAACGAAAATAAAGAGAAGAACTCCAAAAAAGAGGAGAATTAGAAACACCCAACAAATTAAATAAATGAAAATATGCCAAAACATGGAGAAATAAGGATCTGATACATACAAGCGGCGGTGACGGACTGACGATCGACCTGAGTATGAGATAGCGGCACTGTTGTTCCTTCAACGAGTTGTCACTGTAGTCCCCACCAACAAACAATGGCTGACCAATAGAAATTGAAAAGCTATTTCTTTTCTATTTTTTTCTTCCAAAGACGGGTAATGCTTTTTGTCTATTTTTTAAGGGCTTTTCCTTCTTGACATGGGCTGACGGGAGCACAACAAAGTGGGCTCTATTTCAGCCCAACTGGCCCAGATCACCGGCTATCCTTTCCCAACTAACAACCAGATTTACTTGCTCTTTCACCGAACAATTTTCCTAACTAGAACAGAGAAACCAGAAAAAAAGAGTGTTATGTGTTACTGCTATCGCTCATTTTTCATAGCTTTTTCCCGCTCCCTTTCTTCCCCGCAAACCCGATTAGGGTTCAGGGTTTTATCTATTCCCTTCTTCCCTTCCCTTCCCCTCAAATCTTCACAATGATGTACGGTGATCCTCAACACCAACACCTCCAACAACAGCAACAGCAGCAGCCAATCATTCATCAGCAGCAACAACAACAACAGCCAATCATGCATCAGCATCAGCAACAGCAACAGCCAATGATGCACCCGCACCCGCACCAGCAACAACAACAACCAATGATGCACCAGCACCAACAACAACCATCCATTGGAGATTTCCACCGTGGCCCTCCTCCACAGCAACCTCCTATGATGCGCCAGCATTCTGCTTCTTCCAGTACCCTCAACGCACCCGAATACCACCACCATCCTTCTGCACCTGCCCCTCCTCCTCCTTCTTATGATGGTAAGATAATTTAGTTGACTGTGATTGAGAAATTACAGTTGGATATAATAAAGAATTGCGCCTTTTGATTTGTGCATCACTGTAACTGCTTGACTATTTTGGCTGTTGTCGTAGCTCATGGGGATAATTTTGGTGCAAAACGAATGAGGAAGCTTACGCAAAGGAGAGCTGTTGATTATACCAGCACTGTTGTTCGGTATATGCAGGTAATGCTTTGTGGCTTGTTGGAATTCTTAACTTTTGGTTTTTGGCCTCATTTTTGTTATTCTTGTCATTAATTACATGATAGGGGTTTTCGTGAAACATTTTTTTTCCCGTTTCCTTTAAATCTCTGATCAATTTTTAGCCTCTCTGTGCTTTACATTCTGTTGAATCCCCATTAATGGTGCTGCAACTGTCACGACTGCCACGAGCCCTTTTTTCTTTTGAGCTTTCGAGCATGGATTTTGGAGAGTCGTCAAACTTGGGTCTGTCAAGTCTTTTTGATAACCCCAGGCATTAGTTGTGAATACTGAACATAAGTGAAAATCACATTGTATTAATGGCTTATAATGGTGTGGAGGTTGTGGTTATTAATTGTATTGATGGATTTAAGCATGATGGCTAATTGTAGTATTTTTTTTTATTGTTACTGCAGGTTCGTATGTCGCAGATGGATTTGAGGGATAGGACAGTGTTGCAACCTACCCCAGCAGCAGCAATTGACGTGAGTAAACATCATTTATATATTTTTGTTTTTGGGACATAGCTAAAATGAAGTCGTTAAACTTGGTTTTATGCAGTTTTAATAAGTTTATAACATTTTAAGTTGTTCCATGTAGATGCTGCCAGCTGTTGCCTATCCTGATAACCCATCTACAAGCTTCACATCGAAGTTCGTTCATACATCTTTGAACAAAAACCGTTGTTCGATTAATCGAGTTTTGGTAAGCCAGACCATGAGTAGTTTTCTCGCCATATTTTCTTTTGTGTCAGTTTTCATATGACATGGACTTACCCTTTCAGTTGTTACTTGGCTTCAGATGTGTTTTGTTTCATAGTGTTAAGTGGTATTTGTTAATTTGAGCCAAGGATTGGAGGATGAAAGTTGTAGTTGCTGGTGTTGAAACAGTTAATCAAGTTAAATTAACCTGGATGACCAATTATTATTATATCTCCTAATGATAATGTAACTATTAAAAAAGATTCAGTAGTGGAAAATAGATTGGTAGAGTGCTTCTAAATAGTCTTAGTTTAATCCGTTACTATCAAGAAGTTTGCTGTAAACCTTTTGACTGCTTCTTGGGTGCCTTAATCTTTGACTTCTAAGCTTCTTGCCTTCAGGAAAATTACAAAATGCAAATATGATAATATACAAATTGATTCGTGCCTTTGCAAAGCAGATGAATTCAGCACTGTTTCTCTATTGCTATTCTACTCAGAACATTTTTCTGACCATTTCTTATTCTCAGTGGACACCTAATGGTAGGCGTCTAATCACAGGGTCTCAAAGTGGGGAATTCACTCTATGGAATGGACAATCATTTAATTTTGAAATGATTCTTCAGGTACACTATTATAATGGTTTAATGGTTACATGCACTTGGAGTAGCCATACTGACATTTCTTGGAATATGTTGCATATATATATACACGTAATACATATTCTAATCCCTTAACAATGCAGGCCCATGATCAAGCAATCAGGTCTATGGTATGGAGCCATAATGACAACTGGATGGTCTCTGGTGATGATGGGGGCGGAATTAAGTAATTAGACATGTTATCCTTATCGTGTAGATATGTTGATATTTTTTTCCTTAGTTGCTTACTCTTTATGTATTTTTTTGGTTTATCTTTTAGATATTGGCAGAGCAACATGAACAATGTTAAGGCTAATAAATCTGCTCATAAAGAATCTGTTCGTGACTTAAGGTAGATATTTGCTCTATCACATTTTTGGTTTAAGCATTTATCAATGGAATGAGTGTTACATAATGAACCTCTTAACAGCTTCTGTAGGACAGATTTGAAGTTCTGTTCGTGTTCTGATGACACTACTGTTAAAGTCTGGGATTTTGCTCGGTGCCAAGAAGAGCGTTCATTGACTGGTAGTGTGCTCTGATTGGTCATCTTATGTAATAGTGAATCTGTTGCTTCAGTTTCTGTGGTTTCCTCGCTCCATATCATAATCTGTTAAGTAATGGTTTCCTGAAAGCCTTTAGCCCTGACGTGAATGCTACATTAGGTTCATTCCATTTTAATTAGCGGTTCTATTTAATTCACTTTATGGCACCCAATTTACCTACATCACCACTATTTAGTTGCCAACTAATGTTTCCAAAAACACTTGTATATGTATAATATTTGCATTTTGTAATTTTCTACTTTTAAAGCAAGGGCCATGTTTAGGCCTACTGTGTTTGTATGTATTAATTTTCTGATCATCAATATTGACGTACAGATATTTTCGTCAATTTTTATTCAAACACACCGCATTGGTTGTTCTTAAAAATAAAAAGTTCCAACGTGCTTTCTTCTTGGAGAACTCAACCGGCAATAAAGAAATAAGCAGACCCAGTGTTTCAAGTAGGCATGGAAATATTCTCACTTCAGGCTTTATGTTTCTTGCTTCATAGACATTTTGCTTGCACGATCTGTGGTGAGAGTAGTAACAGTTAGTTGTAATCCACTTCTTACTTAAGGAGCAGCAGTCTGACTGAATAGATTACTGGGTGTCTTTGTGTTGCATGCATTACATTGCCTGAAGTAGCCCAAAGAGTTTTATATCCATGATTTTGAACTCAGGCAGGCCATGGTTGGGACGTGAAGAGTGTTGACTGGCACCCTACAAAATCTTTACTAGTTTCAGGTCTGCTCCATATTTGGTTCTGGAATGTCTTTTTCTTGGTCATCATTGCCATGCTGAATGACATTATTTTTCCTTCTTCCAGGTGGAAAAGACAACCTTGTAAAACTCTGGGATGCTAAAAGTGGGAGGGAGCTTTGTTCATTGTGAGTGCCATATCTTTTGGTGACAAAACTCATGGTTGTTTAGGATCTTCTATAACTTTGCCGTGAATGTGGTTTGCAGTCATGGCCACAAAAATACTGTGCTGAATGTCAAATGGAACCAGAATGGTAACTGGATACTGACTGCATCAAAGGATCAAATCATCAAGGTTTGTAACAACTTTTTTCCGAAGCTTTCTTTAGAACGACATGCCTTGATATTTGCCCTCATGTTTTTCATTCTTTACAACCTATTTCTTTCTGCATTGAAGCTTTATGATATACGGGCTATGAAGGAGCTTGAATCTTTCCGTGGGCATTGGAAAGATGTGACTGGTTAGTAACAGCTTCCACCTAATGTACACTGTTTGTGAATTTGGTTTTCTAGTGTGCTGCACTTGCTCCCTAATTTTTTCTTCAACACCAATAGGTATTTTTGTACGACTCGCCATAAATTATAACCACAAGCATATTTGTTTTCAGTTCAATCTGTTTAGCTTGTATGCTTTATATGAAGATATTAATTCAATTTCCCCCCCATATTTTTTAGTGTTGGCTTGGCATCCTTTCCACGAGGAGTACTTTGTCAGTGGGAGTTATGATGGATGCATTTTCCATTGGCTTGTTGGGTAACTTTTATTTCTTATATAGTACCTCGGTTTATTTCAATTCCTTATCTTTTAAGTTTGCATTATGTATGCTCTGTAAGAATCAGTTTTTCTGTTACGAGTAATATAACTTTTGTTGTAATGCATGGACTTGGGGGTTGAAAAGAACATCACTTATCATTCAATACTATCTTGTTTGAAAATTTGAACTTTTATATCATATGACCTTTAATGTTCTCCTGATGCACAGACATGAAACTCCCCAGGTTGAAGTTCCCAATGCTCATGATAATAGTGTGTGGGATCTTGCTTGGCATCCTATTGGATATCTTCTATGCAGGTAAATGTAGTGTAGTTAGTTAGCCATCAATATTGGCAGTTAATGTAATGTTTAGAGATTTCTCTGCTGAAACACAAATATGTAACCTTTAAGCAACAAAGGTTACGTATTGCACTATGTTCAGCTCCAACATAGTATTTTGTCAATTGAACTTCACTGGTTGCCTTAACTGATGTACCTTTAGTTTTTAAATATGTAACCTTTAAGCAACAAAGGTATGGAAGAAACCTAGTAAATTGCACTATGTTCAGCTCCAACATAGTATTTTGGGATTCTTTCAATTTCTTAGAATCTTTCTGTTGGAGAATGCCTTAAATTCCTCCTCCTTTGGGGTGCCGCTATGAGCTAGTAAATTGGGCCATGCCAAATTAAGTGCATTTGTCAAACAGACTTAGGATATTAATTTGTGTGCAAAGCTGCTAAGTAACTCTGTAAATTAAATAGTAGCTATTTAGTATTATGATGTGATTAACTGGTTTAATCAAATTGGTCACCCTGGCACTATACTTCTTTAGTCTGGGAAACTATTTCATTCTGCCAGCCCACCGGTTAGAGTTTCCTCCACATGTGTGAGCCTTCTCTATATTTCTCTTTTCCCCTTTTGGAATTCATGGTACCATATGAGACGCATTCTACAATACAGTAGGCGTGCTTGCCATGTTGTCCTTGTTACACTAGATTTTTGGTCTGTTGTGTTGTTCTCCTGCTTTTGTCTGGTAGTTGTTATTTTATGGAAACGCAAATATGATAAAGCTATTGTTGGTTGGCTGCATGAAGAAATTAGTTTCCTTTTGCATGTGTTTATACCTCAACAATTTTTTTATATGTAGTTGGTCATCAATTGCTGTATGGTTTTTGTTTGTTATACACGTAAATGAATGTAGGAAATAAGTTGCCTTAGCATGCTTCCATAACCCAACAATTTCATATCTACAGTTTTTGTGGTTAAAAGTCTATACATGATGCATCTTCATTCTGGAAGTTTTGCTTGATGCTGTTGCTCTTCGGTTGCTAAACTTGCATGGTTCCTTCTGCAGTGGTAGCAATGATCATACAACAAAATTTTGGTGTAGAAATCGTCCAGGGGACCCAGCTCGAGATAAATTTAACATAGGTCAAAATCAAGGTTAGGATTTTGGATACTTGTAGCGGCTGAACATGGTGTAATTCATGCTTCTTTTACAATTTCTATATGGTTTTATGCGTCCTATTCTTTTCAAGCTATAGCATCTTCAATTTGATCCATGAGTTGTATTTAAGGGCTATTTGTTGGCTTTCATACTTTGGTTTCTAAGCATTACTATCTATATCAGGTTATGGAGAGCAAAATCTTTCTCTTGGTGGTCGATTTCCTGGAAGTTTTGCAATGCCAGAACCAACAACAACCCCAGGACCATTTGGTACTGGATTCACTCGAAATGAAGGAACGATTCCAGGTGTTGGAGCAGCTATGCCGTTGTCAATTCCCTCTCTTGATGCATCGCAGGGGGGTCAAATGCCTATTCCTTTAGGAGCACCTCCTCTCCCCCCGGGGCCACATCCCTCTCTTCTCGCTTCCAATCAGCAGGGTTACCAACCGAATCCTCAGCAGATTCCCCAACAACAACACTCAGCTCTCCCTCAGCAAATGCCCCCTTTGCTTATGCCACACCCAAATATGCAGCAGCTTCAGCCTCCATCACATTTAAACCTCCTCCCACATCCTCATCTATCTCGTCCCCCACAAATGCCTCCTCATGGCATGCCATCCCCTAGCCCCTCATCCATGGGGTCATTACTTGCGCCTTCATCAATGCCCACGTCACTTCCATTGCCAATTGCTGGACCAATGGTATGATAATTGTTTGCTTATGTTACTAGTTTATTCAGCACTCTTTCCAGTTTCATTCACTTTGCTTCTACATATTGAAAGGTTGGGGTCCAGATTAACATCGATAAACATGTCTTTATAAGCTTCTTTCTTTGTCATGAAGGTTCCCTTCCCTCTCTTTAGAAAGGATGTTGTCATATGAAGATTTTTTGAAACCCTAGTTCATGGTTATATTTGGCATTTTCTTTTAATGGGAGTTCTGGTGTTGTTAGCTGAGGCTTCTTTTGTCTTTTAGGGGTTGCAAGGTACAATGAATCAAATTCTCCCTTCAATACCACAAAACCATTTTTTGAGCATGAATCCAATGCAATCTGGATCTTTACCCACAAGTGGTACTCCTTCAGCTGGTGGCTTTCCCAGTGGCCCACCAAATATGCAGAGCCACTCAAATCCAATGGGAGGTCAAATGTATCAACATGGTGGCCAATTCAACCGGCCACAAGGTGGACAGATGCAAATGATACCAGGTTTTAATCAGTACCAGGTACGGTATTGTTGTTTCAAAAATGAACTGTATATACTCACAAACTTTGCAATATAGATCTAGTTCATGTACTTGGTAGAGTGGTAGTGGCACATTCACTTAAGTACACAAGCTGGACTGCGACTATAGTATGATTATCACTTGGAACTGGTCCAGTGTGCAGGTTTATGTGATCATTTTCACATACTTTTTGAGAACCAAGTTTTTAAGTGTAGATGCTTTAAATTAGAGAAGCAAGCATTGTTTTTATTGGTTGTAGTCAGCAGTAGCTTTCCTCAAGGTTTAACAATTATTGGCTTTGATTTAGTCCTGTAGTGCGCTCCCAACCAAGTACATAGCTCATGTTATTGGTTGTTGTTTGGTTGAAATTAGTAGGTTTCTGTTGTCCTTTTCCATTACTATAATGAGCAGAATCTGTTTAGTAAATCACTTTTACAAGATGCTTGTTCTGGAATGTTATTGGATTCTACCATTTGAGAGGTTACGCACTGTGCTCTAGTGTCTTGTGCTGACATCATTCTTAAAGATGAGTTTATTTTTCAACATGTAGATGATGCATTCAATAGCAGCTTAGAGATGTGATGATTTTTCATGAAACCATGTATATATATGCTATTAGTTTTAGAAACTAGAAACACAATGGTGGTGCAATTTTCTCCATTAAACAAGTTTGCCTTGGTGGTCCTCGGCTTGGAGCTTTGGACATCTATGTTTGAGAGGGGCTAACATGTTATATGATAATTGCAGTCTGGGAATCAAGCTGCTATGCCTCTACTGCCGCCAGGTCCACCGCCTCATTCCCAAACGCCTCAATAGATTGATCATTAAGAGGATTCGTTGCGGACTACAGCTGAAAGCGGTGTCTCGTGTGGCTTGCTGGTGCTTATAGAGCCTCATACTAACAACTTGTATCATGGTTAATGCTTCTAGTTGGTTTCTTTCCCGCCTTTTTGTTGGGTATGATTTGACTGCTAAGTTCGTCCAGGTGTTAATCAAAATGGCAGTGGTTGAGGAGAATACGATGCATGAGCTTTGTTATTGGTGTATTGCCATTCACCATTAGTATTTTTCTGAAAGCATGCAATTTTCATATCTTCGATGCTTATCTTAAAATATATTTTAAAACTTTAATGAGAAAATATGTATAGAAAAATCAAATAATCATTGCATTACAAATGTGATATCTTATATATCTTCTTCTTAAGCTTTTATTTTCTATATATAGTCAATTCCACTGATGAATTGATTACAGGTGAAACAACTTGAGTTGAGGGAGGGATCATGTGCCATTTTTATTTTTGCATTTAGTAGATGGTAGTGGTGAAACAGAAACTATATTTGTATAGGGAGGAGAGGAGATGCGGATATCAATAGCAAAGTGGTGTGTAAACAATTACCTGGCCTTTGTTATGCTGTATGTAAGCTTCGTAGCAGTTGTACATCTGACCATACAATAAAATATATAAATAAAATAAGAAGACCAGATCTCGCTTTTATTGAAAATTTGGAAGAGACGAAGACCAGGTGGGACCCGCCCGCATGTGCTTTTTATTATTTTCTGCAGAAGAGGTGGGACCCCCCCGCATGTTCTTTTTATTATTTTCTGACAGAAGAGGTGGGACCCCCCCGCATGTTCTTTTTATTATTTTCTGACAGAAGAGGTGGGACCCGCCCGCATGTTCTTTTTATTATTTTCTTTGAAAATAATTTCGTTGACTGTAATGATAGATCATAGAGGTTTTGGTATATACTCCCTCCGTCATAATTTACATGTCGCGCCGTCGTTTTTTTGAAAAATTAAGGAAGTTATTGTGCGGGTCAGAGCTGGTACGTGCCTCTTCCTTTTTTCTCTCTCTTCTCTCTTTCTTTTTTCTCCTTTCTTTCTTTCTCCCTCTGTCCGGAAAAATACTCCCTCTCGCCACGTTTCCCATTCTCATCGCCGGCACAGAAAGGAGCGCAAGGACGAGACGAGCAAAACCCAGGTGGAACGGTACCATTCGGAGGCCGGACGCGCAGCCAAAAGCAGGCGAAGCCGTCGCCACTCCGGCCACGCGCCACCACGCGCCGGCACGTCCGGCCTCCGTTCCGTCCGAAACCACCTGCGTTCTGCTCGTCTCGTCATTTCCGGAAAGAATCTATGTTCGAATTCGTGATCGGATCTACCAAACTCGTTTTATTTCGCATTTGAAATCGGAGGAGGAGAGAGAGTGTGGTCCAACTTTTTCTGACGCATTTCTGTCCATGTGCAGCAAGCATTTCAAATATGGTCCTTTAATTGTTTTGGTTTCTGTTTTTACCCGTATGACGCCCGTCTCGTGTATAACACGGTTTGTCACACAAGGGCTTTTTCGGTTAAAAACAAAGTTTGAGGACCAAAATTGTAAATTTTATGGAACAATACCCAAAGACGTCAATTAATCAGGGACTCCAATTTTTACTCTTGGGGCGACAATTATATTAAGACAGAGGGAGTACTAGTTACTTCAGTTCAGGGATCGGGAATCTTATTCCGATTTTATTATTATGCAAACGATTCACGAGCATATTTAATAAGGGTTCGGCTGATGTGTCTATAGCCCGTTGGATGTCATTACACGCAACTGAAAAGTTCACGTGGTTAACCCTTTTTTTTTGGTATGGAATAAATGAGTTAAATAAAAGCATTTCATTTATCCATTCCGCTGATCACTATTATTTAAAAATAGTAATATTTTATTTAACACTTTGTAAAAAAATGAATGGATTTGAAAAAAAGAATAGGACAACTTATTTTTTTATACGATAGTTTTTTTTAAATATAATTATTTTCAACTGTAGATAAATTTATAAGATGCGAAATAAAATATTATTATTTTTAAAAAATAGTGGTCAATGTTGACCGAATGGACAAATGGAGTGATTTATCCTAATTTCTACGGCCAATCCAACTACAAGAGTAGATTCTACCAATTTTTCTATAATTTTTCTTTTACTATTCCACTAGATAATCCAACTCGAGTGTTGTAGGGTCTCGAAAATGAAGTGACTCTCCTAACATATTTTTTCCTCCATTTTTAAAATTTAAACTCGAAATTTTGTTACTATATAATTTTTTCTCTATATATATACAAGCTGGCCGGGCTATGCTGCACCATCTCATCTTCCTTTGTTTAATTAGTTCATGCTTGCAATACTTGTCTCATCAAAAAAAATTGAGTAGCTATAGGAGAGAGATAACGTTATGGACAATTTTTTCCTTCACCTCTGCATCCTTTGCGTCTCCATTTCCCTCATCTTTGCTTTCTTCACTAGGCAGAAGCTCTCAGCCCAAGAAAGAAACCTTCCACCAGGCAGAACAGGACTGCCATTCATTGGAGAGATGTGGGACTTTATAATGGCGAACCGGCGCGGAGCTCCGGAGAAGTTCATCAATGACAGGATGTCGAAATACTCGACGGATGTCTTCAAAACACGGTTGCTCGGGGAGAACATGGTTGTTTTCTGCGGCCCGGCAGGTAACAAGGTCTTGTTCTCCAACGAGGACCGGTATGTCACCTCTTGGTGGCCAAGCTCTGTCATGAGATTGCTCGCACCTGAAGATTTTGGCAACTCCGCGGAAGTTACCAATAAAGTCCGAGAATCATTACTTGAATATCTCAAACCAGAAGCTCTTCGCCGTTACATCCCAATCATGGATTCTTTAGCTAAAAAAAGAGTGGAAGAAGATTGGTGTCCTCATATCGATGATGATCAAAAGATAATAAAGGTATTCCCACTCTCCAAAGAATATACTTTTGAGCTAACATGTTGCTTGTACTTGAACGTTAAGGATTCTCGTCAAGTAAAGAAACTTAAAGATTCCGTGGCTGCACTCGCGACTGGAGTCATATCGATGCCATTGGATCTTCCTGGTACTGCTTTTAACCGCGCGAAAAAAGCGAATAAAATCATCGGAGAGGAGCTTGTAGAGATTATCAAGGAAAGGAAGGAGAATGTAGAGAACACGGGGGGTATAGATATGCTAACTTGTATGCTTGAAGAACAAAAAAATGGTGATCATGATGTGAAGGATTGGGATATCGGTCAGGCAATCATGACTTTGCTTATTGCAGCCTATGACACAATAAATTCTACAATCACTTTCATAATATACTATCTTGAAAAGAATCCACATATCTATCAAATGGTCTATCAAGGTTCGTGCATCCACCATCTCTTCCCCTTCAAATTAATTTCTTTAGTTACATCTAGCTATAGTTTCATAAAATTGTTACACAACATTTAATTTTTTATTAACTAATTAAGTTCATTAATGTGTTGGTAAATACATAGAACAAATGGAGATTGCGAATTCCAAAAGCGCAGGAGAGTTACTGAATTGGGATGATTTGCAAAAGATGAAGTATACTTGGTGGGTGGCATGCGAGACATTGAGACTATTACCGCCTGGAGGAACATTTAGGGAGGTTATAACTGACTTCACGTTTGCCGGTTTTACTATTCCTAAAGGATGGAAGGTAACCAAACAACTTTTTTATTTTTCTTAAAAAAAACATTACAATACTAGGGATCCAATCCATATGATTTACGTTATAAAAACGACATACACTACCCAGTAAAATTTCAATTTAACGTGTATCGATTTTCTTTCAATCTAAATTTGTTGCTTTTAAATAAAACATACGTGTATATTAACTAAATAATCATAATTTTTACAGGCGTTTTGGACAACTAATTCAACACATAAGAATCCTAAGTATTTTCCAAATCCTGAAAAATTCGATCCACTAAGATATGAAGGAAGTGGGCCACCTCCATATACTTTTGTTCCTTTTGGCGGAGGACCTCGAATGTGCCCAGGAAGGGAGTATGCTCGACTAGCCATTCTTGTCTTCGTACATAATGTGATTACTAAGTTGAAAGTTAAGATGGTAAATCCACTCGAGAAGGTAATCTTCTCTCCAAGTCCTACTCCAGTGGACGGTTTATTGGTGAAACTTATATCCATTGCCAAATAAAAACGAATTAAAATGCCGTCTTATGCCGTTGATTCTTGTTTATGTTACGTCTCAATAAGTGATAAGATATGCCTTGTGCTGTCATGTAATTTGTAATTTGTGTAATTTTGTCATTTTTTCTTTTTTTTTCAATTGTGTGAAATTTTATTAAATTACGAGATTAACTCTTATTATAATTAATTTTTATTTCTTTTATTTTATTGATGTAAGATTTTGGTTCGTACATCTCAACAATCTCATCTTCGAACTAAATACCACCGGACCTGCCATTAGAGCCCAACAACCTTCTCCTCAAATTATGTACCACAAAACCTATAGACTAGGCCCACCAGAAATAAATAGTCTACCGTCAAAGCCCACCGGCCTCACGTTAGTCTTGAAAATTTATTGTACTTCTTTCTGTACGGATTGGAAAAATCCACCGTACTTTTTTAGCTCAACCTATACATTCACCAAGTGCCACCCTATGGAGGCTCCCCTAGATTCGCTTCGCTAATATTTATTGGATAAATGAAAATCCACAAATTTATATTAATGGAATGATATTGTCCGTTTGGTCCCGAAATTTGTACGATTTTCACAAAATTAAGTTATTCTTTAATGTTAAGTATGTTATATCTTGATAACTAAGTTTTAATTGTTAATGGGTTTATTACTCATACAGATGCTTTGATAATGATAAAAGTAGTGGTCACAACGTACGTTTCAAATTAGGTTTTAAAATGAAACTTTTATTCGTTGACATTTGTACATATTAGAGATATGATGGGGTTGGATCAAGCTAAATAAGAACTTCAAAATGTGTATCAAATGTTTCACCTCATTTAAATTTACATTTTATGCTTGTTAAATAGAATTGCATTACCCACGATCACATAGGTAATTATTTTAGTTTAAATATCGACTCGAATTTAAAGTAGCCGACACTCAATATATAATCTTGAAAAAAAATAAGATTAAGTTTATATTGACACTGGTTTAATTAATTTCATACCTTTTCTTTTCCAACTTTATCTCTTCCTCCACAACCCTCGTCGGCTCCCCTCCCCCATAATACGATTTCATAGGAAAATGATATGTCATGATTATGGTTAGCTCCTCTACTGAAGGCGCATGTGAGACTTTTCTATCGATTGTGAGAGGAGACGGTGACTGTGAAAAACAGGCGGCGCACAACGAAGTGGGAGAGGACGAGATGTCAGACGAGGTAGAAAGAGTGGAAAAAAAGGTGAAGTAAGAACAAATCAATTTCAATATTAAATCAAAAGAGAAAATTTAAATTTAAATGAAGTGTTATATTTAGTCCACCAACCTAAGTTGCATTTAAAAAATTCTCATAGGGATGTTTCATTTTTTTTTATAGTTGGTTTACTAGAGATGTTTACGATATATAGAGATTTTATTTGTTAGAGTTAGTTGCTTATTCTGTTTCAAATAACCTATTCAATAGGATTGACCTGTTCTTCCGTAGAGATAACCATGCTATAGTCATGGATCCTTATTTTACTCAGTTTCTGTTCTTGTATTGGCTATATATAAAGCCATCTATTCCATTCAATAAATCAAGCTTTAAGAGCTACATCAGTATTGGTATATCTGAGTTTTAACAGTGGTAGCGGAGCCACTACAAAGGCTTGATTTAACAGAGAGAGTTGAGTGAAAACACAGAGGTTGAGTGAAAACAACAGAGGGTTGAGTGAAAACACAGAGGGAGAAGAAACAACTACAAGACATGGCTGACGGCAATAATTTTCTCAGTATTCCGAAGTTTGATGGAGACTACGATCACTGGTCTATGCTGATGGAGAACTTGCTAAGATCAAAGGAGTACTGGAGCTTGGTGGAGCAAGGCTATGAAGAGTCTAAAACACCTGAGTCACTCACAGGACCACAACGTAAAGCATTGGAGGAGCAATATTTGAAGGATTTGAGTACAAAGAATTACCTGTTTCAATCTATTGACAAGAATATTTTGAAGACAATCACCAACAAAGCTACCTCCAAAGCACTTTGGGATTCGATGAAGCAGAAATATCAAGGGAATGCTCGAGTTCAACGAGTTCAACTTCAAAGGCTGCGCAGGGATTTTGAAATCTTAGAAATGCAAAATGGTGAATGTGTGAATGATTATATTTCTAGAGTCATGTTAATTGCAAATGACATGAGAGGAGCAGGAGAGATCATGGAGGATGGACATATTGTTGAGAAAATTTTACGCACACTGTCTGACAAATACAATTACATTGTATGCTCAATCGAAGAGTCCAAAGATATCAACAAGATGACAGTAGATGAGCTGCACAGTTCATTGCTGGTACATGAACACAAGATAAAAAGGCAGGAAGTGGCTGAACAAGCATTGAAGGTTACAGGAAATAGCTCTACTCAACGAGTTGATGCGCGATTCAATGACAGAGGCAGATGGTGTGGTGGATACAGAGGCAGAGGCAGAGGGAGAGGTAGAATATTCAACAAATCAACAATCGAGTGCTATCGATGTCACAAGTTGGGACATTTCCAGTACGAATGTCCTACCTATGCAAATTATGCAGAACATACAGAGCTCGACGAAGAAGAAGAGATGCTGCTCATGTCATATGTGGAAATGCAAGGAGCCACACGAGATGAAGTATGGTTTCTGGACTCTGGGTGCAGTAATCACATGAGTGGAGACAAGAAGTGGTTCACTGAGCTTGATCAATCATTTAAACATAGTGTCAAGCTGGGAAACGACTCCAAATTGGTTGTTATGGGAAAAGGCAATATTCGAATGAAAATAGACGGACGACTTGTGGTCATCACAGAGGTATTTTACATTCCTGATCTCAAATCAAACCTACTTAGCATTGGTCAGCTTCAAGAACGAAGTCTATCTATATTGATCGAGAATGGATGTTGCGGCATTTATCATAATACTAGAGGCCTGATCATACGGACTATGATATCTGCAAATCGTATGTTTGTACTCTTGGCTTCTATTCCCTCTGTCTCTACTAATGGATCGAAAGCAGCTTGTTTCAATGTGACATCTGATAATGTCACAAGTTTATGGCATCAAAGGTTCGGTCATCTTAACATGAAAGGATTGCGGACTCTTGCCTACAAGAAGATGGTTCAAGGCCTACCAATATTGAAGAGTCAATCCAAGGTGTGCACCAAATGCATGACAGGAAAGCAGCAACGTGATCCATTTCCAAAGAAAAGCACTTGGAGAGCATCCAAACCTCTACAACTCATTCACTCAGACATATGTGGTGCAATTACTCCTGAATCTCACAGTCATAAGAGGTATATCATTACCTTTATCGATGATTATAGCCGAAAAATGTGGTCCTACTTTCTGCATGCTAAGTCTGAAGCTTTTGATACATTCAAAAGGTTCAAGACATCAGTTGAGAAGGCAACCGGATACAACATAATATGCTTGCGCACCGACAGAGGGGGAGAGTTCACTTCATCAGAGTTCAATGACTATTGTAGCACCAATGGAATTGCAAGGCAGCTCACTGCATCTTACTCACCACAGCAGAACGGAGTTGCGGAAAGAAAAAACGAACCTTGATGAATATGGTGAGATGTATGTTGGCAGCACGAGATGTTCCAAAGGAGTATTGGCCGGAAGCAGCAAACTTGGCTACTTATGTTCTTAACAGATGTCCAACCTCAACATTACCAAACATGACACCTGAAGAAGCTTGGAAGGAAAGAAAACCATCAGTGGAACATCTCAAAGTTTTTGGATGCATAGGACATGTTCATATTCCTGATGTCACAAGGAAGAAGTTGGATGAGAAGAGCATCAAGTGCGTGTACATGGGAGTCAGTGAGGAGTCCAAAGCTTTCCGAATGTATAATCCAGAAACAAAGAAAATTATCATCAGTCGAGATGTAGTTTTTGATGAAATGGAAAAATGGGATTGGAAGAAGTCAGGAGAGACTAATTCTCCTGATCTTATGTGCAAAGAAAATGAAGATAATAAAGATTCAAAAGCTGACAATTCAGCAGATCATGATCAGGAAGAAGAAGCTATAACAGATGAGAGAATCAATGTTCCTGAAAGGAGAAGAAGAAGGCAACCAGTATGGATGAGAGATTATGAGTCTGGAGCCGGATTGTCAGAAGAAGAAGAAGAAGAAGGAGTGGAGCAGCTCACCCAAGAGATGCAGCAATTTGCTATGTTTGTGTCAAATGATCCTACCACCTTTGAGGAAGCAAGCCAAAAGTCAAAAGAAGGAGTGGAGCAGCTCACCCAAGAGATGCAGCAACTTGCTATGTTTGTGTCAAATGATCCTACCACCTTTGAGGAAGCAGCCAAAAGTCAAGTATGGAGGGATACAATGGAGTGCGAGATTGCAGCAATTGAGAAGAATGGAACATAGGAATTAACAGATCTGCCAATCGGAGCAAAGAAGATTGGTGTTAAGTGGGTATTTAAGACCAAAATGAATGAAAAAGGAGAAGTAGACAAATGTAAAGCTCGTCTTGCGGCGAAGGGGTATGCTCAACAAGCTGGAATTGATTTTACTGAGGTATTCGCACCTGTCGCAAGATGGGATACCATTCGACTAACTTTGTCAATTGCAGCTAGTCGAGGATGGAAAATTTATCAACTCGATGTCAAGAGTGTATTCTTACATGGAGAGATAGCAGAGGAAGTATATGTGGAACAACCAAAGGGATATGAAGTGACCGGTGAAGAAGGCAAAGTGTATAAACTAAAGAAAGCTCTTTATGGACTTAAACAAGCCCCTCGAGCATGGTTCAGCAAGATAGAATCATACTTTGTCAAGGAAGGTTTTGAACGAATCACAAGCGATCACACTTTGTTTACAAAGAAGGAAGGGGGAAGAGATGTTCTTATTGTGAACTTGTATGTGGATGACCTCATTTTTACAGGAAATAGTGAGAAAATGTTTGAAGAATTCAAGAGCTCAATGAAAAGGGAATTTGAGATGACTGATATGGGATGCATGAGATATTTTATTGGTGTGGAAGTCAAACAGACTTTAAATGGCATTTTCATATGTCAGAGAAAGTATGCCAATGAAGTACTGGAAAGATTTGGGTTACAAAACTGCTCATCTGTCAAAAATCCAATTGTTCCAGGTTGCAAGCTGACAAAGGATGCTGAAGGTTTGAAGGTTGATGCTACTGTATATAAGCAAATGGTGGGAAGTCTTATGTATTTAACTGTTACTAGGCCGGACCTGATGTACGTTGTAAGTCTGGTGGCTCGTTTCATGGAATCTCCAACGACTATGCATCAACAAGCTGTGAAAAGAATCTTGCGCTACCTGAGAGGAACCACTGAATTGGGGTTGTTTTACAAAAGAGAAGGAGGAGAGAATTTAATAGCTTTCTGTGACAGTGACTATGCCGGAGACCTTGAAGATCGAAAAAGTACATCAGGTTATATTTTTAAGATATCAAATGGATTAGTTGCTTGGAGTTCTAAGAAGCAGCCTGTGGTTTCACTATCCACCACTGAAGCTGAATTTATCTCTGCAGCAGCTTGTGCTGCTCAAAGTATTTGGATGATGCGTACACTTGCGAGTTTGGGGATTAAGCAAAGTAAGTGCACTATCTTCTGTGATAATAGTTCAACTATTAAACTTTCGAAGAATCCGGTTATGCATGGTAAGAGTAAGCATATTCATGTTCGATTTCATTTTCTTCGTGAGTTGGCAAATCAAGGAGAAGTTGAATTAGTACACTGTGGTACAAAGGATCAGCTAGCTGATATCATGACCAAACCTTTGAAACTGGAGATATTCATGAAATTGAGAGAAAAGCTTGGAATGTGCAGCATTGAAGAGATAAACTGATTGTCTTTGAATAACAGTTCAGTTTAAGGGAGGGTTTGTTAGAGTTAGTTGCTTATTCTGTTTCAAATAACCTATTCAATAGGATTGACCTGTTCTTCCGTAGAGATAACCATGCTATAGTCATGGATCCTTATTTTACTCAGTTTCTGTTCTTGTACTGGCTATATATAAAGCCATCTATTCCATTCAATAAATCAAGCTTTAAGAGCTACATCAGTATTGGTATATCTGAGTTTTAACATTATTGTACTTCCTCCGAATCTTTTCATTATAAATTCATAATTGGTTGATTTCTTTTTAATTTGATAGTGAGTGATTAACATGAAAGCCGAACAATAATTGATATTTATGTTTTGTATGAGAACTAAAATGCACGAAGTAAAAGAAAAGAAATTTAATAATGGAAAGGAAATGAGAGGAAGGAAATTTAACTAGAGAATGGAAAAGAGATGAATTACTATTATGAATTGATGATTTAGTCTCTAAGGTAAAGGAGAAAAAAAAGAAAAACCAGAATCAAGGTCGGACCGGGTTACAATATAGCAACCTGCATATGTATAATTCTCATCTCATCTCTCTTTTGTTTAATTAGATCTTGACTTCTTGTAATGTGGAAACTTTGTGGCTCCACCTGTGCATCCTTTATCATGCTTTTACAGTCTACGGGCAGGCACTAGGCAGTGAGGGAGGCTTATGGGGATGACCCCGACAAGCTACCCGGCCCGATGCAGGCTTGAAATAAGCCCGAATCCGATGGGACAAGGTCCGAACTCGGTGGGCTTAGGGTTGGGCTCGGGCCTGGAGGTTTACAATTAGTCGGTAATAAACTAGACTTTTTTATTTTTATTTTTATTTTTATTTTTTAATAAAGAGAGTGAAAAAGTTATGAGTAACTACAAAACCGGTAACCATAAATTTGCATCCCTCCCTCCAAATAGTTTAGAACCACACTGAGCACGACACTGCCATTTGCTGTTCCAATTTTCTGGTGCACGTCGGAGTAGGTTTCCGGGACCAGAAGCGGACCTGGATTCTTTTGCCTCATCACCAATGGTAATGCTCTCCTTCCATTTCCTCTCTCAGGTTATTCTTTTTCTGGTTCTCTTTTCGGTTTTTTGAGAGTTTATAACGAAGAATCCAAGAGAACGGTTATCTCTTTCCCCATTAAAATTTGCAGTGAGCTTCAATAATTGCAAGTACAAAACGGCCAAGATTTTCACAATTGAATATTTTTATAGCGTTTATTTGATTGTAGAACTTTCTAGGGTTTTCTTGACATTCTGGGTTTTATGCATGGTTGGAAATGCCTTTTTACAATCTAAATTGGGTCTGCCATTTAGGTTTTGATTTCTATGTATAAATAGTGAACAAATCTACGATAATGTTGTTGTTTTAGTATTGAAATTTCATTGTAGTGTTGATAGTGATGAGAGTGGCTGTCTGATTTATTTGGTAAACTAGCGCTTGAGTTGGGAGGGATTAAGGCTGGGAAGGGCTTTTCACATTGTTCAGTACAAAAACTAGCTTTAAGTTTTGAAAAAAAAGAAGAAAAAAAAGAAGTGATTGTTAAAACCCTTTGTGGATTATGTTCCGGTTTTAAGTTTTAGGTAATACGGAACTCAGCTATGTTAGTACGGGTGACTGACAAAGCTGGTCTCTTTTGGTTGAGAAGGAGCTAATTTCTTTTTCATACTTACGGTTATGTTTCAGGTTGGCTAGAGGTGATGAATGCCTTGAACAAGGGTCAACAATGCATTAAACAAATGGATGGGAATGGTATTAGTGATAGTATAGCTCAAAGGGAAGAAGAACTCAAATTTGGTACGCGTGTTAGCGGTGAGGATGAAGCTTACAGTTTGTATAATACGTACGCTTTCCATAAGGGGTTCAGCATTCGAAAAGCTAAAATTAGAAGATCTCAAGATGGGAGTATTAAGCAACGTGAATATGTGTGTTCAAAAGAGGGATTTTCACTATATGATGATCCTTATACAACCAATAAGGTTGAGAGATCAGACAGACCAGATACAAGAACTGGCTGTAAGGCAGGTGTTCGGTTCAATGTTGAGGATGGAGTTTGGACTATTGTTCACTTCATTCCTGAGCATAATCATCCTCTTGCAAAGCCAGAAGAAAGACAGAATTTACGATCAGGATGGAGATTACCTGGGGCAAAGGAGATTGCCTTCAGGTCTAAAACTGGGCTGATGCTGAGATCACCATACATGATTTCCAGGTCTGGAAATGAAACATGCTCAATGGAGAAAGTTGAGATGAACAGGCAGGAATGCAACAAGTGCTCACTTGCAAAGAGGCCAAATACAATAGAAGCAAAAGATTGGCAAAGTGTTATACATCATTTTATGCAAAAGCAAGCAGAAGATCCGATGTTTCTTTACACATTCCAGCTGGACCAGGAATGCAGACTGCAAAATTTGTTCTGGAGGGATGGTAGATCAAAGTTGGACTATATGCTTTTTGGTGATGTCGTTGTATGTGATGCATCGTATTCTATAACCAAGTATAATATGAAGCATGTCTTGTTTTTTGGGGTTAACCATCATAATGAAGATGTGTTGTTTGGTTCCGCCTTTTTATCGGACAACAGTGTTGCTTCCTTCACTTGGTTGTTTGAGACATTTTTGGAGTCAATGGGAAAGCAGCAGCCCAAGACTATTTTTACGAACCTATGTGAGGAAATTTCTAATGCCATTGAGAAGGTCTTCCCAGACACATGCCATCGTTTATGCTTATGGAATATATTGAAAGATGCAAAAGAACATCTTGGTAGTTGTTGTGAATCTCCAGAGTTTCAGAGACTCTTTATTCAATCTTTCCAAGGTTGCATAAATGAGAGTGAGTTTCAGAATGCTTGGACTGAACTCATTCAGAGCTTCAATCTTGGTGACAATAGTTGGCTGCAAACCCTCTATGAACGTCGAGAGAAGTGGTGCCACCCCTTTGACTCGAATACCTTTTTGGCAAAGTTTAAAACCCTTAAAAGGAGTGACATTCTAGATCGTCTTTTTTACCCGCCTTGGAATGGAACAGTGGATCTTATTAATTATGTGCAGCATTATGAGAGAGTAGCAGGGCACATGCGATCACAGGAGTTGGAAGATGATTGTTGTGGTAAGAAAGGAGCACCTTTGCTCCAAGCTAGTGTTGGTATTTTAAGGCATGCAGCTGATTTGTACACTGCTAAAATATTCAAATTATTTGAGAAAGAGTTCTTAAATACTTTGGGAGTGAGGATGGAGGAAGTAAGTGATGATGGGACAATTAGTTGTTATAACCTTTTTGAAGATGGGCATCAAAGTCCACACCTGGTAAAGCTAACTTCTTCTAATTGCACTGTCGGGTGCAGTTGTAAAATGTTTGAATCCATGGGATTGTTATGCCGTCATGTTTTGAGGGTGCTCAATGTAAAAAACTTCTCCAAGATACCAGCTCAATGCATATTGAGCAGATGGACAAAAGGTGCTAAGAGTGGAAGGGTACTGCACCTTTGCTGATGTAATCACAATGCAAGTATCTCCCATCTAATTGGTAACATCTTCCTTCCCACTCGTAGTCGCACTTGTATCGGAGTCTGATCACTAGAATTGTTTGAAGAATGCTATTTTACTGTACATTTCTTCGGCAACCAAAGAGAGCGGTTGTGTTTGGAGTGATCCTAACAATTTTTGATACAGTGGTCGGTTGGTCGTTTTGATGAGCTGATGATACATGACAAGAATTGACGTGACCAAGAATGCTGGATTACCATGTTTTGTGTAGCTTAGGCATCATCTTACTAGGATGCATCTATTATTCATGAGTGTAAGTTCCATAATATGGGGAATTTCTATTTCGGTTGGACAATTTGTCAAGCAGTCAAGCTACTTTGTTTTGTTAGATGGATGGTGAGAATATCAAATCACTCGGCCCACCTTATGTGTATGTGTGCATTAAAAGGGATAAAAATTGAATTGAGCAATTTCTATCCTTTTAATTATTATTATTTTGTGTTGTAATTTTTTTTTCTATTTTGTTATACATTATAATTTGATGTTGGTTGGTAGGTGCAACAAAATGTGAGGAAAGTTCAAAAATTCTTGGCAAAAAACTCTTAGTACATATCTGAAAGCTCAAGTATTAACAATCCTGACATAAACTTACAAAGAATTACTAGCAAAAAGTACAGGAAAAAAACTAGTATTGTGCGACCCGTATACCTAGTTGCTCATTACATCTGGAATTTTATGGAAGGGATGTGACAAATCTTGGGCCAATCTTCCCCATTCTCAGGTTGACATATTTGTTCCAATGAGGACAGTCATAGATGGATAGAGAAGAAAGAGGGGAGTTAAACTCTCTGAGGGTTTTCCCATATCTTCAACTTTCTAAGATATGTGAGGTCTTGAAGCCACTTGTAGTCCAATCCTTCTAGTTTTGGGAGATCCCACATTTTAAGGTATTCCAGGGTAGATGGAAGTCCCTCGTCTGGCATGGATTCAAGCTGAGGGCAGCCGCGGATGGTCAATTTTATAAGACAGGGAGGTGTTGAAAACCATTGTAGTCTAAAGATTTCAGATTTGTGAACTGCAATATTGAAAGAAAGGTAAGAGTAGAAGGCAGCAGGGTCCTGTTAGGGAAGGATTTCGCATCTCAGCACTTTCCAATACTGAAGTAGGAAAGAGAGGGGAGTCTTTGCAAACCCCACAGCATCCGACCAGCAATCAGCTTGCTGCAGTCATAGATTGCAAGTGAGTGTAATATTAGCTCAAACATTAAAGTACAGTGGGGTTTTAAATCATTACCAAACAGCAACCATAAACCGGATAGAAATTATTAGATATATTCGATGCATCATAATTTTACATTTATTTGATTTATTTTTAAAAAATAAAAATTAGTCCAAACTTGCTATTTGCATTAAGGAGAATATTTTAATTAATATTATAAATCTCAATCATTTATTCTTAATGAGTGTTTAAGATTAATAGTTTTTTAAAAGGTAACAAACAAATAGGCTAAATTAATGCTTTCCTTTTCTAACGAATTACAATTATTTCTTTTCTTTTTCCTTTATCAATACGAAAAAAGAAAGAGCAAAAGTAGTAATGTAATGCATCTAACTCAAGAAAATTAGACTTCGATAACAAACAAGAAAAAACTCAAGAAATTAAATTAGATTAATAGGATTTCCTTTATTTCCTAACCGTTCGGGTTGAGATTTGAGATTTAACTAACACGACGTATCATATTAGCTAATGTTCCGATTAACAGCTGCACGCACCCAAAAGCTAATAATTTTTCCTCAACGGAAGTGGATCCCACCTCGCACTAACCAAACCAATAATACAAATTGTAGCAGATTCTTCGTTTGGTCTTTTTCCGAATCTAATTTTCGTGTGGCTGTCGTTCACCTGCACGAACGAAATGAACGGATTTGTTGCTTAAGTGTCTAGACTGATGATGTTGATCTCATCGACGTTGACCTATATGGCCTTGTTTGTTAGACACGTCGAAATATCTATCAATTCTGCGAATATTTGTTACTCACTTCTTTTACTAGCAGTTTTCACTTATTATGGAAAAAAATGATTAAAAACAATATCTTTAAATTTCGAAAATTGTGAATAGATAAATAAAAGTGTTAATAGCCGTAGCTCTATTAATTGCACAAATAATAAATATTTATCGATGATAGTCCGGGACCTAGGGGGAGGGTAATTCTGTAATTTGACGTGCTGATGTGAACTGTCTCCCACCTGTAAAGTGCCGGAGAGGGTCTTCGGCGTAAAGGCTCTGACGATCAAGTCAGTATACATGATGAAAATAAGCGGTAAGGGAAACTATCGGATTGAGGTAGGGAGTTGGGTAGTTGTGTGGGCAGAACTTCAGTACGCGTGCGCATGTGTGTGGTATCTCAGTGTGAAAGGGTGATGGGGGGTATTTATAGCCTCGCCCTGTAGGTCACCCTAGACACGTGTCGTTTGGATTTGGTCAGTCATTACCGATACTTATCCCTTTATCCGATAATTTTCCTAATATGTCATACAAGTTAGGGGTGAGCTCGGATCGGAGGATCCGACCGATCCGATCCGAACTCACCCATCCGATCCGTATCATTTTCGGATCCGGTTCGAAGGAGGCAGTCGGAATCCGATCAGTTTCGGATTCCGATGGTCGGATTATCGGAATCCGACCAAATGATTAAATGATCCGACTCCCACCCAAGTCCCAACCCTAATTCAGTTTACCTAATCCCCAACCCAACCCGCAAACGCAGCCGCCCTCTGTCCCCAACCCCAACCCGACCGTCGCTCCATACAATTCCAAGCGCCTGGAACATAAACTACAGACATATTTCCGCTTGATCTTGTAGCAAATTGGCAAGAAACACAACCTCCATCGGCTCTCAACATCAATGGCTTGGATTTTCCCACCGCAGAAGGGGCAAAAACCTGGAGCTTGTTGCCTGCCCAGCTCGCACTCGTCTTGGTCGCACAAAATGAAGAAGCGCATGACTTTCTTGATTTTGATTAGATTTTCTTGATTTTGTGCAAGAAATCCAAAGAAAGGAAAACAGAGGATGGATAAGTTGTGTGTTGTTGGTTGTTGATCTGTGATGGAGACGGACTGTTGAGAAGAGTTGGGTGTGGGGACTGAGTTGGAACTGTGATAACTGCGTAGGCAACGTGGAGGAGAGTGAGAGAACTTATAAGCATGTGGGTTGGTTAGGTGGCATGCGACAGAAATTACAGAATTGGTAAATAAGTATTTTTTGTTTTAAATTAGTGAGTCGTTCGAGTCCTAGATTTGGTAAATAAGTATTGCTAGTGTAGTTAATTCTATTTCATACCAGTCGATATGAATTACAAATTTACAATTACGATCGAAAATCCAGAAAAAATCCAAAAATCCGACCGAACCGATCCGAAACCGAAGGTGTCGGATTGGTTTCGGATTCCCCGTCAAAAAATCCGAATCCGAAAAAATCCGATCCGAATTCGTCGGATTCCGATCCGAAATCTAAACGCACACCTCTAATACAAATAGTATACTTACATGGTAAAACTGGTATACATAATCTTAACTACTGACCATTATACAAAGAAGTGGACATTTTCATTGGTAATAAAAAATTGAAAATACTTTTAAAGTGTTTCGTTTGTATTATCAATTGATAAATACCACACACAAATAGTGTCAAATCAAATGTCATCTCGGTAGAGTTCTAGACCTGTCCTCTCACTAAATAAAACTAATAACTGCACTTGACAGAAAAAAAGGACTTCCATGTATCGTTTTTCACTTTTTTCCGAAGGGGTTAGACAACTGCCTCTTGTTTGGAGAGTGGGCATCAGATGTTAGTTTGATCATGGCTTGATCAGGACCATCTTTATTACGCGTGGCTACTTTTGAAAGTTAGAATGTCCCTATTTTAGGAATATGCTCTCTTTTTTTTACGAGAAAAGTTGTATTATAAGGACATTCTAACTTTTCCCAAGAAACTGATCAATCAAAAAACGAACATCGATAAACACGCGTCAATGGATCCGGATCCTCTCCTTTTCAGAGCAACAGCATATATCTAGTTAGATAAATGACGGTCCTTGATTTAATTTGAAGTTTTGAACATACTACATTTATTCAGGATTTTTCACTACTAAAAAAATGTGGAAACATGTACAAGGGAGCTAGTATGTATATGGTTTTCGTTCAATTGATTAGTATATAATATTTGTTATCTAAATGACGTAAGATTAAGAGTTTAATCTATAATATTGTAATGATAATTAATAATATAAATATTTTTTAATAAAAAAACAAATAATATTTTTTCGAGCTCATGTTGGGTATTTTTGTATTATTTATTGTTTTCATTATATTTTCTTCTATTATAAGAAAGATTCATAATTGTATGAATCAAACCGACCCGATAGCTCTTTATACTTTTTTTGTGTATAAATAATTGGTTATGCTACAACTTTATATGTATGGTATTTTCGTATTAACCGATATGATGATATACTAGTTTCGATAATGTAATATTTTCAATTTTTTATTTTTTTTATAATAGTAAAAGTTATCCAATGATCAAAAATTTAATTTATGATTTATATATAGAAAAGTTCTAGGTGTAATACAAATTTATATCTGAACAAATTAGATTAATACTCCCTCCATTTTTTTTAAATGTCGCATTAAGAATGTACACGTAAATTAAGAAAATTATTGTGCACGGTTATTTATTGAGTTTTGAACTCTAATATTTATGGTTTTAAAACCCAGTTGGGCCAACCCGAAGCCCGGGGATCGGGTGAGTTTTGAGTAATAACACTTTTTTTTAAAATTCGGCTGAAACTTGACGACTCAAGTTAAAACCCGGCTACCTAGCTGGCCCGAGCACTGATTGATGGGTTGATGCAGTCGACTTTCCTTTATTTAATTATTTATTTTTGCAAAACTGTTTGTTAATTCTTGTTCCAGTATTTTTCTCATGTAATTTTTTAGTCGGTCATATTATGATATTATGAATTGTGAGGTCTTAACTTTGAAATTTTTTTTATTTTTTTTATAGTGTATATATTTTTTTTTCTTAATTTATATTGATATATTTTTTCTTAGATCTTAAGTTTATTATATTAGCTTATAGTCATTCTTTTAATAATTAAGTATTTTTATTGTAAATTAAATAAAAAAATTTGAATTTAGGATCTCATTTTATGTCATATTTGAGTTTATTATCGTATTTGATCGACCTCGATTCACCTTAATTGACCCCTTAACTCCTGAATCTTTCCCATAGCCGAGTAAATGTCTCGACCCCGATATAAAAACCTTGCTAATATCCTTCAAATTTTACTTATAATTATAAATTTACCAAAAGATTATTTATTCTATTTTGGACTTTAGTAAAGTTATTTAAGTGAAACAAATGCACTTTGAAAATAACATTCGGACATTTAACATAATTTTGAAGTGGAAGGATGTAAAACAACATTTTAAAAATAAAAGGTTGAAATAACTCAATCAATTAGACTACACGGCAGGTACTATTTTTGGGTTTTGCTCTAATTAAAAATTTAAATCATTAATGAATTGACTAGTTAATAAAATTCAACATATCAACTCAATAATTATTTAAATTTTTAATCTCGTTCAATTTTATTATTGATAATTTGCCATGTTATCAGAACCGAACCGGATCGGCCGGTCCGTCCAGTTCAACCAGCCATTTTCACCAGTGTTTTTGGAACCAGACCGGACCGGCCGGTTCGGTCCGGTTGAACTGGATTTTTTGGGTTTTCGGTCTGATTCGGCCTATCGGACCGAAATGCATGTGACCCGGGTTGGACCGGCCGAACCGGCCGGTTTTTTGACAACCAGCGAACCGGCTGGTTCGATAGCAACCCGGCTGGTTCAATGCAAAATGACGCCGTTTTGGTTTGGCTAAAATGACGCCGTTTTGGTTTTGGTTATTTTTTTATTTTTTTTTTGGAAAATTTGATGGGCCAGCCCATTACAAGCATGGGTCAGCCCATCAGAATTTAAAAACCAGCCGGTTCAATCCGGTTAAATTATCTAAGATTGAATTGTTCGATATGTGTCCGGTTCAAAACGGTCCAATGGTTCAATCCAGTTTTTTCGGTTGAACCTGATCGAACCATGAAATTTCCATTTCCGGTTCGCTGTCCGGTCCGGTTCCAAAAACACTGATTTTCACCCTTCCGGTCCGATTCAACTTTCGGACCGGATTGACCTCTGACTCGGGTCGGACCGGACGAACCGGCCTGTTTTTAGCCAACCGGCGAACCGGCCGGTTTTCAACCAAAATATCCGGTTTGATGCCTTGTCAAAACGACGCCGTTTTGACATGGCCCATGGGCCCAAAACATCGCCGTTTTGACACGACCCACGGGCCCAAAACTAAGGACCCAATAATAAACAAAAATATTCACTAGTATTTAAAATTTTCATTTTATTGGGGACAAATTCTAAGAGGCCCAACTTGACTCACACTCAAGTTGTCAACTTACACCTAAGTGGTGATGCTTTTATATGAACACATTTGCACCAAATTTTTGTTCTTCTCCGATGTGGTATTTTCTTGTACCACTTTTCTTTTTAAAACATGTTTGCATATATTTAATCCCTTTCATGTTTTCAACGTCTCCTTCTCTACCATTTCCCTCACCTTCCTCCCATCTCTCTCCTC
Source organism: Viola odorata (assembly GCA_963691705.1). NCBI lineage: Eukaryota > Viridiplantae > Streptophyta > Magnoliopsida > Malpighiales > Violaceae > Viola > Viola odorata. The sequence goes on from OY829541.1 coordinate 66,302,912, forward strand.
ACTGCACCTCACCAAATTCAGTGCAGCCACTAGTTTTCATTATTATTAATTTATTTCTTCATCAATTTATTTTATTATAATTTTTATATTTTATTTTGTATAAGCTGATTAGATTTATTAAAAAGATGAAAAAGGGCACAACAAAGATGTGCACCTACGAGACCGGAACAATAAAATCGGCAAATAAAATTAAAAAAAAAAATAACGACTTACTTGTTCGTTCGATACTAAATACCCTGAAATTCGAAATTATATTAGTAAATTTACAGTGTTGTACTAGGTTATTGTTTCGGGAAGTTTATAAACAAAAGTAATTTGAATATTTAAGTGTGTTTGAATTTTGAATATCATTTTATTTGAATGTTAGATAATTTTTTTATTTTCAACTTTTGATCTACTTGATATTATAAAATGCTACTGGAAAAAAACCAGCCGGTTCAATCCGATTTAATCCGGTTTAATAGTCTAAGATTTATCGGTTTAATATGTGAACGGTTTCGGATGAACCATCAACTACAATCCGGTCGAACCCGATTGAACCACAAAATTTTCATTTTTGGTTTGCTGTCCGGTCCGGTTCTGATAACACTGATAATTTGTATCATAATAATTAAGTAATTAACACAGCATAAAAGCCAAAGTCTAATCAAAGTCGGGAGACAGGAAACTCTGAGTTGATTTGGAAAGTCTTGCTATTCTCGAAATTCTGTCTAGCCAGAACCCTCAACTGAAACTTCTGAATTTTCCCAGTCGCAGTCTTGGGCAACTCCGGCAAGAACACCACCCTCTTCGGCACCATATAATGCGCCAAATTCTTCCGGCAAAAAGCAATAATGTCACCCTCAGTGACGTCATTAGTTTTCCCTTCCGAATTTGTTTTCACCGAGATAAAAGCACACGGGCTCTCCCACCACACCGGATGTGGCATCGCAACCACCGCCGCCTCTAACACCCTGTCGTGCCTGTACAGAACGGTTTCCACTTCGACACTGCTGATGTTCTCACCGCCTGATATGATCACATCTTTTGAACGGTCCTTGATCTCTATATACCCATCAGGATGGACCACACCAACATCACCGGTGGCAAACCACGATCCGTTACCAACAAACGCTTTGGCTGTAGCCGTCGGATCTTTAAAATACCCTTTCATGATACTACTGCCACGTAGGAGGATCTCACCCAATGATTTACCATCACGTGGCACGCTCTCCATCGTTTTCAGATCCTTGACGTCAGCATCCGCTAGTGTGAGAATGCTAACACCCTGCCTCGCCTTCAGCTTAGACCTGTCACTTATCGGAAGGTGGTCCCACTTTTTCTGCCACTCGCAAACTAACGCGGGCCCAGTCGCCTCGGTTAAACCGTACGCGTGTGTTACGTGGAATCCAACGGTTTCCATCTCTTCGAGGAGGGCCTCAGGCGGTGGGGCCCCTCCGGTTAGGACTTGTACCGGTTTGTCGAATTTGGTTCGTTCTTCCGGTTTGGCTTGGAGGAGGATGTTGAAAACGATGGGAGCGCAGCACATGTGCGTGACTTTGTGTTGGGAAATGCTCCGGTACATGTCACTCGCGGTGGTGTTGCGGATGCAGACATTTGTTCCGCCACGCGCCGCCACTCCCCAAGTGAAAGTCCACCCGTTGCAGTGGAACATCGGGAGAGACCATAAATAAACCGGCTCATTCTCCATTTCCCAGCCAAGGATTAAACTGAGTGTGCTTAGGTAAGCTCCTCGGTGGCTGTAGACAACTCCTTTCGGCTCCGATGTGGTGCCGGATGTGTAGCTGAGCGTGATCGGATCCCACTCGTCGAGGAGCTCGTACGGAGGGGCGTCATGGTTCGGAAAGACACCGGTTTGGACGAGCTGTTCGTATTCCAAGTGGCCGAGTCGGATCCCGGTGGGGGAGGAAAGGTCGTCGATGACGACGACGGAGGGGGTTGACGTGGAGGAAGTGAGGGAGTTTCCGGTGAGCAAGGAGAGAGCTTTGCGGGCTAAGTCGAGCAATTGGTAGTCAACGAAGAGGAGCTTAGCTTCGGAGTGGCGGAGGATGGTGGCGATGTTGTTGGCGTCTAGTCTGGTGTTGATTGTGTTCAGGACTGCTCCTGCCATGGGGACAGCAAAATGCATCTCGTACACTGCTGGAATATTTGGCGCCAACACCGAAACCTGCGAATTAAAATTTGTACATTCAGGTCATTTATTCGGAAAAAACTCGTGGTCGAACTAGATTAGTCTTTTATCGGTAGTGAAGTGATGTACTTACGGCGTCGTTTTTAGCGATACCGAGGGAGCGGAGGGAATGGGAGAGGCGGAGGCAGCGGTGGTAGGTTTGGTGCCAGTTGAAGCGGACGTTGTCGTAGATGATGGAAGTGCGGGTGGCATAAACGCTAGCAGCTCTCTTCAAGAAAGTTAATGGAGTTAAGGGAACATAATTGGCGTCGCATTTTGGAAGCTTGTCCATTGTTTTTGAGAGATTTTGTGTGGAGGAAGAGAAGCAGTAGAGAGAGAGAGAGAGAGAGGATAGTCTGTTTAATTTGTGTGGAGTATGATTTTGGTTTGGACGGGGCAGGGGACCCTTAAATAACGAAAAAGTTTGTAGTGGAAACACTAAAAAATGGAAAATGAAAAGAAATTTCAGAAATTCACAAATAGGAAACATTTTTTCATTTTTCTTATGGGTAATTAATTAATTCTAATTAAAAATCGAAGTGTTTTATAACAAAAAAATGGTTGTTGTAGTGGGAAGAGGGAAGTTGCTCAGTTGTTTGGATGTGGACACGCTAGAAAAACTAATAAATAATGTTGAGTATGAAATGAAAGGCTTACGCTTGACCTGACCGTACCATGATTTCGTTTTCTTGGTTTTTACATGACATACCTACAGTATGAAGGGCTGCAAGCAAGGCTGCTCCTTGACTTCATCACTACCACCGATTACTTCTTTTTCCCAGAGAGTTAAAAACCGAAACTCCTAAAAATTGTAATCCAATTTATTTATTTTGTATTCTTCAATTCTCAGCTCTTATCCAATTAGTTAACTAATTAACTGCCACCCTACATTGGAATTTAATATCATATACGTATATTACCAATCATTTATTGATTAATTTTATATCATGACTGAGGTGTGAAATGTGAACTATAGTAACGTTTTTATTTGTTATTGGAGGTATCAAAAAATCCAAAACTTGAGTTGTTAAGAGAAAAAGCCAAAAACAAGGGCCCAAACGAGAGTCGTTAGACTTCCTTTTCGATCCCCCTCTTTTATTTCTATTGATAAACCACATCAAAGGAAAAAAGCCTAATGTTTATATCATCAAATATTGAACTTCTAGAGGGCATCTATTTTCGAGGTAGAGCTAATTTTGTTTGTACTAGATTGACCGATTAAAAAATAAAGTATTTTTAATAGGTAATTTTTTCGTACACAAAAAGAGAAAAAATAAATCAAAGCATTCATTATCCACGCTGGAATTTCTCAGAAATACGAGAATTGTAATCCAAAGGTTCGATTTTAAGTTGGAGACTCGACCTAACTTACTTTTTATTTTGTTAAAAACATGTGGTCAGCGATCCACGAGACTAACCATGAATCAAGATTCAAGATTCTATCAGTCTTTGTAAACTGATTAATATAGACCTGGAGGTAAACCAACACAAAACTTCTCAACATTTTTTTTTAGGAATTCAAATATTTTGTAAGGATATGACCAAATGACACTTTATCGTACAATAATTATACAATCATTTAGGTGTTTTATTTATAGTTAGTTCGATCGCTCCACTAAATATGCAGATTAAGATCCACTTAGGTACGTTTAACTGCGATATAAATTGTACGATCTAATTAGACATAACTAGATAAAAATGTAAATTACATTATAATTTTTCCTTTTCATAGTTCAACTCGCACTTTTATGGTCAATAACAAAAGTGGTGATTAAGTTGGAGTTGGTCTGGTTTCGTTCAAAATGACAAAAAGGAAAAGAAAGCACCGAGGCAAATGGATGGAATTGGGGAAGTGGAAACTATGAAGTTGCTAAGACAATACTAAGACATTTGAATTAAGACAGAAAGAGGCTTGTTGACTTGACCAGATGGCTCTTGATTCTTTTGGTTTTTTTCACCATCACTGTATTATTATAAGGGCTGCTACTAGACTTGGTCACTAATTTGTAATTCCAATATGTTAATGCCACCAGCTTCTCCATTTTCTTTTTTCCTTTTTATTCTTTTTTTATTTTATTTTGTAAAATATAATAGTGAGAAATGAGAATAGTCACTACTGTGAAACGAAATTTCAGTTTTTTCCCCCTTAAAATATTTTTTTTTAAAAAGAAAAGAAAACTCTTACCTTTTCTCTAAAACAATAATCTTCAAAAAAATTATTTTACCAACGGGACTGAGTGTGAGTGATTCGATAATTACCTCTTGAGCGAGAAGTTATTGATTTGATTATCATTTATGGAGTAACTACTAAAACAAACATGCCGTAATGAATCACAGAGTACACAACATAATGTGTAAAATTCAAAAACACAGACCAAAAAAGTATGGAAAATTAGTTTTTTTTATAAATATAGGTAAAAATCGAACCTAAAATTTTACTGATATTTCACTACTTGCGAACAACCGATGAATTATATAACTATTCATGAAAAATTAGTTAAACTGCTCAAACTCATATTTTTGGGCACCCTTAAACCATAAAAAGGAAAAAAACTTGTGCATCCCAAATGCCGCCTATGTGTTCCAAAACTCAAGGCTTATAAAACCTTTGCCAAGCCCAATACAAAAGAGACCTACAAAAATCAAATCAAACAAATCTATTGTCACCTTAGTTTATAAATTATCAAAATCGACAAGAAACTAACTCCGATTACAGAGTCAATGGACATGTAAATCATTGGTTGTCTGACTGGTGCTAAAAGTAACAGTAAAAATCCGAGCTTATGTTCAAATCTCACGTCTCTTTATATGTATATATATAAAAAAAAACACTCTTGACATAGGTTAGGGTACATTTTTCTTCAATTTATTTTAAAAGCCCGAATTAGGCCGTTCTGTTCCGAAGCCCATCTATACACTAGGTTGGGCCGTGCTGACCTTCGGAGGCACTTATTTGGGCACCAGTGGTCTTTTTTTCTACTATTCTCAACGGTTCAGATTACCCGAAGCTTAATCTAACGGTTGACGTCATCGTTTATATATGTTGAAAAACTGAAATAAAGAAAAGAACACGGGAGAAAACGTAACCGACCCCCGCAGAAAAACAAACGAACAAGAGAGCAGCGATTCCACTCTCTTCTCCCTCCTCCTCTTCTTCTTCTTCTTGTTCTTCTTCTTCGCCACGACAACGCAATGCGTTAAACAAATCCGGCCAAATCTCACCATCATCATCTTCAACCTTCCAATGGACGGTGATGATCACGATCCGTATCCAAATCACAAGCTATGCGGTTTCCTCCCTACAGTTCTCACAATCCTTCCTCCTCCTCCTCCTATTTCCGCTCTCCCCTTCCTTTCTCCTTGCCATCTCTACTCCGATGGCGTCTTCTTCGCGTCCCAAAACGACCGCGTTCGGCTCTCCCCCCTGCCGCACCCGCAGGACGCTGTCGTTTCTCCGAAGAGGAGGGCGGGGAAGAGAGGGATTGGGATGGTGAATGGGAGCGTCAGCGTGGTCAATCAGATCCATTCCCTCGTTTCTCATAAGTGCATTAAGGTTATTGTGCGGGTATTACATGTTGCTGTCAGTGAGAGTGGGGATGATGTCAGGGTTGCCGTCCTTGTCGATGTTTACTTGCCAGTGAGGTTGTGGTCCGGTTGGCAGTTCCCGAAAGCTAAGGCAATTGCTGGATCCCTCTTCAAGCATTTGAGGTAACTTTTTTGTTTGTTTGCTTCTTCTCGGGATTTCAGCAATGTGGCTTTTAAGTTAAAAAAATTATAATTGAGCTGCTATGTAGTAGTAATTTCATTGCATTTAGCTGAAATTAGTTTCTTATTCTTGTTTTTTCTTATTGAAATTGCGGCAACTTCTACTCCACATTAACAAGTCGTGTGTGACTGTGTTTATTTTTCTAAATTTTGTGTACATCTGCGTTTTTCATGCACTATGGAACTGTTTATTGTTTATATAAAGCTCTTGTTTTCCTTGTTTCTTTCAGATAATGAGCTTTTTATTTTCTGTTATTGAAATTGCTGCAACAAATTATCTACTACACATTAACAAGTCAGTATTTATTGGTGTATATTTTTCTAAATTTTGTGTATATCTGTGTTTGTGTCATGCATTATAGAACTGTTGATTGTTTATATAACGCTTCTTTTCCTCTTTTTTTCTTGATGTAGTTTACGTTTGTGAGCTTGCTTTTGATATGACCAGTAGTTTGCATTTGGTGCTTGCTCATACTGAATTTTTTAGACCACTGGGGAAAGCATAATGCTGTTTCTTTAAAAGAGTAGATTTAGCAGGGTGTATTTAGTTTCTTTAGTGTTCTGAATTAAACTTACCTACCCTTACTAATGCCATTAAAATACGCAGTTGTGATTGGGCTAAGCGGAGTGCAATGCTTGTTAATGAAGGAGACTTTTGTGAACACTTGGATGGTGGTGTTAAAAGCTTGTGGAATCTCTCTGATTGTCATGTTCCGGGCTGCCAGTTACACTGTGATGTTCCTAATTCTTCAAAGAAAATGCGATTTGAGCTTCATGAAATTTTTAAGAACTTGCCTAGCGTGACAAGCAAGGAACATTTCTTTTCTTCAAGAGTGACACCTGTGGACAATGCTTGTGGATCTGGAATTTGGGACGTAACTGATGATATTTTGATGAATATTTTGGCTTTGCTTGGTCCAATGGATCTTGTCAGAGTTGCAGCAACTTGTCACCATTTGAGATCCCTGGCAGCGCCAATCATGCCATGTATGAAACTGAAATTGTTCCCACATCAGCAGGCAGCAGTTGTGTGGATGCTACATCGCGAGTCAAAGGGTCAAGTTTTGCCACATCCTCTGTATGCAGCTTTCTCTACTGAAGATGGGCTCTCTTTCTATGTAAATACTGTTTCTGGTGAAATAGTTAATGGGGTTGCTCCAACAATTAGAGATTTTTCTGGGGGAATGTTTTGTGATGAACCTGGGTTAGGAAAGACCATAACTGCTCTTTCCCTTATTTTGAAGACACTAGGTACAATCGCTAATTCTCCAGATGGAGCTCAAGTAACATGGTGTACACATAATGGGGACCAGAAATGTGGCTATTACGAGCTTAGTGGTCGTAAGATCACCAATGATGATACATCTTTGGGGAAGAGGGTTATGAATAAGAGTGCTCGTAGGGTGCATTTATCTTTGGATGAATTCACTCTAGTTGATGATCAAAGTTATTCAACACCTAAAAGAGCAAGGTTAGTGGATCCAAGTGAGGAGGTCATGGGGTTTAAGGAGTCTTCTTCAGTTAAAGGGACCCGTGTACTCTCAGCTTCTTACTCAGAGCCAGCAGCGCGTGTAGTTCGATGCACGAGGAGCTTGAATCACGTAAAAAAAAATCTTCTCCATGCATATGGGGAAGCCTCCGGATTTGGTAACCACAGAAAGGTCGGCAAAAAGTCAATCAGGAGGACCTGTGGCTCTAATGCACCAAAATCTCTTTCATTGAAGCAGCAAGTTGATTCATCCTGTACAAAGGCAGCTGCAAATTCTTTCATACTGAATGAGACTTGGATTCAATGTGATGCCTGTCGAAAGTGGAGGAAGATAACAGAAACTGTAGTTGATAGTAATGCAGCATGGTTTTGTAGTATGAATGCAGACCCTACTTATCAGAGTTGTGGAGATCCAGAAGAAGATTGGGGAAAGTGTGAGTCAATAACTTACCTTCCAGGATTTTGCACCAAGGGAACTTTAGGTGGTAAGGGACAAAATGTTTCATTTTTCATCAGTGTTCTTAAGGAGCATTACTCAGCCATAAACTCTAAGGCCAAGAAAGCTTTGACTTGGCTGGCTAAACTTTCTCCTGAAAGACTTGCTCTAATGGAATCATACGGTTTGGCAAGTCCAGCCATGGGTACAATTTTTTCTGCTTCTGGGAATGTTGATACTGTTGGGTTTCAAAAAATATTTCAGGCATTTGGTCTTGTAAGGAGGGTAGAGAAAGGAGTTATTAAGTGGTACTACCCGCGCACTCTTGAAAACCTAGAATTTGATTTGGATGCTCTTAGGATTGCTCTCCGTGAGCCATTGGATTCAGTTAGGCTATATTTATCAGGCGCAACTTTAATTATTGTTCCAGCAAATCTAGTCGATCATTGGAAAACCCAAATTCAAAAGCATGTCAAACCTGACCAGTTGCGTCTCTGTATCTGGATTGATCACAGAGAGCCTTCTGCTCACAGTCTTGCATGGGATTATGATGTTGTTATAACTACATTCAATCGCTTAAGTGTGGAGTGGGGACCCCATAAAAAGAGTCCTCTAATGCAGGTGCATTGGCTTCGGGTCTTGTTGGATGAGGGACACACCCTTGGTGCTAGTGTTAACTTGACAAACAAATTGCAAATGGCTATTTCATTGCCAGCGTCAAATCGTTGGCTACTAACAGGAACACCAACACCTAACACCCCTAACAGTCAGCTGTCACATCTTCATCCATTGCTAAAGTTCCTACATGAAGAAGCCTATGGACAGGATCCAAAGTCATGGGAAGCTGGCATTCTTAGGCCGTTTGAGGCGGAAATGGAAGAAGGCCGCTTTCATTTGTTGCAATTGCTTAGAAGATGCTTGATTAGTGCCAGAAAAAGTGATTTGAAAACCATTCCTCCATGCATCAAGAGGGCTACTTTTCTTGATTTTACCAAGGAGCATGCAAAAAGTTACAATGAACTGGTAGTCACTGTCCGGCGAAATATACTTATGGCTGACTGGAATGATCCATCTCATGTTGAGAGTCTGCTTAACCCAAAGCAGTGGAAATTTCGAAGTGCTACTGTTAGGAATGTGAGGCTATCTTGCTGTGTGGCAGGGCATATTAATGTCTCAGATGCTGGTGAAGATATTCAAGAAACAATGGATGATTTAGTTGCAAAAGGACTGGATCCCATCTCACCGGAATACGCTTTGATAAAATATTACCTCCAGTATGGTGGAAACTGCCTCAGGTATTGCCATTATGAGTTTTGTGATATTTCATTTTTGGATGTTTGACATAAAGATTCTTTGTTGACGTTTTTCCCTTCTCCTTTTCCTTGTCAGGTGTCATGAATGGTGCCGTCTACCTATTATCACACCATGTAGGCATCTCTTATGTCTTGATTGTGTTGCTTTGGATAGTGAAAGGTGTACTGTTTTTGGTTGTGGTAACCTATATGAGATGCAACAGCCACAAAAATTAACACGGCCAGAAAATCCCAACCCAAAATGGCCTGTCCCAAAAGATCTTATTGAGTTGCAACCATCATATAAGCAGGTAAGTTTTGGCCTGAATTAAATGCATTTGTGCTTTAACTTGTGGATCAACAATCGACGTTTATGAATACGCGTTTCATATGGCTTTATACAGGATGACTGGGATCCTGATTGGCAGTCAACCTCTAGCAGTAAAGTTTCTTACCTTGTTCAGAGGCTGAAATCATTGCAGGGAGCTAATTCAGAGGGTGGTTGCTCTATTGATGATGACAGTGGTGCCAAGTACAATGAGGAGCGAATTTGTTCCCCTCAGATGACTGATTCAGCATCACAGCAGCAGGATTCCCAGAGTCCTGAACCTTACAAAATTGTACAAGAGAAAGTTATAATATTTTCTCAATTTCTTGAGCATATACATGTCATAGAACAGCAGGTAGCTGTTGTTTTCCTTGCTAGTTGTTACTTTGCTTAACTGTAATTGGCCTGTAGCGGTAATAGGTACTGAGTTTCTTTACTCCCGACAGCTGACATTTGCTGGCATCAAGTTTGCTGGATTGTACTGTCCAATGCCTTCTACCATCAAGGTACCTTATCTTTTTCTGTCTTTTATTTGTTTTTTCTGCTTCTGAACTTTGGTTGACAATATATTGAGTTTTTAGATGAAGGCACTGGCCACATTCCAGCATGATGCGACTTGTATGGCTCTTCTAATGGATGGAAGTGCTGCATTAGGTCTTGACTTAAGCTTTGTGACGCATGTGTTCTTAATGGAACCAATCTGGGACAAGAGGTTAACATTTTGCAAATGCTTCAGTATTTCTTCTATTAGCATGTTTTATAGATTAGAATTTAGCCCAAGGCTCAAAGCTTATGTGGACAGCTATTGTTTGCAAATTGGGGTAAAAGCATAGATATATACTTTTTCGCTAGTTTGTATCCAACAGAAATCATCAACGAGAGCTTCTTATTGTTTGACCTACTACTTTTTGTTTCTTCTCCTTTTCTCCTTATTGATACATATGTGGAATCATTATCAGCATGGAGGAACAGGTGATTAGTCGTGCTCATAGGATGGGTGCTTCGCGTCCCATTCATGTGGAGACTTTGGCCATGCGTGGCACTATTGAGGAGCAAATGCTGGAATTCCTACAGGTGGACTTCTTTTGATACTTCAACTCAGTTGTGAAGGATAATTTGCACTCATGAGCACTTTTCTTTGTTGTATGGAATGAGTGAAGTTAATTGTTTGCAGTCATTTTGTAAACCATTCATTTATAAATCATTTTGGGAAAGTGATCCACTGATTTTGATTGCCATCATTTTTTAAGCTACTTGTGAGGATGATCTGTTTGTAAGATTAATACATCTTGAGATCTGACTATGCTTCCTTTTATAGGATGGTGAGGACTGTAAAAAATTGTTGAACGAAGAATCTGTGAAACCTGATCATGATGTGGCACGGCCTCACCGTTCACTGCATGATTTTGCTGAGAGCAGCTATTTGAAGCATCTTACTTCTGTGCATACGAGTTGTGAGGCATAAAAGGTATATTGTAGTGTTTTATCTTGTTTGTCAATATTGCTGCTCAAATATTTATTGGCTATGCGCGCAGAAGTTTTTAACATTGCTCATTATTTGTGTGCAGTTCCATTGTTCAGCCTGTCAGTTTATTTTCCTTGTACCAACCGATGAAGTGTTCACTGGCGGGTTACTCAAATTCTTTGGTATTCTTTTTCTTGTTGACGTCGTTGATTGCCTGGGATATTGCCAGTTTTTAGTGTGTCCGATATCCTTTAGGGTGTCAATCGGGTCGACCCGGCCCGATTCAGTTTAAAAAATCTTTTAATAAACGGGTCGATCTAACCCGTTTAACAAACAACATGGTTTTAATCTTTTATAATAAAATAATAAAATGTGGAAAAAAAATAAAAAAATTCATAAAATTATAAAAAATCAAGAAAAAATATAATAAAAGTAAAAAAATGAAAATAAAAATTTTGGAATATAAAATTCAAAAAAACATAAAAGATATATTTTTTTTAATTTGTTATATTTTTAATATTTTAAAATACTTTTATGAGCTTTAAAAAAAATTATTTTGATTATTGTAGGGACCAAATCTTATACATTTATGTATCATTTAATTCGGTCTAGTTCTGGTAACAATAATTCATTGTTATTATTATTATGGATAAAACTCATTACTCATTTCATAAACGGATCAAATGTTCCAATAGGGTATTGAATTTAGATTTCTTATCTTTACCTTTAAAAAAATAAAAAAATAAAAATTGGGTCAAAGTAGGTCGGCTTGTTTTAAAACGGATTGACTCGTACCCAACCTGCTTAATTGACGGGTCAAAAAATGTGATCCAGAGTTGTCTTAATGGGTCAAGTACTTGTCGACTCAACGGGTTAGACCCGTTTTTACACCGTTATAACCTGCTTGTTTCCCGTGCAATCGGGTATAATATACCGTCATTTTTTGGTTTTGTTAATGCTGACGCACTAATCTTCTATGGGGTTTGTTTGCTCCGGTCTATCCACGTGTAACGTTTTGTATGCATAGTTTAATAATCAGATAGTGCGAGACTCTTTATTTCTGCAGTAGTCGCATCCATGTATGAAGTGAAAAGAATATTGAATTAGGATCTAATGGAATTATTTTTGAAGTTCCCCACTTGTCGCTGTCTTTAGTGCTTGAGATTTTCAGTTCCTCCTTCCATTTCCAGGAAAGGGGGAAAAAGTCTCATCACTCAAATTTAGCGAAGGAGCTGCGGAATCTTAAATTTTGTGTTTTCCTTATGGAATATACAAGGCAGCTGTTTTGAATTCAAAGTCAGCAACCTAATTACAAAGAATTTACATAACCTACCACCACCTTTTTAACACCCTCTTGTAACCCCCTAAACTATTACAGGAAGATATGCGCAAAGAAGAGGTAAACGTCGACTGGGGAAAAATTACCACCTAGTCCACTCCCCCCCTCAGAGACAAAATTGGCTCCTCCGATCTTAGAACCAAAAATGTAATAACGAATCTCTGATTCTCCAAAGAATAACATATGCAAAATGCCACTTCAATTTGATCTTTGAACATGACTGGTCAGTGTGCTAACCCTTCTCTCCCCACGCTCACGAGTTTATCGAGCATTGGAACATTGTATTGCTGATATACTCGAGCCCTATTTACTGCCCACCATTGTTCTGCTTGTTTCTCACTGAACCTCTTTCTACTGCAGTACGAGGAATGAAAACAAAACGTCACTAATCTTTAACATGATGGCATTTATTCAAGACTGATAGAAATTCAGCTGCGTAAATGAAATGTGTGATTGAAAGCGAAGTATCCGATTCATAAGCGAAAATGCCTGTGCGTGTACAAAACATACATCATGACCTCACACATGACTGGTATCAAGTATACGAGGAAGAGAGCTTGTTATGACTGGTGGCATACCTGAAACGCACACGCTTAAGATCTTTTGCACCTCCAGGCAAAGAAACAAGTGTGATATACACACCAGGTTCATCTTGCTCAACCCACTCATCTCCATTGGTCGGCTCTACCTTTGTTGTTCTGTTTTTCCCCCTCGATATCGTCTCCAACTGCATCACCTCAGAGTGACCTGAAAATATATTACTAGCGGCACCTGACAGATGAGAAAATACAAGGCTGTTTGATCTACTTGAATCTGGTTCATGAAAAACCATTGGACTACCCAATTGCTCAATGACTGCAGAAGAAACATCCCTTGGAGGAGTGGTTGTAGAAAAATACGAGGGGGAATTGCTGTTTCTCGGAGCTCCAACAGGCAATCTTTCAGCCATGTCCTTCAGCTAAAAATAAATCAATAGAGATAGATGTAAGATAACTATGAACTTATAGAGCATTGTTCCAACTTGAATAATAAAACGTAATATCAATTATCTCAATTGCTATGCTAATTCCACCCAACACAACCTGAAATATATTAGTGCAGTACTCTATGCAATTTCACTTATGTCATCTTTACCTAAACAATTAAGATCTATGCACATGGGCTGTGTACAACATGCATCCAACATGATAACCAGGCATGATTATGCCAATGACGCACCAAGCATCAGAGAAAGCAAGATTTTTATCCAAATACACTTCCATGATTATTGTCCTCTGACCCTAGTTATCTACATTTGACCAATTTTCTCTGCCTACTATCAGTGTGTGACGACATTCTTTTAATGAGAACAACCTTCTTCCTACGCATTGTGCTGACTGCTATTCTTCATATGGAAGTCAGTCATCACCTGTTTGTTGCAACATAAGCTTTTAAACTTACTTGGGCAGTGAGGGATTTAATTACTTCCTTCGCAGCTTTACATTTTCCAGCCTCCTCTGCTGCTATTGCACTAGTCTCCTTCAACTCTTGGTTTGCTCTTTCAAGCTCAGCATCTTGATGTCTAGCTTTACGATTAAGCTCTTCAACCTACAATAGCCAGTCAACCTTTAACACACTGGTAGTAAAATCGAGCAGAGTGCTTTGGCCGATGTGACAAATGCATTCACATCAAAATTCAGCATCCAGATTAAGTATCATGAGGAACATGTAGTTCTAGCTTATAAATTTGTCCAAAAATATCAAGCAAACAGGCTCATTGCATCCATGTTTTGCCTAGATTTCCGATGTACACGATGGCATTGTAGTGTATGCTATTTGTGAACTACAGTAATAGCTGCAATGATGAATAAAACGCCCACATCTTGTATACCAAGACCAGGGATGGGATACCATTTGCAAAATTTTGCCATTAACCAATACCATGCCATTAGACTGAAGACACTAGAATAAAACAAATACAATGGAAAAAAAAATTGGCATTGCAAAGTACACTTTCTCATGGGGTGCTAGCAATTTGAGTCAGTTAGGAAATAGAAACTTGCACATGCAGTAAAAAAACTGAAACTTCATGGTGACATTATACATTATCAAAAAGGCTACAGAGGAGGCTAGTAAGGAAAAAGAAGTGAAGAAGATATCATAAAATTCTATTAAGGTGATATAGATAGATCTTTCTTTACACCGTAGATACAAATTCTAATGAAGTTGAAAATAATCTGTGTATGCTGTCGACCACAGATAAGGACCTGTGTTACTACCATGGGAGTGGATGCATGCCACCAATTCACAGTTCGTAATTGACTATTATTTTCACCAGGCTGGGATATTTTATATTGCAGCTCAAAGCAAGAAAGAAGTGATTGCTAAAGGGTAATGTCCATACGCATACCTGAGCTCTTAACCTAACAACTTCTTCTCGCAAGCTATCATTTGACCTTCTAGCATCATCAGTATCAATCTTTGGTGATGTATGCACTGAGAGAGCTGGGGTTGGTGTTGTGGCACGGGGAGGACTCGATCGTCTTAACGTTGGCGACGTTGCTCGAGACACAATTCTTGATCCAGGAAGCGAAGCTGAGAAAAACTTCTTCGACGATCCAAAGGATTTGGAGTTATTGAATGCAGTGCGCTGTGACCCATCATTTCCGGGTGCTGAAACCTGATTGCTATTAGAGTTTAGATGCTTATTTCTTCTACAAGATGCACTGTCCACATCTTTAGATTCTAAAGATGAATTTCTTCCAAACTGGGTGCGCGATCTTGCAGTAAAATTTCCGTTCTTTTCAATGACTTCATTTGGTCCATGATTCAAACTTCCTCTTCTACTAAGAGCAGAGTGAGATGAAGAGTCGGTATCAGGTCCTTTTCTAAGTTTGCAAAAGCAACTATCACAGACACGATAAGATTTGTTGGGATTTGGTGCCAGTGAAGCCTTGAGAGACTTTTTACTGCTGCATGAATGGCAGAAAACAAGTCCACAATTGTAACAATTGTGCCGTTTCCTTTTGAAATTAAACGGAATGCGGCAACCAGAGCACATTGATTGATCAACACCAGATACCCACTTATGAAGACAAATAGCTGCAGTGAAACTAGCGCCACAGACTATACTTTTAACCTGCTTGTCCTTCAAAGCTTCAACTACAGCAGGGGAATTCCTATCATCTATATCACCATGACCTAATCGGCCATTTGCACCCTTTCCCCAAGTGTAAACCTCAGTTTTTGAAGTTAAAACTGCAACATGATAAGCACCGCATGCTAATTCCTCCACAAATTTTTTCATGAGCTTTCCCTCAACACGGGTAGGGAGCTTGCCATCAGCTTGAGGATTCCCTAATTGGCCATATACAGGGCTTCCCATTGAGTAAACTTGGCCAGTTGTTGTAAGAGCAACTGTCAGGCTGTGACCACAGGCAACTTGACAGAAGTTGGGTTCCACAAGAGCAGCAACACAAGTCGGCACAAGTTTAGCTTCCTTGTCACCATGCCCAAGACGGCCTTTATCTCCATCTCCCCATGTGAATAGCTTTCCTGAAGAGCAATTACTGGAACATGAAGACCCAACCATTACTTCAACAACTGCAGCAGTGTGCCAAACACCACAAGCTGCTCTCACAGTTCGGAGGCCCTTAAGGGAGTCCACTTCCCTTGGTATTGACACACTTCTACGGTCCCCATGTCCTAACACCCCAAAAGTTCCATCCCCAAAAGTGAACAACTGTCCAGCAGAGGTTACAACAGCGGTATGCCATGGTCCACATGAAACTGATGAGACGTGTACTCCTTCAAGAGGCCCATGCAACTTCTTAGGAACCCACTGACTAGTTTCAATTCCACATCTAAGCTCAGAATTGGGAGCATTACCACCCCATGTGTATAAATCACCAGAAAGGGTTACTGCACAAGACTGATATTCTCCACATGCCACCAGTTCAACACTAACATTCTTTAGACCATCTACAAGCTTAGGGTGTGAGACATCGGAGTCCACACCATGTCCAAGTCTGCCTCCGTGCTCCTCCCCCCAAGAGAAAACCTCCCCTTGCTTTGTTACTAGTATAGCATGTCGTCGACCACAAGCTATAGTATGAACATCCAACAGGACTGCAGATTCCAAGGTTTTGGGCACAAAAGAATCCATCTTGGCACCAGAGCTTCCAACTTTATCCATTCCTGCACCTAGAATGCCCTCCCCAGTGCCTTCCCCCCAGATGTAAACATCACCTAATGCATCACTGTCATCATGACCAGAACCTTGATTTGATGCACTGACAGCACTTGATAAACTGACTCTAAAAGCATCCACATTCATACCCTTTACACAACTAGTTAGTCCATCAGGGCCTCCTAATGACAGGGATTGAACTGAGCTACTAGCAGAATCTAATGGAAATAAAACCTTTGGGGGCACAGCATACAACACTACATCAGATAATGCCTTCTCTAAACCACCTTTAGGAGGACTGTCGTATGGAGTATGAAGACGATGGGGATCCATGCTATCCTGCACCAGCAACCAGAAAAAATACACATTATTTAGACTAAGCATAACAGTGAAACACAATAATAACAACCAAGGAAAAAAGAACACCTTCTGTGAACTGTCACCACTGCCAAAAGCAGAGCTCAAAGGAGAACTTCTTTGGGTCTGCGCTTTAGGACTATTTGCCTCAGATGAAATTCCATCACCTCTAACTTCTTCCCTCACTTTTCGAGGATGACCTCGTGATATGAGTGCTTTTAAACCAGTAAACCAGACTTCAGCTTCATCTTTGTCCTTGCATATCTGTAAAAAGAAAGGCATATCATCTAATGTTTAATACTTTCAGTTTAAAGAATAATTGTTACGTGGCTTAAGGGAATCGTTATTCCCCCAAGAAGAGAAGATACAACCTGCAAATAGAGAAACAAAAAACAATGCCTGTATATACACATCTCCTCACCAGATCTAAAGACCTATCACTGTATATAAGAGAAAATGACTGGTACTCCTTTTCTGGGCGAGGATATCTCTGGAATATAGGCTGCATTAAACAAAATTAAAGAAGCATTTCAAAAACTCCCTTTTAAGATGAAATGGTCATCATTCAGAAGTACGTATAAGTACTCAAGTGCAAAGATGAGCTTTTCCTTCAGGGAGAGTGAAGGGAAAACATCAAAAATCAGAAAGAGACAAAATAACAAATAGAAGCATGCAAAGTACACCACAGGAGAAAGGAGCGATATATATCGGTATATATAATCTAACAATATAGATAATTTTGTTATCAGTTAACTGTATTTGTTAGTTCTGATGTCTGTATAAATCCATTATCCAATCTCTCATTAGATACCATCTTGTGTGTGTAGATTAACTAGACATTAGCATCCCTTTAAAATTCAAGTGCAAGGGTTTCTAAAACTGAATGAATATATATGCGTTAGAATACATTGCTTGACTAAACTCCTACAGTAAGCAAGCTTCAACTATAAACCTATAGTTGGTCAGTAGCGCACACAACCTTCAGTGCAACTGCCTTTTCCATTACGTCACATAAGTAGACAGAATGTTTACTGCCTTATACTGAACAGCAAAAGAAGCAAAAGGCTTATACTGACTCTATCCTGGGTGAGCAGCCTATTTTATCTGAACGAGAAAATTTTCCCTCCTAATTTGTAATAAGAATGTTATTGTAGTAATTACAACGAAAGTAGTAGGAGATATCAACAAGAATAAACTTACAGTGCGCTGACCAGGTACAATTCTGGAGACATCGCTTAGTTTAAGATACTTCTCTTCCCTCCCAGATAACCATACAAGAGCAGATTCATCCTTAAGAAAAACATGAGTAAAGGCATCAGAATTCATAATACAAAATTTTAGTAAGGTAAGCTACAGACCTACAAAATTAGAATAAAAATGCACTTGCATTTGTTAGCATCTTCGATCCTAAGTCTCAGCTTGGAAAAGAAAGTACGAGCAAAATAAGTGAAAAAACAAGCATTAAACTTAGTCCAACATTAGCCAGCCTGAAGGGACAGAATTTGGGCTTTCCTCTGCGTCCATACTTGAGCAAATGAGTTCCTTTTTTAAGAGCAGTGATGGCCTGTGGTAAAGAATATGTCATGAACCAGAATAGCATGGCAAAACGCAACATACAATCCATTCCTTAGATGGAAAAAAAAACATTAGCAATCATAGTATTTTCCTTTTAAAACACTCATTATGGGAACAGTTAAAATAACCAAACAACAGATACTGATTATCTCCAAAAAAGTATATTTTTTAAATACTGCATTACTTTCTCAATACATGAACAGAATTCCTGCTTTCTAATATAGAAATAAGTCAGTGTACAATAACGTATACATTTGTATATAACATTAACTCTTCTGCATTTGAACTAGCATCTAAACCCTCTAAAATGATAATACAGGGATCTATACTTAAACAACTCACTGTGAGTTCCGATTGACAAACAATCCTAAGAAACTGCAAGCAAGCGTCATTGGAGTAAAATTGATGTTCAGTGATAACTGATACAGACATTCCAGCAATATTTTCATCTCATTCATTATATAACTGTAATTACTTTTCCTTCACAATACTGATAGTACATAATACCACAATGAGGTGGCCTAGCTAATTCATATTTTGATGCAATCCCAGCATATCATACATACAACAAACAGAATCACAGATTTATAGAAAAATGCCATATTCTACTCTCACAAATTCCTACAAATGCATTAATGTGTTTTATTGAAACCTTGAGGTTCTTCACCATTCTTATTTTATTTTATTTCGATGAATGATCTAAATAAATTTGAAATAGATTACCTCGCACAAACTACATTTCAAAAGATACGCAAGAAAAACACAAAAATTAATAACCAAAAATATGGACACACGCAGTTGAGTAAGAAGTTACCAACTCACTATCCCTCTCCACAGGGCTCGCCCTCGTGAGCTCAGCGGCCGCCATTTTCTCCGCTCGTGATGTCATCATCATCAAAAACACCAAAACCTTCTTCCTTCCCCTAATGAACTCCCACTCATTGCACCACCACTACGTATAGTCATGCATTTCCTCTCTTAATAATGTGCACACATACACTCACTGAAACCCTAAATCACTCACTCAATCACTTCATCTCAACCCTTAATTTACCAAAAACAAAAAGCACGCAAACCGAAACCGGAATGCCGCGTTTGCGAAGCGAATCGGAGCTCGAAATCTCAGGAACGGCCGGGAATATAGGGTTAGGGAAAGGGATGGACAAAGACGAAGAAGAACGGAGACTGCAGCAGTGGACAGAAAACGACGAAGGAATCTGATGCGGAAGGATTGACACAGCCGAGGATTCAGCTTAGGTCGTTTCGTTTGGTTCGAGGAGTTTCTTTGATGCTGCTTTGTGTTTGTTCGGAGAGAAAATGCGGGAAAGTGAAGGGAAAATTTACGAGGGTAGCAGCTGAGGAGTGAGGGAGTGTGAAAGGGAGAGAATCTGCACTGAAAATGATTGTTCAAAAAAAAATGCAAATGAAAATGATTGATTTTAATTGAAGTCTCATCAGTCAACGATCAGTGTAGACTTTTTCACTGTTCTTTCGTGGCGCTGAGCCATCTGGGTGCTGCCACGTTGCACCACCTATCTGTGAAACTTTTGTTGCTGTTCTCCGTTGGAGGAAAATAAAGATATCTGGAGGAAAGGGAAATTATTATTATTATTCTTTTTTTAGTTATTTGTGGAGGGAGGGGTTGTTAACTTATTATTAATAACTATTTTTGCCTCACTATAAAGGGAAAAAATAATATTGTTACAACTAAATAATAATAACCATTATAAAATATGCGGTAGATTATTTTTTATACTATGCTTATTCGTCTGATCGAAAAATTTACATTTATTGAATATATTTCTAGATCTCGATTTTTTAGTTCTTCGTGACATCACACTAGCTAATTTTCCTCTGGGGCTTTGTCCCCCTCTTTACCTACCTAAAAAAAACAAATAATCAAAACAAAACAATATTGATACCATTGATTTGATGGAGTTGCTTTGCCTAGTAGTAAACTAGTAATGGTTGGCGAACATTTTATTGAGTGAAAATTTAATAATTTGATGGGCTCTATTAATTGGGCTGACTGCGGATTCAAAAGCCCATGGGCCAACATTATACCGAAACTGGCCTAAATCATTGCGGGTGGATAAGGCCTTTGTAAATTTTGATGGCCCATGATGGGTCTGAGTCATCATTTGGTGCGTTTCTTCGATCTCATGTTGCACAATGCCACAAACTAATGAGGTATATGGTTCACCAACGATTGTTTTTTCCATGGGAAATCAATTTTGTCAAATTTCAAAGAGATGGGATAATAAAAACACAATAGTAAAAATAACAATAGTCAATAATAGAGATACAGGAGCAGGAATATCAAAAACGTGTGGCAGCCTGGCATTGGCATTCCCATTTTTAGTCGTTTAAAGGAAAGGATAATATCAGAAAGGATCGTGCAGTGACCAAGAAAGAGATCTGGTCCACGGATTAATGCTATTAAATAGTAATTTTGATGGACTTGTCCCTAATCAACTCGGACAATTAAGATCAACCAGGGAATCAAATCTCTTATTGAAAGGGAATGTGGGTTGGTTTTCCTACTAAAATGAAAGGATAATGCTGATGCCAATATCCTGAGAATTCCTTTTTTAATCTTTTTTCGAAAGAAAAAAATATATATATTAAAAAAATACTGCAAAATTGCTCTGTGTTTTAAAATTCCGTTTACTATAAGTAAAGTTGAAACTTGAATTCGAATTCGAATTCTTATTAAAAATTTACCATTAGTAAAGAACCGATAAGTCATCATCGAGATGAGTTTTGATTGTGGGGTTAAATAATTAAGATTTGCTCTTGATCAAGAAAATTGTTAGCTGAACAACACTGGCTAGTTAGGATGCTAGAACCAATTAGTGGTGGCTACAAAGAAACTGGAGAACATGATTTCATTGAATGTTTTTACTCTGTACAATGAAGCCTAAATTAAAATGGGGACAAACTCCTAATTAATTAACCCATGATCTTGAATCATATAAGCTCTTTCTTTCATTTGTCAGCAAACATAAAAATCATTAAAAATGTCCCCTCCCTGTGTCTAAATTTAAACCAAACTGAAATTTATAACAACGAAAATAAAAGTTTCCTTTTCTTTTTAAGATCTGTGTTGAGATTTTTCCTACTTCTGCCTATAAAAACGAACTAAAATCCCAGAAAATTTTGCTAATCAAGCAACTTCCAAACCATCAGCAGCCTTTCTCATGTTGTTCAAGTTACTGGGTTCATCATTCTCTCTAGCTCTACCCTTCAATAGATGAGGTCTAAGCTTGTTCACATCTGACAACTGAACTGGTTTCAGGAAAAACTCCTCTGCTCCTTCTTCCAAGCAGCTATTTATTCTTGCTGGTTCATTCTCAGATGACATAATCACAACTGGTATGTCCTTGAAATATTTAGATTCCTGCAGATCAAAAACACAAATGGGTCAGCTTCTTTGTACTCTAAAAGATCTGAAGTTTTGATCTTTGATAGAAAAAAACAAGAAGGAAATTCAAAACCAAGATCAAGATAATTACCTTGATCTTTCTTAGAAGATCATAACCAGTCATGCCTGGCATACAGTAATCTGTAATGATCAAATTGACTGCAAAATCCTGGTGATTCTTTTCTGCAGAAACAGAGGTGGGGGTTGTTGCTGGATCTATATGGCCATCATTCTTATTCAAACCCAACAATTCCAATGCCTTACTTCCTGAATCAACTGCAGTAACTGCAAAATTTTGAAGAAAAAAAATCAGAAAATCGAAATCTAATAAATCAAGAAAACCCAAGAAATGACAAGAATTAAAAATGGTTTATAACCAAAACCAACAATTACCTAGATAAGAAGAGGTTTTGAGGAGTCTTTCAATCAATTTCCTGTCGATGATGCTATCATCAACAGCAAGAACATGAAACTGAGCCTCTGCTGCAACACCCATGATTTAGAATTTCAAGAAAGCAAGGAAGAGAGAGAATTATTGTTAGGAGAGTAGAAAGAACAAAGAGAATATGAGAGGATTGATGATGATGGAGAAGAAAGGTGGAAGACGTGAGAGTTTTAAATGGGTGGACATGAGGATACATATCCTGTAGAAAATCTGGACAGTTTGGAAAGCAAGATCCAGCGGATTTCGTGAAAGAATCTCCCGGATCTTCTAGGTTGATTTTTTGAATTAGACAACAAGCAAAGAAGGTGGGCATGTTTCTTCCATTTTTTTTCTTCTTTAATTATTGGGGGAAAAACCTTACCACTCATTATATTCCCTATTTCCCTTTTTGACCCTTTTAGATTAGAGGTCTTTTTTCTTAATAATAATTGGTTTACTGATTATATTTTGTTTATTCAATTTCTTCCAATATTCTTCTAATTTAATCGGAGTAAAATTAATCACATTCGAGTATTATGGTATGGGTGAAAACAAATTGCATTCGGATATGATAGGGGCAAACTTGAAAATACTGAAAAGCGGTAAGGCTCCAACAGCAAGCTTTTCAAATGTTGATTAAGGCAAATACTATACTACTACTAATCAGGGATCTTCTACGCACGTGATTGACCCACTTCAATCCACTAAACACATGCGTTAATCTTCTAGTATCTGGTTTGTCCTAATTTAAATTGGACAAAGACTGCTTTTGCCTTTTTAATTTTGTAAATGTGACTACTTGTTTAAAAATTGTACTACTAATTAGAGGTAATCAGTATCAATAAAAAAATTTTTTTTACAGATGGCGGTAAAATTTAAACTCGACTTTGGGTTCTTTTACAACAATTTTTATTACCAGTCAGACAATAATGAGTTACATGCTCATTAACAATAAAAAATTATCATCATTTAAGAACGATAAATAGCTAAAAAAAATTAGAATTAATTGCTTTCTTAAATATAAGAATTTACCAAAATATTATATTTTATAAATATTTTAGTTGATTTACGTAATAATTTATTATTACCAAAATAGTAAAGATAATTGCTTGCTTTTATAAATAATAATAATCATAATTTGAGAGATCCAGATTTGGGTCAAAAACTAAAGGAAACGTGAGGATCCTATCCTCGATCCTCACTCATTCTGGGAAAGATTTGCTTTTAGGCCCAATTAAAGATTTTGGTTATTTTAAGGAGATTTACAGAATGAAAAAAAGGGTCCATTCCTATCTTTATTTGGATTTTGATACTATACAGTATACACGATTTCTGTTGAGACCTAACTTTTTTTTGTATCATCAAAATTTAATTGGAAATTGAAAAAGCAGGAAACGGCACGGAAGGCCCACAAAACTCTTCTATGAAGACATCAGAAGCCCACTGATCCACAAACGAATCCACTCTCTCTTTTTAATTTTTTTTTTCTTCATTCATATCGAATTTGTTTGGTTTTGATATTAATTTATTTTTTTAGCCATATGGAGATTGGAGAGTGAGTGGAAGTCAGCAGGAACCTGGACCGACAAAGCAGCAAAATAGATATGGGCACTTTGACGTGCCACTAGTCTCTATGAGAAATCATGTGCCCTACCCTCATCCCCTCCATCAACATCCACATGGAATACATAGTAGTGCTGTAATACATGTTTAGTTTAACTTGTTTGATATGATTAATTAGCCTTTTGCACCTAATGAATCGTAATTCGTAAGGTACGTACGTGATTTAGTACTGTGCAAATTACTTCACGTCTATATATCCATTATACAAAGAAATGCATATCACTATCATTTACCAAGTACCTAATGTTTTCTTTTTCTTAATAAAGCAAGGTAATTAACAAGGGCAGCCCATTTCTCTAGGCTGGCTCTAGCCAATTTAACAACATTTCAATCGTTTGATTTGGTAACATTGTAAAGTCTCCTTATTATATGTAGGTATAGTTTCAGTCAAGGTTCCTGACCTCTAGCTTCTCATTCTTCCACATATTCTTGATCATCACCTTCAACTTTCTTGTACTCAAAACTCATAGCAACCCAAATAAAAAAACACAAATTCAAACCACTCAATCCAGCCAATACCCAATAAAAGCAATCGATCCGTGCTCGGTTTAAATTGTCACCAATCCAAGTTACGCCAGTTCTAGCAGTTATCGCTTGCACCACAGAAACAATGGCAGTATTGACGAAACTTCCAACTCCAACCAAACTCAAATAAGCAGCAGCACCAATACTTCTCATTTCTTCAGGCATTTGGTCATAAAACAATTCTTGCAATCCCACAATTGTAAAAATGTCACTTACCCCGCCAAGAATATATTGTGGTAGCAGCCACCAAACACTCATAGGTACCACTCCTTTTGGGTCGTCCATTAGGTAAGTATGCTCTCTTACAATTTCCAACCTTTTACCTTCCACAAGTGCTGCCACTATCATTTGAATTACGGATATGAAAAGCCCAACCCCTATTCTTTGCAGCATGGTTATGCCGGACTGGTGGCCCGTAATTTTACTGGCTATCGGGACCAAAACACGGTCGTATAATGGCATGGTGATGAGGATGCCTAGGCCTACAAGGCTTTGAAGTGAGGCAGGGGGAACTTTGAAGTTTGGCCCGAGTGATCTGTTCATTGTGCTACCTTGCTTGACGAAAAACGTTTGGGTTTGTACCAGTACGGCTGTGAACATTAGGCAAGTTAACCATACGGGGATGAGACGAAGAACTGATTTAACTTCTTCTACTTGGTTTAGTGAGCATAACCGCCATGGGTTTCGGTCCTTGCCAGTAGCATCTGAGTTGTCTATGATCATTGCCTTATCTAAGAACCTGTATTTATATATGGATACATATAACATTTTTGATTAGCTAGTGTTTGAATATAGCACATAGAGTTTGATTAGCGTGGAGACTAATTAATTAACGAAGACTAAAAGGTAACGGAAGAAAGCACTAGCTTGATGAGATTTTACTAATCGGATCAACCGGTTCGGTTCGATTTGATTTCAAAGAACATCAAAAATGTATTAACTAAAAGAAGTTTCTCAAAAAATAAAATCTGAAAAGGGAAAAATAAACGAATAGATTAAAGTGCAGGCTGCTCTTGTCTGAGGAAGAAAGCAAGTTGCAGCCTGTGTACTCTATATTAGGAGTATAATTTATTTATTTTGGTAAAAAAAACTTATTACTGTTGTTATTATTATTATTATTAATTTAACAGAAAAAATACTTTAGTATTAAATATTAATAGTACTAATAATAAAGATGTAGGGTAGTCCTAATTAAAACAAGAATCAAGTCATCAACAACTATGCTATGTGAATTGACCCGTACCTGAATTGATTAGTGCGACTCAAAGATTGACTGAGGATCTTGACCCTCTCTCTCTCTCCTTTGTAAATACCCCGACCATTGGGCGTTTCTCTCACGCGCCGCTTCTTCATGGCGGCCACCACCACATGCGCCACTGTAAGGACTGGGCTCCCAACTGATGCTTCCTTCCGATACTTCTTGATTCCCGCCAAGAAAATAACAATTGACAACACCAATGCCACAGCCAACATCCCAAATCCTGCTGCCCATCCAATGTTGTCCTAACGAAACAATTGCAAATATAAATTTCAGTTAGTTACATGTTAATCCCTATTTTCTACAAAATAAGAAAGACTAACTCTCAAGTCTCAAGCCTTAGTAATGTTTTTAGACTAGATTATGATAGGTTAGCTGGAAAATAATTAAAAGTTAAAGGATTGTTATATAAATTAAAAAAGAAAAAATTTGGGGGGTCAAATATTGTAGTGATTTTTAAAGGATAAAATATAGAAGGCTAATTTTAAAAAGACACAAAACTTAAGGATCGTGATATAGATTTAAAAAAATTTAAGGGGTCATTCACAATAAATTGTTGAAAGAAATAAAACTTTTAAGGACTATAATGAAGGAATAAAAAATTTGGGGGTCACGATCTCAAACTAAAGGACGCTCCGATGAATATAAGGATGTGTCCATTTTCATATTCTTTTTACTTCTTTTATTTTGAGTGATTGGATTTGGATACCAAAAAGATACCGGCATTAGTTGTGGTTAAATGGTAAAAGATTTGTTTACTCATAATCAAAATCTCGAATACAAATCTTTAAAATGGAGAAAATCATACTAAAAAAATCAACTCATTTTGGGGCATAACAGTATTCAAGAGGTTAAATAATAATATAAAAAAACGAAAGATATTATCCAATAAATTGACCTAATTTGACACAAATAAATTTGATTCGTCTCTTTCTATCTATTTTTTTTTTCATCCTTTTATCTTTTCTTTTCTTGTAGCGCTGGAAGACTCGAGACCTACTATTCCATTTAGACTCCATTTATATTTATGTTTTTTTTTAATCACCCCTTAATTTTATGTAGTGTTTCAGGTGTTCCATAAACATAAAAAAATGTAGACAAAAGTTAAATGACATTTTACTCTCTAATCACTCCTTATCGAAATTGAACGATGACATCATTCAATTTTCTATTCAAAAAAATATCACATCAGCACTAAAATGTTACTCCATTGGCCACATGACATGGTGTGATGATGTGACATGAGTCACGTCACCATTTAAAGGTAAAATGATAATGTGATATGTGTTACGGCATTATATGTGTGCTGACGTGTTGCCATAAGACAACAACGTAACATGTCATGTAAGTTTTCTGTCACGACAGATAGGGTAATTAAACAAAAAGTCATGAGTATAGAGGGTATTTAAACACATAATTAATATAGAGATGACTAAATAAAATATTAAAATATATAAGGGTAAAATGTTATTAGTGGGATAAATTCTAAAAAAAATTAAATTGTGTGTGACTGTTTTATTAGTTGAGCGATCTAATTAAATACTCTATATAGAAAACCTAGATTACCCTCTAACTTTTCCAAAGAGTGATTTTGGGTATCCATTAAGAACAGATTCTAGGTAAATTATCCAAATCAATAGAAAGATAGAACTAATATTTGATGTCTTTGTCCCGTTGATTTGGACAATCCATCTAAACACCCAGAAATCAAATACCAACAATAGTTGGTGCTGGGATTAGAAAATTAAAGGGTAAATTAACATTAAAGTTGAATTAAAAGAGCGGATTAATGAGAATAATTACTTGGATGTAAATGACGACCAAAACGGCAGCGGATGCAGCGCTGACAATGGATAGGTACCACCAGTTAAAGAAAGAGCTCTTTGCTGCCTTCTCCTGAGGATTATCTTCATCAAACTGGTCCGCCGCAAAGGTCTGCACGCATGGCTTATGCCCACCTTCTCCTATACACAGAATGTATAGTGCCACAAAAAACACCGCCTCCTGGTAATGCAACGGAATTACCGACACCGATAACGTCAACAGAACCATTCCCTGTTACATTAACATAATTAGTACTAGTAAACAATTTGTAAAATACTTGTCGGACATTTGGGAAAATGACATAAAATAACTCTGAACTTTAACATTTTATTTAAGTCTAACCCTTATCTTTTTTTTGTTTAATTACAATCCTGATCTTCGTTAATATTGTCATATTATCCCCTACCGTGACAGAATTTCAATGTGGCACCGTTGACCGACGTTATGTGCCATGTCAGTTCGCCACGTCCGCGCTGACAAGGGGGTAATTAAACAAAAATATTAAATTTCAGGGTTGTTTTATATCTTTTTGCCATATTTATTTTATTATACTTTCTGTTGTTGTTTCTTTCTTATTTTTCCTTCTTCAATTCATTCCTGTTAGATGGATTTTTTTCCAAAAAATTTAAACGAATGAAAATTTTCTAGATTATCTCCACCTTCATTGTCTTTCTATTAATAATCATAATTACCTCTAATTGTTAAGTTATTTTGTAGACAACCTTATTCCAATTTATTATTATTATTTTGTATATAAAAAAAAAGGAAAAGAGGAATTTGGGTTATTGACTAAATTAGGAAAAATGAACAACTTTGAAATTTAATGTTTTAATTAATTGCAACCCTTAACTTTTTTTTGTTTAATTACCCCATGGTCATCGCGGACGTGGCGAGCTGACGTGGCACATAACAATGGTCAACTGTGCTATATCAGATTTTTGTTACGGTAGGGGGTAATATGATAATATTAGCGAAGATCATGGTTGTAATTAAACAAAAAAATAAAGATAAGGATTTAACTTAAATAAAACATTAAAGTTCAGAGTTATTTGATGTCATTTTACCTCGGATATTTATACAAATCTTCATTTTAAGTCTAGGATCCGCGATAATTCTCCTATCCTAATTTTATCAATTTCCATATATACTCAAAATTGAGATTTGTTTTAAAAGTTTGACTAGATTGAGCATCATGGAGTTCCTAACAAATTTACTCTCATGTCCAAAAAGGACAAAAATGTCAAAAAAAAATTTAAAATTCAACCTCGGCTTTCCTTGATTAGAGTTAAATTAATTTTTTTTAAAACAAAGGTTGTGCCTAACTACCGGTGAGTTTATAGTTAATTGATACTATTTTTTTAAATAAGGAGGGTTAAATCTCATTAGTCGTTACCGTCAATGAAAAAAAAAGAGAGACTACGCTCGAGTGATACCTACCGCGAAATATACGAGTGAGGAAAGGAGGATGGTGTTGAACCGGCCGAGGTAGGAATCGGCGATGATTGCTCCGATGAGAGGGGAGAGTGCGGAGACACCAATCCATGCGTTAACATTCTTGACAGCGGTGGGAGTGGGTTGATGCAAATTATTGGTAAGGAAGGTTATGAGGTTACCGGCCAAGCCATAGTAGGCAAACCTCTCCGCCACCTCCACAACTGCATGTTAATGAGAAAGTATTAATAAAGATTTAGATTTGAGTTTGATTTCTGATGATAAAAAATTAGAAAATGGTGTGCTTACAAATAATGAAGACGGCTGCATGCCAGCCACCTTTAGATGGTTCAATATTTTTTGGTTTCCGGCCGGTCGCCGTCACTTCATAATAATGGCCGCCATCTTCAATTGTTGGGGCGACGGAATTGTCCATGGATTATAGTCTTTGTTTTTTTTTTTTTTTTGGGGGGGGGGGTGGGGGGGTGGGGGGGTGGGGGCTGGGGGATGGTGGTGCTATATATGAAGAAGAATTAGATCACATTTCCTTGGGTTTCCTATCCTGATGAAAAGAAATCCTGCATATGATTCCCTGCCATTTATATCGAAAATGTCATGTCACACACGTGTCTCCATAATTTTCATTTTTCGGCCTAACAAGTGAGCCAAAGTTGAGTTCAATCTCTCATTCTGTGGAGTAATTCAATCTATTATGTAATGCTTAGACGCTACTCACGCATATAAACGAATAGAATCACATGAGTGGGTTATATAAATTATAACGACCTTTTTTTTGGTGATATAATGTGGTGACTCACATTCTTTTTACGTATTAGAGCTCAAATATCGACCTCAGCGTGAGCCCTAAACCAACTCTATCACATCTCATTTAATTTTATTCTTCATCAAATATAGATTATCTCTTAAGACATTATTTTTAAATAAATTACATAATAAACCCTTAAAATTTAGTTTGCCAATATGTGAAAACTTAAAATTAATCACATAGTAGCAAAACATTAATTTAAAAAATTACTACGGAAAACGTTTTTCTTTGCGCTGTCTACTCGAAATGAAATGGGCCTTTGAAGGCTGATGGACCTTGATTTATACGCCGAGAAATCTTCAGCCCACCAAAGTGTTATGTTCCCCACCAACCTCTATGACCTGACTGCACTATCAGTCTATCACGATTCAAGATGCTCTGCTCTCATTCATTGACTTTTGAGTTTATTCAGTGGCGGATCCAGCCCAGGCGAGAGTAGGCTTGCGCCTACCCTGGGCTGGATGAGAATTTTTTTTAATTAGGCTGCTTGGGCCTTACACTCCCCAACCCACACACCCAACTCACACCAAGTCAAAACCCAAATCCCACACGCTGCCACGCACAGTCAACCCACACCAAGTCAAAAACCAAAATGAAGGAAAATAATTAGATATACATATTACGTATAAATTAATTGTAATTGAAAATTTATTAAAATATTAATTTTGACTTTAAATAAATGTAGAAATTCTAACGTATACTAAACAAATTATGATTGTTTGATTACTTACGTTGAAAAAGAATTTTTTGATAGTGTAGAGAATGAGAGAATCATACAAGGATATCAAAAAATGAAAACTCGTAGAGAACAATTGTAAATAGTACGTATATTGTATGAATTTTAATGTATAATTAATTTTTTTCTATATTGTCTTCTTATTTATCTTTTAGTTAAGTTTATCAATTAAATTATTTGTTATTTAGTGACGGATACAAATACTCTTAAGCATTTTTTCAAATTTTCATTCAGCTCGTTTGTCTCCCTTTTAAAATACTCAAAAAAAAAAATTTCGGGGGCGCTGCCCCCGAACCCCCGAACTCCAGCCCCCCTGGAAATGAATCCTGGATCCGCCACTGAGTTTATTTACACATTTTTTCTTCCAAATGAAAAATAATAAAATATTTGTCCTCCCTCTCATTTCACCCTTCAAAGTCGTACCAATGGGCTAACTAAGCATGCTAATTATAATTTCAAAAAAAAATGCTAACTATAATCAACGGAAGCTTT
Source organism: Viola odorata (assembly GCA_963691705.1). NCBI lineage: Eukaryota > Viridiplantae > Streptophyta > Magnoliopsida > Malpighiales > Violaceae > Viola > Viola odorata. Next base: position 66,333,859 of record OY829541.1, read on the forward strand.
GTGAAAAATTAAGCCGCGCCATAAATACAAATGCCAAAACCAATGCAACTACAGCCAGGAGTGATACACCGATTATTAAATTAAAGCAGCCGTCACGGACCGAATTATCAGATAAAAATTGCTTATTATAAGCATTTTATTTTATCTTTCAAATTGTTAACGTATTACGAACATAATTAATTTTTATAAATAATATTGATGGAGAGTTCCAACTTTTGCCTGTAGGAAAAAAATGCTCAGTATATATGATAGATTGATTTATAATTTAAATCAATAATTACGTTATCTTATTTAAAATAAATATAATTTAATAAACTCGAAATCATATAATTTAACATATAAGAAGAGTGGAGCCCCACGAAGTGCTGAAAAAACGCCTTTTGTTCATCGGGCTGCATGGTACTTGTTTTCGTTTTTTGGGCCAACAGTGGAAGAGTAAGCTAGGTGTCTCAATTACACAAAAACCAATATCATAGCATCGGGCCTCTTCCCTTGTGCTCTATCAATGGCTATGAATGTTGTTTGGGCTTTCCTGCTTCGGCCTCTTGCCTTTGTCCCAACCAATGAGTATGATAATAAATAAATCAATGGCTATCTATCAAATTCTAAAGTTTTATTTTTATCGGATTATCTAACTGAAAGGACTGTAATTGCATGGAATTTCGATTATTGTGCTGTTAAAAAAAATTGATTACTTAGCACTCTTAATCTGGCGTCCACCTTAAATACTTTTTTATTGAAGGTAAAATAATGAAATTCAAAAGTTTAACACATTATTCATACTTTTATTTATAGATATAGATATTAATGCGTAGATATATAGTCTCTTAACTGACAATATAACCATCTCGCTTAGTTGGAGTTTATTAATTACACGACAGTTTAATCCGATCTCTTATTTTGTACCGATTAACGGTCCAAGATTCCCCATTCTTAAGTTTAACACGCCGTTCACACTTTTATTTATAGATAGCCATTTTAATGACATTGTTTTTTGCTCAAATTGAGCTAACAAGATAACCATCTCGCGCAGTTGACGCTCCATTAACCACACGACAATTCAATCTAATCTCCCCCTCTGTCCCCGTTAACGGTCCAAGATTTCCCATTCTTATCATGGAATTCACAAAGTCTTCAAAGAAGGCAGTTTGATTGTTACTGTAGAGGTTGACAAGGGACATAGTATCCATAGCTCCAGGTGTAGAGAACAGTTCTTGATCACTTTGAAGCAGGCCTTCTCCAACTACAAGATTAGAGAAGTAGTTATTGTCAAAAACATCTGCTGTGGTGTTATCAAGATTGGCGAGGACACTCCCATTCCCTCCATTTGGGCACAATTGGCGGAGTGGCTCCAGCAAAGTTTCGTTCAATGTTGGATCAGGACCGCCAGTATTGTTGAAGTTGTATAAGCGGTTAACAAATGTTCGGCATTGAGCTCGCCCAAATGTGTGAGCCCCTGATAAGGAGAGATTATAATATCAACATAATGCAACAAGAGAAGTGCCTGTCAAGTTACGACTTACAATCAACGGTTAGTAATATTTTATGCAAAACAGAAAATTACCCGATAGTGCAACAAGATCAACATTGTCATTGAGGGAGACATTGGTAAATCTTTCTCTGAGCCCACGGAGGGTGTCAAATGGACCTGGGATAAAGCGATTGGCGTCTGTTCGGCTTGCTGTCAAGCCATCTCTTCTTCCTAAGAGATTTGTCCAAGATGGACCTCCTGACTGTGGTAAGTAAATTAACAACCAGAGAGATCATAAAAGGTCGAAAAGAAAACAATCTTGTGAACCAAAGAAGGAACTAATTAACACAAAGACAGAGGAATTACCAATGCAACAGATTCTTCGGATGCAATGGTGAGTATATCAGCACAAGAAACGGTGGCAGGGCAAGCAGTCTCCAACCTTGCCTTCATGGTATCAACAACCTCAAAACCTCTTGCGGAATTGTTGTTGGCAAATGCAAATTTCTCACTGTCTATGGTGCTACTGTTGTCCAACAGAAGTGATCCTTCACAACCCTGAAATGAAATTTATCAGATCACAACTACAAAATGGATCAACAACATCAAATTAAAATTCCTCCATGGATTTCAAAATTTTCACTTTTAATCGGGTAATTCAACGGATTTATATTAACAACAATTAATTAATAAGGTGAGTCTTCGACTAAACTTACTTCTTAAACATTTGAGCTAAATGTTTTTAGTCAAATTAAACTATTATAACAGAAATAAAGACTTCCACCCTATATTATTATTATGTGTACCCTTCAATTTCACCATCGAGTCGTCTCATTAATTATTAATTAATATGAATTGAAGAAATCAGTATGAATTAATGTTGTCATCATGTGTACCCGTCAACTAATATATAGTAGTAGTAGGTAGCTCGTTAAAAAAAGTATGTACTATAAAGCACGCGCATGCTTGGGACGGCAATTTTTTCCTTCAAAAGATTCAAACTAAAAGAAAATTAATAAAGGCTTATCGTAAAAAAAATAAAATAAAAGCTAAAAATTCCTAAACTTTAATGTTTTAATTAATCACTCCTAGACTATTTGTTTGCTTAATGATCCTCTAAACTTGTATATTTTAATTATTTAATTACTCCACCGTTAAAACAACAAATCTAGGGGTAATTAAATAAAAATATACAAGTCTAATATTTTAATTAATCACCCTTTGAACTATTTGTTTGTTTAATGACCCCCTAGATTTGTATATTTTAATTATTTAATTACTCTCACCGTTAAAACAATATACACGTCTAGGGGTATTAAACAAACAAATAATCTAAGAAATGATTAATTATAATATTAAAATTTAGGGGTCAAGAAAATGATTTTATTTTTTAAGCTTATTATACTAATCTAGATTTTGGTTAAATTTACCATGTACTACAACAAACCATTGTACGTGCTTAGTAATTAGTAATTATATATATATGCTGATGAAGAAAGGGAAAATGAATGGACAAATGGAGAGGGATTGAACATGATAGAGTTACATTGACGAAGCAGTCGTGGAAGTGAAGCCTGATGAGGCTGGCACCGATTCGTGGATCTGATGGCAACGTCTCCATAATGACTTGCCGGATAATATCTGTCACATTTGGGCAGCTCTCGTCATAAAAACTTGGGCTCAGTTGGCTACAACCCAATCTTCCTCCGATCAAGAATGCATAGATTAAAGCCACAACAACAACTCTACCAAAATGCACCATCTTCTGATTTTTGCTCTTCCACTACAAATAATTATATGTATATTTATAGCCACACAAAAAAGGATTGAAGATAAATGTTTTGGAAATCAGGACACGGTAGCCACCTACAATTTTCTTCTATTAATTTCCTCATTCATTTCTTCTTCGACAGTGACGTGTACTGATTACTGATATTTTATAAAAACACCGTCCTTGTGCGTGTGTTGGGAGGGGGCCGCAGCGCAAGGAGAAGACTATTCTTTGCTATGAAAAAAAAACCTTAATAAACTCTCTATTTGTGGAAAAAGATGCAGTCGGCTTTTATGATTTGATTTTTTAAAATAGTAGATAAATTTAAAATAATAATTTTTGGATACATTTTCTTAACTGTAGTTTTCAATTTACTATTTTTTTATAATATAATTTTAATAATATCATTATACTAAATTAATTGGTTGGGTAACAAAATTAAGATAGATAGTAGAAATCGTAATTATGATTTAAAACAATCGTTAATTTAGACCACATTTTTAGTAGAAAAAATGATAGTTATTGAAGACCGAAGTGAGTTTATATTTTATCGTTTATGTATGAACTCGCAACTAATCAACCGACGACCCATGGGCTTTTTCTTTCGGTGGGCCCATAATTAGCAATAAATTCTTAAACGGGTTATCAATCACTCAAGGAGCTGAAGCATGACAGGCTAACCACGCAAGACACGTTAGGGGATGAGTGACCCCTCTAGAATGTGGGCCCTTTTTTCCCTAGTCTTTATGTTTGAATTATAAGTAATATTTTGTACCTCTATATAATAAACTTTTACTACAATTTAAAAAAAGAAGAGTAAACGGATCAGAATAAACTGGAAATCATTAACCGATTTAAATATAAATTGCTTTGTTACTTAAATTGTTAATCGGTATATAAATACAATAATATTTCAATACATATACTTAACAATAAGCATGTAGTTAATATAAGCGATTTGACGCTCCGATCTTTTAAATAAATAATCGCAAATTCAATTATTCTATATAAAAGTACATTATTTCTTAAAAAGTTAACCCGGGTTTAAGGTAACCTGGACTAAAGAAACCCGTACATACTTACTAACCCCATTTACAATTAGATTTTCTTTTTTTAAGAGGAATATTCTTTTGGTTTATTCCTTGTGGTAGAAGGATGGATTATAGAAGAAAAAAGATAGATTGACTGTACACGTGTCTCGTTTATTCGTTGTTCAAAACATACAAAATGACGCACACCTTAGAAATTTGTTTTTTCCATCGAATACTTTTTTTTAAATCTTGAAGTTGACTATATATGAGGGAAATAAGTCACAAATGACGGTGGATCATGATCTTATAAGAAACGAACGAAATCTTTTGAGCTTTCAGTTAATAAATTAATGATTTAATTGAAATTTAATAGTTCATTATTATTATAAAATTTTAAAAAAAATTAAATTTTAATTTGTACAGTCTAAACGTCCACGGATCTAACAGGTCCTGTTTTATTTTGTTTGATTTCTCATTTTTTTATCTAATTGGAACAATGGAAAAGCAGGAAGACTTTTCATAATGGACATAAGATATGAATAATAAAACATGAGGGTAGTGACATAGTTGTTTCCCCAATCCTAACATTTCACTTAAAAACTGAAAGAAACGACTCGCTAGGAGTGTGTGGTATGGATCGAGTCGAGTGTTTAAAATTTAAAAATTTAGGTTCGATTTCTTTATATTAGTGGCCCAAATCGGGTATAAAATTTGACAATTCTATCCCATCCATTTATAACAGATCTGGGCTAGCCATGTGAGATAAACCTTATAATTTCCTAAAAGTTACAATCTTAATCTTTTAAATGCTTAAAAAATTTAAAACAAATAATATAAAATTGTAAAAAATTATTAAATTTGGACAAAAAATATAACTAACGTAGTAGAACTTAATACAGTAAAAAAACAAAAAAATTATTTACAAATTGTTTTAATTATTTCTTATTAAATATATATATTTTTAAAATGATCATTATTTTTTAATTTTTTTTAGCTAAGTGAAGTTTCCCCAAATTTGCTTATTTTTTTATTTATTTTATCATTTATTTTGATTTTATAATCATTAGAAAGATTAAGATTACAACTTTGAGAGAACTATAGAGTTGAAATTACAAATTTTTAAACTATAATAAATTAAGTAAAATATTTTATAAATTATAATTTTTTTTTATATAGTTTACCTTTAAAACTTTCGTACGAGAGAGCCCAGCTCCCATCTTTCATTCTTTTAGAGAATCTAATGAAGTATTTAAAGATCTTTTATTCGCTTATTTCTACACCAGTAGCAGCCTGATAATACATAAAATAATCAGAAGGGCATAACGGACATTGTACCTTCACAAGTACCGTTGACCAGTCAAAACGGCATCACGACCGATTGACCAAGTCAACGGGAATAAGTGGCAAAAGGACAAGTCTGGCCCGTTGTCACCAAACGGCACAAAGCCGATCCATTCAAGCCACGAGGAAACAGATCGGCACCGCTTCATACGTTGACCAAGTCGACAGCCTCCAAACGGCACCAGGCCGATTGGCGAGAACGGCACCTGACCGATTCAACACAACGGCGCCATGCCGATTTGACACGAGCAGTAAGCTCCAAACAGAGGTATATTTTATATAATTCCCATTATACATTTAGTCAAAGTTTGTGTGGGAAACAGCCTTACCTGCCCCCACCAACTCATCATTTAGTAGCTACACGTTACAATTATTAATCCTGACTTTTCAACCACCTTCTGAAAAGGGGGGAGAAAAGTCAAGAGATTCAACCACTCTAGCCCTACATATGGACTAGAGGGGAGTACTTGAAAGGGGACTTTTTTGATCTCAAGGACACAAGCTAAGCAGCCCCATACTTTCTCTAGACACTATTATCCAAACACTGACTTTGGCATCGGAGACTCTCCGCCGGAGATTACTCCGGCGGTTTTGCAGGTCACTCAAGGAGCTTCAATCACAACACTCCGGCATGCCATTTGACGGAAGAGCCCTCACCCCGTTCAGCGGATTATCATTTGGTGCTTTCATTGAGAGCCTTTGAATTTTAAGTGAGTCACCTTGAAATTCAAAGCTCTTCTTCTTCTACTTTCTTGGGGTTTCATTTCCAGAAAAATGGCATCTGACCCAAATCTTCAATCAAATCAACCCACCGGCGGTGCTGCTGGTCAGCGTGACCCTCCACCTACGCAAGCTTCATCTTCTCGTGTGGAATTGAATGCTGCAGCTCGTCGGATTAGTTTTCCAGAAATTCCAGAAATAATATTTCCAGGCACTCCTCAGCCGGGTCAACCTGTAACAGAATTTATTGCACCAGCAGTCATGCTTGAGTTTGCTGCCCTGCACCGAAGGATGGACGTGATGATGCAAACGTTCATAGGAAGGATTCCTCCACCAGTCAACCAGCCAGTTGTTCCTCAGCGGATCCACCATCAACCGGCGGTAATACCATCTTTGGTGCCTCCACCAGGCCATCTAAGTGTAAACCTACCCATGGAGGAAGACCAGGGGCGCAACATAGGTGAGTTCATCAACCAAGCAGCTCAACACAGCGCAAGAAGGAGTCACAGACAACCATCTCAAGGTGAATCTGAGAAAAGGAGGAGCCAAGTAAAGTCGGCAACCAAACGCCAATCGGAGGAAGATTGTGAGAGAAATGACCGGCCAACGTCCAGAAGGTCTGCTTCTCGACCAGATCGGGAAGAACAGGATGATAATCCAAGAAATCCGTTAACCTTACGGGTCCGGAGATGCCGAGTAAGCAGGCATATTAAGCTACCATCCGATCATTACCATGGGACAACAGATCCTACGGTTCATGTGAGTTCAGTAAAGAAACATGTTAAGTTTTTTGGCTAGAAATGATGAGGCTTTATGCCAAATATTTGTGATGACCCTTAAAGGGATAGCCAACACTTGGTTCGAGAAGCTACCAGCCAGATCTGTTGACTGTTTTGAGCAGCTGGAAAAAGCATTCAGAAGCCGATTCAGCTCATGTATTCCGATGGAAAAATCTCCAGCTGTTCTGTTTGACATAATGCGAAAGTCAGAGGAGTCGTTAGCTGCGTATGTGGTTAGATTCAACACGGAGCTAGCAACTCTTCCTGATGTAGCGCCTAATTTAGCAGCAGAGGCGTTGAAAAGGAACTGTAAATATCGAGAATTGGAAAATGCTTTGATAGCAAGCACTCCTAAAACCTTGGATCTCTTGCGGTTTGAGATAGAAAAGTATTCCAGAATGGAAGAAGCAGATTATCAACGAAGAAAACGGGAGGAGGCCGATTTCCAAAAGAAAGGATCTTCTCCGCATAAATAGACAGAGAAGAAGCAAACGGCGGGACACCGATATGCAGAGTGGTCAACCAATTTCTCTGCCATGCCGTTGTCCAAATCGGGGAGTGAAACGGCAATATTTTCAAAACGGCCCAGCGCCGAAGGAGTATAAACCTCAAACGGTTCCCTCAAAACGGCATCTAGCCGAATCAGAGATAAGTTCAATTATTGATTGTTTGTATCTTTGTTCATTTTTCTGGAATATTATGAATAACATGAATTATCGAATATTTCCAAAACAATGAAAAACATATATTTGCCAGCATTGTTTCTCCGGTGATTGCAGATCCTGAGAAAACAAAAATCAAATAAATCGTGGATGTAGGTTATTTTAAACCGAACCATGTTACCAAAATCCAAGAATCGGCGATATTAAAGCTACCAGGGCTACCTAAGGCGCTGCCTGGGGATGCCGATAACCAAGTCAGCAATAGCCCGATTAGTTCAAATCGGCAGCATATATCGCCATCGATACATATATTGCCAACGATACATATATTGCCAACGATACATATATAGTCACTGAGACGTATATCGTTATTGAGGCATATAGCGTTATTGAGGCGTATAGCGTTATTGAGGCGTATATCGCTATTGAGGCGTATATCGTCATCACATCTTCATATGACTATTTCGGTCCTGCCGAGTAGACGGTGACAAAATGAAAAAAGACTCAAACCTATCCGTGTCTTAGTAAACCAGATAGTGAAATACACAACGACAGTATCTCCAAAACGGCAAGCAGCCGATTCCATAAAATAAAATCAGCCGTGGACGTAGGTTATTTCAAACCGAACCGCGTTATCAAAATTCAAGAAGTGTGGACGTAGATCATTTCAAACTGAACCACGTTACAAAAAATTAAAGAGTCAGCAACAACCAAATCGGCTCCATCCCGATTGGTTCAAAGCGGCATCTTCAAAACGGCGAATGGCCGAACCGCCAAAAACACAGATAAGTTCAAAGTTACAATCGTTTTATCTTTGTTAAATTTTTCTGGAGTAGTATATATATGCATAACAGAAATGTTTAAGTACTTGCAATAACTAAAAATTGCAAAATTATATTCCGAACAGTATCTGTTCATTACAAAAATATGCCAATCGGCAGATGATCAAGAAGTAAAACTAAACCTCAGGCCGTCGGCCCAGATCCAGAGGCAATGTCAGGTCCAACAGGATTGCCATCTTCGTCTGAATCGGAAGAAGATGCATACTCTTTAGCCTCGGCAATCCTTTCTCCAGCGGCGACATATCGAGAAAGATGATCGGGGTAGAAATGCTTATCGCCATAGTAGGAGAGATAGCTTTCCAGCATGATATCCTTCATCTTCTTTCGCCACCAGCTTATCTTCCCAGGGACTTTCTCCAATTCCGCGTCCTTAGCGGCAATGCTACCTTGAGCTGTTTCCAATGCTGCCGTTCTGGCTGTCAGATCGGAACGGACCGCGTTTAGTTCCTCAGTAAGCTTGGCTACAGTATTGATCAAGGTGGCCTTATCTTCAGAAATCTTGGTAACGGATTCGCACAAAGCAGACTTATCTTTTGTCAGCTCCTCGATCAGTGCCTGCTTCTGTCTGGTCATCATTGAAAGTCCATCCCTCTCCTTCAGACTATCGGCAAGTGAATGGGGTGTCGAATCCCATCAAAAATAAAATTACAACTTATCACTAAGCAGCAAAACGGATTTGTGCATAGGGCAAGAGGATCGATCCACAGGGATTGTCGGCTTAATGTTTATTCCCCTGCAAACAACCAAATCAAACTGAAGGAAACGAAGGGTGAGATTAGAATAGTGCAAGAAAATAAAAGACAAGAAAATAAAATAAAGCAGGAGAAAGGGTAGCTCCATCCCTAGGCCTAGGGATGGATCAGCCATGCTCTAGATAAAAACAGTAAATAAATAAAGGATAAAAACGTGAAATAAGGAGAGTGAAATGATAAGAGAAATACTCCTAGTAGGAGATCTGTTGAGGTAACAATTCCAAGTTGTAAATCATTGACAAAAACATTTTCAAAACGATTTCATAGAGATGTTATAGAGGCCAATGACACATTAGACCTCCAAGTCGCCCCTTAATTGGTCATTTAAAAGAGGCACTCTATTCAAACGACCCAAACCCTCCTTAACGATCCTAAGCGTACTGGTCCATCACCCCACTGGGTTGCAAGGCTGTCACCCAAGAAAACCAGCAAAGGAACCAGCCCGCTTGTAGGACTGCTAGGCGGTTGATTAAGATCCGGGAGACCCATCCCAAGGCCTAGGGATGGACTTACTTTCTGCTGCCACCACAACCCAGGTCTTATTCTTCCCTTCCCCTAGTTTCAAATGACAAGTCTTATGTCTATTATCCACTAGTTGTCTACTCATGCTCCCCTTAATGTAGGATAAACACTAACATTAGAGAATTCTACTGTAATTACTCAAGTCAAAACATAGCCTAAGCTTAATTCCAACAAGAATAAATTGGCATTAAAGTGAGAAGAGGAAGAAATACAAAAATCATTTATATTAAGAACAACAAAGTCTCAAAACACATTGGTCTTGTAAACCTCTCAATCCCTACCAGGAATTGGAGGAATTAATTACAAACCAATCAAAACAACAAACTTGAATAAAATCCGAAAATACAAGAAAAAGTAGAAAACAATACAAAGGGAGAGAACTAGCTTCTCTCTTCCGTTCCCCTCTCACTCTCTACGTGCTGAACTCCTTCTCTTCTGTCCCATCTTCTTCATTTAATGGCAGCCAAGGGGAGAAATACAATAGATTAAAATATTATCAAGTTAACAAATCCATAAATGCATAGTCTTCAAGGCATTTGTCACTTGTAAGCATGCTAAACATTCTCCTCCCTCTTGTCTCACACGACAACCACCTCTATCTCAACCAAAGCCTCTCTCTTCTTCTTCTTCCCAAGGAGCTAACACTCAAGAATAAAATAATGGTAAGCATGCAGCTCCAAATACAAGGAGGGGACAAGAATATATTCTTGCTAAGAACTAAAAAGAGATGTTCCTAAGCATGACTTTGAAGTCTCCAAGACATTCTTGAGCCAAAGAAATGAAGGAACACGAGGTTGGGGAGCTGGGAAGCTGTCTGGCACGGCTAGGGGACAAGAAAAGCACTGAGAAATATTTAATTCCTTGGCACGAAAACTCATGGTCGGACTGCCCAGAAATCTACAAGCGCAGGTGATCCATCCCTAGGCCTAGGGATGGATACGGGAAAACTTCTGCAAACATCCTCCAAAATCAGCCATGATTGGAAATGCTATCTTTCACCGATTCTACTCCTTTTCCTCCCCAATGATCTTTCAAGCCTGAACAAAGGAAAAGGAAAGTAAATGGCCAAAAGAAGCAAATAAATACTCTCAATCCACAAGAGAAAGAGAGTATAAAACACCAAATATAAACAACCAATCAGCAAGCTTTGAGCGAGCTTCCATCACTACCTTTTTATCATCTTCCCGAGTGGCAGAAAGGGTTTTCATCTCCCTCTGAAGGGAAATCTTCTCAGCGTCTGATTGCTCAAGAGCCTTCCTCAGAGACGCCACTTTCTCATCTGTCTTCTCGGCAAGGTAGCGAATGCTGCATAGCATGCGATAAGCAATGCTCTCGGCATTTGAAAACTGGGCGCTAAATTCTAACTCCCGGAACCGCTCCCGGTCGGCGTCATTCGCCAGCATTTCAGCAATCAGTTGCCCAGACCGCCTGTCGGCAACGCTAGGAACATCCAAACCAAGGGAGCGGCAGCCGATGTCCCCAAAGTTGTGCATGCTCACAACATGAGTCGCTTCCCCATCAGGACCCTGGCTTGAGAGATGACCTTGGATATCGGCAGGCGGCGCGAGTGCAACATCATCCAAAATAAACGGACTAGGCATTGGCGGACCAGCGACCCAATGAAGACGAACTTGAGGAGCAACGGGAGGACCCTGGGGAGTCATCGCTGGCAGAATGGGCTCACTAGAACCAACAGCTGGTCTAGAAACGGCATCTTGCCGATTTGTCTCATCTTGAAGAGTAGCAGTCTGATTGGCTCGCTCAGGGACGGCTCCTGACTGACTCGGGTCGACTTGCTGCAAAACGGCTTGAGGCCGATCTTCTTCTCCCTCCGGTTCTGAAACGGCAGATGCCCATTTCACCCTATCAGCAGCACGTTTCTCTTCGGCTCTTTTTCTTTTCTTAAGAATTCTTGCGGCAGCCTTGAGAACATGAGGATCCGGATTCGGCAGCTTGGAATATTGAAACGACGAACCGGATCGCCGCCGTTTGATGATGAGAGGGGGTTCTTCGTCTTCTTCTTCTTCATCAAAGGCAAAGTGTGTTTCTGGCCTTGCCGATTGCTCACCGCTCTCGACAACGGTCTCCTCGGCCACCGTTTCTTCATCACCCGTTTCATCTGCCAAATGGCCTTCCGCTCCCGTTTGGTCTTCTGCCGACTCATCAATTGACTGATCCTCAGTCTGCATTCAGTCAGAAGTTTTGGCCGTTGCAGATGTCAACCGAATCGAAGAGGCAGGAGCAAGAACAACCTTTTTCTTCTTCGTTTTCTCTGCAAAATGAAGTTCATTTCAGAAATTAACAAAGAACAAAACGGCATGTTTACGGTTAGGAATAAAAGCTCACCAAGAACACAATCAGACAACGGCACGCCGACGGCCAAATACCGTGTGTGAAACGGCGTGTTCACCGACAGCAACATATCAACCTGGGATTGAAGAGGTTCACCAAGGTTATCTGGCTTGAGCCAGTGTTTCTCATTCATTTCCCGATTGAATCCAGAAACCCATCCGGACCAAGAAGATGACACCAGAAAGAAACGCTCTTTCCAATCTTTGACTGAAGAATCGTACCTCTGGAAAATCTCATTAAGATGGGAATCCCGACGGGGGCGAATGATCATCAAGCATCCACGGTTGGTCAGATTAAAGAAAAATTTAAAAAGGGATAGAGATGGCGACTTGATCCCATTCAACTCACAGACCTTGATAAAGGCATAAATCCCAGCCCAGGAGTTCGGAGTAATCTGGGCTGGGTTCAAAAGATGTTGACGCAGCATAGTTTTAATCATGGAATCAAGGGGAAGCCTAAATCCAAATTCAAACATTCTTGAATATAAAACCCTAGTGTTATCTTCAAAACTACTGTTCAACCGAACATTTGGAGGAGCAACAGTGGCAGAATATTCGTCAGTTAACTCAATTTCTAGTGCCTCTATCTCAGCCAACAACTTATCTTCACTGTCTAACTTAGTGGGGGTTCTATCAATGATCTCATCAGTAACAAGCGGGCGTTTGGGTGCCATTCATAAATCTCAAACAATAGATCAGAGAGGGAAAGGAATGGGTAAATACCTAAAAAAGCAGAGGTCTTGAAGAACGGAGCCCGAAATTGCAGGAGAAGGCCGTGGAAACGAGAGAGAGAACAAGAGAATTCTTTGAAGAGGAAGATGAGTGAGAGCGGCGCTGAGAAAAGAGAGTAAATTAGGGTTTCCCAAGAGAAACCACTTTTAAAAGGAATAGCACTTCAAGCGTCAGTATTCCCAAACTGGACGATGACACGTGCCAGGCCCGATTGTGAATAGACGGACATATGTCAATAAAGCTGCAGAAGCATTAAATGAGGAGACGGCGCATGCGTTTCTCCCAGGCTTTGAATTTCAAAATTCAAACCTTCTCAGAAAACGAAAAGATATTTTCTCCTCAAAAGGCTCGAAGCAATCACAATCACTTTACGGGGGATGTGCCACGTCAAATGGTACGCATTTAAATGCATTAACCTTTTTTATTACTGATTAATATTTATTTGCAGGACTGAGATAAAAACTCTACGAACTGCACTGAATTAAAGCCAAACGGCAGCATGCCGATTGACAAGTATCAAGCACGAAACGGCAAGCCCTTGGTAAACACTCGGGCTCGTTTGTTGTTGGGCCTCTGATAATACATAAAATAATCAGAAGGGCATAACGGACATTGTACCTTCACAAGTACCGTTGACCAGTCAAAACGGCATCACGACCGATTGACCAAGTCAACGGGAATAAGTGGCAAAAGGACAAGTCTGGCCCGTTGTCACCAAACGGCACAAAGCCGATCCATTCAAGCCATGAGGAAACAGATCGGCATCGCTTCATACGTTGACCAAGTCGACAGCCTCCAAACGGCACCAGGCCGATTGGCGAGAACGGCACCTGACCGATTCAACACAACGGCGCCATGCCGATTTGACACGAGCAGTAAGCTCCAAACAGAGGTATATTTTATATAATTCCCATTATACATTTAGTCAAAGTTGGTGTGGGAAACAGCCTTACCTGCCCCCACCAACTCATCATTTAGTAGCTACACGTTACAATTATTAATCCTGACTTTTCAACCACCTTCTGAAAAAGGGGGAGAAAAGTCAAGAGATTCAACCACTCTAGCCCTACATATGGACTAGAGGGGAGTACTTGAAAGGGGACTTTTTTGATCTCAAGGACACAAGCTAAGCAGCCCCATACTTTCTCTAGACACTATTATCCAAACACTGACTTTGGCATCGGAGACTCTCCGCCGGAGATTGTTTTGCAGGTCGCTCAAGGAGCTTCAATCACAACACTCCGGCATGCCATTTGACGGAAGAGCCCTCACCCCGTTCAGCGGATTATCACAGCCCATTCGTACATTTCAATGCTATAATCTTTCCTATCTTTAATGATATTCACTTTCTTTGATAAAAAGAGAGAGAGAGTCATTTTACTCACTAATAAAAAAGAGAATTTTGTTACGATATGCCGAGATGGGCCGATTTGCAAGTCCATACAGGGCCCAATAAGATATGACCGTTCAAACGGGGAGGGAAACAAAGTAATATAATAATATAAAAACGGAAAAGAAATCCGACCGTTGGTGGAAGCAATACATCCGTTAATATTAGAGGGGGTTTCTCAAGAGTTTAAATATTTGAAATTTGCAGCCATCAAATGAAAAAGAGCAAACAAAAGCGATATTTTCTCTCTAATCATTCTTCAAACCTCCAAGCGCACTTCCTGACTCAGTTTTTCAGCTTCATTTCCAATTTTGGTTTCCTGTATTTTACTTGTTTAATTTAATTAGTCATAAAGTTCATTACTTTACTTCCTATTTTTACTACTCTGTTACCTTAGTTCATTTCTATCAACAATGGCTGCTAAAGATACCCATATTATAGAAATTCCAGTAGATGAAGAGCACCAACAGGAAAAACTTGTGTGCGCATTGAACACCATTACTGCAGTTCAAAACCACCCATTAACAGAAATCTCTCACAGTCCAGGGCATCTCTTGCTCCTCAAGCTCTGGCAGAGAGAAGAGGATCTTTCTGGGCGCCGAATCGCGGCTAAAGAATGCAGAATGGATTCAATCATGCGCGAAATCTTTCAACTCTGTTGCTTCTTTTTAATCTTTCATGGGATTTTTCTAACAATCTTGTTTTCTTCGTCTGTCGAAGGGCAGAGTTGCAAGAAATGGTGGACACCTGCGCTTGTTAGTGTGTGTTCTTCACTGATGTTTGTGTGTCTGGTACAGGTGAAAGTGTTTAGGTACTGGAAAGTGTGGAATCAGCTGCAGAAAGAGAGGACTGATGGAAGAGCGGTGAGTCGGTGTATTCAAGAATTGAGGATGAAAGGTGCAAGCTTTGATTTGTCAAAGGAGCCAAAGGATGGGAGGAAGATGAAAAGTTCAAGTGTTGAGATTAAATGGAAACCAATTAGTTGGTTTTCACAGAACCTCATTACAATCTGTCTTGTTTGCTTCTCTGGCCTGCTCTTGCCTGCTTCCAAATTCATCCTCTGCGGCTTCTAATCATTTGATAGATGAATTCGTCACCTGAAATTTTGGGATCTTTTTCATTAATCTGAAAATGGAAAATGGATGTCCAGAGAACAATTTACCAAAACACTCTCTGTAAGTTCATTTGTTTGGAAAGCAACATTTTTTTTCCGGATCGGATCCGGGTATCTCTATATCCTTGTGGGTGGACACTAATCTTGTTCGGTATGATTTGTTTCGCAGATTTGGTATTGAAGATTTTGCTACAAATGGTCTAAATTTTTTACTAAGAAGACAATGACAGAGTAGCAGAAATCCAGACTACTTAAGTAGTGCAAATTACTTTTCCAAACAAGGGGATGAAGCAATGTTGGTCCGATTTAAAGTTGCTGGGCGAGTGTTCTTGAAGACTTCAACTTTTCCTGAAACTTGGCACATTTTTCCAGTTTCAAGATTGTACTGCAGTTGGATTGGCAAGGAAATCATTTGAAAATGGGAATTCATTTTTTTGTTTGGATTTAATAAGCAACACGCGGCTTGTGTGCTTGCTTGGTAGCCAATTGAAAAGGGAAAAAAGTTGCAATTATATTATTAAATCAATAAATTCTATGTTTCTTTCATGAAATTGGAAGTTGTTGTTCCTTACCTGTAATGCAAATCTATTCACTTCGGACTTCGGAGGGAGAGTGTTTGACATGAGTAACCTCAAAAAAAAGAAGAAGGTATTATACTTGGGCTTTATGTTTTGGGCCTTGCTTAATCTTTTTAACAGGCTTAAGTTGAATACATGATTTATTTTCAGGCCTTCAAATTATTTTTGGGCTTTAGTTATTTGGGCTTTTCGAATACATGATTTATTTTTGCTCATTAGATGTAATTTTGAGGTAATTTTGTGAAAATTAATATTCTTATTGAGCTATCTATACGAATTTAATTTTGTGTATATTTTAATTTTTTGTTTTAAATTAAAAAATTATAAAAAATTGAACCAATAAATAAACCGGTTTCTAATTTTACCGTCTAATCAGCGAGCCCAGTTCGATTTTGAGAATATATATTAAAAATGTTCACCGATTATCTAAGAAATAGTCACGAATGTTTTTTTTTGTTGAACAATTACAATTTGAATGTAGGTGAAAGTTAAAAAGTATTGAACCCGGTTCTTTCCTAAGTACTCCCAAAGAAAAGAACACTACTGATATATTAACCATGGTTAAATTTCCATAAACTATTCAGGTCTATCACACTATAGAGAAAGTTAATCATGGTTAGTCCTTCATTTTTTTATTTTTTTTTATCAAAAGGGTTAGTCCTTCTCTGTCTCCACAGTCTACACACGAAAATAGCATGTCACTGCTACCACCATCCTTCATACTTCTCTTGGATCAAACCGTAATGCCCATTTTACCCTCCATCAACACTCCTATTTCTCACATCAAACCCAACGAAACCAAAAACCAAAGAAAAACCCGAATTTAAAAAGCCAAAACGAAAGAAAACCAAAAAAACAAAAAGATTTCCCCTTTCCTGCCTTGCATGCAGAGAGTGAGCAGGTCAACACTCTCACTACCACATTGTGTTCTTAATTTAGGGTTTTCAGACTGTCGATCAAAGTTAAGACCGCACAAGAGCTGGAAATCCTTTGGTGGGTCTCTCTGTTCTTCTGCAATTCTTGCTCATTTTAGAGTATTTGGGGTAAAAAACTGAAGGAAAGTTGTGGCATTTTGGTGTTATGGGTTTGTTTTTGTTTTAAAATGAGTACACAGCGTTAGACTGTGCTACTGCTTCGAGTGTTGTGTACTACCTGCCTTTGCTTTTCTTTCTGGTAGAAATGAGTCCGGTTACTCTTTAACATATGGGTCTTGTAGATATGCACTTTGGGTTTCGTGTTTATTAGGGTCTGCATCAACTTCAGCTTGCAGATTTCTAAAACGAATCAAGTGAGGTTATGAATTCCTGCTTGGCCCTGCTATGTCCTGTATATTTTGCACATGGGTTCGGCCCTAACGAGTCGAATCCTTTGCTTGTCAGTCTCGTTATCAGCTCACTAGATTTTTTTTATTTTCGTTTGTTTTTTTGACTGTGCTGGTTGTTTTTTCTAGTTGTTGTAAGTTAGGAATATGTATTTTATGTTGGGGAGGGTTTTCTCTTTTTATTAGTTCTAAGCTGTGAAATATTACTTGCCTTTCACACTTTCTTATTTCTTGTTCACAGCTTAGTTTGAAAAGAAATGGATGAAACTAAAGCTTCTCAGTCCAGTGTTTTAGAAGCCGAGCTGGGTGGTATTCAATTTGGCCTGGCAACTCACAAGGAAATAGTAAGTAGATTTTCATCTTGTTTAATCTTTACTCGGTCTTCTGCGTTATGATATTCTCTTTACGTAATTATTTCGTTCATTGGGTTTGTAAGAAAAAAATTTGCATCATCATTAATGATCTATGAAATATTGTGTTTCTAAATGAGAAATTTCTACGGGATTTGTCTATGACTGTAGTTAAACTATTTTAGTTGTTTGAAAGTAATTGGGTGCCATTTTAATTTTAACTTTTTCTTTTCACTCAACAGTGTACAGCGTCTATCAGTGATTGCTCTATTAGCCATTCTAGTCAGCTAACAAATCCTTTCCTTGGTTTGCCGCTTGGACTTGGAAAATGTGAATCTTGTGGTACTTCTGAACCGGGAAAATGTGAAGGTGTGTAAGCATTTGTTTATTTTGAATTTTTCAGATCTGCAGCTATGTATGATACAGTTAGTTGTATCATTCTTCATACACAGAAAAAAATGAAAGCTTTTAGTTTTACTTGGTGTTCTGCTGAGTGAGGTTGACTGTCTTATCCATTTGCTACCTTCAGGTCATTTTGGGTACATTGAATTACCAATTCCTATTTATCATCCTAGCCACATCAGTGAACTGAAATCCCTATTGAACTTGATATGCTTGAAGTGCTTAAAGCTGAAAAAGATCAAGGTAGGCCTCAGTTAAGTTTTCAGATGTTTGCATAAATATCACACTGCATCTATAAATTTTATTATTTGTGAGTTTTAGTCTTCCTTTAGTTCTTTATTTCATGTTGGTTGAACTAGGCCATAGGGAAAGAGATGCTTTCACGTGACAATTCCTTGGGAAAGTTGAGGACATTTTTCTTGTTGCTTGATACCGGTAGAATGACTATGCAATGACTGTTTTGATGCCACGGACACTAAGAGCCCAATCAATATTTTTAGTTAAGCTCAAATGGAAAAGCAAGAAGAGAATAGTTATTGTGGGCAAATAAATGAAGTATATTTTTCTTAGTTTGCCGTGAATTAAGTATCAATGATGGAGAATTCAGGTTGGTACCTACCATTGTATAATGTGCTCTGTCCTTTCCAAGGTCCAATATTTCTGAATGTAACACCATCAACTTGCATTTGGTATTTTTTGCTAACAAATTTACCTTGTACTTACAGGCTGTATCTAACTAGTTTATATTTACAGATGACAGTCAAGAAGAACAGTAGTGGTGTAGCTGAACGGCTGTTTTCATGTTGTGAGGTACTCATATACCAGTCCTGCCTCATGCTTTTGTAATTGCATTTGGCTTGGATCTCAGATGCATTGTAAACTTTTGTAGAAGTAAGGGGCTTTTTACCCCGTGGTTTCAGCGTCTTGTCTCTTTAGATACTCTCTTTGACGTCTCTTTTAGATACTATAGTGCTGTTTTACCATGCAGTGGGTTGGTGACTGTTTCAAGTTGCAGTTTGTCGGGTCTCTTCCTATTATGAGACTCTTGGGACAATGAATCTATTGTAACATAAGTGGTTTTGTTATATTTTTTTTTCCTCTGGTTAATCTTTGTTATCATTAAGTACATGCTGCATGATTTAGGTTGTGACTTGGCATACAAATCCTGGAACCAAAATCATAATACTAAAGGTTTGTGATCTAGCCTAATGTTCCATTTCTGTAGGAGGGCTCACTAATTTCCATTAAAGAGGCTAAGACATCAGATGGTGTATGCTTCCTGGAATTAAAATTACCATCTAGATCAAGAATACGAGATGATTTCTGGAATTTCTTGGAAAGATATGGCTTTCGCTATGGGGATGGCTACAAAAGAACGTTGCTTCCTTGTGAGGTTTGGATATGCTACTTTTGGTTTATGCTTGACCATAGCTTTTGTTCAAGGATAATGATTATTAGTTGCTTCATGGAAGTATGGAGGGTTTGAACCCTTTATTATTTGCAATCAACTCCAACCGTATTCCTATTGTTTTGGTTGACAAGATGCTGCTGTTTCATTTTGGATTTTATACTTCTTTATCCTTGTCCTTTTCAAGTGTCATAATGAGTTGTTTGTCATCTTTTACTTGTATATGTGCTTGCACATGTGTAGGGTGGGCATGTGTATGTTCATGGTTAATGCTGTATGACATCACTGCATTTTTATCAGTATTTTTTTTTATCATGTTGTGTTCCTGATTTCGCTTGTGATATGGCAGGTGATGCAAATGCTAAAGAGAATTTCTTCCCAGACTTGTAAAAAGCTAGCAGGAAAAGGATATTTTCCTCAAGATGGTTATGTTATACAGTATTTGCCAGTACCTCCAAACTGTTTATCTGTTCCGGATGTCTCAGATGGTGTTAGCATCATGTCCTCAGTGAGTCAATTATGTGAATTCAACTTTCCCCATACCATTACATTCTTTTATTGTTTGCACTTATTATTTCTGTTTTCATTCCAGGATCTGTCACTATCCATGCTTAAGAAAGTTCTTAAGCAAGTGGAAATCATCAAGAGCTCAAGATCTGGTGCACCCAATTTCAAATCTCACGAGATAGAAGCCAATGATCTGCAGCTGGCAGTTGACCGCTATCTTCAAGTCCGGGGCACCACAAGAGCAGCACGTGATGTGGAGCCACGGTATGGTGTGACCAAGGAGTCAAATGGGTCTTCTACTAAAGCCTGGCTTGAGAAGATGAGAACCTTATTTATAAGGAAGGGCTCGGGATTCTCCTCTCGCAGTGTGATCACGGGTGATTCCTACAAGGAAGTGACGGAGATTGGCATACCATATGAAGTTGCTCAAAGGATCACGTTTGAGGAGAGGGTCAACGTTCACAACTTGCAATACTTGCAAAATTTGGTGGATAACAAGTTGTGCCTTACCTACAGGGATGGCTCTTCAACCTATTCCCTCAGGGAAGGTTCTAAGGGGCATACTTATCTTCGGCCTGGGCAAATAGTCCATCGGAGGATTATGGATGGAGATATTGTCTTTGTCAATAGGCCGCCAACAACTCACAAACATTCTCTGCAAGCTCTCTCCGTGTACGTGCATGATGACCATACGGTGAAGATCAATCCTTTAATTTGTGGGCCACTAAGTGCTGATTTTGATGGTGATTGTATTCACTTGTTTTATCCACAATCCCTTGCTGCAAAAGCTGAAGTCTTGGAGCTTTTCTCTGTAGAGAAACAACTGGTTAGCTCCCACAGTGGCAATTTGAATCTCCAGCTGACCAAGGATTCTCTTCTGTCACTCAAGATGATGTTCAAGTCATACTTGTTTGACAAATCATCCAGTCAGCAACTGGCTATGCACGTGTCACCTTTTTTGCCACCGCCTGCATTAGTGAAGGTTGTACGCTTTGGCCCGTATTGGACTGCGTGGCAGATATTACAGGCTGCTTTGCCAGCCTCTTTTGATTGCTCTGGAGAAAAATTCTTGGTGAAGAATAGTGACATCTTGATGGTCGATTCTGATAGGGAAGTGCCATCCATGGTCAATGATATACTGATGTCTCTTTTGTTTGAGAAGGGCTCTGGAGAAGTTCTCAAGTTCTTCAACTTATTGCAGCCTTTCCTAACAGAGAATATTTTTTCTGAGGGTTTCAGTGTCAGCCTAGAAGATTTCTCCTTGTCCAAGGGAGTCAAAGAGCGAATTAGGAAAGATTTTAAGGTTGTTTCTCCTTTGCTATGTAGTGTGAGGACCACCTACAATGAGTTGGTCTCTTTGCAAATAGACCAGCACATCCTTGATTGCAAACAACCAGTCTCAAGGTTCATTCTGAGCTCATCCTTCCTTGGTGATTTGATTGACTCAAGAAGTGATTCAGCTGTTTCTAAGGTAGTTCAGCAAGTTGGCTTCTTGGGCCTGGAAATCTCAGATAGGGGGAAATTTTATTCCAAGACCCTGGTTGATGACCTGGCTTCTCATTTTCTGAGCAAGTACCCTTCTGATGTGGTTGATTACCCATCTGCACAATATGGATTAATTCGGGGCTGCTTTTTTGATGGATTGGATCCATATGAGGAGATTGTGCATTCAATTTCTACCAGGGAAGTTATTGTTCGGTCATCTAGAGGGTTGTCTGAGCCTGGAACTCTATTCAAGAACTTAATGGCCATCCTTCGCGATGTTGCCATTTGCTATGATGGAACTGTTAGAAATGTTTGCAGCAATACTATTATCCAGTTTGAGTACGGAATGAATGCTGGACCAAAGTCACAAAGCTTATTCCCTGCTGGTGAACCTGTTGGGGTGTTAGCTGCAACTGCAATGTCTAATCCAGCTTACAAGGCAGTTCTTGACTCTACTCCTAGTAGCAACAATTCATGGGAGCTAATGAAGGTGGTGCTTATTCTTTTGCACAATTTTCTTTCAGCTTCTAGTTTCATTGTCTTCTGCAGGGTGTACTCATTGACTTTTCGAATGTTGTACTTCTTTTCAGGAAATACTTCTCTACAAAGTAGGCTTCAAGAATGACCTGGCCGATCGCCGTGTTATACTGTATCTGAATGATTGTGCCTGTGGAAGAAACTATTGCCAAGAGAAAGCTGCCTTTATGCTGAAGAATCACCTGAGAAAAGTCAGTCTGAAAGACATTGCTAAAACTTTTATGATTGAGTAAGTCGATTTGAATTCCTAATTATTTTGGGTGGTGAGGTCATGCTAAACAAAAAGCTAGAGAATGATGCCATCTTTTTTGTGAAAGAATCTCGTTCAGTATCTTTTCCCTTATTTCAATGCCCTTCTCGTAGCTCTTTACCACTTCCATTTCTCCAGTATATTTTATGTGAACCCAATACCATATTCCTTATTACTCGTTATTTTTCTTCTATGTTCTTCTTTAGACTGTTTTTCTAAGTTATGTTTAAATGTAGGACGTTTGATGCTTTTTGTATGCTCGTTTTAATATTGACTATTATCATTGATTCTCTTGAGCAGATACAGGGGGGCACAAACTGTAGTGGAAGGTGTTGGAACTGACACTGGCCTAGTAGGTCATGTTCATCTACAGAAGGTCGGTACATTGTGCAAAACCAACTGGTTCAGATATTAAATTTGCTTGTGAACTTCTAAGTGGCCTGCTGATTTGATGTTTTCAATGTTAGTAACTCAAGTGTTTTTGTGAAACAGGAGAAGATACAGGACTTCAACATTGGCACTGAGGTGATTCTTCAGAAATGCCAAGAGAAGATCATCTCATTTCGGAAGAAGAAAAAAACCAGTAGTATTTTTAAGAAGACAAACTTGTCTTTCAGGTTGGTTTTTTATTGTTAGTTGTATTTGCATAATTTGTCTGTCAAATGATGGTAGCCATAAATTCTGATGCTCCCTGGTTTTGAAGTCAAAGTGACATGATATGCTTCATGACAAAGTTTGGTTGATTGGACATTTTTATGCCTGTTGTGAAATGAAAATAACTGCGAGTTAGCAGAGGACATATTACCTTGACAGTATATATAACAACAACATTAATTACGTGATTTCCAAAATCATAGAATTGTGTTCATCAGTGTTCTAATTTTGCTAAACATTCCAGAAGGGGATTATCCTGAATTTAAAATGTAACACATGGACAGCATAGGAAAGCCTTATTTCTTCTTAAGTTTAGGTATTCTTTTGCCTGGTATTGTGATATATTTCTTATGTTTGTTTACTGTTAAAGCCTTTTAGTTAAGACTTCAAGGTTAAATCCTCCATCTTAAGCCTGATGCCATTGTAAATTCTCCGGAAACCTTATTTAATACACTGTCTACACATTTTACCGTTGATGCTGCTTTTTTTTCCATTTTATTGTTGTCGTTTTGCACAATATGATCTAATACTATTTTTCTGCCACCATTTTTTGGTAGTTTCCTCTTTTAATATTTTTGCCTTTTGATTTGGATTACTCAAGTTGTTTGAATTTGTGTAAATTGCTTCTCTATCGGAAATAAAAAAGGCTGCAGATACTATTTTATGTAATTTTCCCGAATAAAATTGCCTTTATCTTTATTATGAAACTTTTCCAGTTAATCCTATCCAATAAACTCTATGTACTATAGGTATTTTAAATCTTCCCTTAGAAGGTGGCAAGGACTTAGCTATGTTCAGATTTGTAAGTTTTTTTAGGGTTTAGGCAAGTCACTTCTCATTTATCCCTCTTTCCTTTTTGTGTTTCCTGCTGATGACTATATATGATGTCATCTCAACATTGATGCAGATGGGTTATGCCAGAATATCTCTTGCTTCATTGTTTCTCATTAAATAATTGCATTAGGTTGCTTTTCCTGCCTACTTATTAATGGAGACGGTAGATTAATAAGCAACGAGGGAGTGTTTTCAAATAAGAATTGAAAAGGATGACATTTGGAATTAATAACATTACACCGAAGCCACAGAGTATCCTTCTATTTAAAATGCTACATAAGGTCATTTGTCCTCTGGTGGAGGCTTCCCTTTTTGCTGGGTAATCTGCCTGTGTTTGAGTGGACTTGAAATCTGGTCTGCTATACCAGTACAAGGCATTCAATACTTCATTGGCCAGTTATGAAATTGGACATAATTTCTTTTCATGTTTGGCTTGATTGGATGTTTATGTGGTCTATCTTTCCCTGAACACTTCCCTACATTTTCTCTGTTAAACTTTTACTTGATTTGTGGAGAATGCTTTGAAACAAAAAATTTCTTGTGCTTGAAAATTGCTAATATTTCCTTGTTGTGCTTTCTTCTTTGCAGTGACTGCTGTTCTTTCCAGCACTCCCATGCAGATGAATTGTCTGGCATGCCATGTTTAACGTTCTTCTGGCAGGATAATGATGATAATCGTTTGGAGAGGACTTCAAACATCCTTGCTGACATAATTTTCCCAGTCTTGCTAGAAACAATCATCAAAGGTATGCAATAATTGTTAGTTTGTATCATGACAATATATACTTTTTGTTCCTATGAACTTTGTTGATAAAAAATCGACTGTTAAATTTTTATAATTTGGAATTTATGATTAATTTTTCTGCACATATAGTATTGACAGGTTTAGATAAAATATTTGGCAGTACTAAGGTGTGAATGTCTGATCATTGCATGAAAAACTTTGAACCAGTGTGGGAGACATCTTAAATTTGTATTTTGTAACTGGTTGTTATAGTTTATCCTGAATAATTTTTCTTAAGTAGATATCTGTTTTCTTTTCCTCAATTTCTTGTCTGTGTTTGTTGTGCTTCCATCAATTGCTTGTGAAACTGATGGGATCTTGTCATGGCCTGTAATATACTATAGCTATTTACTTTACTAGAATTTCATGTTTACTGGGAGCTGTGCTCTCTATCTGCAATGAACAGGTGACCATCGAGTTTCTTGTGCAAATATAATTTTGGTTAGTCCTGAGACAACAACTTGGATAAGAAACCCTTCCACAACACGAAAGGGGGAGCTGGCTCTGGATGTTTGTCTGGAAAAGTCAGCTGTCAAACAAAGTGGTGATGCATGGAGAGTTGTCTTGGACTCTTGTCTTCCTCTTCTTGATTTGATTGATACCACACGCTCAATACCATATGCAATTAAACAAATTCAAGAGCTTCTGGGAGTTTCCTGTGCATTTGATCAAGCAGTTCAGGTATAACAGACATGTACACACACTCACGATGGGCACTTACACACTCCCGCCTTTCTTTCATGTGTACGCGGAGAATACCATTGGATGCACTCCTCTTCATGTGTGCTTTTTTCGTTGCCTATATTTTAAACTTTGGATTCAATAAGCTTAATCTTTATCAGTTAGTGTGCTCATATCACTCCAACTAACTTAGTACTTAATTATTGCTTAAATATTTGCATCTAGCAGTCAGATACCTATTTCTCTTCCAGGATTGGGTTTGAAAGTCAGATTTACATGGTTTTACTTCCAGTTGCAATTTCTCCAGCGCTAGCTGATTATGAAGCTGCATCATCTTAAAGCTGGGTGTTTTCTGCATCTTTAAATGCATCTTTATGCTTTGTGAATGATTCAGATCATTTTTTCCTTTTTATTTTTTGCCTTATTTCCTTTGCAAATAGTAATTTCCTATGACCTCTTCTTTATTCATGCTTTGGATGTTTGAATAATGATGTGATTTGGCAAAAATTCTGGGCATATCCTGTTCTCTATATTAAAATTATGTTGTGTTTTCAAGGTTGCAAGCAGCAATGCTCTTCCACTAATACTGTTGTAAAACCTTCCATAACTACACGCGAGTCGTTTTCATGTTAGATGCATCTTATATATAATTGCAGGTATGGGGAGAATCTAGTATTTGCTATTTTAGTTTTGGGCACTCGTTGGGTCATTTGATAGGTTACTACAAAGCTCAGCCTCCTGTTCCACGTGCAGTCCTTTTTTCGCCAAGCACTTGCATCGTATTTTTTATTTGTGTTTTGGGTTCTGGATTCTGCCGATTGATCAATCATGTTATGTTCAGTGCACATTCTGTGGATTTTATTGCTATTGTACAGGTGTATTACTGAATAAATGATAAATAGGCTGTTATTAGTTTATGCAAAGTTTCCAATGCATTTTAGCCATATAAAGTGGATCAACATTTGGCTTACTTTGCAGCGGCTGTCAGCATCAGTGAACATGGTTGCAAAAGGTGTGCTCAAAGAGCATCTCATTTTACTGGCTAACAGCATGACTTGTGCTGGAAATCTGGTTGGTTTCAACACTGGAGGTTATAAAGCACTGTCTCGCTCATTAGATATCCAAGTACCATTTACAGAAGCAACACTATTTGTAAGTCATTTCATCCCTCTTTTTTTGCGTTTCTCTTTAATTTTCATTTCTATTATCCTCTCAAGTGGACAGTTTCGTTACATGGCTTGCAGACTCCAAGAAGAGTTTTTGAAAGGGCTGCTGAGAAGTGCCACACTGATTCATTGTCAAGCATAGTGGCTTCCTGTTCGTGGGGCAAACGCGTGGCTGTTGGAACAGGGTCATGCTTTGATTTACTGTGGGACACAAAGGATGTAGGTGTTTGCTCTTTTATGGTTCTTGTTTGTATAGGTTTTTGCATGGATCTTGTAACTAAAATTGACACACTGATGCAGCGCCTAACCTAATAGGAATAAGACTCTACTTTAAGATGCTTAGGATTTTGTTTTAGTTTTTTACAGCTTTGAAGGTTAGTATTTCAGCATGATATATATAATTCCTGCTTTGTAGGGACGCCTTTGAGCTGGAAGTATACTAGAAGTTCACTACGGACTTCTATTTCTTTCTCATTTTAGTCTTTTACCATATGAAATTTAGAAGTCAACAAAGTGATAATACAAGAGGAAAAACAAGAGACGAACAATTTCTGTAATTTATTTTTCAAATTTTTTTGGACATAGGAAAATAGACAGGAAAATCGAATTCGAGTCCTTGCCCTCTCTACTTTGTGGGAAGTACCTGTGAGCTACAAGGTCATTGGTTAATTCATTTCTCCTTGTAATGTAATAATTTGTTGCCCTTTTCCAATTTTCAGACTACGTTGAAACAAGAGACGAGCACAGATGTGTATAACTTTCTAAGTATGTTGAGAAGTGGTACAAAAGGAGAAGAATTAGCCACTGATTGCTTAGGTGCTGAAGTTGATGGTCTTTTGCCAGAAGATGAGATTGAGGATTGGAATCTGTCTCCTGAGCACAACCCTGGGATGGATAAGCTTACTTTTGAAGACAGTGCTATGTTTGAAGATTGCCTTGATAAGGAGAAAGCTTGGTCTGCTTGGGGAAAGAATTCAGTTCAAACTGAAGATGTTCCCTCCAAGGAAGTGCAAAAGGGATCAGACATGTCTTCTGGCTGGGATACTGCAGCTGCTCAAGAAAATGCATACCAGAGTAAGGGGAACAGTGCAGCAGAGCCAAACTCTTGGTCTGCTTGGGGATCTAAGACAACTGAAATGCATGATGCTCCTGCAATGAAAGACCAAGAATCTGCCCGGGTTGGTGATTATTCTGCCAGTGTTGCCTGCGGGTGGAACAGTGAAGAAAATTTTGCACACCAGGATGTCAGTTCCTGGAATCCTGAAGTTCCAAGCAAACCAGTCAAGAGCATTTCTTGGGGGAAACCGAAGTCACCTGAACTTTCGCATGACTGGGGCTCTCCTAAAGAATCATTTAAAGCAGGAAGTTCACAGGCTAGGGCTGCTTCAACTACCCCAGAGGATGCTCCGAATTCCAGCAATTGGGATTCTGAGTTTCCAGAAGAACCTGTCAACAAGAGTTCTTGGGGGAAACCAAAGTCAGCTGAAGTTGTGCATGCCTGGGGCTCCCCTAAAGAATCATTTGAAGCAGCAAGTCCAGTGGCTAGGGCTTCTTCAACTACCCCAAAGGATGCTTCCAATTCCATCAATTGGGATTCTGAGTTTCCAAGTAACGAAGAACCTGTCAACCAGAGTTCTTGGGGGAAACCAAAGTCACCTGAAGTTGTACGTGGCTTGGGCTCCTCTAAAGAGACGGTCAAAGCAGCAAGCTCACCAGGTTGGAATTCTTCAACTGTTCCAGAGGATGTTACCAAATCCAGTGGATCTGAAGGTCCTAGTCAGTCTCCAGTCAACAATAGTACATGGGGGAAACCGAAGTCGCCTGAAGTTTCAAATGGCTGGGGCACTCCTAAAGAGCCATGGAAAGCAGCAAGCTCACAAGGCTGGGGGACGCCAAAGCCTGGAGTTGGCAATGCAATGGACAGGAATCAGAAAAGAGGTGGACGGGGTTGGGGTTCAAATGCGGGTGATTGGAAAGGGAAGAACCGTCCTGCTGGAATGGGCAATGATGATTTCAGTGCAAGTGCATTGCACACACTAACCAGGCAACGGCTGGACATGTTTACTTCCCAAGAGCAGGACATTCTCACTGTTGTCGAACCATTAATGCTGTCCATCAGAAAAATAATGCACGGTTCTGGGTAGGTTTTGTAAATTCACATGTAGACACGGGAAAGTGCAGCACATATATTTTAAGACATAGAAATGTGCTTGGATATTGGTTCATGTTATGTTTGCTGCTCTGTGACTTGCTGCATATTGCCAACTGTTCTTAATTTGAGAGATTTTGTTTTTATGCAGGTACAATGATGGTGACCCGCTTTCAGCCAGTGACCAATCATACATAATCGATAATGTGTTCAATTATCATCCAGACAAAGCAGCAAAAATGGGTGATGGTATTGATCATCTCATGGTAAATACTCCTTTTTTGCCTTAGCTTTCGTTAAATTATGCTGTTTATTGTCATGCAACACACAGTTACATTTTGTGCTTTGCCCACCTTTCAAATGTTGCGGAATTTCTTCTTTATGTTCTCGGTCTTCTCTTATGGAATTGATCACTGTTGGCATTCCATAATAATCCTCTGATTTTGATGCAACAGATTAGCAAGCACAGCAACTTCCAGGATACCAGGTGCTTGTATGTTGTCTCAACTGGCGGTGACAGACGGGATTTCTCCTACCGAAAATGCTTGGAGAACTTCATCAAAGAGAAATATCCTGACTTGGCTGCGGACTTCATAGAGAAGTATTTTGCTAAAAGGCGTCCTGGAGCCAATCAGCAGAATGCGCCAGTGGGGACTGATGAGCAGCAGAGTGCGCCATGAGACTTGCCTTTATTTTACTGTCTATATACTCTGGAGACTGGATAGTTTTTATAGTAGATGGGCATGGTCATGTTACCTGCTATTTTGATTTGTATATAAGAAGCAGGTAATTGACCCTTGCAGAGCGAGCGATCTAACAGCAGGCTGCGAGGTTCATTAATTTTTGCGTGTCAATATGAAAGTAGTGAAATAGTTAGGTCCTCCTTATGATAAGCATGTCATTTCAATTTATTCTCTTCCGATGACAGATGTAGTAACCATGATCGTTTTCCAACCGTCTTGAGGAAAGAAAAGCAAAGGAAACTGATGAGCATTTCTCCAGGGACTAATGCATTTCGTGACAATATTTGCAAATGAGTTGATACTTTTCAGGAAAAAGTACCAAAATATTGTACTTGCATGCCCAATTTTTTGCGGTACTTGTTTATTTCAGATCATTTCATCCTTCTCATTGGTTGTAAGCGGATACCTTTCCCCTGTTTGTTACACTATGAAAACTAAAACACATGTATATTATTAAGGTTGATGCTCATCATATAAAATCTAAAAGAAATGTATAAAATTTAATAAAATAGATAAAATATGTGTGGAAGTATAATTATGTTGAGTTTTAAGGTTAAAAACTAAAAATGTCTTATTCATCACATGAAAGCTTGGTACCCCACGTGTTTTTTTTAATGTTTTAAGGTCAAAATATTGGAAGTAATGATATATTATGGACAGGAAAATAGAGTTTTTCTGGAGAAGAGAGGTGGGTCTTTGACTGTTGGGAATTTGCCTTTGGTGGGACCAACATTCACAACTAGTCATTATTATCGTCGTACCAACTACCAGCCATTTCTTATGGTAAATGTCACTGAAAAAAGGTGCATATTTAATTTTGCTGGTTAACTTAGTACTGTAGTAAGCTTTGACTCCATTTTCCAATTAGAGGGCCATGTCAAAGAACTGGGAGTCTGACGTAGCAGTATGTCAATGCACGTGCAGATATACACTGATGAAGAGAAGAGAAGTGGGGGAAACAAGAAAAGTCCTCTCTCCTCCCTCTTTTGGACCCTACCTTTCCTTTCCAATTCTGATTGCAACATAACTAAACTGGGTGTTATTATTTTCTGCTGCACTACAACTATTTTCTGTTCGTTTCAGGCCACAGCTTCACTTGAGCTCTTTGGTTTGGTACCATTCTCTCCCATAATCTTTGCATTTTTTCTTTCTTTCTTATATATATATTTTCTGTGTTGAAAACTTGTTTATGGGTTTGATGGTGCGGACTGCAGAGTGTTAATTAAGGTGGAATGGAATCTCTGGCAGTGGTTGCTCCGCCCCTCGTCTCGCCACTGGAGACCGGACATAAAGTATGGGAGGATCAGTCTTTTATAAAGTGGAGAAAGAGAGACCCTCATGTCACTTTGCATTGCCATGAGTCTATTGAAGGTAGGTGGACACCTGAAATTTTGTTTCACTTTATTATAGTGCCGGTCTCATTGATCAACTAAGGAATCTGTATCTTTGGCAATTTTGGAAATTTAGGATCTTTCTTGGTTTCTCGACTTTGGTTGAGCTGGGATTGGTTATTTGGGTTTCGTTCTTTCCTCTCTGATGATTATTTTCTTCTTAACTTGAACGGATTAGGTCGTTGGAATAGATTCCTGTGCGCCCTTTTGTTTTGTGTATTAGTAATTAGCTTCGTTGTCTTGCTTCTTTGAAAAAATTGGCGTTCTTTTGCTCTGGGTACAGGTTCTCTTAAATACTGGTATAATCGAAATAAAGTGGATCTTTTGGTCGCCAAGTCAGCTGTCTGGAACGATGATGCTGTTCAAGGAGCTCTTGATTCTGCTGCTTTTTGGGTCAATGGCTTGCCTTATGTCAAGTCTTTGTCTGGAATTTGGAAGTTTTTCTTGGCTAGCGGCCCTACTAGTGTTCCCAAGAAATTTTATGATACTTCATTTCATGACTCTGACTGGGACACTTTGCCAGGCAATTCCATTCCACCCCCCTAAATAAACTAAAAACTGTTTAAGCATATACATAATTCTACTCTTTGGCTATTTCTTCTTAGTGTTAATCTTTTCGTTTCATGATCACCAATACATTAGGGTGATGAGGAGATCAATGATTGATTCTCTTCAATTCATCTTTCCATTTTGGATTGTCTTAATTTTCTTGTTGAACCTAGCAGTTGAAAATTTTCATGTAAAAATCTGATCGCTGTTTCTTTCTTATTGGTAAAGTTCCTTCAAACTGGCAAATGCATGGATTTGATCGCCCTATTTATACCAATATGGTGTATCCATTTCCACTTGATCCTCCTCATGTTCCTGATGAAAATCCTACTGGCTGTTATAGAACGTACTTCGACGTTCCTAAAGAATGGAAAGGTATGATCATTCAGGTGTTTTGTCATTTTTAGCTTTTATTGTCTGCAACTGTTTCTTAATGTTTTTTCGCTTTCCTGTTTCCTAGTTCACCCAATTCATCATCAATGTCTAGCTAGTTGAAACTGCTTTAATAAATATTAATTAATCTTTTCTGAAAAAAACTTTGTAATTTTGCAAGTGCTCTCAATTATGCAATGATTTCAGTGGACTTCAATTCCTATAGTTATTCTTATATGCATTATGTTTACCTATGTGCGACAGGTCGTAGGATTCTGTTGCATTTTGAAGCTGTTGATTCTGCATTCTGTGCATGGATAAATGGAGTTCCTGTAGGATATAGGTATGTAATGCATACTTTTATCATTCCTATGACCCATGTTTGTGATTGGAAGCTTCTCTTCTGATGCCCTTTATCTTTCGGCATATTTATACAATTTTCTTGGTGCATGTTAGCTGCTGGGGTAACAGTCACATGAAAATCAAGATATTTTTTTTTTTACCTTCCATGAGATCAATGTGCAGCAAATCCTACTATTATTATTTTTCCTTCTTTGACACTCTCAATTATTTTATTCTTTTAAAATTTTGTATCCTGATCATTGTTGAAATGATTTAGAGTTCAAGCATTTGAAAAGTTGCTACTTACCTTGTTTAATCATACTCAGAGAAAGGAAAAAAATTAAAGGAAAAAAAATGCTTTTGAAAAGGTTGTTTGCTGAGATTAGGTTGCTAAAGAAGAAATATTTATTACTTTCATAAAGTGAGCAAAGCAAATTGAATTTGTAGTATTTTTTCCATTACGTGATGCTTTGTATTCCATGACAGAGCACCAATCTTTCTAACTAACAAACACTTTTCTTGAATTATCTCCAGCCAGGATAGTAGGCTACCTGCTGAATTTGAAATTTCGGATTATTGTTATCCATGTGGTTCAGAGAAAAAGAATGTTTTAGCAGTTCAAGTGTTGCGATGGAGTGATGGGTCATACCTTGAAGATCAAGACCATTGGCGGTTGTCTGGTATTCATCGTGACGTTCTTCTTCTGTCCAAGCCACAGGTTTTGTTCTTTTCTGAGTGTTGATTTGGCTTTTGCTTTGGAATTCTTTACATGTGAGCAGATGCATGTTTTTTTCTGCATACTAACTATATGCTTAAACTCACCATGGTGCAATTAAGCAGGTATTCATCACAGACTATTTTTTCCAATCAAGTTTTGCTGAGAATTTTTCTTTTGCGGATATACAGGTTAGTTCTTTTCCTTCGACTTTAAATCTAAGAAATGGTACCTGCAGTCATCTGCTTAGTATGTGAACAAATATTAAGATTTTTTACATGAGTTCCTGCTTCTTGGATCTTTTATTAGCTGTTGTTACTGTGCCTGATAATAAGCAAGGAAGGATGTCTTCCATCATTTCCTTCATTGTTATGTTTCACTCATACTTGAAGGGTTATACACCTGTGCAACACTTGCAATATTTTTGTTGCTGTTTACCAATTGATTCCACTTTTTAAAGAAATCCTAACATTGAGTTTTTGTCTGCCATTCAGGTTGAAGTGAAAATAGATAGCTGTAAAGACGTTCCTAAAGAGAGTATTCTATCTAATTTCAATGTTGAAGCTGTATTGTATGACACTGGAAGGTGGTATGATGGCGGAGAACCTGTTAATTTACGGTCGTCTAGTGTGGCTAATACGAAGCTGAATCGCTCGTCCACTATTGTTCTCGGATTTCTTGGATATATGCTCGAGGGTAAAGTGGAGATGCCCAAGCTTTGGTCTGCAGAGCAAGTGAGAAACCTCTGTTCATTTAGATTTCTGGCCACTTTTAAACACATTTTGGTGATGCAATTCTTTGTGTCTTTCCATATTACTATTATTTTAATTTATTTTCAAATTTTCATTTTTCTACTTCCCCGTATCTCCTGTACTTGAACCTTTTTATTTCTGTCATAAGTGTGGATAACTATTTTAAATTTCTCCCCAACTGTTGCTCTGTTAGACTGGAAAGGAACTGGTATGATACTGTTTTCTTCATTCCAATGCGTTGTCTTTTCTCGACAATCATGAAGCATTGAAAAAAGAGTTAATCAATTACACTTACTTGTTTACTTGTTGATTATAAGTTTGGTGGGGTAAAAAATTACAAAATGCTACTGCATTTGCAAATTCCATTTCACTGTTCCACTCTTCATTCTTTTTTGTTTATAATAACATGAATTTTGTATCTTGTCAACTCTTTGCCACAATTTGACTGGCTTTTACCTATTTTCTTCTTCCACTTTATGTGGAAATCTCTTTTTTATTTTTGCATTCTTGCTGCTAACCTAGCTGATATTCTGTCTGCATCATTTGTAGCCAAACTTGTATGTTCTTGTTCTCACCCTCAAAGATGCTTCTGGAAACGTAGTTGACTGTGAGTCATGCATGGTTGGATTTAGACAAGTATCAAAGGCCCCCAAGCAGCTACTTGTTAATGGGCAACCTGTTGTGATTAGGGGCGCCAACAGGCATGAACATCATCCTCGTATAGGGAAGACGAACATAGAGTCCTGCATGGTTAAGGTGGGACTCCACCCCTTCTCTGCTTTGTTGTTTTTCGTTTGTTTGGCTGAAAATATTGTGTCATATCAGTTGCACTTTCCATCGTTGTCTGCTTGCAGGATCTAGTTCTAATGAAGCAACACAATGTCAATGCTGTTAGAAACTGTCATTACCCCCAGCATCCCCGTTGGTATGAATTGTGTGATCTTTTTGGCATGTACATGGTAGATGAAGCCAACATTGAGACACATGGATTTAATCTCTCTCAATACCTGAAGCATCCCACTATGGAACCAAGTTGGGCTTCTGCAATGATGGATCGTGTCATAGGCATGGTGGAGAGGGACAAAAATCACGCATCCATAATTTTCTGGTCTTTGGGGAATGAGTCCTCATATGGACCTAATCATTCTGCTTCCGCAGGTATTATGTTATGATTTCTTTGAGTTGCTTGTATTTAATGCACACCTGAAGAATTTAGAATTTAGCTTTAACAAATATATATGCTAGTCATTTTGTTCTAATTTTGGTACTGCATTTTGATTCTGGAGTATATATACTACAACAGACACTTCTTTTTGAGGTTCCTTTCTAAAAAAGTGTTTGGTGTGTTTCTAGTGCTTTGTAGATATGCCATTTACTGTTGTGGATTGCTGTATGTAGGTTGGATTCGTAAAAGAGATGGCACACGATTAATACACTATGAAGGAGGTGGGGCCAGAACTTCATCTACTGATGTCGTTTGTCCCATGTACATGCATGTCTGGGACATAGTGAAAATTGCAAATGATCCTACTGAATCACGTCCATTGATATTGTGCGAGTATGTACCATCTTCTCCTTCACTTCGATTGTTTTACTCTTTGAATAGTTGTAGGCATTTTGGATTTGTTTATTTAAGGCCCTCTTGATTTCCATATGGCAGATATTCGCATGCAATGGGAAATAGTTGCGGGAATATACATGAGTATTGGGAAGCAATCGATAATACATTTGGTCTCCAAGGAGGTTTCATCTGGGAGTGGCTTGACGAGGTATGAAATTCTCTTATATCTTCGAATATATGATTGACACTCTTTCCTTTACTTGAATTAAAGCACTTCATTATGCTTGCAGGCATTATTGAAGGAAAGTGCTGATGGTACTAAACATTGGGCATATGGAGGTGACTTTGGGGATACCCCTAATGATTCAAACTTTTGCGTGGATGGCCTAGTGTGGCCAGATCGAACTCCCCATCCTGCCATGCATGGTTCGTCTTTCTTAGTTTATATACTTGTTTTGTCCCTTTTGTGACTGTTTTCTGAATTGTAAATCATGGCATTGGCTGTGGTTGCAGAAGTTAAGTATGTTTACCGACCAATCAAGGTTACACTTGAGGAAAGCACACTGAAGGTACCCAACTTTCAAAATTTTGCAGAGATCCAACATCCCTTTCTTTGAGAGTACCTTCATCAAATCTCATTCTGATTTTCTGGTGACATTTTGCAGATAACCAACACCCATTTCTTCGAAACAACGGAAGGGTTGGCGTTTAGCTGGTCTGCTCTTGGTGATGGATGTGAACTTGGATCTGGAATTCTCTCTCTTCCTTTGGTGAAAGCCCAGAGCTGTTATGAGTTAGAATGGAAATCTGGTCCCTGGTATCCTCAGTTGGCTTCATCTTCTGCGGAAGAAATCTTCTTAACAATAACTGCTATGCTTTTACATTCTACGCGTTGGGCAGAAGCTGGGCATGTTGTTTGTTCTACACAAGTCCAGTTACCTACCAGAAGGAAGATCATGCCTCATGTAAATCCTTTTCCTTGATATCTACTTTTATTACCAAAATTTTAAGACCATTGTTCTCCAACTTACGAATTGCATTGGCTTTCAGGCTGTCAAGGCTGCATCTTCAACCCTTGCGAGCGAAATTGTTGGGGATACTATTAGAGTCAGCCAACAGAATCTTTGGGAGATAACTCTGAATTCTCGGACTGGAACTGTTGAACGCTGGCAAGTATGTCATAACACTATGAGCTGGTATTGCATGTCATCTTTTGTGGTGTTAGCGACAGAAAGCAAAAGATTATTTTCTCAAAATAATTTGTTTCTACATTTTTCTGGATGAAGAAATTGCGTTTCATTTCGTATTTTAACTTTTCAACGCTTTGGGCTTTAATGATGTGGTAATTATAGGTTGAAGGAGTTCCTGTTATGAATAAAGGCATATTCCCATGTTTCTGGCGAGCACCTACAGATAATGACAAAGGTGGAGAGGAACGTAGCTATCATTCCAAGTGGAAAGCTGCTCATATCAATGATATTGAATTTCATACAGAGAGCTGTTCGATAAGGAGCGAAACCAGTGAGCTTGTAAAAATAGAGGTGGTCTACCTTGGTGTCCCAAGGAGTGAGAAGGGTTCTCTTTCAGAATCTACAAAGTCAACTGCTTTATTCAAAATCGATATGTTGTACTCAATTTATGGTTCTGGGGATATAATTATCAAATGCAATGTAACTCCAAGTCCTGACCTACCACCACTGCCGAGAGTGGGAGTTGAATTTCACTTGGAAAAACCAATAGACCAGGCTAGATGGTATGGAAGAGGGCCATTTGAATGTTATCCAGATAGGAAAGCAGCAGCCCATGTCGGGGTCTACGAGCAAACTGTGGGTGACTTGCATGTCCCTTACATTGTTCCTGGAGAAAGTGGAGGCAGGACAGATGTTAGATGGGTGACATTCCAGAACAAGAATGGAGTTGGGATTTTCGCTTCAATGTACGGAAACTCTGCACCTATGCAGATGAATGCGAGTTATTATTCGATCTCTGAACTTGACCGAGCAACACATCATGAAGAGCTTATCCAAGGAAACGACATTGAGGTAACTTAACCTGCTGATACTCTTCTAAATAAGCTCATGTTAGTGGCTTAGAAACATTTTTGAATAGCGGCTAAGGACATTGCATCTCACACAAAATGAGAATGTTATGCTTATGATTCAGTAAGCAAAAGGCGACAGTGTATTTCGAACAATTCTATTAATTGTTAGTTTTTATTTCTCTCGAGTGGTGACGTGATTGTGTTCGGAATGCAGGTACATCTTGACCACAAGCATATGGGTATAGGTGGAGATGATAGTTGGAGCCCTTGTGTACATGACAAGTACCTTGTTCCAGCTGTGCCATACTCGTTCTCCATAAGGTTTTGTCCACTAACAGCCTCCTCTTCAGGACTAGAGATCTACAAGTCCCAACTTCAAATTGAAGTCACTTTTATATAGAGTTGCATAACTTGGTTCTTAGATGGAGAGCTTTTTCTTTTGTTCATGCGCTAGATGTTATTGTCCTTGACGATAAAGCCTTGTTTACCTCTGTTGCAATCTAGTTGATTGGTACATTTGACGCGGATTTGGGAATAAAACAATGCTCAAGAGCTTTTTTATGTGAGATATGGTAATTGGTACGTCACATTTTATATCACTCGCGTAAATGGTGAAATCCATGGTGAATTCTTTTGTTTAACGTGCCATTTTGCAAGTTTTTTTAGAAATTTCCCGGATTTAGATCAAGTTACTTCTCAGCACACTTGCTGCTCATCATAATGTCCTTAGACCCTAACTCTATTATCACATGTAACACCCGAATGTTGCTGAGTGAGGTTAACTAATTTTGTTCAAGTTGGATTGGTCCATTAAGAAATAAAGTACTACGTAAGGATGAAATTGTCTTAATCTTCCTTTAGTTGGGGCAAAAGGAAAATAAGGATTTTCATATGAGAAATATAGAATCTATGCTTTCCAGCAGATTCGCGACTGTCGGCTTATTTTTGTCACATGTATGCAAACGTCTTGTCTTTTACCTGTCCAACTGCTCAAGTCAGGTTGGGTCGTCTTGCAAGTTGCAACGCTACAGTCTACTGGTCTAGTGGTAAGAAGGTGATAGCTGTAAAACGAGCGACTGGTGGTGGACCGCGTAGCTTTGGAGAATGGAGATGTTGCTTTTTAAAAATTTAATGGTTACGGTTTAATTTAAAAAGTTTTATCTTGTTTTTATGGTTAAGACTGTCTTTAAACAGCCGATCATCATATTAAGTGTTAACTATTTTAAAATCGAATCGAATAATAATCTCAAAAGACGTAAAATTATTTTTTAAAAATTTTAACATAATTATATATTCATGGTTCACAATGGAGATCTTTAATTTAAGTTAAAACAACACTTATATTAATAAGTCCCTACAAAGATGGAGGTTAGATAAAAGAGTGAAAGAGATGATGTCCACAGAAATAGTTTCCTCGTTGAATATGTCATGCCATGCTTTCAAGTGTCAGTTAGGAGAATGATTGATTATATTTTGGCAGTTTGTATCTTTAATTCAAACGAATTGATTGAATTAGGTTTACAAATCAAATTTGCAATGCAGACATTTCTGGTGGACTCGAACCAACGGACCAAAAGTAGCGTTGAGTTTTCTGTTTTTTCCATTTCATCAATGCACACTATAGTTCATTTTTTTAATGCGAATTGGTACTTTATAATATAATAATATAATATGGTTCATTTCTATTTATAATTTTTTTTATTCAACAGCCTAAATAAATACCGCAATAAGTTAGGCCAGTACGGTCGCCCTACCGCTTAAAATAAAGCTTGATGTTGCAAACTTTGATTTTACTAGTTTGATTAAAAATTTATGTCAGGAGATTTTTGTGTACATAAATAGATATTTTATTTTGCAGTACCCGTTATATAATAACCTAATTTTAGCATTGCAAATTTGATTATAGTTGTAATATTCGTAACCATTAGATTATATTCTTATTTTCGATACATTACCCCTTTCTCTCTTTTAAAACCTTTAGCAAGTGTGCAATATTTAATGCACTTTATTTCTTCTCCTTTACTATTTTTTTCCGTCTCAAACTCGTTTATCCCATCCTACTCAGCTATGACTCTGCATATATTAGGATTTTTGTTGAATTTTATAAAGACGCCAAGGGTAAAGTGGGTTCTAGGATTCTATAAAAGATTCCATAGAAAGCAATCCCACACCATCCACCAAAACACCAAAGCACCTCAAAAAAATACAGAGAAAACAGCAGTGTGCAACAGCTGCACTCCAGCAAAATCTGCTACAGACACCTAAGCATCTAGATTTCTCTGCACATTTGAATTTTTCTCTCAGAAATCATCGAAAAGTTTCTCACTAGTAGTTGAGTTGCTGCCATGTGTAACTTATAGCTGACACATTAGCGTTCAGTTTCACAGTTCATCAGACTTCCTCCACCATTAGTTTTCTTTTAAATCATCCTCCTTTCCTTTGTTTTTGTCCAAAGAACATTTCTTTTCTTCGGGGTTTTTCTTTTTGTTCCATTGGAGCAACATTGTTCCTATGGAAGTAGTGAATCTTTATGTGTTTTTCTCTGCTACTCTTGTTCTGGCTCTTTCCCTTCTCTATTTCCCTCTCGTTACCATACCACAACCATCACCGGAGAATTTCGCGGCGGATTTGGTTGTCAGGAATGGGGTTATTTTCACCAGCGACGCTTCTTTGCCTTTTGCGGACTCCATGGCAGTGTACAATGGCAGGATTCTTCGCATTGGGAATTACTCCTCTCTTCAGGTTTTCCCATTTTTCCAATTTCTCCAGTGCAACAACAGTATTTTGTATTTTTCGATTTGTTGAGTGCTTAAGGTTGAGTGGAATTGGATTGATATTTTGTTAATGCAGGATTTAGTGGGGAATCAAACCAAGGAATTGAATCTTCAAGGCAAGATTGTGGTTCCGGGGTTCGTTGATTCCCATGTCCACTTCATTTCTGGTGGCCTTCAGGTTTACTGTCACTTATTTCATTTCATTTTTTTTCCTTTTATTAATATTGAGTTTAAGGTTTCTTTGGTGCATCCATGGTGTTAGAGTTTGATTTCATCTTCTTCTCTGAGTTTTACGAGTTGGTTTCTGTACATAAGGTGTTGAAATGTTTTATACGTGGATAACAGATGGCAGGTGTGGAACTCCGGGGTGCGAATCAGAAAGATGAGTTTTTGAGGAGAGTTAAAGAAGCTGTAGCAAGTAATTTCCTTGACCTTTCCTTCAAATGTTGTGTTTTTATGTAGATTATGCTTAAAATGATCGCCCGAAACTCAGCCTGAAGACGGTCTTTTCTTAGAAAGATGTGGGTTTTTTTTTTCTCTTCCAGAATTGTAAATGATTATGTTTTCTTAAGACAAATGCTCATAATGCACAAAGGTTAGATTGCTCATTGGCATGGTGATTTGTCGAGCCTGGTATAATTTTTTCCATAAGAAGTGACATCTTAGAATTCAATTTTACAAAAATCTTATGCAAGCAAACCTTTCCAGATCTAAAAGAAGGTTCCTGGGTGTTGGGTGGTGGATGGAACAATGATCTATGGGGAGGTGAATTACCAATGGCCTCATGGATTGATGATATTACAGCAAACAATCCTGTAAGTCTTATTTTGGCTATTTGCATATCTGTACATTCACGATGTTATGTTCTTCGTTTAAGATAAACTCTTCTGCAGGTCTGGTTGACAAGGATGGATGGCCATATGGGACTTGCTAATTCACTAGCATTAACCTTAGCTGGGATAAATAATTCCACTGAAGATCCAATTGGTGGTACTATCGTGAAATCTGCACAAGGAGGTAACATTTGAGAAACAGAAGGAAATACTAGTTTCTTCTTCCTTATATGAGACAAATATTTCTTGCAACCTTTTACAATGTAAAGGGAGCTTAAATTTGGTCTGTAGATGCTTGTAATTTCTGATCTTAGGATTTTAGCACTCCAAGTTCTTTCACCTTTGGAAGAGAAGCAATGAAGGTTATATTAGATATATGTTCATTTTAGGCTGAATTATACCATCATTATTCCTGTGCGTACGGACCATTGGCTCCCCAACACTTTGAGAATGTACTCTGGGTCAAGTGAGCTGATTCATGAAGCCTACCATGAGTAGTTTGGTTTTTATTTTATCAAATGCCCTTCAACTCGAATGAGTGCCGTATATTTTCTAATGGTTGGGAAATGTGTGCAATATAATGAAGCAACTCTTGTTAATTTCATTATAATAATAGATACTAAATTTTCCATTTATAAGTTGAGTAATAATTTTTCTGTTATTACCATGTAGTACCTACTGGATTGTTAGTTGATGCTGCAATGAAACTTATCCACCCTTGGATTCCTGAGGTCTCAGTGGATGAAAGGAGAGAGGCTTTGCATAGAGCTAGCAATTTTGCTTTGACAAAAGGTGTGACAACTATTGTTGATTTTGGGAGATACTTCCCTGGTGCACCAGTTGGGCATTCTTGGGAGGATCTATCAGGTTCGTTTTATGTCCCTGTGGATTTGTTGGATTTCCAGTGATTGTCCATTTCTTTCTGTATATGCAACTTGGTCA
Source organism: Viola odorata (assembly GCA_963691705.1). Taxonomy (NCBI): domain Eukaryota; kingdom Viridiplantae; phylum Streptophyta; class Magnoliopsida; order Malpighiales; family Violaceae; genus Viola; species Viola odorata. The sequence continues at coordinate 66,375,458 of OY829541.1, forward strand.
TGAAAGCGAGTTCATTGTCACAGGTAAATTATTCGTATTTCTTAACTGAAAGAATTAATGGTGAAGCAGAGTGAGAATGTTCATTTCCTGTCCCTTTTATCGTTTTCACAGATGTGTACCAATGGGCTGATTCATCAGGACAGATGAAGGTCAGGGCTTGTTTATTTTTCCCGATGGAGACGTGGCCACGCTTACTTGTATGGATTCCTGAATTTGTCTTTGTAATCTTTGGCATACTTCCGTTTTTTAGGCAATCTCTTCGGTTAATTTTTTTTTGACGTATGAATTCCAATGTTACTACAGAACTTTGTTAAGGAAACTGGACGTGCATTGAGTGAGCGGATTTATTTGGGTGGTGTTAAGGCATTTTCTGATGGATCTTTAGGATCTAGCAGTGCACTCTTCTTTGAGGTAAGGATTAAGGCAATGTGTTCAAGTAAAGTAGCTCAGATACCGAACTTTTTAAACTGACCTCTCATTGGTATCTACACCTTATGCCTGAGACTTTATATGAAAGTTAGTTTCACTATGATCTGTGAATTAGTTCGATAGTTTCTGAACTTGACTGAAATTGTTTTAAAAATCTATTAACAAGATTTTTCTAATTTTTAGCCATATGTTGATGAGCCAACCAATTTTGGATTACAAGTGACTGGTCTTGAAACTCTTTCCGACATGGTTACAGAAGCAGATAAATATGGACTTCAGGTATACCCTTTTTACCACAAAAATGCCACAAGTCTGTATACGCGTGTTATGTATGGTTGCAGTCAGTTGCCTTTTATGATTGACACCTTCATTCATTCAGGTTGCCATTCACGCTATTGGGGATAAAGCAAACGAGATGGTGCTAGATCTATACAAGTCCGTGGATTCAACAAATGGAAAGAGGGATAGAAGATATAGGGTAAAGTTCATTGCTCAAACATAAGTCCAATTACAGATCAACTTATTTTTGTCTGTTTTACAGATTCAAGGAACAGTTAATAACTTGCTACTGTTGGTTTTCATGATGGGCAAGATGCTCACAGATTGAGCATGCTCAACATTTAGCACCTGGAATGGCTGTACGATTTGGTGAGCAAGGGGTTATTGCTTCGATACAGGTCTTTTTATCACTACTATCTGTCATGCTTCCGATTATTAACATGTTTCTCTTCTTGAGCTCATGAGCATAGCTTTACGGGGATCATGCAAAATGAACAAGATTGACGCTTGCATTTTCCTTTTTCACATCACTTTTGGTGACGGGTTCACTCGTTATGCTTTACATTTTTTTCTCTCTTCTTTTCATTTTCAATTCTTCTTAATCAGCTTAGTAATAGAGATGACAGTCAAATATAGTAGTAGAATGTGTTTGATCCCGTAAATTTGCAGAGATTGATCGTGTATTTTTCAGTTTATGAGCATTTCTCTTTCTAACGACATAGTCACATGCCAATCATCAACAGCCAGACCACCTACTTGATGACGCGGATGCTGCAACCAAAAAGCTTGGGGTGGATAGGGCTAACAGAGGATCTTATTTATTTGGATCACTTCTAGCGAGCAATGTTCCGCTGGCACTAGGTTCTGACTGGCCAGTAAGTGTTATCATAACCCTCGTTAGCTTCAGCTTTCAATAGTATAGTAATTGCTCATTAGCTTTTAAAAATCTTAGGGTATATGCATGTTACATGCTTAGCAAACTGTAATTAAGATATGGCATTTCAGGTTGCAGATATTAATCCTATGGGGAGCATAAAAACAGCAATGGAAAGACTACCTCCAGGTTGGGAAAATGCTTGGAATCCATCCGAGTGCCTCTCGCTGAATGATGCATTGATCGCGTAAGCAGCGCCTTTCTACATTCTAAGATAAAGCAACGGTCTTTTTTCTTTTCCTTTCTTGCTGAACTTAATGCATCTCTAACATTGCCACAAATTCCAGGCACACTATTTCAGCTGCTCGCGCGTGCTTTCTCGACAATGAATTGGGATCCTTATCTCCCGGAAAATTGGCAGATTTCGTCGTTCTGTCCGCAAGTTCATGGGTTGATTTTGCAGCAGAAGGATCTGCAACTGTTGAGGCTACTTATGTTTCTGGTGCACAGGCCTATCCTTGAAAGTAATTCCTGGCAAATTACTGAAGAAGAATGCCTCATATCATAGGGCCATAAAACATGAGACAAAACAGTCTCTTATGGGGCCATGTCAAGATATCTGGCAATTTACAGCAATCATGTTGTTCTCCCTTCATAATGACTGATTTAATTTAAATTTAGATTTTATCGGTCCATAAGATGTTGCTTGTCATGTGATCTGAGCAAGTTACAAACTCATTACTTAAGGATAAGAATTAAACTTTTTCTTTTAAAAAAAGGGAAAAAAATTAATAATGGTATATAAGCACAAGATGTATCTAATAAAATGTCGGAGTCGCAGCATAAACACACCGCTTATGTGAGATTACCTGACTTCTTACCAGAAATAAGAGCGGCGGCGAGTTTGCGCACGACGGATGGCCATCTTGTTGGGCCAACGGAGTGGAGAGGCGGTTACAAACGGTTTTGCAAATGTTGCATCAGAAACTGTTCCAAGTGAGGATATTAACTTTGACTTGAATTTTAAAGAGTCAGTTATTCAGACTACATGGGCCTGGCCCTACATCTTCTTGATGGGCCCGGCCCTACATCTTCTTTATGGGCCTGTCTCCCCATTGTCTGGGCCCTACATTAATAATATTTTAGCAATTTATTTGTCATATAGATTTAATCAATGTTTTTTTCCATAAAAACAAGACCAACTAGACTATTAAGTTGAGTCAATTCTCCATTTCTCTTAATTTTTATGTTAAAACATATTTTTAAAAATTATTCTATATATATGAGAATACACACATCAGCAATGCCATCAAGTACATTGCTAGGTCACCGATCTGAAAGAGTTTGTCCCAGCAGTGATTTTAACAAAGAAGGACTAGAATGTACATTTATCTAATAAAAGAGGACTAGATTAAACAATTAACCCTCTAACTTTTCATAAAGACAACTGGCATTTCGTGTTCGTCGGCCGTTATTAGAATACTTGTGGACCCACCACAAAAATCAAAATCTTGTGGACTAAACTTTTCTGTTTATGCTTGCTCAAAAAAAAAAGAATTATATGCCCATTAGATAACCGATATTTCTGCGATATGTCCTCACATCATTTGGATTAACGACGATTTCCTCGCACCATTTGGATTGACCATCTTTATTCTCTTCCTCTGCTTTTTCCTGAACTGACGTAATCTGCACTTAATTCATTACAAAATAATTCACCTCCTTTTTTTTCTTTCCTTTCTCGTGATACGAGCATGATCCGTACATCGCCAAGGAAAAACCTCCCGCGTGACCTAATTTCTCTGAACGCGCGTGACGAGAAGGCCAAGATAGTGCCCTAGCAGCATAACGCCAGAGCTCTAGTGGTATGCCGCCAACTTCTGCAAATGAGAATTATAATTAAGCGAGCCTAGCGGTATACCGCCAGATCCATCTTTTGGGTTGTCCGACCCCTTTTCGAGCAGCTTATGTGTGAGCTTCAAGGCCCTTTGTCCAAGGGTATTTTAGGAGTTTTCCTTGTAATAATTGAAGGGTATAAATAGAAGGACTTAGCCTCTTTTATACCTAATCTTTGAATTGAATGTGATTTCTTCATAAGACCAATATTAGCTTAGGGTAGTGATATTATATGGATAGGGATAGGCCCTTTTAAGTAATTACACCCACTGTATCTCCTTCGAATTGACTTTGTGTACCTGCAATGCTTCGGAGGAAGTCTCCGGCGTAAACTCTCCGACGATCAAGTCAGTATGCAAATAGCAAGAATGCAAGGATAATAACAGCCAATGTATGTGTGTACGTGTGTTTTACCTTCCCTTATCCTGCTATTTATACACCATCCTGACGACTGTTATACAAGCATTGAATAAAGACAATCAATGTCCATAATAGAGCCATTAACACAGTCTGCAACGTGCGTAACGGTTATCTCAGAACCATTACGAGCCATTAACTGTAGTCATTATGACAACCGGTACTATCTTACCGTTACATGCACCCATCTCACAGATCCGGATTGTCTCCGGTAAGTGCCAGCTCACCACCCGTTTCCCCAATCGTTCTCGAGTACCGGTACTTACTGGCATACTCACATGTCTTGTCACGTGGCCACACGACCAGTCAACCCCAATACAAAAGACCTTACTATCCTTGTGATTTCCTTATGTATTATCAGAAGCCCAAATGAAAACGAGCCCGAACGTTTACGAAGGGCTAGCCTTTCCCACAGATCCCTGAATTCCTGAATTCAGGAGTTTAAAACTTACTTCTGAGGTTACCGGTTCCAAACACCCGTTATCATAACACCGTATGCACACACCTCTCTAAGCCTATCGAAATTCCCGCCAAAACTCAAAAGTCAAGTGTAATGATGACTTACCCCGTCTATGACGTGGCACGCTTCTGTCCACGTGAAATAACAAACCCTACGCAACGTTTCACGATTCCCCTTCTCAAAACGACGATTCACCAACCACCTGAATCCAACCGTCGCGTCCATCGTATTTTCTTATAGCCCAACGGCAGCACACATCTCACACCACTTTTCTTATAAAAACAATCCATACCCTCCGTTCACTTTTTTAGTTTTTCCTATATATATACCTCCCTTTCCAGAAAACCCTAATTCTTCCCTTCTGCGCCGCTCCATCTTTCTTCTTTCGACGCCACCACTCTTCAAGCAGTTCCAGGTACATCATCTTTCCCTTCTTCCTACTCCTTTTAAATCTCATGGCTCGTCATGTTCGCGTTGTCGCTAAAGTTGTAGAAGAGATGGATGTCGTTCCCTCTCTTGTCACGAACAAGGACACTCTCAGAGCCATCCTTGCAAGTAGACAAGTAAAAATCCCAGAAAAAAGCCGGATCTTCCTCGCCGGGGCAAATCTAAGGCTTACTAGTGAGATGTCTGGTACCCGACGCATCCTATATACCAAAATGTTCAGTTACGGGTTCTAGTTCCCTGTCCATGAAATGGTGGAACAACTTCTATCATTCTGCAACCTCAATCCAGTCCAAATAACTCCACCCTCTTAGAGTTGCATCTATGCCTTCATACGAATCTGCCGAATCTACGGAGTCAAGCCTTCCGTTAGGCTCTTCCGATACTTCTTCACACTTTATTGCCGAAAAGGAGTAATTGGGTTTGGCCCAAGATGGCATGAAAATGACATCTTCCCGTTTCTACGCAACTTCCAAAAGATTGAAGACTCAGTCAAACTCTGGAAAGAAAACTTCTTCGTCATCGAATTTTCAGAGACCCGATGGAGGCCCGACTTTAATTTTACCATCACCGAAAATGACTGGACACCTCCCCGTAATCTCTCAGATTCAGAACAAACGGGTTGTCCATCATTATTGGTGGAAGGGTCGTCTTGGGTAGAGATCTTTACTCTACTTGTGGCAAGGCTGCTTATATCTTATTTAAAGAGGGTTTGTCGTGTATTGTAAGTTCGATTATTGATATCATCAATACATATCTATCCATTATCCATTAAATCCGATGCCTTTATTTCATATTTCCATCTACAACCATCCATCCATTTTATCCATCGTCCGTCTCAATAGCAACTTTCCAACGAGGACTAGATCCATACCGCTCCATCGTGTCTCAATACCAACCTCCTAACGAGAATTAGATCCACGCGGCTCCATCTCCATTTGGCATGCGAGATCTTATCACTTTGAGGGAAAGAAAAATAAAATAAAACCATGAACTCATTTGCTGCAACTGCATCTTCCCCATCATCATCAACCTCAACAGCAACAATCCTATTCAGTCTATTCAGATTCTCCTCCTCTCCTTCCAAATTTCATAAACACCCTCGTTCTCCTCCTTCATCATCACCGTCTCTGCGTGTAGTCTGCGGCGGTCCACCGCCGCACCATCCTCCGTCTCAAGCACAACCCACCTCCCCTAATCATAATTTCATCCTCCACGAAGCATTGGATTCATTGGGCATCGATACCACTCACGCCAGAGTGAGTAAATGACAATTCAATGATTGGTGAATTGTGTGATTGGTTCATTACGGTGACGTTTTCAAGTTCTCATTTCATTTGTTTTTATTGGCGCAGGATGCAAGAAGGGGATTTGTTTCGCAGATTGAGAGATTGACGAATATTGAGAGGGAAACAAGTGTTTGCATCAACAGACGTGTTGATTTAGCAAAGACTGCACTTTTCATAGCCGCTGAAGATGATTCTCTTGTATCTCACTCCTCGGTCCCTCTTCCTGTGGAGGCTTTTATTGATAGATTGGATGATCTTTCCATGGGATTTTGCACCAGTAACAGCAACGCCCTCCGCGCCTCGCCTGAGATCTTACTTGATAGTTTAGACAAATACTTGTTCCTCAAAAAGGTGAGTCATACAGCTACAGCACAAGCTCCTGATTTTGTTGATTCCTTTTAGGTCCCATTTCAACTTGGGTTCCATCATTTGCTAAATTGCCATGTTTGCTATGAGCCAGTTGATTTAGGTTGGATGTGAAGCTCTCAAATTAACCATGGTCTACTTTTTGTTTCTATTAGTATTTACATGGTGTACTTTTTGTTTTTATTCCTTTAGGGTTTCAGAAGAAGCAGTGTGAGTAATCAGTCAGAGCCACGAGCTTTATATCTGCATTCTGTAAGAGATTATTCTTCCATTAGCTCATTAATCCAATATCCTGCGGGAGAGAGACTATACTGCTGTCTCTGTAAGTTTTAAGCGTATTTTTAATTTCCTCTATTGACCAGGTCTTGACGCATCGAGCAGGCTCAGCTGCCATGCTTACAGTTATATACTCTGAAATCCTCAAAATGCTCCGCTTGTGGAGTCTTTTGGATTTTGATTGTGAGATATTTTTCCCTCACAATCTCCATGGCGTTCCAAGAGGTTATCCCAAGCAGAAGAGTAAGGAGTCTGATCATCCACACATAATGACATCTCAAGCTCTGTTAGAGGAGGTGATTTTTCTATTCTCCGAAGGAAACATTTTCATGTACGTTTTGCAGATAGGATATTAGTGGAATGTCCCCAAGATAGTAAATCATTGTTTAAATTAGACCTGTGGTAATAACGACAATAACTGTTGTGCTTATTTTCTTATTTAACCTAAAAACGCTGGATTCTGGAAATATATGCTGCATTCATATGGAAAAAACAGATCAGAGAATTCTCAACATGTATTCAATTGCTTGTCAATTAATGTCTCTTCTTAGCACCACCAAGCCTATTATAAGTTATTTTGACTGTTCCTGTGCTTTATGAACTTTCTCAGCTGCATAAACCTTTTGTACTACTTATGTTTTATCATCTCTTCATTCTTCGTTTCCTACCACTTCTATTGTATACTTGATATGGTTCCACTCCCTGTTTTTATCTACAGCAATATGTTACGTTTAATTTCAGTTTGTTAAAATTGAAAGCTCTTGGTTTGTTTACCCATGAAGAGATGCTAGAAGTTAAAATTTGAGTTTATAAGTTGGGTACCCTGCTCTCTTTGTGGATTTTTCATTGTTTGAAACAAACTTAGTACCATGCATTTCTGTGGTTGTATGAATGTTTGAAAGCAAATTGATGTGGTGACAGTGTTCCTTGTGCTCAGATTTTGAGAAATTTGAAGGAGGTCTTCTGGCCATTTCAACATGATCAGTCTAAGAGTTTATTCTTAAGGGCAGCGGATGCTGCCAACTGTATCGACAGATTGAACACTGTTGAGGAGAGGTAGGGCGGTTTCGTGCAATGCAATTCAGTTTTTTAATTGTTTTTCATTTTTGCTGTCACCTAAGGGTTTTCTTCTTCTTTCTTTAAAGATTATGATTGCTTGCATTCATCTGTAATTTTCGTCCTATTTTAGCAGTTTTCAGCTTGCATCAGCAAAGGCTGCTCAACATAGGTTAGATCGTGGTGTTTGGACCAGTGTACGTTTTGGGGATATGAGACGTGCATTATCTGGTATTTAACCAAATTGTACTCCTATGGAAACTGGTGCATAAGGTTTCTTATACTTTTAATCCTACATCAACAATTAGAAAAAGCTTTTGGTTGAATGATAATCTGCAACACAACCTAGTGATCTTCTGTGAGAGAAACATTCAAATAAAAACAAGGGACTGGAAACATAATCTGAGAACTTCGTTGATTTCTTTATTCCGTAATTATCATTTGTGGTTGGACAATAATCCCATTTACTTGGTAGGATTACTTAAGTTGTCTGTGGATATCACCTGATTAGTTAATGTTTTGCATTATTTTTGTTATTTCCAGTTGTTCTGTGTCTATATCGTTTTTTTAAGGAAAATCCTTAAAGGTACTTCTTATTTTTTTGGGTTTGTGGGATGCAAATCTAGACCTCCTGCTTTGCTTAAGAAAACCTAATTAACTGTTAGATTAAATTTGGAATGAGATCTAATAAATTGTTTCCTCTGCAGCAAACTATATTTGAGATTCATGTTTGCTTCAAATGAGCTACGGACAGCGGGAAGCTAAGGGGATAATTGAGATTGTTAAGTTTGATAGTTTTCTCATTTTAGATGAAAGATTGCAGACCTGTCTTGGGGTGCTGATGGTGGAAAGAAGTAGGCTAGTCATACTCCAAAACTAGACTATTTCCCATTGCCATACTAGACACGGCTTCTTGTTATGCATTGGGTATAACAAACCATGTATTCTTCATACTAATCATAACATGGTAATTAAAGCATCACACATGCGTGGAAAATTACACTTGATTGCATCCGAACTATTTTATTGAGATAATTGTTTCCTTGGTTACTTGTGATATATTTTCTTGAGGGAATTGTTTGCTTTTTTCGTAGCATGTGAGCATCTGATACTCCTGAAATCCAACCCTGAGGAATTAAGAGATTACAGTGTTCTACTCTACCATTGTGGATTCTATGAGGTTGCTCTGCAGTATATCAAGTTGTATCAGGATACAAAGGTAAATGTTATATGTGGCACATCACAGATCTTTAGCTTCTAGTGTATCTAAATAAACATCTATGATCTATCTTTTTTTTTTTGCAGGGTTCTTCCTTAGAAAAGTCATCATCCAGTAAATTTAGTAACTTGGAGGAAGTCACGTTGGAGAAATTGGTAACACGTCTCAACCTTATTCTTATGGAAGATGGTTGGAGTAATCCCTCAAATGGTAGAAATTTTCTTGGAAACACATCAGAACCTTGGTAGAGCATTATATCTGGCTTGCCTTGTACATTAGTCTGATGTTCCTTGTCTAGCATGACTGAGAAAGCATGGTTGAGTTTTTGTCCATGAAGGTCAAACATGGTTTTGCTTGCTTGCATAACCATGGGGTTAAAAATGCTTCCTTTTTGGTCAGTAGCATCATGCACAAGAGCTGAAACTGCATAGATTGGGTCTGATTTTAGGATTCAAGTTTTTCGCCCGGTTTTCGCTCGTTTGTTAAGAAAGGAGTGAATTCAGCTCTACAGTTGGAAAGTGAAAGGAGTCAAAAAGGAGGACATTTGTTTTTGGATGACTAGGTTATTCTTGCACATAGCTTGACTGAACAAAGCAAGCAGAAAACTATATATTGTAATTCACAAATGCTACCAATAAGTTATCTTCTGTATCTATTACTGCTTACAAAAAATGTTCACATTGACATGTTTCAGAAAAGTATGTTAAGACTTTTATTTGGGTCTATGGCTTTTGTTCAATAGACAAATGTGAGACTCGAACTCAAGTATGTATTATTACTTTGCCACGAGTAAACAACTACCGGTTTACTATGTTCAGCGGCTCTTTTTGGTGCACTGAGATCTGTAATGCATCAGTACATAATGATTGTTGTAATGCAAATTCCAATTTTATTAAAACATTTTTCCTTTCTTACAGAGCTGTCTTACAAGGGATGGCCTGGAGGAGCATTTTGTTATACATATGGTAATTTTTCACATTACAGCCTGTGGAATTTTTCTTGCTCTGTCTCTTTTTTCTTCTTTTTAGTATACGTGTATTTTGTCCTGGGTTGTAGTGTGGTCCTACTGCAAAGGTTAGACTTTGATTAGTGTTTGTTCTTTGGTGGCTAATTGTTTATGTGGTCCACTGAATTGGGAATTGTTGTATCTCTTGTGTTTGTTCATACCATTGTGTTTATCAGGTGTCAAGTAGAAGAATTGAACATAACTAAATTAAAATGATAGCAACAGGCTGAGAGTTAGGTGAACAATTGAGGAACCTTCAGTATTTTGCACGCTTTTAGTGGAGATGCATGTTTTTGTTTACTTGGCTTCTGTTTACGCATGATTGAGAATTGTAAACTTCTCTTGTTTTCCTTGCATTTTTTCAATTTTAGTTGCCACCTTCCATGCGATAGATAGTTTTGTTTAACATGGAGGCAAGAGAGATTGGTAAGAATCTTTTCATGTTTCAGTTTTTTAACAAGGAGGATAAGCTTCATGTTCTCAACAACAGGCCATGGAATTTTGGTTATAAACATAGTCTTGTTTTGAAAGAATTGGAAGGGAATGAACCACCTTCATGTTTGGATCTTTGCTATACAGTATACTGCATTTTGGGTTAGGGTTTATGATTTTCCTTTTAATTTTAGGAATGAGGGAATAAGATGGGTGTGTTTCTAGGGCTGGATGAGAGCGATAAGTTATGTTGGGCGAAGTATTTGAGATTTAGGGTTAGATTGGATCTTAGGAATCCGTTGATGAGGGGTTCTTTGGTTAGGAGCAAGCAAGGGAAAACTCAATGGGTGTATTTTAAGTATGAGAGGCTCTGCAATTTCTGCTTTTACTGTGGGCGTTTGGGACATTTGGTTAGCGATTGTGATGCAAAGAAACATGATCTTGCCCCTGCTCTTTTGTCAGAAGAAAACACGCCATAGGTCAGTGGTTGCAGGTGGTTCCCAAAAATTGTCAGAAGGAAGGTAAGAAGGGTAATGGTTGTGTTGCACGGAATCAGGTTTCAGTATCTAAACATGAGGGGGAGTTGCTTGCAGAAAGTCTAGGCAATGTGGCTCTAGATCTTAGTGTGAGGGGGAACTCTAATATGAATGATGCACACAATTCTGTAGCAGTTGATTAAAAGAAAATCTGGGAAGAGATGGATGTGTGCCAGGTCGGCAACCCAGGAGGCGATGATGATGGAAGGGATTGTGATGACGGAAGCGATGTGGACTCGTTCACTGGAGAATGTTTCGTGCTTCATGGTAATCCTGTAAGTCCCGCAAATCTTTCCGAATAGAGACCAAACTAAAGTTGATGACATATCCCTATCCGAAATCGTATCGAAGTTTCCAATGCTAACATGCTAAGACTAGAAGGAAACTAGACTTCTTTTTATGTTCATCAAAGTAAGATGATGCCCTTCAGTTTACTGCTTCCGATCTGAGCCATTTCGCTCGAGGAAGAAAAGCTTGTTCACAAAAAAAATGCTTGCGAATTTCAATGTCTAAAATTTATTATAGAATGCATCTTGCTTTGTTCACACTTAAAGCTGAACAAGCAATCAGGTTCTCAACGACAGCAAATTAAAAAGCATAATAAAGTCTATAAGTTAAAGCCAAATATGGGATTGCCTTGTCCTTATCCTTTATTCATGCAAGATGGGCACAACTTAGTTGTACTTTTCCAGATTCCACAATTAATTTGCACTAGATATGTGATATTGATGCTTCTTATTCAATTGAAAAATGTGGATTGATGAAATCTATTAATAGATACTCCCTCCGTTCCACTTTAATTGACTTTTTAGAATAGTAGAAAAATGTAAGCCGTTGATTTACGGACTTATTTTATTCTTCATTATTTTATTTTTTTTCTTCTAATTTCCACTGAAATTACCAAATTGGATTGATTAAAAAAAAATATATCATTTGCACAAAATATATGCTTCGAAAATGATAAAATGACAAATACCTCAAATAGTAACAATCCGCAGAAAAATGACAGGTAAAGTGGAACGGAGAGAGTATGATGTAACTAATGATATTCTAATCATTTTCCCAAATTTTAATTATAATACTTTTTGAAAATTTATTTATATTTTTTATAAAACCACATTCTAATTCACTTCAATGCTTACATTATTATTATTATTATCAATTTCCAACTTCACATAAAAATGCATCAATTAGCAGTACTTCCATTACGATAGAAAGTTGAATCAATAGAGCAACCGATTCTTTTCTTTTTTCTTTCCAGGAAAGACAAATATGTTCTGGTACAGCAATGGCAACAATTAGCACTTTGCAAAGGACACAACACTTCATTTCCAACAGATGACCATGGCTGTGGCTGGAGTGGGAATACGGCAAGTAAAACACCCTTTAAAGCTCATCCTGCAAATGAGGGGAAAAAAGAAGTCATTAGATTGATCCTAGCAGCGGACGAACTCTTTTTTTCTTTAGGTCCGAACTACAGGTATCCCTATACGGTACACCCCATCAGGAGCCATTAGTTGGAAAATCTTTTTAATTTACTCAATTTCTATCACCAGAATGCTATACCGCCAACCATCAAACAACAAAACCTAACTACATAACCATCAAGAGCTGGATGTGGATTGCATCAAAATATTTCATTTATCAACATATATTTTTCTTAGAGGAGAAATAGGAAAAGGAGAACTTGATGCTTACATGATAATCACCATCGAAATCGCCAGAATAACGCTGTATAATACACGCAAGCCACGGATTAAAATCATCGCATCAAACAATCCACCGACAAAATAAACATTATAGGCATAATAAGTTAGACAAGCTACAACCAAATATTTCAACTATCATAAAGATCTTCTAAAAACCAAATTACCTCCGGACAGTTTCACTGATCCAGAAGCAAAAGATGAAAAAAGAGAAAAGGGCCTACTGCCACAATAGTAAATGATCGAGCAATACTAGATACATACCCTTTTGTGTCTGCCTCTGTATCTATCTCGGCTGTGTCGATCATATCCTCTTTCACGTCTCCTCCTTTCTCCTTCTTCTCTAGCTTGGCGAGCTTCCTGCGCGCAAAACAGGAACTTATTAGAAATGATGACAAATTTAAAATAAGTAACAAAAAGTGAAATGGATAAAATAGCCAGTAGATAACCTCTTCCTCCCTAGCTTTTCTGCCTTTTTCTGCTTCCTCAAAGGCCTCCTTTTCAATCTAAAAGGTCAAAAAGGTAAATGCAAATAAGCCACCAAAAAGTACAATCCAGTCCATTTTCAAAAGATCAACATGATTCTAAGGGGCCTAGAACCCTCCAGCTAAAGCCACACACCTCCCTATTGGCAAATACTTCCTGGATAACTTCTTTTGCATACTCCGGATCATCACAGACCAAAATATTATCATAAACTGAGCCAGCCTTCACCTGCACATCAGCAAATAAATGACACAACTTAGAAATGAAAAAACTAACCGGTAGGAACATATATATCAGGGCATTTCCAAACCATTATATACGGAGTATGTACCTGCCAAACATCAATACCGACGTATTTTATTGGTTTAAGCACGTAGAGATCAGGATCATCTTCAAACTCTGGGGATAAAATAATGACACTTTATTTAGGTAGGCTGGAATTGCTAAATATTGGCGGCAGAAATATAGAGATGGATAAAGGATACCTGGATTATCAATGTAAGGAATCTTCCATTTCCCTTTATAATTTGGGTTCTTGACCCTCTGGAGCATCATAATTATAGTAATGATAAGAAACAGTGAAGAAAAAAGTTGGAAGTTCATCTGCTTGATGTTAATTACAAGTTAAATAATCATACCTTGCGCTTCCATGGCCCTTTGTAGGCTGGATTTGGTATCTTTGGGGGCTTCCAAAGGCCATTCTCTTCATCATCCCAATCTTCAGGCTATTTTAAAGGGAATAAAAGTGTAAGGAATATTAGGTGTTGACCAACAAAGTAGCTATAAAGGAACAGCTCAACAATTTAAATACTGATGGCTCATACAATAAAAAGAAAGAAGAATTTTACATATTACTATGTCAGGAGTGATCAACTAACCTCTTTAGCTTTAGGGTCGGGAATTTCTTTTGGAATTGAATCATATCCCTGTAATTCAGGATATTAAGAAATGTGGGTGAGCACTATATGCACTACATTTAGAAATAGCATGTACAATAAACAAGAACAAAATATAGTGTTTGATACCTCAGGTTTGACAGCATTTGGGTCATCAATATATTCTCTGTCATCCCAGTCTGCAGGCTGTGAAACATAACTGTAAATCCTCAGACATTCCTCGCTAAGGTGGAAGAGCACAACTAAAAAATATATATTATCCAAGTCTCCAAAGTATATAATTCTACAATGGTCTTAAGATTCTAAGCATGTCAAACCTTTTTTGCCTTGACATCTCTAATTTTACGTGGAGGAAGAATATCCCAATCTGTATACATGCTTCCTGAATCCCTTTCTCTACCATCAATCCAGATGCTATAACTTGCATCAGGCCTCAGAATAAATGTGTAGAAATGAGTCAATTTATCCGTCTCGCATTCCAACTCCTTCTTGAGTGGGTAATTTTGGCCCTGGTAGGACAGTATGACATGCAGCTTCTTGGTCTGGGTTCCACATAAATCTGGGCCAAACATCAGACTGCAAGAAATATGAAATTTTATAACATAATTATGGTATGTTCGTGAGACCAGGGAACAGAATAAAAAAGAGGGAGTGAATGAGAGAACCTGTATGGAGTATCTCCGCCAAATTTCTTTTGATTAACATATCCAGAGAGAAGCTTCATGTAACCACCTCCACACTCAATATCCTGCTCAAATCTTATGGAATACTGGAAGACCAATGTTCTGTTCTTGTTGCTGAACTCTGGTATCTTAGCAGATATTGCATGATATCTAGCATCAGGGTACGTCTGAATTCCTACAAAACATGCAGATTGAGAGTTATATGAATTGGTTTTATAAATGAGGTAATAAAGGGAGAATAACAAAAAAAGAAAAATAACCACCAGGGCATTTTGTATTAATGGCCAGTTTGATGAAATGAGTTTTCTAGTACAGTGAAGTTGCTCTTTCAACTGAGTGAGGGGCAAAAAAGCCTACACAGAACCGACAAAATGAAGTCTATGAGGCTTTTGGATCAGTCCATACATTCAACTTACTGAAATCTACTGAGTTGAAATGCAGAACACCGTAAACAACAAAGAAGAGAATTTATTCTAACATAAAAGGGTTAATAGTGAGCCCGTCAATGGAATGGAATACTATATTGCCATTATACTCAAGAAACTGCTAAAAATTTCAAAGAGAAACCTCGCTGCCAAAATGATCCAGAAAAGCTCATCTCAAAACACTACTGAAACAATTACCAAAGCATTTATAACTTTTTTCCACTTTTTGGTCCTATTCATTTGCATGTTTCCTTTTCCTATATTATCATTCGATATCTCAAAATCAGTTAACCCTTTCCAGGTTCAGTGGGTAAGGACTTCAGAAAACGGGTATGCAGTCTATAAACTCAACCCTACTAAAACAATATGAGAATGAACATTCATCATTATGAAGTATAATTGCCAAATTGCCAACCAGCCTTGAGTTCATACCTTTATCATCAGGATCCCCATTCCACTTTCCAGCCGTATGCTTGAATGTACCGGCTAGACCCTCGCTCCTTTTCCAATCAGACTTAACCCAATGGCTTTGCCAGTCATCTATTTCCAACAAAAATGAAAACAGAAGAAACACATTAAGAAATGAACACAAAGAAACCCAAGTCAAAACAAAAGAAAAGTTGATTTTCCTGGAGGAATGTAGAATTTCAGCAAAAAATAAACATTCTACGAAAAGCAAATGCCTTTCACCAGTTAAAATCAAGGACATACACAAGATCCATTTTTCATTCAAACAAGCATTCTCTTTTTAACCAGATGGTTTTACATAAACATGCACAGTAACATAGAGCTTGTATTCACAGCCTTTTCGCCCTTAGTATTTTCTGCAACCAATTTTCCATTTCCCCGACATCATTTCTTCATTGCATATCAACTATAAGCCGCACCTAACTCTTTGTATATATGAGATGTTTGATCCCAAAGACAGAATCAACAAAGAAGAAAACAAGTTAAACAAACACCAATATTTCTCTTCATTTCCCTAAAAAACAACCAATCCCTAGACTGTTCTTCCACAAAAACAAGACTCTTACTTTACTCATGTTCAGATAACCAATTCTGTCAAAGTCAACCCAACTGAGCCATATAGCTCGGTGATTCAAATAAACCCAGAAAAGCATCATCTTTTTTTCCCCACTCACGGACAACCATTTCCAAGTAACCCAAACGAGAGAAAGAGTTCAGGAATAAAAGATCATCACTTTCATCAACAGTACAACAAAGGGTATTGAGAAATTCGAAATTGTAACTTAAATCAATTTCCTTTTTCCCTGTCTAAGGTTTTTCTCAATAACCAAACAGACGCAAGCACATAACCACTTAACTGTCCAAGCCAAAAAAGTTAGTTGGAAACCAATCAAAAATCATGAGATTTGATGACATGGCAAAACAACATAACCAACTGAAAATCATTACATCAACAAAAAAAGAAAGAACATGGGTAGATAATTCTCGAAAAAAAGGTGACACTTTCGAGCAACATAACAACAGATTTAAAGCCATTTATGACACTGAGATCAATGAATCAGTAAATCAAAACAGGTAAAGGAAAGCTTTCTTACCATCAAATTTCTCTTCAAAGATGATTTCCGAAACTGAGAAGCGAACAAGATATAACAGTGACAAAAATGTAATAACAAATAGCTCAGTTAAGGCAAAATCCGCCATTTGAGGAAATCCTAAAGCTCTCCTCCGCTGCTGTCTGTGCTTGAGTTAATTAACAGACACGATAGTTATAGAAACCTTGATGACTAATTGACACTGGTTTTTTCACTTTAATTGCAGCTGTGCCATCCATGTGGTACATGAGTTGCTTTTTGCCGTTTTGTTGGTGGTGCAATTTTGTTGAAAAGAAAGGACAATTTTGGAAGGGAGAATTAAGAAGACTTGAACATTTTCGACGATCCTGTGGTGGGTGCGTTTACCGTCTTCCCTTGACTTGTCAAAGTCTTCTTCTCGTCAATACGGCAATGGCTTTCATGATCAACTGTGCGCTGAACAAGAAGAATGATGCAGGAAAATGAGTTGTTGGCCAATGAAATTTCATGGACCAATCTGCGTACCAATCGCATTACATTATAGTTGAAGAAAATTATTTCATTCGTCAAAAAGGGAAAATGCATTTTTCTTATAAAGAAGAAAAAGAAAAAAGAAACACAACAAGGCCTCTATTGGGCCTTCAGGCCCACCTTAGGATTAGATCTGATTAACAAAGAGAAGTATCCTTTTCTAGTTCTCAAACAAATCAAAAAAAAATCTGGGTTAGTTGTGGATGGAGCAAAAGGCCCAACGGCCTCTCATGGACCATCATATCCAGCCCAGGCCCAATCAATCACAAATCCTTTTGAGGGTTTTTTTTTTTTTTTTTTTTTACCGATTGAGAGAGAGGTTCAAGAAGTCAAGCATGTTTGATTACAAAATCATTCCTTGATAAATAAAACTGTCTGAAATCACAAGAATCCTTATACCAAACAAAACTCAATGATCTGCCACTTCTGTGATGCTAATTGAGAACATTCTAAGGCACAAAACATCCAACAGCGATGTTGCAATGGTTGAGAAAGTAAACACTACAAATTACCAGTCATTCAACCATCGAACAAATCCGGCTTTAAGCATCTCTGCTCGTAAAAATCTATGAATTTCCATTGTTTATTGGAAGAGACATACTTTGGAGTCAAGAATCGAAAGAACATAACTGAATGCTAACATGTACAGATTGTCTACGACAATTAGAAGAAAACCATTACGAAACAACTGCTTCAATTTTTTCTGCGAACTTATTTCTCCACCAGAACCCATTTCAAGCCCAATTTCATGATCATCTTCTTTCTTCTGATGGGGTTTATGACTATCTTCCAAAGAGACTTATTCTTTCGAGACACCTTACATACCGTGGTTGTGAGGACATCGATCGGCTGAAACAATAAGAGAAATGATGCATGAAGTGAGAAAATCAGTCAATTAGATTTCATGGAAATGACTTGGCTAATCAGAAACAAAACATGGAAAACAAGTTTAAGTAGAATTCAGCAGGAACTTGAGCGTTACCAGATGTCCGAAACATGATTAGTGGAATTCATAATTTGGCATGCTTTTTGAGAATTTCTCCGACGTCTTTTGCATTCTCTGGCACGGGCAAGTTGCAGAGAAGAGTAACCTGGGATGACGATACCAAGGGTTTGGTCTCTGTGTTGGAAGGATCGGTTTTCCACAGCTTCACCTCCCAGACCTGCTCAGAATCACAATCCCCATCCCTGGTTAGTTAAACATAACAACAAACATAAACAGAAGAAATGCACTTGCAATCTCGATCAAGAATTCACATCTAACTACCAATTCCCAATTGCAGTTCGCATCCGGAACCATAACGATAAACATATATAGGGGAAATGCAAACATCAAACTGCCAATTAGACGTGACGCAGTCCAGATCAGATCATGCTCCATCCCACTACAGACTCAAACTGAGTCTTAACCCCTCATTAGTTTGCAAATATTACCACTAAACTATTGAGTTTACAGCATCTCATATCGATCGCTGCTAAATCCGAAAGCAACAAATAATTAACGAATAGACTAAAAGTAAAAGAGGTTGAAAGTAAGAGAACACACCTGAATGGTTTTGCCGGTAAAGAGGGGAGTGGCTTCTGCGAGGACAAGGTCACCAAGTTCGGCGCGCTTGACATGATTGATGCTCAGCTGGACCCCAGCCACTCTCTGAAAACTTGAAGCCACATGGGCCCCTATGCTAGCCAGAGGGCGACGGTGATGGGTCTATCAGCTAACCCCCTGCTTTAACACCGATGATACTGGAACTTGTGGAGGAAAATGCGCACCGTGTAATTTATAGATATGGGTGATGTAATGCGAGTATATGATTTTTTTCTTTCTTATAGTTGTTGCATTATTATAGTAGCAGCTCGTACTAATAAGGAGGTAGGTAGGTAGGTGAGGTAATTGATAATGGTAGGAGTGTTACTGTGTAGATGGAGATGGAGAGAGTTGATTTGTTGTTACTGTTGCATTCAGCATTCTACACCCCGAATCGCAGCTCTCAAAGCCTCGATCAATTTCTTATCCAAAAAAACGTTAATTCAGGGGTCTTTTTGCAAACCAATGATAGTTGAGGGTGTTGCTACTTGCTACTACTATTGACCCATTTCTTATCTATCAGAAAAGCATGTTTGATTGATGAGTAGATCATACCTAGATAAATAAACCTGTCTGAAATCCCAAGAATCCTCATGCAAACAAAACCCAATGATCTGCCACTTTTATGATTCTGATTAAGAAACATTCTCAGGCACCAAACATACAACATCAACGTTGCGGTGCTTGACAAAGTGAAACGCAACAAATTACCAGTCATTCAAACTATCGAACAAATCCGGCTTTAAGGATCTCTGCTCGTAAAAATCTATGAATTTCCATTGTCTAGTTGAAGAAACATACTTTGGAGGCAAGGCAAGAATCCAAATAACATAACTGAAGCATTCAGTGAATCCTTCGTTCCTTTTTCTTATATTATTATAAGCAATAATATGTACAGGTTGTCTACTACAATGAGAAGAAAACCATTACCACACAACTGGTTCAAATATTTCTGCGAACTTTATTTCCCAGCCAAAACCCGTTTTGAGCCCAATTTAATGATCATCTTCTTTCTTCTGATGTGGTTTATGGGTATCTTATCTATTGTTCTTTTGAGATACATTAGATACCATGGTTGCAAGGACATCCCTTGGACGAAACAAGAAGACAAATGATGTATGAAATGAGTAATCAGCCAATTAGATTTCTTGGACCAATCAATTAGCTAATCAGAAAACAATATATGTTTTAGGGACAAATGAAGATGAATTAAAGTGGAATTCAGCAGGAACTCGGTAGTTACCAAATGTCTGAAACTTGACTAGCAGAACTCACAATTTGGCAAGCTTTTTGAGATTATCTCCAGCCTCTTTTGCGTTGTCTGGCACAGGCAAGTTGCAGAGGAGAGTAACTCGGGATGATGATACCAAAGATTTGGTCTTTGTTTTCGAAGGATCGGTTTTCCACAGCTTCACCTCCCAGACCTGCTTAGAACCACAATCCCCACTCCTTTTTAGTTAAACACAACTACAAACTTGAGCAGAAGAAATGCACTTGCAATCTTGGTCAAGAATACACATCTAATAGCCAATCCTAATTGCAATCCACATCCCCCATTTGCTGAACCATGACCATGAGCATATACACAGGGGAAATGCAAACATCGAGCTGCGAATTAGTTGTAACACAACCCGGATCCGGTAATGCTCCATCCCACAACAGACTCAAACTCTAGAGTCCTAACCTCTCCTTGCTTTGCAAAAAAGTACCACTAAGCTGAGAGTTTACTGCAGCACCTATCGATCGCTGCTAAACCCGAAGGCATCATCTGCTTTTACGAATTCCCTGAAAGCAAAAGAGGTGGACAATAAGAACACACCTGAATGGTTTTGCCAGTAGATACGGGAGTGGCTTCTGCAAGGATAAGGTCACCAAGTTCGGCGCGCTTGACATGGTTGATGCTCAGCTGAACCCCAGCCACTCTTTGGAAACCGGAAGCCATATGCGCCCCCATGCTAGCCAGAGACTCCGATATCAGCGCCGACACGCCGCCGTGCAGCACCTTGAAAGGCTGTGTAAATTTATCCCAATTCACGCATATCAGTATATTTTCATACATGAATACAGTTACCAAATATGTTCAACAACAAAATTCTCCAACTTTATGCAACCTGATCCTCAGTTACTTACTTCATTTCTCAATTTTATAAGAAAACAGAAAAGGAAAGAAAATAACAAACGAAAGAGACCTGAATGCACTTGTGGGTAACGAGAAGGCGGCCGGAGACCCTCTTCGGTGACACTTCTTCAAACTCAAACCCAAATGCGTGTAGCGGAGCGTCTAAAGTTGCCGTCTTTGACAGCGACGGCGACGGTGATGTGTCCATCAGCTAACCCCCTTTAAACTCTGCTGATATTGGAAATTGTGGAGGAAAATGCGTATGGTATAATATGTGTAAGATATGGGTAATCTGCTGATGTAATGAAGGAAAAAAAGGATATAAATTGCGGATGCGCATGCGAAGAACCACCACCTACCACCAGAAAGGCAGCAGCAGCGAGAACTGTCAATAATGGCATGTAGGTAAGGTATTTGATAATGGTTGGTGTTCAATTCAACACCGCCAACCCAAGTGTCAGCTGATCCATCATCCAACAACTCCATTCTCGTCAAGTCTCAATCAATCTCTTCTTTTTCTTTTTAAAATTCTATCATTGAATTTTTTTATCTTTAGTTTTGACCAACAGATATTCCGATAAATTCGATTCGATCTCGTGTAACATTCGTATTATTTTCTTCCTATTTTTTCAAGACGATTATTATAATTTTTTTTTTCAATAAACAATTATAGTTAATACAATATCAAATGAATCAATGAATTTCCCTCAATTTCAATATCGTTTTTGCAAGTGGAAGGGAAGATGTAAATCCGAAACCTATATCTCTCATTATGATTTAATCATTATATAAATAATATGGAAAAATACATATTTTTTTTTTTCAAGTAGACAACATTTTCTTTTAGGTATACTGTTTGAATTATAGTCGGACAGATTGTCTAATTCGATTTTAAAATGGTTCTTACTCAAACATTATCTCACTTTAATACTTCCTTTATCTTTTAATAACGGTTACTTTTCTACGAATTCTTACTATTCATAATATTTGTCATTTTATCGATTTTGAGTTATATATTTTGTGCAAATGACAAAAAAAATCTATGCATCAACCCAATTTAATAATGGTGTGATAATTTGAGTAGAAATTAGAAAAAAAAAAAAAAAAAAAAAAAAAAAAATAAGATCAAAATACTATTCTAAAACGTCTGAGGGAGTAAAAAACAAGGGAAATTGCAAAAATTGGTACCTGTACAAGAATTTAATGAAATGTTTCATACCTCATGTCTAAATTGCTTTTAAAAGACACTTGTACAATAACAAAACGTCATGTCTAAATTGCTTTTAAAAGACACTTGTACAATAACAAAACGTCACATTTGGTACCTCCGACTCACGCCGTCCAACAATCACCGTTAACTATCCTACGTGGCACGCCACGTCGGATGCCACGTGGCACACGGCTGACGTGACCTGCTACGACATTGCTTTTGAACGCCACGTGGCACACGGCTGCCGTGGACTGCCACGTCATCGTTTTTGACTGGGTCTTCCCCCATGTGTGAAACGACGTCATTTTGGCCAGGCAAGCAAGAATCATACCACTAGACCAAATGGTCTTGATGTGATACAATTGATTACTACAAATATTTATTGTGTGATTCCGAAATTTACTAGTTATTACTCCAAAAACCTTCCCATTACCGCACCACCTTTCTCTACCTCTCTCACTTCTCTTCGATTTGTTGAGTAACTTTCCATGTTCATCTTTTAAAAATTCCAAAAAATGTAATAATTTCAAAAAAATGTAAAAAATTCAAAAATAATTTAATTAATCTAAAAATCCAGAAAAAATGTAAAAATTCTAAAAAATTCCAAAAATAATTTAATTAATCTAAAAATCCAAAAAAATGTACAAATTCAAAAAAAAATGTTAAAATTCTAAAAATATTCAATTCAAATTTTGAAACAAATAAGAAACAAGAAAGCAATCTCAGTTAACTACAAATATTCAATTCAAATGACAAGTGATGGACAACAATGAGTGAGCTATGAAATTTTTATTGAAATGAAACGGTTCATATCAAAAGCAATGAACAACTGATATCAACCAGTAAGCTCATTGGACCATTACGGTTCCTTTCAACCAGAACTGCAGCATCGAAGTCACAAATACAAAAACATACATCTTCAACCAGAATTCTAGGATATGTTTCAGAAGAAAAATTGAACCAATACAAGATATTCTATGGATTGCAGCTAATTCCAAGAAAACAAATGAAGACAGAGGGCATCGTACTTTTCCCTACTTTGCCTGTGGGTGAGAAGATATGAAATCAACAGCGAGATCTATGGAGTTGATCTTGTCTGCTTCGTTATCTGGGATCTCAAACCCAAACTCTTCTTCGAGGGCCATCACAATCTCCACAGAATCCAAACTATCTAACCCAAGATCAGACTGGAAACGTGCATTTGGTGTAACCTGCAGCATAAACAGGTATATATCAAACAAGATCACAGATATGAAATATCTAATGTTAGTTCATGGAAACAAATAACAATCACAAAAAATCAAGTGATTGTTCAGAGAGGGACGAAGGAAAATGCAAAATAGAACCTATGAATCATAGGCCCTTCATGACACTTTAGGTTCAAATTTTAAAACTTCTAACCCATGGAAGGGAGGTAAGATACTGGCCCCACTTGGTGTGACAAGAAGAATAGCACACGTCAGAGAGTACAGCTCAGCAGTTAAACTTATGGCCTTGGTCGCTTTAGACATGGCATAGAGTAAACCAGCTGGGGATGTTTAGATGCTATCCAAAACTCAGTTGTAAAAGAACACACTTAAGGAATGCATCCTTGCTTCACCATCGGCACTAGTAAAGCAACCCTTGATTGACTATATCCTAGCCAATAAAGACCATTCTGAAATTTAATTTCTGCAACAGCGGATACCTACTCCATTCATTATTGCCTGCTATTGTCATTAGGTAAACTGACAAGCGTCAATAGACATAGCAAAAAACCCATTCTACAACAGAACATACTTGAGCCACTGGGAATAGATACTCTAGCATAAAAGCATGTTCGTACTAAACACATCTGGACAAAGCCTATGAAATTCTCAGATCAATCTGCTGGCAATAATATAAAAACTGAATATAACATTCTATGGCACAAAACAAACAAAAGAACGTTGGCATTGTAAAAGATCAACTCAGGTTTTGCTGTGCCATTAAACTCTCACTAAACCAATCCAAAGGTACAACATGCCAATAATGCCACACTCTGGTACCTACGTTACACAATCTACAAGAATAACATCTGTTTGACATCATTCTTGACTAACAGTCTGCCTCCTATAAGAGCCAGCCTTACAGCATATCCCAAGACTTAACCTTAATTCACCACAAGACCTGAAATACTTACTTTAACCTCCTTGTACTTACTCAAACAATCTCATGGCATGATTGCCCAAATATCCAATTCGACGAATGAAAATAACAAATTCCTGAAACTGCACTAACCTTTCATCTTAGGTAGTTTTCTTGGTCCAATGACTCCACAGTCCACATCCTTCTCTCAGTTTAAGCCATCCACAAGTGTTAGACGTTCAGCAATATTGTTATCATCAAGGACATATGCACAGCCAATATATCTTATTCCTTCAAACCAATGAGTAAACAAACTACCAAGAAAAACATGTCTACGCCATCTATCCAGTCTCATTCTACATAATAGGATTCCTATCCCCTAGTAAACCAAAGCATTAACAAAAATAGATGCCATACACTTAATTGGGACATGTATGATCAAGGTAACTACAATACATAAAATTAAGCATACAAAATAAGTAATTAACAAGTCCGTCCAAGAACCCAAGTAAAATAAAGCAAATAGTTCAATCAGCTGCACAGCAGTTAGTCACATACTAGTCCTCATCTCCTCCATTTTCAAGGGACCTTCTTTCACATATAAATTTCAAACCCGTTTTCACTTTCCACTGCCTTAGTACTCAAGAAAACATAGTCTTTGCAACTATCACAGTGTTTCTATCAACTCCTTTCTTTCAAAACTGCTTAGTATCAACCTACATTTTAATGTAATTTCTTCAAAACACCAAATTTTTTGCAATATGATAAGCTTTTCAAACATTCCTTTCTATTTTTCTCGCAATCGTTGGCATTCACGTACTTTTACACTGTAACTTCGAGTCCAAAAACAACATTCCTACCAAAAAATGAGCTCACATTTTGTCGAGAACAACACAAAGTATTCACGGGGTAAGGAAATCACAAAAGCCATGTCACTACTTTAAGCTATTATCAAAACGAAAATCCAAAAACAAGAGATTCGCTGACGAATCCAGGAAACCCAAAACTAGAAGAAAAAAGAATCGCATCCACAAATTTGCGGGATTATATGATATCGGGCATGAGAAAAAGAAGTAAAATTACCTTCGAAGGATCAACCTTCCCGAACTTCTTGACAACATCGATGACACGGTCAGTAACCTCGGATTTGTCAAGGAAAGTGCCCCTCACCTCCTCGGAGAAAAGGCGGCGAGCGCCGTTGAAGCAGAGGGCGAAGAGATTGGTGGTGTTGTTGTTAAGGTTAGCAGATAAAGGGTGTACCTGAACTCTCAGGTGCTTTAGCAGAGCTGCTCTCGCCGCCATTGGAGGGGGTTTTGGGTTTTGATGGTGGCGGTAGCGTTGGTAGAAAAACTAAGAGAAGTTCTCTGGCTCTCTCTCGAAGCTGGGTTGGGTTCGAAAGGGTTTAGGAAATCAACCGAGAGTGGACTGAAATAACGAAATGATGATTAATTTTCCACCTATTTTATTTTTACGTTTACAGTTAAGTCCCTAAACTTTTAATTGCAATAAATAAGTTCCATCTGTGCATAAAATTTGAATAGTTAAACCCAATTGATGCATGTAAACTTAGAACTGTTTGGTTTGACTAAGATTTACAAATTCAATTTCTACCTAATAATAACCAACCTGCATGTAACTTAGTACTAATTCGTCGAAAATAGGAAGGGTCCGCACAATTGTTACATCTTACTAAATCAATACAATCCAGTTTTAAATACCTCAATTGTTACAAAAAGACTTTAATTATTCAAATTAGAAACTAAACTTGATTTAATTGCAAATTTATAAATAATGGAGTTGCATTGATGATTTAGAAAATGACTTTTATCAAATAGCCAATTTTTTTTCTTTTTTATACTTGAATAAATAACATTTTTACATCCTACCAAAACTAATTATTAACATTATACTTTGACATAATTGGAAGAGATTGATACTTATTAAGAACTAGTGTGGTATTTCCATGCACATCATGTGCAAAGATGTATTCAATGGGATGATAAATGCATTTCAGCCCCCAAATCTAGTAAAATTGAGTTTTGCATCTTTCCAACAACTATGAGGAGCAAATGGGCTCCCTTCACCATTCATTACAAAATATGCAAAAGTAAAGCAAACTAGTCTCCAAATTCATCTCCTAATTTACAGAAAAGAACAAGAAAATCTCATTCTCTCTAAAAACAATGTGCAGGTCTCTAATGAACAAATTGATTCAGTCCAGGTAAAAGAGGGTCACGATTTTCCGGAGGTTTTTCGCTTCTTGACATGTTTCCATTAACAACCTGCTATCATGGAATGCAAAGCAAATGACTTGCTGTACTTGTGAAATGATGTCCATATTACACAGCCTGCAATTTCAGCAAGACAAAATAATAAGTTTTTGTCCATCAAATCACAAGATTCAATAAAGAATATCCGCACCTTAACAATCATTGCCGTAAAATAACTTTCCTCTCACGTAGAACTCAATTGTTGGCTTTCTAAACTTGACATGGCAGGCGGTTTGCACCATTCAGGCTTATTCACTAGCCTGGGCATCTTTTCTCTCATTTCACTAGCCTAGATGCTATAAAAAAAGGTGCAGTGAATACTGCTTTAAGACGAGATTCCTTGTAAAAGGCTCCATTTAAACACACCCTAGTTCTGAGAAATGGACATCCACAAGAGTGCCCTCATACTTTCACACATACCTTGACTCCAGAAAGAGGAGAAAAAAAGATCATTATATCCAATAATTAACAGTGTGCAAGTTTCTGTTAGTGATTCACCTGACTTGCATCTCATATACTCTGACTGACTAGAATTTACTATTTACACCCCCAATTTGGTAGGAAACACATGATCGCATGCATAAGAGGGAATCCTAACCAACCTCTCACATGTATAGAGAGAGATTTTTGGCATTTACCAATTAATTAGCAGGTCTAGATAGACCATCTTAACATCGAGGTTTTCACTACAAATTTCTTACTTTACATATTTTTCCAACATAAAACAATTAGTTAACTCAAGTATGATTCCTTGCTCCATCAAGTTATTGAAGTACTAAACTAAAAGAAACTAGAATAATAGCATTTAAACAAGAGGTAAGCAAAAACCTGCTGGCTTCAATCAGAGGAAGGTGATCATTGTGAGGCTTCTCTATAACATGCTTAACCTGCAAATTCCAAGACTATGTATGTAAAGGATTGGTTCCTAAAATTTTAAACTTAACTTGATCACCTTTCCATAAATTCTATTAATGTCATCTATAAATAGGAGCAAAGGTTGAGAAGATACAAAACTCTTACTTTCTCCAATAACTCTTGGCTCTCAGGTGGTTGTTTCTTCAAACTCTGAGGTAAGATTACAGTAAGCAGTTCCGGTTTTTCTGCTCTTAGAGCACCTCTGATAACAGCTGCATTAGTCCCTGATGCACCAGATGTATAAATGTGGTTTTTCTGCAAAACAAGTTCAAGGTGGAATTTCAGGAATATGAGGGTGTTTAATTACTGTGTCACCAATGAGGTCTGGCATTAAACAAACGATGGATACACTGCCATGCTCAGAAAGCATCCCAATGTATCCCAAGTATTTAAATATACAGGATTCAAGATAAAATGGCTTACGGTTATAACCAAAGCATAACTGAGAATCTCAATAAGTTCTTGATGCATGAAGCCCATGTTCCTTGTTCCAAAAAATCCAATAGACCTAGGTCCCTGTTGCTGAATAGCCAATAATTCCTGCAAATACAACATACATACCCAAAGCTCAAGCTTCAAAACAGATTCCAAAGATCACAAAATAAAAAAAAATAGAGAAGCTTGGAAGTCTAGAAGCGCAATTTGGAGTGGGAGTAAAGCTTGCTTGCATAGCTTATGACATGACAAAGAAACATCATTGTGACACCATTCACCAAAAGATGCACACATCTCTAAGATCACCATCGTCACAAAGAGAATAACTTTAACTGCCTCTTTTTTTACCTTCAGAGCTCCTATAAGAAAGAGAAACTAGTGTTGCAAATATTGCAGAGATCTGACACTCATAGTTTCATCATCCTAAAGTTTCGTGAAAAATCTAGGAGAAAGGCTAACATCAACTCAAAATTCTAAGAAAAGATACATCTAGCCTTTTAACTTATAACTCGTGCAGTACTTTCTTATAAAGCAGAGTACTAGCATGCATTATCTCCTTCATAAGAGATGAAAACTGGTCTTTTAACTTATAACTTGTGCAGTACTTCCTTATAAAGCTAGCACTAACAGGTATGGAGAGCAACAATGTCCAATAGAGTGAGATCAGATTGGTTATTGAGTTTGTCATCAATCAGGGAAAACAATTCTTCAGCCAAAAATTGCACTCAGAAGCTTTTGTACCTGCAAATAGTCTACATCGGGGACAGGCTTAAACTCTTGCACCGCAACTATTCCAGGTCCTTCCACAACAGATTGGATTTGGGTAGGAATTGAGCTGCCAGAATCTTCATCGGATCCAAACATGGATTTGATATCATTCTCTTCTTCATCCCTCCAATGAGCCATATCTTGATCTTTTCTCATATGTCCACAAAGCCACTATTTCCAGCACATAAAAACAGAGCCCCTGGTAGTAAATCATTAGTGAAAACCAACTGAACACAGAGAGTGGTGATCAGACAAGCTAGCCCACATGAGCTTTGACACATGCGTTGTATTATCCGAATATTACTATTCATTTTTCCTTGAAAGTTGAAACCAATGTTATTTATCACCTTGCAAGCTTGTGTCTGCTTGATCACACCCATTAAGTAAAACTTACAACACACTAGACAGGAAAGCAACTTATATAAGAGAACTCAGCTCAGGTCAGCAAAGCATTAAATTCCAGCAATTTATATAATAGAACTATAATGCAAATGTTGAAAAGTGCTGGGAACACAAAACTAGAAACCTGTGGAAGTACTACACATGAAAAAACAATAAGAGCCAGAACTCAATAGGCTGAAGTAGGTATAACGGGTTAGTGGAGGATTCGATTGATCGAGTAGGCCAAAACTTCCAAGAAAATTATTAGCTTTTCTGGATAAAACCAGACCTCATATGGTAGGTAGTTTCATGATTCCCTTATTTAATTTAGCATATGAGCTTTTTCTCTTAACTTATTTTTATAACCATAAAGACTAAATATTTCTTTCCCTATAACTTTCTCGTTCTCTTATTTTATCATCAACATAGGATTCCATCTAATGATGACGTTACAGAACAGTTCTTAACTGTTTCTTTGTGGAACACATGTGCACACATAGAAATGTGATAGCGGTGGTATCTCATGTTACTCAGGCCAGTGCGTCTAAAGCAATATCTAAACTTCTATCGACACAACTTGAAGGTAATCTATGAGAAACACAGTGTTACAGGCATTACTCAGGATTCTAATGTCAATAAGAACAAATGGTGATTGCTATTAAAGTGCATTAAAAAGAATATCCTATATATTTCAAGTACTATAACACAATGGAAAGCTGAATCTCATTACAGTTAAACACCCTGCATTTCAAAACGTACAAGCTCAAACTCTAAGTGCATAGTCTCAAGAAGTTTAAGAAAACAGTAGTCAGACACAAAATTACCATTCTGCAAATAAAAAATACACACAAAGAGATATAGTAAGAAAAGGAAAACACAAACGCAGTAGAGCCCCAGTATTCATTTCAAAACCATGATGAGAAGTTAACCCTATAACAGACAAAACCCAACTCAATGCTCAGATTTTTATTCAACATTTACATCTCAGACAACTCAACGAGCAATACCCAATTTTCAGACTAACATAAAACAACAAAACATGAAAGAGAAATAGATATATACCGATGGTTGGGAGAGAGAGGGGCACTTCCTCCTTGAAACACATGAGTGGCTGAAATTAGGGCCAGATGTCCTTAGAGATTTGGAAGGGAAATCAAAAGCAGATGAGAAAACAGACGCGCTGGTGGTAGTATTGCTGGTTGCTAGCAAGAGCCTCATGGCTGTTGAGGCTGTGCTGCACATCCTTTTGCTATATACTTTTACCCCCTTTTCACCTACAGTCTGTAGCCAATGTTACAAATATGATATGACCTTTCTTGACAGCTTTTCTTCTATTATTTTGAGCTGTTTTTCTTCTTTTTCTGCCCTTTTTTCCTCCTTAGAAAAAAACAAAAAGAAAAAACGAGAGAGAAGGGAAGAGGAGTGTGTGTGCACACAATGCGCCAGAGCTAAAAAGGATTCTATACATTGAGAAGATAAAACGTGTCCGTGCGTAAAAGATTCAAGCTTTTCTATTCTTTTTTCTTTCAATCAGTTCAGTAAAATAAAAACTAGAAAGATAATATTTGATAATTTAGTTATGCTTCCTTTTTTGGATTTTGGTTAAAGGTAGAAAGAAAGTCTCTTTGAACTGATCTTTTCATTTTCTTTTGTTTTTCCATTTATCTTAAACAGAAAAGAAAGAAAGAAAGAAAGATTGATGCCCATTACCTTGAATTTTGACTTCCACAGTATTTAAAAGGCAGCAACGTTGGTACTAGGTAAGCCGTGACCACATTAAATAGATTAATATTTTGTTGAATTTAGTCTTTGCCTATTTTTTTATTTTTTTGTTGAATTTGATGTTTTCTTCCCCTAAGCTCAGTTAAAATAAGCTAGCTATCAAATAATTTATTTAAATCGAACGATGCTCGAGAGATTATACGAGGACGTTTGCCGAAAAAGTACTAGTGGATTGTGCGATATATAAAGGGCAAAAGGCGGAGGATCTTAAATAGACTGCATCCAAATCCAACAACAGTAACCGAAGAGCCTAAAAAACAAGGCAAGAATAACCGAAACAGAAACGTGAACAACAATGCTGACTCTGCTCCTCATTTCTGCCTCACTCTTCCTCCTCACTGCTCTACTCTTCAAGTTTTTCACTTGTGATGGTACATGTATCTTTCCTTTCTCTTGTATTGGATGTTCATATTACTAGTCATGGATATAGTCTAGGTTGAGCTCACTGTCTCTGCTTTGCTGGGTTTTCTTTTTTCTGTTTTGAAGGTGATTTCACTTTGATTTCAAAGAAGCATGCCAAACGTGAAGAAATCGAAGATAAGGTAATGCCCACGTTTGGATGCGTCTTGATTTCTCATTCCTTGAATCTATATTTGTTCTTTTGTGCAGTTCTGCACTTTTTTGTTTTAAATATTGAACTTTTGTGTGTGGGTGTTTGTTTGTGTGTTATGTAAGGTGTTTTGGGTTACTGGGGCCAGCCGCGGAATAGGTAACATTTTCTTTTCATTTCCAATTCATCTGCAGGGAACTGGTGGTGTTTCTAAATTTGCTTATATGACAAATTCTCATCCTGAACTGGGTTTGAGTCTTTGTGTAACGAAATGTTCTCTCCACGTTCAATTAGCGTGCAAGGTTGATAATCTTGTTGTTTTCTTAGTTAGGTGTGTTTTTGCTTTCTAATTCAAAAGTGGCTCGCACTTTGTGTCTGCAGCTGTTGTTTCTACCATCCTGCTTGTTAACAATGATAATGTAGTTGTCCCACTATTGGGCTGGAATTTTTCCCATCTAACTTTTATCGGTATTAACGATGGAGCAGATGGAATAGTATGGAATATTTGCTGTCATCATTCAAAACCGAGAAATATTCATTACCACTAAATCTGCAGCCTGTCAGATGCTGCTCTATATTCTTACAGAAACTAAAGTTAGTTCTTTTCTTTGAATTGAGGAAATCGTTTGGTGCACTTGGCTGTTTTTGCTTTTCATTTTGATGGTTTCCTATTCAGATGAGTCCAAGTACCGAAACTCTGACAATTGTATCACATCTTTGCTGGCTTGTTTGACTAGCATCTATCCTGTAGAGCACAAACATTGCAACTAAACTGTACTGCTGGCTTTGCGTATTATTCTGGGAAGTTAAATTTGTAGTTGTGGAAAAGAAACTATGGTCCAGTTCCATGTTGGCTCAGTCATCTCAGATGTTTTTGCCCCGTGTGTTTTTGTTGATGATGAAAATGCTCATCTTGAAAAGGCACCCTTCAACTGCTGTTTTGCTATTGTTTAGATCGCCTTAGTCTCCTTAATTTGGGATGGACTTTTTGTTTTTATTTCCTTCAATGGTGTATTTCAGGCGAGATTCTTGCAAAACATTTGGCAACCTTAGGTGCCAAGCTCATTCTTTCTGCACGCAATGAAGCTGAACTGGAGCGAGTAAAGAGGCAACTTAAAGGTGCCAAAGTATTTCAAGTTGTAATAACTAACAAACCTTTTAGTACTTAATAGTTTTCTGTATACATACACTGACATGATTGACATGGCCTCAGGTAAACATGCTCCTTATGACGTGAAGATTTTACCTTTGGATCTGGCATCTGGTGAAGAATCTCTTCGCGAGGCTGTAGAGAAAGCAGAGGCCTTTTTTCCTGGAAATGGTGTTGACTATATGGTCCATAATGCAGCATATGAGCGCCCTGTAAGTGATCCAACCTTTTACTTGTGGTATTGAGATGTTGCGTTTGCTGAAGTGCAAAGTGTTCTGTGAGGTCCACACTGACCAATGGTGAATTAATTAGAGGGGCTGGGTTTGAGGGTTATAGAGTGCAAGCACTGGTAGAGATATTCAGGAATTATGTTGAGGTTGTGGAACGTTATAGTCTTTTCTTTGTTTCTCTTTTTATTTTTTGTTGTTTATTGAAGTGAAAGATCTTAGTGGTTACAAACAAGTAAACATGTAATTGAAAGTGGTGGTCATGGATTTCCGCTTCTGAAAAATGTAATCAAAGTGCTCTATAAATACAATGATGTTGAATGGTTGACAGTTAATGACCACTTTAGCTGTCATTTCCTTGGTGTGTAAAAGACTATAGTGTTGTTCCATAACGATTTGTCATTTGTTTTGACTGAGTTTCTATTTTTCTTTTTTTCCTGTTCTTGATTGTGGCAGAAAACTTCAGCGTTGGATGTAACAGAGGAAACCCTCAAGGTATAAATAAATTAAGTTATTCTAAGTTTGATGCAGAGATCAAATTCTTTTTTATAGTTTATGCCACTTGCCATGTGTTGGCCCCATTATGAGATGAGTTTGATCAATAGGATTGCATTTATTCAAGGAGTTGTATTACATATTGTACTTCATCCTATTTCCTTTTGGCTTACTATAGAAAGGGGGGGGAGGGGGGGGAAATCTAATCGTATTTCTTTTTCGACTAGGCTACATTTAACATCAATGTTCTGGGCACAATAACCCTTACACAGCTACTGACACCATTTATGCTGAAACGCGGGAAGGGTCATTTTGTTGTGGTAAGTTGAATTTAATTTTTATTACTCTGTACCTTGGTGTGAATGTTTTAATTCATGTGATCCTACTATGCGAACCTTTTGCTGCCCATATCATTGTGTTATTATACCACTGTTACTCATTTGATATTATGATAGCGCTAGGCTGTTAAGGTTTATTATTTTGATATTTCTGTTACTGGTACTCACTGTAGAGACCTGAATTCTGTTAATTGTTCCCCTTATTTTCATTCTCGTTGTCATTGATAGCCTTTCATTTATTCATTTTCATTTAATCGATTATGCTTTTATTGCAGATGAGCAGTGCTGCAGGCAAGACTCCTGCCCCGGGTCAGGCCATCTACTCTGCTTCTAAATTTGCTCTGAATGGCTATTTTCACTCCTTACGTTCTGAGGTATCTGGTTGCTCTAACTTTAGGGAGACCAAAATTTTGAAACAAAAGCTACAATCTTGTCAAAAAAATCCTACTTTTCTCAGCTCGTATAATCTTGTGCAATCTGCAGCTTTTTCAGAAAGGGATTAAAGTGACTGTTGTTTGTCCTGGGCCGATAGAAACATCAAATGGTTATACAACATCATCAGGAAAGACAGAGGTGAGGTTCCTATAGCTTGTACACGATTCTCGTACCTTCTGCTGGGGATTTCGGTTTCTCACCTGCATTGAGCAATTTAGATGTTGTAAAGAAGCAATCATTTTGCATGAAAAAGCGGATTATGTATCGGTATTCTTTATCCTTAGAGCAATCTGTTGATCCAGCATCAATGTTAATCACTTACCAGTGTGGCCTGCTTGATTTTCTTCGGTTCTAATGGAATGCTGTTACTTGTTTTGGCAGAAGCGTGTAACATCAGAAAGGTGTGCAGAGCTCGTAATTATTGGTGCAACTCATGGTTTAAAGGAAGTCTGGATATCGCGCCAGGTATTTGAAATTTCACCGGATGTTTTAGCATGGTTACTAGAAATGGTGACAGTGTAGTGCATATGCTAAGTGATTTAGTTTTTTCTTTAAAGAAACTAAGTGGTTTTGTTCAAGGCGAGCGTCCTCCACTAACTTGATTAATGATTTTCTTTCACTAGATCTTGTAGGGTTTCGTTCATTAATCTCGGGCTTTCATTACGAACTAAACTATAGGCCAGGAAAGAGACCATTAAACAACCGATAAAGTTTATGCTGCCAAGCTCTCACATTTCCTTCTTTAGTTACGTCACATTCGTACTCGTATACTAATCTGAATATTTTGGTGTTTCAGCCTGTTCTAGCTGTTATGTACCTAGTGCAGTACATGCCAAGCATTGGCTACTGGCTCATGGACACGGTATTTTCTATAGCTTTAAAACTATGTTTGTGAAACGGCTCGCCTTTATGCTTACCCAAAGTCGCAGAGTAAGTTTAACGAAATATCATTTCATTCGGATTAACTCCATTTGAATGGAACTTTTGATTGAATTGACTTAGGTTGGCGGGAATCGAGTTGCAGCCGCTGCACAGAAAGGTGATACCTACTCATTGGGTTTACTATTTGGAAAGAACAAGGCACCTTGAATCTCTTAGGTAATTTTTCGGTTACATGTTTTCGTCACAAAAAGCTGGGAAATCCTGTGCAATTTCGGAAAATAGGGCTAAATTCCATCTCCATTTGCATAAGGCTTTGAATTTTCATACCAGGAAACTTCTTATCAACTTGCATCATAAGAATGTTAATAACATCCTGATCAACCAATTGTATGATATCTAACACAAATAAATTCAAGTCTCTTCTTTTTTCTTATTTTACATTTGTCTTTTTTTTTTTACATTTCTAACTACAGATGTCCTATGGCGACGACAAAGAGCGCTCTGATCTTAATCCAATCCAAGGGTGACGCATACCCCAAACCGGAATTAGGTGGTACTCGTCCTGGACGAGGATCTCCATTGCGCCAATTGTAGACTTATGGGCGTCCAATAAGCTTTCTACGATGGGCTACACTTGCGAGGCCCAAAATCACCAAAGCAAGTTGAAACCCATTTGATAGAAAATTACACTATTTTAAAGGAAAATATAATTATGACGAACAATGAACACTATTTCTTTGCCAAATAATTAAACTTTTTTCCCCCCATAAAGGGTAGGTAATCTATCTTTCCATTCCATCACCTTCTTGTAGATCATATCTGATCTAAAGTCATGTATTTTTTAGAATTTGATAATGCTCGAACGAGATAAATTTTACATTCTAAAAGACTGAAGATGTTTTAGAGTTGTATACATTTTCAATTATGATTTCTTGCAAATTGGAAAAAGGGTCAATCTCCAATTATGCTAAATCTCACCCAATGTCTCAAAAACAAAAAACAAAAAAACTCTCTCCCAATTTTGTGGGGCTAAAGGAGGTTGGCAACCGAAGCAAGGCATCAAGCCAAAACGCAAACCCTCCCTTGCCTTGCATTGTTAACATCCCAAAAACTAACAAAGAGACGCAAATAGTTGAAAACTCCTTGTAATTGAAATGTCTCACAAGTTATGGGATTTTGGCATGTTATACCCATTTCTATTTATTTATTTTTGGATTGAATACACCAATTTCTTATTTTTTGTGGCTCGATTCTGCCCTTTCTTTGGATGTGAGGAAGGAGAATGGACAAGAATATTTGCCCAGACTCTCATGTGATATATCAATTGCTCCAAGAATTTTCCTTTTTTAAAAAAAAAGTTAAGGCCTAAAATGCTCACTCGATTTTTTTTAGGTCTAGATTAGAGATGCCTATAATCCTTATTGGCCGTGATCGATCTGTTCATACTAAAAAATCTACAAATAATTACTTCATATACAACGACCTCCAGCGTACGTAATATCAAAAGATAAGAGCTTGAAATTATATATATTTACAGTATGGCTAACTTGTTTTTTGCAAAAATGGTTGATAGTAGTGAGCATCCCGTGACCTAAACGTCGAGATCTTTGTCACAATCTGCTCGTCGAGGACCAAGACAATGTCTTTTGGTACATTCTATTTCATGGTCTATACTAAAAATGCGGTTCTTTTCAGGAAAAACAATAAGAAAAAGGGAAACAATTATAATTAAAGATCCAAAATCTGGATCAATTAAATTAATTAACCATTCATCAATTCATCAATTATATTATAAAAGGATGAAAAAAATAAAGTGAAAATTAGAAGAAAAGAATATGAAAAAAAGAAAACATAAATAATTGTCATGAGCGTGATTGCACGCATGGATACAAACTCTAGCTGGATGCACAAAACAACTTTGTTTGTGAGCGTTTTGCGTTAAAATTATCATTTCTAGACTAACCATCAATAGAAAACGACCTTTTTAGAAAACAAAAGACGTTTTGTTTTTTAAAGAAACGAGAAACATCACCCCTCATATATAGACTCTACATTTTAATTAGATCCAAATTAACAAGGGTGTTTTTAAGACTAACTGAAGTTTTAGGGACTAAATTAATATTGATTGGTGGATATACTCTTTGATTATCAACAAAAGCTATATGAATTAAGGAATAAGTAGCATAAAAATGAAAAGGATTATAAAAACAGTACAGAAGCGTTACGAACTTACGAAGAAATGAAAAAGAAGAAGGAAACAACAGAGACAGGCGGCATATCATATACTACTTTATACATTTAAATGATTTGGCTTCAAACTGTCATTTTGCACGTGAATGTACTCTCTGGAATTGCAACTCACGTGAGTAGACGTACGTAGATTAATAATTACTGGAAAGGGATTTATCGAATGGAGTATAAGATTTCTGGATAAATGAACCATGGTTTAGCTGAATTATTATTCATAAATATTGTTTTGTTTTATATTATGTTTTGTCACATATCATATCATATCAAATACCAATATACAGCTAAGCAAAATTGAACACGTCCAAAACTCAAATCACAAATCACAAATCACCATGCTCATAATCTTCCATAATATTATTATTATTTTTTTTAACTAAGATTAATTCAATTATGTATTTCTACATTGTTCACAAAATAATCTAACTAGTTAATATGTAAGAGGGTAAAAGAACATTAATAGATAAGATCTAAAACATTAATAGTATAGAATGATTCGCTACTTAGGATGCCATGTTGATCAGCTCTGACATGTGAGAGGGTAAAAGAACATGCATTGTTATGATTTGCCAAGCATACTTTACAACGGTGGCTCTCGCTCAAATACGTTATACTGATACAGAATCACAACAATTAAAAGTCATAAGTTATGAACGAGATTGTCAGTGCCATACACTACTATTACCGATAGGGCCGGTATCGAATAAGTGATCAATTAATTGACTAGGTTATAAAAGTCTAGAACCTAAAAACAGAGAGGCAATGATCATCAAGTAGTAGTATAGGTAGGTATATAGGAATTGAGCATGCAAGGAAATGTAATTAGATGTGGTATGGGAAATTACGAGAAGAGTGGATCGATATCATTATTGATAGAAATGAGGGTGTGGAGAATTATGTAACATGATATCTGAACTGCGGTAAATATGATCTGAGTAGTTTTGCTCCGTGTATGGTTGATCTGTGAGTCCTTTTCGTTTCTTCTGTGGATACTTGAAAAGGACGCTAGAGGGGTCTTCACAGCGTATACACTCCGACGATCAAGTCAGTCGGCAATCATTACAAGTATATAATTAAATATATTGTTGGTAAGCACAAATATATATATATAATTGAACTTACCTTAGTGGTATTTACCATTATGCCATTATAATTAACATTTGACACTACTTACTGTTCATGGATATAATGCCGATAAATGGGGCATAATCCAATAGTCTGCTGGAGATGGTAATTAGCTGTGTCGTCTGATGATGTCGCATGCATATGACGCCGGAAGATGCATGTAGACTTACTACACCCGGTAACCTGGATACCTTCCGTACCCGGTAACTTGTATGTGTATCGGAGCCGATAGGTTGCTTACCGCACCTGGTAACCTAGATACCTTCCGTACCCGGTAACTTGTATGTGGTTTCTGTTTACCGATATACTTTGTATGTATGTACCGATAACTGGTGTTAGGTTCGATAGACCGGTATGTTGGTATTGTCGATAGATTGCCCTTAGCTGGTGTTCTACTGGCTTGTTGCTTGTTGGAGCCATTTGATGGTAGGCATATGATGAAGATAATGCTACTGGGCATGAGATGGTGATGGTGTAGTTGAGCACACAGTGTGATAATGGTGGAGACGCTATCGATAGCTTGTTGTTGGCGCTGCTTGCTCGTCTTTTTTTTTGTTGTTGAAATGTAATGCCTTTTCATTAATGGAAATTTGTAAAACAATCGAGATGTTCGAACACAAACCGTCCCAACAATCAGATAGACCTAACAAGTAAGCTCGCCTAGCTAGAGCGTGAGCGACTAAATTAGCATTTCTCCTAACGTGCACAAAATCGCAAAGACCAAAGAAGTGGGCAAGCCGATTAATATCCGCAACAATCACTCCCAAATTTGTATGTGTCTGAGATCCGGTGAGAATAGCTAGGATCAATTCGAGGCAGTCAGACTGGACCTATATCCGATCGAGACCACGATCCTTGGCTAGTTCGAGAGCTCTTCTGACAGCTAGCCCTTCTGTTTGCTCGTCTTTGTCTTTGCCATGATATGACCTATTAAAAGAAGATAAAGATCATAGAGAAAGAGCTTGTAGAGAGAGAGAGCTTCTCTCATTCTGGGTGTCTTTTCCTAGATCTCCCATTTGCCTCTGCTCCTCTCCTTCTTTTATAGGAGGTCCCCTCGATGCTGAGACGGTGCAGTGGGTTAAATACAAAAATATTCCTAATACAAAGTACAAAAATGCCCTCCAGAATTTATTAGTATTATCAATATCGATGGAGGACAAGGGATTGAGCAGTGTAGGTGTATGGAGAGTATTGTTTGGTTGTGATGATTAAAGGGCACACATGTGAATAGGTGGGTACGTGATTTGTCTGTGTAGAAAGGAGACAATGCTGGAAGCAAGGAGCCAACTCCCAAACTGAACACTCCTGTCATTCATTTTTATATATCTATCTATTACCATTCACTATAAATATATTCTCTAATTTAATTCCATAGCATCTCGTGACACGTTCTTCTCAGTTGTGTACCTATCACAAAATTAAACTTAATCTCCTCATCAAATTCCGCATATATAACCCACTTTAAAACCCTAAAGGATATACATAGCATTTTTTACCGTTTACTATTTAAGCTGGTGTCGACTTTCAAACATAATCAGTCTCTTGTTTGGAAGAGACAAACGAGAAAGAAAATATTGTTGATTAATGGGTTTTTAAACTTATTAATTATAACTTTGGCATGGTATGTATCTTTGTGTTACAGATGGTTAAAGGCTAATTGTACAATCAAAATTTGATTTGAAAACGGGCAGAAAAAACAGCAGAAACAATGGTGAATTGTTAAGCTTCTTATAACTTTGGTATGGTATCTTTGTATTGCTACCATATTGTCTCGTTCATCTAGATAGTAAGATTCAAATTTTGAGAAACTATATGCACTAATTCTCTAATGCTACGGATTGGAGTTCCCGAGGAAACAGGGCAAAAACAAAAATAGAAAAAAAAAATAAACAAACTGCCAATCTTAAATTCTA
The DNA here is from genome assembly GCA_963691705.1 of Viola odorata. NCBI lineage: Eukaryota > Viridiplantae > Streptophyta > Magnoliopsida > Malpighiales > Violaceae > Viola > Viola odorata. Next base: position 66,415,635 of record OY829541.1, read on the forward strand.
AACTTGAGAGATGGGAAGTGGGAGGAAGAGAAGAACGTGTAGAGGGAGAAGAGAAGACAAAGAGTTGAGGGGAGGGGTGAACCTAACAAAGGGTCCCCGTGAGGAATGCTTGGAGGCATTCCAAAATCATAACTAAACATCCTTTTGTTGCTTCCTCTCTACCCTCTTTCACTTCTTCCCATGCATATTTCCCATCTCTCTTAATCTAATCTAATCTTCTTGAAATATTTCACTATAGCTCTTTGATTAATTACCCTCTTTTGTGCGAACGTAATTAATTTTGATCCAATAATTTAAAAAAAATCTTTTGAGTACTAACTATAAGAGTGTGGATGGAAACATTTTGGATACTATTCAGGAATGTTAACTCACACATTAGTGACTAGTGGTAGAGAGAGTTTGACTGAAATTTAATTCACCAAATAAAATAAAAAGAAATTAAGATGACAAAAATATAAAAGATCAATAACAAAAAATATAAGGATTATGCGGCCTCTCCCGGTCCCCAAGAGGCTCACCGCTAGTGGTGACGTCCACCATGCTTGCATATTTTGTGGAGTATTATTGGTGCACTCATCATTTATATATATATATATGATCAAACGTAAAATGTGAGTTGACACTCGTAAAATATATATAAAAGAATTTCTAAAAATAAGAGAATAATAATTATTTGAATGAAAGTGATGAGGTATAAATAAAATTAAAAATTGCTAGAATATAAAAAATTAAATATTAGATAAAATTTCTTTTTAAAAGAAGGAAAAGAAAAAGGGTATTTTGGTAACTCCAATGGAAGAATTTGTATTATATTTGTGGGTCTCTCGTGAGGAGAATGAGGGAGAGAATCATTTTGGCATTGAGAGCTCATCATCATCCCCCCTCTTTTATACGGCAGAGAGTAATTGATATATAGTTTTCAAAAGGTAGGATTTGGTGTAGCTAGACAGACATATGGTTTCGAGGGAGAACAACAAGAAAGCAGCAGCACTACTGCATGAGAAGCTTCAACTTCTTCGTTCCATTACAAACTCTCATGCTGTAATTATATATTCTTCCTTTTCCTTTATTTATATATAGGCAAGATAATAGATATTGCCACAAATTTTCCCTCTTGATTAACCAGTACAAACGCTACTTTTCCAGATATAGACCCTTGTTCTTTGCTTTGTTGTTCCTCATATCATTAAAGTTTTATTCTTTCTTTTCAAGTTCTTATTACTTCGTTTCATTCTCATATTCATAAACTTCAAATTAATAAATAAAGGGAAAAAAAGGATAAATAAAGAGTGAAACTGTGGGTTTTCTTAATTATAATTCTTTTTTGGGTTTATCATCCGGTGTTCTCTTCGTCCAATTCAAATAAGAAAATAATCTCATTTGAGTATTGTCATTCTCTAATATGAATTGATTATTGTTACTTTGAATATTCCAATGCGTCCTTGGAGACAATTTGAACTTTGATTATGATATGCATCCAAGATTTCAAGTATATATATAGCAGAAATAAATTAACTAAGAATTTTTTGAAGGATTGATGGTAGATATATATATGCATGTGCAGGTGAGTAAAACCTCGATTGTAATGGATGCATCCAAGTATATTGAAGAGCTTAAACAAAAGGTAGAAAGATTGAATGAAGACATTGCAACAGCCTCAAACCACCAAAATCGAATTCCCAAGGTCTGACTATTCCTACATCTCTATTATTAATTAATTCCAGTTTCAATATTCTCCTAAAAAAACTGTTCAATTTCATTGAAATATTTTGATCCAAATTATTAATTAAATCACAAAATTTGCTCACCAGGTTGCAGTAGAAACCCTAGCAAAGGGTTTTCTAGTAAAAGTATTTTCAGATACAAGTTGTCCAGGATTGCTTGCCTCCATTTTAGAAGTTTTTGAGGAACTGGGTCTTAATGTTCTGGAAGCTAGGGTTTCTTGTACAGATACGTTTCGGTTACAAGCAGTAAGCGGAGAGGTAATTAATCAACAAATGAATTGAAGTAATATTATGAAATCAATTCCAATGTTTCTCATCTATAAATTCAATTTTCTGGGTTAATTAATAGTGTAGAAAAATACAAATGTTTCGTAATTTTCTCTTTTCAACTTACTATATATCAATAGACTGACCTGGTATAAATATAGTTAATCGATCAGCCTAACAGGTTAAAGAATATATGTGATTCCGAACTAAACAGTTAACGAGCGATATTTTTTCTTTTATTGAAAAAAAATTACACATATTGATAACGTTTTCTTCTTCTTGCAGGATGAACAGCAAAGCGAAAGTATCACCGCTGACGTGGTGAAACAAGCGGTGTTGCAAGCTATTGAGAGTTGGAATGAGACCGTTGAAGAAGAATAATCAAACGATCAATAATGCTATAAACATTTCCTGTAATTTTATTTTTTATATATTTTTGTTGTAGCATTAATGTAGGTGCAAGAGGCATGCAATGTTGCCATCTAATAATTCCAAGTTCTCGTTACAAATCCAACGAGGAAAATTTAATTAAAATGAAAATTAAATTTGGCTCCTACTATCATTTAGATTCTAGCATAGTTTATAAAATCAGACCAAGGTCGAAAAAAATCGACTGAAACGAGTCAATCGATACGGTTAAACTGACTTGATTAGAAATTTATTTATTTTAATTAAATTCATGTTAAAAAGATATATTTTTACATTCTACCGACCGGTTCAATTGTAATGAATTATGGGTAGTAATATCATTTTTCATTTTTTTTATAATAAAGAATGGTAATTTTATTAATAAATTCACACGTGCGTAGTGTTTACAAAAAAAAACCACAAGGACCTTCACGTGGGTCCATTTAATTACACAACTTTTCTACACTTGGCATCCATCAAGGATGCTCTTGTAATTTGCACACCTAGATGTGGACTTTTACATACAAATCCTTCAAACTTTGGAGAAAAAACCACATCGTCCATGTTTTTAACAACAAAATTCAAAGCAGTCTCTTTTAACATTTTGTTGGAACAAGCATCTGAGATTTCTAAGACATCAAGAACATTACTCGAGTCCAATGATCTAAGCATATGTTTCTCACAAAATTTTATGAGGTACGGTATCTCGTACTTGTCGGCCGCAAGTGTAAGAGAATAGACATGTTTCTCCATCTTTTCCATAGGTAAGGTTCCACTGTATAGAAACTCCAAGAGAGATTCTAGCTCTTTGTGGTTCAATTCGGGGAGAACTACGACGTCGTTTGCAGGAGCTTTGCATGTATCCGAGTCTAGCATATTCTTGAAGATTTCTGATCTTGCTGCCTGCCCATATATATATATATATATATATATATGAAAATATGAGTAAAAATATAACAAATATAGAATGATCTACGAAAATGATTTTTTTTGGTTTATTTATAAAAAAAATGAAAAGATTGTTTAGAAATTCTTCTGCAATTTTTAAAGTTTTCCTTCTTTTTTTCATTTTGGTCATTATATTTTTTGCTTTTTTCATCAACATCGGCCCTACTATCTTTGTTACACTTTCCTCGTTTTGTATATCAAAATTGCAACTTTTAAAAAAAAATATAGGTTTAATATTGCAAGTTGTGAGAGTATGGGACTAAAGTGAAATATTTTTTAAACTAAATCATTTTCATATACCTTACCCTGAAGGGCCTAGGTAAAACGTAAAATAATTTAAGACCAAAACTGAAAACAGTTCAAACTTAAGAGACGTAAATTGAATATTGTTAAACCTTTTGTTGTGCGTGTGTCTACGCGCGTGCTTATAGGGAGGGAGAGAGAGATCAAATACGTACCAGTAAGGCTTTGTGAGCGGGTATAGGCGACCCGTCGTAGCCAGCCTTGAGATGAATGTCGGTGAGAATTTGTTCACGGAACAATGAAACGAAGCCATTAAGGAAACTTATTTTCTCATTCAACTCTTCTTTAGCATCCTTCATGCCGTTCATCCATTTCGGTACATTTGCTAGTGGCTGAATTAAAGCCAGCAAAAAAAAATAAAATAAAATCATATACCAATTTCAATTATCAAACTTCAATTCTAAATTTAATCCTCACATGAATACACATTCAAGCATAAGCACGAAATTGATGCATAATAAAAGCAGAGTTATGCAGGAAAAGTCGTGTTTCTTCAAAATTTGACATCTCGAAGAAACTATAGAAGAGAGATGTCGAGTACCTCGAGAAAAAGAACGAAAGCAGATCAGTGTACCTTATTACAGGAGTTTAGAGGTAAATAAGTGGCGGAAGAATGGAGCTTATGATTAATTGTTTGATCATTTTCAAGGTTGCCCATTATGGTGATCACGCTCTTGGCTCCTTCATAGCAAGCGGCGCATATGGTGTTTCTCGGCGGCCTGAGAATAAGAGGCAAATTGGTGCTGCAAATTGAGCAGTCCATTTGATTGATTACACAGCAATTAACAATTTCTTGTTTGATCAATAACAAAAGAAATTTAAAGAAAGACAAAGCAGAGAAGATGATGGTTATATAGTGGTCAACCAAGAGGGAATTATAACCAGGGGAGAAATGGAGGATGGATATGGATGTTTTTTTGGGACCTCATGATTTTAAATTTTTTGACAACCTAGCTCAATTATAGCAAAGGGTTTTGTCTATTACATGAACCACCTTATGATTAATTTGCTTTATATTAATTAATAGTATGATTACCTTTTGTGGAATCTATAAATATAATTTTAAAGACGTCATGATACAATTTAGGAAATGGTTCTTTGTTACGTTGAACTAAAGTTTCGAGTTCGAGTTTTAGAAATGGAGTAAGATTATGTTGATAAAGTCACGTTTTTTTATAGGTCTGATAATATTCAAACGAGATTAATTTCTGTCCAGACTTGAAAAGATATCGGTGGAGAAAAAGAATAATTTTGGTTGAAGAGGGGAGGAATAATTGGTTAGGCCCGAGCTTTTGAGTGAGTTTTAAATAACGAAAGAAAGAAAAGAATTATTAAACAACCGAACAACCTGAAAGTTGTTAATTGTTAGGAAGGGGAAAGGGATTTTCCAACCTTACAACAACTCACGTCTTATAAATAACTAACTAAAGTCTTTCTTTAATAATTTGGAACTTTTTCAAACTTTGTTTGTCCAGCCCAACTTGGGCTTTTGGTTTGGGCCTAAAACAAAACAAGAATGAGAGGGTTAGAAAGTTATGGGCTGAGAGAAAAATAGAAATAAAGCTAGATAAGAAGATATAGTAATTAACTAATTATTATAACATTTTTAATCTTTTTTTACGTATACTCTATATTAAATGCCACGTCACAATTTTAAGAAATAAAAAAAAAGTCACGGCAGCATGTGTACTAATTTATCGTCGTCATCATCAAATTGGAGTACAAGAACTCACAACTATCGAATTATTGGTTACAACAAAAGCAAGCTTACTACTAATAAACTAGAGAAAAAAAAGCCAAGTCCGAAGAGACTCATGTATCTAGAATTAGAAGCGCTTCTCGACAGAAGCAGCAGTAGAGCTGTCTCCAAGCGGCTTCTTCTCTCCGTAGTAGTGATAGATTGCTGCACCCGACAGCACTGCCAATGTTAAGGCTTGAGCGTGCATCCTGTACCAAGTCCAACAATAAAAAGACCCGTCGAATTTTTTTTTTTTTTTTTTTTTGATAAGCATGATTTAAGGTTGTTTTCTTCGCATTTTAAAAAGTTGAAAGTTGTAATTCGAATACTATATTCGAACGGAGGAGGGAGTACCTTGCATGGATAAGCTTGAGACTTGGCTTGAGAGTTTTTGTCCTCGTACTTGTATAAGCAAGTGATCCCCCAATTGCAGTAGCCCAGATTCCTCCTACCAAGAATAGAAAAGAAAAAAGAAAAAAGAAAAATTAAGGAGAAGATAAGAAGAAGAAAGCGTTAATTGAAGTGATGTAATAAGTTCAAATTAATTAACATACCAATGGTGGCTAGCTTGTGCTTACTGACCCATGTATGAACAGCCTCCATTCTTGTTCACTGATTTCTCTAAAAAATTCACTAGAAAAAATGGAGAATGTAGTGATGAAAATGAGAGTGAGACCCAAATATAAATGTTGGTATTTATAGGCAAAGAGATATAGTAAGTGCAAGTAGAGTGAGCCGTTTGGTTTTGGGTTGGTGGCTGGCCCGTTGGTTTAGTTGTTTGTTTGGTCTCTTTCTTGGAACACTGGAACCATAAACAAGTGGCTAGTGCTTCTTTTTATTTATTAATAGTATAATTTACTGTACTGTTTAGAGGATTTTACTTTATTTACTCGGCTACCTAATATCCACCGACCATGTGGTTACTTCTCAGATTCTTGTTCCCTGGTTTTGGTAGTACTTCCTCTTTTTGTTTTTCAAATTAAATTTTATAGCTTATCCAAAATGAAAAAAAGAGTAATTTTACAGACAAAATATCTTACTTTATTTAATTCGATCTTCTTAGCTAGTTAACCATTCGTCTTCTCTTGAATTCACGAGAGAGAAGTTCCTAAATCAATCTCACATCGGCCCAGTTCCAGGCCCAGGTCCAGGCCCAGGACCAAAACCAAAACATTCTGGCTCGTCCCCAAAACCAAAACATTCTACTACCAATCTTCTAGAGTCTAGACTCTCCGTCAAACTGCAGAACTTCCCGCCATTGCAGAATCCAGCTTCCTCAACAATCTAATTTACTCTTCTCTCCACTCAATTCACATAAAATTCTCTCTACTGATCTAAACCTGCTCATGAAATGTGAAATCCTTTTAAAAAAAGGAAATGGAAACCAGATCAGCGACTAGAAGGAGGAAAAGTACCAGGAAGCCGCTCTCTGATTGCACCAACACCGACGATTCTCAACACTCTTCTTCTTCATCCGTAGCTTTAACTTCCGTCAAACGCTTCACCTCCTCTTCTCCTACAATCGTCTCCGCCGCCAATCCCGCTAAACCTCAGAAATCCACCGCCGCCTCCTCCGCAGCCCTGTGGGGGAGCCGTAAAGAGAACGCTGTTTACGCTTCTTCCACTTCCGTGCCTTCTCGTGGTTTAAACCCCTCCTCTTCTGTTCCTGGTAATTTTTGTTATCGTATCTGGGTTTTGGTAGACTAGGGTTTATGAGTTGTGTGCTGATTTACGGATTCTGAGGTTTGATGTTGCGTTTTTGTTGATTGTGTAGTGTTTAATGAACATCAAAAACTCAAAACCGACAGCACTACGAGAGATGAAAACTCCATTTCCACTTCTAAGCCTTCTCGTGGCCTAGATGTCTCCTCTTCTGTTCCTGGTAATTTTGGTTATGGCATCTTGGTTTTGGTAGACTAGGGTTTATGAATTGTGTTCTGACTTTGGAAATCTGAGTTTTAATGTTGTATTTTTGTTGATTTTGCAGCATTTAATAAACCTCAAAAACTCACCATCCAGAGGAGTGCCAATAATGAAAACATCGCTTCCAATTCCACACCTTCTCATGGCCTAGACCCTTCCTCCTCCGTTCATGGTAATTTTTATTCCTGCATCTGGTTTTTTGTAGACTAGGGTTTATGAATTGTGTGCTGATTTTGGGAATTTGAGTATAAATGTTGTGTTTTTTGTTGATTTTTGCAGCATTTCATGAGCCTCAAAAACCCACCACCCTTAGGAGTACTATAAAGAAAAACGCAGTTTCTGCTTCCACTTTGACTTACACGCCTTCTCGTGCCCCAAATCCCTTGTCCACTATTCCTGGTATGTCCTGTTCTTGCCTTTCAGTTTTAAGTACGGTTTACATGTTTGGTGCCCCTTTTCAAGTTTGGAGTTAACTCTTGTGGGTGTTTAAAGGTGCAGTAGAATTTTTATGTGTGTTTTTGGATGCAATATTGTGGTAATTTACTCATTTGTTATGTTAGGTCTTCTGGATGTTCATAGTATGTTGGAGGTTATGATGCTGAGTGACATGTTTACTTTTAGGCTGATTCTGCAGCTTCTTTGTTGATTGGTGTATTTTCTCTGGATTGGGTAGCATTAATGAGTTACTGATGGTGTTTAATCTGAGACTAGGTACAAAAAGTGAGCGGTCTGAGACCTTTACCATTTATAGAAGGAGACAGTCTGCAGATAAAAGAAAGGGTACTTGTGATCCAGTTGTTTTTCCCAACTTTAGTTGCCCTGATGATGCACCAAATCAATTGTAAGTTTTAGCTGCTACAGCTCTTATGCTTCATTTATTTCCTTAGCTTAAATGATAAAATTCATTTGCAAATAAGGTAGTTGTTAGATGGCGAATTTAGAGATAATAGACTTTTGTACGAAACTGCTACTCATTGTCAGATGAGCTGAATGACTTATCAAGTTATATCTGGATTTGAGGGGCCGTTGAAGTAATTAAATTGTGCCAATTGATCTCCAATGAGATTGTCGGCTGCTAAAAAGAAACTAGCAATCTGCATCTATGAACCTGGCATAACGTACTGATTGACTAGTTTGGAGAATGGTGATACATGTGTGTTAAACTGAAGTGGTTGTAGAGTTGTACTTTCTGTTCATGCCAATAAGTACCAGCTAACAGAATGAAAACTTTTTGTTTGACTGAGGTGTAACTTTCCTTTTTATCCAATTTATCACTCTCCTATTGTTTCATTCATTAGTGTGAGTGTTGATGCAGGGAGAAAATGAATGAAGTAAGAGTTACCAATCAATCCACATCTACAGTGCCCGCCCAAAAGGTTCGAAGATTTCTCACCCCACCGTCTCTCTTGGCTTTTGGCATGCTTTTTGCTATGAGAAACAAATTATCACGAATTGTTTAGGTTTGCAGTTTAGGATATGAATGCTTTCTCTTCGTGGTTTATGGGGACGTGCACAATTTCTGTGCTTCTATTAGCATAAGACTACTTCACATCATTAGAGTCTGGTTATTTACTTGAATACATGACACTATAAGGTGATACTTAAATTCTTTTTGATTTCCTCTGATGCGGGTGTCATTGGTTTACATCCTGGCTTGCATTGATCATTTGTATGGTTTCTCAGTTTGGAGATGGTTTGCGACCTTAAAAGGGTCATTTCTTTTCTAGGTTGAAGTCATGAAGTATGTTGACATTAAAGCCAATGATAATCCATTTTACTACGCCTCTCTCATGCATCATTTACTATACTAATGTTCCTGTCCTTAAGAATCCTGCCCTGATGGGGGAGTGGTATGTAACTGAATTTTCTGTATAACTGCAGAAACAGCGCCGGAAAGCACCTAAGAAGGAAGTCGAGGATTTTGTTGAGAAGCAGAAAGCTTACTTTGCTGAAATTGATGCATTTGAACTGTCGGAGGAGGAAGTTGCTTCGATCGATGAGTTGGACTAAATGTACGAGCATGTACGCTAGGATACTGAATCAGGCATTTTCTTTCTTAAACTCGTGTACAGCTATAGCTAGAACATTCTAACTGACGTGTTAATCTCAGAACTTGCTTTATGATAGTCTGATGTACAAGGAGGAATTAGAATTACGATGAAAGATTATGCTACGATTATGATGCACAATGAGTCGTGAATTATGATACGATTTAATGAAATGAAAGCCAAAGAGAACAACATCTAGTTTCAATCGTAATCAGCTGCGTAATCTGGAAGAGAGGCATCGAATGCAACGTTGTTGGCGCCACAGTGGTGAACTGGTGGTGTATCTTCTTACTATCTATATGGTGCGGTGCTGACATTAAAATCGTCCAAACTCTATACATCATTGCTCAGGGTCATCACTTGGGTACGGCATGTTGTGCAAGAATAGCTGGAACAATGCGGGAGCATGCTCAGGGGCTTCCCTCGTGAGAAAGATCCATATCCACCAGCAGTACTGTATCATCATCTGCATTGCATAATACAACACACATGAACGTAGTTAATTAACATTAAAATTCTAAAATGCGTTGCGATACTCAATATTGTCGTGTATCATGTATTAATAATGCGTCGATTTGATTCTTTCCACGAATCCTTGTACGACCAAGTAAAAGAGTTCTTCAATATCGGTCCATTTATTTTCTAATTCACTTAATTGATGCAATTGTACACTAACACCCAAAATACTGAAAAATTTACCCGAAATGATGCCATTGTTTCGATAATTCCTTCCCAAAATTTTAAACTTTCGAATTATCATAACTTTTATTATGGAACGAAACGGAAGTAAAAAATTAATATAATTTCAAACTATTTGCTTATTCTCAAGTAAGATAACAATATAATTTGAAACATAATAATGATCACATAGTTTTCATGTGTCAAAGTTGCCATTAGTAGTATGACAATATGACAAAAATTACATAAAATGTGCATGCAAGCATTTGTAGGTATCTATATCAATATTATATGTGTTCTTTTGAGTCTTGATACCAACTTTTTTTCTAGAAAGGTGATGTGATCATGGAAGCACCACCCATGGACACCTTTCCACAAGGCCCCATCATATGAAACATGGCCAAGAGACTCACACTTTGAATTGAGGCCACAATACCCGATGAAGCTCACTAAACCGAGAACTAGACCTTGACGCTCATCGCACACCATATCGAGGGCCACGAGTTAGCCACATCTTCATCGCAAGCCCTAAGTCACTTGCTCGACCACTCATGTCTATCGCAAGCATCATGGCCTAGGCAGACATCATATGAGGACACTTCGTGCCTATCGCAGCCATCGCATGGCCTATCGGACCTATCGGAGGCTTCATGTTTTGACCGAACAAGCTACGAGGCCTCGCCGCACAACCCTAGCATCCCATGAGGACAACCACACGCGCGCCAAGAGCATTTTGAAGACCGCAACCTGGTGGCATGCCGCTAAGACCAAGCGGCATGTCGTGAGTCTCGGCAATTTTAATTTCAAAACTTAACATTTGTAATTATGTTTTATTTTGTAAAGGCTAGGGCTAACGATATGCCGCTAGCCAACGCCTATAAGTAGGCGCTCATTTCCTCTCGTTAGTTAGTTTAGTTTGTGAGTGAATTGTAGAGTGAGAATACTCCTCCCCTTCACCCCTAAACTCACCCCTCCCTTCCTTTAGAGAGATAGCTTGAGTTGAGAGTACTACTCCCTATCTCTCTTTGGGAAATCAAACCTTGTAATCGTTGATTGCTATTTTGTGTAAGAAATATATGTGTGCATCGCCTATCGTTTTCCAACATTGTGTTTTTCAAATATCGTGTATGTTCTATACTATTTGTTGTGTTCAACATTCGTCCATTCCGTCCGTCTTCACTCCAACAATAACCCCCTTCTATCCTTTGTGTCTTATCTCCCTCTCGTTAGCTGCGTTTTCGAGTCCTCCTTTTTGTGTCATTGTGATTGTTTTGTGTCAATGTTTGTGTGATCTCTCGGGCTAGATCCTAACCAAGAGTCTCCATGGACTACGGTTCATTTCACAACGAGTCGGAGCACATCATGTGGTAGCGGAGCTCTTGGTGCCTTAGAGTCATGATGCGCTGGAGCGTTCTTATGTTCGGTCTGATAGCAACCACTTTGAGAATCGGGAATGGGCTCGCCTGGAGGCCGCAGCCGCTGAAGCTGCTACTGTTAGAGGATAAATCTGTGAGTAATATTTTGACCTAAGTCATTACTTTATGCTGCTTTCTTAATTCTCCTTAATTTTTTTCTCTTATTTGATTGATTTTATGCAAGAGGAGCCTGCCTCTGCTTTTGGTGGTGGAAATTAGAGGAGTAGCAGCTGAGTTATGTTGCATTTGCAATTTTGAGTCTTTTCGCCTCCTGATCTGATGCTACTATCTTACTAGTAATCTGTACTTTTTAATGATTGCGCGGTTTGTATACTGCAATGAATTATCCAACTCTCTTTCTTTAATTTGTAAGTTGGACCATGTTCTTTATTTGTAATTCTAAATAATTTTTTTATTTTTTATCAAAAAATGGTGTGATTTGTATGCGAGTTTTGTTGAGATTTTATTTAAAATTTTATAAAACAAAAATAATTTAAATTGTTTTGACACTAAAATACATTTTAATCGGGAACATTCTAGTAGTAAATGAATTCATTTATATAATGTGTGAAGATATTTTAAACAATTTAAATGAATTGAAATCCTTTCTTTCTTTTGGAAATTCAAACATAGAATCTATTGTATAAGGATTTCATTTTTATTAGTAAAGTTGAAATTAATTTTTAATAAGAATTTGGTTGTAAACAAAGAATTAATTCCCAATAATATTTGAATAAAATTAGTTTCATCGCGGGGCTGATAGTAATACTCGAAAAAATACTTAGAGTAAAAATTATTTTGAAGTTTTTAAATTAGATGTTAATTACAATACCTTTGTCAAAGTACTATTACACACTAATTAATTAAACACTTGTAAAAAGAAAAAGAAAGACTTGGACAACCATCTAAGATCTTACATGAAAACATATCCATCATGCTTATAAATTGAGTTCCTAAAGCTAAGTTCCTTCCTTATACTTGCAAGCCTAGGGCTAGAGGAGACGTGTCATACTCTTTCCCCCCCTCCACAATTATGCTAATTTTTTCATTCTTGTAAACAAATCTTCTTGATGCCCAAATGAATGCCACCAAATTGAGAGTTGAAATCACCAAAAGGAACCCATAATAGTAATCCAATCTAGAATCATTCAAATTGTTCCCAATCCAACTCTTCCCTCCTCTAGCCACAGTAATCTTATCAACCATTGTCACCAAGAAACTATTCAAGAAATTGCCAACGCCAATCCCACTAGTAAAAAAAGTTGTCCCCAAACTTTGCATCTCTTCAGGCGACTGGTCGTAGAAGAATTCCAACAACCCAATCGCATTGAACACGTCAGCAATCCCCAAAAGTACATACCGAGGCATCAACCAAAATATGGTCATGGGGACAACTTGTTTCGGTCCTTCGATGTCGTTCGCTCGTATGACATGCATTCTTCTAACTTCCACAAGGTAAGCAATCGCAATGGCGATGACTTGGATGAAGAACCCGATTCCGAGTCTTTGTAAGAGTGTGATCCCTCTTGGATTTCCTGTTTTCTTGCGGAGAAATGGGACTAAGAGACGGTCATACATTGGGACGGAGAGGAGCATGGAGAGTGTGACAAAACTGCCTAGAGAAGCAGCTGGGATTTGGAAATTTTTGTTGTTTGGGCCTGGGCCTATGGTACGGTCCAAAGTGGTGCCTTGTTTGCCCATACGGTACTAGGAATTATTAAGGTCACTAACCAAATTACCATCATACCCAAAATCAGCTTCACACTTTCAACTTGTGTCACTGTGCAAGGAGGAGGGCTTGAACTTGTTGAAGTTGAACAACCACTTGTAGTTGTTGTGGTGTCATCCTTTATTGCAGCTTTATCCAAGCACCTGTAATCAAACACCCATTTGCATTTCCTTTAGTAATGGTGACTATCCAATGTCATGTTTCACATTATATTGACTTTTGTTTGGTTTGGATAAGAAACAAACAATGGTTGGTGGGCGAAAGCGGGGGCGCCAACGCACCATCTTGCTGTGTTAAAAAAGAACTGGGCAACTACGTTCTGTGTTCAAAAAGAACTGGGTAACTACGAGTGGTGGTAATCGACCATTCATTAAAAGTACTTACCAAAACTATCAAATTTCTTTGGGTCATTTTATTTTTAGGACCCATCTTCACCTGCTACTGTTGAAAAGCATTTAAAAGACATGGAATCTCTTTGTGGTCTTTAATGTTGTCCAACAAATTTAGATTCCCTATCTCAATTATTTCATTCCGCACGAATTGGAAGGGAATTGAATTGTGGTGAAAAACTAAACTTAAAATCAAATTACAGTCTTAAATTGGCCACATTATTCCCAGTTCCCTAACTAGTCTCGTGATCGGTTAGGAAAAACATATTTCATAAATTTAGATTAGACTGACAGTTTAAAAAGATATCGATAAGCACTTATACTAATTATGCATGTTATTGCATTTAATGAGTCATAATTAATTAATTACGTTCGGACTAATTAAGTAGAAAAAGAAAAGAAAAACCCATTAAGGCAATGAGAAATCTCACCTGAAATTAGGGGTGTGATGTACTTGACGTTTCCCACTATCAATGTACTCCTTCCGGTCCGAAATGTATGACGTTTTAGCATTTACTTTTACTGTTTCGGAACGTATTTTAAGACGGTCGGAACAGTCACTATTTGAGACAATTTTGCCCCGAATTTTTTCTCGGAAGTATGTTAAGGATTAACGTACATTCGAAAAAAAATACGGAATTTTTTGGGGTCAAATAGTGTCTCATCCGGCCTCCTCGATATGCGTTCCCTACTGAATATTGGGATGCGAGGAAGTCATACATTTAGGACCAGAGGGAGTAATATTGTGGCTCAAACTCATGCAACTCAGATGGATCTGTAGGGATCTTGAGCTTCCTTCTTCCAAATGCACTTATAGGAACTTGCATTAGGTCCCTTGTTGGGCTATTACTCCTTCTAACCTTGTGCCTATAAATTGGTGTCCCTAAATAGAATATGAATAAGGAGATTAAGAGCCCTACTGTAGGGATACCATACCCTAAACCCCAACCTTTGTTCTCTTGAATGTAGACAAGCCCAAGTGTTGCACATAAAGCTCCTAAAAAAGAGCTAAACATCCACCAATTAAAGAATGACACCTTTAGCTTCTTCTCTTGTGGGTTGAAATCATCAAATTGGTCTGCCCCAAAAGTTGAAAAGTTAGGCTTCGTTCCTCCTGCCCCAATTGCTATTATATATAGTGATGAATAGAAGAAAGCAATTTGTGAAGTAGAGGCCCTGTTGCATATTCCATCTGTACATGTTGGCCTCATGGATTTGAAGGAAACTGCCATTGTCAATAGTATCATCCCCTGTAGAAAAATTAGAATCAATCTTGGTCAAATAATTACTTTTGATGTTACATGATTAAACCACAAGTATTTTTAAATTTGATGCATTCTGACTAATTCTATTTGCTATTGGTCAGTTTGTTAAGATTATTTGGCATGATTAATGTAGTGGTTGATTTGATACGAATAAAATTAGTTCAGAATACGTACCGTGACATAAATGAGAGAAGAAATGGTGAAAGTCCAAAATCGACCCAAGTAAGTATCAGCAATGTAGGCACCGAGGATTGGTGTGATCCAAACCGATCCTGACCAATTGTTTACATTTCGGACCGATGCAACTGTTTCTTCATGAAGTTGGATTGTCAAGTAATTCACCAAATTTGATGCTATTCCATAGAAAGCCATCCTTTCAAATGCTTCATACCCTGTTAATTACTTAAATTGAAACTCTGCGCAAATTAATTAACTAACCCAAATAAATAAATAAAATTATATAGAAAAAATAGTAGTAATTTCTTTGAAGGATGTTTTACCAACAAGAAAAGCACAAGCTTTCCACTTTCCAGTTTTGGAAGCAAGAGCGGATTGACGACGAAGATCCACCGTGCCATCTTGGGTGTAACCTTTGGATTCCATCAAATATGCATGTAAGATTTTTTATTGAATGAAGTGAGAGCAAAGATGTAGTAGTGAAGGTGGTAACCTTAGGTTTAATTTTATAGCCAAAGTTTTGGTTTTGCTTAGCCCTAAAGGTGCTAGTGGGTATCTTTTCAAAGGCATCTCTAACTCGGCTAATTAGCTGGAACTAATTATGTTCGCATTAGATTAACCCATCAAGAGGTAATAAAGTGTTTCCAATAGATTAATTTTCTATGTATAAAGATAGAATTTGTAACTTTTTACTCAAAAGATGAGAATATGAACACAACACATACTAAGCACACCAACCACTAATTGGTGCATGAAATATCACTAAATTATAAATTTATTGGTTTAAAACAAACTATGGTTAGTAACCAAAATTTCTAAGATTTATTCCTTAAATGCATCAACCAAGAGTGCCTGTGCATTAATTATCGGAAAATTTTGAGTCGTTTAATTAGAGAATGCATCTAATTTTGTTTACCCGTAAACTAGGCAAAGGAGCTAGTGATCAAATTGGGAATGGACCTTAGAAAGAAAGAGTTGGCAACTTTTGTGGAGGAGCAATTAAGAGATGGACACCAACGGACGTTGATCTTTTTGGAATCTACAACGTGATGCAATGCCATCACCCATCAATCTTGAATCATCACATGTAATATGCTCGGACCAAATTAAGCAATTTTTTGTTATTAGGGGATCTATAGGGTAATATTGATACTTTAATTTTGTGGTCCGAAAAGAAATCTTATTATCATTGTCAATTTCCAATTGGACCAATTTTAATAAAGGACACATCATACTCTATCATTTTCCATTTGAATAGCTAGATTTTATTCGTTATCAAGAGCAAACAAATTTCAACGCCAACTTGTTGCATGACATGAAGGGCATGAATTAGCTAGGAAGCAATAGTTAGTGCCCTCTTGATTGTGCACTACTTGTACGTTATTAAATTTGGCTACACAAAAATATTAATGCTAGTCTTTTTTTTTTTACAAACTAATGTATACGTGTCTATATATCTGTTAATTTTGAATTTTTGACTCACAGGTTATACATTAAAAAATAGATATAAACTTTTTAAACTATTTAGCCTAACAAAAATCGAATCAACAATATATCTTTAAGTAAAATTGTCGAACTATTTACACAAAGAGTTTATCAATATAGACTGGAGTTACCATGTTGATAATTGTTTTTTTTCCATTTATATATTATGGATATTGAAAGTGAAAAAAATCTTTAATATTTTTAATCTTCGCTCATAAATAAAATTCCTAGAACATTCATAGTTCTAGAGTCAACTCCGATTCTAATCTTCCAATGTCTCCCATGAAATTGATGAGAAGGACACTATCAACACGTAGTCCCTTACTCAGAGAGGTACCGGAGTCGATATGCGTCTCTTTTTTTCTTATGCGATTAATTTGGGCCTTTTGCGTGTGCTTGTATGGGCCTCTAAAGGATTGGATATGTCTTGGCGGATCGGGTCGGTATTAATCGGGATTTGAAAATACGACCCGTATCTTCAAGTCACCCACAATTTTTGGTTCTTTTTTTGATTTTGTCGGGTCGGGTGGGTTAGAGGTAGGTACTGTTGCCAGCTAGGTATCACAAACAAAAACATCTCTCCTCTGTATATGTGCACAGCACTACTACTTATTTCTCCTCTCCTCTTTCATCTTTCAACGCAATCCCTCTTCTTTTATCATTGAGCATTACTCCGCGCTTCAGTTATGGCAAAAAAGAAGAACAAACACAGAAACGGAAACAACGATGAGAGAGTAATTAACATGCCTGGTTCGGTCTCATCTGCTTCTGGCTCAACATCTGATTCACCGGGCACCAAAAGGAAAAAAGACCCATCTGACGCCTCCAACCAAGTCAGCAAAGGGAGGTGAGAGAATGGATTTTTGAATCTTTAGTTGTAAAATATTCAAAAATGTAACGAAAATGGTAGGACCAAAAACTAGAAGTGATTGTTTTTGCACTTGTTTTATAAACATCACAGTACAATATGGGCCCAAATCAAACTAGGCACCACTTTGGACAGTACCTTAGGCCCAGGGCCGAACAACAAGTTCCAAATCCCAGCTGTTTCTCTAGCCGGTTTTCTCCGCAAGAAAGCAGGAAAATCCAAGAGGGATCATCACATCACACTCCTTCAAAGACCAGGAATTGGATCTTTCATCCCATTGCATGTTAGAAGAATGATATCGTAGGACCGTCAAATGTTTTATGGGATAAATACAAAATTGGCACCTGTACTTGTATTGATTGAGACATTTGACACCTCCATTTGTAAAACGATTTAAAAGGCACCTGAACTTGAAACATATGACACCTCCCACTAACACCGTTCACTGTCCACCGTTTAAGTGCTGACGTGGCATGCCACATGTAATGACACGTCACTAACACGATGATGTGGCATGCCACGTCATCTTACCCGACCGGAATCATGGTGTTCACGGGTCTTGAATGTGGTTGGCGAACGAAGCGTCGTTCGCTGCAGGAGACGCGTCGTTCGTGTGGCTTGACAAACACAATAGACGACACGTCGTCTATTGTGTATGAAGTCGCCCGTTGATTTAGTGAGCGACGCGTCACGCACAAAAAAAATTTCCCTTTTTTTTCTTGTTCTTTCTTTCTTTGCTTCTTTCCTTGTCAAACGACAAAGCCCACTCTCCTCTCTCTCTTTTTTTTTCCTTAACTCCCGTCTCTGCACTCTTTATTCTCTTTTCTTTTTATTTTCTTTCTTCGTCCTTTTTCTTTTTCTTTCTTTTTCTTTTTCTTTTTCTTTCTTTCTTTTTCTTGGTTTGGATTCGTGGCCGGTGATGATTTTGTGGTGATGGCGGCGAGGATGGGTAATTGTGTGGGTGATAGTGGCTGGGTTTTTGGGTGATGGTGGGGTTGTGGCGGCGATTGTGGCGGTGGTTGGGTTGAGTGATGGTGGTGGATGTTTTCGGTGGCTGGTTTGATCGGCTGGGTGGTGATTGGGCAGGGCTGTGGCGCGGTTGGGTCGAGTGATGGTGGGGCTGTGGCGTGGCGGTGGCGGTGGTGTGGTGAATTTTGGATTGATTTTTGGTTAGGGCGATTGTGGGTTGTTTAATTTGGGTTTGATTGAGATTGGGTTTTGGTGGTGGTTTGGTACTTTTTTGCAGGGAATTATTGGAAATAATTGCAGGAGGGATAAAAGAAAGCAAAAGAAAAAAAAAAAAAAAAAAAAGAAAAAAAAAATTAAAGTACTAAGGTAGGAGACGAAGGAATTAATTGGATAAAATAAATTAGATTTTTAATAAGTAAATTAGCTATTAATTAGGATAATTTACTAGTTATTTTCCATTTTAAGAATATTAATTATAGAAATAAAACAATAATTTTGTTAGTTAAGTTAATCAGTTATGAAATTTAATTAAATTAGGAAGAAGAAGAAGACGAAGAAGCAGTGCAAGTACAATTAATTAAATTAGAAATGATAATTGGCAGTTGCCAGCCATGGATAGACTAGGGATTCTTAAAAGGAAAAAGAAAGAAAGAAAAAGAAAAAGAAAAGAGAATAAAGAGAGCAGGGAGTTAAGGAAGAAAAAAAAAAGAGGAGAGTGGCTTGTCCTTTGACAAGGAAAGAAGCAAAGAAAGAAAGAAAAAGAAAAAAAAGGGAAAAAAAAATTGTGCGTGACGCGTCGCTCACTAAACCAACGGGCGACGCGTCACGCAGACGCTTGACTCTTATGCATGCCATACACAATAGACGACGCGTCGTCTATTGTGTTTGCCAAGCCACACGAACGACGCGTCTCCTGTAGCGAACGACACGTCGTTCGCCAACCACATTCAAGACCCGTGAACACCAGGATTCGGGTCGGGTAAGATGACGTGGCATGCCACATCATCGTGTTAGTGACGTGTCATTACACGTGGCATGCCACGTCAGCACTTAACGGTGGACGGTGTTAGTGGGAGATACCAAATGTGTCATATGTTTCAAGTTCAGGTGCCTTTTAAATCGTTTTACAAATGGAGGTGCCAAATGTCTCAATCAATACAAGTACAGGTGCCAATTTTATGTTTATCCCAATGTTTTATTTTGATGATGAGACTAATAATATTACGACCAAAGAGATTGTATAATATTATTTGTATTCATTTTTTTTTTCAATTTTTTTTATTTTCAATTTTTCTTTGATGGACAGAAATCGGGAAAAAGACATTAGGGGTCTCTGGACTCTGGGGTTTTATTTAATAGGAACCCTCAACTATTTTTTTATTTAATCACCCCCGACTTCTTTATATTTTGTTTAATCACAACCTTACCGTCACGTTTTGCTGATGTGTCACCGTTATATGCCTCGTCACGTGCTTACTGGATGTCACGTCATCAAGACACGTCAGCAACTTGCCACGTAGCCCCTGCCACGTCAACAAGACACTTTTTTTCTTTTTTTTCTTTCATTTTCTTTTCTTTTCTTTTTTTCCTTCTTCCTCCCTCATAACCCAGATCTGCCCACCCTGGTCAAGAACACCCTCGACCTCCACCACCGCCTCCTCCATCACCACCTCCACCTCCACCTCCACCCCCACCTCCACCTCCACCTCCACATCACCAAAACACACTCAACCTCTACTGCCATCAAACCATTTTCATAATCCACTATCACAATCTTTCCTTGGAACAGCAACAACAATCCTTCTATCTCACCACTGCCTCCTATCCCGCTATCACATCACACCGCCACTGGCATCCACCATTCACCATCACAGTCACACGATTTCCATCTTCGGCCACCTGCCACCTCAATCCCTCCACTGCCGCCATCGCCGATTGCACCATCTTCTCACCCAACTGCTCCGATCTCAGCCACAACCATCAAACACCAACCCAATCCGCCTCTGCCTCCAGCTTTTTCGCAACAGATCTCAGCTCTCTCTCGGCCGGCCACCTCCACCAACTTCAGATGGGTTGTTTTTTTTACATGGGTGGAGCTTATTCGATGGATTTGGTGGTGAATTGGATTTCCTCATCTTTCAATTCATCCAGTTGGGAACAAGAATTGAAAGAAGTTGAAGTGTCATGAGGGGTTTTGGCCATGATTGTCTTCATCTTTAATAAATTGGTAATGACCTTTGTAAAGGACACGTGCCCGAGCAAATGCTGCGCAGGCAAGTATCAATTTTTCTTTTTCTTAAAAAAATTTGCTCTTTTAATGGTTTAAAGGTGAAAGGTTGATTTAATTAAATTTGTTGTTGTTTTGGTAGAATGGAAGAGATGGAAAAAGTGTCTTGACCAGGTGAGCAAGGACGATGGATTTTTTGAGATGAGAAGTTAGGTTATTAGGTTAGGGAGGAAGAAGAAGGAAAAAAAGAAAAGAAAATGAAAAGAAAATGGAAAAAAGTGTCTTGTTGACGTCGATGGACCTACGTGGTAAGTTGCTGACGTGTCTTCATGACGTGGCATCCAGTAAGCATATGACGAAGCACATAACGGTGACACATCAGCAAAACGTGACGATAGGGTTGTGATTAAACAAAATGTGAAGAAGTCGGGGGATGATTAAATAAAAAAATAATTGGGGGTTCTCATTAAATAAAACTCCAGAATCCAGGGACCCCTAATGTCTTTTTGCCGACAGAAATCACTAGCTAGGTTTTATGTTTTTTGGAAAAAATTATTTGCATTTTTATACTTAATTACCCTAAATTATCTCTATAAACGTGTTCTGATTTTTCTTAATTAATGGATTAGGGATAATAATGTCATACTTCATGAAACTAACTACCAACAAATAATTACCTTGATATTTTAAATATATTTAAAAAGTCAATCATTTAGGGAAAAAAGAAGGGAGTAGAGTGGAGTAGTGAGCATCAAATGAGGTTTTAAAGGAAAATAAAATGGTTAGATGTTGTCGTTTCAAGCAACCTTGACATGAGACCAAATTCAGTCACATCTTCAAGGACTCTAGCTAGAGGCGATAGAATTAAAGAGCGAAACTGATTAAATTCTTTTGTGCTTAAAATATTATAGAGAGAGTGGCGGGAATTATAATTCTTTTTTATAAATCTTTTAACTTAATATCCTCTTTGTTCTCTTTCAAATAATAAATGAAAGATGACTGTTTCGGTATAGTTTGTACAAATTTTTATTATTTTTAGATGATTTTATAATTAGATTAAAGGTGGATAAGTCTCGTACATTCGACCGCGACCTGTGTTGATGAAATTATAATCGACAAGTATATTGAAATTAAAAATTATGTATGAAAGGGAGAGGAATAGTGATGAGAACTTGATTGTGTAAACAAATCATCTTCTCTTGTTCTCTCCTTCCACGTCCCACTCAGGCTGAAATCTACACGCCAAGGAAACCCAAAATTGACAAAAAACCATTGCACATACTTTTGGTCATTCACTATTTCCCCATTTCTACTAATTAATCAACGAAGTAATAGCCTCAGAGTGACCCTTTAGCTACCTACCCACAACTTTGTTCAAAACAATTAATCACATTAACTCAACACCAAATTCATTCACAATTTCCAAGTTAAAACCATTAATTTAATTACTAGGTGCATGTGCTTCTTGTTTCTCTCCTTTACGTGAGAGTCATTCCCCTATATATATATATATTATTCATGGGAAAAAAGTTGGGTCAAATTTAGATAGTGAGAAGATCTCAATACGTCAAATGAATATATAGTTAATTAGTTATCGATTGATGATAGAATATCAGTAGGGGTTCGCGCTCAAATCTTATTTATGTCTAAAAAAAATGAAGTTATAAATTATATATAAAGTGAAAGGAGAATAAATTTGACATTGTTTTTTTTTCTTCCGTAAAAAAAAAGAAAGGAAAGAGAGAAAAGTTTGTATATTACTTTGAAGGATGAACAAGAGACGAATGGAAGTTCCTTGAAGTGTTTTTCGCATTAATAGATCTAGGAACCCATTCCAATTACGCTGTCGTGTGGCTACCTAGCTATATATGAGACAAGTGGGTAAATTAATCTCCATATTTGTTAGATGTATGTGACTCGATCAAATTGGACAATTATGACATAAATGTGTATTTATGAATTCTGAAAACAAAATTCACTTAAAATGTTAACTATAATTAGCAAACATAACATGATTGATCATCCGTTCCAATTTGAGTTAATTAAGTTTAACCAATTTCATCTAAAAAAAATAGTTAATCAACCAAATTAATCCAATTCTTTCCTACCGACAAATCTTCAAAATATAGTGGAAGCAATTACAAAAAGTGATTAGAACTAAAACATGGAAATTTTAAGAATTTTCTTTCCCGTCTGATCCACACACACGTATATTTACGAATTTACTAAATTATGATTAATTTTATTCACATCGATATTTTTTTACCTAAAGGATCAAAAATATCCATACACTTACACCAAATATGATATTTTGAAGAAAAAATTGCAAGTAAAACCAGAAATCTAAATTATTCTACTAGCAAAGTATTGGGATGATCGCAGCCATACCTTTTGTCTCCCCCAAGTTTAAGCAACATGAAGATCATATCCTCCATTGGCATTTGGCACAGACTAACATGTGCAAAAATTGTCGTTAGTGCTCCAGCTCGCATTCGCATTCGTGCGTGCAATGACTTCACCATAATCATATCTCATTTTCCAAAACAAAACCCACCAAAAATCTAATTAAATTACTTTAGCTAGATCATCAACTCAATATTGGCTTTATTCTTTATGTTTCTAGGGTTTTTACTAATCAACTCACCAAAAATTACTAACAAGATAGTAAAGTACTTAACATACATACATTTTTTCATGATGGTGCAAATTTAATTGGAAGAAATTAACAAAATTACATTTCTCAATATCCAAGAGCTACCAACAAGAGAAGTGAAAAACAAGAAAATCAAAACATATATAAGAAGCCGATGATCAAAGAAAGAGACAAATGAACCAACAAAAGCTAAGCTAAAAAGCTCTAAAAATTAAAGTATAGTATATATCAATATATTTGATCATCATCACTTCCTCATCTTCATTATTGTTCAACCAACTTGATTAATAGATCAGAAATAAATTAATGGTAATAATTCCTTAAATTAATTAGTTCTAGAAATGTAATCATATTAATTATCAATTAACTGAAAAGAAGGAAACATTTTCATTCGAAATGGAGCTATAGTCGGCAGCATTAATGTTGGTCATTGGTTGGGTGTACATGGAAGAAGAAGAAGATGTGGATGTTGGAGGAAGAGGCGGTGGCTGTGGAGGTGCTGGTGGCGTTGGCGGAGGCGGAGTTGGGGGAGGTTGGATTGGTGGTGGTGCAGCAATTGAAACAACCCCATGAGAAGAAGATAGCAAAGATACATGTTGATGATGTTGTTGATGAGGAGAAGAAGGGATTAAACTTGCTTCCCTATATTTGTATTTCAAGATTTCTGATCTTATTGCATTTAGCTCAGCTTGTAATGTTTGAACTTGTTGTTGCAAAGCTGAGATTGCACCCATGCACCCATAAACAGGATCTCTTAACCTCACATTCGCCTCATAAACAAGACTATTTGCTGCATCAGCTCTTTGACTCTCTGGTACTTCCTACAAAATTAATCAAAAAATAACAAAAAAAATAAAACTCTAAGTATACTATACATACTAATTAAAGTACCTTTGTTGGATCATTTTGCGTCAATAAACTAAATAAATACTATGTCGTCGCCAAAATTCAAATTAAATGCTTCCTAGCAATATCTTGTGAATCTTTCTAGTTTAAGAAATTTTAAAAAAAATACTTGATACTCAAAGTCTAAGCAAGAACATTTAATAAATTAAGGAAAATAAAGGATTAATTAACTTTAATTACCATGAGCATCTTGGAGACATTGCTGGCACCAAAAATCTTATGAACGGATGCAAATTTTTGAGGTTCATGAGGAGAGAAATAAGGAGAAAATGGGCATTCTTGAGCACATCTTCTTCTCAAGAGCTTGCAAGCAGCACAAGGAGTGATTGTATTTAGGGTTCCTGGAGGACCCAACATGTGTCTTCTTCCCATTTGATAGCAGGCATCTGATTCTCTCTTTATCTTCTTCCCTATCTCATCATCAAATCTCTCCCTGTACAATTAAGGAAATAAAATAAAATCAAACCCAAGTTCATATGAATATAAGGGAAACTATATGGAAATTAAACAAAACAATTAATTATAATTACCTTTCTCTGGACATTCAGGCATGCTATGATCAAGTGGAGAGGGAGAGAGAGGGCAAGAAGATGAAGGGAGAGAGGTCTTGAAGAGGAAGAAGAAGAAGAAGATAGAAGAAAAAAAGGAAAAATATAAAGAGGGGAGATGGATAGTCCTTAAAAGGCAAGATATACAAGCAAAAAAAGTAGACTAGTGTTTAAGTTATATCAAAACAAATACTATAGAATAAATACACAATATATTATTAATTGATGTCAATGGTTACAGATACATATATTTAAATTCTAATATACTATAAGATTGGTCTCTGAAATTAGAAGTTAATTTATTTATTTTGTTTGTTTGTTGATGTTTTTGTGGACCTCTAATGCATGTACGAGGATTTATTTTTGATTCACTTATTTTAATACTACCTCCGTCCTGAAATAGATGTCGTTTTGGTACTTTTTGTTACTGTACACATTACTTGACTTTTTAGTGTTTGAGCTACTTTTTGTTACTGTTTCAAAGTGACAGTTATTTGAGGACAGAGGTAGTAGGATTTAAATTCATATTTGACTCTTTTTTTAAGAGAAAAAAAATACTCTAAAGTCTTCAAAGTATAAGTACTTACATACTTTAGTCCCTAATAAAAATTAATTTCAGTCCCTGATATATCGAAACACATCAAACTTTAATCCAACCTTCAAATTTTCAGTTTGAAATCCTAACGGTGCAGTAAAAATAATTTATATTACAATATTATTAAAATATCAAAAACATATCAAAAAATTCAAAAAATATGGAGATTCATTTTTTTCTCATAATATTTTCATAACTAGAAATAAAAAATAGGAGAAAGGAAACATTTATAAAAGTATTAATTTTTTTTTTATCTTTTATATATTTTTTGAATTTTGAATTTTTATAAAATTTTAAAGTATTAATAAATATTCTCAAAAAAAAATTCAATCACCAATCTTTTTGAATTTTCCATAATTTTTTAAAATCATTGGAGAATTCTTTATTTTTTAATATTTTTCTTTAATTGTTTAAAATTATATAATTTTTACTTCCTCCTATTTTTCCTTCATTTTTCAGATTTTTTTTTAATAATAGTTTAATATAAAAAATTTAACTTTTTAAATATGCATCGTTACGATTTCAGACGAAATTTCTAACAATAGGAACTAAAATGTGATGTGCAAGCCTCTCGATATGTTAGGTGCTAAAGTTAGTAAACATTAAGAACTAAAATACGAAAGTGTCAAAATAAGTATAGGATTTAGGGAATACCAAGTTGTAAGTACGATCTGAATTATAAATCTTATTCCATCCAGTTTTTATTAAATGTCGCTCGCGCATATCGAGGAGGTTGGATGACGCACTATTTGACCTCGAAAAATTTCGAATTTTTTTTTAGATGTACATTAATCCTTTTCGTATGTTCGAAAAAAATACAAAATTTTTTGGGTCAAATAGTGCGTTATCTGACCTCTTCAATATGCGTGAGCGACGTTTAATAAAGACCGGAGGGAGTATAAATGAATTTGCTGCCAGCTTGTTAGTCATTGCGTGTTTGCGACCTCACGTGTGTGTCCTTAAATGTGTTGACTTTGTCAAACCAATTTGATTATATTAATTATACCATTGCTTGGATTTGCTTAATGCTTTTAATACACGAATGACCGCTGCATGTGGCTTTTTCTTTCTTCTTCTCTCGCTGGTGTTAGTTATTTCATACTCTTCTTATTATTTCCAAGTAAGTATATAAATTTGATATGTTATTTTTAATGGATTAATTTAATCCGAATATAATTATTCATTATTTATGTTAGATGCAACAAGAACTCAAGAGAAGGCAAATAACAGTTCTGGGAATGACTTATTTATTCCTTGTAACAGTGCACCAAATAAATAGAGAAAACAGACGTGCTGTAACAAACTACAGCCCACGTTCTAACTAGAATTAAGGAAACAAACTTTACTACAAACTTGACTAAGTCTCCTAACAAACAATGCTAAAGACCAGGACACTTATTTGACTAAGCCTTATCATTCCTTCCCTTGAACTAGAATGCATTTGCAGCTAGTTAACTCTTGGAAAATCACAAACTCCAAGCTTCCATCTCAGCTCCCGAAATGATTCTAATTTCAGTGGTTTGGTGAAGATGTCCGCTAACTGATGTCGTGTACCACAAAACTGAAGCTGCACAACTCCATCATTCACAAGCTCCCTTAGGAAATGGTAGCGCACATCTATGTGTTTGCTCTTGCCATGCATCACAGGATTTCTCGACAACTTAATTGTTGAGCTATTGTCACAAAAGATGACAGTACTTACACTGCTGCCCTTGTAGCCTATCTTCTTCAGTACCCTTTGCATCCATATTGCCTGACAACTACTTCCCGCAGCTGCTACAAATTCGGCTTCCGTCGTGCTCAACGTTACTATAGGTTGCTTTCGAGAAGACCAAGCTACCGCAGCTCCACTTAACATAAAAACATAACCTGAAGTACTTCTTCTATCCTCCACCGATCCAGCATAATCACTATCAGTAAAGCCAATCAATTCCAAATTTCCTTCCTTTTTGTAAAGAATGCCAAACTTTGCCGTACCTTGTAAGTAGCGTAGAATTCTCTTTGCCGCCGAATAATGAACTTCTGTAGGTCTTGACATATACCTGCTCAAGAAGCTAACCGCATACATTATGTCCGGTCTCGTAGCGGTCAAGTACATCAAGCTTCCAATCAGCTGCTTGAAAAATGAACCATCCATCTCAACACCATTTTCATCTTTGGAGATTTTAAATCCTGGAACCATTGGATTTTCAACAGAATTGCTATGCTCCATTCCAAATCTTCTCAACACTTCTATCACATACTTCGTTTGACTGATGAATATACCACCATCAAACTGAACTACCTCAATACCAAGAAAATACCTCATCTTACCCAAGTCTGACATATCAAATTCCTTCATCATGGACTCTTTGAATTCAGACATCATTTTTTCATCATCTCCGGTATAAAGTAAATCATCAACATACAAGCTAATGATCAAATATTTACCTTGTTTGACTTTGGTAAACAAAGTTTGCTCACTATCCTCCTTCTCAAAGCCTTCCTTTCTGAAGTATGATTCAATTCGGCTGAACCATGCTCGCGGTGCCTGCTTGAGTCCGTACAAAGCTTTGTTAAGCTTATATACCTTATGCTCCTCATTCTTTATTTCATAACCCCTTGGCTGCTCCACGTACACAGTCTCTGCTAACTTCCCATGAAGAAAGGCTGACTTCACGTCCAGCTGAAACACACACCAACCTCTTTGTGCAGCAAGTGCCAAAATCAGTCGAACCGTGTCCATACGAGCTACAGGAGCATATACTTCTTCATAATCAACTCCGTATTCCTGAGCATACCCTTTGGCGACCAAGCGAGCCTTGTATTTTTCTGCTTGTCCAAGCTCATTCAACTTTGTTTTGTACACCCATTTGACTCCTATTTGTTTTGCTCCTTTCGGTAGCTCCGTGAGATCCCACGTTCCATTCTTCTCAATTGATCTCATTTCTGCATCCATGGCTGCCCTCCATTTCTCCTCTTTGACTGCTTCGTCAAATGAAGTAGGATCAGAATGAACAGCATGAGCAAACAAGACTAAGTGAGTTTGTACCTCTTCCTCTTCATCGGAAAGACCTTCACCAAGGACATAGTCATTCATCCACCCTGGCGCTCTTCTATTTCGGGGTTCTGTCACTGGAGAAACAACATTACCATCAGCTGCATTTTCTTCTTCATTGCCATCAGCTGCATTGTCTTCTTCATTGCCATCACTCGATTCCTCCCTCTCTTCACTTTTCTCATCTTCCCATTCCAAATCAAACATGTTATCTTCTTCAGAGCTCTTCTCCCAATTCTGTTGCCCATCTTCTTCAAAGATGACATCCCGGCTGATAATAATCCTTTTGGAGGTAGGATCATATAGTCGGTATGCCTTTGATGCTTCACTTGTACCAAAAAAGACACAACAACGGCTCTTATCTTCAAGCTTTGTTCGTCGAGCATCCGGTACATGAACATATGCTATACAACCAAAGACTCTCAAGTGCCCTACTGAAGGCTTCATCCCACACCAAGCTTCCTCTGGCGTCATTTCCTTTAGCGATGATGTTGGACATCTATTAAGAACATAGAATGCCCAGTTCACCGCCTCTGCCCAGAATTTTCTTGGAATATTTTTCTCAACCAATAAGCTCCTCACCATATTCATCACCGTTCTATTCTTCCGCTCGGCGACTCCGTTCTGCTGTGGTGTATATGCAGCAGTTAATTGCCTCTTGATCCCATTCGTTTCACAATATTCCTTGAACTCATCTGATGTGAATTCACCTCCACGATCCGTTCTTAGACATTTAATGGACAAACCCGTTTCTTTTTCAACAAGAGCTTTAAATAGCTTAAAGGTAGTGAATGCATCTGACTTATGAGCAAGAAAATACACCCATGCCTTCCTACTATAATCATCAATGAAGCAAATAAAATACCTCTTGTTGCCCTCCGAAAATGGAGAAATCGGGCCGCAAATATCAGCGTGAACCAGCTCCAACTTTGCCGATGCTCTCCATGTACTTCTCCTTGGGATTACATCTCGATGCTGCTTCCCTTTCAAGCAACTAGTGCACAGAATTTCACCCTCAGAGAAACTTGGCAAGCCCCTCACCATGCCTTTTGTTTGCAAATTCTTCAACCCGTTGTAGCTGAGATGACCGAATCTTCGGTGCCAGAGATGAGCCACGTCTTCAGTGGTTGCTTGGAAACAATCTTCCTTGCTTTCCTTTTTGATTGATTTGGTGCTCGATAACAGCAAAAACATTCGATTTGCTGCCATGTTGGTTTGGAATACCAAACCTTGTGTGCGGTGATAAATCCGACACTCATTTGACTGCATTAGTACAGCCAGACCCCTTTCTTGCAGCTGCCCAACACTGAGAAGATTATTCTTCAAACCGGGCACATAATACACATCCCGTACAAGGTGATTCACTCCTTTTACAGTTAATCGAACACTTCCTTTTCCAGCAACGTTCATGCTTGCATAATTCCCAAATCTAACCACCTTGTTGAACCCTTCTCCTAACTCACAGAACAGTGATGAATCACCACACATGTGATTGCTGCACCCAGAATCAATATACCATGCAATATCTCGATCACCTCCAAGCGTGTCGACATGCGCCATTAGCACCATCTCTTCTAATTCCTCCAAACCTGCATAATTTGCTTGGCACTCGTACTGAAAGTGACCAAACTTATGACACTTGTAACACTCAACTATTTCCTTACTCCAAGGTTGGCTACCCCTGCCTCTGCCTTGTCCCCGGCCTCCTCGGAAAGCAGCTCTTCCTCGTCCTCTTCCACCATATCTCTCTTCATGAGTTACCTTTAAAGCATGTTCATCTTCTCCACTTACTTTGAATTTTTGCTCATGAACGAGCAGAGAACTTTGTAAGGCATCCACAGATAGCTGATCTATGTCCTTGGCTTCCTCAATGGAACAAACAATGTAGTTCCACTTATCAGTGAGGGTTCTCAAAATCTTCTCAACGATCTTGACATCATCCACATCTTCCCCATAGTTCCTCATGTCATTTGCAACCGTCATTACTCGACCAAAGTAATCAGTGATTGATTCACCATGCTTCATTGCTAAGACCTCAAAGTCCCGGCGTAGACGATTGAGCTGAGCTCTCTTCACTCGAGCATTGCCTTGACACTTCAACTTCATGGAATCCCAGAGCTGTTTAGACGTCTCCTTCTGCGTGATTGTCTTTAGAATTAACTTGTCAAGCGACTGAAACAAGTAATTCTTAGCCTTCAAATCCTTCAGCTTCATCTCCTCCAGGTTCTTTATTTGCGCTGCCGTCATCTCATCCATACTCTTCGGCTCTGTGTAGCCTGTTTCGACAGCAACCCAATACTCCTTGGATCGAAGGAGATTCTCCATGACCATGCTCCAATGATCGTAGTCGCCGTCGAACTTCGGAATGGAGGCTGCTGCAAAGTTTGCTTCCGAACCCATCTCTCTTCACTCACAGTCACTGCTCCGCTACCAGATTGTTAGATGCAACAAGAACTCAAGAGAAGGCAAATAACAGTTCTGGGAATGACTTATTTATTCCTTGTAACAGTGCACCAAATAAATAGAGAAAACAGACGTGCTGTAACAAACTACAGCCCACGTTCTAACTAGAATTAAGGAAACAAACTTTACTACAAACTTGACTAAGTCTCCTAACAAACAATGCTAAAGACCAGGACACTTATTTGACTAAGCCTTATCAATTTATAGATCAAATTAAATTGTAAATTTAAAATTTTGTTGGATTCCGACCGAATTATCTGAATGTTCACCCCTACGTCACAGAATTGTACTTTGTCAAGTTGGGCGTATGTATATATATAGTTAGTCTTTAGTGAAGAATCAAGAGGCTGTACCTGCAGGATACAAAATCAATATCTCAAGAAATGAGAGCTATAGCAATTGTTTTAGAACTTCAAGTCAAGGAATTAATCAATGTCAGGTAGCCGAAAATTATGTATTTTAACCATGCAAGATACCATATTCATTCACAATCTGAAACATCTCATCATGTTCTTCAAACCCAATTTTTATAATTAAGAAGTATCGCTAATGTTGATTAGCTAGGCTCAGTCCAAAAACTAATTTATTACTAATACTAATTTCATAGAATACAAATATAGCCGTGATTTTGAGGAATGTTATGTCAAAGTTGGTGGAGATTTTAAAAATAAAAATACATAGAAGGGATATATTAATTAATTAAAATTAAAATTAAAAAATGAAACTAAATGGAAGTGAAGTGATATATAATTTATTTGCTTAGATTGCAAGGCAATGGCCACATCGGTTCTTGTTTGACCCGTATTTTATGGCTTACAAGTCGCCCCGTTGTTCTCTCTTTGCCAACCTAACCTTTCTAACTCTCGTAGTCATTGCAGCAAAACCCAGAAACTCACTCACATGACCATATCATTTATATTTATTCTAACTCTTCCATGCACTACTCAAACAACTTAAATCTCTAAAACCCTAATATATGGAACCCTCATAAATTAAAAATAAAATAAAAAAGATTGTTTTCCGGCCTTCATCATAAGCTCACTAACCATAGTTTTAAAAACCGAACCGGAAACGAAAATTTTATGGTTCAATCGGATTCGACCGGATTGACCCATTTGACCATTTTGAACCGTTCAATCTTAAATAATTGAGCTGGCTGGTTCAATGTCTATAATCGGCCGGCCCATCAAATTTTCCATATTTAATTTTTTTTAAACACAAAACGACGCCGTTTTGGTTGGCAAAATAACGCCGTTTTGGTTTAACATTGACCCAGCCGGGACGATAGCGGGTAGACCGGGTCGTCAGTTTTGTAAAAACTGGCCGGGTCGACCGATTTTTTTCCTGTTTGTTTGCAGGTCCGGTCAGATAGCTGAACCGAACTGAAAACCTCTTCGAGTCACAGTTTTTTCGATCCGACCGTCAGGTCGATCCGGTTTTTAAAACACTGCCACTAACTCTTTTTTTCTTTGGATTTGAACCCCAAATATTTCTAAATTCACTGGGTAATTAAAACTAATATTATTCACATCGAGTTGGTCTAATAAAGCATAGCCGTTAAAATGCTTTTGCAATGTAATTTTTTCAGAATGTTAAACTATTTATACATAACAATTATTGGTAGCCGCCACTAACTTTTTGGATCCAATACATGATCATACCGTACCAAAGTTTTCTTTTTCGTCAACTTACATTTATATTAGTTTTTTGGTTTCCTTCTCGATCGGTTTCTAGCTAGTAGGTGATGATAGGGAGTGAATTTGACTTGATGGTTTAATTTAAGTTAGTGTTTTCTTTGGTAAGATTAAATTAATTAGTGTTAATTGCAATGAATTGACACTGTATATAAGATTAATTATATTGGTAATGCTAATAGAAACGATACTAACAGACTAACAGAAACGATACTACAGAAAAGTCCGCAAAAATAAAGAAAAAGACATGTCGTCCAAAGGAGGAGAACTTCAAACATTATTGTTAATGCTAATATATATATTATATATATCACGATGAGTTGATCCTCATTTTAATATATTTTAATTAACTACACAGAACGAGTGGGCCGTTAATGGTTTGCGGAATGCATTTTCTACAGGGATTTTTGAGCATCCTTCCTTCTTTTTTTCTTTTTCCAAAATCAGAGTATATTTACCAACTTCGGATATGGGCTGGGCCCGGCCCAACCTGGATTCGTTTTAGGTGTCCACTCCACGCTACTTTAAGATTTGGTAATTGGTCCCCAAACTGTGAATAATTTAAAGTTCAATCCAAATCTCTAAAAAAGAATTTTCCAAACTGTATAGGTACAATGTTGCTTGTCAAACTAGTTAAAATAATCTAATACTAATTGAGATGGTTGAAATTTCTAAACTAATTAAGGATCTAATTAGGAAGTTTGTATAAATACAGGGATAAGAATGACACTTGTAGAAAAAGGTAAACAGCAGAACCCAATTGGTTTTTACCTCGAGTTAAGATTTACCTTTTCACTATATAATAGTATATATGTATATGCTTATGCAGTAGATTAAAGGTATGTAAATTTATGGAAAAAAGAATAAAGTATAACATTAGATTAGATTTTGTAGGATACGTGACGAGTCGATCTCTTATATTGTGATTATAATTAATAAAAAAATAGACTTTATTAAGCGTCCTAGGCAACACGGCACATAGGTTTAAAAATAAATAAATAAAACAACAGCTCATCGGCAGAACTCAGACGCAGTTAACGCTACCACATGCAAATTAATGCTCCACGACGCCGTGTTGTCACTTTTAGTTGAGCGGCAATAGCAGACGACATTTTCAAGGTTTTGAAACATACATGCTACACATCTTATATGTTGCATCATAATTTAATAAATACACTAACTAAAAACTTATTTTACCTCCAAAATTCTAACATATTCCGGAAATATCAATTCATTATTGTAAGTTTTTCGTTGAATAAACTTGTACTTTAGAGACGATCCACTAATTTCTCAACAATTTTTCCTAACTATTTGCATTGCGTGATCTCAATCACCCATATTGTGTTATAAATTAACCTAGAATTAAGGATGAATTAGTAGATTTTCGGTAAATATTTAAGACATTGAATATGCAACTTAGTTAATTAGCTTTCACGCAATAAATAAGAAGACCAGTGGTGGATCCTGCCCTCGCTGTTTGAGGGGGTGAGATCAGTGATGGATTTAAAATTTGTATAATATTTTTTTTTAGAGTATTTTAAAGGGAAGGCAAGTGAGTTGAATGAAAAATTGAAAAATTGGAAAAATGCTTAAGAGTATTTGTATCCGTTACTAAATAACAAATATTTAGATAAACTTAACAAAAAGATAAATAAGAAAACAATATAGAAAAAAATTAATTATACAGTAGAATTCATATAATATACGTACTTTTTACAATTGTTCTCTACTTTAGGATTGGAATTGAATGAGATTGAGAGGGTGATCGATATGTGATGATTTGGTGTAAAAATTGAATTAAATTGAGGGATTGGATTTAGGCAGAGATTGAATTGGCTTTGGCACGAGTTTATTGGTAGTGATAATTTGGGAAATGAGGATTTGGCATTTAATTGAAAGGATTTGGGTGTGGGTCGGGTTTAAATTTTTTTAAACTTTTATCTCTTACCTTCGAACTTTTATCGTTTACGAGCGAATTTTTATCGAACTATAGAGCGGACTTTTTGCCGCTTACTGTGTACTAATTATTTTGCTTTATTTTATTCCACACTTTAACCATTTCGGTTGGAGTTTTTATTCGTTTTTAGGTGAAATTGCTCGTATCATCGGCTCGAACCGAACGAGCAATATATAATATATATTATTATTTATATTTTTTGTTTGAAAAGTTTGGTGGGGGGTGGCCCCTATGAGGCTCCGCCTCCGAAGAAGACCCTTCCCATGATACCGTGTAAAAACTATCAACATCATAAGATAGGAGAACGTTCATCTAAATGAATTTGCTTTTGCTTGCTAATTAATACACATAGGTAATTAAAATAAAAATCAAAAGGGAAAAAATAAAATTTTGGCGATAGGGCATGCAACTCACAGTTTATCTATTGATAGCAAAATACTAACATAATGTAGATTCGAGTGTCACCTCCCTCCGGCAGAGGGAAAAAGAGAATTTTGGTATCACCTTAATTTTCGTATGATGATAGCCTTAGTAGCCCTATCCATGTCGTCCAAGAAGTGACAAGAATGCAATCTTCACGCTCCCTTTTGAATTGTAGCCACTCAAAGACTTACATTTATTAACACCGCAGCACAAAATTGAAGTAGGTGATGAACGACCAAGATCATCCTCATCTTCAACTCTATAGCACCTCAGCGGAGATTTGACGAAGGGAAAACTGCGTCGTCTTCGAAATGTCGATGGAGATGAAGAATATTGCAACGATGATGACCAATTAGAAGACGAAGACGAAGTAGAAGAAGACATTGAAGAAGAAGGTGACATGCGTGTGGTCTGCTTCTTCGAAGCAAGAAGCTGCCTAGGGAATATGGTGGCCAAAAGGGTTGTTTTGAAATTTTTATTTTCGGATTTTGATGATTTTGGGGTGGATGATTGGTAGGAAGGAGGAGGAGTTAGAGGAGGGAGGGAAGTGTCACTAAATAATAATGCATCTTTGGGAGTGCCGGGTTGTGATTCCCACAAGAAAGGGATTGAACTAGAGGCACCACCATAGTAGACTCTTGTGGAGGAATTTGCAATCGAGGTTTCTTTTGACATGATTTTGGTGAAGAACTTGTCATTTTGCTTGATTTCAATGGATTTTTGAGGGATGATTTCATGGTCATGGTTGCTGTTGGTGTTGATCATTATCATCTTCTTGGGTTTGGTTTTTCTTGGGAGTATTGAAAATGGTTGTAGGGATTCAAGATCCGGAAACGAAGATGTGGGTGACACTAAATAGTGGAGAGGAGAGGGAGTCTTCTCCTTGTGGTAGGAGAGGAGAGTGATCTACGGATTAATCTAAGGTTCGAGTGGATGGATACTAAATTTAAGGCCAATAAATTGTGTAAAATATATTATAAATAAAATAATTATTGAACTTTTCATCTAGTAATTAATATTGTTAGCGCAATTGTAGTTGCTCATTTAATTATTATTATTCGGCCGGTTGGGCTTTGTGCTAATTGCACCTCAACTAATTTTTATATAGTTTAGTGTTACATGTAATTTATCATTGGACAAATTTGAGTCATACCTCCTAAGTCAAATGTTTTTTTTTTGTTTTTTTATCAATTTTGCCCATCAGGTCGGTCGGTTATAGTAGACAATAATTTACGTACAATTCTTCTAAATTTTTTACCTTTTGAAATCCAATTTAGGGTTTTTTTTACGCGGGGAAGATCAAGTTAATTATTATATTTAGTGTGTTAGTAATTTTTTTAATCAAGGGGGGCTATTGATTATGGGCTTGCGTGGATGAATTTTGGACCATCCGTTGTAGGAAAAACAGTTGAGAAGCAGATAAACTTATTTAAGGTGAGGAAGAGGAATAAATGAGAAGTTGCCGTGGTCCAACTCTTTCAGATGCAAACAATAGCCATCACTCACTTGCCGGAACTAATCCGTTACTCACCGGGTCGAACCATTAAGAGATAAAAATGATTTTGTTGATTTCATATACAATGATCAAACTAACAACTCTTACTTAATAACTGAGACTGTACGTAAGAGTAATAAACAATTCACGCCATACCATGTATTTAGCGAAAGGTTAGGTCAGATTTGGATTGGAGAAAAAGTTAGTGGTACATAGCATCAATAATTTGTGAATAAGAACCTAAATGCCGATCTATGATTACGTAGCTGATCCTTGACGCTAACATTTCAGGCTGCATTTACGCCTGCCTAACAAAAATCATACTTTACTACTCCTTGCTCATTAACGCATAGCAGCAGAGAAGGAGAGAGATCATGCTCTTACATTAAATGCCAAATTTGTCCTTATTGTGGTCAGTTATTAGAGGAGGGGCTTGTTTGGTTATTTTGGTGACAAAGCATGACGTGCCCATGTGATTTTTTTTATACTCATGTTATTTTTGGCCAAGAAGCATGCGAAACCCATGTTATTTCATTCTCTATAATAAACGAGGAATGATGTGTGTTTTGTAAATTGAAACCACCAAACTGACATAACGTGTACAGCAGAAGATCTGAGGAATGATTGACATAATTTCAATTCCCAATTGTTCTCTTCGGATGATTTAAGGATACTCATTCACAAACCACAAACCGTTCGTTATACAATTGTTGACACCACCGCTCTAAAAATGATCGAAAGGATTAATTAGACTCTCTCACCCCAATGACTAATTTTTAGGACGTGCTATCAGAGCAAACTAGCACCGTCTGGATCCAAACCTGTCTGCTTCTCTTTGCAATGCAAGCTTTAAAAAAATGAGTTCGCTTGTGGCATGTGATTTTGACAGAGTTTAAGGACCATTCAAAAGCCTATCATCTACTACAAGATACCTAATTTTCTTCCCCACCATTAACCCTGATGATTGTGGCAGCTCCAACTATTTCCAGTGTTCGATGCTGCTATACTTCAGTTGGACCCACCACATTGTTGTCATTTTTTTATGATCGTCTCCCCAAAAAATGAAAGTTGTTGATCCATATATAGGACGCACCTAACGTTATAATGGAAGACATAACGTTTGTTCCGTTTATTTTTCTTAAAGAAAAGATTGTTTTTTTTCTTTCAATTTTTGTACATTTTGACAGCATTGTCACTCACGAAAACTAACATAAATTATGTGCTTTATCAATTTAGGAAATTAGTCAATCAATCAAGCAATTCATTTCACAGAATACACAGTTAAAGGACACTGAAAAGTGAAAACACAAGCCTTTAATTAGGATGGCAGATATTAGAAGGCAGCAGCTAAAGCTGCATTTAGGTGAAAACCTGGAACCATTGATGCTCGGAAATTAACAACAAAACAGAATCTAACACAACAGGCAAAATAAAGCCGGGGACTGTACAAACTGTTTCTTACCTCTCTCAACTTAGTAGAAGGCATCATTCAACTGGCATACCAAACTGTGCAGTGGAGGCATTCTTGTAAGAATTCGATACGCTATCAACCGTCTCGGAAAGCTTGTCCTTCATCTCAGAGATTTTGGTACTAATCTGCTCTTTATATTTTGAGAGTGTGTCAACACATTTGAAGAGTTCACCAGCCCGCTTCTGAATTACATCTTCAGTTTGTTTCTTTGTTTCCTGCAACTTCAATTTGGAGGCCTTCATAGAAACATTGGAAGATGTTAGGATATGTCTAACAACATGAAGTTTCCATCAAAATCTCTCAAGTAAAAAGCAGGGGAGGGGGGACGATAGGTAATAAAATGAATTCACTCCTCGCAACAACCCTGGATATATGATGGCCATTTTGGCATAAATTTCCTAACAGTCATATGATATGCCAAGATCTTTAACTTTACACAGGAAAGAAATACTCAGAGTAAGATCATACCTTCAAGACCTCTGCTGCTTCTCTTTCTAATACATCCAAGTCACGAGCCTCCATTTGGAAATCCTCCAGAGTCTTTTTGGCTTCTGCAGCACATCTAGAGGTATAGTCCTCTGTATCTTTCCACAATGAGTTCAATTGCACTTCCACCTGACAGAATAATTCGTTCAGGGCAAGAAATATCTTCCATTTCTTTTTGAACAATAATAAATGGAAGCATGACAATCAAGAAAAAGAGAACAGACACTTTGAGATGATTGGGAGTCTGATTGTCATACTATGGTCTAGTATTCACAATGAAGTGACTACAAAAGACAAATACACTTGCACCAAAAGGCGCTCCAAATAAAGCTAAAGGAACTTGGGTTTTAGAATGAAAAATGCTACAGCGGTATAAAATAATGCTCATCTTTGCATTGTAAGTGATATGCAGCCAGTCATCAGCATCATCCAGCATGGAAGAAAAAACACCAAAGATATTCCATTATGAAAAAGCGCACATACACATCCTCAAACTTGGGCTCTTATGAGACCAAGGCACCCACAGTGCATTAGTAGACTAATAACTGACCCAATTGCCTAATTAAACAACAAAATATTTACAGTGCGAACTCATAAATTAATTTACGGTTCTTTTTCCTAGTTTCTATTGGCTTCAGTATATTCTGTCTCGTGGATCATTACATGTATTGGTAATGGTTGTGCTGCAGTGAGATTTACCAGATGTTACCATGTTCATAACAAATTCTTTAGAAAGTGCACCTGCGGTAAAGATATTAAGTAATTGAAGAATCCACTAGCATAGCTCACCCCACATAAACTGTTTTTTAATCAATGTGATAGAGACACCATTCACCACTGTTTCCAGTGCAGGTATGGAAGAATTTTTTCCCTAGTACATGTTCAGTAAGGTCACTGGCCTAAGCATATATATAGAGAAAAATGGCATATACTTATGAAGCACCAGTACTTACTTCGTCAATATGAGCTTGAAGTGCATCAACATGGTTTCTTTTTCCTTCAATCTTGGCAGTTAATTCTGAAGACTGCTGTTGAAGCGATACCAATTCGCTCAGTGTTTCCATAGAACTTTTCTTTATGTCATCAGCAAATGATTCAAGCCCAGGCTTGATAATAGATTTGTAATCAATCCCCATCACCTCTGCAGGTGTAGAACCTCTAGCATTCAACATATACTGAAAGCCACTCCCAAGCTTCAATCTAAAAACAAGAATATAAAAACAACAATGTAGGTATAAGAAGACATTCACCCCCTAAACATTCGCATCAGTTTATAATGGTATGCTATTTATAATCTAATGGCATTGAACACTTTATCAATCCCCAAAGAAATTATAGAGGCATCAATCAAAATATGGTCATGGGGACAACTTGTTTAGGTGTGGAATGTTGTTCACACCTTGACATGCAGTCTTTTAACTTCAACAGCATAAGCTTATCGCAATGGCATTGACTTGGATAAAAAACACCAATGCCAAGCGTTTTACCCAGTGCATTCAACAGCACTCCTAAAGTAGCAGTCAGAAATAGTCCTTAAACTAAAAATAGTTTATATAGTCTAGTCCAACTTGCCTTTCACAAACACTTTTCAACTAGCTGGGCATAATAAGAGCCTGCAAAAAATATCTAAATGCCAAATTCCATAAACACTTATAGATCTTAGGAAAAGAGAAAAGAATCATGACAATACAGGAATTTCAAATCACACAACTTAGATGCAGAACAAAGTTACCTTCTGGCAGCTTGGTTGCACTCCATGGAAAGTCCTTCAAGCTCCTTAAACTTATGTCTGATAGAAGCGTCAAGTTCCCATGTCTTCTCCTCCCATGAACTCCTTGCAGCCTCAGCCTCTCCAATGCCCCTCTCCACCGCTTGCAACTCTCTCTTCATCCTCTCCGCATCCCTGGCATTAAAACTCTGCTCTTCCACAGTCTTCCTCAACCCCTCATTCTCCTCATCAATCCTCTTTTTCTCCTCCAATTTGACACTTACCTCTTTCCCTTTCTCCTCCATTACTTTCTCCATTGCTTCAATCCGTTGATTAAACTCAACAATCATCGCCTCAAACTTCTTCACATCCTCCTCAAGCACTGCTTTCTCCTTCTCCAACTTCTCCCTCTCTGTTGGCCCCACCTTTTTTTCCTCCAATCTCGCTTCAATTTCATTACAGCTCTTCTCTAAAGAGCCTACAGTTTCTGCCACACTGTCCCTCTCCCTCTCTAGCCTACCCAGGAAATCCCTATCTAACACCTCCACCGCATCATCATCACCCTTAATATAACT
Organism: Viola odorata; assembly: GCA_963691705.1. Lineage (NCBI taxonomy): Eukaryota > Viridiplantae > Streptophyta > Magnoliopsida > Malpighiales > Violaceae > Viola > Viola odorata. The sequence continues at coordinate 66,456,207 of OY829541.1, forward strand.
CATATAATTCTCCAAAGCAAACGTAAACATACTGTTATTCTCCACAAACGCTCTCGCATTCTCAGTCAACTGCTCTTTATAAGTAGCTATCTGCACCAACCAATGAATCAGCGCCAAATACGTAGGCCAATTGTGGGGAGTATTGGGTGCGCGCAGTGTGGATTTGTTGATCTTCAGCGGACAGCTTAGGGTTTTCAAAACCACAAACAGATCTTCTTCAAGTTTCGAAGGAGGATACTCGAGCGCGTGGAGGAGAAAAGTGACGACTTCGAGAATCTCTTTACTGGAGGAGATCGGGTGTGACCGTAGAGAGAGATTGGAGGAGCGGGAAGCGAGGTAAGCGTTGATTGCGCGGATGGCCGAGGACTGGTAGGAGCGGTCGGTGTAGAGATCGGCGGTGGATGCTCGGCCGCCGCCCATGCCGACGGAGGAAGGGCGGCTGCTTGCCGACGAAGCATCGGAGTCGCGAGAAGTGAACTGACTCCGGTAGTGGTCAGGGGTTGGTTGCGGAATGAACGACTCTGCGGCGGCTCCACGGCGGCGGCTGTTCGCGCCTCTCATTTTCACTCTCTCTCTCAATCTTAAAATTCTTAATTTAGGAAAGCGGTCTCCTTTTCGCGCTTTGTGTTGCTTTTGATTATTTAGAAGGTGCTCGGGCTTCAGTTTGGGTTTGAATTGTTTTGGGCCCAAAGAAGAAAAACCCAAAACAGAATGCCATTTATTATTAGTGATGAAATGAAAGCAAAGAATAAAAATGTTCATAAAATTTAGTAATTTATCTTTTAAGAGAGCCAATTTTGTTTTTCAACTGGATCTTATGTATGAATAATAATGTTAGAAATATTTGTATTTTACACCTAATTTTTCTACTTATTTTGTGTTATCTTACAAAATTATTTAATCACAAAAATAACAAAACTAATTATTTATGTTTGTTGAGGAGGATTATTAAAAAAAAGCATTTTTTTAATCTATAAAATTATAAATAGGCATGTTTGGTCAAAAATGAAAAAAATTAGTGAAGAAAAGACTTGTTAGTAAAAGGCAGCTGACATGTGAATAAGAACAAGAGACATCAATTCGCCTGGTTTTCCCTTATCTTTATCTTCTTTTTTTCATCTGTCAAAACCCACCCAGCAATACCTTTCTGAGCAAACCATTCCAAGAGAAGAAAGAAACACTGGAACAGAGATGCATAAAGTTGCATCTCTCAATCGGAGAACACAGACCTTAAAGTTTTGAGCTTTTTCTACTCAATCGAACAGTTTGACCCATCAAACAACCATTATGTCTTGCGTTTATAGCTTCAGCTCAGTCTCTTCTTTCTCCTTTCTCTCCACTTCTCGGAGAAAATCTGGTCTTTCTCCAGTCATCCGATGTTCCCTTCCAGGTAAAGTTTGTATCTTTTACCGTAATTTCTTACCTGGGTTTTGTTTATAATGAGTTCTTTTGTCTTCATTTTCCTCAGCATTCTACTTTGTCCCCCTGAATCTATGATTGATGTAATCCTGCAATCTACTTGAATGTGTTAGGCTTTGAGTTTAGCTTTGAAAACTTAATGTGGGTCTTTGTCATGATCACTGGTTTTTGGTGTATTTGTATGATGTTACATTTCTTGAATTGAGGGTCTGCTTACGGATGATTGAAATTATGATGCAGGGAATGTGGCGGAACTGAAAGCAACCTCTGTGGCTGAACCATTGTTGCTTAATGCTGTTAGAGGAGAAAATGTTGAAAGACCCCCAGTTTGGCTTATGAGGCAAGCTGGGAGGTACATGAAGGCAGGTCCATGCAGCTTCTGTTTGTATGCATTTCTTTTGTTTATGCTGTTTGGTTCTCCTTGAATGCCGTCTTATTTTCCAGAGATGATTTCAGGGATTAGAGAGTCACAGCTGGTGTTCTTTGGTGTTTAACCATGTTAGAGCAATGTCATTTTGTTCGATTGTTTTGCTTATTGAGCTGCTGTTTTCTATAGAAAGAAGAAAATGTGATTTCCTGTGGATATGAGTTTCTTGTATCTATGTCCCCTTAAGGATTTTAAAGTTCCTAATCCCTCAATTCTGAGGTCATATATTTGACACCGCTAGATTTATACTCTTTTGTTTTTATTCGAAATGCTTCCATGATTAGTTCTTTCTTTTGTATTCATTGTATGAAAAGTTCCATGTTTGGCTTTTGTCAATTTTCTATGCTTCATTCTGCAAAAGTTCCTGAACCATCATCTTTTACATTCCTTAGCATCACCAAACATGTTTACAAGAGCAGCTCTTTCTGAGAAATTACACCTTGGTATTAGTTGTTATTCTTCATTGTCCTGCGGAGGGAACACTCCTCAGGTTTTTGCATCTGACAGCTTATATTTCCCTTGGATCTAATTTAGACTTTGTTGTGTGACAGAGTTACCAAATCCTTTGTGAGAAGCATCCATCTTTTCGTGAAAGATCTGAAAATGTTGATCTTGTGGTGGAAATTTCTCTACAGCCATGGAAGGTTTTTAAGCCTGATGGGGTAAGACACTTAAAGAAATCATTGTTGAGGTTTGATGTTTATGAACTTTTGTGCTGTATACATGTATACAGCCTTCTCTAACATCCTTTGCACCTGCCATTATGATATCTATCTTGAGATCACCCATTGACAATTTGGTCCTGTTTATGGGGAGTTTATATTTAAGAAATTAATGGCATGAATCTCTAGTCTTTACTTTCTGCTAATGTGCTTCCTGGCTCTTATTGGTTTTCCTTATTCATTGCTGTTACAGGTCATTTTATTTTCAGACATTCTCACCCCACTTTCTGGAATGAACATACCTTTTGACATTGTGAAAGGCAAGGGTCCTATTATATTCAATCCTTTACGGTCTGCTAATGATGTCGATCAAGTTAGAGAATTTGTTCCTGCGGAGTCAGTTCCATATGTTGGGGAAGCATTGACAATTTTGCGGAAAGAGGTCCAACTTACTGTGCTTTCCTTTTAGTTTTTTATTTCACAAGTCTTGTTATGTTCATTTCATTAAATCATGTAGTTTGAGGTCGTATAGCACTTGGAGGTTAAATTGACATATAAATTACCTAAAGTATGCCTTTTCCAGCATGGAGAAGGGCCTCTCCATTGTTGTGATTCTCCCAGTTGACTATAAGCAGTCACTTGCAACAGAGTCAAACCATCAATGGTCTGACATTTAATGTGTAAGAGGCAAATTCAAGTAGCAAACTTGGGGTTAAAACTTAGGGAAAACTAACTTCGAACAGTTTTGAAGAAATAGATGGTTTCCTGCGGCCGAGTGAGGCTTTTCCCATTTTTGACTAGATCATAGGACATGTGAATATTCATTCATACACTCGTACCAGAAAATGTGTTTTCCTGTGTGTCAACTGACTCGAGTTTTTAGTAGTTTCCGCCACGCATGACTCTCACATTCTGAATGAATATCACACATCAAACAGAGGCTTAGATTAGCAAATTGCTAATTCATCTTTTCTGAACTCGTGGAAACCACTCTTGTCTAATGAATTTGGTTGTTCTACTATAGCCAATAAACTACTGAATTTTCAGTTTTTTCTTATCTGTTTTCCAGGTAGATAACCAAGCTGCAGTGCTGGGTTTTGTTGGAGCTCCTTTTACACTTGCATCATATGTAGTTGAAGGTGGTTCGTCAAAGCACTTCACAAAAATAAAACAATTAGCTTTCTCCCAACCCCAGGTATTTTCATGATACTCCTACTTTTAGTTAGTATGAACTACACAGTTAAACCAGGTTTTATTTTTGGTATCAAAACTACATTTTTTTAATTTGCATCCTAGGTCCTCCATGCATTACTTCAGAAATTCGCCACCTCTATGGCGAAGTATGTTCAATATCAAGCTGATAATGGAGCTCAAGCTGTTCAAATTTTTGACTCATGGGCCACCGAGCTCAGCCCTGTGGATTTCGAGGAATTCAGTCTTCCATATCTGAAGCAGATCGTAGATACTGTGAAACAAACCCATCCAAATCTCCCTCTAATCCTCTATGCGAGCGGATCAGGGGGCTTGCTTGAGAGGCTAGCTTTAACTGGTGTGGATGTGGTTAGCTTGGATTGGACAGTTGACATGGCTGAAGGCAGGAGACGATTGGGCGCAGATGTGGCAGTCCAAGGAAATGTAGATCCTGGTGTTCTATTCGGTTCAAAGGAGTTCATCACCAACCGGATAAATGACGTCGTGAGAAAAGCCGGTAAAGGGAAACACATTTTGAATCTTGGCCATGGAATCGTGGTAGGCACGCCAGAGGAGAATGTTGCTCATTTCTTTGAGGTTGCCAAAGGAATCAGATACTAAAAAGTTGGTATGACATTAGTTGATTTTTTCCATAAAATTTTCTGTCTGATGTATTATTAGTTCCCATCTATTCTTCATTTGATTTTGGAGCAGTTTATCATGGTTAAAGAGTGAGTTCATATTCAGTCCTATGCAGCTTGGATAATGTTCCTTCTTAAAAACTGTTTATGATCCTTGAACCCACTTGGTCACGATCAATCTTGTTCGTATCCGGTCTACACACTGATGGGTAAAGCTAAGCAATGCCAATACTTCACTCAAGATCAGCGGGCAGTGATCCAAGAAAAGAAGTTATCTTTTGCATTACTTTTCAAATGGCCATGACAGCTACTTGTAGGAAAATAATTTTGGATTTTTCATTAATGAGTTGACAAGCAACTTTTCAATTTTATTGACTGGTCAACTCATTAATGATTTGAATTTTTAATCTCATCTGTCCAATTTTACTGAACATTACTCAAACATGACTGGTAATGTTTAAGAAAATATTAAAAGAACCGGATCCATAATTTTATACACAGGTTTGGCTTGTAAGAATAATAAACTTTTCCCTCTTAAGTAATGACAATTAAGTATTTTACCTCTTTTTTAAAATTTAGTTCCATAAAAACTTTTTTTAATTTTTTAATTGATTTATTAGTCAACTAAGTGACCGACTGTATTAAATTATTCGACCGTCGGGACCGACTTGATTGAATGTTTCTTTTTTCTAAAAAAAATAAATAAATTGGATAGTTATCTGCAAAATGAAAAAAAGAAAGAAGTTATATAGATAAATAATTAGAGTTGAAAAAAGATTTTAAAATTATAGCTCGATTAGAACTTTTGAGTTCGAGTTTTGAATATATAATTACATTAAAGTTTATATAAAATTTTTTTTTTTTTAAATATTGACCGATTCTAGTTAAAAATAATAGACATTTAATGATCCATGGTTTTGAAAAAAATGAGGAAAGTTGTTAACGTACAAAAGAAGAGGAAGAAGATGGTGTTACGATTGACTGCTAGTGCTAACGGTTCACGGCTTTTAAAAATTGTAGCTTTTGAATCAACAAGCAAAGGAAAGATGAAAACTTTACTTTAAAAAAAAAAGAATTCTTTCACCGCTCACCAAACAACCCAAGTCATCTACCAACTCTAGGTGTCAATCAGCTGGCCATGCCCAGATGCCACGTACGTTTATTGCTCTCTTTTACATTTAAAATCTAGGAAACGCTCCTTTCCTTCTGATATATATTCGCATTTTGGTGTCATTTTTCACGTTTCATGTATGCACAGTTGCACACATCACCATCACGCATCCTCCATTCATTTTCCAAAAATAAACCAAAGCCAACCTCTACCTGTAACTAACCCCACCTTTTTGCATATCAATCAAACTTTGCATTTAGTTTCTGTCCCTCATTTCATTTGCTTCTCTCGTCTGGCTCTTCCTCCCCTTGTCTTCCTCTGTGCAAGACTGCATTTTTCTTGCTGCTGGAGGCCACTTCTTTCTTCCCTTGAAAGGTACACCTTCTGGGTTTCTCTTCCTTTTTTTCATTTCCTTGATCTTGTTAGTTTTGGTGAAGTATGTCTGATATTGTTTGTTAATTTTGAATTTTTAGATCCATAAGTTGTGTGGTTTTAATAGATGGGTTTTGTTTTTTGTATGCATTGTTCTATTGGCCATATTTGTGTTTTATCTTGGTTCTGTTTTCTCATTATTTGCACGTCTGCCTTGTGTGAAGCTGGTGGTGTGTTTTTGTATATTCAAAATCCTGATTCTTCTGGATTTCCTTTATAATGTTTGATTTTAAACTTTTAGTTGTCATCTATCTGTAAATCTGCTCATAAAGATTCTGGCTCTCTCGATTATTTGTAAAATAAGATTATTTTGCGGATTTACAGTATGTTCATTCATTACGTTTATATGCGTGCAGACAGTACAGCAATATTTATTTTTAGTGTAGAATGCAGCTCTTCACTGCACGAAAGAGATATGTAGGCGCAAAGACCCAAACTTTATAACTCAAGTGATTTTGGGTTCAAGAATCCCCGAGCTTTAGAAGCCCATTGTGCTAAAACAAAGAGCATTATGTTTTCCGGTAGATTATATCCATAGTCTTTTATTGTGTATGCTCGTCGGTGGTTTTCATTCTAAACAATGACCTTAATTTCATCTTTTTGCATCGGTGGACATTGCAAGTGTTGGATTCTGATTTATGTATGTTTTGTTTATATCGTAACTGAACATTGGATTAACAGCATCACTATTGTCTTCTGTTACAGATTTGCCTCCGGAATTTCCTTGCCTGTGTTGTGATTTCTCTGTGGTATACAGAAAAAACACTAGGGAATGCAGAAAGATGTGCATGAACGCTGAAGATAAGTTGCAGTTTAAGCTGGCTGAACCCATCCTTTACGAGGTTGGATGCTCCAGGCGTGACAGATATACACTTGGGTCAAGAAGGGACAAGGAAGTTGCAAACAAGATTTCTGTTGTGTTGAAACACTGTCTCGGTGCAGACGGTTGAGTTCTATACACTCCGTTATACAATATATTTATATATAAATAAAAATAAAAATAATAGCCTGTTAGGACGTTGACAATGGAACTTAAGGGTAATGTGTTGATGAAAAGGTATGACTTTGGGAGACTCTTAGGCCAAGGAAACTTCGCTAAGGTTTATTATGGACGAAACATTGAAACCGGCCAGAGTGTTGCCATTAAGGTCATTGACAAAGAGAAGATTCTGAAAGCAGGGTTGATGGATCAGATCAAGCGCGAGATATCTATCATGAAAATGGTTAAACACCCAAATGTCTTGGAACTTTATGAGGTTATGGCTACCAAAACCAAGATTTACTTTGTTATTGAATATGCTAAAGGTGGTGAGCTCTTTAACAAGATAGCTAGAGGAAGACTTAAGGAAGATGCGGCAAGGAGGTATTTTCAACAGTTAATCAGTGCAATTGGTTTTTGTCATAGCAGAGGTGTTTATCATCGTGATTTGAAACCAGAAAACTTACTTCTGGATGATAAAGGTCTATTAAAAGTATCAGATTTTGGGTTGAGTGCTCTTGCTGAGTCTAAGGGTCAAGATGGTTTGCTCCACACTACTTGTGGAACCCCTGCATATGTGGCTCCTGAAATTATGTGCAGCAAAGGCTACGATGGGGCCAAAGCTGATATCTGGTCTTGTGGGGTGATATTGTACGTTTTGCTGGCTGGTCATCTCCCATTCTATGATGCAAATTTGATGGTATTGTATCGGAAAATAAGCAAGGCAGAGTACAAATTTCCTAACTGGTTTTCAGTTGAAGTGCGGAGGCTCCTATCAAGAATGCTCAATCCTAATCCAAGAGCTAGAATTTCCATTGAGAAAATTATGGAAAATCCTTGGTTTAGAAAAGGATTTGATGCCAATGGTTCAAATGCTCAACCCCAAGCGACTAAATTGGATCCTCTGGTGGTTGATGATGGAACTCTTGCCTCTAACTATAGCAGCATTCCTTCTGAAAACATGAAAGAATTGCGCAAACCTGCCCTTTTGAATGCTTTCGATATCATCTCTCTTTCAACTGGGTTTGACTTGTCTGGTTTGTTTGAAAAACATGGCAAGAAGAAGGACATAAAGTTCACATCGTCGCTTCCTGCCTCAAATATCATATCCAAACTGGAGGACATTGCAGGTAACCTGAGTCTGAAAGTGCAGAAGAAAGAAGGAGGCCTATTGAAATTGGAGAAACCAGAGATGGGTAGAAAAGGATCAGTGACTATTGATGCAGAAATCTTTGAGTTCGCTCCTTCTTTTCACTTAGTGGAAGTAAGAAGGTCATGCGGAGACTCGCTTGAATGTCAGCACATACTGGACCAGGGTTTTAGACCAGCTCTTGGGGATATTGTTTGGGCATGGCAAGGTGAATAGCCACAATAAGAGCAGCGGCATTGGCATTGTTCCTTATTGTATCTGTGTTGTAAGTTGTCTTGTTTGTGATTCAAGAACTTCAGTTCAAAAATAAAGGTTTTTTTTTTTTTTTTTTTTCTGAATCCATATGCCTGTACACCTGCCACCATCACAGGTGCTGAAAGCTCAATTGTCTTATTTATTTCCTTTTGTTGATGCTTTCATGAAATTTTCTCCAGCATTGTAGCTCAAATGAAATGGTTGATAGAGGGTGTACGTGTGCATTGAGCCACTGCTTGTGTAGAGTATGAGATTTGCTGTTCTTCTAAATTTTTGTTAAGGAAAGATAGCCTTGGTTCGGTAGGCAGAGTGTTTTTGTTTTGATTTTGTTTGCTTGTCAGTTATACTCATTTGTGTGCTTCCTATAGGATGGAGAATTCAGTAGTTTTAAGAAGATGCGTGTGGCAGAACAAGGGTTATCTGATGATGTAGTTACCCAATTGAACCAAATTGCTGCTAAATGTGCTAGGCTTCATATATGTATGTAAACATCTTATGCTATATTTAGATTCATTTAAAACCAAAATGGAGTGGAGTAGTCATAATTTCCACCTAAATTGCAATCTGCAAATAAATTTTCAAGAGTTTAATTATTGTTAGAGGAAAAACTAGTGTTGTGTAGTGCAGAAAGCAACTTGAAAAGGGCATTTTGGTAGATTCTGTGCATGATACTATTCCCCACATTCTTTGGTTACAGAATATGGTTCAGCTTCACAACTAGCTTTTGGCAATGTTTTCCTGTCATGACAATCTGATAGTACTTCATTATTGACCATTTTTGTGTCTTATTGAAAAATCCATATTTCATATTTGCATTATTGTTTTCTTTCCCTCGCTTCTTATCAATTACCTGTTTCATCACTTTTTGAACAAAGCAGCATCACAGTGACATAATTTTTTTTGCCTTCTATTAGTGTTTGAGACCACTCCACCTCTAAAGTTAAACCATGCCAACCTCATTTGACCCTACTTTATGCATATTTTTTATATCATATCAGGTCCTCCAAGTTCTTCTTCTTGGTGTGGCATGGCTGATGGAGGTAGCTTTGGGTTATCATGTATCCATAACCATTTTCTTGAATTTGTATCTTTTAGAGATTTTTCATGGTTAATTTGATCTGGCATGTGTCCCTACATTCTCAATACTTATTATCATATCAAGTCATTCAAATTCTGCACATAATTAGTGTTACTTGGTGAGGGATCTTTTGGCTCATCATGTGCTTGATGAGTTGGTGGTATTGTATCAAGTAGGTCTAGATTCTTGCTTTTCTATTATTATTTTGTTCATCTAATCTCCATTTCCATTTCATTGAATTTGATTTTGGACAAACCCCGCTTCCACTTTTTATGTTCACTTAGGATCAATATTGGCTACTTGATTACTAGGGCTGTCATCTTTGATTAAAGTGAGTTTTGAGTGTAATTAGTGTAGAGATGCATTAATCTCCTTTTGGAAACATTATAGACTATATAAGATGTAATGTTCGCGTGTTCACCGGAGCCCGACAGTGCTCGACATGATTAGTCTTCTCTTAAAGATGATGGGCCCGTTGGCATGGACGCTGGGTGCTTGATTAGGACTATATTATGTGTTGATTAAAGTGGGTTTTGAGTGTAATTAGTGTAGAGATGCATTAATCTCCCCTTAGAAACATTTATGTAATGGTGAGCCCACATGTCTATATAATGCTGCTGCCTCTAGAATAAAAAAAACACCCAGATAAAAACCTTTGTTCTCTTCTGTCCCATTCACATAAAAAGGTAAACTGAACTTCACCATCTTGATCAAAATAGTCCCCAGTCCAACCGTATTTCCACTTGCTAAAGCATCATTTTTAGGCCCCAAGTAAAGTACAGGTTCCAGAAATCTTGATATGACTTCTTTGCCCAATCTCATCATTTTAAACTTACATTCCTCTAACCTTTTTTGGCCACAAATTTTACAAATGTAAGCAACCAAACTTTGTCCTCTTGCCCATGTAATAGTAACCTCCTTAGGAGATGACTTTGAGCAGTGTCAGCCTTCGCATCAATAGATGCTTAGCAGTCGAATCCGACACATTGACATTGAGCTTTAAGAGCTCCTAATTAAAACACGTTGGACTCGAATCCAGTATGAGTTCAAGCTGTATCAGCTCAATAGGTGCTTAACGGGTCGAATCCGGCTTTAAGAGCACCTAATTAAAACATGTTGTGTGGTACGTGGTTGGAGGTGGGACTAGAACCGAGTATCTGAAAATATACCTTGCTACATGTCCAATAGAGGTACGAACCCTGTTAGAGCTATGATGCAGGACATTATCTGTCATTATAGAGTTTTTCTTTTTCTTTCTAGTAAAGTTAAGAGCTAATATTCATTAGTATCGCCCTAATACTTTCTAGCTTATTAATATCAATAACACCAGTTGCTACCTTTATAGGTAGCGATCATCAGATTCCTAATCCAGGTTTAGATGCAGATTAATAGTTGATTAGATTACATTTTGTGTTCATTATTTAAGGTTTTTGTCATGTGGGCTTAATTAATCCATGTTAGGAATTGATTCTTGTTTCTAGCAAAACGCCAAATTTCATTAGGGACAGATTCGTTGGAATCTTGAGTCAAAACAACAGGTTTTTATAACCGTGTGTCCCTTGTAAACTTTGACAAGTGCCCTCATCTGCAAAATCCTTACATGATTAGGAGCTGTTCTCGAATTCTAAGGTATCTTTATCAACCAAAAAGAACATTAAAAAGGTTTCCATGAACAATCATGAGAAGCGTGTCAAACATTTGTGAAAACTAACTAGTACATATGTGGTGACTAGGTGTGAGAGTATCTACGTGCCCGCAAATGATGTAAAGGTGATTCAAATTTGAAACTATAGATATTAAAATCAGACTAGATCTCTAATCCGACTGGTGAATTGATGATTTGTTTATCAGTTTAGTTCAGTTCAACAATTTAAACTAGAAAAAACAAGTCGATCTGGCTAAAACAGAAGTCGTACCGGGTCAATCCAACCCTTTATTTATTTATTTTTTCATATATATACTTATAGATGAAAGAGTCAAACTTGATTAAATTATTAATCCAAAAGCTCAAGCGATTTAATATGTAGTTTTGATTTTGATTTTGATAAACTATGCTCGAAACTCTATTACTGTTTTGCCGCAAACAAACAATCCAATGAGTAACGTGATTTGTTAATCAATGATCACAAATTATTTTGGAAATTCTTGTGAATAAAGAAAGGAAGAGACAAGGAGTTGGGATCTTCATAATCCATAAAACAACCAAAGGGATAATTGCGATCGACTCAATCAAAAACATATACGTATAGTCCATCTCACATCATCTTTCACTAACAAAAAGAGAAAGAAAGAAAAGGACACCTTTCGTTTTGCTTTTATTTTAAGAATTTGGAGTGGAGAAAAGATCTCTCGCCGCTTCCGCACCATTCAAGATTGCACAACGTGAAATTATACTCCATATGATTGAAGAATAAGAGATAATATAAAAGAAAAAACCGAGCATGCTTACTTAATAGTCATCAGAAAAAAGTGTTCCGATCAAATACCACTTTATCTTAATTTAGATTTTAAATTCGAGTTTTGAATCATTCATTTTTTATATTTTTCGAATACTCAATTTTCTACCTGGCATTTGTCAGGATAAATTAATACCAGATTTGTTGAAAAAATGATTTGTTATAGAGATTAATGATCTTTTTTTTGTTTGTTTTTGGTGACATTAATTAGTTTAATTATACAAGTGGGCAAAACGCGGGTTCAACTACTCTGTACTTGTGTAATTAAACTCTTTAATATCACTCCATATCATCAGTCACTTTCCTGTTTAGATTGAAAGAGAGATTTAGCACTGCGAATTGTTTCTTGTGTTCTTGTGAAACTGGAAATAAAAAACCGTGTTCTTTTATTCCATTGATTTGTTGTCATTTATATAGGTAAGTATCAGATACAAAACTTGAAAAAGAGAAGATAATATCAACAACTAATCTTCCTAATACTAAGGAGATACAACAGATCAGGAAATCAAATCAACAACTAATCTTCCTAATACTAAGGAGATATAACATATCAGGAAATCAAATAATCCTATATACAAGCTAACTATATGCGTAAGACTCGTTCAACACCCCCCGTCAAGTTGAAGCCGGGAGAGAGATGTCGAGCACGCCCAACTTGGAAATAAGGTGATGGAAGGCATCCGCACCAAGCGGTTTTGTAAAAATATCTGCAAGCTGATCTGAAGAACGCAAGTAGCTGGTGGAGATGAGGCCGGAAATAATCTTTTCGCGGACAAAGTGACAATCGAGCTCAATGTGCTTTGTTCGTTCGTGGAAGACTGGGTTGTTGGTGATGTGTATGGCAGCTTGGTTGTCACAATGAACGGTGATCGGTTGTTGAGGAGGAAAACCGAGATCAGAGAGTAGATAGTGGAGCCATTGTATCTCAGAAGTAAGGGCAGCAAGCGATCGATATTCGGCCTCGGCTGAAGATCGAGAGACAGTGGGTTGCTTCTTAGTTTTCCAGGAGATAGGACTTGAACCAAGCATGGTAATGTATCCAGTAGTGGAACGACGGGTAATTGGACAACCAGCCTAGTCAGAATCAGCAAAGCCAACAAGTGAAAGAGAACTAGTGGCAGAAAGGAGGATTCCTTTACCAACGGACCCTTTTAGATAACGGAGAACACGATTCACCACATCAAGGTGTGTTGAACGGGGAACTTGCATGAATTGACTAAGGGTATTCACTGCATATTGAATATCAGGACGAGTGACAGTCAAGTAAAGGAGTCGACCAACGAGACGTCGATAAATGGATGGGTCGGGAAGTGGCGTACCATCATCAGGAAGTAGGTGAAGGTGTTGCTCCATAGGAAATGGAGAGGGGCGACACCCAAGGTGACCAGAATCTGAGAGAATATCAAGAGTGTATTTACGTTGACATTGTTAGTGTGAGCTGTAAATATCTCCTAATCTGTAAATCTAAGTATCTTCTAATAACTATAGAATATATTTAGCCTGATATTTAGGGATGTGAATAGCTAATTAATAGGCTAATTATTAGGCTGATTATTAGGCATGTACAACTTACCGCTTCTATATATGAAAGGCCTACCTCATATGAGAAAGGCATCCAGTAAACTTGACAGACATAAAAAGATACCTTTCTTAGAACGCGATACTTCGATTCCAAGAAAATATCGAAGAGTTCTGAGATCTTTAATAGAGAAAGAATTTGCGAGAAATTGTTTTGTCTCAGAAATGACGGCTAGATTGTTGCCAGTAATGATGATATCGTCAACATAAACAAGGACAAAAATACTGATTGAACCTTTGACATATGTGAAAAGGTTGTAATTAGAGACAGATTGGCGGAAGCCACGTGAGATGAGAGTAGAAGAAAATTTAGAGAACCATTGGCGAGAGGCTTGTTTGAGTCCATATAGTGATTTGTGTAATTTACAGACAGAAGCAGTACCCGTATGAGCGAAACCAGGAGGAAGTTTCATGTAAAATTCTTCATGGAGATCGCCTTGGAGAAAAGCATTGTTGACATCAAGTTGATGAAGAGTCCATCCTTGAATGGCAGCGATGGAGAGCAGAAGTCGAACAGTAACAAGTTTGGCAACAGGGGCAAACGTGTCATGATAATCAATTCCTTCAATTTGATTGTATCCTTTTACAACGAGGCATGTTTTATAACGCTCGATGGAGCCGTCAGAGTTATATTTGATCTTGTATACCCATTTACATCCGATTGGTATTTTTCCAGGGGGTAAAGGACATAAAGACCAAGTATGATTAGCTACAAGAGCATTGATTTCAGAGGTCATGGCAGTGCGCCAATGAGAAGATTTAACTGCTTCAGAATAGGTCTGTGGTCCAGTATGATCAATAATGGTGGATATAAAGGAACGATGAGAAGAACTTAAAGCGGTCAAAGAGAAGTGATTGATAAGAGGAAATGGGATAGAAGTCGAGACGTTAGTACATATAAAATCACGTAAACGAGCCGAGAGTTTTCGAACTCGCAAGGGACGGGCAAGCGGCGGAATAATCACCGTATCCGAGAGAGGCGGCGGAATAATAGCCGTATCCAGGAGAGATTTAATAGTTGTGGGAGAAGTAGGAGAAGGTTGCGGAGTTTCAACAAGCACAGGGGCGGAAGGAGAGGATGTAGAGGGGGGATCAGATTGATAATCATTTAATGGAATAATGCTGATCGGAGGAGTAGTGGGTGATGTATGAGAGCGATCACGGTAAGGGAATATAGACTCATGAAAGACAACATCGCGAGAGACATAAATACGACGCGTGGAGGGATCATACACACGGTATCCCTTTTGACCAAAAAGATAACCAACAAAGATGCCAGGTTTGGCACGAGAGTCAAACTTATGTTGAATGTACATATTTTTAGCGAAACATAAACATCCAAAAACTCGTAGTGAAGAATACGATGCGGCAACACCAAATAAAAGTTCGCGAGGAGATTTAAATTGAAGAATTGGTGTTGGTAACTTGTTAATGAGATAAGCAGCGGTAAGAATGCATTCTCCCCAAAAAAATAAAGGAAGATGACTTTGAAAGCGCAAGGCGCGAGCAACATTGAGGAGATGGCGATGCTTTCGTTCAACAATCCCATTTTGTTGGGGTGTGGCAACACAACTGCGTTGATGAATAATGCCATGAGTATGACACCAATTTTGAAATTTTGTGCACAAAAATTCAATCCCGTTATCTGAACGAATGGTTTGAAGTTGTGGGAGAAAAAATCCACCAGTTCCGGTATTTATTTTAGAGATATTCCCATTGAATTGTCGATTAATTTGATTAAAAAAATGTGTAATCATGTGAAAGGTTTCAGATTTATTTTTCATAAGGTATATCCAAGTACAACGTGAATAACCATTGACAATGGTTAAAAAATAACGAGATCCATTAATAGAAGGAACAGAAAAAGGACCCCAAATGTCAACATGTATTAACTCAAAACATTTGGATGAATAAGAAAAACTGGAAGGGAATGGTTGACGAGATTGCTTGGCTTGTGGGCAAACATCACAAGTGAAGTTTTCATTTTGAACAATACTAGGAAAATTGCGAACAAGGAAATTAAAACGGGCATTCCCGGGATGACCAAGGCGTGAATGCCATAAGCCAAAATTATTACATTGTTTAAAAGAAAATGCTTTATTTAAAATAGGAATGCTATCCAGGAAATAAAGCCCATGTTGGAGACTACTCTGACCAATCTTCTCCATCGAGGAATGGTCCTGAAACACACAGTGAGAGGGAAGAAATGTGACTTGACAATTGAGATGTTTTGTTATTTGTGAAACAGACAATAAATTAAATTTGAAAGATGGGATATGAAATACATCTTTCAGAATGAGATTAGGTGAGTATTTAATGACTCCAATATGAGTTACTGATGCTATTGATCCATCAGGCAATTGAACAGATATGTGATGTTGTAATTTGTAATAAGAAGAAAATAATGAAAGTGATGTGCATATGTGATTTGAGGCACCAGAATCTATAATCCAAGAAGAAGAAAGACAAGATAAAATTGTACCTGCTAAGTTTGCAGAGTGGTCAGCGGGAGGATCAGCAACGGTAGTGTCATGTGCTAAGAGAGCCACCAATTTCTTATATTGGTCTTGAGTTAGGGAAGATATTGGTGCTGCATAAGACTTGTTGCTGCCGTGTGGTGTGGGGCGTTTGGCCTGGTTGTCGGGGAAGCCGTGTAGCTGGTAGCAAGTGGTTCGTGTGTGGCCGTGGCGATTGCAATGGTCACAGAATGGACGTGTTCGCTTTCCCGAGTGACGATTATGTTGAGGAGCAGCAGAGTCCATGTTGTTGTGGCGATTATTCCATGTTGCATTTCTGGAAATATGGAGGGCAGCAGAGTCCACGATTGGAGGCTGTATGTCAAGCTCCTGTTGTTTCTCCTCTTGGCGTACCAAGTTGTAGATCCGTTGAACGGAATGGAATGGCTCCATGAGAAGAATCTGTCGGCGTACCGAAGAGAAACTATCATGGAGTCCTTGGAGGAACTCCATGGCTCGATCTTGATTGATTTGATCGATGATTGATTTTGAATTCGCGCAGATGCACGGAGAGATGATTATGATACTATTCAACTCATCCCAAAGAGACTTTAATTGAGTGAAATATAACGAGACGGTCATACCTTCTTGTTTCAGGTTTGAGATGGATTTCTTTAGCTGGTAGATCTTCGGTGCATTGGACTGAGAGAAACGGTCCTTGAGATCAAGCCAAATCTGAGCGGCAGTCTCAGAGTAAAGAATACTCGGCCGGATTTCAGGAGAAATTGAGTTTAGAATCCAGCTGCTCACTAAGTCATTGCAGCGTTCTCAGTTTAGGATATCACCTTGAGCAGTAGGCTTCAACAAGGTTCCATCGACGAGGCCATATTTGTTCTTAGCTTGTAGAGCCATGGCAATTGCGCGGCTCCATGTGGCATAGTTATCACCTATGAGAAGTGGAGTAACGAGAACAACAGATGGACTTTCTGAGTGGTGAACATCATAGAGATTGGATGTAGCCACCGGATTAACGGTCTCTTCGAGAGTGAGATTTTCAGACATATTGAATGTGAAAAAAAATTGATAGCACAGTTATAGAGAATATGAATTGGTTAGCAAATAAGCGAAATTTGATTGTGATATAATCAATGAAATAAAACGCAAAGAATAGAACCTTGCTCCGCTACCATGTGAAACTGGAAATAAAAAACTGTGTTCTTTTATTCCATTGATTTGTTGCCATTTATATAGGCAAATATCAGATACAAAACTTGAAAAAGAGAAGATAATATCAACAACTAATCTTCCTAATACTAAGGAGATACAACAGATCAGGAAATCAAATCAACAACTAATCTTCCTAATACTAAGGAGATATAACATATCATGTAAATCAAATAATCCTATATACAAGCTAACTATATGCGTAAGACTCGTTCAATAGTTCTTGCTGGTGCTGTTCGTATTCTTAATAGATTGGGAGTAGCCACAGTGAGTGACGAATTCAGAAAATAGAGAGTTTCTTTAAATTAATGAATGAGCTTGAAAGTATCCTGTCAAGCAAGATACGTTTGTGGGATCATGATCTGCGATGTATCCATAGCCACAGGAGTTTAATTACAACTGGGTGGATATTGAAGTTTTTGATGTGTATTGAATGCGATCATCAAGTTGCTGGGGTCTGTAATAATGCCAATATCCATGACTCCAGTATTAATCTCTTCCTCTTTTAGGTGTGAAAATAAAATTCTTCCTCAGCTTTGACTTCATTTTATTTTTAAGTTAACAAAATTCTCATTCCAGCTTTTAATTTGCTGGTGTCAAATTTACGACATCGTTTTACAATTGTCAGATCTTAAAAATAACAATTCGTTTCGTATGTTCCTCCGGTTTCACACCAATAAATGGAAAATAAGGCCACGTTTTGTCACGTGGTTATATATACTATAGATCTGGAAAATTGATACTATTAATTATTCAAATTCAAATTCTAACCTCATTTGACTTCAAAACTTGGTAGTTAAACTATGTCAGAGCATATGATGACAACTGTCTGAATTTAATGTTGTCAGAACTACTCCTTTAATCTATTCATTTAATGAGCTAGTAATTATATTAATTGTAATAAATGCCTCTATAGTTTAATTAAAAAATGTCTTTCTATTATTTTAATTCAGCATTTTCCAAAAAAAAGTCCAACGTCCGAATTTTCAAAAAGAATAGTCCGCTTGTCAATTTGGAAACTCCATCCCCTAAAATCAACAAATAGCCCACGCTTCTTCTCTTTCTTGCGACACTTCTTCGTGATCTATACGCAATAATCTTCATTTTCTCATATGAAAGATGAAGAAAAAATAAATTGATTTCCTCCTATATATTCACCTAGCTAGCTACAATATATTGATATTTCCTTTTGTTTTCTTTATAAAAACTGGCGTAAAACTTAAATTCGAACTCAAAACTATATTAATACACGAGTATCCATATTCATTTACTTGTCACTAAGTGCAGTGACACTACCAAACATTCTAAAAATCGAAATTCAATTGCTTAATTTTTTTTCCCTCAGTCAAAATGACGACAAATCACTCGTGTTAATCAATCATGTAAATTCAATATTAGCATTTCACCTCGAGTGGCTAAACACTATAAATTAAATTGTTGGCTCAATTTATCAATACAGACTATTTAGTCCACTAAGAATTCTTTTTCTTCTTTTGTTCCTAATGCATGTAATTTCCAGTATATAAAAATGGATTAAGTCCTAAAATAAATCAGATTAGTGTCGTCCCTATCCCTTGCATTTATATTTTCTCTCAAGATTCATAAAACCTACCACACCACAATCAATATTCCCTCGTTTCCTTGCTCTGCTAGAAGAAATTGGAAGAAGAAAAAAAAGATCCCATCTTCCTAAGAATCTATCTATCCTCCATAGATCCATAGATCACACCTTTCTCCATCAACATCTCTGCCACCACACCACTCTGCTCTCTTTTTCCAATAACTCTGTTTCCTATATATTTATTCAGACATTTAACCAAACCAAACACCATAAAGGCATCCCCACCAAAATCAGACCCAAAAAGGGTGAATTATAGAGAAGCTCTGATCAATGGAGATTAATGGATCATCGTCCCTACCAGGTTATCATCACCATCAAAAGCCTCTAACAAGGCTTAACAACTACGTCGCCAAGAGCCGAGTCGGCAAGCGGTTCAAACTCGCCGACCGAAACACAACCTTCACGACGGAGCTACGCGCCGGCACCGCCACGTTCCTCACCATGGCTTACATCCTCGCCGTCAACGCCTCCATCCTCACCGACAGCGGCGGCACATGCAGCGTTTCAGATTGCGTTCCTCTCTGCTCTGACCCAACAATCACTGCAATTTCTAACTGTACCGGCCCAAATCTCCGAATCATCCAACCCGATCAGTCCTGCAAATTCGACCCGGTTAACCCGGGCTACACCGCCTGCTTAGAGAAAGTGCGTAAAGACCTTATAGTCGCCACTGTAGCATCTTCACTGATTGGCTGTGTAATAATGGGCGTTTTCGCTAACCTTCCTCTTGCTTTGGCTCCAGGAATGGGCACAAACGCTTATTTCGCTTACACGGTTGTTGGGTTTCACGGGTCGGGTAATGTCCCCTACAAGAGCGCATTAACCGCCGTGTTTATCGAAGGATTGATCTTTCTAGCTATTTCAGCAATTGGGTTACGGGCGAAATTGGCGAAATTGATTCCGAAACCGGTCCGAATAAGCTCCTCTGCTGGTATCGGTCTTTTCCTGGCATTTATCGGGTTACAGAACAACCAAGGAATCGGGCTAGTGGGGTACAGCTCCTCCACGTTGGTCACACTCGCCGCCTGCCCATCGTCCTCACGCGCCTTAGTAGCCCCTGTCATGACATTCCCCAATGGCACGGTCAGCTTAATACCTGGCGGCACGGTTTCGGGGGATATTTTATGCCTCCACAACCGAATGGAGAGCCCCACATTTTGGCTCGGAGTGGTTGGATTTGTAATAATTGCTTACTGCTTGGTCAAAAACATAAAAGGGGCGATGATATACGGCATTGTTTTCGTCACCGCCGTGTCATGGTTCCGTAACACCCAAGTCACGGCGTTTCCCAACACCCCAGCCGGCGACACCGCCCACGACTATTTCAGAAAAATCGTCGATGTCCACGTAATTCAATCGACAGCCGGCGCGTTGAGTTTTGATCACATAGGAAAAGGGTATTTTTGGGAAGCTCTAATCACTTTCCTATACGTCGACATTTTGGACACAACCGGCACGTTATATTCAATGGCAAGATTTGCAGGATTCGTGGACGAGAACGGCGATTTCGAGGGTCAGTACTTCGCGTTCATGTCCGACGCGTCGTCGATTGTGGTGGGGTCGTTGCTGGGGACGTCACCAGTGACGGCGTTTATAGAGTCATCGACGGGGATAAGGGAGGGAGGGAGGACCGGGCTGACGGCGTTGACGGCGGCGGGGTATTTCTTTTTGGCATTTTTCTTCACGCCGTTGTTGGCATCGATACCAGCGTGGGCGGTGGGGCCACCGCTGATTTTGGTTGGGGTGTTGATGATGAGATCTGTGGTGGAGATTGAATGGGATGACATGAGACAAGCGATCCCAGCTTTTGTGACGTTGATCTTGATGCCTTTGACTTATTCTATTGCGTATGGGTTGATTGGTGGGATCGGGACTTATGTGGTGTTGAACTTATGGGATTGGGGCGAGGCGTTTTTGGTAAAATTTGGGTTCGTGAAGCGGAGAGATGGTAGTGGCTTGGTGAATAGAGTACAAGGAGGAGGGGATGATGTTAAAAGGGGTGAAATTGAAGTTTAATTTTGGGAAAATTTTATGTTAATTGGTTTTTTTTCTTGGGTGAAGATATTAATTAATTAGTAAATTAAGATTAGGAGCACTAATATATTTGGACTTTACATTAATTAGTTTTTTTTAGGGAAATTGGGGTAGATAGGAGGATTATTAAGGGCAAATAGAGAAGGGAGTTGTATATATTTATGTGTTAACTTTTAAGTGAGCATTTTTGCATTGATGCCTTATTGGAGATTTTGGTAACATAAGTAATCAAAGGGTAATCTTTGTTCCACACTAATCCATTAGTTTAATTTGTTCCAAACTAATTGTTATTCTATTAGTTTTTGGTAAAATAAAGTTACCTGTCGCAAAAATGCAGAAGGAAATTTTACCCTTTTTAATAATATTTTTTTATAAATAATTAAATATTTATTAATTTTTGTTTGTTTGTTGTAAATTATAATAGATGATTTTAGTCTTTGAGAATGTTTAAAATTTTACTCTCATTTTTAGTCTCTGAGAATGTTTAAAATTTTACTCTCATTTTTTCAGTACAAGAATAGGGTATAGCAATCACTCTTTTGTCATTTCTACTAGTACCGTCTAACTTAGGAAAATAAATAAATACGAAATTACGGATCCATCTTTATTTTTAATTTTTTCTTTAAAATCAAGTTATCTTTGTCTGTGGAGTCTACTTCGACGTCGTATTTACGAAAAAGGAGTATAAAATTCAAAGCACCTGATCCGAGGAACACAGTACACAGGAGAAGCCAAAAGAGCCGAGGAAGAATGGTTGCTACTGCTTGTAACAATAACAGCATTTCCCTCTCTCTAATATTTTCGCACCCACATCAAAAACAGCTACTGCTCACCAAGAAAAAATCTGCAATTAGCTTCATATCTTCCACTAATTCGTCGAGAATGGGCAGAATCCATTGTAAGCTACCAGAGAGTGGAGTCGAGGAAAACCCACAAGAAAAAAAATGGATCTTTTAGCTCAAAGAACAAGATGGAAGAGTATAATTCAGCCATGAAGAGGATGATGAGGAACCCTTATGAGTATCATCACGAACTTGGTCAGTTTCTTCTTTCACATTCAACTTTAGTTGATGCTTCTTGTCTCATTTTCGTTTTTTTTTTTTTTTTATAATTTTTTCCTGCTTTTGACTTGCTGTAGTTGATTAGAAACATGATAAATGCATACACATGGATGATAGAGTTTAGTTTTGTGGATGATATGATTCTGGGTTCTTGTTTTTTTGGTATGCAGCAGAATTTTTATCATTCATTGGTTTGGCATTGATCGATACTACTAATTACTGTGTTAGATACAATATTTTGGTGGATTAATTTGCTATTCAAGGATTTTTGTTCTATATTGTTCTGCTCTGTGTATTGGAAATGGTGAAATAATAATTAATTAAATGTATAAGCTGGATCTGGATCTTAGATTGGCAAGCATTTAACTTTTGTCGATGTCATGTCACATGATTTAGTTTTAGGAATGTGGTGGCTAACATGCAATAATGTTCTTCCCGGTTAACTGTTTCATTGTTTATAAACATATCTTGCTACTAATGCATGCTTTAGTCCCACTTTTATCCTCATGAGAAGTAGCAAAAGTTGCCTTTTTTCTCACTAATTTTCTGTAGATATTTGCTGAGCTCTTTGCCATTTTTCTAACGACTCTTGGAATTGTCAATACTAGTTTATAATTTTGAAACTAGGTTATAGCTTAGACTGATAGTACCATGAGTATCACTCAATCTTACCATAACATCTTACTTTCTATGTGAATTAGTTTTGCTAAACTTGCAATTTTGTTGTTGATCGAGTTGAATTCCTCCCCTCAGGTATGAACTACACCCTGATAACCAACAATTTGATTGTGGGCTCCCAGCCACAGACACCTTAAGATATAGATCATTTGAAACATGAGGAGAATGTAGCCTACATCCTAAATCTGCAGCAGGAAAAGGACATCGAGTATTGGAGTATTGACTTGCAGTCTATTATTAAAAGATGTCAAGAACATGGAATTCGTCATATTAGAAGGCCTGTAAGAAAACACTAGTCTCTTAAAAATCCAAAAGAATCCATAATTTCTAAGTTGCCAACAAGATTTCATGTATGGCCTTGTTCTGTTTCCCATTGACTTTCTTGGCGCTAACTGAGTGAAAATGGAAACTCATTTTATGTCTTCAGGCAAAAGATTTTGATCCAGATTCCTTGAGAAGCATGTTACCCAAAGCTGTTTCATCATTGGAATGGGCGGTTTCTGAGGGAAAGGGAAAAGTGTATGTACATTGCACTGCTGGACTGGGAAGGGCCCCGGCTGTTGCAATTGCTTACATGTTCTGGTTTTGCAGCATGAATGTGAGCTATCAACTTCTGTATGATGATGTCTTGTTTTTCGGCTCAGATTTTCAGATTCTGCATATATATATAATCAAGTCTTCCCACTATTGTTTTCATGAAAGCTGAACTTGAATCTAAACTGCTTTGGTTGTGGAAAGCATCTGATTTCACTACCCAAGCTACAGAAAATGTTTCTGCTACTTTCTGGGTCAATCATTTAAGCATAGTTCCTTTTTGCATTTTTCTTATTATCATATTTGTGTATGTGGGACAGCTAAATATGGCCTACGATACACTAACTTCAAAAAGACCTTGCGGACCTAATAGAAGATCAGTAAGAGCAGCTACTTATGATCTAGCCAAGAATGATCCATGGAAGGAACAGTTTGAGAGCCTTCCAGAATACGCTTTTGAAGATGTAGCAGATTGGGAGAGGAAGTTGATTCAGGAACGTGTTCGTGCTCTCCGTGGAACATGAGCATTCAGGTAGCTTTGTTTTTCCTGACTGTAGGAGTTGATTTGTCTAATGGGATGGTAAAGACAGCACCACGCCTCATGTTTTGCATCACTTAGTTGCCAAAATGCTTATCCTCTATAAATTAAGTTTAGTAGATCCATCACTAGGATTTGTAGATCATTATTTTTTCTTGGAATCCTCAACCTTCTGTTCTATCCACTGCTTCTTACGGTCGCTGAGTTTGTTTCGTTGATAGTTTAAATTACATTTCTCCAGGTGAGGTTTGTTGCATCAGCAGCTTTTAAGCATACATATAATAAAGCTACAATAAAGAGCAAAATCCCAGTTGTTGGTGCTGTTGGATTGGAACCAGCTGACTGAGCAGATGAGACTTTCTCGAGACTAGAGGTGTTCTACGACGGACGTCAGTCGCTTGTCAATATAGAATAATTTCGATATGTGAACGTCTCCTTGGAGAATTAATAGCAACTCAATTTGTAATGGCCTTCCAGCTCGTTTAGACTCTTTTTTATTCTGATTGTGTTTACTTGGGCATACCACCATACATCGCCGGTGGTCTGAGATTGAAATCTGGTCTCCGTTCTGTCCCGTGAATCAATCAATCCACCATCGTTCTCAAAACCCATGTCAGAAGAAATACAAGCTTTGGTATAAAACTAACTGTTGTAGAACATGTTGAAGTCTAGTAGACCAACTGATAGAGCTCGGCTACAAGCATCCTAATCTTTCATCAACGGAATGGATGAAATGAGTATTTTATTAATCTTGGGAGCCTATGTTTGATAACTTTACATTTTATGTTCTTTGTGTTTTTCCGAACGAAAAAGAATCAGGAAGTTTAGTCATTTAGATAGTCTGGTGCTTTGCTAGTTGTTCTTGACGCCCGCCTAGATGGAATGCAGCGACTATCCACACTAAACAAATCTGAAACCCAAGAGAGGAAAATCTTAGCTATTAGCTCAAAGCAAAAACAGGGACAAGAAAAGGAAGGAAATATACATACAGGCAGTGCATAGAGAGAGACGGTTGATGCCCTTGCATGAAGCGTGCTGAATAGTAGTTTGTACATCCCTGCCGCTGTAGCATCTCCAAGCCGTTGAACAATCACATCTATGCATACCTGCATTATCATGTAATTACTAGACCTGTCTATGTAGGCAAACAACTAGACCTCGGAGACACTTTTTTTCCAGAAACCAACAACTATGTACATGCATACACACGTATACGGGTATTGATAATCAAGTGAAGAAATATTAGTGAAATATGGAAAGTTTACAAACCTTAGCTTTATATTTCTCGTCTTGTGATACAACAGTGAATAGGAGTTCTCTTCCAGGCCTAGTCACAACATATGTAACC
Organism: Viola odorata; assembly: GCA_963691705.1. NCBI lineage: Eukaryota > Viridiplantae > Streptophyta > Magnoliopsida > Malpighiales > Violaceae > Viola > Viola odorata. The sequence continues at coordinate 66,481,080 of OY829541.1, forward strand.
ACCTGCAAGGTGAGGGAACAAAATCATGGAATCTTAGTTCCTAAAGGAATCCAATTTGTCCTGACAACTCGTGAGATCAGACACATTCCCGGTCTAGTCCCAGGGAGTTGGCTAGAAAAGGTAACCTTCGTGGTCCTTGAAAAACCAAAAATTGAAGGGATTTATAGGCAATTAACAAACCTTTCGTACAGTCTCACTGATGGCAACAGCTATCCAAGTAGGCCAAACAGCAACGGCAACCAAATTTAAGAAGGCAACAAATGGAGCAGAGCATATAGCTATAGTTACCCCAGCTATGGTAAGAATGCGCCCCTGCATATTACATAGCATGAGATAATATACATAAAGATCCCATAAGAAATAGAAAAAAACAATGAACACTATCACAGTTCTTCTGGAAAGCACAAACACACAAATGATAGGCACTTCAAGAAGTGGTCTTTTGGAAATCAAAACATGACATGATCAGAGAAGCCAACAAACATCAAAGTCTATATCAATGCCTCTTGTAGTGAAACTATCAGTGTAGGCCAAGTATAACAGAAAAGGAGACGATCACAGAATTCAACTCTCACTTTAGCTTACCGTCAATGTAAGTTGTCCAGCAAGGATAAAAACAGCAATAAAGCTATTAATCTGGGCAAATAATCTTCTTCTGTCGAGGGAGGTAGTAACAGTCATTGCAATTATTGTCACCTTCTGCAGTTAAAGAAAAGAAGAAAAAGACAGTTAGCAGTAGAAGGAAATAAAATGTGCATTATTCAAAAGAGAATTTGTTATTGATTATAGATGCTTCAACCAAGTGTAGCAACAAATAAAACTAAGCACATAGAATTCAATATCAATGGAGCCTGGACTGCAACTACAAATTAAGCACCCCAAACCGGAAATGCATATAGTGTGGTCTCAGTGCCAGAAATACCTATTCTGGTTTATTGCCATGTGCTCTAAGAGATAATACACAAAAATACCTTTACAGGTTTATTGTCATGTGCTCTAAGAGATAATACAGTGAATTTATAGAACTTCTTTTGTAATCTTACAAATGATGTTTCCTACTATAAGTCAAATGGGACAATCTGATTAAGGAGGATATCCATGTTCAAGTATTTACCTGAAAATAAAAGAATGAGGAGACAACAGCACTCAGCCACAGGAACAAAGACACATATAACAAATAAGTTGAAGATAGTATAAGCCGCACTCCATCTAAAATCGCCCAAAGCTGAGGCTTCACCACAGATGTTGGTGACTTAGGAGTTGGACCTGCCTGTCCATCAACCTCATTTTGTAGGCCAGAATCTGCTTTCCTACAAAGTAAAAGTAAAAGCAAACAAGTTACTACCCAGTAAACAACAAGTAAGAAGATACTTCAATCTCATTTGCTTAACTTCATATAAAGATCTAGACTAATAATCTATCACCTAATCAGCCACCTGTCACGTAGAGTAATCCATGTGGAACATTTTAACAGGATTTGTACAAGGAGATAGTCAAGAGGTAACGGCACAACTAATAGAACAGTGCATGTAAGCACATGATCTAACAATGATAGTTAAGCAATGCATACGAATGGGCATAGAGAAACATAAATACAGCTTACCTTATGGGAGATAACTCTTCAGGAATATGGGACATATCTTGCTTGATACCTTTTGACGACTGTGCAGCAAATTCCATCAATAAAGCAGCAAACAGAAGCAGAACTGCAATGAACCAGCCCAATACATGAAGGGAAAAAAAGAAAAAGCAGACATCAGAAATTATATTGGAAAAAAAAAATACATACATGGCCCCAACCAAGCCATTGCTGCAGCAAACAAGGACCCAAAGAGCTGGCCAAGTGTAGCACCAGCACCAATGAAACCAAACAATCTTGAACCTGACTGGATTTAAAAGTAATGTCAAATGCAGACAAGAAAATCGTGATTTACTTAAGAGACCATATTAAATACAGACCTCACTATCCATGATATCAATTACTCGAGCCCAGGTTGAAGATATGGTAATAAGATTAAGTAGGGCAACCTTCAAAAGAGGGAAAAAAACTCCATTATAACCTAAATACGAGCATAGGTCAGAAGCAGTGAGAAGTAATTGTTGTCATACCCAGAGAAACAATCCAACTCTAACAGAGATGTAAAACCATCCATGCTTAGCCCAGTCTCCAGCATCTGGCGGAGGGCTGGTTTGATTAACACTGAATTCTAGACTTGCTTTCAATTCAGTAGATATAGCAACTGTACTCTAATCAAAGAGTGCACGCTAGTCAGTCCAGCACATATACATAACCAACTATGCAAAAGTTACAGAACATAAAAAATTAGAAAGGAATACCCATCATGGCAATCAAAATATTTCCCATACCTTTGATTTGAATAGTGAATTCCCCCCAGATGAAGAATGCCATAAAACGAAGAACACCACAAGTGATACACTAAAGAATCTGTGTATCAAAACCAAAGCCTGGAATTCAAAGGAACACATATTACGGCACAGTAAGTAGAGGAGATACAATAAAATAGTATGTAAGCGCATGCCAGTTCATGCTACGCTAAAAAAATCTATTTTTTCCCTTTCACCCAATAATTTCCTACTCTAATAGCGACAATTTATGATCTAAAAGACTGTCTCAGCTAATTATCATTTTAGTCTTTTCAGGCTACACCTTATTCACCATCTCTTCATAACACATTTACTCCTCGTGCAGAACAAGAGCTGATTATTCTTTAAGATAGTAAATGATAGCAAAAATTACTCCTTTACTGCCTATCTGATAGTCTAAAACAGTTGAATGAAAGCGAAGGAATTCCCACAGTAGAACCCATGCTATAGCAAAAATTAGAAATGATTTCTTTATTTTTCTTAAAAGAGAGGATCTCAATTCAATTCAATTCAATTCAGTAACTTTTAACTTTGGTCAAGGAAGAATTCAAAGTAACAGAATTATACTGAAGAATTAGTTCAAAATCTAGAATGAATATGATTCCGAAGGACAGATAGATAGAACTGAATACCCTGGATTTAGACAAGTTAGGCAAGGAGAAAATGAGCGTGGATAAGGGCGCAGCAATCAACGTTAGAACTAAAGATCCTACGAAGAGACCAGGAAGGTTGGATAACCCCAATGAGATGGCACCTTCGTCCCGCAACGGCAACACCACAAAGTACGCGCACAATATCTGCATTGCAAAAATCGACCATTAATGACAACAGAAAGCGAAGAAACTTAAACTGAAATTGAATACGAGACGAGAAGGATGAAATGGGGGAATTACGAAGAAGAAGCAGGAGGAGGAGTGGAGCAAAGCGGAGGTTTCGTGAGGCTGTACGGAGACGATGGTGGAAACGATCGCATGGACACGAGAGCATCCACCGCCGCCGCGACTAGTCGTCCTCGGCGTCATGGATGGAAGGATTTTCAGGTGGAGATGAGATCGTACCGTTTAAAGAAGAAATATTAATTGAGAAAAAATTATAAAAAAAATATATAAAATGTTCAAATAAACATTTAGCGTATTAATATTTTATTTGACACAAAAATATATATAAAAAAAGGACTATACCCAAAGGATGACTTATTTTTGTCAGTAAAAAGACTAATACCTTCTTCTTCTTCTTCTTCCACCACCCATTCGAGAAAATCAAACCTCGTCTTGTCTTTTCACGCAGAGGACATTCCTACCGCGCTCTTCCAAAGCACCACCAGATCCGTCGAAAAATTCTTCTACCCAACCCATTTTCCATCCTCGTGTCTCGACATTGAAATATAACCAAATTCCCTCATGAAGATATCCATCCGAATAGATCATGCCCCAACAACAAAGATCATTCACACCTTTATCATGTACCTCAGGAAGCTTTACCTCCTGAGCGACACATATAATTGATGCTATATCTTAACTCACTACGTCTGCGTTGATCATGTAACCAACCACGAGATAGGTTTCTTTTCACATCCAAATTTTCAAGGTGGATTTTCGTACAACCACTAATTGCAAATTGAAGATGACAGGAATGGGTTTATAATTATTTGCGGTGCTGTGTTATAAACGACTGAACTATGGCAATTACCACCAAAAAAAGATATGTAATATAACAACGACGTGGATACGCAGGTTTTTTATTTTTGACTTTCTTGGTTCCAAAAAATCATTATTCGCCGATTCGGATGGGTTATTGAAGCAATTTTTTAGTGAAAAAAACTTGTATAGTTTCCCGGTGTCCTCGCTGTTTCCGGCATGTCTACCTCACCGGAAGCTGCTTTTAAGATTCCTTCAGATGGTAGTTTGACAACCTCATGAGTAAAGTAAACACATTGTAAGTGGCAAATTTTCTTCCCTATTCAAAAACCACCCACCCATTCTTACAGCCACAAAATAGCCATTAAGTCGATCCTTATGAACAGACCAAGTGGTGACAGAGACTTACTTAAAAGGAAAAGGAAAAGGAAAAGAAAAAGAAAAAGAACGACTAATGTGCTTACCTAAGAACGAAAGAACAACTTTAAGTCTTTTGTTTACTATTATAGTCATTACATTACAGAAGAACCACTGCACAGATGTTGCTTCTTAGTCTTGTAAACTTGTATCCATGGACTTTTGTATCAGTTCAGACTACAAGACCATGCCAATGATTGTGGTGGTGGCCATCTATTTGCACTGGAGTCTCTCCATCCTTAGCCGCTCCAACTCTTTAACCATTTGCCAATGCTCCAAGGAAAGGGATGTTTTGCTGAAACTTGCAGATATTAATCGGCCCATTGTCAACCATCTGCAAGCAGTATGGAAAAAAGAAACGTGTCGCTTCAACAAAATTGTAATCGTGAAATGGAAAGCTGGAACTCGTATCAGGAAAAATACTTCCGCTCCTTCTTTACCTGCTGAAGTCTTCGCTACCTAATGTTCGATCAGCCTGCCTAGCAGCAACCAAATCATCTTGTACAATCTGAAAGCCATGGCGAATGTATCAGAGCTGAACATCTTCCTATCAGTAGCTAGATAATACAAATAGGATGATTGCAAGAGTGGACATGATTACCACCCCCTAAAGGTTTAACCATAGAGTTTAATTGAATAAAGCACTAACTTAGCTTAAACAATCTAGTGATCTCACTCGTATGTACCTTTTGCATTTCTAACTCAATAGAATGTGGGAATGATCGGATGGTAGCCAAGTACCATCTCCAAGCTTCCAGTAATTCTGCCGCCACAACTTCTGGAGAACCAACAGAAGAAGGCTGAAACGGCATAACCACATCAGCAGGCAAGATGTTTGATTTCCCTTCAGATAATATTAACAACTGGACATCAGAGGCCATCTCCATCTTATAGTACTGGAAATCATACTCAACCTGAGACAAGAAGATTATAATTAGGATCTAATTTCATCACTTCCAAATGATAAAAACTTAGTTTAACGGGAGCAAACAATGGGAAAACTTTTGGCAAAAGTTTGTGCCTTCTAGTATAAAAAACCAGGCAGTGAAGATTATGCACCAACAGGCATAGCCCTCATAACCAGCTTAAAAACTGGGTTAAAAGGCACTCATAAAGTATAGAGGAAATTGAATATCACCTTTTGGAATTGTGTCAGATCTTTTAACAGCCTCGCATTCTCAATCCCAACAGAGTTGAGGGTTCCTGTTTCCAATTTTAACTCATCAATGATCACGTGTGAACCTTCAGCTAGCTGTAGAACTCCAGGTACCAATCTGAAAAATGAGTAATATGAAGTTGTCAAGGCACTATCTAGAAGTCATTGGGACAGAAGTATCCACTGATAAACTTATGTTGTTGACTACCTGTTCGTCTGGTAATCTTTTCTTGGGCCTAGAGAAACTTTGTTAAGAAATTCTACAGTCATGGGAATGCAATTTGTAAATGGTAGAAGGTTCTTGACAGCAACATTAAGCTGCGTGCCAAACACGGATGCAGTATCTTTGCTAAAACGTGTGAGATTCAATGAAAGCTTGCCAACAGCCATATTGTCTGCTCTATTGTGTACCTGCATGACCAAAGATTATCACTTTACGAATTGGAGATTGTATGGATGCAGAAAGGGGGTGGAGGACTGGAAAAATGGCAACATCACTACTGCCCCACCATAGAAGTAAGAGAACTGAACCATGAGTGAGTGAAAAACAATATACCTTGGAGAGAAGATGCAACAACATGTAATGAGCTGCTAAATCATCATTTCCGAGAACAACTGTAAGATGTCTCAAAAGAGATTCTCTCAAATCTTTGACCAAGTGGGGCTTGGGCTACAGTATCAAAGATGACAAGAGTAATTAGACTTGACCTCAGCAAAAGGGCAGAATAAAGAAGATATAAGGAGATCACGTATTACTAGAAGGTTCAATACAACAGAATAGGGATTGAATGGGAATAATTTGCAAAGGATCACCTCTGTCATGGGGGAACTATGTACAAAGTCACAAATTGCAAGTTTCCTGTGAACAATACAGTGGAGGCGTGGAACCTAGCAAAAGTAGGAAAAATAATAATGTAAACTCGAGTTTAACTGAAATATCACATAAAGCTAACACATACTGAGAGCACATTAGGACAGGAGAAGATGAATGAAAATCATTACTAAAAAATGAAACTCTGTGATCAGTTATTGACCTACCGGATAATTTGTTGTACCTAACAAGAACAAAAATCAGATACATGTAATTCAATACCTTGCTTGGCGGCAAATTCACAGACATATCATCACATAAACCATTAGACAAATCATCATCATCCTTCTCTGTCGGTGGCTCAGAGTCAAAGGTAAGGACTCCGACAAATTCAAAAACATCATTCAGCTTTAACTCAGCCTCTGGAGAATCATATACCTAGAAAACAGAGTAAAGAAATTGAGCACCTTTAGTAAAGCAGAACAAGAACTGAAGGCATTTCCACTCAACACTTTTTATAGATAATTAATTGACAACTTTACCTTGACAAGACACGGGAGAAAACTTGTGTCCACTTCTGGTATCATAATTCTAGTGGAACATGCATCTTCTACTTTAGAGCCAGACGGTGAAGATGGTGAAGGGTGTCCATCTTCTCTCTGGAAAAGAGAGAATGTTACTCTCTGGCATACCAGAATCACACAACAAGAGCTCACCCATAAGAAAGTGCCATATGCAGACAGGATCAAGTAGAAAACTGATTTAGAATAAACAATATGCAACTGATTCAGAGAATAGCGAACATTTCCCTTCCCATCTTTTATACCCTCACAAAGAAATTCACAACTGCAAGTTGTAGGAACTAAATGAATAAAAGCATCATGCATACCATCTTTTTTGTTTGGCGAGAGTCTTCAACCTCATCATCTGAAACCTGTTTTTGGCGAAGATGAATAAGGTAAGCAGACCAAGAGCATAGCACACAGAACACATATGAAGGAAACTTGTGCACATAGGATTCTTCTCACCAGCACAAACACATATAGCAGTGAGCTTATGGCTCAAAATAGTGTCGCGTGATAATAAATTAAATATATCACATTGGAATGCCACAATATATGATGAGAATGCACAGAACATCCCGGGCCACATTTATTGTATGATTGATTCAGATAGCTTTGGAACTAAGATAATGCCAATGACTAAACATTAAACCATGCTTCTTCAAATATCATGATTGTTACAGGCAAACAGTTGGCAGTAGCATTCGAATAGAACAACAACAAATAAAAAATTACATGAATATCTTTGTGATCACAATCTTCAATGTCCATTCTCTGGCGCTTATCTCTTTGCAGAGAATTCCAGTCCATTCCTCTACTCATGGCCATCAAAGAAGTAGACTTCTCAGAAGTAGACTCAGCCCATGAGTTTAGTCCAGGAACCTAGAATACCAAGTAAACAACAAACAAAACCCATCAGTCCCTATTCCATCAATTGAACCCCTATCGCAGGTAAAGTTACCATCAGATGGAATTAAACAAATAATGGCACGAAATTCAATTATAAAACACGCACAGGAACGCAATATAACAAGCGACGTTCCCATAGGCGCTTCTCAAGTGAAGAATCCATGGGAAACTGAGAAACATCCGTGAATTTGTTTGTTCTCCAAAGGGGGCCATCCTACAAAACAAATCACTTCAGCAACCAAACCAAACCAAACAAACCATTTATAAAAAAACACAACATTTACTTAGCAGTACTACCTTATAAGCACCAACATAGAATTCATTCCCTAACATATCTTGTATCATTCCACGAAACCGAACCAGCGTGTTGGGTAAAACCCATCTTATTGTTTCTTGATTAAGGAACGGAACCTACAAATGTATGAATTGTCATCATATTTAGACACTACAAGCATTGATTTTAAACTAACAATACACAAAAGCTGCGTTAGGTTTTGATAAGCTGAAACCGGGCGTACCTCGGAGAGATGGGATTCGTCGAAGAGGAAGTGACGGAAGAGGTCGGTGGCACCCCAATCTTTGCCGTTGAAGGATGAAGGGTCGGATCCTGACGCGATGGCCTTCTCGAACGTCAATCGAACGGCTCCGAGAGGGTTTTCCAGGCAATCGAATGCTGGTCCTCCCATTTCGCCGATTCGTGGGCTTGTAACGTAATCGTAATCGTAATCGCAATCGCAATCGCAATCGCAATCGCAATCGCAAACGTATCTAATGTCTATGAATGCGAGTGTGTATCCCGTGTATTCACGCGCTAAATGGTTATAAAGCCGGTGCAGATTTCCCGCCCAAATGGTTGCTCCCGCCATTTTCTTGGTATGGATACGTGGGCCTACCTCAGACATTGTGGCCCAAAGAACCAAGTAAATACTAGCCCAACGGGCTTACTCTTGAGATACTCCATCCCAGTCGAAAAGCAAATCCATTGGCGGGCCAAAAAATCGTCATCTTCCATTTTTATTCTCCGCCATTCTCCACGCTAAAACCCTAATTTCCTCAATTTCACATCTTCGTTCCTTCATTTTTAAAGGCAAGCTTTTTCCTTTTTTCAATATTTTTCATGCTATCTTCTTCGAGTCGTTTGTTTGTTAAAGTTCTGAATCTGTTCTTGTCAATTCCTTATATACGCAGCAAATTAAGCAATCAAACTTTGAAGGATGCAATCACTTCAACTCAACCCAAATGCCGATAAACCCAAGCCGAAACGGTTCGTGAAGAACCAGATTCCGGACTCCATCTTGAACGACCCGTCGCTTAACGCCGCCATCTCCCTCTTACCTTCAAACTACAACTTTGAAGTCCATAAATCGATATGGCGAGTCCGCTCCTCCAATGCCAAACGTCTTGCTCTCCAGCTCCCTGAAGGTCTCCTCATGTACTCCCTAATCCTTTCTGACATATTCTCTGCATTTGCTAATGTTACTCATTGCTTCATCCTCGGCGATGTTACTTATGGCGCCTGCTGTGTTGAAGACTTGTCTGCCATTGCGTTAAATGCCGATCTTTTGATTCATTATGGCCATAGCTGCTTGGTCCCTATTGATTCTACCAAAATCCCCTGCCTTTATGTGTTTGTTGAGATTAAAGTCAATGTTGACCTTCTGATCAACACTCTTAAGCTAAACTTCCAGCAAGATATCAAGAACATTGTGCTGGCGGGTACCATTCAGTTTGCGTCAGCAATTAGAGAGGCTAAAGCTGAATTAGAGAGGAGCGGGATTGCTGTTTTAATCCCCCAGTCCAAGCCTTTGTCAGCAGGGGAAGTTCTTGGGTGCACTGCGCCAAAATTGGGGAGTTGGGGAAAGGATAGTGATGAGAAAGAGACAGTCGTGGTATTTGTGTCAGATGGGAGGTTCCATTTGGAGGCTTTTATGATTGCAAATCCCGGGTTGAAAACATTCCGCTATGACCCCTATATGGGGAAGCTGATTTTGGAGGGTTATGATCACGTGGGCATGAAAGAGATAAGGAGGAAGGCGGTTGAGAGAGCAAGAAGAGAAGGGAAGAATTGGGGTATTGTGCTTGGGACTTTAGGGAGGCAAGGGAATCCTAGAATATTAGATAGGTTAGAGAAGAAGATGAGGGAGAAAGGATTCGATTATACTGTTGTTTTGTTGTCTGAGATAAGTCCTGCTAGGATTGCACTCTTTGAAGATTCATTGGATGCTTGGATTCAGATTGCTTGTCCTAGGCTTTCCATTGATTGGGGTGATGCATTTAAGAAGCCATTGTTGACACCTTTCGAAGCTGAGATTGCTCTTGGTGATTTGCCGGGTTGGTGGGAGAGGAATTTGGGATGTCTTGACAAGTGTGAGAGTAATGAGGGAGCATGTTGCGGAAAGGTTTCAGAAGGTGAGGATTTTGGAGGGGACTATCCCATGGATTACTATGCACAAGATGGTGGGGAGTGGAATTCCTCTTATGTGAAGAAGGCAACTCGCCCTACAAGAAGAAATCTTGGAGCCTCTATTGCAAATGGCACTGTTTCATGAATCTTGTTACATATGTTCAAAGCAATTTCTTAGTATAGTAAGGGTGATTAACTCCTACCCTATGCATTTAGTCTTTTATTGGAAAGGGGTTAGACTGTAGAATTTATTTTTGTATAATTGATCTTGAGTTGGGTTCAGCAAGTTAAATGAAATCATTGCTGGGTTTCAATTTGACAAGTGAAGATTGTCTTATTTGTCTAAATGTTAAGTTTAACTAGAAGACTGCAATCACCGAGTTCTCAACAGCATGCTAATGGCAATTATGGCGTTTACTATAAGTGGGTAGAACACAAGGTTGTTCTAGCTTAAGGAAATGTCTAGATTTCGAGCTTTGAGTATTCAAATGTGTCAAAACTTATGAGAGAGTTTTGCCACCTTTGGGAGTCTTGTCTGGCTCGGTTTTAAAGTAGTTGGCACCTAATATAGTGACTCAAATACTGAATAATTTTGACCCAGAAAAATTATAGTCTTTGATATAAAAATTTCAATTGGTTAAAATGTCAGCTTCCAGCTATGGACCTCACTTAAATGCGGCTGGTGGACTTCTACGAAGCATATAAATGCGCGTGAAACAAGTAACTCGGCTGGTCATTAGCTTTGAAGTCAACTTCTTCAATTTGAAGAGCCATAGTTTTCCCACCAATTCTGACCACTGACAATGAATACGGACCGCGTGCTGCACATTTCATTGATCCAGCGACCTTACAAATTGCCCTTCATTCCCCTCCGCCAACTCATCCACAATTCCATGGAAACTACATTCTCTCCGGTGGATGCATCGAGCATAGCAAACAGGCAAAAGAGTGATAGTCCTGATCATGCTGATGATTGGTTGACCTCCCTTAAGCAGATGGTTGGAACCGGTGCTCGAAACAAGAAGAAGGGTGCCAGAACAGTGCGCCTTGCTGAGAGCAGAAGTCCATTCTTTTCAGTTGCAAGAATAATAAGGTGGTTTGGTGGAAGCATGAGAAGAATTGTACGCATATCACCCACAAGAAGGAGTTCTTTGAGTGCGGTTTCTTTCTCCAGCTCGGCAAGGCCAAGTTCAGTAGTTGGTGCAGAAGACTCTCAGCGAGCCGAGGCAATACAAGATTGCATCGAGTTCTTTAAGAGATCAAGCTCAGATTCTACCAATTCTTGCTTGGAAATTAATAAACCATAGCGTTCTGTGTAAATCGTAGAAGCAAAGTACATCATCTTAGTTTTCTTCCAAACCGAAAAGAGAAAATGTAATTAGCTAACAATACAATGAGCTGCAGCCTGTTGCACTCATACATCCATATAACTACAGAACAAGATGTTATACAACAACATATTAAATCTCAATCCGTAAGTTTCAAGTAGGAAAGACAAGTTTTTCTTTGCCAATCATTTCTAAGAAAAAGAAGAGAATAGCCACAACAAAATTGGCAGTTGTATCCACGAATAACCTCTCCTCTGCAAATGTAGGTGCCAAAAGACTAACTGCTCCGACTTGTTAGCTCACGGTTGGTGCAATCAAGAATCTAATGAGAGTTTTTCACGCTCTCGGATTCCATGACTAGCCTTTTTCATTTCAAGTGCTCTCTTATAAGGAGGGGCTATCGGGGGCTGTACAGGAGCCAAACTCTGGTAAGTACCGTCAGCAGCTTTCGGTAGAGGATATGACCGATCGGAGTCATATCCTCTGAGGTCTCCACAAGCTAGGAATGGGATGTACACCTGATTTGGCCCTTCCAACCAGCCACTGCTGCAATCTGCCAACCAGTGAACAAATTTTTTTAAAGCAACCGTCTAGAAATCACATAAGTTTAGAGAAAAAACTACAAAGCAGTATCGGTTATTTGGAAATTTAGGAAAATGGTCACAAAATATAGCAACATATCAAATTTACCATGCAATCCAATTCTCAAAACCTCGGAATAGTGTTGGATGGCAGAGAGAGAAATATTACCTAGATCATTTGCACCTGACGGGCTCCCCACCTTCTCCAGGAGACGATGCAAATCTTTGGGATTGAATCCCACAGGAGGAGAATAATTTTCACAAACTGCAAATGCCTCTGCATGTGAAACAGCATACTTTACAGCTTTAGGCAACATATATAAATTTAATCTCCTTCCTTGTGCAAAGCAAGAAAACCTGCTAGTTAATTGTCGACATCACTGTCCATGCCTGGTGGATCAAAATACACCACCTTTCAGGTAGGGATAGGGTTGATATTTCAGTTGAGTTGGGTTGCTATTTCAATTAGGTAGGATTGCTGTTCCCTTCCATCAAAGCATTTACTACATTCTATACACTTAAACCCTTTTCTCTCTCTCACCAAGAAGGCAAGACTCATACCATGGCAGGCATGTAAAGAGATAGAAATCTAGGGATCCAACTTACTGTTGAAGCATATACTTGGATGCAATTGCAGGTTGAACCTATAGACTTAAAACAGACCCACCATTTAAAATTTCAAATAATATAATAAATCTCACAGAGAACTACTTGTTATGACAGCCCATCCTAATACTTTTCAGTTGCACGATCCTAGAGAATGATGCACAGGTACTTTATAAGTGGTGTATAAGTTGCTTGAGTACCAGGTAAACTGAAAGGTGCAGTGATGTGGGCAGGTGAATTCTCAAGTAAACAAAAATGTAAGATCAAAAAGGGTAAAAAGAATCGCCCATACCTATGCTGGAATTCCGGCTGCTCTTTGGTTTTGCAAATGTCACCACAGGAAAAAATAGTTTCAGCTGCAACAGAAAAGCAAATAATGAACAAATTTCATTTAACCAAAAAGAGCAATCCATTTTGACATGTTTCTACTTATTGATGCAAACACCATCAAACGGACCAAATCTTACAAACAAGCACTTCCTTAGTTCATTATTTTATGCACTACAAGATCCCAAAAGACAGCTTATCTAGGGATTTCCTCCCAATACAGTCCTCGGATAAGTTGGAGGCCAGGGTAAGACAATACCATGAGACTCATGAATTGGCCAGGGCTCACCAAGTAAATTATAAACTTGTTTCACTCTTCCCTCGCAGACCAACACAGTTCTCTTACAGGCTTTAACCCACTAGTCTATACAGCGTTCTCACCTTGCTTGCGCAAAATGTCAGTAAATGGAACATTTAACAAGTAAAATTCATAAACGATGGATTCATAACAATTAATTCTTTACCTGGCAATACAGAAGACTCGTATCTTTTCCACGAAATATCTTTGCAATAAATTTTCCACCTTCTCTAAGAACATGTGTGACAACCGTCAAGCCCTGCAAAACAGGTTCCAGAACTACTGAGTCTAACTTTGTTCATCAGGTTATTCATCGTAAGATATGGAATGACGACTATAGTATAGAATCATGTAAAGGCCTAGTCAAATCCAGAGTATACAATTTCTTCATGAAGAGACAATTGCCTTCCCTAATTACTCTTGAGGGATGCAAACCCCAGACCCTAATGGATCAGAACCCTTACCGCTAGTATGAGCTGGGACTGAACAAATTCATCCATGTCGTGAAGACCAGTAACTGAGAATCAGTATGTAATATGAGTTAAATGCATTCGAATTTAAACAACATAAGGATATCCATATGAAGTTAGGATTGCGAAAGCTGTTGTACCATCAGGGGCTCCATCGCACACAACCAAGTCAGCCTTGCAGCCATCAAAATGTTTGATGACCTATAAAAAGGTAAGCCACAATGAGTATCTGATGACAACGAAAAATCCAAATATACAACAATGACAAACTTAAAAACTAGCATTATGTGCCTTTAATTTAGGAAATTACAAAAATGCAAATGTGTGAAGACTGAATATATGTGAAATCAATGTGTATCCTCATACAAAAGAGTACATTATGATAATATGGTCGCTTTACTCCATATGGATTCCATATGTTCATTCACCTTTCTTGTTTGACATATTCAGTGTCCTGTTGACTTTGAGCATACAATTCACTGACAATTTATCTAAAAAAGGTACTGCTACAAGTACAGGAATTCAAACACATGAATGCCATGATATTTTCCCAAGTTACCTGATACATAATTTCAGCCTAGTTCATCCTAAAAAATAATTGGTCATTCAGCACTGAAGAAACAATCAGTCCAAATTTTCTACATAAAATTCTCAGGAAATCACAAATTAGAGGTAAATGATTGTCCTCACCACTTCAGCTGTTCAAGCATTTGTGATATCACCCTGCACTTGGATAACACCTTCAATTGGGGCCATTGGTTGCAAGTCAATAGCCACAATAAGCGGGAGACCATTATCCCTACAAATCACCCCAAAAAAGTTATAATCTTAACCACAATGAAAAACGCAATAAGAAAAAGCTGCATGCTTGACTATTGTTTCAGTAACCATTTATAAAGCTTTTAACAGGCAATGAGGCACTAATGGCATGCAATTTCAGGTAAAGACGCGAACTCAACTAAGCTTTTTTCATGATTTTCCTCAAATGATATACAATTGAAAATCAATACACAGCTCAATTATTTTTGTTACCCTGAATCAGGAGAAATCTTTGCTGGTAGGTATAGTTGGCGGCTTAAAACCTACACAAACAAGCCAAACATTACTTGGCAGCTAATGTCGATTCAGTTCTTGCGTTAACTAACAAGAATTGCAGATGGACACATAATGAAAGAACTGAAATAATGAATCAAACCATACCTGACTCCAACTACCAGGTGCAGCGCATAAATCTACTGCCCGCTTTACTCCTAAATCAAATCAAACTATCAAAAAACAGCAACTAGAATAGAGAGAATTAATCTGAGAAAAACAGACAAAAGGATGTACCTTCGAAAATATTGAACTCCTCGTCAATTTGGAGAAGCTTAAAAGCACTTCGAGCCCGCCAGCCTTCTTCTTTTGCTTTCCGATAGTAAATATCCTGGCGGTGGAAGCATACTTTGCTGTTAAGGTGAGATAAAAGTTATCATTTTTTGAATTGGACGAAAGATGC
Source organism: Viola odorata (assembly GCA_963691705.1). NCBI lineage: Eukaryota > Viridiplantae > Streptophyta > Magnoliopsida > Malpighiales > Violaceae > Viola > Viola odorata. The sequence continues at coordinate 66,496,467 of OY829541.1, forward strand.
ATAACATACCCTTTTATCCCTGGAAGCTTTCCCCATGTTTTTCACGATCTCGGTTTTGGTTTTCGGAGATTTACGGCGAGGGAGGCAATGGACGGTGGTCGGAATGAAGGAGTTGGACTCCTTGGGGGAATTTAGCAGGGTTTAATCTTGGTTTTTATATGAGTGGTAATGTGGTAAATAGCAAATGAACATGAAATTTTAAAGCGTTTGAGGTTTGAAGTATAATTATCGAAACCGAACCGGATAGCAAACTGAAAATAAAAATTTAATGGTTGAACCGGGTTCGACCAGATTGACTTATTGGATGATTTTGAACAATCCACACATCAAACAATTCAGTCTTAAATAACTGAACCGGTAAATTTTCATATTCTGATGGCCCGACTCATACCTGTAATAGGTCGGTCCATCAAATTTTTCATATTCTTATTAAAACAAAAAAAAATCCAATACCATTTACACAAACCCATTACCATTCCCACCCACCCACAAACTAATATCCAAATTTCAAACTCCATCACTAAATAGTAAACTCTCCATTTACATTTCCTTTACTTTTTTTTCTTCTATTATTTTACTCTTGCACAACCAAAACAATACGTCACCATCACCGTTTTCTTTCTTTCTTTTTCTTTTTTTTATATTTTCCTCTTTTCCTTTCCAATAAATACGCACAACAATAAACGGATTAGAGAGGGGAGGCGCGATAGCGTGATTGCGAGGGAAGAAGAGGAAGTCGACTGCATTTGAGAGTGAGAGAGGGGAGAGACGGTCAGCTGCTGTGGTGGTTGGACGGCCTCGCCGGCGGTGGGTGATGGTGCTGGTGTGGCGGCAGGTTGTGGTATGGTTGGTGTCGGTGTGGCTGTGATATGGTTGGTGCTGGTGTGGTTGTGATATGGTTGGATGAGGGATATCGTTGTGATGGACTCATGCGACTGTGATATGGTTGGATGAGGGAGATTTTGCAGGTTTTGGATTTTGGGTTCAAAGAGAGAGAAGAAGCACAAAACAGCGTCGTTTCCTTTTCCTTAAACGACGCCGTTTTGACAGTGACATTGACTTAGCCGAGTCGACCGGTTTTTTCCGGTCTGTATGCAGATCGGGTCTGATAACTAAATCGAACCAAAAACTTCTTTGGGCCGCGGTTTTACTCGTCCGACTGTAAGGTCCGTTCTGATAACTACGCTTTGAAGCATAAGATATTAAGATCTGGTTTAACGGTTCGCTCAAGATCCGGTTCTTGACGGTTCAGTCAAGATCCGATTCGTTTCTTACGTTTCAACTAGGATTTGCTTCCAGTTCTAACTGGTTCGTTCAAGATTCGTTCCCTTCGACCCGGTTCGTTTAAGATACGTTTCTGGTTCTGACCGGTTCAATTAGGACCTTCTTCCGGTTCGTTCCAGAACCACTTACGGTTTATCTGTTCGATTAGGATCTGTTTCCGGTTCTTTCCACAACCATTTACGGTTCTACCAGTTTGATTAAGATCTGTTTCCGGTTCTAATCTGTTTAATTAGGACCCATTTCCAGTTCTGACCGGTTGGATTTGGATCCATTTCCGATTCACTTAGGACTCGTTCCAGTTCTTACCCGTTCACTTAGGACCCATTCTAGTTCTTACCGATTCGCTTAAGACCCATTTCTGGTTCTGACCGGTTCGCTTAGGACCCATTTTCGGTTCTGACCGGTTTGAGCATGACCCATTTCTGGTTTTGACCAGTTCGCTTAGGACCCGTTTCCGGTTCTGAACGGTTCACTTAGGACCATTCCGATTCTGACCGGTTCGTTCCAGAATTGTTTATGGTTAAACCGGTTCGATTATGATCCATTTTTAGTTCTGACCGGTTCAATTAGGTCCTGCTTCCGATTCTGACCGATTCAATTAGGACCCATTTATGGTTCTTACCGGTTTGTTCCATAACCATTTATGGTTTTACCGGTTCGAGTAGGATCCGTTTGTGGTTCTGGCCCGTTCAATTAGGACCCGTTCCGATTCTAACCCGTTCGTCTCGGAACCGTTAATAGTTTTAGCGGTTCGTTCAAAAACCATTTACTATTTAACTGGTTTATTGAAGATCCTTTTCCCATCAAAACCGTTCCGATTTTTACCGGTTCAATCAAATTCATTTCAATCTCATTCCGATTTGACTGGTTCGATAATAATTTCCAGTTTCTAATTGTTCAACCGAGATCCAGTTCTTGGTTTTTTGCCAAATCAATGAAAATATGTTTCTGGTTTTCTCAGGGTCGACCAGAATTCGTCCAGTTTTACTTTTAGCAGTCAACCAAAATCAGGTTTCTGGTTTTGTCCAGTTCAACCAACCAACAACAACCCAAAAAACTCATCATTTTGGACCGCACAAAAAATTCAAAAAACATGATCTTTCTCCACCATCATCAGGTCTACCCAACTCCCTCTTTAATCTTCAATCTATACAAAGACGTAAGTATCCAAATTTTATTCGATCAGGTGTTGTTTTCGAGAACAAAAATCTCATCTTTACTTCCCAGGTCGTCGTTCTTATTACTATCTACAGAGTTGTTATTTGTTTGAGCAGAATCATGAGCAAAACAACTCCGTCGTCACCAATCCATACTTGGACTTTGCTTCTGTTGCATTAAGTAGTACGAAGAGTTAGAGAGTAACATTTACACCAACAGTGATAAACCATATGAGAAGCAGATATTGTATCTCAGGTTACAAAAGAAGGTTGCAGTTAACATTCTGAACAATCATATGCTCTCTTTTATCGGTCATCCTTTCCACGAAAAGCGATCAAGATATGCTTCAAAAGTCCAAGCATCAATGTCGGTCTAGCGCATGGCTACTAGGTTACCCATTAGGCCCCCGCTAATTTCATAGTGCCTGGCACTAGAAAATCCTGCTTCTAAAGCAAGTTCATCCTTAATGCAACCTAGTAGCCATTGTCAAAGAATCGGACAGGAGACTACAATTGCTTCCCCAGTTGTACCGCCTAAACATGTTCTGCAGTTCCATTATACGACAAATCTTCAAGAATGACAACATAGAAGTGGTAGAAGAGATGAGACCTGTTAAAAATCCTCCGATTGAACTCTTTAGGTATTCGTATTCCTTTGCTAAACCATAACCAGATGCCACAGGGGCAACAACATTATCGATCATCCATTCCTGAAGATCAAAAGATTCCATGTTGTAATGTAACATTTATAGCAGGAACAGTAACATGCATAAGACTTTTCATACGCTGACCATAAGATCAACTGAAGCTCATAATCAACAGGACAACAGAATAAAAACTGCCATTCAAAGAAAATTTTCAGAACACACGTTAATGAGAACTGATTGATCAGCCTGTCCCAACTGAAGCTCATAATCTACAGGACGACAGAATAAAAGCTGCCATCCAAAGAAAATTTTCAGAACACACATTAGCGTGAACTAATTGATCAGCCTAGTCCTGACTAAACAGCAGCTATGGATTGAAGTTTCATAGTCAACAGGAAAAATTAATTTTGTAACTTTTCTTTGCTCGTCATTGTCTTTTATTTTTTGGTAAGAAAATACCTGAAATGAGGCAAGAAATGGTTGAGTGGTCTTATTGAAATCAAGAATAGATACTTTGGCGCCTGTGAATCAAATCAAGATGGAAAATCTGGTCAGCTATAGTTCGTCTACACTCTATGAGAAAGGAGGGAAATCAAGGACCTGGTTTTAAAACTCGAAACATCTCTTGCATGGCTTTTTGTCTATCCAACACATTTCGCAGTCCATAACCCATGGTAATAGCATCAAAGTAACAATCAATGAATGGCAAATCAGTTGCATCACCCTCAACCCATCTGTCATAAATGCAAGAAATAACTGCATGAGTTTAGCAAGTAAACCATTCGCTCAACATTAGTTTATAAATTCAATGGTTCTAGAAGAATGAAACAACGTAAATGTTTCTATTTTCTTTTTAATATATCCCTCAAAATCATAGGCATGAAAGGTCATGTCAAGCTCCTAACTGATATATAAAAATGCTCACTCAATGTTCTTGTAGCATGCCTTAGTGAGTATCTGTTGCCGGCCTGCAGCCATCAATAGCTGCTCCTTTGAAAAATCAAGGCCACATACCTACATATTATGACCAAAGGTGGATGTCAGGCAGACTTTCATTATATAAATAAAATACATAATGACACCTAGGTCATTTCATGGTAACAAACCCATGTTATGTCATGCTCTACAAAATTACAAGAAACTTCACCCCCATTATGCGCAATAGTAAACAAGACTTGATTGTAAAACTAAAATAAATTCTCATATTTGAGTCATCAATAGTAGTAGCTCCAGTATAGTGTGTTCCCAACTTCAGTAACAAACTCTTCTCACATAAATAAGCTAAGATATAATTAACTTTTGTAATATGATAGCAGAGTCATAGATCCCACACATTCCAATATAGTCTTCATCACTAACATATGATCTCAAGACACATGAGGAAAGTAAACGTTTTGCATCCTATAATTTCAGATAAGGAATATATATATATACAACTTAAAAAGGGGCAAAGACTTGAATCATAATGTGAAGTCTGACGAATGCATAACACAAAAGATGAATAGGAGGGGACAGAATTGAAACCTTTCCATTGCTGCCAACTTTCTCAGACAAGAGAAATGCCAAGTGGGGACAACATAAATCCAACACACTATCACCAACTGTAGCTCTATCCAATATCCGATTACAACACATGATCTTCAAATGTTAAAAACACAGAACAAAAGGGGGAAAATACTACAATTTAAGAGACAGTACTACCCGGTCCAAGATACAGCCATGCGTTTCCATATCCGATGCTGACCCAAACTCAGCAAATCATTCAGCTGTTAAACAAAAAGTTAAAAAAGAAGAAGACTGAACACAAGAAAGGGAGAACGCACATTATCATAGACAGGAGAAATGCGATTAAAGAGTTCTTGGCGTTCATTGGCACATCGAACTGGTCTGACTCTGAACCGTGAACTGGTATGGCATAGACTTGATGATGAAGGAAAATTGAGATGAATCAATTGTGACCACAAGCCTGTGCTCCACTCCCAAATAAGAATAAAATTCACCACCACGGGGGGGGGGGGGGGGGGGGGGGGGGGGGGGGAAGCTAGTCAAAATAGAAAATGACCAATTGTAATAAATAACCACTGACAAAATAACGGCCCCGCACAAAATAATGAAATGGGTCATCCTGTTCCAAACTCAATGTTTACAATTAAAGTGCTCAAAACTCAAAAGTAACCCTAACAGTGAGTTTTCAGTTAGCAAGCTCAACCTCGCATTTCCAAAATTAGAATGCCGAAAACTAATGGATGCTCACTATAAGTGCACATGAGGAAAGAGTAACTAAAGATTCAATTAAATTATTAAAGTATGAGCTGAATGGAAAGACGAAACTTAAAAGTACCTGGCAAATTAAGGATGGTAAGAACAGAAAACCATAAAATGAGAAATAGAATCGTTTGATGAATTTGATGAATTAGGAAAGAGATGACAGGACCGAGATGGGCTGAACTAATTGTAGTTCACTAGCAATCCATGAAATGGTTTAAGTTGGGCTTGCATTAAGTTTTCTGTGTCTTGCTTAGTTGGACTCTCCTGGGCCTTGTTTCGGCCTTGTTTGGTCTTTCTTTGGGCTAAATTGTTTGGGGGCTAACTTTTGGTGGGCCAAATGTTGGCCCATCTTGACTGTGTAGTGGTTATTCTTTTAACCAAGTTATCAGTTTATTTTTTTTATAAAACAAAATCACTACAAATCTATATTATATGCATTAGCTTTTAAGCAATTTGTGTTGTAAATATCAGGTAATAGATACCCCCACAAAAAATCTCATTTTTTCCCTCCATAAGGACCGTTGTTTGGTTGTAATTGGCGATGAGCTTCCTTTCTTTTCTATTTCACTTCTTCTTCTTATAGTTTGATGTGTATTATCTTATTGGATTTTAAAACTACCATTTTCGAGTTTCCCTCAAGTCTATTGCGTATTGATTCATCTTCTTTTCTGGATTTAGAGAAGATAGATGTGATGGCGCCTGGTGGAGATGATGATGAAATCGCAAATCCAAAGACGCTAGCGGTAACATCCATGATAAAAGTTTTATTAGTTTATTAATAAGTGAGGTGTTATTAAAATGATGATGAAGTTATATTGTGTTTGAACGGTAGGCAAAACTTAAAACTCAGTTTATTATTGGATAGTCTATTGTATGACCGTAGAGCCTTCATGAGTATTTTGATTAATTTTGTTCATTTTAGATTGTTCGTAAAGAACTCCTTTATTTTAATAAAAAATCACCTAAAATCATTATTGATTATTTTTATAGAAAAAGAAAAAAACATAGAAGAAATGCCACCATTATTACTTATTAGTGGAATAACTAGCATTACACATTTTGCTAGATGAATAAAACATAAATAACAAGCAATTAGCTAGGTATAATTAAGAAAAAAAAACCATGTTTGGCAAGTTGTTGTTCTTCATCGTGAGAAAAATCTAGTAAAAAAGTTTCCTGAATTAGCTTTCTCCAAACATGCCACATGAACGTATCTCCCCAACTTGTCCACTTGCCTTGCGTCTCCTCTTGTGTCTTTCTTGCACACCTTGCATGTTTTGTCTACCCATCCCTCTTCCACATATTCTCCTTCCACTGCGTTTAATAAACAGATATAAAAACAAATATTAAGGAATGTCTTTTTACCTTTTTTTACCCATGCTTAATCAGCTTAATTGCGAAATGCCCTGTTTGGTTTAGGGGGTTTGACATTTGATTTGAGAATTTTTAACCTTAATCTTCGTGACGAAGGAGGATGAAGCGAAAAATGGAGAAAACTGCAGTATCTGTTGAGGAACAGGACGAAGATGGAGATCTCAACTCAGCCATCGATGCTTCTCTCAAAACTTACAGTGAAGATAGAGAGCTTAATTTAGCTATCATGGCCTCCCTACAGTCCGGTAAAGATCAGAACTTTACTGTTTTGTCTCAACAAGAATCTTACAGTGACGACCATGTGTTTGAGTTTATGCCGCAACAACCTTCTTCTCTGAAAAAGCTCAAAGGAAACCCAGAAGAAGGCCAGTCTTCAGGGTACGAGAAAGACCCAGAATTTATCTGTGAAATATGTGTTGAATCCAAGAGTATTAATGACTTATTTCCCATTATAGCCTGTAGCCATGGTTACTGTAATGACTGTGTGGTTATGTATGTGGAGTCAAAGTTGCAGGAAAACATAAGTAAGATTAAGTGTCCTATTTCAGAATGTGAAGGGTGGTTAGAGCCAGAGTACTGTCGTCCAATTCTACCTCAGCAAGTGTTTGATAGGTGGGGTAATGCTCTATGCGAAGCCGAGATTCTTGGGTCTCAAAAGTTTTACTGTCCTTTTAAGGATTGCTCAGCAATGTTGATTGATGATGGAGAAGAGGTTATAACGGAATCTGAGTGTCCTAATTGTAGAAGATTGTTCTGTGCAAAATGTAAGGTTGCTTGGCATGCAGGAATAGAATGTAAGGAGTTCCAGAAGTTGGGAAAGAATGAGAGAGAGAGGGAAGACATAATGTTAATGGATCTGGCAAAGAAAAAGAAATGGAGGAGGTGTCCGAGTTGCAGGATGCATGTTGAGAGAATAGAAGGCTGCGCCTATATGAAATGCAGGTGCATTTCTGTTACCTCTGATGTTATTTGTGTGAAATTTTTTCATTAGTTTATGAGTTCTTTTGGCTTTGTCCCTGGTTATTTTGTCTAGCACACTAGTTCAGCACGTACTATTTCTGGATAACACTTTGTGCACAAGAATTCACAAGCATAACTTCAGACTGCATCAGATGTACACTTAAAAGTACCACGTTAACACCTCCTAGCATGTGTTGTATAAAAATACCTATGCATGGAACTCTTGGCTTGTCAAGGATGATCATTGTTGCAGCTATTTACCTGAGCGTTAAAAGTTTCAAATTCCTGAATAGTGGAACTCTGAATTGTTTTTTCTGGTGAAACTTAAGGTGTTGTTCTCCAAAACATGCCATGAAATGTAGGAAGGAATGACAGACTAGGTATGTGATATAAGTGCTTATGGAACAATGTGAAAAGGAACATCTTGTAAGGAATGGGAATGATTTGGTTTTTATGCTGCTAATCACTTGCAACTCATATAATGTGTTTGATTAGAATAATCTGCAATTTTTGAGCAATTGGGTGATGGTTTCACATAAATTTTGCTGAAATTCCTGTACTATCAAAATGTTCCCATTATGTTTTCCAGATTTGGTTATGCAGGACTATTCTACACCTTTCAGTTTAGTTGGTTCTGGAAAAGTAAAATCATGGTTGTTTGTGTGTAACCTTGCTCTCTCTTCTGGATTGGTTGCAGGTGTGGAAAATCTTTCTGTTATCGCTGTGGATCTACCAAGATATGTACTTCAACTCATTACTGTTATAATTGTGAGGGATGATGTCAGTTTGTTTCTTTTGGAGGGAAGTTGTAAGTTTATTCAAAAGGATTCAGTACTGACAAAACTGTTAGCTTACTCAGGTGTGACAAACCTGGTAATTTGCTAGTTTGCCTGTCAAGAACTCCTTATTTATAGACAGGTGTTTTCTAGGTTAGTTCTATACCTTCTACCTAAATTTTTCTCTGCATCTCTTTTTGTACATTTCTTAAAGTGATGTTATCAAGAAAAAGATTGCTGCAACAAGAAATGAATGGATGCATACCATCAACATAGGACTTGAAGAAATCCTTGTATGTTCCTCCAATTTTTCTTCTGAGAGCGCCGTACTGCATGTATTTATAAACACTGGTTATTTCTAAATTCTTGCTTCTTGAACAAAGTTCAATTAATCAACATACATTCTTGACTTGAAAAATAACTTTAAATACCTGCTCTCTGGTCATTTTTTCACCAGTCTTGGTCTGTTCTCTAGCCTTCTCGAGAAGTTCGGCATCCTTGGCTGACCTAACCTGAGAGAAATCTAGGGCATCTGTTACACTACTGAAGAAAGATTGCTTGCTGTTCTCCTTATCTTCTTCCTTCTTAATATTTTCTGCTTTAGCTAGAACCCTAAAATTAGGGGCCTTACTAAACCTTTGGTTAGGAAAGTTGTGTACAGCTCCAATATGTGAAGGGAAGCAGTTTTGTGATGGTGGCAAAGGAAGAGCTCTAAGCCCCATTTCTGTAATTTTTTCCCAAGTTTTCTGGCTTGAATTTTCCACTAGAATGCAATAAATGAAGTTGGGTTTTATGGCATTTTAGATTTGTGCATGGGATGGTTGCCACTCAAGTCAGACAGAGAAGTGTCTGGTGGTTAAAAGAAAACTACGTGTTCCTTTGCCAAACTAGTCAAAAATTGAGAGGGAATTAGTTTTGTAATTGGTCTAATCTCCACCACCAAAGCCCAAAGGTGAGGAGCAAATTTTAATTTATTTCCAGAACATAAACAATTTTCTAGTGGTAATAGTGTACTACGTTGGATAGTAGCAACCACTCACGAACAGTGTGTCCTTGGTCGAGTAGCAAGAAACTCTCCATTAACTCAAGCCTCACGTTAAAGTGCATGGAATAGAGAAAATCATATTACAAAAATTACCATTTTTAAGATTTGACAATGCACAAAAGAGATTCGTCGCCTACCGAAAGGATAGGGTAGACACCAGAGCGATTAGTGAACATTTAGCTACTTGTGTCTCTATTTGAAAAAATATGAAATAAAAGAAGATAGAAGCATTAGGAGCCACTCATTTTAACCAAGATAAACAAACATGTGCTTGCAAATTTCCACAGAATTAGTCACTTGCAGTAGCAAACTTCTTAGCCATTAAAAAGGGGGGGGGGGGGGGGGGTGGGGGGGAATCCAATCAAAATATCATGGTTTGAATTGCTGACTGGAATGCATCTTTTGCACCATAGGAAATGATAGAAAAAAGTTAGCACACAACCAAAGTCTGTTAATTCTACAAACAGGTTCAACTTTCTCTGCCATCATAAATGTGATGGTGGAAGCATCATTCTCTGATAAAAGAGTCTGTACAAACCTCAACCCAGTACATCTAGATACAAACTTCCCTTGCACAACCTTTCAGTTTGTTTCTACATTTACCGGATGGGACGACGGAGTTACATACATCAGAATCTTACACTACATACACCATGCCAACCTCTAAAAGAGACACTGGTGGCACTTTGAGTGCCACATCCGGTCCCCGGCAGTTCCTCCTGAGGAAATTATACCCGAAATTAATAGCCAATCTCTTCAGGATCGATGACCCTTGTTTCGCACGAACATGCGAGTGCCCGAGTATGAATGCTGTGCCAGCTTGTTGAGCAGTTAATAGATCTTCTAGCTCTTCTTGCAATCCCAAGCTCATCCCGGACTGTGATTGTGTTTCAGACTCATCATCAATAGCAAACCGCACCCTTCTTTCTGTTGAAACTGGTTGCATTTCAATAACATCAGTCACGCTTTCGACAGTTGTAAAACCACAGGATACACTTTCTGGTTGCACATCAATCTCATAAGCCGGTGCACCGGAGAATGCAACGGTTCCGATCACTGCCAGTCTACAATCACTTGTTGATTCATTGGATCGGGATGCATCATCGTCTGTAAATGAGCTGGCCCCTTGCTTTCTGTGCCAATCATAGTTGATGAAATCGGACAGCTTAGCAACAAGCTCAGTTTCGAAAGAATCAACATCCTGGTGCACATCCCTATATCCATACCGGACAATGCACCTATAAGACCGATGAGCTGGAGGACCCACACGGCCTACGAGATATCTCTCAGCACGAGGCACATAAGGGACAGGAACTGATTTTAAGCACACAAAAACAAGAACACGATGGAATGCAGGAAGGTTGGTGACAAAGCGTGAGAAGTTAGCAGGAATGCCAGATGTAAGATCAGTGAAAACAATGCCAATGCCAGGGACTCTCGCAATTCCCAAGCTTGGACCTAAAGCTAAAAACCATTCAAGAGATACCTTGTTGTGGAGGTCAAACTCGTATTTTTTAATGGTGGCATAATGCCAAACAAACATGACAGTCATGAGGATCAGGGCAAGAAGGATAGGGAGCCAGGCACCCTCTGTGAACTTGGTGAGTGAAGCTGAGAAGTAGAGCAATTCAATTGTCCCAAAGAAAAGAAGGAAGGCAAGTGCTACAATAGGAGGTTTGTGCCAACAAAGGATGATAACTAGGGAAGTGAGGCAAGTGGTCACTAGCATCACTGCCATCACCGCTAATCCTGCAACAGAAAACAATGAGAATGTAAGACTTTGAGGCCTTGAATCCCTGATTGCTTCTCTCTAAATGTGCAAATTTGATCACTTTGGATTTGGGATGGAACAGAAGGGGAAAACTCAAAAGTAATCCAGCAACAAAAGTTATTAATTATTCATATCTTAAAGACTTGAGCAAATATACACTTTTTTTTAATTTCATAATATTTTTCCATAAATTCAAGATGACCTAAAACAATTCAAATGAGATGAGTGCAAGCTAAAATGGAAAATAAAACTGCATAATGCTTAACGCTGCAACAGAAAGTATAGTGACAATGATGAACTATATATTTTGGTGGGATGAAAGTATAGCAGATGCGAGTTACCTGATGCATTTCCCATGTGTTTCGTGTCTCTAAATCCAATTGTCACAGCAATGCAGAGGATCATAAGCATCCAATTGATCTCAGGAATATAAATCTGCCCATGTATCTTGTCAGAGGTGTGAACAACTTTCACTCTAGGGAAGCAGCCAATTGACTGGCTCTGGTTTATGATAGAGAATGTCCCACTTATGATCGCCTGGCTTCCCACAACAGATGCAAGGATCGCTATTATGAGTACTGGCAATCTCACACTTCCTGTACAAGAACTGTTTTCAGTCATCACGTGTGATCCATGGTAGGTATATATATACTAATCAAGCACACTGACACAGACTGCTTAAAGGACCAGTTCCCTATAGATTGAGGCATTGCATCTTTTGTTTTCCTTGTTGGTAGTCCCTCACGATTCACATCATTTTAAGCAAAATCAGGCTTGGATAGCATGCTAGGAAATGAAGTGCTAATTCATAGTACTCTATTCAATGAAGTACTAAATTCATCATGCTACCAATTCCAGTCATATTAAACATGTGCATTTCCTTTGAGAATTGAGACAATGAGCATATACCTGGAACGGAAATGTAAAAACCAATACGGTGGTTGTTGTCATGATTCTGCGACAAATATGCAGCTTGACCCATATATGCCAATATAAGTGCTGGATAAACCATAAAGGTGAAAGCAATCTGCAGTGGGACCAAGCAAAAAGTTCACTTTTTGTTATGCAACACTAACTTTTCTGTAACCAAAAGAAGGCGTTGAGTACCAGATTGCAAAAATATCAGAATTACCTGAATTGCAGCATATGAAAAGTGGCCAAGGTCAGCAAACATTGCTTCTGAGCCTGTATACACAGCCATGAAAACTATTAGCATTTTTTGTTACAGAATTATTGAGGAGAAGCTTTCAGAGTTTTGAGGGAATTTTTCAACTTGGGCTCACTATGAAACAGTCAATAGCTTAGCAATATATGGCAAATGCAGAATAGTTTGGACTTTCCCTCAACTTGGTAGCGAGTCAAAGTAAGCGGGCAAATGCTGAGAGCCATGAAAATTTACCATATGTGCATGTGAAGCATATTTATTTACCTGTTATGCACAACAATATTCCACCCAGAGACATCCACCCGCCTTTCCTTGTTTTCTTTAAGAACTTGTACATGTAATATGGAGAGAGAGCTTGATATACATGTGGGTTCCAATGGACTATATTGTATATGCCAAGGGAACTGATGCATAGTAACCAAATGAAGATAACTGGTGCAAAGAAAAACCCCACTCGGTGTGTGCCATAGTGTTGAAGTGCAAAGAGACACACCAGGATGAAGCAAGAGATTGGGAGTAGAGCATCTGCAGAAAGGATGAAGGCAAAAAATCGAAGAATCATAATTTTATTTTTGCATCATAATATTGTAAATAATTCATATCCAAGACAATTTGACTTATCCTAGGGGATTTGTTTTGCTCCTCATTCGCTTCAAGAACACAAAACCAAATTATAGACAGAGTGGACCGACAAGATATTGGTATGACCAAAGACCACAGTATTGACAATTTGGATGGTCCTTAAAGTTTCAATCCACAAGCTTAAGAAATTGGTTAGAATGATGAAGTGGACCACCTGTCACCATTCAGTTACATATCAGACACCTCCCTAGATCTTTAAATAATTTACACCAAGATTTGGAATGTACTTTTTACTCATTAAGACTAGCCATTGCTCAAGAAGAGTATATTTGCATACAACCCAATCCCAACCCATAGAGTCTCTCTTCGAATAAAATTGATATAATCTATTAAGTTTGGCTTTTAAAAGCCCATCTACTGTTTAATGACATTATGCGGCACTCATCACCTCAACTTAACTAGCGTCAATCTGAGATTAATCAAGGAACACATGGGGCTTAATATTATTAAGTTGAGAAAGTTACAAACAGGACAGGTAGAATCTATGAGGCTTACACTGGTGATGTTCCTTGGACATGGAGAACTCAAGTCCGGATACAGCAGAGAAAACTACAAAGAAGAAACAGTGATGTGTTAAGTCTAAAAACTAAAAGCAGATTAGTAACTGTAATGGATGACCCGGTTACTTGAAAAAGTTTACCTGAAATTGCTGGAGTGAGCAGTCCATCTCCAATTACCATGCAAGTGCCAAGAAGAACTAAGATTAGCAAAGCAGTTTGTAGGCCCTTGTGCTTCTCTAGGTACACTTTAATCCTTGAGTTGTTCATGACTGGAGGCTGCTCCAGTTTGTACGTGGAGAGTGCCTCATCTGCAAGCTGTCTATTGGGAAGAAGGCTGACTTTGGCATGCCGGCATATTAAAGAATACAGCGCAAAAGTACCACCTAGGGAAAAAAAATCATTGAGTTATTTTAAATTTATGGATAAGGTTCTATGGGAATTGCATGATTCTACTTGCACTTACCCTCTCCATTGTCATCAGCTCGAAGAACAATAAAGACATACTTAAACAAGGGGATCAAAGTGAGAGTCCAGAATACAAATGATAACACCCCATAAATCTCCTCGTTGCTCTCCGAATGATGAATATCTTCTGCAAATGTGCTCTTGTAAACGTAGAGGGGGGAAATGCTAAGGTCTCCATATACTACACCGAGGCTCTGATAAGCCAAAAGCATAAGTGTCTTCCAAGATTCCTTCTGAAATGCAATCAAGCAGACAAAAGCTCTTAAGAATTCAGGCAAGTGACAGAAACATCAAAACTAACAAAGTTTAACTCAACTAAATGGTCCATGCATCCACATGCTCAACAGCCAATAGCATTTGAAAGAAAAGACCATGAAAAACTAGTTTAAAGTGCAAATGAGCGAACCTTCGGATCATCCCAAGACTTTCCATGCCCAAGATCCATGGTTTCTACGCCTCAATTCTCACACTGTATATCTTTACTGTCATTCAAAAAGTTTAGCTCCAGATCTGAAAGGAATAAATTAATGGACTAATTGAATAGACAATCAAATATGATGAGAATTTCAAGAACACAAGTAAAAGATAGCATCATGAAAGTTCCAAGGCACCAATGCATATCACGCCCCTGCAAGAAGGGGAGATAAAACAGCAGGTGGTGCATTCACCCACTTTTCTAGAACCCACATGCCATACATACCTCCATACCTATCCCTACCAAACATTTAGGAAACTGAGCACATCATCTTCTCTTCTTCTTTTTTAAATAAAAATACCCCAACAAAGAGAGAATTCAAAACCAAATGGCTACTACCACTTCCTATCCTGGTAAAAGGCAGCAGTACACCTAAAGTATTGACCCACAACAAGACTAGATGATTATATGCAGAATTACAGATGCAGCACCATAAATGTACAAGGGCCCCTATCTTAATTGCTGAGCAACTAATTTAATGCTATAAATGAATAAATCCAATCACCATTCGTTTCTTTTTTATCAAAGCTGGTAGATGAAAAGAGATGGAGTCTGGAGAGAAAGTGACACCTCACTACTGTTTGTTGAACTTGAATCAAACAAGAAGAGGGACAATCCAACACGAAAATATCAAACAAGCACCACAAAATAAGACAAGGAAATTAACAGTGTATATCTACTCGTGAATGATAAGAACCAGATTCTAGTTTTTATGCAGAAGAGTAACCAGCGCTGCTCCTAGAATACACAATAGTAAAAGATAATTCATAAATGAGGAATTTTTGAAGACATGGCTTGACAAAATCACGTGATTCGACGACAGTTACATTTGCACAGGCTATAATCATCTCACCAACAACAAGCCCCCACGGAAATAAAGCCGATTTTGAGGACCATTTAACATGACCCACACACCCACACTACACACTCTCTCTCTTTCACTTTCTCCGCTCTTTCTTGCAAAAAGACGTGCCCTTTAATCAGCTTTTATTCAGCATTGAGTCATTTACATGCATACAAACACTTCTCAGTCAAAAACAGAAAGAAAAATAAATCTGGGTTTTCAAAGTTTATCCCACCAAGAAAGAAAGGAAAGAGATGAAAAGAAGAGAAGAAAAAACTTAACAAGAGACCAAAACAACTTACCATGAGGCAGAGGCATGTGAATTGGGAGAAAAGGACATGTTTTTAAGCTCCAATTTGTATCTCCAAAATGTGCAAATTACCAACTTTTCATAGCCACTTTTCTGGAAAACAATAAAGGGCTCATCTTTTTTGGTTTTTTTCTTGCATACTTTCTCTATCAGACCCACTTTGTCGTTTTTATCACTTTAAGCTAAATCACCTTTTCTCCGCCATTGCATCATCATCTCTTATCGTGCCATTCTTTGGATTCAGCTTCAAAGTAGAAATGGGCACTTCAGTTCACTTACATCTACAATTTTCACTCTACTAACATTTAATACATCCTTCCTTAATCCTACCCACCTTGCCTTTTTCGCCGTCTCAGCTAAGCTCGGAAGCACGAATTCTTTGAAAAAAGGTTCAAGCTTTGTAAGACTGCCGGGTGGCAATTCTTTGAACAAAGAACAATTTTAATGAGAAAAGGATTACAGAGAAAAGGACGAGGGAAAGATCAGTAACATAAGTACAAACAACTGTGCTTATAGAGGGAAGAAATAATTAATTAGAGAGCGCAGTTAATCTTTGTTTTGATGGACGTTTCATTTTCAATTATAAACTTTTGGTTCATTACATTGTAGTTAACTGTATGTAATTTTGTCATCCAATATATAGAACTAAGATTAACTTAAAAAAAGTTTTATCTTCAGTCATTTCATTGTTTTGACAAGCATTTCATTTCATTTTCAAGAAAACAACAGATCCCCTACCTATATTGTTTATTGCAAAAACAAACAGAGAAAATAAAGGTTAGGCATGTGAGGAAGATTTGATGAAGAGTGAGACCTGAATTAGGCTGTAAATAATAGAGACCGGCAAGAGATTCTTTTATACTACTCTCTCCGTATTTTATTATTTGGCGCGACCTCATATTTTACACGGATTAAAGCGACTGGACGTTGTACTGTGAGTGGCAGGAGTATTGTTATAAGACCATCCACACCAATGTGTTATTGGTGTGGGTTTTTGGGTGTTTTTACCCACAGCAATGGGTTTTGAGAGTGTCTTTGGACAAAGGCACGCGAGCGGGTGTCAAATTTTGACACCCGCGTTTTCCTGACAGTGGGGTTCCCACTGTCAGGCCATTATTTAAAAAAAAAAAAAATTTGAGTTGGACGAATGGCAGCGCGCACGTGGCGCGCTGCCATTCGTCCCCGGATCCTTTCTTTTTTTTTTTCCCTCAATTTTTAAATGGGGTTTTTCATAATAAATACTGAAAATAATTTTATAAAAAATATACCATTATTTTTAATTTTTTGAGATCTATAAATAGAGACTAGGTTTATATTATTTGGACACTAAAAAAAATTCGAGTTTTTTACATTTTTTTCTTTTTTAAATGTTTTTTTCATAATAATTAGTCAAAATAATTTTATAAAAAATATACCATTATTTTTAATTTTTTGAGATCTATAAATTGAGACTAGGTTTGTATTATTTGAACACTAAAAAAAATTCGAGTTTTTTACATTTTTTTTCATTTTTTTCATAATAATTACTCAAAATAATTTTATAAAAAATATACCATTATTTTTAATTTTTAGGTATATTTAGTGTGTATTTTCTTGTTCGTTTGCAATAATCTCTATATGTTTGATTTACTGATTGATAAATAAAATCGTATGTTATTTTTTAAAAATATTATATTATTTATTGTATTAAAAAAGTATAGATTTTTTGAAATATGAAAAAAAATATGAAATTTAATTAATTTTTATTAAAAATATAGTATTTATTATTTATTATAGTATAAAAAATAATTATTATAGTAATTATAAATGTTAATAAGAAAAAGAAATGAAAGTTAGTGGAAAGCTGATGTGGAAGGGAGAGAAAGTGAATAACACCCTGAAAAACACATTGCTGTGAGAAGTGGGTGTTATTTGAAAATTTGGTTGGGTGTTAACCTGATGTGGCAGGAGAAAAAGTGAATAACACCCTAAATTTGACACCCACTGCTGTGGATAGTCAACCCTCATAGCGGGTTTTTACAGAGGGAGTCTGAATTGATTGATCTTTATGATGGATTTAAACTGTAGATTGTGGAAGGGGAAAAGACAGGAATCTGTTGAAAGTGGGACGCCAACCAGCCGACACTTGGCCCAATGTTGCTCAACAATGTAAACATTTATCATTTATTTAGATTAGATTACAAAAATAAGATAAAATATTCATTGATTTATTTTTTATTAATAAAAGAAGGAAGACGATCAAGCTACGGATTTTGATGACGTGGTGCACGAATATTTATTGGGGAAATAGCATAAAGCATCCCTGTACTAAGCGCGAAAACCAGAAACTACCCCTGACATTCAAAACGTCTAATACGCCTTCTCTGTACTAAGGGTCAATAACAAAACCTCGGTCTCCATTAATCAAATTAACAGACCGTTGCTGTTGACCGTTGACTTTCATTAAAAAATTAAAAAAATATAAAAATTCAAAAAATATATAAAAATTCAAAAAAAATCAAAAAAATATGTAAAAATCCAGAAAAAATATCTAATTTTTTATAAAAAATATAAAAATTTACAAAAAACATCTAATTTTTTTTTTAAAAATGTAAAAATTAATAAAAAAATCTAAAAAAATGTAACAATTCACAAAAACATTAATAAACCTAAAAATCCAAAAAAATGTAAAAATTCTAAAAAAATGTAAGAATTATAAAAAAAAATGTAAATTTTTTTTAAAAAATCTAAAAAGGTAAAAAAAAATGAACAAATCCAAAAAAAATGTAAGAATTCAGAAAAATATAAAACATCCAGAAAAAATGTAAAAATTCACAAAAAATAAAAATCCAAAAAAATCGTAAAAAAAGGAAAAAAGTAAAAAAATCATAAAAAATGCTAAAAATCCAGAAAAAATTGTAAAAACAAATTAATTAATATCAACCTGAAAAAAATGTAATTTTTTTTTAAAAAAAAAAATTCCTTAGGTTAATTAAGTTTTTTTAAAAAAACATTATATTTTTTATGAATTTTTTACATTATTTTAAAAATTTTACTATTTTTTATGGATGTTTTATATTTTTTCAATTTTTCTCATTTTTATGTGAATTTTTACATTTTTTAGATTTTTAGATTTTTTTTGAATTCTTATATTTTTTTTGAATTTGTAGGTTTATTAATTTTTTGTGAATTTTTACATTTTTTTATGAATTTTAAATGTTTTTTGTGAATTTTTACATTTTTTATAGATTTTTTAATATAATTTTTAGATTTTTTAAAAAAAATAAACGTTTTTTCTGAATTTTTACATATTTAAATTTTTTAAATGTTTTTTTATGAATTTTTACATTTTTTAAAAAAATTTTATATATTTTTTTGGAATTTTTTAATGAAAGTCAACGGTCAACACTAACGGTCTGTTAGTTTGACTAACGGAGACCGAGGTTTTGTCGTTGACCCTTAGTACAGGGGGGGCGTATTAGACGTTTTGAATGTCAGGGGTAGTTTCTGGTTTTCGCGCTTAGTACAGGGGTGCTTTATGCTATTTCCTCATATTTATTTTATTTAATAGATAAAAAATGAACTATGGTTAAGCAAGCGAGTTTGTAGAGAGAAGATCATAAAGTCTACTCCCTCCGGTCCGAAATGTATGATGTTTTAGCATTTGCTTTTACTGTTCCGGAACGTATCTTAAGACGGCCGAAACAGTCACTATTTGAGACAATTTTACCCCGAATTTTTTCTCGGTTCGAAAAAAAGTACGGAATTTTTTCGGGTCAAATAGTGCCTCATCCGGCCTCCTCGATATGTGTTCCCTACTGAATATTGGGATACGAGGAAGTCATACATTTCGGACCAGAGGGAGTATTATTCTATAAACAAGAAAATACCTTTTTGGTTTGGGTTTTGAATCCCACACAAAACTTATATGGGCTTGGCCTGTTGTGATATTGGGCTTGGACTTGTTTTTCTAGTGAATTCCCGACTAGCATCCATGGATACCAAGCCCATTAGGCAGGTTATTTATTTATATTTTTTAAAACTAGGTCTAGTATTATATTATATTTTACTAAAATTGGGCAAAACTTAATTTTTTCAACAACCATACTCACTCTGAGTCACTCGCTATTAATTCATATGTAGTACTCCTTCAAATTTGACACAAAAAAATCTATTTTTCGGTAAGAGTTAGATCTCCAAAGTGAGTTTATATCATTTTCCAATTTAATGATATTTTTTAGGGCAAGATTAATATTGTGTGTTTATTATAATCCAAAGAAACTAATACTACCTACATTAAGAAATAACATCATAAAGGGAAGAAAGAAAAACTAAAAGATTTCACTAATACTAGCTTGTAAATAATAAATATGAAGGAAATTTGTATTCTCTTTCTAATTTCTATGATAGGTAGGAGGAAATTGGAGAGGAGTGAATTGATAGAGAATATTTCCCCTAATTCCACAATAACTATTCTTTATTCTCTTCAAATTGGAAATCTGTGGAAGGAACATATAAAAAATAATAACAATTCTTAAATTTAGGATTAGAAGGATCTCGGACTCATTGATCACAAATGACAAACATGGTCCTTAATTATTGGCCTAATCCTCTGTTGTTTTCCTTAAAAAAGTCAAAATAATAAAATACATAAAAATGATGACTCACAGAACTTCAGAAACGGATAGCAGCAAGATTTCAATTTCTTCCAAATATTGCTCACTTCATCCTCTCTGTTCTTCGATTATTTTCTCCCACGTACACGCATGCACATTTGCGATTGATCAAGCCAAAGCTTAAAGCTTTCAACTTTGTAGAAGAACGAGCAATCAAACAGCAAGAAGGCCATTTACCGATGGGGAAAACCACTTGGTCGTCTTCTTCTTTTCATTTTTATTTTGGGATTCTCTCTTTAAGCTTGTGTGTAGTTCAGGTGGCAGTAGCACGAAGAGGGTTGCCTCTTTTGCAGAGTTATCATGAAAAGGGGAAAACTTTTGGGTATAGCAGATCATTCAGTACCATTTTTGACACTTCCAAGTATGGGATTTTGCAGCTCAACAATGGCTTGGCTCGAACTCCTCAGATGGGGTCTCTCTCTTGGACTTTCTTCATTAAACTTGGTTCATCTTTGATGAGTTTTGGGTCATTTTTCAAAGAAGTAAAATATTGGGCATTTCTGGGTTTTCCAAAAAAAGGGGAAGGCTTTGCTTATGATTGAGGGTCTTTTGTTCTTTGATGCGCTGCACTGACGAAAGTGTAACACGCCAAATTTGTGTTGCTTGAAGAAACTATGTTTGACTTTGTATGGTTTGTTTTGTGTCTTTGCAGATGGAATAGCTGGAATTTCTTTGCCTGCAATATTAATGAAACTGTCATCAAGGAAACAGGTGCATATCTTCTCTGCTCATGGTTTATTTGAGCATGTATTTTTGTATTTGATTGAACGTATGTGCATTACTTTCTTTGATCCTTTTTTTTTTTTTAGTTTAAACTTGTGGTGTGATATGATTTTCTTTTTGGACTGTCGATGAAATGAGATGATTCAAGAATGTAGTTGAGTAGATGTTAAAAGCTCTGCTTTTGGTACAAGTTTGGAAGGAAAAGCTAAGAGGGATTTAAGAATAAACTAGAAAAAAGAGTTTGCGCATTAAATATTTTGGAAATCACTAGTATCCTGGAAAGAGTTTCACAATTCATCTAGCTTTGTGTACTTGGTGAAAAGCAGAATTTCATCAGTGCGGTTGATTGTATTAGTAATTTCATGGCCAGATGTATAGCAACAAAATATTGATGAGCATCTTTCTGCTTTCACCAGTGGAGCGAAAACTCCATCACTGATACTAACAAAAACTTATCCTTGACAGCTGATGCACTTGTGTCCACTGGATTGGCTGCCTTAGGTTATGTGTATGTCAACATAGGTAACCCTGCACTTTCCAGGTATTTGGGTTAACATTAAGTTTATTCTGCTTTAGACTTATCCCCATCTCACTTGATGCAGATGATTGCTGGTCAAGAAAGAGAGATTTGAAAGTAAATCAGATCCTGGATCCTTTTACTTTTGTGTTTCTAAATCATAACAATTTGTTGTTAGTGGTATTTGCTTCCAGTGAAATTACATTAGGACACTTAACATCCTCTTAAATTCCCGCCCCATTATATTGTTTGCTCAAGAAAGCATAACAACAGTAGATGTTTGACTTTATTATTCCTAATTTGTTTTTTACCATGCAATGTTTGGTTTGACAGGGTCAACTGGAACCAGACCCTGTAACCTTTCCATCAGGAATTAAAGCTCTTGCAGATTATGTACATGGAAAGGGCCTGAAGCTTGGCATTTATTCTGATGCTGGGTAGGAAAAAATTCCTGCATTTGTTCAAAACGTAGAATTTAAATCATAATGATTGATTAGTTTTAATTGCAAAGAAGCTAATTTGATCTCTTCTCACTCATTGACTCTCTCTATTACTTTCCTTTCAGGGCTTTTACATGTGAAGTTCGACCAGGATCACTTTTCCATGAAAAAGATGATGCAAATATTTTTGCTTCTTGGGTTTGTTTTTGTTTCCTGTTATAAATTTTGATGAAATCTCTATCAGATCTGTTTTTAGATGGTGGCTGTTTGCTTATATTTACATTTTAATTGGAGACAAGTTCCTTGGTACTATGTCAGCATTTCTGTGCTTCTGTTGCTTTTCTGAAACCTGAGAAGTCAGCCTCAAAATACATCCATAAAAAACATGGCGCTTTGCATATATTTGTTGTCTGTTTGAATGTTTGATATCATAGGAGAAACGGTTTTGTACCTTTATGTTGCTTCTTGAAGAATTTAAGGAGTTAATCTCAATGGCATCATTTCTAAAAAGTTACTATAAGAGCAGCAAATGTAGTATAGTCATGGCGAGTGTTCTTGACTTCCTAGTCAATTACTGAATACCATGACCTAATTTTGTTGATTTCAGCTCACATGTTTGAATTATTTGTTGCTCCAGCTTGGTTATTGCTGTAAATAATATTAGTTTCAAATTTTAGTTTATGATGCATATGAGTAAGAACATGATTTTCTCCTTGTATAATCACAACTTCTTTTCTTTTGGAATTAATGTTATCAGGATGTGGATTATTTGAAGTATGATAACTGTTTCAATTTAGGCATCAGTCCAAAAGAAAGGTCCTATCTCCAACACCAATTTGGATTTGTTAAATAACCATTATGAATTATAAAGTGCTTCAAAGGTGATTTCGTGTGATTTGGTAATTTGCAGGTATCCACCTATGCGTGATGCACTCAACGCAACTGGACGTACAATTTTTTATTCCCTTTGTGAATGGTACACCCTCTGTTGCCTTTCTACAGCTGGACAGATATCTTGGTTAGTTCACTATGAACTTTAGAGTACTTTGGTTGTGGCAGGGGCGAAGATGACCCTGCCCTGTGGGCTGGAAAAGTTGGAAACAGTTGGCGTACAACAGGTGACATCAATGATACGTGGGCAAGGTAACAGGCTTTTGCACTCATCATCTGGTTTATCTTCTGAGAAGAGCTCATTAGATTCAGCATACATCACACAAAGAAATTCACCCCAACCAGCTTATTTTTACTTCCTTTTGGAGTGTCAAGATCAGCTCCCTTTTCTATTTCGGCTTAAAATCAAATGGTCCCTTCCAACTGGAACTTCAGATGAATAGATTCAATGATGTGGTGTTTCCCAAAATTAAAAGGATTAAATAGATTTATCAGAAACATAACCATCTACCCTGCTCTGTATGATTTTTGTTTCTTTGCTTTTGATGAACAACTTGGCTATTATTCTGATTGAGTTCTCTGCTATGTTACGGAAGCATGACTGAGATTGCTGATCTAAATGATAAATGGGCCGCCTATGCGGGGCCTGGTGGGTGGAATGGTAAGTGCATGCTTTGATGATATATCATATATGTGCGTGAGGGCTTGATTGTAGTGCAACTAATGACTTGCATTGTTTTCCATGATGTTATTTCGTGCAGATCCTGATATGTTGGAAGTTGGCAATGGAGGCATGACTTACCAAGACTATCGTGCTCATTTTAGCATATGGGCTTTAATGAAGGTTTTTTCTCCAAACATAATCCCTCTTCTTTGTTGCAGAACCAAGTGACAGAGACACTCTGTAAAATTACAACTCAAATCATAGACTTCTTATTGCCACTTAGAATCACTCTGTAGTTGTTTTTAGTGCTTTGTTGTAAGAGCTTGTTTTAAGGGAAAGGTAGAGTTGTGTGTTCACATGAAACATTCTTACCATCTTTTATTTGGTTTTGAGCCACCCTTTTGTTGCATTATGGTCATTCTCTTGTCTCTCAAAGATACCAAAGTGTTTTAGTTTGTCATGATGCAGTTCCAAGTTCAGGCAGCTGCTTTGTATTTCTTATGAGTAAACTTGGCTTCCTTTCGAACTTTCACAGGCATATAGATATGTTAACTCTGAACTTTGAATCTCTTCATGAACTCACTGAGAGCTTCGATGTGTAGGCCCCTCTCTTGGTTGGCTGTGATGTGAGGAACATGACTTCAGAAACATTGGAGATATTATCAAACAAGGAGGTCATTGCTGTAAACCAAGGTGATAGACGCTTTACTTTCATCCATCACATTTTATTACAGTTTCATCAATGTTTGCAACTTTCTGGAAAGCTAATCAATCGAAGGTTTTTGATTCTTGTTTTGGCAGATCCACTTGGGGTTCAGGGAAGGAAGGTTGCTTCCACTGGAAAAGATGGTTGTCAACAGGTGCTGTTATCTTTTGCTTATGTATCTTATTTCATTCATATTGGGTATAATGGGAAACTAAGTCAATATTTCTGTATCAGTTGATCTCTTTCTTTTTTCGCTATGAAGACCAGAACAATTGTCCCCCTCTTTTTTGGGGGCTTTAATAAGGAAAAATGAAGCAAACATCTTAATGAGAAAAATGAGAGCACAAAAGATGCCAACATTTAAACATATCCATTTACTGAGATGTTTTCCTGTAGGACTTTGTGCTTATATTCATATGGTGCCATGCATGTATTTTATCATCCTTTTGAACTTCTTAGTTTAGTCCCCTGATCGTAACGATTTCTTCCAGGTCTGGGCAGCCCCTTTATCTGGGCATCGGCTAGTTGTTGCTCTATGGAATCGTTGTTTAAAAGGTGCAACCATTACTGCTGGATGGGATGTGCTTGGGCTTGAATCAAGCACTAGTGTGTCGGTGAGAGACTTGTGGCAGGTTAGGGAACTGAATCACAGGCATTTAGGCTAGAATTTCTTGTTATTAAGAGACTGCATTTAAGAGTAAAAGAAATGCTTCCTAGCTCACGCAAGATATCCATGATAACTGCAATAGCACTACCTACTCTGGAGATATCCTTTACCGGGTCTTCTACTTCATGCACTTGAGTTTTGACTTCACCAACAGTTGCAGAATCTTTCCTAGTCTTTTAATTAGGAAGTCAACGCATAGTTGCCTGCTTCGCATGTTTTTTCTGCTTTCGTTTTGTTGGACACTACTCACTTCTAATTTCATGGAAGGTCATTTCATTGATGAGTTCACAAACAAAAAGAAAGCCAGAATTTTGACTGAGATTTACCTTTCCGAAACTTTATACTATTAAACATCCTCTCCGTATGCAGCACAAAGATGTTGACGGAAATGCAGTAGCATCATTTGGTGCTCAAGTGGATGCGCACGACTGCAATATCTACATCCTTTCTCCACAAGCAGCAGTGCGCTCGGAAATGTAGTTTAGTTTGCATCAAAACAGATTCATGTTCAAGGGAGTATTCTGCTCTGCTCTGGTGTGATTCAGTGACAATGTATTTATGTAGACACAGTTTCAAGTGAGAGAACCCTATTAGTGTACAGATTTCTTATATGAAGTAAGGCCATCCACTAGCCTGGTATGGCACCTGTAAGATACTGTTAATAAATGGCACATTGCCTATGCTATTTTGGGCTTGATACGTTTGAGATGATGAATGAAAAAGTCTGCTTGACATGTTGTCAGCTTGACTCTTCAAATTTAGTTTGGTTGAGAGCTCTAGACATTATTTACGGATTCCATACTTATACATGGAGTAATATGTTTATCGGAGAAATAAAACAAAATTAATGAGATTGTAAATTAGAAAAATTGAACTCATGACACAACTCTCCTGACTTAGTAACAAGTATCAATAAGCTTCTAAGCTCTAGCTCAATAAAATAGTAGAAGTTAATAATAGTACTACGAGATTGGAAGAAATAAGTTTGGGTTAAAGGGTATAATAGAAAAAGAACCGGGACTAGATTAAACGATTTCAGAAACTTAAGGGATGAAAAAATTCTTTAACCCCATCACTCCGTCTTCGTCCCGAACTGACAAACATGACAAAACAAAATCATAACAAAACATCCATGTCGCTCCTCACCACCAAATCCCCTCTCCAACTCCACCTAGTGAGAACATTTATCGCAGCCAGAGTCAAATGGGTATGCGACCCCTACTTAGATGTTGCAGTCTCCAAGGAGAAACACTTAAAACAAGCCATTTCTTTCAAAAACCAGCTCGTTTCGTCACCCTCCAAATCCCTTCCACTTACCTCCCTTTCCCTCCTAAAACCCTACCTAAACCTCCCCACCACTGCGCAATCCTTCTTCCAGAAATACCCTTCTTTTTTCTCTATATTCCAACCCTCCCCTTCCCTCCCTCTCCATACCAAACTCACCCGTCAAGCCCTTTCACTTCATAAACAAGAACAGGACATTTACAAGTCACAATCTATACGCGATGACACTGCAAAAAGGTTAGCTAAGCTTTTGATGCTTACCAGAGTAAATAGATTGCCTTTACATATTGTTGATATGTTCAAGTTTGATTTAGGGCTGCCGAATGATTATGTAACTACCCTTTTGGGTGATTATCCTGAATATTTCCATGTTAGCTTGGATAAATATGGGGAATTTGGTTATAAAGACATGTTCTTTTTGGAGATAGTGTCTTGGAGAGATGAATTGGCTGTGTCTGAAATGGAAGAAAGAGTAGGGAAGAGAGGGGGGCAGAAGATTGCATTTTCATTGAATTTTCCGAGTGGGTTTGATTTGGAGAAGAGAGTAAGAGATTGGGTCTTCCAGTGGCAAGATTTGCCATATATATCGCCATATGAGAATGTATTTCATTTGAATCCAAATGGGGATCAAGCAGAGAAGTGGACAGTGGCAGTATTGCATGAATTGTTGTGGCTGTTGGTATCTAAGAAGACTGAGAGGGAGAATGTGATTCGGTTGGGAGAGTATTTAGGGTTTGGAGATAGGTTTAGGAAGGCTTTGGTGCATCATCCAGGAATTTTTTATGTTTCAAACAAGATTAGGACACAGACTGTGGTGCTTCGGGAGGTTTATAGGAAAGACCTTTTGATGGTGAAACATCCTTTGATGGGAATCAGGTTTAGGTATATTTATCTTATGAGCAAAGACCAGGAAAGGAGAAGAAAACCGGAAGGCAGGTTGGTTTATCCTGCAATAAAAAAGGAGAAGGAAAGGTTTGAAGATCAAAGTTTCAAAGTGGAGGAAGAGAAGTCATATCGCTCTTCAGATTCTCAGTTTGGAGATCTGGGCTCATTGGACTCTAAATTTGAGGGTGTAGATCATGATCAAGACGCGGAAGATGCATTTGTGGATTAGCTTGATATCCTCGCATTGAGATTCTGCTCAAACATCAACTTGCAAGTCACATCAGCTAGGAAAAAAGATCTAGGCAAGCAAGGAGGCATTGCCATTTGAAGACAAGGGGGATATTGCTGATTGATGTATAGTGTCAAGGGATCTGGTTGTTTGCTTACAGCTTCATTGGTGGGGTGAATTCCTTGCACTTTCTACGTTAATTGATTGGCTTAAGGAGGCATTCTGTAAAGTAAAACAGATTTCAGGGGAGAAACTTTGCCTTGAACATCACCAGAGGTGGTTCTTGTCATGTAGCCTTTCAGAAGGGATCTGTTTGTTAGCCTCATGTTCAAGACTGTGCATGCTAAGCAAGAAAGATGTTGCTGATTGCTTTCAGGTGGTTCTCGAATAGTAACATCTTCACAAGCAATTATTTACGGCTTGTGAAAAATGCTCAGCTGAGTTTTTCTTAACATTACAGAGAGAAATTGTCAATCTTTAATGCTGTAATAGAATTGAAGTGCTATGCTAACTGGAATTTCAGGACTACTGTAGGTTCTGTACCAAGAAAAACTGTTGTACCTTCTTTTGTGCTAATTTTACCTATGCTTCAAATACAAGCTACACGAGCAAACTGGGTTTTATTTCTAATATTTTTGGTTACAACTGTAGCAAAGGTTTTATTTAAGCAATCCTTAATCCTATCATTATTTTATTTTTATGTAAAAGAATAAAAATCAACACCAATATAAAATAATATACATTAAATGTTAATGCACAGAGAGAGTGTAACGGATAAAGGTTTAATGTATATTATTTTGAAGTTCTTGGATGGCGAAATCTCGTTCCATGTATATTACTCCTGTTCCATGTATAGTAGTATTTTACACACCTGTTCAAGACAAAAGAAGGGTTTCACTTACACCTGTTCGGATTCCGAACCAAGAAAGGATTTGACATCCACGTATTACACGTTCAGTATATTCATCAAAGCAAAAGTATTGAACTTTTGAAAAAGAAACAATCAAGCTTGAAACATCATTTCACTAACTGGGAAAGGGAATGGGGGAAACCACTTACTCTTCCACTTTTCATTGGCACTATGCGGTTCTCTCTTTATGTTTGTGTTTAGTTCAGGTGGCGGTGGCTGGAAGAGAAGCGCCTCTTTTGCAAGAGTTATTATGAAGAAGAAGAAAGTCAAGGTTTTGGGTTTAGCAGATCATTCAGTACCATTTTTGATACTTCAAAGTATGGGATTTTGCAGCTCGACAATGGCTTGGCTCGAACTCCTCAAATGGGGTCTCTCTCTTTCTTTTTCTTTCTTCATTAAACTTATTCACTTTTCATGGGTTTTTGTGGTGTTCTTTAAAAATATTAGGTGGTGGGTTTTTCTTGAATGAAAAAAATTGAAGGCTTTACTTATGATTAGGGTTCTTTTCTTTCTTTGATGTGCTCTACTCATGAAAAAAATTATTTTGGGAGAAAAATTTCTGATTTGATGTGTTTACGTCATGTTTTGACCCTTCGCAGATGGAACAGCTGGAATTTCTTTGCTTGCAATATCAATGAAACTGTCATCAAGGAAACAGGTACCTTTTGTATTTCTTGTTTTCATGGTTCACTGTTGCACTTCTTGGTATGAATTGGAATTGTTGTAAAGTTAATGTTTTGACCAACCGTGAATTGAAATTGTTGAGTGCATTATAACATCCCTTTGCTAAAAGTTGCATGTAGAGATTGATGCCTGCAAGTAATTAAAGACATCTGATTGCACTTTTGCTCGAACTTTTATGGGTTATTAATTTCACTTGGCACATTGAAGCTGTGTGCATTTATGTGGGTCTATAGCCAGATTTAGCGCAATGCAGAGATAGTAAGAAACTGACATTCAAACTTTTCAATGACAGCGGACGCACTTGTTTCCACCGGATTGGCTGATTTAGGTTACATTTATGTCAACATAGGTGTTCTCCCTGCATCTTCCTGGTGTTTGCTTAACTGTACATCTTCTTCTGCTTTAGACTTATCCCGTCGCATTCGACGCAGATGATTGCTGGTCTTCTAGAAAGCGTGATCCAAAGGTAGATTAGGTCATAGTATAATAACAGCTTCTTCTCTATTGCTGTGTGGCCGCGTATTATTTATATTATGCCATAGTCATATACACAGATACATGCACTTTCAATAAAATTTTGCACAAGCAAAACGTAACAGGAAAATGGTGGAAGCTAGTAATTCTAATATTAACCATGATATTTCCTTGGTCACAGGGTCAGCTTGTTCCTGAGCCAGAAACATTTCCGTCGGGAATTAAAGCTCTCGCAGATTATGTGCATGGAAAGGGACTAAAGCTTGGTATTTATTCTGATGCTGGGTAAGGAAAAACTGCAGCATTTGTTTCAGAACCTAGTAGTTAGATCAATTAGTTATTCTAAATAAAAATGTAATACTGCTACTCTGTTCTTCTTACTTCTTGACTCTGGCTCTCTTATTGGTTTTCTTTAGGGAGTTTACATGTGAAGTTCGGCCAGGATCACTTTTCCATGAAAAGGATGATGCGAATTTGTGAGCTTCCTGGGTTGGTTTTTGTTTCTTGTACTGAATGTTGACAAACAAAATACCAATTGTTGCATATGGAGATTTGCATCTTCATAGGAGATATCCTTTCTTATGTTACTTTTATGAAGCATTATAAAATCGGAATTTATGTTGCGGTATGCATTATGTGGTAACATTTGGATTTCTTGATAACATGATGACATTTTCTTTTGCTGTGGGGCTTTAATGTTGTTAGGGTGTAGATTATGTGAAGTATGATAACTGTTTCAATCTGGGCATCAAACTGATAGAAAGGTTCCATCTTTACCATCTGACAGAAGTTGCATTAGACATTCTCAAGTGTCTTAAAGATTGATTCTATGAGATTGAAAATTTTGCAGATATCCACCGATGCGTGAGGCACTCAACTCAACTGGACAAACGATTTTCTATTCTCTTTGTGAATGGTAAACCTTTTTCTTTTCTTCTCTTCCCCAAAAGAAACAACGGTAAAACTTTAAGCTTGGGCTATTTCTCAAATATTGAAGTTGGTCACTATTACATTTTGTGTAATCTGGTTGTGGCAGGGGAGAAGATGACCCAGCTTTGTGGGCAGGAAAAAATGGAAATAGTTGGCGTACGACAGGTGACATCAATGATTCATGGGCAAGGTTAGACTTTTGTTTCACCATCATCTAGTTAAACAAATAAGAATTATTCATCATACCAACATTATTCCTGGAAGTATTTTTATTTATTTCTTTACCCTAAGTGAACAACTGGAGTTATTCTGATTGAGTTCTCTTGTTTGTTTTGAAGCATGACTACTATTGCTGATCTAAATAATAGATGGGCTGCCTACGCGGGACCTGGTGGATGGAATGGTAAAGACAACACCTTAGCATATAGGCACGAGGACTTGATTTTGCACGTCTTAATAATGATGTTTACTGTCATTGTTTCTGGGCAGATCCGGATATGCTAGAAGTAGGCAATGGAGGCATGACTTACGAAGAGTATCGTTCTCATTTTAGCATATGGGCTTTGATGAAGGTCTTTACACCAAACACAATCCCTTCTTATTTGTTGTTGAACAAATGACTGAAAACTCCAACACAAATCTAAATGGTGACCTGAAAAGTTATGTTATTCACAAACCATATTTTTCTACGTCCGATTCTCATTGTATGCCTGTCTGAGATGCCTCGGTGAGTTTGTCATGAATGCAATGTCTGGGCAGTAGTTTAGCATTTCACATGAACAAACTCGGCTTTGTTTCAAACTTGCACAGGACTTTTCATATGCTAAATCCGAGCTTTTGATCTGATTCCTTTATAAACTCATGAAAACTTGGATGTGCAGGCCCCTCTTTTGATTGGTTGTGATGTAAGAAACATGACTTCTGAAACTTTAGAGATCTTATCAAATAAGGAGGTCATTGCTGTAAACCAAGGTGATACTCAGTCTCTCTACCTCACTTCCACTATTCTCATTTTATTGTTTGTAGAATACAACCTTTTCCGTCTCATAACTTTTTTGAAAAGCTAAGCAATCAAAATGTCTTAATTGTTCATGCAGACCCTCTTGGCGTTCAAGGAAGGAGGATTTATTCCTCCGGAGCTGATGCTTGCGAAGAGGTCGTGTCATCTCTCATCTAAATAACATTTAGGAAGTAGCACTTTCCACTCGTGCATTGCATGTAATTTCTTGTCTGTTTTAACTTCTTAGTTATACCACTGACTCTGATGACTTTTCCCAGGTCTGGGCAGGCCGTTATCTGAACATCGCATGGTTGTTGCTCTCTGGAACCGATGTCCAAAAGCTGCTACAATTATAGCTAGATTCGATGTGCTTGGGCTTCAGCCAGACACTAATGTGTCAGTGAGAGACTTGTGGCAGGTGAGGGAACTAAACAAAGCACATTGGCATTTAGGCAAAAATGAAGATTGTTTCCTTGAACATGCAAAATTTTGTATCGAGGGTTTGTCGTGTTTTATCTTACGAGAATTGTAAACTTAGCATCCCTATCTTTTTTGTTTGCAGCACAAAAATCTTGGGCAAGGTGCAGTAGGATCATTTAGTGATCAAGTGGATGCCCATGACTGCAAGATGCATATTGTTTCTCCACTAGTAAACTTCTCATGAGAAAATATAGTTTATTTTGCTAGTACCTTAAAATATTGTTGTTTTTTTGGGTGAAAAAACAAGCGTTATTCATTGGTTGTTTTGCTGGTGACAAAAGTACAAGTAGAGATTCGGATTTAAGTTGGAATCCAACTTCTGCCTATATAAAAAAAAATTATAATGGGCTTATAAGAATTCATGAATCATAGAGAGAGAGAGAGTTTATGGGCAAGCTCATAAGTTTAATAGCAACAATTCAGCCTAATACTATTTAGTAATTGGTAGGAGTTATCAACCCTACCTAGTCCTTTTGAGTAATAGACATCGCAATTGTACAGTCTGGCGAGGAATGAGTGATTCATCTCGTTGTTCATGGGCTAACATTCCACGAGATCTCCTAGAGGCAATTGTATCGAGAACGCCATTTTGATCTATCAGATTCGTTGGCCGTGCAGTTTGCAAGAACTAGAATCAGCTGATCATGAAAGAGATTGGTGTGGGGTGAGGGTCAATGCCATGGGTGATGTTTTGCAAGTGGAATCTCGGAAATCCTGAATGCAAGTTATATGACCCCTTCTACCAAAAGACAGTCTATCTTGAAAACTTTTATGGCTACGAAGGATTAGAATCTTCTTCGGATGAGTTGCACCATTGAGGTTCCAAGAATAAGTGGGTGGTGTTTTAATGGGGAAGATAACTTGCCTCTTACAATCTGTTCACTCACGAAATTGCACAAATCTTTCGACTATATTGCACAAGTTACTTCATCCTTGAGGAACCCAACTCTTCTGATTGCTTGTTTCTTGAACTACATGTCTTGGAAGATAGAACTCTTGTTGGTTCTTCAACTATTAGCATCAGTCCATTTTTTTTTTTTTTCCTTTGAGCTAATGGAGAAAAATTGGGGGCAAAAATGCCATTACAAACACAAATTGGGTGCCCACTATTAGTAGTCCTAGAGATCTATGGCTTCAAAAGAAAAGTAAGCTTCCACACTAACTAGGAAAATTGCATTTCAAAACTGAAGACATAAAACACCATCAAAATACAATTAAGGAGCTCAATTGCCGCAAGATCAGTAAAAGCAAACAGGAAATTAGTTCCATGAGCTGTCATCCAACAACTTCTCACCATGGGAAGAGATCCTAAGCTGTGAGCAATGCACCATTTCTCTAGCTCACCCTAGCTACATCACCTAAAAGATGATTGAAAACCAAAAAAATGTACTGTTCATCTACGCTCCGGTGCACCTTTTCCTAAAACAAGCATTAGCAAGAAAGAGAACAATTGTTCAGATAGTAACAACTAGAGTTACGGCAAACAAGAGTAGCACAAAAAGTCTGAATCAGACAACTTTCCGAACTGAAGCCCCACGTAACTTGATGTCTATTACGCTGTTGCATCTTATGATTGAAATGCACTCTCTAACACAAAGGGGGAAGCTCCTCCTCACTGTTCTTCAGCTGGTATTCTTCTCCGCAAGCCCTGCGGTACCAAAACCAGAAAGAATAATGTTTAATAATCACATCTTGCGATAGGTTAAAACTCGATAGGGTAGGGAGTGACATACATCTTCATATCACTTTTTGTTGGGTGCTTCTGCATTCCCAGCTTCGGGACAACAATCATTGTCGCCAAAGTTGCTGACATCTGTCCTTCGTTCAATGCAGGTGATCCTGACGATGGAAGTCTGAAACTCCAGAACTGGATAGCTCCGGGGTCAGTGGAGTAATGCTCAACCGGTGAGGAATCCATGGTGGACTGACATGAGCAGTGGGCCGTTGATGGTTCGCAATTGTTACTGCAGGGAGGTTGCGGGAAATTATCCGGTGAGAAATCAGGGCAACTACAATTGATGCTCTTATTATCTTCCTCCGATGTGGATTGATCTGGTGAGGAATCCAAGAAGTCGCCATTTCCACAATTCTCTCTTGGTGATTTCAACCGTGGACTATTGGCATGAGGATCTGGATTTTGAGCCCTCTTCCACGAAGCATAGCCTCTGTATTTGTTGTACTGATGATTCTGCAAAATTCAATCACTTTTCCTTCAGTAACCACCGCTCATGGTTTAGGCAGCTAGGCTAATGATTTATCTAAAGAACAAGAAAAACAGGATTTTTTTAAATATACCCTGTCAGGGATGTACGGGCCAGTTCCGCGGGACTTCATTTCAAAACCAGAAACAGTAGACTTTGGTTTTGAGATGTAAGAGCGACAGGCATTACGTAAAAATACATCCGTGCCTCTTCTGGAAGAAAAAATCTGGTTTTGGTGGAGCATCTGAGAAACAGCATCCAGTGTGCTTGTCTGCAGGAATTGTGTAGGAGATGATGGAGGACTTGGTTGGAGAGGAACAGGTACAGTGTACTTGTGATACCATTGTCCATGCGGTAGCAAACCAGAGCAATCATAGTCTCCACTGAGATCAGCAGCTTCAGATCTTCCAGTACCAAATGCAGGAACAGGAACCTCAGCATCCGGCCGTTGTCCCTTTCCGTTACGCTCCAAAGTGTTCATAAAAAACATCTCAATCCCTGAGCCCAATTTTTCTCCTGGTAGCTTAAAGATTCCTTGAAGCATTTTAGCCCCATAAGAAAGGGCACACCTTATTCGATGGGAATTTCCTGGAAAGGAACAGGTGGATCAGTAACAGCTAATATAATATCATGTTGAACAAAAACATACATACAGATAACTAAATATGCATGTTCTTACATGTGTACACAAGAACATAGAAGCAGAAATGTTATAGTTACGCGAACCTAGGAAATCTCTAATACTCCCTCCGACAGTTAGAATATCCACAAATTTATCATCGCATGACTACAGTCTGACGGAAAGATTCTACATAGACATACTGATCTATCAAGAACAGAAAAAGGATGATAATGTACAAAATATAATCCAAGACAGCATCAACCATTACTCACTGTGGAGAGTTCCTGGTGAAGAAGAAAAATTGTGTACTCTTCTTTGACATCTCAAAACTTACTTATAGCATACAGAAGCTGTTACAATTGATCTCTAAATAATAACCAAAAAAATGTCTCATTGCCTTATCTAAAGTAATGGTTTTTTGCATATAAACAGACTGTCAATTACCTTTGTTGACACTACGGCCTAAGTTGTTGCTGGGTTGAAGGGGATCCACTATGTTGAGATGCTTAAGACGGAAACCACTGCCCTCATTGAGACTTTTTAATGAAACTGGAAACATTTCTATGCAGTTCATCAGAAACTCCTGACTGAGCAGCAACTCATTCGCATTATTTTCTGGCGATTTTCGTATAGTGGGCAACCAGAAACAGGAGGATATTAAGTAAACAATGTAAGCGAATCAGATAGTACTGCAAACTATTTACTACTGCTTACCCACAACATCTGCTCCAGCTGATATGGCAATAGGACCATTTATAGTGATGCAATACTTTTCCCAGTCAAAAGTGCTGTAGTACTCCAAAAATCTATGCAGGACCTGTAAAAAGGGAAAGACAAAGTTAACTCGCTATTGCAATTGCAAAGGCAGAAAGCAAACGCCAAAGTCAAATACTCACTGCTAGAGGACCAGGTAGTGCTGAATGGAAGCGATTGATGATGTACAAAACCAAAATTTCTAGTGCATATGTTGAGATCAAGCCATGGTGGGCACCAAGAATCCGGCTCTCGTAAAAACACCAGGCTTTGATGAAGATGATGCTACGTTTGAAAAGATGATCTTTCCCAATACTTCTGTCAACCTGGAAAGCAACCAGCATCAACAGTATCAAATATGCACTTCACGAAAATTCCAGTACAATTTAATTGTGACATGGAAACTTAAGAAAGCGTAAGGAAGACTTTGCAATATTGCTGATGATTGATGATTTTATAGATTAAATCCTCAAAAAAAATGTAAAACCAAGGCCACCCCTCAAAAGAACTCATACAACCGCTCTCTAAAGGTAATTTCTTCTAGGACTTTTTACTGTGGGGATGGAATCTAGTATTGTAACATCCATGGGATGTATGCACACTCTGATTAAGAATATGTGACATGTCAAAGGGCCGAATAATATGCCATATGGTTGTGCATGTGTGACCTGGCCAGTAGAATTTCACAAGGAAGTAGATAGGTCAATGGTTTTGATTGACGTATAGGATCATACCTGCTCCAGAAAGCATACAGCATATAACCCAGCAGTCTGATTGAAAGAGATGTCAAATGATATATCCTTCACAGAGCATTTAACAACCTTCACCTGCCACGCAAATCCCAATATTGATAGAATACCGTCAACAGAAAGACTGCCACCATTTTATTTTATGAAAAATTATTAGCCCATACATTGCTTATGATTTGATAATTTCCAGTTATGGAAATATACCTTCTTAACCTAGTCACTAAATCTTGACCAAAAAGACAAATCTTTTCTGTCAACAACAAAAGCATATCATTCTAGTTTTATATACGATCTTGCGAGAAGTAAATGTAATCTCTTGTGTGTTCATCCAATGAGACTCTGGCATTGTCACATGGATGCTTTGCCAACAATTGGGTATTTTCAAAACAATTACTGGATAGGATCTCGCTACCAGTCACCGCTATAGGATAATCCTACAGCAGGTAGTTCATTTTCAGGCGGTACCTAAACATAAATGTATGTAGTTTATGTTCAGAGAATGAACTACACCACCAAATTCAAAATTTTACAGTTTGGAGATCCAGCCTGAAACTATACCATGTTTATTTGCAGAAACACTCAGATGGGAACAATTGAAATAACAGGTATTAGAGTACAAAATAAATAATGCAATGAATTTTTTATTAACAAAGGTCAAGCTTAGCTGAATATCTAACTGCACACAATGTTCTCACTCCATAAAGAAGGATTGAAGTTAAAGAAGTAAACCTGTGCCTGCACATATTGGAAGTCCTTTACTTGGAACACAGGGTCCTGATGTTCACTGGTGAGAATAGTACAGACATCTTTGGCCAAATCCTCCTCTGTACTTTGATGGCTGAGTACAGTCAGATCAATATCTCCATCAGGAAGATAGGTTTTAAATGGTACTGAACCAAACGGAAAGACCTGTAAAAGAAAAACACCGCAATTAAAAAAGCAACATCATGCTCATCAATGTTGGGGAATCTCTATACACAGACTGGATAAACTGGTCATTGATGTCACGTGCATAAATCGTTCAAAACTCAAAACTGTAGCAAAATCTGGCACATCAGCAAGTATTGTTGTGGTAAAATATTAAAATCCAATGGACAGATTGAGCATGTTTCATAGGAGCTTCCATATCCCAACCGTCAAGGATACAACAAATTGATATGGGCTCTCAAAATCAAACAAGCAAATTTTAGGAAAGCTCCAAAGAGATTTTTTTAATCTAAAATTAAAACTTCTCTTCAAAATTCCTAGATTTCGTGTTAAACATCTGCATGCAATAGTCAGTGAGGGTACAGGAAACAAAGATAAGGCATAAAGGATCATAGAAAATAAAGAGATAACCTTGATCCTCACTATCCATGATCTAGTTGAAAGTTTAGATTCAGAATCTAATCTAAAACAACAAAAGAACACACAATCATCTGTATAAATATCTTGCATGACCAACAGTATCAAAACTGATAAAGAAAGGAAGACGTTTCTACAATCAATCCATTTTAATAAAGACTGGGTAACTGCATTGAAAGAAGAGAAATAAGAAAATATTCTATTCAATATTTCTGCCAAAACTAACCATTTATAAAAGTTAGGGGGTGCGGGATGTATGGGCTCACCTCAGTAGCAAGATGATCTTGAATTAACATCTGCACATAATCAGCAACCTCCTTCCTCTTATGCTCAGAAGCCAAAGTAGGTTGAATG
The DNA here is from genome assembly GCA_963691705.1 of Viola odorata. Classification (NCBI taxonomy): domain Eukaryota; kingdom Viridiplantae; phylum Streptophyta; class Magnoliopsida; order Malpighiales; family Violaceae; genus Viola; species Viola odorata. Next base: position 66,534,312 of record OY829541.1, read on the forward strand.
GCATATAGTATCTCTTGGGTCCGTTGCTCAGCTACAAGCCAGAGCTCTGAATCAACTGGCAACCGTTGTAGATAAAGTGAAGAGGAAGATGTGGAGCAAGAGGAAGGTGACAAACTCCTTGGAAGATCTCCCATAATTAAAAAGGAAAAAAGCTTTTCCGGTTTCAGGAAAAGACACCTATGGACCGTCACTAATGCAATGCCTCATTGATCATTTGAATAGCTGACTGAAAATAAATCAGAAATGGAAAATTTTGGGAATCAGAAATTAGAAACCAAAACAAATAAATGGAAAAAGTGGAGACACAAGGGATTTATTGTAACTACTATAAGAAGAAGAGCACATGACGATTACAGACAGAAGACAGTAATAAAGCCGCAGTAAGTGACCCACTAAATGTAAATGTACAAATATGTTGAGAATAAGACTTGATATATTGGTTCTATAGAAGCTGTAAAAAAAAACTATTTCCCATCAGCCACAGATACAGAACTTTCTTGTCGTTTTGCAGACAATCCTTCTTATATTAAAAAAAAAACACTCACGAAAAAGCATCTGAACAAACTGCCTAGAGAAAAAGAGAGTTTTACATCTGTTTTTGTGGGAGACCAAGGAATGAAGATGTGAACCATAACACACATGAGACTAGATTTCTAAGTCAAAAGATGAAAGGTTGCCTCACATCATGAATGGAAGTAAGTGATGAAGAAGGAGGTGATATGAACGAGGAAAGGTGAAACTGTTCCTCCTTCAACTGCCCTCTGTTGTCATTTTAACTTCAAAAGTAGATACTGACGAAAAAAAGGCAGAGTTACGGGTGTCATAGGGATATAGACAAAAGATAATAAATCTTACTGTTGACCGGAGTTTCGCCATCCAAGTGGAATAGTTTTCAACGTCAAGCTAAAAAAGAAGTCTTTCTCCATACATTTACAGAAATTCTCTTAACAATATTACTTATCTATTTAGCTCCAATAGATAATAGCAAACTATTTTACCACTATACATAGTAAAATATGGTGATTTTCCTTATCTGTGCATAGAAAATCTGAAAAATATGTCAGGCTCAATATTTAGCTGTTTCTCCTCTGCCCTCCTAATACTTACCTATTTGGCTCCAATGATGTAAATGGAAACAGATAATCTCAGAGTATCTTGAGAGATCAAATATAAGCGCACACATCAAATGAAGATGCATTATGGATTATGTTTGCCAATACTCCAGCTATTTCCGGCAATGCATCAGCTAGTCTCAGTATACAGGAATTTTAAAAACCACTAGGCTGTTTCGAAATGGCCAAACCATTTAGATTAATCTTTAGGTTGATATACTTCCAGGCATTTTAGTTGCCTCACTTGTCTTTTCGGTATTCAAATGGAAGAAACAAAAACAAAAGATGAGGTAGGTAAAGTGCTTGGAAATGGATCAACCCAAATTACCCACCTCATCTATTGAGGTCTGTTGCACAAAACCTTATTTTTGGAGAATAAGTGATGGTCACAACACAAGTGCAAACATGTAGTAAAAGTTGAATGCATGCCTACGTACACATCAGTACAATAAGTGGATCAGGATGTTGGTTGGAATATTTTCTTAAGAAAAGAACACATGTTCTGCTTCCGTTATGTAATTAACGGACAAACCGAAGTATAGGTCAGTTGATTAACCATGAATGTCGGGAATCCTTGTGGCCTAACGGTTTTGGGTGTATCTGATATATGGACAGCCGTTAAAATCGATATAAGAGGTCGTTAATTAAATTCACTATCATCTGAAAATAGCCGTTAACATCGATATAAGAGGTCGTTAAAATGGTAAAAACGAATCACTTAGGCCACGTGTTCATGTGTGTCTTACCTTATCAGTTGTCAACATATCCCACGGTGCTATAACCCAGACCAACTGGTGAAAATAGTAGCAAGAAGATAACCTCCAATGATTTTGCTGCTTGCAGAACCAAAAAATCGATATTTCTCATCCCTTATCACCTGATCTTACACCCTTCCCATATATTGCTTAGCCGGGGACACTGGTAATTGAGACATCCAAGTTTTACCTGCACAAATTACAGAACTAATATTGAATATGCGAAATCTTATTTTACTATAAGATTAAAAGCCAAAAAAGAAGAGAATACCAAAGGTTAAAGCAGAGTGGGGACAGATTAGAGCTTCACTAACAATAGAATCAACTAAATTGAACTAAAAAGCTAACACAACAGCAAGGGTGGACTAAGCTTAACTCCCAAACTTCCCTGGATTGACAACATTGTAATAGCCTTTCAAATAGATATCCCTGTGAACCTTTTCCAAGCGTGAATTAGAGTGATGCTCTCTGATTTTTTTCTTCTCGCTACTTTTTTAGTTAAGAAAAGACACCTCATTTTCATAATTCAAAATAGGAAACCCACATCCAACAAACACAAGGACAAAGAGAAGCAGAATAAGGTTCAGTACATGGTGCACAGGTTCTTGAGGCCAAATCTATGGTAGGACAATCCCCAAGCTCAAAGAGAGACAAAAAGAAAATGACGTAACTAGTAAACTGATAAACATCAATTATTAGGAGCAGAAGTCGCTAAACACAATAGCTACCAAGAAAAATAAGAAGGTGGAGAAAATGCTAGTAATGAGGAGAAATTAGTTCCAAGTAAATACCACCAATGAGGAAACATGACACAGAAATTCCTAGTGAGCAAAAACAAAGGATCAGGCATAAATGAGGAACAATGACATTTGAGTACTTCTAACTGAAAAACATGAACCTAAATTGGTTATATCAAATAAAATCCCATCAACCAAACCTAATCAAATAATCTGGATCATTTATCTATAAACAAGAACCTGCTATAATGAAGACAGAACCAGAAAACTGTGATATTGTATTCGCAGAAATCACAGCATGGCAGAACCTTAGGGTTAAAAGATCAAAACTTTACCTTATGAACACAGACTTTTCTTTCTTTCTTCTCTTTCACGCCAGGAAGGCAGATGGCAACCAATGCCTCAACCTTCCAAGCGCAAATCCATAGCTGATCACACTCCTAAGCATTTTATTTTTAAATTCTTACTCTTGAGGAACGTTACTCCTGAAATTAACATAAAAAAGAAAATAGAAGTTTATAATTAGCTCCAAACCCTAGCAAAACCCAAACGTATGAAAAGGAAAAAGTAGTAAATGGGGAAGCAGTAAATACAACGGAAAAGGAAACATGAAATATTTACTTCATAAGAGGGATTGCTAAACAGGTTGAAAATGGCTCAGGTTGAAACAGGTTGAAGGAGTAAATGTGGGGGGCATTTTTGTAAATTCGCGGAATTTACAAAAATGCCCCCCACATTTACTCCTTCAACCTGTTTCAACCTGTTTCAACCTGAGCCATTTTCAACCTAAAAAGTATTTCCGTTTCCTTTTTTGTGATGCAGCAAAGAAGAGGATCAACATGCATTATTATCTGTTCCCCAACATCAACCCAAACAAGTACACACAAATTTTCCATTTAAGACATTATAATCCACTAAAACAAAGTTGAAAAAGGACATACATTAAGAATATTTAACATTAAACTGACTTCATGACTTACCTTAGTGAGTACAAAAATAGCATCCCTGCTCTCTTTTTATGCTCTGCTTTGTTTCTTTGCTTAACCTCCAACACTTTGCTGGTGTCATGGGGTTCGTACAAGGACAAACACACCCATGCCATCTTCTTCAACCCTCCCTTTCCACAATCCTGAAAGGCAAAAAAAAAGCCCTAAAAAACAAGAATAACAGTCACTTTTTCAACAGACTCCAAAAAGGTAACAAACAGAAATTGAAGATAGAAAATCGCAATTTTCACTCTCTTTCAGCCTCTCGCTCTCTTACAATCTCAACCATAAAAAATCTGTACCCGAGTATTGAGGTGGCAAAATCTTGATGGGGTTTCCCATGTTTAGGGCAGAAAGAAGATGGACACATAACTATAGTCTATAACAGTGTGGGGCTTAAGCCACGCTCAGCTTTTTAAAAAATTGTTTATTTCAATCCTTCTCTTAGGACCGTTAGTACTTCGAAATCCTACATATCAGAAAAAAACTTAACAGAAACAAACGTCCATTAAATTCCATTATTTTATTAATTTATCTGAAAAATATACTGTTTATGGGCCCATTTCACCAGATTTTCTCCAATTTTCAATTTTTTCGATTTTCTCCAATTTTCAATTTTTTCTTACATTTTCTAGGAAAATAACAAAATTAAATTATCATACTTAATTAAACTAAATAAATAAACTTGAACTAAATAATATTAATTACCATACTTAATTAACTAACTTGACAAAATTAAACTTACTAAATTTAATTATCATACTTATTTAGTAATTTAATAAAAGTAAAATAACTAAAAAAAATTATCCTACTTAATTAGACTAACTTAACAAAATTAAACAAACCAGATTTAATTAATAGAAAATTTGAATTTTTCTAAAATCATTTTTTCCAAAATCTGATCTCATGCCAAATTCTCAAACCTATCATCCTCATAATATATCATCAAGAGTGACGTCAAAAAAAACATTAATTTCTTGTCAATCTCTGCGAATTTTTCTCACCACCTCATCCTTCCATCACCACCCTTAGATCCATTCAAAGCGTCTTCCACCGCCACGTCCACCATCCACGGAGGCAACGCGACCACCTTTCTCCATCTCCGGTCGAGTCAGCCGCAAGCCGACGACAACAATTCATTCATCCCTCCTTTTGATACCCGATTTTTGACACACTTTTAGCACTTTTTTTGTTTATCGCATTATCAACTTGTTTAAATCGAATCTTTGGCGATTTTCGATCATTTGCTAGCATAATACTATTTTACTTCATTTCGCGTTATTTTGGTTTTTTTCGCCTTTTTACGTCATTCGAACTGTTATCAGGTTCCGGACAAGCTTTTAAGCTTTAATTAAAATATTTCCATTTAGGGGGTTGAGTTCGAATTTTCGTTCGCGTCATTTTGTTCCTTGCATTTTATTACGTATCACAGTCATTTTTGTTCGAATTTATTATCAATTTTTACAAGTTTTTCTCGTACTGATAGTTCGAACCAATTAATTAAGCATTAAATATTTCCACCTCACCCTTCCTTCATCACAACCATTGGATCAAGATCATTGACTCTTGTATGATCATCCAACGGTAGTAAATCATTTTCATCATCACATACCCCTCTTTTCTTCGTGAATTTAATGCTGCTTCTCCTTCACGTTTGCCACCAGTCACTTCCTTCCAGTCACTTCCTTTCCAATCAGTAGAAGCTTCCGATTGCCCTCAGCCACACAAGGCAACTTGCTCCCCACTCCGGACACTGCTCCTTTCCACTCGCGGTTGAAGCCCGCGCTGACGCCCACGCGCACCACCCTCGTCACACAATCGACGAAGCAATCCCCTATAAATACCTCAGCTCTTCACACTTCAAAAGGGGACCAATCCGGCTCTAGTTCTCCCCCTCCCTTTTATTTCATGCTCTCTGCATTCAATTTATTGTGCTTGTCTTTTAATTAATTAATTGCCTTGGTTTCAATTAATTAATTTGCTTTCTGTCTTTAATCATTTTACTTGCTGTTTTGACTTAATTAATTTGCTTGCTGCCTCTATTTATTTTATGTTTTTTGCAGGTCACTTCCTCGCCGTTGCCGTTGCAGTTGCCGCTGCTGTTAGCCGGAGTTGCTGCGATGCCTTACTGCTGCCGCCTTGCCGCTGAAGTTGCTGCTGCCGCGCTGGAGCTGCTGCGGTTCTCTGCCGCCGGAGCTGGGTCCTCTGCGTGGCTGCTGGTCCGTGGCCACTGCTGGAGGTTGAAGATGATTGAACAGGAGAGTTGGAGGGAAAGGTTGAAGGGCCGGGCTGTTTTAATTAATTGTTTGGTTATGGGCCAAGCCCAAAGGGAGGAGAAGAAGAAGGAAAGAAAGGTAACGCGGGAAAGGGAAAAGAAAGGTAATGGGCTTGTTTTAATTAAAATCTTGACCCATCTGCTGTTTTTAATTAAAATCATGGGCCCGGCCCATTTAAATTTTGTATAATATTTCGTACGCATACAATTTATTTTTCGTAACTTTCATATTTAATAATCATAAAATTATTCGTATGCTCATATGCGTATAATTTGTTTATTTTATTTTGTGATTAATTCTCGTATGATAAATTGCTTACTTTTTATTTCGCGCATTTTAAATTCGTATGATTATCGTATGCGTATAAATTGTTTATTTTATTTCGTTTTTTAATGACGATATGTTTAATTATTTTACGTGGTAATTTTCGTATGAATTTCACATGTTTTGTACGACGATTTGTTTACTTTCGTATTTTAATTATCACAAAATGTTCGTATGCTCATAAATAATTTGTTTACTTGTTCGTCGGGTTTATTTAATTAATTGCTTGCTTGTTAGAAGTTAAATAAATGTTTGTATGCGCTTTCATTATTATTCTTCTCGAGTGATCACTAATACTCTCACTTTGTAGGACAAAATTAAAGTCTTCGCCCGCAATGAATTATCTTAATTTATCTCACTTGTTGTAATTAGTTGATGCTTTAATTAATTATTTCACTTGTTGTAATAATTAGTTAGATTAATTATTCTGACCTCCAATTTGTAATAATCAAATAAGTAGTCATTATTATCAACTGTTGGTTTGTAATAATTAGTTAAGTAGTTAAAAATCGTACATGCTTGTTTATTACCTATTTTATTATCAATTGTCGTTAACTTCGGTTTTGAAGGGATGGATCGATCGGGGTTCGTCAAATCGGGTAAGTTTATCTTAAACCATTTTATTTATTTTTATGCTTTGAATGGATGTTTATTAGAAATGTTAAAACCTCGATCATATCGTATGCATGACCACTTAGAATGCGTTAGAACCACCCCATTCATATGCATGACATATAAAATTGTTAAAATTAAAATCAACACACATGCATACCATGTTTAAATCACTTGCGTTTAAATGCCATGAAATTAATTGTTACATTGATACATGAGTATGATGGCTCCAAACCCACGCAAAATGTATGCTGCATACATTAATCGGTACCTTGCTAGTTTTGCCATGATAGATCACGTAGTAAATAATTAAGTCATGCATGGCCCAATGATAAGGGGGGGAACGTCCGCTCTAGCATCGAGAAAAATAGTAACCCCATCCCTCGAACCCAAACGGAAAAAACAAGTCCCGAATGCTAAGATGTAACGTCACCTTTAAGGGTCCCAATTACATGTTCAAAATATTTTCAAAAACACCTCGCATACCGGTAACCTTTTTAAGATGTGACTTGGGTGCCTAACACCTTCCCAAGTCCATAACCATAATACGACCTCGAGCCATCGTTCTTTGGTTTGTTTATTTTTATGTCATGACGATTAGGTTCCCTAAACCTTAGAAAATTAGGGTGGCGACGTCATTTCGCATGTTGTTAAAACAAGTCCAACGCTTGTCTCGCATTGTGGCCCGTCTCGAACCTTTACTCGTTTTCAACGAAAAAGGAGGTGCGACACCTCCACAACAATAGATCCAGCTCTGAAACTCATTCATCCCTCCACAATAATAGATCCAGATCTGAAAGTCAACTCTCTTTCCCTTTCTAGTCTCTTCCACTGTTTCAATGTCACCACCAACTGACTCATTTCTACACCTGCCGACCACGACATCAGCGACACCACCTTCCATCATCTTCGGTTGAGTCCGCCGCCGCTTGATCATAATCTTGACACCTCTATCTCTGTTTTCATTTCTCAAGGATCGTTAATGTTGTTGCGTTTGGTCAATAGATTTGGTAAACAAGAAAGGAAGGAAAAGGATTTGAAAAGAAAGAAGAAATTGGTACAGATTTACTGAAGAAAGGAGGAGGACACGGTGCTGGTAAACACGAAACTTTTAGAAAGAAAGAGTAGACTGTGGTGGTGGGCTGAGGAATATTAATTATTTTATATTTATGATTTTTTTTTGAAAATTTGATTTTAGAAAAATTCAAATTTTCTATGTTTTCTGTTAATTAAATTTGGTTTGTTTAATTTTGTTAAGTTAGTCTAATTAAGTAGGACAAAAAAATTTAGCTATTTTATTTTTGTTAAATTAACTTAAATAAGTATGATAATTAAATTTAGTAAGTTTAATTTTGTTAAGTTAGTTTAATTAAGTATGATAATTAAAATTATTTAGTTAAGTTTGTTTATTTAGTTTAATTAAGTATGATAATTTAATTTTGTTATTTTAATTAATTTTCCAATTTCCTATTTTTCTAGAAAATGGAAGAAAAAATCAAAAATTGGAGAAAATGGGATAAAGGCGTCAGAAAATCTGACTAGGGGGCCATAAACAGTGCACTTTTCAGATAAATTAATAAAATAATAGAATTTAACGGACGTTTAACTCCATTAAGTCTTTTTTTGATAGGTGAGATTTCAAAGTACTGACGGACCTAATAAAAGGGACTGAAACGAATAATTTTTGAAAAATAGATTGACAAAAATGAAAATATTAAGGAAGAGACCTGTGAGGGTGATAGTCTTGGTATACCATTTATTCATATACTGAATTAGCCAGTCAATACCATCAAAATTACCAACCACCCATTAATAAATTTCCCGCGATGTTAATTCTCACTCCTAAAACCCTATCCCCTTCTCCATTCCTCCACAGGCATCTCAATCCTGGCCCTAACCTCAAAATTCTACTCTTCAAACCAAAAAATAACAAACTTTACTGCAAATCTGAGCTGCGAACTGAAAGGGGTCTCGAGTTTGAGACGGGAGAGACCTTCTTTCGACATGAAAGCGCCAAAGGCCGTGACTTGGGGGTCCTGGCTGCATCACTCTACAAGCAATCGAAGGGAAAGTTGCGTGTTTTGGATGCAATGTGCGGGTGTGGAATCCGGTCGTTGCGCTACTTGGTGGAAGCAAAAGCGGATTTTGTGATGGCAAATGATGCAAATGATGAGCACAGAGGGGTTATTTTGGGAAATTTGGAGAAAGTGGAGAGGGGTTTTGGGGATGAGAGGAGATGGGTTGTTTCCCATTTCGATGCGAACAGGGTTTTATCAGAGTGTTATTTACAGAGGGATTTTTTTGATTTGATTGACATTGATTCTTTTGGGAGTGATTCATCTATGTTTCTGAGGGCTGCAATGGATTGTTTGAGGCGGGATGGATTACTTTATGTGACTTCTACTGATGGGTACTCTTCCGGTGGCCACCGGCCGAATCAGTAAGTTTGCTTTCTGTATAGCTGACGCTAACTAGAGTTGAGCATTTGGTTGGTGTTTGTTATAAATTTGGATACTTTTCAACTGTTATATTCTCCAGGTTGGTTAATGAGTGAATAAGTTGGTACTCTGTTTATTGTTGTAGGTGTTAGTAATAGGTTTATGTATTTTTGTGTTTAGTTCTTTAGATTCATTTGGAGCATATGTACGGCCTCTGCCATATTCCAATGAGGTTGGTTTGCGAATACTTATAGGGGGGGCAGTACGGGAAGCAGCTGTGCTGGGATATCATGTTACCCCACTTTTTTCGTACTACTCATTTCATGGACCGGTGTTTCGAGTCCTGCTTCGAGTAAATCGTGGTAAACTAATTGAGAACAGGTGATTCTCTTTCTGTCTTTGGTAATAGTTTTGTAGGGTTCTTCTGAATTTTGATCCTATTCATCAGTGCTCATAGAGATGATTATAAACGAAATTACCATTTATGATTAGGCATTATGGCTTTATAAGCTATTGCAAGCAGTGTGGAAGTACTCGAGAATTTTCATGGGACGAACTGGGTCAGATTAGTTGCCATTGTCATATCTCAGAGGTACGGTGTGGTCAATGACAACATACATCTCATGAGTGTTATGGCCACTTGTACGATTGGAAGATATGCTAAAGTTCTTGGTTTTTTCAGGATGCTAGTTGGCCCTCTGTTTCAGGGCCTCTATGGACAGGACCTCTTCATTGCAGTACCTACATTACAGAAATGTTAAGTTTGGCAGAGCAATGGGGATGGATAGGAAATGGAACAGGAACTGATCTAGAAACACTTTTGAAACGAATGTTGGATGAGAGTGATCCTAGATTAACATCTGGATATATCAAATTGGATCAGGTACTTGAGCAGATATGTTGTTCCAGCTTTGGTTTTATTGCTTTGTTCTATAATGACCCGGATTCATCATCAAAGTCAGATTTCCTTGTTTATGCTTTTCGTTGTCTTCTCAGGTGGCAAGCCATGCCAAAGTTAACTCTCCTCCACTGAAAGCCATGATGGAAGCCCTGCGTGAGGTATGAACCCCCTTTTTAAATGTTTCATTACAGTAAGCTGGTGGCACTGTAAGACAAATCCAGTTCATTTCACTTTATTCAGTCCTTCTATTTTCATTGTCATTAAACTTATGTACAGATACTAAAAGTGGAACATAAGTTTAAAGATCAAGAAGTATGCATGTTTATTTTGTTATCGAGCAAGTTGAATTATTTGTGCATTTCAGCTTTCTTGGGTGTCAAAAAGAATAGGAGATTTGACTTGCTTGAGGTCGAAACAGCCATGCTGGCCAACAAACTGGTTCTGTAACAGATATGATACAATCTGCAAAGGCTAACAAGCTTGGGGATTTGGTTGTTTCAGGAAGGATATGCTGTCAGTCGATCACACATCATCTCCAATGCAATCAAAACAAACTGTTCTATGGCAGAATGTGTTAGGATTGCCAAAGAGCTTCAAGGTGCTCCAAATTCTACAGAGTAATTTAACGACAGAAGGCACTGAAGCTGCAAATCTGTGCTACGAGATCGAATATGTCGTCAGAAAACTTGATTTGAGCGGAATGTTTGGCTAATTTCCAGCAACCAAGCAGAATGATGACCGCACACATCAGGGAAAGATATGAACTTTTGAAGTTTGCAATGCCATCAACACGAGGGGGTTGAAATAGTTACAGTTTCCTTGCGTCATTTACTTGACAAAATGTGCTGCAGGCAAACCAATTGGATTGGGTCATCTTGAAGGGTCCAGTGCAAGGCAGATGGGACTTGTCCAATATTTTCATGTTTAATCTGACTTTTGTTCGGGTAAAGCTTGACTAGGTAAAATGTTTTCAGGTATCCACCAACTAGTGGCAAGAATAACAAACATGCGTTATCATTCATCGATCAAACAACTTTGAATTAGTCGAAAAGGGTAAGAAATTAGAACTTGGCATCACAACATTAGAGTCAATTCAAATTCATCGTTTTGAAATTTATTGAAATTGATTACGATGTTCGGCTCTTGAACTAATCCAACAAGTGGTTTATGCTGAACTTCTATATTTCCATTCCTCAAGAAAAAAGGTAAATAATTTACGAGACAACTCGGTGCAAACTGAATCAGTCATCAATCCAAACCTAGGATGAACTAGTCAGGACAGGCAATCAATGATACTACTCTCCACCCGAGCACAAATGCCGTGACATGAAAAAACCACTTACATGCCATAGTTACTCGCTCACTGCAATCAAATGATTATAGTTTACGGGCAGAAATTCTAGAATGGGATTTAACAGATGGTTGCTGTGTAGTTGCACCATGCGAAAACTAAGGTGTAAATCCCAACGGAATACATTGATAACAAGTACAGCTATAAAAGCAATTTCAGAGTCAAAACTTCCAACAACTTCAAAATATGCTGAGAATGTTAACACTTAAATGCACTGAAGCAATCCTAGACAAAGGTCAACCTCCAGAGCCCCAAACTGCCCATTTGACAAAAATACCAAAGACAAATAAATCTTCTCTTCTTAGGCCCTAGGTGCAGCTCCTCCAGCCCCAGCAGGTCGTGGTGCTCCACCAGCCTGACCAGGCTGCCCTGGCTTTGGTGCATCGTCCTGAGGTTTAAGGGGGGAAAAGTAACATAAGGAACAATCAATGAACTTAAGATACAGGTAGGCTGATGTACACAATGATCATTTTATGGAATACAAACTGTTTTAAGAGAACACCAAGCAACCACATAACAAGAAATCAATTCAAGTAATAAGACATCTGAAGGCATTAAGAAACAAATCCCTTGTGGGCATACACAACTATGGGGACCTTATTGTCTACAACACTATGGGTGTGCACAATTGCAAAAATATACACCAAAAACCAACAATTGCACAAGCAAGGAAATGTAAACTCAATACGCAGTTACTCAAACAGATGCAAACTCACTACAGAGTCAATACCCTTTTTGGAGAAAACACGTATTCAGTTCCGAGTACATCAAATTACAAATAAGATGGACAGTAAGCCCAAATTGGTGAAATTTAAGTTTAATAAAACCCTCACGTCAGTATGATTACTTGTGTGAAGCTTATGAAAAGAACCATATTGATACATCCATCTCTAAAGATTAATGGTTCAGGTAAAATCCCCAAGAGGAAACATCAAATATCCAAAGATTCAGGAAAGAGGAAAAGTCCCTATTTGTCACAAATTCCATTAAGGTCAACATGTTGAGAAAATATCTTAATAGCTCAGGAATTGCAAAGTTCTATGAACCAAAATCGAAACCAAATGCACAAACTGGTGCTCATAACTCAAAACATTGATACTCAATCACAGATGAACTCCTCCACAAATTGAGCAGTGAGCACCAAGCAAACCAAATGACACTACAATGCATTCAGACATTACTCGAACATAGATAAACACAGATGGACACCTCTACAAATTGAGCACCCAAATGACACTACATTAAATTCAGACAACATTCAGTAAAAATAATTATAAGTTTAACCAAAATCCCTTTCAGGACTTCAAGATCAATTTAGAGATAACACGCACCAGACCAATTTTAACAATGCATCATGTTGAATGAACAATAAAACATCAAGTACAGAGAGTGAATAAAGGGGGGGGGGGGGGGGGGGGGGGATTACCCTGCGCCTCGTGAAACGCTGTGGAGGCTCACGCTTCCTCCTGTCAGTGGTGGAGCGCACCCTCACAACACGTGAGTGAATAGCACAAGAGACGCAGTACTGCATCTTGACATAGAGTTTGGGAAGCACGTACCCTAAACACGAAATGTGGATAAAACAAAAAATCTCAATCACATCCAACATAAATTACATTGCCAAAGTAGTGGAAACAAGAAACAGGAATATAAACTTACCATCATAAACACATGCTTCCTGGACATCTCTCACTGCAGCCTGCTCAACAATGTTTCTAACAAGGAACCTCTTGATCGCCTTGTCCTTCAATCATCAACATTCGGAAATAAAACAAAAAACAAAATCATCAGGATTTGCGAATCACTTCCATTCTATCGAAAATATAGAGAAAATAAAGAAATGGGTAGAGACGATTACTTTGGGGCAGCACTTTCCACAGTTGGAGCAGCGGATGAACTTGGTGTGGCCTCGGCCATGCTTGTTGCGTCCTCCATTCCTGCGCTTGAAAGTCTTGTTTTTCATGCAAAACAAACGAACAAACAAGAAAACACATTAGCGCAGATCGAATTGATTAGTTAAGTCTAGTACAAAGAGATTTGATGGCGAGATCTGTACCATTGTTGCTTCTTCTTGCTGGAAGATGCAGACCTGATCGAATAACTGCGGCTGCTGAAAGTGTTAGGGTGAGGGAAACTGGTTTCTAGTGCATTTATATACGTGCTAACCTAGGGCACGGTCCAAAATGGACTTTGAGTTATTTATATCTGAGCCCAAAATGAGAACTCTCTTATTTGCAACTCACTCCTTTGGGGTCGAAATACAATATTCAGTTCCCGTAGATTATTATTCTTTTATAATTATGATTTTTTATGCTAATTACCAAATTCGTTCCCTTTCTTTAACAGGAAAACAAAATCTGCCTATCGGAAGAAAGAAAGAGGAAATATAAGACCCCCTGAACTGTTATATTATCAATTTGGTCCTTCTTTAAGACAAGCATTTATAATTGAGTCTCTCTTAAATCAAAACTAAGTTTGTTTCGGGTGAATTTTTGAGCAAATAATCTTGAGTTATGTTAAACTAAAACTAATCTTGCGTGCAAAGTTATGCTAAGAAGTTGTTCCGAGCATGATAATCAAACTTCACAAATACTTTAGTACTACAAATGAAATCACTAGGTATTAATTGATCTTTAATTTGGAATGAATTAATCATGTCAAAACATTCAAAATTTTAAAAATGAGTATACATCACAAGTCAAAAAAAAAATGTGAATTATATATTAGTAATATCTAGAATATTACTCCCTCTGCTGCACAATAAATGACTTTTTTCTATGGATTCTTACCGTTCATAATACTTGTCATTTTATCTTTTTCGAATCATATATTTTGTGCAAATGACAATTTTTTTTTATGCATCAACCCAATTTGATGATGGTGTAGTAATTTGAGTGGAAATTAGGAGTAAAAATAAAACAATGTGGAATAAAATAAGATCAAAGATCATTGTTCTACGGATTTTTATTATCCCAGAACGTCATTTATTTTACCTCGAAACGAGTAATTGTTTATGAACTAAGTCGTACATTTTTGAAGATATTATCTTAAGTAAATTAGAAAAACAATATTTTTTAAAATACATAATAAAATATCATTATATTTAATAAAATTTATTTATAATTTTCTATAGAATATTGGAGTGTTAAATTTTACTAGTGCATGCAAAAGAAAAAAGGTGAAATGCACTTGCATTAGCTACATATGGCGGAGAGATTTTACGGTGATCCATATTAGGCGAAATGGCTTAGTGAATCTCAAAAAAGAAGAATCAAAGACTGATGTTGTTTAGATTGCAATGGTCCATTAGAAATTTATGCAAGAACTTGGCCAGTAATTTGGATAATTGAAATTTCTACTATCTGTATGTTGGGGTTTGTCTTTATTTAGCACCTTTACTTTTTTTTTGTATTTAAAGGGTACTCGTACTCAAATCTTTGTTCATATTTGGTAACTGCCATCGTTTCCGTCACCACTTTACCGTTATCCAGCCTACGTGGCATGGCACGTCATCATTAGGCTAATATTTCTTTTTTTTTTTTTTCTTTTTCTTCCTTTTTCTTTTCTTCTTTCTTTCTCTCTTCTACACCCCCACCTCCCACCTCCACAACCGCCGCTGTCACCACCGCATTACCCCAGAACCGCCGCTGTCTCCATTTCACTCTCTCGGCCCCCTCATCCAGCCACCGCCACCAATCCTCTGCCAAATCAGTTCAATCCTTGCCAAATCCAGTTAAATCCAATCTCTCTGTCCAAATTAATTCAATCACCTGCAAAGTTAATTCACCCCATCTCTCTGCCAAACCCGATCCCCACTGTCAACACCGAATTCCTCCCATCACCTCCACCATCAAACAGCCACGTCACCGCCGGTCACCACCAAACAGCCACCATCGCCGATCACACCCCACTGCCAAAACCCAGTCGAAACCAACATCATCATTGTCAAAATTAAATTCCAGCCGGCCATCTCCACTCTCTGCCACAATCAAACCCAAGCCCAGCCGAAACAAATCCCGACCACACAGCCGCCGCACAGCCGCTCCCTCTCCCATCACCGCCGCTGCTGCACCCTCTCCCATTAAATCCAATCCATACACTAAATTAAATCAATTCGTCAACGCCAAAACACCAAACCCATCACCAAATCACCAACCAAATCTGACCCAAATATCCATTGTTTGTGTGTGTGTTGTGTGTTGTGATTGCAAGGGAAACAAAAAGAAAGAAAGAAAGGATGAGTGAAGGCAGTGAGAGCTCGATTGATCAAAGGAGAATAGGAAAGAAAAAAAAAAGAAATTTGATTTGTGTTTGATGTTGTGCAGAGAAGTAAGAAGAAAGGGAAGAAAGGGAAGAAAAAGGGAGTGGGTTCGTGGAAAGAAATAAGTAAAGGAATAAGGGAAAGACGAAAAGAAAAAAGAAAAGGAAAGGAAAAAAAAAAAATAGCCTAATGATGACGTGGCATGCCATGTCATCATATTTGATGACATGTCATACCACGTAAGCTAAATAACGGTAAAATGGTGACGGAAACGGCCGCAGGTACCAAATGTGAACAAAAATTTAAATACGAGTACCTTTTAAACACAAAAAAAGATAGAGGTGTCAAATAAAATCAAACCCCAGTTATCCGAAATTTCAATTACCCTAGTAATTTCACTTAAATTTCATCTTCACTTTAATTGTAGCCAGGCATGTACTTAGGTTAGGGTCTCTAATTTTTGAAAATGCAAAAAAATACCCAATAGATACAGAGAACAAATGAGCATGAAGCTCAATATTATTCTGGTTTCATATATTCAATACACCAGTAAACAACTCATTTGCAAGGAGAGACACAAAAAACAGAAAAGTACTCATGTTCATATTTTACATCAAAACGCAGCAACAAGTTTATTCTTTCTTCCAACAAACGCAGACCGTAGAACAGGACTGCTCTGATCTCAAGAACATTCAGTCGCGTAAATGTCACTGACATGCTTCCAATTCATCACACTCCATATGTTCTTTAGATAATCTGGTCTGACATTCTTGTACTGCAGCATTGGGGGAAAATATCAGAAAAGAGTGGCAAAATACTATAAAGCATCTTACACTACAGCTAGTACCAATGAAGCTAAGAAAAGGAAAAAAACATATCAATGTACATCAAGTAGAACAAAAACGGAAAAAACCTAGGATGGCACATTGATTTGATTTGAGGTACGATTCAGGTGTCACGTACATTACTGAATAACATGAACTAAAACATGTGACTATAATAAAGAACATAAAAGCAATTAAAGATGAATACACAAAAGCCCAGTAGTAACAAGTAAGCACAGTTTTAACCAAGTGATAACACCATGGTTGTTCAAACAGGTTAAGTTCTCTGCCTTCTTCCCTCCATTCTATCATCCGTGTGGACTTAAAGCATTGTTTTTTATAACAATTTGATTCACTTTTACAGTAACACTGATGCAAAAGGCAAGATTTAAAGCAAAAGACTAAGCCAAGGAGTTATATGAATGTAGAATCAAAATATTCATGAAATTAACCCAACTATTCTTTGCACATTCTATTTCGTAAGAAAGAAAAAACGGGTCTAAGTATAGAAACACAGCCACATTGAACAATTTAAAGGTAACTATTGTACCTGCAAGTAGTATGCATGCTCCCAAACATCAATTCCAAGCAAAGGAACCAGTTGAAGTCCCTTTGATACAAGTGGATCCTGTGACAAATAGTATATGAGGAATAGATAAAAAAATTGTCCGCAACAATAAATTTTGCTAGCTAAATAGTTTTGAACACATGATGTAGAATGTAAATAAAAGTATAAAACACAAACTTGACTTGCAAGTAGAAACAACAAACCCAACTGGATAGACTACCATAAGAGAATTTCCTATCCCCTTCTCATTGCCTACTGCACTGCAACTCCTACATTCCCCCAAAACAGAGCAATCACTCAACGAAGAGATAAAACTATGATCAAGAAACCCCACTTTTGCTGATTGAAGAAGGTAAAAACTGATGCCATTTGCTGAGCCAAGCAGCCCATCGTGATTTCTACCGAGAGGTGCACTCATCAAATTAACTCTCACTTCATTTGTATCTCGGACAGGAAGAGGCAGAAAAGTAAAGAACAAGCTCAGGGGAAGAGAAAAGAAATGGAGCAAGATAACCTCTAGATACATAGCATTGAAATTATGCAGCCAGAGATGTATAAGGCATTTCCTGCTCTTAGATTGGCATTCGTATCATACCCAAATACTCTGGCAACTACAGTAACTAAGCCAACAGTAGATGCATATGCATGTCTGAGGGAACATTATTACAATAACGAGATATGAAAATAACCCCAAACATCACAATTGTGAAGTACATGTAAAACAGACATAGAACTGCTTAATCATTATACATAGAGTACTAACCCAAATCAATCATGTATCCCATTCATTTCAAGAACTCTAAAATGCAGACTATATTATCAACGGACAACAATAAAGATGTAGCAAAAATAAACGGTTGACAAGACCCCATTGACTAACTATGTATTGATTTTGCAACATGAATGGTCAATTCACCTGGTTTTGAGTGGTTTCAATCACAAGCTTCGAATAATCCTTGTTCAGGCCAAGCCACTGCCATGATAAAAGAAATGTGAGAAGAAAAGCCAAGAGAACAAAATGAATATCCATGCCATGCAATGCTTGAACTTAAAAATTAGAAACAAAAACCATTGTCAGTAACGCAAGAAGAAAACAAACTTACCACCCATCCAGAACCCTGTAAAGCAGCACCTTCTGCATTCATCTTCTTAATTAGAGCATCCAAGGAACCAAACTCCGTGTCAATAGCCTGACCCAGCTTACCCTCCGGTGGCTCACCACCTCCTTCCTGCCATGTATCAATTCAATTAGCCAAAGTTAGTCACTTGGTTAGTAATTTAGAGAAGCTATAAGAAGAAAGTAGCTAAAGATGAATAGAACTCACACGAGTGGGAGCGAGATTCTTCCAGAAGATGGAGTGGTTGATATGACCTCCGCCGTTGAATTTGATGGCGCTCTGGAGAGCGGCGGTTTTAGCAGGGTCTCCATTGTTGATGGAGGCGTGGAGTTCCTCGAGTGCCTTGTTGTAATTAGTGACGTAAGTCTGGTGATGCTTCTGGTGATGTATCTTCATGATTTCTCCGCTAATTGCGGGCTCCAAAGCGCCGTAATCGTAGGCGAGATCGGGGAGAGTGAAGGTTTTTATTCCGCGCAGTTGAGACAAACCCAAGGAGTGGAGGTTTCCGGAGACCAAGCTGACGGGTCTCTTGGCAAAGAGGGAGCGGAGAGCCATCACGGAAGAGCGGTGGTGGTGGCGGAGATGCGGCGGTTATGAAGAGAGTGAGTGGAAGAGAGATGATAGAAAAAGAGTGATGGAGTGAGGCCAAGGAAAAAGTTGGGAGTTTTTCCAGAAATGACGACGACGAAGGAGGATGCGATGGGCCGAAACTGTAAATACTTTGGTTCACCAAACAGGTAAGCCCGGCCCAAATAGTCCATGATAAAAATAAAAAGGTTAAGGTAAATAATAATTAAATAAATGTAACCATTGAAGAATCAAAACTACTTTATTTAATAACCAATTAGATAAAAAATAATGTTATGGTTATCTTCTTAAATGATTCTTCTGTTTTTTAATAACTGTCGTTTTTATACGAATTTTTACTATTTATAATACTTATCATTTTATCGATTTTGAGATATATATTTTGTGCAAATAACTATACTTCTTTTTATAACAATTGAAATTGTAAGTTTAATTTCTTATCTTTTAGTAAAGATTTTTGATTTGTGCCCTAAATCATAAAATGTTAACTATTTGGTAAATTGCTGCAAAAAGTTAAATTGTACTTAAAATAAAAGAAAATGAAATATGAAGCATCCACTATCCAAAGTTCATGTAATAAGTTCAATTGTTTTGTTAGGGGCCGGCATCTAATAATGTCTTCTTGTTAATTTGTCCTCATTGTCAAATAATTTCCAATTACCAACGCCAAAATAAACAAAATTAGTAAATTAGTGAATAGAAATATTATCTTTGATTAAAAGAAAAAAAAACCTGCTCACCGCACCTTGAAAGTTCCTCTCTTTAATTCCCGCAGATCCAAGGAACTCTTACGAACGGTAAGTTTTTGTCTGGATTGCAAGGGATTTGAATTGTGTTTTGATTCGTGTTTGATTGAGGTTCAGCTACTTGGCAGTGAAAGGCATTGGAAACATGGAGAATTCAGGTGATTCTATAGATAAGGTGGATGGTGGTGGTGGTGGAGGAGATACAAGAAATGATACCACATCTTCATATTGCTCTCCTTCTTCTCCTTCCATAACAGCATCTGGGTATCGTTTATTTGGGCGCCAAGTCACTCTTCACCAGTTTATGGGAGGCGGCAAAGGTAAAACCAACAATTAAAGTTGATTATTATAGATTAAGTGGCTGAATCAAGTTGACCTTGATGCTAATCGTGAAATGCGCTTCTACCTAGAGTTGGCTGTCTTTCTATTTGGGTTTTGGGGCTAATATGGGAAAAGGGTCATTGTTTTGTGTCGCTAATATGCTTTTGGGTCTTCTCCATCTGGTGTTTTCTTCTTGTAGCCGGGTAATTCGTAGCTAATTCTTTCGAAAGGGGGTTTTCTATTAAGGATGGTAGTGGAATGACATTTAGCTTCTGCAAATTGTAACTTAACTCTCTTCCAGTTATGTAAGATTGGAGGAAAAAAGAGATCGTTGTGTAATGTCTTACCCCTTTACGGGAAAAAATTGGTCAAACAATTCCCTAGTTGCATGCCAGTACTGTCAAGTTAAGTATGTCCTTAAGGCATTATATTCCCAATCTTCCCAGAGGTTTTTTATAGGCAGTTAGCTGCGTGCTGTGAATCTGTAGTGGTCCCAATTACAGGGAAGGATTTGCTGTTGATATGTTTGATGGGTTTCATAATGTAGAAAGACTGGTTGCGCTAGCTTAGTCACTTTTAAGTTAACTGGATGAGGAAGAATTTAAGATTTTTCGAAGACCATTTGGTCTGAGGTGAGTGCCATAGAGTGGTGCTTTGCTTTTAGCATTTTTGTGCGGTGTTCTTGTAAGACATGTTCTCCAGAGGAGCATCTTTGCCAGTACTGATGTGGCTGAGAAAAGCTCCTATTTCCTGTTTTTCATTTCCTTTTCTCCTGGGAGAATGCAGCTCTGTACAATGAATAGTGGAAGAATCATATCCGGAACCTTAGTTTCTTCAGTCCTGTAGTTCTTCCTTGGTTGATATCCATTGGTGGTGATATAATCTTTGCAGCTAATCTTCTTGCATAAAGGTCAGGTCTGGCCTTGATTTATCTTACTTATTTTGTACTTATCCTCTACCATTGATTGCATATTCAACTGATAATCTATCGTAAAGAATAACTAGTGACTAGTGAGCAAGTTGAAACTCGAGATGAAGCATTTATGTAGCCATTGTAAACTTCTTGCTATCTTCATGAATTCATCATATATGCTAATCTTCATGATGTATTACACCCCTAAATTTTGTTGTGTAGCAATGACCTTTTTCAGAACATTTTTCCAAAATATTCTGCAAAAGATATTTGACTATTGTTTTTGTGCCTTTTCTTTTTCTAGCTGCTGATGTACTTTTGTGGAGGTGGAGGCATGTCTCTTTTGGTGTCATTATTGTCGCGACAGTTGCGTGGTTTTTATTTGAGCGGTCTGGATTACCTTTCTTAACAATATGTGCAGATGTCTTGCTGATCTTGATTGTATTGTTATTCCTCCATGCCAACTATGCTACTATGAGAAATAAGTAATAACCAATGTGTTTATGTGAATTTAGTTTGACATTTCCTGTTTTGATGTGGTAACAGTGTCTCACTGCTGCTACTCTTGTTTTTTGAGCAGACAGCTTCAATCATTACCTGAGCTAGTTTTGTCAGAGGAAATGGTCAATGATGCTGCAGCATCTTTTCGTGTTAGAATCAACAATGTACTTCTTATGGCTCATGACATCACTGTTGGCAAAGATTTTAGACTGTTTTTCCAGGTGTGTATTGATTAACTTGGAAGGATCAAATAGTTTTACTTTATTATTGCATGATATTCCCAGGATCTACACCAACTGTCTATTATACATGCATTATTGCGAGTTCTTGACTGATTTATTGTTGGCAGGTAGTTGTCTGTTTATGGCTTCTGTCCACCATCGCTACCTTCTTCTCTTTCTTCACTCTAGCATATATAGGTATGTCCTTCATCCTCAATTGTGTGTAAACACCTTGGTAATGCTGTTTCTACTAATTCGTTAAAAATATGTTTCCTATTGATTAAAATCAGATAGCCATGACAAATTGTTTTCTTGCTTTAAGTTCACATTATATTATTCTCTCTGACTTTGTATAGTTTGCTTTAAGTTCACATCTAGTATCATGATAATTTGATTGAATGCCTGACATTTACTGTGCCAAATTGCCAATACCAACATAGTTACGTGTTCTTCTTCAATCTTTGTAATAGGAACTATCTTATCCATAACAGTTCCAGCCTTGTATGGAAAATATGGAAAGGGTGTTGATAGATACTGCGGCATGATCCAAAGGAGATTTTCACAGCACTATAGGGTAGTGGATGAGAATGTTATTGGCGGAATTCCCCAGAGTTTATACAAGGACAAAGCTACATGAGAGCAATGCCTATACAAGTCATGACCGAATGCCTGATTCCGGTTTATAATTCACATTTCTAACAGCAGCGAGGAAGTCTAGTAGGGTGGTAGAGGATTCAGATTCTTGGTGAATTCACACCCCTTGCACTGTTCCATTCTGTCGAAGATTCTCCCATTTATTGTTGCAAGTGTGAAAAAACGTAGAGTATTGAAGTCAGTCACGGAGATTCTTGTCTTGTCATTTCTTTTGATCCTTCAGAAAAGATGAGAAAATGGAATGCATTGTATAGTGTATGTTATTGCAGATTAGGCAATTGTAACACTGTAACTCAAAGTACGTGTTCATTGAGAATTGTAGCATCTTTAAGTCAAATTGTCATTTGTTTCGGAAAGCGGATGGAGCATTGTGTCCAGTTGATTGACTAAATAAGGGTTCTTCAGTTATTATTGGCTGTCGGCTCTTCTGTCCCAAATGTCTAGATAGATTGCAAGCAATATAGTAAATAAAGTTCATTGATACCACACCAAATGCATTACAGAGGTGCTCATGGTAGCATTATACCCTACCAAATGCATTTATGACTTCTAACCAAAATGTTATAGGAATGAACTTCCTGGTAGATCGCAGTCAGAAAACAAGCCGGTACAATACAGATATACTTCTAGTGTTCTACTCATACTAGTATCAGTGGAGTTTGTAGAAAATAAAGAGTCTCCATTTCCTGAGATCCAAAGAGTGAGCAATTTCATTCTGGTTCAGTGACGCGGCAGGGTTACTATCAACATCATAGATAGGGCCAACAGTATTAATCACATGAGACGAAGGCAATTTGAAATCCCTGCACATATCCAACTTGCTATATTTGTCCGATATAGGATAAACAACTTCAATTAGCAAATATTAAACAAGAAGCACATACATACAGGGTAATTCTTGCTTCTCCTGTGGGGCAGCGAACTCCAGGTCGAGCTCAGGGACAGTGTAGCATGCATTTCGAAGTTCAGGCCCAGCAGCCCTATGTATTGCTAACAAAGTGCATCCACATTCGTTAGCATTTAGCAAATTGATATAAAATACAAGTAACATTTGAACAAATTGAAAATTAAATTATATAGGATACCTCCATCTGCACCTCCTCCTCCAAGCATTCTCTCATTAGCTGGATTAACCTAGGTAGAGATGATAGTCCAATTAATGCATATCTGGTCCACTATTTCCAAGAGAAAAGAGAACTTTATAATGCTGTTTAAGTCATCAGGAGCATGCAAATTCAACCATTATAGACTCCAAACCTCAAGGAAATCGAATTGCTCCATTGCACTGTGTGCAAGGAATTACTGAATTTCTTATAAACATTCCATCCAAGAATATTGCTAAAGAATAGGATTCTTTCTACAGGCTCTTATGGAACACTGTTTATTAGACACTGGATGTGTTTCATCACTCCCTAGCCAGCATTCAGCAAACCTAGTTCCTTGGATCTCTTCCATACATCTAGTGCAGGATCCAATGTTTTCGATCTTATAGTTCTTTTTCTCTTACAGTGTTTCATTCAATCAAAGTATAAAGAAGGAAACCAGTAAAAAAAAAAAGATCTCTACATTGAAAAGGGTCTACTGATCTGCAAAACTCTCTAAAGTCACTTAACCACTTGAGCTGTGATAGCACGTTTCATGGTCTAGATTTTACCTTCTTTTCTAGCCCTTTCGGGGGCTTGATTCTACTATTTGACCCTTATTCCAATCTTTATTGCAGATCAGTGTCAATAGAAGGAAAAGATCAAAAAGAAGCATTTTTGGAGTATTTCTGAGGATTTCAAGCTTCAAGGCCTAGAAGATCAGAATGTCGTCGAGCCCTCGAAAGCTAACCAGACCAGTGAGCATTCTCTAGCCCGCGATATCTCTGCAAAGCCAAAGAGACGAATCTTCAAAGATTCTCACGGGATTCCTTGCATATCTAGAAGATTCCAGAATATTCCAGCACGCTCCATGTGTTGTCACCCTCTCCCCTTAGCTGGAATTTGTCTTTTTGTAATCCCTTAGCTGGAATTTGTCTTCTTGTGGGCTAGGCCCTATATAAGCCTCTAGTTTTAGGGTTTGAACACAACATCACACTTTGTAAATATTTTTCCACTTTCTTCTTTTAGGAGTCGCCTCCTTTTCTCTCCTCCCTCTTTTGGGTGGTGGCTGAGGCATCCATTTCCAGCAGCCATTGAACTCAACCGGAGCTTTGCTCCGGCCGGTAACATTTTAATAGTTTTATTCTTCTTGTTCTTCTTTTATGCAATCTTCCTTTTCCTATTTTGTTTGTTTGTTTTGTGGTATGAGTAGCTAGATTTCCCCTTCTTAGCAGAGGTATTTTGAGGGTTGCATGGGTAGTTAAGAAGCCTAAATGTGTTTAATATATTCTTATTGTTGTATTCGATTGTTTATCGGTTTCTTGTTAATTCGTCTAGGGCCAGATTAGTAGTCTGGCCAACTAGTATCTAGACCTAGATGATTACCGTCATATTCCAGGGTTATACCTGACGCGAAGCCCTGGAATTTTAGCAGACACCTAGGGGAGGCAGCGCGAGAGGTCTCACCTAGGGGTAAACAACCGATTAGGGTATGTGATACGAGTCTGACAAGCTGAGCTGTCGCGCCCTAGATCTGTCTTACCTCCCCTTCATGGGCGTTCTGAATTTAGCCTCCCTACTTCGAGCCCGTGACAGGCCGGACGGTCAAGGCTGCCTTTTGATGACAAGAGAGGTAGCTGGGAGGATGGCTGAACGTCAAGGTCACCTCATATGTGGAAACGGGGGGTGACTTTTATCTAAGAAGGTAAGCAGGGGATGCGGTGTGGAAACGCGGTCCCTATAGCATATCTATGGCATAGGAATAGAATATTTCTGCGCCGATGATTTTCTAGCCCTGGAAGCAACCCGATAATGTCCTTTGCTAAGATATCTTCTCTTCTGACTTTATTTCTTTATTTGATTTCTGTTTGCATGTCGTGCCCTTGATTGTGTTTTACTTTCGTGCCCTTGATTGTGTTTTACTTTCGTGCCCTAGATTACTGTTTTTATTAGTTAGCTTGTTAGCCCATCTCTATCTTGGTTAACTAGATTAACCAACCAAATCCCCCCCATTGTTTCTTTTATTGTTTTACTTTATATCTGGACCTTTCTAGTGTATGTCTTCACCTTTCTCTGTGGATCGAACCTCTTGCCACTGTCTTCAATCCTTTTTGTTGCAGGTGATAAGTTGTAATTATTTGATCGTGCCCTCGACAAGCACGCCATCAAATTGGCGCCGTTGCCGGGGATTGGTGTTAATTCGTGCCCTAGAAAGTTCCAGATTTATTTTATTTTATTTTTATTTCTTTTAATTTTTTCTTTCTTCAATGTCTTATTTTGACCCTTATTCTTACTCACCCTCTTTTCCTCAGTATTTTACTCCTAACCCCCCGTGGTGGGATCAAGAAAATTTCAACTATGGAGAGCAAGTCAAACCTAGCTGTCAATATTATCCGCCTCCACAACCTCCACAAGGCCAAAGGTTGTCTCAAAAAAATCTGGCTGCAATAGCTAACATGCAGAACCAACTTAAGGAGATGCAATTAGCTTTGCATAAGCTTATGGAGCAGAGACGCCAAGAGGCTATTGAAGGAAACCTTGTATGGCTGCCTATGGATCTTGCCCTTGACGCTGGACCACCTGAACCTACCCATCCTGCCCTAGATATTTTCCCTGCACCTGGACCACAAATTTTAGCTCCAACACTTCTGCCCAGTCACACCACAAATCATCCTATCACCCCCATAGAACAACATTTGCAGCACTTAGATAGTGACGACTATTCAAGTGAAGAGGAGAATTTTCCCACCGTCATTCTATGGGAGTTGCCATCTGAGTGTTATGACCCAGATGAGGATTCTTATGGGTTAGAGGACCTTTTCATGCCCCCGAATGAGCTAAACTTGGAAGGCCCAGAATGTCTTCTTTCAGAGTCAGGAGCCAATGTGGAGTTCAAGGCCAGTGTAGTCACAATGTTGAGCGACGCAAATTTGCCAGATTCCTACGACGAGCATCTAGTCCTCGACGAACGTCGAGCCCTAGACGCAGAATTAGAGGCAGAAATCGTTGTTCAACTAAATTTTCCAAGTCTACTCCATAACTGTTCTGACACTTTGGTGGGTCAAGAAATTGAGGTTTTTGAGGCTTTTCAGCAGATCAAATCTTGTGAGGAGTTTCATGCCCTCGACAAGTCAGAATGTCAAGCCCTCGACATAGAATTCAAGCTATGGGAGGTTAAGAAGGAGGATTTGAGAGAGATTGAGGAAGGGATAATCGAGGACTTGAGCTCTAAAGCTGTTATGTGTGAAAGGGAGATTTCTAAACTTTCTAATTATGTTGATCCTTTTCTTGAATCACCTTTTACACATTACAATTTTTTCCTCTCTATTTTGCGGGAACCCAAATTAACACTTGAATCATATTATGGTTGCCTGCAGGTTGCTTTGCTAATGGACCATCCGCTTCATGCTATAATTCACATCAAACTAAGAGGATGGAAAGCATTTAGTAGGATTGGCTGAAGTTCGAACAACCAATGTCGTGCCCTCGACAATAACAGAGGCGCTTCGTGGGAGGCAACCCACGTTCCTTTCCCTTTTTATTTTTTAGAACTTTCTTATGTGTGCCCTTCTCGCATTGAGGACAATGCGAAGCCTAAGTGTGGGGAGGGATTTATCTGTTATGTTTGCACTTGTTATTTTATTATTGCTTGACTGAATGTTTATCTTTCTGCTTATTGCATGAATGCGTGTTTTTCGAATTTTTCAAAACTTTTTCGGATTTTCATTTTTAGGATTTTGCTAGCTATTTCAGCACTGCCCAGTTTTTAAAACCTCTATGAATGGACACACTTTTGATCATTTGTGCACAAGTATGAACCACCAGCACCTTGTCTAGACCTAACTGTTCTCATTTTTGCATGCTGAACCTTATATCCATATCTAGGCCTAGACATCAGTAGTCACAATAGCACCCTGTGAGCACTTGAGCTTCCATGCCTATTTATTTTCTTGTGTGATTAGGATGCTTTAGCTAGGCACTGGTTGTTCTTGCATGATATCCCTGGGTATAGTCACTGTTAGACATGGGAAAGCTTAAATGTGACGAAAAAACCTCGCATCAATGTCTTTTTCTTTCTTTTCTCCCCCTCATTTCTCTTCTATTTTCATGCCCCCAACGTCCCCCTTCTTTTCATATTCTTTCCTGACCATTTGTATTTTCTTGATCTTTTTCCTTGGCAGGTGAGGTAGCGATTATTGAGGGTAACGTCGAGGGCTAGACACCCAAAGAACGCGCAGACAAGTTCAAGTGTGGGGAAGCAAACGAAAGCAAAAGTCTTCAGAGCAGAAAGCTACAAGCAGAGATCTAGGGCAAGAAAAAGCAAAAGCTCGAAAGAGTTTCGAGCCCTAGATCATTCAAGAGATTCGAGCCCCCAAAACGTTCAAGTGTGGGGAAACGAAAAAGAAGTCACCATCGATGCTGGAAGCAGTTTTGTAACTGCTTCGTGCCCCCCTCTCTTCAAAAAAGAAAAGAAAAGAATTAAAGAAAAAAGAAAAGAAAAGGGAAAACGAGAAAAAGAAAAAAATAGAATAAAAGAATCAGAATAAAAAGGAGAGGGGCATTAATCAAGCAAAAAGAGTATCCGCATCCGAAGCCTCAACAAGAACGTTTTCCTGCCCTTGAAAGAAGACCTATGTCTAGCCCCCGAAACATCTCGTGCCCTCAATGAAAGCTGCCTTGCCACTTCGCCTTTTTCCTATGCCAGGGAATCCATCCAGGTTATATCTGGTCCTTTCTTTTCTTTCCTTCTTTTCTCCCCTCATTTCTCTTCTGTTCATCTCCTACTTCTCTCTTCCACATTTCTAGCTCATTCAATCCCTTTTCTTTCTTTTTGCTGATGCGTTGTTTCTCCGATTGTTGATTGCCCATGCATGTGTTCTATAGTACTCGGATTGATATGCAAGTTTGACTTTGTGTTGTGCTATGTGCATTTAGTTTTGAGCGTAAACACCTAGCCTTGTTTGTGAGTGTGAGTGCCATTTCATATAGGATTTATTAGGGGCCTGATCAACTACTAGTTTTCCTATTTGATTACTTCGTGAGGACTTCTGATTAAGGGTTGGATATGGGAAAGTTTAATCTTTAGGGTCGTTACCCTTCTGATTTAATGCAGGTGTCTTCTAGGTGAAGATGAGTATGTGCGAAGTCTAGCTCGGTGCCGGTTTATAATTGTGTGTCGATTAATTGTGTTTGTCTGTTTCTTGAGGTGATTTTCAGTTTTGTGAATGCTCGAGGGCGAGCATTAGGGCAGTGTGGGGATGTTTGATAGCACGTTTCATGGTCTAGATTTTACCTTCTTTTCTAGCCCTTTCGGGGGCTTGATTCTACTATTTGACCCTTATTCCAATCTTTATTGCAGATCAGTGTCAATAGAAGGAAAATATCGAAAAGAAGCATTTTTGGAGTATTTCTGAGGATTTCAAGCTTCAAGGCCTAGAAGATCAGAATGTCGTCGAGCCCTCGAAAGCTAACCAGACCAGTGAGCATTCTCTAGCCCGCGATATCTCTGCAAAGCCAAAGAGACGAATCTTCAAAGATTCTCACGGGATTCCTTGCATATCTAGAAGATTCCAGAATATTCTAGCACGTTCCATGTGTTGTCACCCTCTCCCCTTAGCTGGAATTTGTCTTTTTGTAATCCCTTAGCTGGAATTTGTCTTCTTGTGGGCTAGGCCCTATATAAGCCTCTAGTTTTAGGGTTTGAACACAACATCACACTTTGTAAATATTTTTCCACTTTCTTCTTTTAGGAGTCGCCTCCTTTTCTCTCCTCCCTCTTTTGGGTGGTGGCTGAGGCATCCATTTCCAGCAGCCATTGAACTCAACCGGAGCTTTGCTCCGGCCGGTAACATTTTAATAGTTTTATTCTTCTTTTTCTTCTTTTATGCAATCTTCCTTTTCCTATTTTGTTTGTTTGTTTTGTGGTATGAGTAGCTAGATTTCCCCTTCTTATCAGAGGTATTTTGAGGGTTGCATGGGTAGTTAAGAGGCCTAAATGTGTTTAATATATTCTTATTGTTGTATTCGATTGTTTATCGGTTTCTTGTTAATTCGTCTAGGGCCAGATTAGTAGTCTGGCCAACTAGTATCTAGACCTAGATGATTACCGTCATATTCCAGGGTTATACCTGACGCGAAGCCCTGGAATTTTAGCAGACACCTAGGGGAGGCAGCGCAAGAGGTCTCACCTAGGGGTAAACAACCGATTAGGGTATGTGATACGAGTCTGACAAGCTGAGCTGTCGCGCCCTAGATCTGTCTTACCTCCCCTTCATGGGCGTTCTGAATTTAGCCTCCCTACTTCGAGCCCGTGACAGGCCGGACGGTCAAGGCTGCCTTTTGATGACAAGAGAGGTAGCTGGGAGGATGGCTGAACGTCAAGGTCACCTCATATGTGGAAACGGGGGGTGACTTTTATCTAAGAAGGTAAGCAGGGGATGCGGTGTGGAAACGCGGTCCCTATAGCATATCTATGGCATAGGAATAGAATATTTCTGCGCCGATGATTTTCTAGCCCTGGAAGCAACCCGATAATGTCCTTTGCTAAGATATCTTCTCTTCTGACTTTATTTCTTTATTTGATTTCTGTTTGCATGTCGTGCCCTTGATTGTGTTTTACTTTCGTGCCCTTGATTGTGTTTTACTTTCGTGCCCTAGATTACTGTTTTTATTAGTTAGCTTGTTAGCCCATCTCTATCTTGGTTAACTAGATTAACCAACCAAATCCCCCCCATTGTTTCTTTTATTGTTTTACTTTATATCTGGACCTTTCTAGTGTATGTCTTCACCTTTCTCTGTGGATCGAACCTCTTGCCACTGTCTTCAATCCTTTTTGTTGCAGGTGATAAGTTGTAATTATTTGATCGTGCCCTCGACAAGCACGCCATCAAGCTGTTACAAACCTACAACTGAGTACCCCACTTGTTCCCGAGAGAAACCCAAAACTCATTTAGGAAGATGAACTGTAACCCAAAAACCAAAACTGAGCTGAAATGCAGAAAATGAGGTTTAGGCCTCGACAGATTTCATAAAATTTAATAATAGTGCTGCCTAGAGTACAGACTCTAATGCGGTAGAGACTGAGAATTCCGCTAGAACCTTCCTACGTTGGTTCCACAAACAAGGCTAAATTCATCAACAAGTCACATGTAATAAACAAAGGGAGGCGGAGTGATATGATCCGGCCTAGTGTAAGTAAGCCGAATGATATATGGAGCTTTAGAGGATCTAGCCGATGGAGTTAACAACGAGATTTGAACAAAAAGACAAGAAGGTTACACACAAGACACGGATTTGCAGCGGAAATAGATTAGGAAAGGAAAGAAACAATGTTACCGGAATGTTGATTGTTGCTAGATGGATGGAAAAGAAGCAATGAACAAATGCACAACTTGTAGAAGCTCAAACCAGTACAGCAAGCAATGCATCCATGTATAAATAAGTCACCCAAATTGACACAAATTCGATTACAAAGAATTCCCGGAGGAAGATTGGGAGGAGTGTTCTCTACTCAAGCAATCTTTCTCCAAGAACAAGTGTTGAGTTTAGGGACCTAGGTGATAGATTAAGGAGTGCTCTCAACTTACAAAATATCACTCAAAGTCTAAAAAACTAAGGTCTGAAAAAGAGGTACAAAAACTATTTATAGTGCAACAAAAGAAAGGCTGACAAGCCCAAAAACTCGTCCACACTTTGTGTCTGGCGGCATGCCGCCCCACAAGAGGTGGCCTTAGCGGCATGCCGCTAACTTCGTTTGCCACAATCCTTTTAATTAAATTCGGGGCGGCATGCCGCCCCAAGAGGGCTGTTCTGGCGGCATGCCGCCAGGTACCATTCCTTGTGTATCTTTGCCTTGGTGAAGAGTCACGTGCACAGCCTTTTCCCGGACTTGAATACACTCTTTACCTCTCAAATTGCCTTCAAACCATAGGGACAAACCTCTTGCCTTGCTCCGTGTGATCGGGCCTTGAGGTAACATACCTTAAATGTCAAGTTTGGTCTTGGAAGGGTCCGGGATCACATCACGGAGGCCTAAAGTACCGTAATCAACAATGCTCAATTACTAATTAACAATCCGTAAATTAATCACTGACACGCAACAAGGAGTCGAAGACATCTCAGGAAGCAGTCATATGACTTCCCACAATCTCAATTCTGAAGAACAAAGACAGCCCCTTTTTACACAATCAAGCAGTACCCAATACAGTTGGTAACATGTCCGATCTAAACGAAATATGGCAGAAAGTAAAAGGCGAAGAAATGAAGAAAATCCCCTGGTTAGTACTCACAAATTCAGAATAGCGTCAGATGAGCCGTCAACAGACCACTTGGTGATGTCTCCTTTGTTGATTTTGAGAACACTGGTTGCGGACAAACCAAAAACATTGCTGTCACCTCCATTCTCAGACACGGACGTAGAAAACCCACCTGAGCTGCCCACTCCAGACATGATTCGCGATGACGATGATGATTGGTGGGAATTGGAATCGCTGAAACGATGATTTATGAGCAAAAGTACTAAGCTTGCTCCTGGGTTTATGAGCAAGAATTGGGGTTTTGTAGGTGACACAATTTGTACGAGGGGGAGAGGTATATGCGAGGAGGAATCGTGCCGTTGTCAGTTTTCCACATAAGATGCCTCTGTTCATTTTGGGGGTTGATTTTGCAGGCCTCTTTTTGCTGCACACGTGTTAAAAACCAAGATGGTATTTTAAACCATATATTAATATTTTCTTTTCCATTTTTGTTAAATTTCACTTTTTTTTCTTCTTCTTTCCAGCTTCTCCCCCTGTCGTTTACAAATTTCTTTTTAACCGGAAGACTTAATCTCTTTCAGGTTAAGTCAAGTTTTATAATTTTCTCCATTTATCACAGTTGTTATTAATTGTCTTCTCTTTTCTTTGGTTCTGCATTTTCTTATCTAAACTTTATGATGCAACAAAATACATTCAACGAGTATAAAACTCAAGAGAATTTGTTTACATTGACCAATCTTTGAAATCACTTACTGCATTTTTGCAGCTACAGTTCATGTTCTTGACCTTTTTCACTAAACCAAAAAAGGCCAGAAAATGCAACATCATACTAAAAACTTAAATCATAGTTCAAATCCATCAAAAACTATATGATATGCTACTATATATAAAATGCCTAGCGGGTGCAAATTATCCACCACCGCAACAGCCAACCCATATTGG
Source organism: Viola odorata (assembly GCA_963691705.1). Classification (NCBI taxonomy): domain Eukaryota; kingdom Viridiplantae; phylum Streptophyta; class Magnoliopsida; order Malpighiales; family Violaceae; genus Viola; species Viola odorata. The sequence goes on from OY829541.1 coordinate 66,566,798, forward strand.
CCAAGGCTTCCTCCTAACCCTATCCCATCCTTTCATCTTTTCTGTCAATCAAATGATACAAATACCAATCATTAATCATATTGCTTTTGCTTGTTCTTTCTGTGAAATCTAAAACTGAGCACCCTCAAATGTCTGTCCGAATTGCCAATTCGCCGGCGCCACGTCGTTGCTTGTCACAATCCTACCATCACTGGTGGTGACTTGAAAAGAGAGGCTTTGGCCATTGAGAACAGAGTTACTCTGCCAGTTTTGCCCCCAATTCCTTGACATTGTTTGCCATCCAGTCTTAGAACCCTTAATTGACACTGAATGCACATCTCCTGCTCCTCCAACATTTGTAACCAATACCAAGTTGAAGTAAGTATGACCATTGATAGTAAACCTAATCCCTCCTTTCTTCATACAGGGGACTCTGTTCATACCAACAAAAAGTACACGTCAATAAGCATGAGAATGGTAAAAAATATGCAAATTTTGTGATTCGGATCGAATTTTTCTTTTACCTTCGGAATGAGATGGGGACAATTCCTGCTCTGTATTGAGCAATTTGCAAGAAAGCAGGCTCAGCCATGTCAAAATGTTGCAGGGGTGGGTTGCACCATCCACCATTGTCATTAGCCAAGGCGAAGTTAGGTGGGCAGAAATTGGTAGCGGTGATGATGATAGAGCCAGGAAGGCACCATTTAGGATCATTGTCACATTTCATTTCATAACAAGAACCGCAGCTCAACCCATTGTTGAACAGGGCAGTACTAAGTGCAGCAGTGTTAGTACCATACCCAGCGCCGTACAAATTTCCATACCCACAAGCACCTCCTGCAAAATACAATTCAAACCCAAGTTAAAATCAACCAAACACTAACCATTTCCAATGTTTGTTTGTGATGAAGTACGGTTCTTTAATAAGCTGTAAGCATTTCGTTAAGAGATTAAGAGTTCAAATCAGCTTATCGAAGAAAAAGGCTGAGATTTTGTTACTCACCCATTGTTCCTGAGGCATCACCACCACCATAGAAAGTGGCATGAGCACCTTCCCATCCTCCATAGTCACCATAAGTGCCTTTAAGGCAAAGGTTAAGGACAACGAAGAGGAGCGAAAAGGCAGACAATGTTGCAATGGTCATTGTTTTAGTGTGTGGGTAGTAGTTGTGTTTGTAGAAGAGATTATATTAGCTAGGAAGAATTGGAAAATGTTGAAATGTGATTGGTGGTGGTTTGATACAAAAAGTGTAGGAAATGCATTACTTATATAGAGAGATTGTGGTGGAGGAGAAGGAGTTGATGTGGGCTTATGCAAGCAAGAAGGGACAAGGTAACAAGTAGTGTCTTGAGGGAGGAAGGAGGAGAGAGGTCCAAAATCATCCAATGCTGATTACATATTTTTCAGGTCGATTGTCAAGAATCGAAGTGCACATGGAAATGTTGTAAGTTGGCGTACCAGCCATGACCCCACCTGCACATGCATTTTAACAAACAGTTTATGAACATTGTGTCGTTGTGTGAGTTTCTTTTGTTTCAACTGTTTTTGTTTTACTACTTCTCGCATTTATTTTATGTTTAATGCGCCAAGAGAAAGACAAATTAACGCTCATAGGAAACACCCACCACAACACAACATGAGCAAGCCAAGCTCGAATTCCCTCAAGGGCGGTCTCCAACAAATGAAAACTCGGATCGAAAGATAAGTCAAATACATGAGAAGTTACAAAGGAGTCAACCGAGATTGTTTAATATGCTTTGTTGCGTGTGCTAATGTGGAATTTTGTTTCTGAAACTTGCCTGAGATTGCGCAAAATCGTATTACATATTTTAAGGCTTTGATTGGGGAGTTTTTTTTTTCCATTTCCGTCTTTCTAATCGAAAACTAATCTCATTTCAATATGATCGGGTTTTAAAAACGTTAATTTATAACATAATTTTTTTCATTCTTAAAATTCAAATATAGTATAAACAAGTCTCTCCATTAGGTCAATAGTCAAATACTTAATTAGGGTCGAACCAGATTGACCCGTGATTTTAATAATTTAGTAAATAAATTTTAATATTTGTATAAAGTATAAGAAATTTTAAAAGAAAAAAAAAGTAATCTTATATTTATTTTATATGTTCTAATCTAGTATCACAAACATTATGTAGGTGTAGCGATGAAGATTTTATTGACCAATATGTTGAACATGGTTAGAATTTATTTAATTTAATTTAACTCGGATCGAATCAACCGAGTCAACCGATTTTCAAAAACAATATCGAAAAAAGAGAGTTTCAATTATGGTATGTTAATTCATACTTAACTTTATAACGAAATTTGATTAAAAATAGGAAAGTTTTAAAACAAAGCTATTGACGGCATCTAAACTCAAATTAGTGCTGAATGCAAAGTAACATTCACCACATGCCAAAAGCAAAAATTTGCAAGTACTAATTACTAATTAGAAAACTTGATTATATTTAGTATAATAGGTACTAAACCTCCTAAATTATTGGTCAAATGTATAAAAAAAACCTTAATATATCCAAAAAAAAAAAAGCATTTAACCAATGAATAAATTGTTTGAAGCGAGTAAACCTCATTTGTTAGAGTTCCATCCAATCTTCTAACAGAAATTAATTAAAAAATTATTAGAAGATTTGATGGAACCCTAACAGAAGGGGTTAATTGCTTCAAACAATTTATTTAGGGGGTTAGATGCATTGATCGATAAATTATGATTTTTTTTTACATTTGACCAATTGTTTTATCCTGTTTATCTTTTATTTAAAGATGAAAGCTAATTAGGCACTAGTGGGTGGATGTATATGGCACTAACATTAACATTTTGATTGGTTTTGTTCTTTTATGGCTTGATTTACATGTTAAACAATAATTTAAAAACAATTTAAAAGTTTCTTAATCAGAAAACAATTTCTACATTTGGATTGTTGTGTAAAGATGCCAAATGCTAACCGCCGACTCCAACCGACTTAACTACTCTCTACTCTCTTCTCTAGTATACTTTTACTCTTGCTACCGAATATTCTTGACCGCCGCATTAAAAAAAACAACAAAGAGTATGGATGTGAATGTTTACAATCAGAAATCGTTCGTGGGTTATAATCATGATTACTATTAATTAAACGTGATTATTGGATCAATCAACGAATAAAATCAAATAGTGCACGTATGATTACATGATTAGAAGAAACTAGTTGTTACATGATTCTTATAATAATTAGCTTTCCACATCATTATAACTTCGTAAGTAGTATTTAATTATCATGTAATTTTCTTAACCTATCTTCTTGATTTATCTTTTAAAACTATTTACGTTTTTTTTTTAGGTCTGAACAGGGTCAAGACTAAATCATATTCGTACTGGATTGACTTACCAATTAAAGTGCTCACATCAAATAAATTATCTATAAACAAAATCGAACTTACAACCTCTTACTTAAGGAATGATAAAGTCAGACCACCTACACCAACTATCTATTAATTTTTTTTTACGTGAATACTCTACACACATCTATTTACTCAAATGAAAGACCTTTCTCATCCAAGTATTATCCGACTCGAATAAAAATAACTCTTCTCAATTTTTTTAACGTGAAGTATATATACTTTGTGAATTAAGGATGAACGAATCTCTTCGGGATATCCTAATCAATAAACGTTGTTGTCTCATAATCCTTTTATCTATATAAAAAATAGAGCATGATCTTAATAAATATTTGAGTGTGGGCCTACCATGTTGGTGCACATGCAAGCCCAGGGCTTCTAGGGCCCTATGTGTTCATGTGTATTTGTCAAAAAATGTGTGACATTGACTTAAGATAAATACAAGACATTAGAGGATAAAATATAAAACGTTCTTGTTTGCTACTTAATTTCTACTACTAATATTCAACAACAACAACAAAAAATGGACCACAAATTAAAGAGACCCTTTCTATAAATCCTCAACACTGTGAATTTCTTTCATACCAAATCTTTGATTTTGTCTCATTCTATATACTTTTATTTTAGGAATTCAAAGGTGGTTTCGTGGCATTAATTTTAGCTAAATTCAAACTTAAATTAACTTAGTTTTCTCCTCACCGGATAAATTTTGAAAAAAGTATAATTTATAGAAGGATGAATTATATTTTTCATTTAATGAATATGTCTTGATGTTTGCCATCAACAAAATTGAAAACAGATGAAAAAAAAGAATTCCATTAATGCTTCCATTCGTTAACCTTGATGAAAGTTGACAAGGAGAGATATATCCATAGAGATGGAAAAGACATGTGGTCTTTATCCAAATGTTGTCTGTTTTGGACCAAAATGAGCAGTGCCCTTCACAAGGGATTGTCTGGTAGTTCTAGTTGAAAGTTGAAACCACTAACAAACCTCAAACATGGAAGGGGACCATTGCCGTTGCTAAGGGCAATTCCCCTTTGATAAGTCACTTTCTACTTGGTAGTTTAACATGGTCACTTGGGCCATCCACCGACAAGGCCCATTGAGGGTTTCCTACATATGGTTCAGTTTCCGGCTTAGGAATTAGGATAAGTACCCTGCCATGTGAGTTTTAATGGCGGAATTGAGACTGTAGGCCTTTGGTACCCCTTGAAAGGTGACAAGTTAGTTATTTTTGGAACCTCTCGCCCTACATTGGTGATGCATAAATGTGGCAAACCTTGAAAGTTGACAATTTGACTACCATGTAAGTAAGTTCTGTTGCGGGGTTTTATCGTGGCCCATCTCTAATTGGACTGGGCGTGTTTACCATTGATATGGGCCTGTTTGGATAAGGGGCTAGTCCCATACATATCTACCCAATCATGGGTCTTCCACTTGGGTTAAGATACTCCTGTGCCGGGAATTGCATGGAAAAACAATCTCATCTTAATTGTTAGCAGGTCTAAATTCGAATTTATCGATAATATTGAGGTTATCTTCAACTACTATCTTCAAATTATTAAAGTAAATATGATCATAGTGTAGTGGGGGGAATTAGTGGGGTAATCATCACTACCAAACAGTGCTGTCTGCAACTTTGAAACTTACATGCATACTGGAATTGGTACTACGTCGTCATCTTACCAGATTTGTCAATTGATCTTACTAAATGCCTCCGTTTAGCTAAACTTCACCCTTCTACCCAACATCTTACCAAACTGGAAGTACTCAATCTCGCATGGTGTGAAAACCTCAAGACAGTCCCGGACAAGTTTGATTCTGAAGCTCTTAAAGTTCCAAGGATGTCCAGAGGTTTTGGTTAAGTTGGACAGATTGAGTTTATATGGGCCTGGGATAAGGGAACTGCCTCAATGCAGTGGATTGAAATCTCTTAGAGAACTCAATCTGGTAAACTGCAAGAATGTGAGACCAAGTTTCCAGATTTTTGTACAAATCTAGAGCAGTTATACTTAGCAAGCACTGGCATTAAAGAGATTCCCTCATCTGTGGAGTTTCTCAATAGTCTTGATTACTTGTACTTGGATTGCAATGGATCTCTCTCTAGAATTTCAAGCAACATCTTGTTCTTTTCTTTAAAAAAAATACTAAATCAAAAAAAAGGAAAATCTTTGTTGTTCACAGTATCCTCTTCCAAAATGGAGAGACTTTTTTGCAATTAATTCTTTGTTTGTTTTCCTCTTTCCGTTTCTCCCTTACAGAAATAGAAATTCAAAGAATATAAAATACAGTGGAAATGGAAAAGCTGAACAGTAGTATATCATCATCATGCATTACCTTGGAGTTCAGGTTTTCTAGTCCAGACACAAAGAACGAACATCCACTGAGATAATGAATAAAACAAATGTTGTTTTTGCTCAGTAATAAACAATTAGAACGAAAACAGTACCCAACAGATTAATTTGGGACCAAGGCCATGAATAACAGAGGCAGCTCTACTAGGATGTCCTATTCCAACTTGATTGCCCACAAGAAATAGTGAAATCTACCAGACCTAAACTTGCACTCACAATTAAAGAATCAAAATCAAACAAATGATGGCTCTGCCTGTCAATATGGTCAGTCTATAAACACTCCAAGAAGGGAAACATTAGGCTAAACTGTAGATCAGCAAAATACTTAATCAAATGCTGCTGCTTTCACTGGCAGAAATCGAGGGGACTTCAGATTTAACTAGAAGAGAGCTTCTGCTACCGATATCTAGCCCCTGCATCCGTAGGTCCTGTGGCAACATCTTTGAGAATGCATGTGACTGTGATGCACCGACCATACGTTGATGATGATGAGGAGTTGGTATGTTAGACTGGAATGAATGAAACTGTGGCATGTGCATGTTATGTGTGTCAGCTGGACCATGTTGTTGCTGGGATGGAAAGAAGGAAGGTTGGGAGAATGGCATGTGGTGCATTCCCAAATTAAAGGTTTCTGTTGGGGTCATTATCTCTCCAGTGGCAACCTTGAGTCTCTCTACCTCCTTCTTGAGCGCGTCATTCAGAGCTGTAAGTGACAGACGTACACAAACACACAAATACAGTCACTAACTTACCATGTAAGCTAAACAAAGGCGACAATAGAGATGATAACAGGCATGCAAGATACAGGCACAATCTACTCTCCCTACATGCTACAGGTGCTAAACCATCTAAACTGTCAAGAAACTAATGCCAGCAAACAGTAATAATTAAGCATACAAAATTCTATGCAGTGGAGTGACATGGCTGCAAAAAGGATGTGATACTCAAATACTCAAATACCAATCTATGAATATTACAGGTTCATCAATCAGATAACAAGGAACAGTTTTGCATACTACTTTATCCACTGCGTCTTTCACATTACTCTAGTTTATTCACTCCCGGAACAACGCAATGACTTTCCTAGAAACTAATGCTCAGCATTGAAACTGATGCACCCAACATTAAACAATGTAGTGAAGTGAAAACAGAACAGCATGAAGACATACCATCACGTAGTTGAGCCTGTTGCTCCAGAGCTTGTAACCGCAACTTAAGATCAGTGTTCTCACTACTAAGACTTGATGTATCTCTCTGAAAAAGAGCACAAGAACAGTAAATGGCAACTTTGAATTTGACATTGCACATGCTCTAACGAGTATATATAACCACCAACCCAAAGTAAGCACAGGAAAAAAAAACTGATATCAATTTAGTAATAACTACTCTTAGTTTGAAGATATGTGGTGTCAAACCTGAAATAGTGTAAGCTGCGCAGAAAGAGTAGTTGCTTCTGTCTGAAGAGTCTGAACTTTTCTTTCAAGCTCTCCTATATAGCGGGCTTTCCTCTCTTTAGAGCGAGCAGCAGACTGTCGATTGGCTATAATCCTGCATCAATTACGTATTAGCATACCAGATACTGCATACCGCGTGAGGTTTCCCAGACAGTATTTGTTCTCTAACTGTCCAGTACATTTCCAGTATGGATCCATATTGGATCACTATAATCCATCAATTTGGAAGTTAGGCGGATAATTTCCAGCAATGTCATGATATAGTGATCATTATGACGTTTCCTACAGCTAAAACATTCAAGAATGAAGTGGCCATTTTTTTTAAAAACTATAAGGATTCAGACTTAATACAGAGATAATGATACCAAATCCTGTCCACCTTCAGCATAAATACAACCCCAGGACTTGACCGTTAACAATATGGAAGGTGTCACTATACTAATAGGTCATCAGCTAGAAGAAAGAGGGTAGTCAAGAACAGAACATAATAAGATCACAGTCAGGAGTAATTCATTATCCAGGAGCCTAATGGAAACAAACAAAAAGCTAGAAACCAAAGGGAATGAGATTTGGCTTGCAACCAAAGCCACATCATAGAGGAAAAATAAATTTGATGGTTATAAAATAGAGGAAAAACAGAGTCAATGCTTATAAAATGTTGAAAAATCAGCACGACCACCATTTTGCAAACAGTCAAATTCAGAACTGGTACTGATAAATCAAATGCAAATAAACCATTGTATTCTCAAAAACAACACCAACAACAGCAATAATGAAAGAATCCATACATACAAAAGTAGTACAACCGCACAAGCAATCTGCAACATAACAATGTCAATATCTATAAAGTTGTCAGCATTAAAAGATAAATGCAATTCAGTCTCATCTAACCACATAAATCCCTAAGCATTTTACTGCAATCATTATACCACTAGTCAAACGTCATTTGGAACATCCAACAGTATAATCCAACTCTTAAACACATCACAAGCCAAAACTCTTAATGTTCAAACAAAAATGATGATAACCCATTTGTTCAGAAACATACTGAAACCATTCTACGCCATAAATCATAACGCTTACATATCCCAATTTACAAATTAACGACACATCCAACCACAAACAAGGGTAAATAAACAAATCTTGAAGTTACTAAAATGTAAGAAAGGCACAACCTTTTGGCTCGTTTAGGATCCAAAGACCACAATTCAGCAAGCTTATCAGGAGCCATTGCTTTCTTGGCCTCAATAGATTCCAACATCGAAGACCCATCAACAGAATTGCTATACCTATGCCTTGGCTTCACATTCTTCTCACCTTCCTCCGCCTGCGCCCCACCTGACCGATCCGAGGAACCCGACCCAGGTCCCGCATTGTCCGGTTTGATATCAGAGGGGGCATCATCAGGCCTGGATCCGAGCTTCTCAATGTCCATGTAAGTGCAGAAGAGGTCATCCTCGGATCCAAGCTCATCAAAAGAGCTTCCTGATGGAGCATCCAAGGGGTCAGGGCCCAGATCCAGGTCATGAGGGATCCGGAAATGGACCTCAGAGTGGGCCCGACGGTGACCGGAGCTCCGGAAAAGGAATTGCTGGGACTGAAAGGGAGGATGGGGAGGAGCGCGTTGAGCTTCAGGTATGGAGTTCGGATTTGGCGGAAGCTGCATTGTTTGAAAGATTGTTCCTTTTTGATTCTGTATTTTGCAATAACAATGGAGAAGTTTGTTTCTTTATGGATTTTTTTTTATGGTTTAAGGAATGAAAAGAAAAGGTAGCTGTTTATGTTGAAGGTGTCGTCGTTGAATGTCTCTCATGGTCAGTCACTGGTGAATTGATGATGGTGGTGATGATGATGAGATAGAGAGAGAAAAGGAGAAGTTTGGTTTTTTGGATTTAATTACCGATTTCTTAGCAAGACTGTAAGAAACAAGGAGACATGCACGACGCTGGTTTTTTAGATGACCATTTTTCTTTTTCTTTTTCTTTTCTCAAATTTAGGACGAGTTTTCTTCTTCTAGTATCCTTCCATTTCAACTTCTACTTTATATTTTTCAGAAATAATAATTCTCATTATTATCTTTGAAATTATTATTTTTTTCAAATATTATTTTTATTCTCTTACAAAAATGTACATGTACTTGTATAAAATAAGTTAAAAAAATTGTTAAATCAATTTACAGTTGTTTTAATTCAGCTAGAAGTAACACTTTACGGCTTTAATTATATAACTACATTCAAATTTGTGAGAGATATCTCATTCTTGTCTGATTCGAATTTTGAGTAATTCGCACTCAATATAGAGACCAAATATCGAATGGTTTTCACGTTCTAAAAAGATAGTAACATTTATAGATATTTTCAACCAAAAATTATCCTTTCCTATTTATATGAAAACAAGTATGAGAAAGAAGGGGGGAAAAGAAAATCATAAAAACTCTAATTCACAAACTAAAGCACAATTGAATTCTCAAGCAACTCAAGTACATGAAAAAAAAATCCCATTTTGCTCTTTTTTACCCAAATATAGTAAAAAGCTGATCTTTGTTTGACAATTTTGTATTGTAGTTAGCTACTTTTAACTTTTTCACACAGCAACCTGCTTGGTAGAAGTGGAGCAAACAGAGCTCAAGTCTAAAAGGCCCAGAAATACAAGTTGGAGCCCATTAAGGCCCAGAAATAATTATAATAATGGATAATACATATAAAAAAATATTTCTGTGATTTTTGATGGATATTTTCAATTTCATGTTACGTGTTATTTAGTTGTGGTAAATTTTATATTATTGTGATATTTATTTCTATAATTTTTATTATTTGATGAACAGTAGTTTTATTATTTTCATATTATATATTATTTAATTTTATCAAATTAATTTTACCGTTAGATAACTCCTAACCACAAATAGTTCGTAGAGAAGTTCTGAATCTGATATAGCATAAATTTCTCGATTAAGATGAGGTTGTGATTTTGAGAGAAATTAAATGATTAGGTTGTAGTTTAATAATTTTCACGGTTAATCACACGCACCCATCCTTTGCTCTACTATCTATTTATTTTAATCTATTTGAGTAAGATTAATCTTACCAAAATACATTTAAATCTTAAAAACTCACTATAATTCGCTATATATTCGGAACTTAAACTTTAGATTTGAATTAAGAGCGCATGACATTGACTACAGTATGGAGAGTGACATTTCATGATCAGCTTTGCACCATCTCATCATCCCATGTGAGATGGAAATAAATAAGAAAAAGAAAGCTGCCAAAATCACATTATTAATTATGTGGCTAAAATATGACGTCGTTTTGATTCGTCACAGCTTAAAGTCCTTAACTACAAAATTGCCCACTCAATGAGTGTTTGTAAATTTGTAACCCAAGAGCTTTCTTTACTTCTCTACTTATGCATGTACAATCTCAAGATAAGATCCCTTACGTGTTTGTTGATTAAAACATGATTAGATCATGTTAATTAAAGATTCTAATCACCCATCACCCTTAATTATGGATTTTTCCCCATCGAAATTACAGAAGATTTGGCAAACAACTAAACATGATTTGTGTATAGGTATCAAGAGATGGCATTTGGCCACGCAGTAATCAACCATATCCATGAATTTACCTCATTTTCTCAATCAAAAGAGGAATGGATGGGTGGAGAAGGGATTGATTTGGTGCTACAGAATAAGCATAATTTTGCACACTAATTGTGCTTATATAGCTGGGATCTGGTGCCTCCATGATCATTTTTAAAAAGAAATTCCCAAGTCCACTTTTCTTTTCTTCCCCCCTCCATCATTCTAAATTTAACTGGATTAATATTTTTTCTTAATTCTTCCTTAATGGTAGTATTTTTGAAGTCGAAATTATAAGTATTCTTAAATCCATCAGACTAGTACTAATTATGTTCGCAACATACGGCTCATTAAGAGGTAATGTGATAATTTCTCTATATAAAATAATCGATTTGTAGCGTTTCACTTAAGAGGCGAGAGAGAGAGGAGTCAAAAACTTAATATACCATGTTAGTATTAAGGACTAGATTAACACATTTATGGAGCAAAGGATTACAATTCATGAGAAAAAAATATGGGGAAAAAAGTACTATCATTTAAAATTTTACCAAGATCCACCAACAATGACTTGAAAAGGACACCAAATGCTATCATGCACTTCCTATTCACATCCAGAATGTACAAGTCTACAGATACAGCCAGCCACTTTAATTTGATTAAAGGGGTTCTTTCTTACCTTCCTCTTGCTTGTTGTGCTAGTATATAAAGAGAAAAATACCCACAACTCCTGCTTCCGTTAATCATCATTAACAACTTTCATAAGGTAAGGCCAGATCACAAGCCTCCTCACCTATCATCTGGAAGAAAAGTTAAAAAAGATGATTTCTTCATGTCTTTTATCCAGTTACAAATCCTGACAGATATCATTACCATAAACCCACAAAACAGAACAATTCCTCTCCTTTCTCCTTTTTAGTTAGAAGCAGATCATCAAGAACCAAAAGAAAACAAACACCCATACTTCTTATACCCTCTCCCCTGCATACAGTCAAGAAGTCCAAATTCAGAAAGAAAAAAAGAAAGTGAAAGTGAATCAGAGAACAGAAGCTCTTATTCTACACGTGAGTGAAATGAATTCCTTACTTTCTGTGTCATTTGTTGTCCGATTCGACTCGAAAAGCAGCTGGAAACATCGATTCTACAGCTAATTTTCAGAGACGGAAAGGGTGTTTCTGTTTTTCCCCTGCTTTTGAAGTATTGTAAGAAAGACTCAATATTTACATCACTGGTGAAAATGATGAATCATCACAGGCTATTGCTCGGCTTAGAATCAAGCACACGACAACCGCCCGAAAATGGAAGCATCAGGGCGCGATCTGCGTACACGAGGGAGGCTAATTTCGACACGAACATGGTCATAATCTTAGCTGCTCTGCTCTGTGCACTGATATGTGCACTTGGGCTTAACTCCATAGTTCGTTGCGCGCTGCGTTGCAGCAGAAGGTTCACTTTCGAAACTCCTGACGAGACTGCTGCTAGGCTAGCAGCGAGAGGGCTAAAGAAGAGGGCCTTACGAGAGATTCCGGTGATCGTTTATGGGTCGTCGGCGGTGGAGATAAAAATTAAGGCTACCGATTGTGCAATTTGTCTTGGGGAGTTCTGTGATGGGGAGAAAGTTCGAGTCTTGCCGAAATGTAATCATGGGTTTCATGTTAGATGCATAGATACATGGTTGGTTTCTCATTCCTCTTGCCCAACTTGCCGGCATTCGTTGCTAGAGCCGCCGCCGGCAACCGCTGACGGTGGTGAAGTTGATGGTGAGATTAGACATCATGGGAATGCAGCAGCAGGACAGAGTGATCTGCCTTTGTCTGCAGATGAAGAAGCAGGTTGATCCCAGAAAAAGAGAGTAGCTACACTCAATTTGTTTGAAGTTTTGGAATTTTGGAGATGTTTTTTTTGGTTTGGTTAATTTGTGGGGTTTGGTAATTATGCATCATATTTCAGTAAAGAGTAATCTGTTTCAGCAAAACAGACTTCAATTTCATTAGCAACCATTGGACATCACTGGAGTTCCGGTCAATTCACTCACGGATCGGAGAATGAATTGACCGGGCAGTAATGTTTTTTTTGTTGTTGCTCGTGCAGGCACGTGCCGGCCTCGAGACAAATCTCAATCAAAATTCAAAGTGGTTGTAATTATTCAAGATCTGGATTCCTTTTATAAAATTGACATTGTAGGGCATAATTTGCCACTCATGGTCATGACTTGAAAATATTCTTTCAATTTTTGTGTACATTGCATATGCACCTCATGACATTCTCCTTCATTTTCATCCACTAGTTTCTCCATTGATTGTGTTGTGTAATAGTTATACCAATTTCAAAATGGAGATCCCATTAGAATTGATGTCATTAACTAAACAAAAAACAATTCAACCCACTAATTTACTATTCCTTTCGAGGCAAAATAAATGACATTTTATTCGGTCCAAAATAAATGACGTTCATATTTTTCAAAGCATAAATTGCATCCATTTGACTTGTTTTATCCCTACCCTCATCCCATTTTCCTCATTTCCATTCATGACATGTTCGTAAATTTGGGAGTAAACAAGGGTCAGAATTGGTAAATTAATTATTGACTTAATTTTATTTAATATTCTAAGGAGTCATTTATTTTGCACGGGAGAAAGTATTACAAAACTAAAATACTTTTGAAAAACAATGATTTTTTGTCATTGGTCAACAACCCTATAGTTTAATTTCGAGTTAAATTATAATTAAATCCTAATTTTAAAAGAAACATAAATATATAGAATCGTTATCCATAAAGTTGAGTTATGATTAAATCCTAATCTTAAAAGAAACAGTGTATAGATTTCCTTCTAACACAATTATATAGAATCGTTATCATAGGTGTATCGGAAACTTTGGTGGGTGTGACTTGTGAGCATGGGCATGGCTGCTAATTGATAAAAGGTTCTTACATAGTTTTACAGTCCACTTCTATTATGATTGATGTGATGGGCAATTAGAGAAGAAGAGCATATGGAGCTGTAGCCCATGCTTAGAATAAGTGGAAAATATTATTTTTTTCAACTTTTGTGGGCCTGAAATTCTAGTATGTCGGTCTTCTTTTGGACTGTAATAATTGTCATTTTTTTACGGAATGTTACTGTACAATTTACTTGATTTTTAGTATTTACTTTACTGAATGCTACTACATATTTGAGGAAGTCAATTAATACAGTCTAGAGGAAGTATATGCCATTATCATAATTATTTTAATCATGATTTATTTATCTTTAATCAAAAGTAAAATTATCCATCGTAATTAATTTCAATTAGAAAAAATTGTATATGGCATTTGAATTCTTAATGTGCTACTCTAGATTCAGACTTTATAATAAGCATCCCTCTTCCTTGGACCACATTTATTTCTCGCTGCACACATTTCTTTCTCTAGATCTGAAAAAATTGAAAACAAAATAAATGTTCTTGTTTTTATCCTCTAATGGTGACTGGGCTGAGATGTCATGACCTCGTTTAGTATATTTGGGCCTAGCTTGCTATACAATTCTTACATTTACAGAATATTACTATCCACCAGCCCAGTGTAGCCTTTTCATCTAAATCGGCCCACCACGCCGTTTTAAGACTGCGTTTTTTTTCAAAAGGACGCATCCAGAAAATATTTTCAAATCACGTCTTTTTAAAAATGACGAGGCCGATAAAAATATTTTCCCGATGCGTTATTTTAAAAAAATACGTCATGTTGAAAATGATGTGAGTGGATAGAAATATTTTGCCGATGCGTCTTGTTGAAAATGACGTGAGTGGTTATATTTCCTAATACGTCCTAAACGCGTCTTTTTTTTTGGGAAGGACGCGTCCAGAAAATATTCTCCCAGCACGTCCCAGACGCATCATTTTGATATTTCCTTTTATTTTGTGCTCCTTTTGGAAATAAAAGGCCTTTTTTTTAAAAACTAAATCACGTCTTCTTCGTAGAGAGACGGCTTTATTGAGGAGCTGTAATTTTGCAGCTGATCGACCCATGATTAAGAACACAATTGGTAAATTCATATGCACGGATACAAATTGAAAACGCAAAAGGCCCAGCTACCATACCTTTATTGGAAGACAACAATGCAATAACAAGGTTACATACTTACATTTGCAGGTTTTATGTCAGGCAAACACGACAGTTCACAAATCACAAACTTAAGCAGGCTCGTCGCTCAATTTGACAATCTAGCAGACAGGGTCTCAGCTAAGGAAGATATGGTTGTAGGTGACACACCTCTAGTCCCACCCAAATACCATTTCTTGATCATCTCCACAACATTTGCATTCTCCACTTTGATTTTCGCATCATCTTTCCCTTCAGTTGATAACCCAATCTATCCAAAAACATACAAGGATTGATGTTAGTAAATGATCAGAAACCAAATTCAACAGCAGGATTAATTTCTTGCATCGAACTCGTGTTGTTTGTTCAGATCGTTTTCTTACCTCAGCTGTGGCTGAAGAAGTTGCAGGAAAGTGGAATGTGATGATGGAGTCTTTTTTGAAGTACTTAGACTGGAAGAACTCAACGATTTTCTCCAAAGCTTCCTCTTCCTCTTCTTCATACTTGTCATCTGCTGCTAATCTGTCCCTCACTGCACTTTCAAGCTGTACGCCGTACTGCGATCCTTTTATCTCCTTAATCACCACAACCCTCAAAAACTTATCCACAGGAGCTGTGCATATAGACAGTTGGAAAAGTAATCATAAAGACCGAGTCTTTTTCTTGTTCCATGTTGGATCAAAATCTATACTTTTTGTGCTAGAACCAAAAAGATGGGTTTTGCAATTTACATCAGACATAAAACTAAGATCTTCAACAAATCAAATTAGCAGATTCAGCTGTATAATCCTGTAAATTGGGAAATCTTGATAACAGTAATGCTGATTTTTACCATTAATAGTTGATTAGAAAGTAATTAAGAGTGGACACACAAAAACCAAGTCTTTATCTGTTGCATGTTCTATCAAAATACTCAAGTACTAAAAAACAAAAAGATGGGTTTTTATGCAATTAGCATCAGAGGGTTTAGCGAAAATAGCCTAAAATAATCTAGCATCTTCAACAAATGAAGTCAGCAGATTAAGCTAGATTGGGAAATCTTGATAAGTAGTTATGCAGATTATTTACCTTTAATAACTGCTTCAAAGAAGTCATCACTTTCTGCAAGTTCTTTTCCAGATTTCCCTTTCCATTGCTGCAAATGCTCAACAATTTCAGGCTCCGAGTAAACACCGATTGCTGTGAACTTAATCTGAAGAAAGTGTATCTCAATATCCGTGATCCCTGTCCCATATATCCCCAACACAACAAGACATTACTACAAATGACACAAAATTTCCCACCAAAATTAGGAAAAAGAACAAAACTTTACTTGAAATTAAGACATGGGTTACCTTGACCAAGCAGAGATAAGGGCTTGGAAGTTGTAATCTGTGGAGGAAAAGGGATTTCATCCACCATAACCATTTCAGTTCCCACTTCAGAAAACAGAACAAAAACAAAAGACCAATGCAGTTACTAAATTGATTCAATTTTACAAACAAAACAAGGCAAAAGAGCAAAAAGAAACATGAAGATATTCAAGAAAAGAGTAGGAAAGGGTTCTTACTGATTAGCTTTGGGGTTTTTTTCTTCTCTTTTGGTTGGAGAATAATAACACAGACGGGAGCTATGTCAAGAAGAGGAGATCTTGATATTTGATGAACCATTATTCATTTATATTAATTTTTTTAGTACTGTTTATTGGGTTTGGTGTTAGAGCTAACGCTCACGTGTCATGGGTATGGTGGTAGGTAGCGGAAGTGGTGGAGCTTGTATGTCCTCGTGGCTGTGTAGCTTTACTTACTGCTCCCTTCATCCATAAATAGTTGTCGCTTTGATTTTAACTACGCATTTTAAAAAAACCGAATGATTCACTATTTGAGACAATTTTGCTCCGAATTTTTTCTCGAACGTACGTTCGAAAAAAAATACGAAATTTTTTAGGATCAAATAATGAATCATCCGATCTTTTTAAAATGCGTGTCCAAAGTCAAAACGTTGATTAAAAATGAACGGAAGGAGTAGTAGTTCCTTACCTGACCAGTGAGCCAGTGACCACCAACTTTCAACACCCCAAAAGCTCTCATTTCTGCCTCAGAGTTTCATTTCATTACCCAAACCATGCCTTCCCTCCTCAATTATTATTTAGTTCCTGCTGGTCTCTTTGGAATCGATATTAATTTTATTTGAGTATTGTCGAATTTAAAAAAAATAGTAATTACACTATTTGAACATTTTAAATTATACTAGTTGCATATATTATTAGAATATAATAAGTTAGTTAATGTAATGGTGTCTTATAAAATCATACCTTAAACTAGACATGCTTGAGTTTTGAGTTATTGATTCGATCGGCCAATTTAGGCTGGCCTTGAAAACTATTTGATTTCTAACATTTGGGATGGTTAATTGCAGATAATTAAATGTGGGTGGCTTCTGGTACTCACATGGACAATAACATATATTTCATGATCCAAAGAAGTTTGAGACCTCGTCAAAAATATATCCTCCATACACCTACAATATTCCTTTTGGAGCCGGTCCACGGATATATCTCGGGCAGATATTCCCCAATTGAGTCTCTACTGAATGTGGAGCCTTGACTTTGTCATGGATTTGTCACAAATGATTAATGTAAAATGAGTGGACCTATTACATGAACTCGAGGCTTGTTTACTCGATAACAAAGGTCGAAATCTGAAACATCGAGCCCGGCTGCAGGAAAAAAAATCTGTAGATAAGCAGATAACATTTCTTCCTACTCCATCACTACACATGCCAAACCCAATTTCTTGAGAAAATTAAAGCCCAAATTATGGATTTCATAACAATTCTGCTAATACTTATCATTACCCTTTTTGCATTATACTACAAATTAAAAGTCCCATTACCGTTTTCTGGCAAGAAAGTACTTCCTCCGGGTTCTTCGGGGATTCCACTTTTCGGAGAATCCATCAGTTTTTTAAGATCCATGAAACAGGACAAGACAAATGAATGGATGAAGATAAGAATTGACAAGTTCGGACCAGTGTTCAAGACATCAATCTTTGGCGCCAAGACTGTTGTCCTGACCGGACAAGCCGGTAACCGGTTTCTGTTCAGTGGTGGTGATAATGGGTTATCTTACAAGCAATCAAAGTCCATTGCTAGTGTTCTTGGGAACTATAGCCTGTTTGAGATTTCTGGGTTTCGGTATAAGATTCTCAGGGATGCAATATTTGGGTTTGTTAAGCCAGAAAACATCCATAGATCTGTCAGTAAAATGGATTGTCTAGTTCAGGAGCAACTATTCAAGGTGTGGCAAAACGTACTTAATTCTATCTTTTTGTGGTTTCTATTTTTAGATTATACCAGCAGGAAAATAATTTTTGGCCGTTCAAGGTGGTTAGTCATTCCCGTTGTTTAACTGTTCATGATGTTGAATTATGACTAAGTGTTGATTGTTAAAAGAAAAGTTTATAGAATCCTTAATTCATTCAAAATTTAGTCGAAAACCCAGAACAATTTTGCCAATTTTGTTTCGAAAATCTCTGTATACCCATTTTGTTTGGAAAGTTAGAAGCTTTATTGGAGAAAGTTCTGGAGTTTTGTTTATGACAGTTTTGTTTGTTGGTGTGAAAAATACATGATAATACAGGAACTAGATGGGAAGAGTTCAGTAAAGATTGTGAGTTTGATGAAGAAGATCGCATTTAATGTTACTTGCAACATGTTTTTTTGGTATTCCTGATGGAAAAGAGAAAGACATACTCTTGGAAGAATTTACTACTCTGGTAAAAGAGGCATGGGCAGTCCCAATTGAAATTCCAGGGACTCAATTTCATAGATCGATGCGAGCTCGAAAAAGACTGTGTAAGAGGTTCTCAAAAGTTATGGAAGTGTGGAAACTGAAATTGGAAGAAGGAACTGAGGATCACAAGGAAAACATCATCACCAGCTTTCTTAGCTTGTGCGGGGAAAATGGTGAGCCTGTGTTGGAGGAGGAGATCCATGACATGATCCTGGCTTTGATCGTGGCTAGTTATGATACAGTTACAATTCTGATGACTCACCTTGTTAGGTACCTTTCTAGAGATGCAGAGGTTTACAGTAAAGTTCTTGAAGGTATAACTAATGAACAGTTTATGTTTCCTGTCAGAATTTTAACTGCTGCTTCATTTTCTTGCAATTTTCCTGAGATGGGTTTTTTCTGCTTTCACAGAGCAGAAAGAAGTCATGAAGATGAAAAACGATGGTGATTGGGAGCTGACTTGGATTGATACAAAAGATGAAGTATACTTAGAGAGTAGTAGCTCAGGAAGTGATGAGATTTTACCCTCCATTGTTCGGTAATTTTCGACAGATAACCAGAGATAAGAGTTGATGGTTTTGACATCCCCAAAGGCTGGCAAGTACTATAATAACCTTGTCCTAACGCACCATGTTCATTTGGGCAAGGGAAAAGATGTGCAATTCGAGTGGATAGATGAGCTAGATTCTACTGAATTCTAACATATGGGATGGTTAAATTGCAGATATTGTGGTTGTGGGTGGCTTCGGGTACTCAAATGGACAAAAACATATTTCAAGATCCAGAGAAGTTTGATCCATCCAGCTTTGACCCATCATCTAAAACATATCCTCCCTCCATACACCTACATTCCTTTCGGAGCAGGTCCACGAATATGTCCCGGGGCAGAATATTCTCGAATCAAATCCCTGCTGGTAATTCATCATCTCATAACCAAATACGAACGGACAGAAATGATACCTGATGAGCACATAACTCGCGATCCTCTACCTTATCCGGTTCAGGGTCTGCCGATGAAAATTTGTCCAAGAAATGATATGTAGAAGCTGAATTTTTATTGCTGCAACTATATCCAATCATCAGAAAACGCTAAATCCATCTGTAGTTGGTATCAAGGTGCTACATAATGCAAATTGCTTAGTAGTGTCTAATACTGTTCACAGCGGCCCCATCTTACAGCAGCTGTAGGTAAATTCTGATAGGAAAGGTTTTTGAGAATAAAAGAAAACTTAGGGTGCGTTTACCTGGGAATTTTCAATTTTCAATTTGCTGTTTATTTTCATTCTGAAAACTGGAAAACGCGTTTACTTCGCGCTTGTTTCCTGATCAGAAAAACTAGAGAACGCGTTTACTTCGCACTGAATGTAAGAATTTCCTGATCTGAAAACTGGAAAACGTTAGCGTATTTTCATTTTTTGTGGAAAACCGAAAATATTTGTAATGAAAAGAAAAAATCATTTAAAAATCATTTTAATAATCCTAATTATTTATTTTAATATATTCAATATGAAATAAATATGGAAAAAAGTTTTATTAATTTAGAAATTTAAAATAAAAATAGTCATTTTAAAATCAATCTTTTAACATTTAGAGTGCAGGTTGCATGGTAATGGGCACATGTTGCATGGAGGCAAAGCATTGAGGATTATAAGACATATAGAGGCTCCATAGCTCAAGTTTTCAAGGGGTCCAAAGGATTTCATGAATTTATAACTCTACCCATCGGAGAAGGAATGGAGTTGACCAAGATTAGGAGATGTAAAAGATTCCATGTGACTTTTGAAAATTAATTCAATTTATTTTGTTAATTATGTATATATTTCTTTTCGTTTTAAAGTGAATGAAGAGATTAAATAAAGAATATAGAAGGAAGACTTTGAATTTAAAGTATGATTGATTCAAACAAAGAAATAAATAGAAAAAACAAAATCCTAGATGAAATTCACCAAAACTCTGTTAATAGATATTGAAACGTGGTCAAAGGAGATGGTGAAGGGTAATAGATATTGAAACTCTGTTTCTCCGCTGGCGCTTTGCCTGGAGGTAGACTGCATCCTCTGGTTAGTCTTCAGATTCAAGTAATCAACCTACAAATTGCATTGATCCTATCAATATTAAGATGGGAGACAAATTAGACAAATTCCATGCAATAAACTCAAGAGATTAAGAAGTCTTCAAACCTGATCTGGATCCAAAACTAGCAGACAGAATGCAGCAGCGGGTCCTGAAGAAGAATCAAGAAATGGTTCATTAGCAGATTGTAAAATGAAGCTTAGCATGCCTCATTACTCTTCCATTGATCCGGAAGTGCTCCCAAGAATCAGTAAAATACCAGCATATCTAGAAAGAAACACAGTAAAATGAAGCTTAGCATGCCTCATTATTTCAAACAAGGATTCTTAAAACAACCATCAATCTGAAGAAGCAAAAAAATAGGCTTAATCCTTTTCAAGTTTTGACTCGACCCTTTAATGCCATTGGACTCATCTTATATTCTCACCAAAAAAATAAGAAAAATACAGAGAACAAAAATGTTTTTATATATATAAAAATAATTCTAGCAACTACATAATTTTAAATAAAAGATTAACAACACTCGACAACAAAAAGAAGGGAACAAAAATTACAAATTGTACGACTCGAAAATTTCTACCTTCCACTGAAGAACAAAGAGAACCCCACCCCCCCACCAATTGACTTATGAGAAGGAAGCAAACTGCTGCTGCTAAGTGACAACAATGCTGAGTGAAACAGCTTCTGCTTCTAAGACTAGGGGGAGCTGAATTGGAAAGTACACGCGCCAGTAATGCATCATATCTACAAAACTTCAACTTGAAGGAGGGGAACTGTTTAGAATGGTGCCGACGAGCTGATACTTCGGTTCAGGCAGCGGCACACTCGGCAACATCTGTTCTAGTTCCTGCAAAATATAGCCAGAACAAACTACAATTAGGATTTATCAGCAAATATTACAGCAGGAGCTTCTTCAATTATCTTTTGATGTCTTCTCTGTACACTGCAATCCCTTTCAAATAGATGTAGCACATTGCCATGAAAACTGGGATTTGTGGTTTGCTACTCTTCACGAGTGTGAATTCTCAGTTGCTTCAGACATTCCAGATCCTGAGCAAGTTTTGCTTTTAAGTTTATAACCAGATGGGGAAAATGCCATAAGCAATCGTCCAAAAGCTTTGACAGTAGGATCTGAAAATTTGTAATGAGTTCAAAATAAACCTAAATAAAACTGAAAGGATAAGAGAAGGGTGCACATGAGGAATTCTGTCATTGAGATCTCAAGCCTGTTGAAAGAAAGAAGCACATTGCTACGCTTTTCAAACAAACGGCAGCTGCTCTGCAGTTGCAATGCTGTACCTATCTCTTCTTTTTCCCACCCTTTCCAGACTTGGATGGGGCAACACTTGATGTGGATACGAGCTCCTGCTTCCTAGTCCTTGCAGGATGTCTTTGCGCTAACTCAGCAACCTGAACCATCAGCTGCTTCCCTGCAACACAATCACAAGAGTGAATAAAAGGAAGCAATGTGTCAACAGAGGGTGGATTAAACAAGAGGGATGTGCCAGCAATCCTGCATAGTTTTCAACTCGAGTTGATTGTCATGTACCGCCAATCATCCTCATTAAAAAAGAAATGCAAAAAGAATAAAAAAAATCAGGGACCACGCCACATCAGTTGATATGGATGAGATGAGAACGTGGCCTCCAGAATGCAGTTGTTTGGTTCTCACAGACAAAGCAAGAATTGCCCAAACAGAAACTAAACATAGGAGCATCAAGGAAATATCAATCAAGAAATCTATATGGGCTAGTTCACTCTCCTGGAGAAACACGTCCCTTATTTGAAACTGGCAGTCTCTTGACAATTGCTCACATTAGATTAGCTACCTGTCTTTCAAACAAAAACTTAATCCAGATGTAACCAAAAGCTCTTAGGAGCTAAGGGGCAGATCCAACAAAACTATGGTAACTATTCAGTACTACAACTGGCAGTGAAAAATCATGTATGCATCAATGTTCTAAACCAATTCAGTCAATCTCTAATTATTTGTTCACAAATCATATACTGGTACATGAGGTTTGAAATGAAGCTCATAAAAAGAAGGAAAGAAAAGAGCTGTAATAAAGAAAGGTATGCATACTGGAAGGAATGGTTGGATTGCATAAGGACCCGTCTTCCCTTTTCAACAATACCCTCACTCTCCCCCTTTCAAAGAAATCTCTAGGATATGACTTATCACGCTGCAATAACAAAACGAGGCAGCTACGAACAGATCCAGCACTAAAGCATCAAAAGATGGGATGGATGGTAGATTAAAACCTCAATATCAACAGGAAGCTTGAGATGGGTGCAGCAATCACGAATCTCTTCACAAGTTGGATTCTCGCAGGCCTTGAGTGCACTTATCCGCCGCCCTTCGGCTATGGTCTTCTTGGAATTTATGTAAATTGGGTACAACACCACCCATTTCTTTATGTTAGGGCCACTTCCATCCATTCTCTCTTCTGTCATCCAACAAAGTCAAGAAAACGTCAATATATAAATACGAATCGATACCAAGTTATTGGAACAAAAACCTAATTCTACAAACTAACATAACCATCAGATAATTACCTGTGTTTTGGCACCGCAGATGAGATTAACAGCATCGGCTTGAGATTGGAAACGAGAAGGAGCATAGTCGCCGTTGCGCATCCATGAAGGAGGAGAGTGCGTCGATGAAGGAGAAGCCAGTGTGAGAAAGGGCAGAGGAGAAGAAGAAGGGCAAATGGGTATTTAAAAAAGTTTCATTAAAGTCTCCAATTGGAAACGCGTGGTGAAGAAAAACTTAAAAATAGGTTTTTGATGGTTTCAAAACTTACGCATGAGTTTTCATTTTGAAAATTTTCATTTTCATTTTCGAAATGAAAACAACGCGAAGTAAATACGTTTTCGAAAAAAAAATTCAATTTAAAAAAAAACTGGAGAATTTTCGAAAAAATTTCATGAGGTAAACAGCTTAAATTCTTAAACAGGCCTTGACAGACGTCTGTTTTTTCCTTATGGGCTCGCCAAGGTGTCGAGCTAGCAAAATATTAGTTGGGCCTTAAGATAAGCCATGCACACAGTGCAGTGTTTTCTTCTCTCTGGCCCATTATGAAGACTAAAGATGTTCTTTTATATATAAAAAATATATATTGATAACAAAATCCAATGAATTATATGAGAAAACAAAAAAGAAGAAATAAAAAAAAAAGGACAAAAATTCCATTGATATTTGATAGATACGTCGCCACTCGCCACATAAGCATGCGGACATGGCACTTCTCTAGCAGTTAGACGTACTCGGCGTGTGTCAAGCTTTCGCCTGGCATGCAATCGCGGCATGTCGCCACGTGCCCGCCTCCTTTCCAAGACAACCCGCCACATTCTCCACGTTCCCCACTCAATCTCAACGCATCCGACGGCCTTGATTAAACCGTCCACCCGAATCTTGTTATTATCCTGTTACGTGAACCACCTGAACACTCCTCCACCGGCCCAATCTCTTGAACTCTGTTATTTGCTACAACAAAAACAAAGTCCAATAACAACAACCACCCATCTCAGCCGTTGATTCTTATGATTAGTTGAAACAGCGCCGTTTTGATTTGGGAATTACTGACCAATAATTCAGATTGCAACAGGTTGTTGTGTGATGTGGGGTAGAAGATTACACCCTGACATGTTGAAAAATTCGTGGATCACTCTTTATTAATTGAGTGAAGTGTGATAAATGATAATAAGAAAAATAAGAAGTCAAGTTTTTCCACGCTACAAAATTTTGACCGTTCAAGCTTTGGTCATCGTGATTTCCTTCCACGTTCCTTAAAAACGCGATTAAAAAGTTCCAACCTTTGAATTTGATTCATCAATCACTCAGCAACCAAAACCGAAACCCAGCAAGCTCTACCTCTCCTGCTTCGATTCCCTTATTTTATAATAATACAGCAACATTGCCAAGAACTCATTTAACGATTGATTAATTCTTGGTTTTGTGTTGTTGGGTTCCTGATTAATTGATTTTGGAGATGTCATCGGTGGGGATTCGATGCGGAGGTAGCTGTTTCTTGAATTCTGGATCATTGGAGCATAACATCAAACAGAAGAATGCGTGCATTGGGTTGGGTAATAATATAATTAATTTCTCTCCAAACAACGCAATTGATTCGTCGAGATTTAAGCGGGCAAGAGTCGTGATGGCGGCGGCGACGATGAAAGGAGGGGACTTGGTGCAGGTGGCGGATTCGAAAGAAGGCGGGAGAGGAAAGGCGGTGGTGTATGATAAGGTGGATGAATGGATGAGGGATTCGGTGGGGGAGATTGTGAAGAATTTAAAGGAGGCGCCTTTATTGGTTCATGTTTACTCCGAAGAGAACGGCGGGAAGACGGAGTTGAAGACGGAGACGGCGGTGACGGAGGAGGATTGGCCGGTGGTGAAGGAGAAGTGGGAGAAGAAAGAGACCCAGATGCCGGAAGGAGTGATTTTCGTGGAGCGATTAGAGGAAGAAGGAGACGATGATGTAGAAGATGAGAAGGAGAGGGGGGAGGCGCTGACGAGGGCGTGGGGTGTGTTGGTTCAGGGGAGAGGGTCGGATTGTGGACAGGCTTGCTACTTGTTGAAGACGAGCCGGGTCGGGTCTGGATTGGGATTGTGGTGCACCCATTTCTGTTTGATGCGGGTCAGTAATTTTAGAGAGACGGCCCAGTCGCAGCTCAAGAATTGTTGGTTGGTGCAAGGAAAATAGCAGTATTGATTTGCAATTGGATTGATTTTGTAAAGAAAATATTGTTAGTTCTTAATTGACACGAACCACTGATGATGATTAGATGACAAAATTTGTTAGTGGGTTTATGTTGTAACTGTAAATGAAAAAGATATCAATTAGAGACGTCGTCAATTGTAATAAAAGAATAATTGTTCATCATTTTTTCTTATAGCCGGGGAGTTTCAATTCATTGAGGAATTTGGCAATTTCATACATGTTCTGAAAATTTCAAGAAAGAGCACATTAGATGCAATTTGAGCTCCATCTCATCATTTAAAAAGGATAATTTTCTTAGCGTGATTTATTCCGTGTTTAAGATTCAAATTTGATATTAAAAAAATATATATATATATATATATAAAAATAAGTGGCCGACAAAAAAAGAAAACTTATCCTAAGGGAATCTAAAAAGACATGGTCCTAATTTAAAATATGCTACACGATAAAAAGTAAAAAGCAAAAATAATTACATACTGCCAAAAGGCAGTCGGCTGGTGGACAGCTGTCTATAAACACGTCACTGCTTACGTCTGTTGATAGATTCTCTATATATATATAGTTGTTAAGTAGCAAGTATTATAATCAAGTAAGCAATTAGAATGACAATAACACAACTATGAGTACACATTGTACAATGTATGCTAATAACTTGTGTGATATCTAAGAATTAAAAGACAATTAATTTGAAAATTAAATTTAGTTGGGTCATGGGCCTAAAGCAAAAGTCAATTATCCATACATAACTTACGTTTTATGGGTAAAGGCAAGTGCGGGAAAAAATAGGCCCGAAAACAAGAATCCCTCCAATCTAATATTTGAATTTGAAGAATTTGAAAAACGTGAAAGAAGTGAGTGAGTTGATCCCACACGTTTAACTCGGTGCCGTATTCCAATTTGTGCGCGAGAAAGATGAAACGAAATGATAATCGAATCCGACAAAAATATTAGTACTTCTAAAGAGCGCAACAAAAACAACCAATAATCAATCAATAACTAAGCGCGCTCTCTCTCTGCAATTTCAAATCAAATACGGATCTACCCTCCATCTCTTCCCCTACTCCCTCCTCTTTCAAAACCCTAGCTCACCTGCGCACGCTCTCTTCTCTAGTCCATCTTTCACCATAACTATACCTTTGCCTATTTCACCTAACTTCTGGGTTTCTTTACCCTTTCATTTCCTTTCTTGATTTCTTCTTCTCTTTTCTGGCTCATGGGTTGGCGATAAATTCCTTCAATTTCATCTGGGTTTCAAGTTTTTCTTCCTATTTTTGGGTGTTTTGGTGGCAAAGTCGTTGAATTCGACTTGGGTTCTTACGAATTCTTTTTGGGTGGTGAAAGTCTGCATTTTTAAGGCTGAAAAGTCTCGTCCCCGATTTGAGGGTGGAGGTCTTTAATCGAAATTGGGGTCAAGATAATGGAGGATCAGATTGATTCTGGGATGCGCAGATCTGATTCTAAGGTTGGTTTCTTCCAACTAAATTCTTAGGGTTTCATTTCATCTTTGATGTAAGTTTTTGCTTTTGTTTTGTTTTTGGCCAGTTGATTGGGGAGAAACGAGGCACTGTAGAATTGGGAGACAAACAAGACGTTGATCGTAAGCGGACTAAAATGCGCCATCTGGATTCTGTGTTGAAGACTGGAGGTAAGCATTTTACATCTCATTTTGTACCTGCTGGTATTGGTTAGTTTTGGTAGTGAATTTTTTATTGTTGGGTGTAAGAGATTAGCTAGTATTCTTTAAATAGAATCATAGTTGTTGTAGTAGTCTAGTACAGTTCCATCTAAATGAGTTATAATTCTTACTTAGATATTCTCTGAGTTCAAAGTCATCTTTTTGTGCTTTAAAATGCTACAGAAACGAACTTACACCACTTCAAAAAGAAGGAAGGTATGGACCAGTTTCACTTTGGGGAAGAGATGTCCCAAGTCACCAATGTGCCTATAACCTTGGATTTGGAGGCTTCTAGAGCAGAAAAAAGTGGGAGGACCACATTCTCGATCGAGGTTAGTCCTCTCCCTGGACCACTGGATCTCAATAGTGAAGCTTGCGTTGCTACCAATTCAGCTACTGTAGTTGTTCCTGAACGAGGAGAGAAATGTAAAGAAGTCCCTTTGCTCAAGAAATGTGTAGGCTCTGCAGTTACTGGCTTGGATTTGAATGCTGAACATATTAGCTCTGTGAATCAGGAGCAGTTTTCCCTTCACAAAAAGCGTGACCGTTTGAAGTTAAGTGTGGCCTCTGAGTGTGGGAGCACTACAGGACCAGTTGAGCAGAAAGATCCATTGAAAATTTGGAAGGAAATGAAGGAAAATGGGTTTCTCTCACCATCTCATGGAGGGGTTTCTATTCAGAGCAGTTTTATGCCTTCTTCTCATGGAGGGATGCCTTCTTCTCATGGAGGAATACCTGTACCGAAGCAACGCGTGAGAAAGACCAAGAATGATGTTCTGAAGAAAAGAATGGAACTTGCAAAGCGAGAACAGGTTGATAGGTTTACTAAGATTGCTGCGCCAAGTGGGCTCCTAAACGGATTGAACCCAGGAATTATAAACCACGTGCGAAATAGAAAACAGGTCCATTCCATAATAGAAGCCCTAGTAAGGTCTGAAAAGCGTGAAACTGATCGCATACAAAACAAGCAAGCAACCTGTCCCCAAAGTGGAAATGAAGACTATGCTAGCGAGTGTGATTCAGGAATGCATCGACTAGGTTTATGCCATGGAGATGGTAGTTCAACTGCTATATGTGGGATCGAGCAAACTGGAATCCACTCTGTGTCAGGCAGAGGAACAGATACTAGTTTGGTAGATAGGGCATGCTGTATGGAACTTGTTTCTAACTCCACTGCTGTCGTTGAGGATGATACATTGCCATTGAAGTTGTCATCATTAGCTAAAGCATCCGATGAATCTAGCAATTTCTGTAATGAGGATTTGGAAAATTTCAGCAGTGTTTCTTACCTTTCTGTAAGAGGTGCGCATTGAATTTCTATTTTTCAATCTTAGTAAGTTTGTCAGAATGCAACATATGTTTATGCATCTTGAGTTAATGTATTACCCTTTTCACTTCTTATGAATTGTGTGCTAACGAGAAACCAAAGAACTTGGTAGCTAACATACATGATGTTTCTGTCATTTCAGCTGCAAGTGTTGCTTCTCAATGGTTGGAGCTCCTTCACCAAGACATTAAAGGGCGCCTATCTGGTAGTTCTTTGTTGCTATAGCTTTGAGTATAATACAAGCTGATTTCCACATTATAACTTGCCAACTAATTGTGTTGTTTGGTTGTAGCATTGCGCCGTAGTAAGAAGAGAGTTCGAGCTGTAATTACCACAGAATTGCCCTTTTTAATGGCAAAAGAATTCTCATCCCACCAGGAGAATAATCCTTATAGTGTTAAAAGTTCTTCTGATGCGTTGCCCTCTAATGCAACTGCTGCCATGCATCAAGCAAGATGGAACGCCCTATTTTCTCAGATGGATAAAGCACTCTCTGAAGAAGAGAAACAACTTGTACGTATGATAGATGAAACTACTGTTGTCTTTGTGGTTCCAACACCACTTCACTTTGGTGATCCTTGCACTCGTTAGCCACTGTTTGCTTTATTTATGCATGACCTAATTCTTTCATAATACAAATGGCTTCTTGATAGAATAGGCTTGGTTCTTTCTAGTTATTCATCACAGATTGTGGCAGAATAAAAAGTAGTGTTTTTCTAGAAAGACTTCCTAATAAGATTTTTCTGTATGGATGTTATATTCTGTTGAAGAAGTGTATTTAAAGATTCTCTTATGGTTTAAATTTCAGGAAAGTTGGTTGAACCAAGTAAAAGACATGCAATTGCACTGTGATCATGGACTGCAAAATTTCCACTACAGCAGTGGTCTTTTTGATTTTCGACAGCAGGGAACATCAGAGTATTACACAAGGTGAGTAATTTTGAGCTTAATATAGTCCTTGTTGGTTGCTGTGCATTATTGCCTCCCATAAATATGTTCATTGTGGGTGATTAATGCTTTAGATGTTGCAGCAGTGCAAAGACTTTCCTTTTGATAATCATAAGATAGACCAACTTTTATTGTTCTAGGGTATGTCTTAGATCTCAGTGATAGGATGTTGGAGATATGATTGACCATGGTTCGTGTACCTGTCCTGTCTGTCTGCCATGTTCATTTCACAATTTCACACTGTTATTTTCTTGACTCTGCAGACCGGGGAAAGCAGATAGCTCTGATAAGGAATTAGCTGTTAGGGCCGCTGCGGCATCTATCTATTCGACTTGCAACTTTCTGATGTCAAAGGAAAATGTACCGTGCTTCTGATGTACGGCTCCAATACTCTTGTCAGTGTGTGCTTGAAATTCCTGTGCATCCTGCTATCTGCTGGCTCGGCCTTCACTTTAACAAAGATTGTAACATTAGAACTTAGAAGGTGTACCCTACCCATTTGTTTTTTTTAAAACCTTTTTACAAGATTGTTTGTCAGAGTGAGATAGTTGTAGAGAATCTGATGTTCATACCTCAATTATTAGTTCTTTGGTATGACACCATCATCAGGTTTTTGATGTATTTTTTTCTCATCATAAAATAACATGGTTTTTTCTTGATTTGTTTTTTGGGTACCCAAATCCAACCATGGTGGATGAAATGCGCCCTTCATTCGTGAGCAGGTTTTTCTCATCTTTCTCGTATTTAATTATTGTTAATATTATCTTTCTCATCATAAAATAAATTTCTAAAATATTATATTAATAAACATTAAATAGGTTGTAAGTTGTAACCTACCTCTTTCCCTATAAGTAGTTTTTATAACCTTAATATTTATTTATTTTTAAAATGGTAAAATTGTAAAATAATATACAGCACAGGAAAATACTTTATTGGAAATAATTAAAAAATATAAGGGTAAAAAATCAAAAAAAATGCAAAAAAAAAAAAAAACTATTTTTTTTTTACTACTAACAATATTAAAATTATAATTTTTAGAAAATTATAGAATCTATATTTGTAAATTTTACACTGTAAGAGCTGAAGAGTAAGTTTGTAACAATTTTTTTAATTAAACTACTTTGTTAAAAATAATTTTACTGACTTGCTTAGTTACCGTGGCTGTTATCTGGTTGGTTTGTACATTTCATTTGACTAATAATTTGACTTTTGTGATACCAAACGAAAGAACATCACATGGCGCTCGATGAGATTGGTGCACGTATCCTTTGTTCTTGTTACTGTACTCAACAGGTAGATTATTACATGAAAACGAGGTTATGTGCTAAACTGTGAACTATAACCATTTTTGAAAACGAGATTATTACCTACTAAACTAACAACATGGCCAAATTCCAATGCTCATTACATAGAAGAAGAGCACGGCGGCAGTGAAGTGGGCAAGTGGCTGCTGGCTAATGCTCATTATATATATATTGTATACATTACAAAATTGCTTACATGAGAATCAATCGTGTACAACAAGGAACTAAACTTACGTACACTGTAAAAGGGATTTCTACAATTTACAAAGACTTACTGTCACTGTAGTTTTTCTCTTTTCATGCAATACAAGGAAGAGTACAGACAAGAAACTTGCAGCAAACAGGAAGTTAGTTTATCCAAAAAGTGCATATTGATTGCATACTGCTGCAGCTTTACGGCTTAGTTAGATTGCAGCCAACTTGGGGTCGTCTTGCTGGGGTTCGCCTTTGATGACGGGTCATTTGAAACCCTTGCTAGCGATCGGTACTGCAATTTTACACTCTCTGCATTGTCCAATGTCTTCACTACATACCTGGGAGCGACTAGAGTATCAGCTAAGCAGAGCAGTGAACTTGTTTTCCATAAAGTTTCAACTTTTATAGACAGCTCTGAGAATAGACCAGTCAAACGCTCAACAAAAAATCTAATCCTAACTACCAGGCAAAGTTCGTATCAGATGTCAATTAACAGAAGTTTGAATGGCTCAACCATCTCCTTACTTAACTTGATCCGCAACCTAGATTAAAGTAGAATCAGATACGAAAGGTATCTTAATACACTAAAATTCAAAGGAAGAGACATGAAAGGGACCAACCATCCATTTAAGCACTGTGTGGTAACAACAGCTTCACGTCCAACAAACCGTTGTGGTGTCCTCTTGTTACCCTGATATCTCTCTCATTATTAATTTCGAACAATTAATAAATAAAAATCACAACCAAAACCAGAAAGGAGGAAGCTTTGCTATAAGACCTTTATAACAACCATGTCAGTTACAGCAAATGGGAACTGCACACCCCTACTTCTTGGATGATCCATCACAGTTAAATCACCAAAACTGCCCTTGTCCTACATGAGGAAAAAGTATAGTAATTTTAAGGAACTATAAACTCAACAGAGAATGGAAATGAACTAGTAGCGTCACAGTTTTGAGAGGCCAAAAAGAAGACAGAGGCACATGATTAGGAAGTAAGATGGTGCATTCTATAAGAGAAACTGGAAAAGCGTAAACTGAATGACAGGATTCCGTAGGCAGTCCACAGAAAAGGAAACAACAATTAGCAATTGATTTTTACACAATTAGAGAGAGAGAAAAACACACAAGAAACAGCTCAGGTGAAAGGATAAAGACTGCATAACTGGTCAGTCGATCAGTATACCCATTCTATTATGGCACAATTCCATATCAGTTTCTGCTGTTAAGAAAGTCAAAAGAAAATCCAGCTATACAGAGTAACAAACCTGGTCAAATCTCTCTCTCCTCCTTTTAGGTGAGCGATAAAATTGCAACTCCTCTTCCCGACGGAAAGCCTGCACCGCAGCTTGAAGAGCTGTACTTGTGACACCACCCCCATTAACAATTAACAAAATAAAATAAAACAAATGATGGAAACATGAACTGTGGCTTAGTAGTATTTAACAGTTTTTTCATACCATAGTGACTGCAAGCTTCCCTATTTTGTGCAGTCATAATACTATTTTATAAGTGTCCTCCCCCTAGTAGCACACTATATCCGTATTTATTGTAACCAATTTCAACAATTAGAAGACAAAACTACTAAGTTCCATCTGTAGTTAATAGATCTATCCATAATACTTATAGAGATCAAGGACCACGGCAATGCAATTACTACTTACAGAGGTTAGGAGTAATTGAATCTTCAGAAATTGACTGTGCACAAGAATAGCATGCTTTCTGGAAAGGTGGTCCATGAAAATAAAACCAAACCCATCATTACTATAAGCAATTTAATAAAACAACATAAGAAAAGAAAAGAAAAGGAGATAACACAGGGAAACTTCAGCAATGGATGATGTAATATGTACATATTTGTCACATTAGTTCATCCATAAAGTACCGTAACAGAGAACAATTAATGGCAAGAAATACTTTGTTTAAGCTAATATATCGAGTGAACTTCCATAAAAGTGTTTCCTCAATTAAGAGCAATATACTTTTCCATTAATTGTCGTGTAATAGGTCATTAAAAGTCCTTCAGGTTATAGTTTTGCTTTCAGCTAAAAATATTAACCAGAAAAAGAAACAAACACCAAACCATTCCCATCAAAAGGCTGATTTGTGTTTTAATGAGACTGTATCTAAAGCAGAAAACAGACCAATTATACGCACTGGTATTTAAAGAGGAGTTGAAGAAGCAGAACATTGAGCGGGCAGACCTTAGTGGACATTTTTCAAGCATCTAATGGGTACCATAACCTAGTAATAGAAGTCTTAAGAAAGAGGCTTCGTGAAGTTAAAAGTTATTACAACAAATTACATAGTAAGTTCTACAACAAATTACACAGAAAATATACCTACTCTAGAATTCATGCAACTTCGCTATGAGGATATCTGAAGAAAAATGATTCAAAAATGGAAATAGTGAACTTACCAATCTAATAACGTGAGGTATCCCACCAGTTCCAAATGAGTGGCCACATGGCAATATCATTGCATCATCCATCAGAGCTCCCCTGAATCCATAACACTACCATAAATATGATATGTAAATTCACTAACAAAAAGACCAATCAGCACGTAAAATCCAAGCTGACACTCATGTTGCCGTGAACATATAAGCCTAAATGAAACAAATACATAATCTACAAAAAACTTACGTAACAGGATCCGATAGAATAGCCCTCAAAGACTCCCCAGACTCACTCAGGAATGAAGAAACCTCCTTTCTACCACTACCGCTACCACCACACGCTTCTGTTGTGCCCTGTAAATATTGGGAATAATAAATCTCTCCATCTGGCTCTGCTATAGTAACCCCCGGTTCATTATTATTCCCTACTTTCCCCATGCAACCAACCCCATCTTTCACCACCATCAACTCCTCACCAGAACCTAACAAATCAAAAAAAAAAAAAAAAAAAAACCATGTTAAACCAAAAATAAGCATCTTCAGAAAAACGAAACGAGGAGTAAAGAAGGGAACTTTAGTCACATGTGAACTTACCGAAACAGGGAAAGTGCTTCGATTTTCCATTTCCATTGCCCAATTTATCCAAATTGGCTCTATTGGTAATAGTGGCAGCGCTAGTGCTAGTATTGTTGGCATTACAAGAACTAGTGCCAGCGCCATTATTGTTACTGCGGTTGCTCTTAAGGCCGTTTCGATTGGAATTTTCACGATCATAACCACCTCCACCGTTCATGTCATCACCGTCGACATCGTCATCTTCCTCATCATCATCATCGTCAACATCATCCTCCTCAGAGTCCGATTCATCGGTCTCTTGTGGGCCCCTCCTGTACATATTCCGTCTGAAATCCTGCGGAGATGGCTGTGTTTGTCCCTGCTGGTGGTGGAGGTGGTGGTGGGTTGTGGAAGGAAAGGAGCTGGCTGTATTGACAGCTGCGGCGGAGGAGTTGGAGGAAAATAGCTTGTCATCAATGATAGCAGCAAGTTCTCTGGTCGTTTTATTCGAGTCTCCAACGACCCCATGGCGAGATGGCTGAGCTCCGCCACAGTTGAACCGCAAGTTGTCGTCTTGGAACAGGAGCTGAGAGTGGGGGTGAGAATGAGAGTTTAAGCCGTTTTGAGAAGAAACTAAGGAGATTTCCTCTGCTGACATAGCTTGAACAAACAGAAATAACTTTACATTGAAGAAAAAATGAAACCCTAATTTCCAAATCAATCAATTTGGGGAATTTTCTTTTTTTTTCTTGTTTTCAGAAGTGCGTGACTTTGTTAAAAGCGAGAGTGTCTCTGCAGCAGAAGGTGGCGTGCTTAACGGCGCCGTTTAATCATCCTAATGCGGCGAGCATTATATGTTGCACGTGGTGTTGCCACGTAAGCGAGTCAAAGTGTCAGAGGGGCCGCTTTCATGTCCATGTCATCAGTAAGTATACTAATGGTGATTGCACAGGATTTTCATTTGTACGGGCGTGAAGTCTAGAAGAGGAGGAAGAAGAAGAAGAGAGGAAAGAGTATGACTTTGAATCGACCTCAATTAATTTAAGAAATATAAGAGTAATAAGAAATCAAGGAATCATTCAAGAAGATGAGAGGTATGAATTCAATCCAAGTGCTGTTTCTTGTCATCTTCATCGCCATTGCAATTGGTTGCTCTTGCGACACATCTATCTTTCACTTGCCTAGAAAACTAGCTGGTCAAAACCCAGAACAGAACCCAAAAGAGGTGATTTATATTACTTTTGTTTAGTTGGATCTTCTTGTTTATAATTTGTGATCGTATCGTTGTAACTTTGGTATGGTTCTGTAGGTTTCTCCATCGCCAGCTCCCTTTGGGTGGAGTCGTCGGGTGGCTGATGTGACTGATGAGAGGTGTTTGGATTCTGTAACAAGGAGATGTAGCGTTGAAGCTAGTCATATGACTGCTTGTGTTAATTATTCAGATGGGGGTAAGTAACGTTTCAAATTTTCAATACCCTTGTGCTTGGTTTATGTTATGTTTATTTTGTTTATATTGGAGAGGCTAAGGTTGTGTTGAATTTGTTTTGAAGTAACTGTCGGATGCAAATTTTAGTCTAGGGTCGTGTTGTGCTACAGTGCTAGTTTCTTGTAGCATTTTAGTGTCTTGTGAATTGCAGTGAGTTAATAGTTTGTATAAGAATGTCATTTGGCCTGGGAGTCTTTCTCCTGGTGCGGAAATTCAACCTTCTGCTGATAGTTGTTTGGGGGTGTTGAATTAGCGCTTAAGATGTCGAAATATGCTTTACACCTAGCTAGTATACTCATCTTAATCAATTGTGCTATTGACAAAAGAAAATGTTTAGGAGATTTTGGCTTTGGCTTTGAAAGTTAAAGGGTGAGAACTGCAGTAAGGGTGAAGAAGAAATCCGTTGAAGCAGAATGAAAGGATTAGTCTTGGTGATAATTGCTATGTTCATTTGTTTTGAACTTGAATAACATCACAGCAACTTGCAGTAATTTTGTGAATTCTGCTGATTGATAAACCTGATAATATTTCTGAACAAAAGGAAAGAGATGTTATTATGTTTTCTGGTACTACTTCTGATCAGAAGTAAAGGGAGAAAATAATTAGGGACATTATATGAGTAAATCTCATGCCAAGTATAAGTGAGGTACTCAAAACCCAAGCCCAAGTTTTCACTTCTTAGTTAGAGCCCAATGTCTTTGGGCTAATGTAGGACCTAGTGAAGGACCCACCAGCTTATGTAAAAATCTAATGCATTCTATTGTTGTTGAAGTTACATGCTGATGCTGATTTTAATGTCAAGATCCTGACTTATACTCTCTTTTTTCTGACTGCTTCTTTTGAAACATATTACTCTAGTAGTCAAATTTAATTTGCTCTAGCTCCAGCTTTTTGTCCTGGTGGAACCTTGATTGATTACATTTGAATGATAATTTGATTTTAAAAGAAAAGTGTGTTATTTCCAATAATATATGGTAACACAATATTCTGAGTAAGATCTTTTTTGTTCATGTATTATCAATAAGATTAAGTAGCTGAATTGTGGATTGAATCAGATTTTGTCATCGTTAATTCCTTGACACGAACTTCTCTTTTGTGTAATAGCTCTGAAGAGCTCATTTCTGCTTGTCCAGAATGATGGAGAGAACCCTCTGGAAGTAAACGTTACAATTGTAGATTTTAAAGTCACTCTACCATCGATGCAAATTAGCAAACACCAAGCAAAAAAGGTTCAGTCTCTGTTATTTGACATTTGAACTTTCTATTGCATTTAAGATGTGGAACACTTCTTGGCTGGTGAAACATTTTAAACTTGGGCAACCAAAGAAATCATTTTAGCTTGTAGATTGGTGCAAAATTGCCTTCTCTGTTTTTTTGATGGGTTTAGACCTGATTTTGATTGGTGCAAAATTGCCTTCTCTGTTTTAGATTAATATCTCAGCCATTCTTGAAGGAAGTCCATCCATATTCCTAAATGCAGGAGAAGAGAACTGTACAATTCCCTTGGGATCGCAAGAACGAGATGGGAAAGTTTACAAGCAGTTTCTGGCTGACGGTATCACCCATTTTACCCCCATATATGGAGTCTACTTCTTGTTTCTGATAACTCTGATTGTTGGAGGAGCATGGACAACTTGGAGGATCGTATCACATGGGCATGCTGCAAGTTGGCGAAAAGTGATGGACACCTTGACGGAGTCCGATATCAAGAGCTTAAAATGGAGCAGCAGCCAAGGTGCAAGCCAGTTAATAATAAGGTGGAAACAGCTGAAGGATGGGATGAAGATTGGGATGATGAATGGGGGGAATAAAGGAAGTGAAATCATCTAATGGAAAGAAAACAGACGTTTCGGTAAATGCAGACATAGACGAGTCGGGAAGTGATTGGGAAGATTAAACCAAGTATAGATTTGAAAGCTCTTAGGAAAAACGAAACACACAAAAGGAAAGATACAAGAATTTTCAGGTGTAGAAAGTTAGAAACAATAGCAGTAGAATGAAGAAAAAGGATTTGAGTGTTGAAGATTAGTAGTATCAATTTTGGTATGTGAGACAAATCTGTTATGCTTGAAATTTATACTCCCTCCGTCCTATATTATTGGACGTTCACTGTTCATGCACGAGTCCCTAGGTGGCCCGTGCAACGTACTATTTGACCCCGAAAAATTCCGAATTTTTTCTCGAACGTACGTTAAGGAATAACATACGTTCAAAAAAAAGTACGAAATTTTTCGGGATCAAATAGTGTGTCGCACGGGCCACCTAGGGACCCGTGCATGAACAGTAAACGTCTAATATAAAGGAACAGAGGGAGTACTAGTTTACACTGTAACATTATTTTCAACCTTTTATGTTCTCCTCAGTTAGCTCATCTTGTCCTTCGTTGACAGAATGTTGTATCATCATCTGCTGTGGTGGAGCGTTAGATACCAATTTGTCTAAATGAGCTCATAATTTGTTTTTTCAATTCATGCCATCTTTGAAAATTAGTTATTGCCAGATATATAATGCCACTGAGAATGTTTTTAGCAGAGTCATATTTATCATTTTTATGCCTCAGAAAATATCCATTTTTAACCAAGATTTCCCGGTTTGAGTTTTGGGAATGAAATGGACCATCCGGGAGAGTCATCTTCGTTTGAAATTTGACACTGCTCGAACCGGATTAGGAAGCGGAAGGAGAACTCCCAGGGAGACTGAAAAGAAAATATGCACATTATGCAGACTTCAGGCTCTGGATCTGCAGCTTATTCCAGAGAGCTTAATGAGCCCATCTGCAGAGCTAAACATAAACTAAGGTATTAACCACTTTAGCACAGCTGTGTGGTTTCAGCTTTTTGTCTTGGCGTCCTTGGAATGCACCAGAATATTAAAATAGATCCCTGTTCCTTTCCTGTCAGAAAAATCAATACTCAAAGCAACTAAACAGAGAGAAGTTGTTAGCTGTTGCTATCTTAATTTTAATATTTAGGAGGCAATTGATGGGTAAAAGGTTGTTAGAGAACAAAGGTTTACAGTTATCAAAATGCAGAATTTGGCCATTCTTGAAAATTACTTGACAGTGATTCTTGATGCATGGTATTTGAATAGATTGTATCAAGAATCTTTAAACCAATTCTTGGAAGGATAGAAAAGAACAAGAAACCAACAGGGAAGGATGTAAATGCATATTATTTTATGCAAAAGTTTCTCAACAATGTGACGTTTCTGCTCTTTTCATGTAAATCCATCTCTCAAGGATCAAAAGATGGCAGTTTTTTCTGTTTTCATATTTAGTGCTATCACTTTCTTTCTGTTATTAAAGGTAATAAGCTCCAAAATCAAACAAATTAAAGTTGAAAATTGGACCCTAATATTAAGACCAATGTGCATTTTGGGTCCAATGTTAATCTATTAAAAATACAAACTTTTTGATCATGGGATGATGACTAGGAGATTAACATAAAATGGGACAACATGTATGACAGGCATTTCCAACAATCCAAGTGCAACAAAAGGAGTAGGTATATATTATCAATCTGTCACTTCCTGTAACCAAAGAGGACTTGGATTGGACATTCCATGCTTGGACAAATAACAAGATTATTAAGGACCCCATGTGCTGCTTGCTTGAAGCTTGATGATGACAAAGTCACTATAAGGTTCTCTAGGGCCCAACACCCCTTTTTATTAATGACCTTATGGCTGACCTGCACAAAGAAGTAGGGCCACTTCAATCCTTGCACATGCCTGGGAAAATTACTTATAATGTAACAATATTGGCATTGGTTGCTGTGAATAGGTAAAAAGAAATTTCCTTCTTAATTCAAGATGTTGAATTTGATGTTAAATAGAACAGATCATGGCCGAAAAAGTCATTATATTTTAGAGTCTGTTATATTCAAATGACATTAGTCTTTTACTCGAAAAAAGCAGAGAGGACATTTGAGAAACGGAAAAACTTGAAAACAGAGTGCAGGTGCACTACATTATTAAGACTAGGGCATGACGTTAAAGTTGAAGACTAGAATATTAGGGCAGAAAGGCAGAACCCATGTGAGATTAAATGTGATGACCCTATGAAACCTACCGGAACCAAGGGTTTTGAAGACAAGTTTAAAAAGCAAGAAACAAAAATCACATTTACGAAAGTTGATTAGTAGCTAATTCTATTACTCTCAAGACATTGATTCCTATGCCCTAATATAAAAAAAAAAGCTTCTATTCCGACAGCAACATGCCGTGTAATATTCTGTTTTCCATGCCTTGACAAGTCTTTATATCCAAGAAATGAGCACTTTCTTTCTTTTCCATTTTATATTCCAACCTTCCATTATTCAATTCTGCATTAAAGATGCTTTTGCTTCAAAATTGGTGGTGCTAAGAATCTTGGGAGTCTATAGAGTCTTTAATTCACTTTTGACTTAGCAAGAAAATTACAAGAATTTGAAAACAAAACACCAAAAGCACCAAGAACAAGAAAGACGGTCAACTTTGTATTAAATGGCAATGCTGGTCCAAAAAACTCCCATATCCATAGCCAAGGCAAGCATTCATGAAACCACATGTTTCCTATTGTTAATGGTTTTATGGCACTGACCACATTTGACTCAAACCCACCTTGGTTTGCATGCTACAATAAAGAGTCTTGGAAGTTAAACAAAGAGCAACAATTAGGCTTTTACATTTCACAAAATAACTAGGGTCAGAAATCAGTGCTCATATCAGCTCATGTTCATCAACCAGATACAAAATGTAGAGTGGAAAAATAGTGGAAACTGGGTACCAATATCCAAAATGGGTCCCTAGTAGGAACCCGGTGAAAAGGAATCCGGTGACCTAAACTGTAACATTGAGAAGAAACCGAAACAAACAAAGAGGAACAAATACAACAATGAGAAAAAAGATTCCAACAATTGAATTTCTTCTCTTTGAGCAATTTTGAAACGAACCGGATTCCTTTTCGCCGAAAACCCATAGTAAATCCCTTCTAAGTTCCTCGTATTCATATCTCCTGACCTTCTGAAGGGCATCTTATCAATTCCAATATGTTAACAACCTCACCCATGTCCGGCCGGTTTGATGGCACTTGTGAAGTGCAAATCAAGCCCAATTTCATCACAGGAACTGCCTCCTCGGTCGGGAAATTCCCTCGAAGCCTTCCATCCACACATTCTTCTACTCTGCCTTCCTCCAATGCTCCTCTAACCATGTCACATAGCACCACCACATCATCTTCCATGTACTCAACAGGCCTCTTGCCAGTTACAATCTCTAGAATCAATACCCCAAACCCATACACATCACATTTCTCTGTTATCTTGACAGTTCTACAGGCAAACTCAGGTGCCATGTACCCAAGTGCACTCTGGATCTTGCTGCTTAAAACGTAGCGATCTAGCATAGGCAATAACCTTGCCAGGCCAAAGTCGCCAACTTTCGGCTCACCCGAGCTGTCAATGAGGACATTACTTGATTTTATGTTGTAATGGATGATGTTTGATTGGTGCAAATGAGCAAGGCTTTTTGCTGTCCCGAGAATAATGTTGAACCTCTCATTCCATGAAAGAAGATGCCCACCTGATCCTTCATGGAGATGCTTATACAAACTCCCACCAGAGACAAATTCAGATATGAGGAGCTGTAATGACGTAGTCCAGTAATAGCCTTCTAGTTGCACAAGATTTGGGTGCCTGACTTTTCCTAATTTCTTAACTTCTCTTTCAAAGTCTTCTTGTGACTTGACAAGACTTGACACAGTAAGCTTCTTGATTGCAACAGGACGCCCATCTCGGAGAACAGTCCTGTAGACAGCTCCAAAACCACCACGTCCCAGTTCACAATCCTTGTTGAGTAGAGCATGTGCCCCAGTGCTGAAGTCAGGCTCACCTGAAAACATGACAAGCTTGCCAGAGTTGGCATCCGTAGTGGGAGAATTGCTAAAGTCATCACCGCCAGAAAATGTGAGGGCAGCAGCGGAGTGAGAGGTTGCAGACCGAACACGGAAATTGAGGACCGTGATGGCAATCACACCGATGACAATGAAAGCTGCTGCACCAATGGCAATTAGAGCAGATATGCTTAGGATGATTCTTTTGTGACCAAGGCTTTGGGGTAGTGAGCCAGGGGTGGAGTCAGAAGAAGTGTTTGGATTAAGAACAATGGGTTTGGGAAGGACTGCAGGACAAGACTTGTTCACAGCGGCACCACAAAGGGCTGGATTGCCAGAGACAGACGTAGGTGCTATGGTGTTAAAGAAACCACCAGCAGGAAGTTCCCCTTGTAAGTAGTTGTGAGAAATGTTGAAGGATAGGAGGTTGGGAAGATTTCCCAACTGCTTCGGTATGCTGCCACTTAGGCTATTAAAAGATGCATCCACATCTTGCAGGTTTGATAGCTTCGCTAATGCTGCAGGTATTGGTCCAGTCAAGTTGTTTCGAGATAGGATTCTATATGACCAAAAAAAGAAAAAGAAACTGTGAGAGTGAAGAAGACGTAATACCGTCTTCAACTAACATAGAAAATTCCTGAAATTGAAAGTAACACCAAAGCACCTGGACTTTTTCATATTTCAAAAGTTCGATGTCATGCAACAAACACATAACTTGGACATCATATTCTTCTAGTTTAAGCAATATGGAAGCCAACATGTCAAGTCTAACAACTAACTTTAGAAAAAAAGAGGGGGGAAAGTCCAGACTATGCACCTTCCTCTGATAGTTTCAGGCCAAACAGCACAAATCAATCATTTGACAAGGCAAAATGGATGTATTACTACATAGGGTCCCAAAACTCATCATTAAGATGGTAAAATTGAAATTATTAAGAGCAGGAAAAAAAGTTTCTAACCGCATGATACCAAATAGAATTTCATGATCTTATCCAGCTTCGGCATATAAAAATGAAGGAGGTATAAGAAAGCAAAAATAAAAACAGAACAAAAGAACAATAAATAAAAAAGGAAAGACTGCAAAGAAGGCTTACAGTGTTGTAAGTAAAGAGAGGTTCCCAACTGAACTAGGAATTTGCCCAGACAACGAGTTCCTCTCCAGTCTTAATTCCTTCAAAGAAAAAGCCCCTCCAATTTCTGGAGGAATGCTGTCATTTAGCTTGTTTGCACTCAAATCAAGACTGCTCAGTCGCCTCAGATCTCCTAAAGTTGCTGGCACCAGACCCACAAGAGAGTTCCTGGATAGATTCAAGTACTGCAGGGTACTTAGAACCCCAATAGAAGAAGAAATTCGACCAGAAAACTCATTGCGTGATACATCCAAAACTTGGAGCTTTGATTCTAAGTTGAAACTCCCACTAAGTTTATTCTCCGCATGCAAAACCTTCCCCAGGCCCGAGCCAAAAATCCAAGTAGGAAGTTCCCCACTCATCAAATTTTGGCTAACATCGAGAGCCAGGAGATTTCCACATTTGGCCATAGACTCTGGTAAGCCCCCACTCAAACCATTTGCAGACAGATTCAACACCTTCAAAGACTCCAGATTCCCAATCGAACTAGGAACCTGACCTGAAAGTCTATTCCTGGAAAGATCCAAAGTTTCAAGGTGTTGCATTTCTCCAATCCAGTTGGGAATCTCACCTGTCAACACATTATTGCTCAAACTCAAATAATTGCACAAGCTAAGCTTCTGCATTGTCTCTGGAATGGATCCAGAAAACAAATTCTTATTAAAATCAATAGACCTCAACAACAAACAGCTTCCTATCCCGCTTGGAATCTCACCATCAAATCTGTTTGTACTCAAGTTAATAGTTCTCAAATTATTCAAAACTTCCATTCCTTTAGGAATTCCACCCTCTAACAAATTATCAGACAAATCAAGTGACCTTAGGCCATTCAAACCCCAAATCCCAGGAGGCAAAACCCCAGAAAACTGATTAGAACTCAAGTTTATAGAAGCAAGAGTAGAGCATAAGCTCAAGGACCTCGGAATACTCCCTGAAAACTTGTTTTTAGCCAAAGAAATGGACCTCAAAGACCCACATTCCTTAAAGAAATCATCAGCAACCACTCCAGATAAGCTATTTTCGCTCAA
This sequence comes from Viola odorata, assembly GCA_963691705.1. Taxonomy (NCBI): domain Eukaryota; kingdom Viridiplantae; phylum Streptophyta; class Magnoliopsida; order Malpighiales; family Violaceae; genus Viola; species Viola odorata. The sequence goes on from OY829541.1 coordinate 66,610,123, forward strand.
ATCAATGATTCTAATGCTCGGAAGGCGAGTAAGATTGGGGTTAATAGTACCGGTGAAGTTGTTTCTTGATAATGAGAGATTGTGGAGGTCCTGGAGCTTGAAGAGGCCGCGACCGATCCGACCAGAAAGTGAGAATCCATCAAGATTGAGCTCAGTGACCCGGTTGGATCTTGGGTTGCATTTGACACCACTCCAGTTGCAAGCAGTTTCATCATCTTGGTTCCAAGATGAAAGCTTCGCCAATGGATCTTGTAGGTCCGCTTTGAACACAATTAGACCCAACACATCGTCGTTTAGTGAAGGATTTAGAGATCTCACACATCCTGAAGCTAAAACCAACAATGCCAATAAAATTATTACAGCCACCCTTGTTGCTCTCAACATTGCAAGCTTCTATCGTTAACTCCTCTCAAGAACCTAAGACAACACAAAGAAGTACCCCTATAAATCCATTTACAGAAAAACAGCTAAAAATGACAAAAACAAAAAATTGGACTTATAAATGGGATGTTTCTTGTTCTTTCCTTAACGGCTAGATGTTGTCCAGAGAGACGTGAAAAAACAGAGAAAGAAGAAACCTAAAGGAACCAAAGGAAAAGCTGCATTTGCTAAAATGAGTGACCCAGAAGCTAAAAACGAAGCTTTACTGACTGAAAATGTTAAATGATAAACTCTTAAAACGGCTCTGTTTAGCTAAGACAACAAAACCCACTAAAACCCATTACATAAAGAACGGACCTTTGAGCTCAAATTTCACTTAAAAAGGAATCTTTAGAGAGAGAACACTTGGAACAAGACTAGCTTCAAGCATATCAAAACCACACCGAAGACTCAACCGGTTCACCTGAGACCGGTAGAAAACTCGCCGGGAAAAAAGTGGAAGAGGTGAGAGGAAAATATAGTGGAGATGGGTTGAAATGGTGGAAATTAATGGTGTTTGAGCTGGGAACAGAACACTGAAAAGAGAGAGAGAGAGAGAGAAGAGGGAGAAGAGGGGGACAGGGTGGTGTATTAAAGTTGGGTGCTTTAATTAACGGGAAAAGAGAGAAACATGGAAAGAAAAAGAGAGGAGAGGAAGGAAAAAAATTGGATCAATTAGGTAGGTGGGGGCTATTTATGAGGTTGTTGACACGTGGTATGATCTGTTAGGTGGATGGGTTTCATACGTGGCAGTACACGTGGTCGCTGTCCACCATGTACTCTTATTACCATAAACATGGATTGGGCCACGACAACAACTACCTTAATCCGGTGACCTGGACTCGTTTGTCTCGTGTATACATTAGTTGTTGGTAATGGTATTCCGAGACAACAAAACAAAATATAGTAAAGTAAATAAAGTCACTTAATTTTTTTTTTATAGGCAAATTATTATATACTTAATACATGAATTAATAAAAAAATAACGAGTAGATAAAGAAACCTAATTAAATTTGAGATTTATTTTATAACGAGATATGTTCATTCTTAACTCGAGTTTTGCCGGACGTGAAAATGACTAAATAAAAATACTATTTTCTGCGTGGATTTTAAAGAGAATATGATAGGCGTGGAGTAAAAACAAGAACGTAACTGTAGAGCAATAAAAAAGGCGAACAGTAAGTTGAATAAAGAGATGGGTCCAGATAAAGCAAAAGCAAAAAAGTAAAAATAAAGCGCAGTACAGATACAAATAGTAACACTACTGGGCAGATGATGGTGGCCAGTGCTGGAAATTTAATAAATGAAGGTGTTGTGCATCAGATTGCAGAATAAATAAATGGCAGAGCTTCTGAGCAACATGAGAGGAACTCCACCTTTACTTTTCTCACCTTTTTCTTAAATTCTATACTTCAATTTGGGTCCCTCAGGAATCATGTTTCAATGAAGAAGAGCAGTAAGTATGGTCAAATTAGAGCGGTAAAAAGAGTACACTAATGACTTAGGTAATGTGAGAATGATAAGTATAGCAGCCGGGAGTATATGGTTTTTCATTCATGAAAGAATAGAATTGCATGATTGTAGGAAAACAAAGAAGAAGAAAACAAAAGGAGAATGTGGGCATATTATGTCCATGAAGAGCCCACCAGAGCATTTCGTTTTTGTGTTCTTGGGGGTTGATACTGAAACCCGTGATGGAAATGAGGCCTTATCTAATGTCTTATCATATGTTAGCTTGACTCCACTCCATTTCTTATATTTGGAGTTTCTGGATGGATTGGATACTACTAGCTTTAGCCTTTAGCTTATGCCTCGTGCCTCGTGCCTAGCATCACTTCAATAAAAGAGTATATTGTTAATTTCTTAGTTTTTACTTTTTATACCATTCAAGTTTAATTTCCTCTACAATTAAAAAGTAAAGCACTACCAAGCTAGAACATTCCTCTATTGTGATACAGCCCAGCCCAGCCCAGCCCAGCCCATACAAGCTGGAAAATGGATCCCTCCGTGGGCCCACAAACTGTCCACCAAACCACCGCAATAGTTTCAAGGTCTGTAGGTACCATTTGTCTGCATCAATATGGAAAAGTACTCCCGGAAATAAATCATGCTACTTTACTTGCAGTAATTTTCTCATTCAAACAATGAACTCCTAGTGTTGTTTACCAAGCTTCATCTCACAGTGCGATAAACAACCAATCGGAAGACTTGGGGTTTGATGGATCTGATCAATCAAGGACGTTTTTGATGCAATTACTTGTACAAGATCTTGTGGGATGTTAGCCCAGCAACAAAAGGTTGAATCACTCATAGCCAAACTTATATATAAAAACAAAATTGTTGAGGCTGATGGAGATTTAAGTTAGATCAATTTCTTAGTTATTTAAAAAACAATTGCTGCTTGACCATAAACTAAAACTACCATGTCATGTTCTTTTGTTTGGTATGGCGAAAGTCAAATTGAAAGAAAGAGATGCGAGTGGGTGCAGTGAATGTGTAATAAAGCAGTAGGCTTTTGTAATAGGGTAATGCTAAACAGCTCACTGAGATAGCTCACTGAGATAAGATAGCTCACTAGGCCAATTGATGGCGTTTTTGTAATTTTCGTTTGACGCAGCTCACCCAGATTGGCCTAGTGAGCTATTTCAGTGAGCTATCTGGGTGAGCTGTTTAGCATTACTCTTTGTAATAAACTAAGAATTACGGATTGGAAATCCTTTTAATTAATAATTTCTTCCACATGCAGCGAACTTTTTCCAGTCCTTCACGACTGTGGAATATATTCGATATTGTTCCATCAGTTTAAAAGGAGGAAGAAGATGAAAAACACACATCAACCAAGACCGGCTGCCGCGGAGCAATGAGCATGACCTCTCCCTCTCCTCTACTCTGTTCCGTTTGTGTTGCGGTACGTACGTGGGAACTTTTACTTTATCCCTTCATTTTCATTTCCAGATTCTGTACACTGCCTTCATTTATCTTGTTCCGACCAAATTCAATCAATATGGATACTCATTAGTT